>CM060708.1:277743927-278998927 GCA_030686995.1 Artemisia argyi
TATTTTTAAAATAAGTTTTATAATATTTTAAACTTTTAGAAATTTTAATTTTATATTTCTAGACTTATTTTACATTTTCTTATTTATTAGTTAATTATTAGATAATTATAAATAGTTATTAAATAATAATAATTAATTAAATATTAAGTAATTATAAATAAAAGATTTTAAGTTTATTTAATTTGCATTTAAGCCCCTAAGGTATGCAAATTACTACTTTAGTTAAAATCGTTTTTGTTTCGTACGTTTACGTAGAATTAAATTAAACGTACGCATTTTAGTTATTAAACGTTTTTAAATACCTAGCTTTCACGTAATCGTTAAAATAGTTTATCTAAGTTATTTTGTTTTATAAAACCTTAGTGTAATCACTCACACACACTTATACCTTTTCCTGTTCATATTCACTATCACAGATTCGTTTTTAATACCATCACAACCTCGTTGGGACATTACGACCCGGGGAAACACTGTATTCCACGGAAGCATTTCTCCCAGGCTGTTTGACTTTTACTATTGACTATTCACAAGTGGTTGAGAAATAAAATATAACTAGTTTGGGAGCAATCAGTAACTAGCTCCTTGTCTTGACACAGTTCTAAATGGGCCACATACATCGGTGTGTATTAGTCCAAGTAGATCCTTAGCCCTTTCCAATTGATGTGAATAGGGTTTTCTTGCCATCTTACCAGACATGCAGGAAACACACTTTTCAAATGACTTGATGTCAGTTGAGTTGAGAAGTCCATCATGTTGCAACTTCTCCATGCATTTCTTGCTAATGTGTCCAAGACGACAATGCCATAAGAGAGTAGAGTCCAATGCGAGATTGGCTCTTTTATTGCTAACAACATACATAGATCTATCATTTGTTTTAGAACAAGACATATCAATTTCACAGATACCATCCCTTGGGATAACACTAAAATAAACAACATTATTCCTAGAAACTGAAATTATATTATTCAATTCAAAGCATTTAATAAAATCATCGACAAACAAACGTGAAACTAAAATAATCCCTCTAGTAATAGAGGGAGCATAATGACAATTGTTCAAAACAACTACTAATCCACTAAGGAGACATAAATGATAAGATCCAATATTTTCAACTCCTGCCTATTGACCATTGCCCACGTACAGACTTAAAGCTCCTGGCTTCAGCTTCTTACTTCCCCCTGAGACCCTAAGTAGTATTACAGATGTGAGTACCATAATTCATGTCATAAACCCAAGATTTACTAGAAAAAGAATAGAGTTCTATGGTGAAAATACCTAAAGTGCTAGCTCCTGGAGATAACTTCTTCTTTTTCAGCAACTCGGCGAGATACACGGGATAATTCCTTCTCCAATGACATGTTTCACCACATTGGTGACAGGTCGCGTCCTTTGCAGGGTTATCCTTCTTAGGTGGTGGAGGTTTCTTGGGCTTGTAGGCATAAAATGTTTTATGCTCAGGAGCATAAGCCAACTTATACTTTCCGTTCCCTTGATTCCCCTTAACAGCCTTGAACGGTTTTTTACCTTGGTTTTTCTGGACCTTTCCTATATGTATAGCATGAAGTACAGGTGTAGCATCTTTCTTGGGTAGCGTCTGCTAATGTTGTTTAAGCATATCATGTCATTCATTAACAGTCTTCCCCATGTTGTGCATATTATAGTTCTGCACAAAGCTGTCATACTCCTTAGAGAGTCCAATAAAGATTAGGCTTACTCCAAGGTTCAAAGTGACAGGATTACCGAGATGCTCCAAGTTGTCAATGAAGCTCTTCATCTTTAGAACATATGGGTTTACAGATTGACCTTCTTCTTGCTTGCACGAGTGAAATTCCCTCGCATTTTGCAAAAGTTCCTGTTCTACCTGTTGAGCAAACATACTTTTCAACTCCTGTAACATGTCATATGCACCAAGATGGGTTAGATTTCGTAGATTTCTAAGTCCATGGTCATAAGCATGAAAGCAGCAATGTCCTTTTATCCCTTGGCCCAAGCAGTGTGAGCTGCAAGAACCTCGGGAGGGACTGGGTGTCTAGGAGTTGCAACAGGTGCAGCAGGAATATGATGCTCCAAGTAATTTTCCTTATCTTCAGCTGACAGGATAATGCAAAGCTGGCGATACCATTCGCTGAAGTTAGGACCAATGATTTTTTGTTTCTCAAAGAAACTCCTGAGTATCGAATTGTTTCTGAGAGGTAGTCATCTACATTAAAAAGTTCAAATAATTACTCCCTCCGTCCCATATTAAGTGTCTACAATGGAATCTTTGAATGTCCAAAATTAAGTTTCCATATTCTATTTCAACCAATAAAATGGGACTTTAGTGGGTAAAAATGATATCCATTTGATTGGTGGAGAGTCTAGTTATTGGAATTTTCTAAAACTTTGTGCATGGTGTAAGCGGACACTTAATATGGGACAGAGTGAGTAGTATTTTTGATAATTAAATTCTTAATAGAATTAACTACCAAATTAATTACTAATTATGACTAAGATCCAACTTGACCTCCCATTTATTACCAAAGGTATGACCAATGTGTAAACAAGTGGGGCAAGAGGTAAGCAACGAGAGTTAATTGCGTAAAAATGAAACTTTTAGATTTATGAGACTGATCAAGACATTAGTAGACAAGTAGTAATGTCATAAGCATGTTGATGCGTGGAATTGCGCCCTCGCAAAAGTTTTTACCTCTCAAGGGATCTTGAGAAGCTTGCAATCCCCACCAGGCAGTGTACCTGACCGTTGTAGTATACTATAGTGGCAAGTACCGGGGGATTGATTGTTCAACTCAAAGAATAGTGTTCGCTAGGGTTAAAACTCAATTAAACTAGGTCTAGAGACGAGGGATTATTTTTTTGTATTTTTATATTTTATGGAAAGCAAGTAAAAATCTCGGGTTTTGAAGGAGTGGGCAAAATTAGTTGCTAATCAACTAACCCAAATAACTACATATGCAATCAAAATAAAATAAAATAAACTTAAACTAATTGTGGCGAAAACAATAATGAGAGAAAATGTCTTTACTTAGATTTCACTACTCCCTAGCTATCTTTTACTGGTTGATTAGTTTGTTACAATTGCATGGATGACGGGTTATATTCCTTAATACCATTCGTAGGGCCGTGTACGATCTTCCCTAACTCTATAAGCTTCTACCTCTTCCTATGTCGAGCCGACTACTAGCTCCTAACATGGCCTCATTAGTAGTTACCTATGCATTAAATATAACCAGTATATCGTAGTACACCTCCGATCATGTTTCTTAAGACGTTCAAGCAAGTTACCAATTGGAAGTCTGCAGTTTTCTTAAGCCTAACATCGAATTCATTCATCCACAACAATTATAACCAAACAACCAACCAATAATCAATATCTAAGTTTCATTACATCTAAGCAAACACAAAGAAAACCTAGCCTAGCATGTTAAAGAGAAGACAAGCATAAGATATAATCAAACAACACATAGACATATTGAATGATTTGTTGGAATACTTATCTTCAATTAAGGATGGATGAAACAAGGGTTTGAAACCCTCAAAATTGCAGTAAAATTCGTCTAGGGTTTTCTCCCTTCAAAGTTGCACACAATGAATAAAAATTAGAAAAGTATATATAGATTTTACAATCTGACGGCATCAAAGTAAGGTCTGACGCCGCCAAAATAATACTCGTATTGCCTAGATCCACTTCTGATACCGTCATGTACAAATTTGGTCTTGGCCGTCGTGTGCAATTTACTCTTGATGGCCTTGGTAACGCCGTCATGTACAAATCTTCAAAAACCTCTCTGGCACATCACGTGTAATTTGATTTATCCACATCTTTGTCAAGTCTTGACACCGTCAGGTACATTTTTCAACATGATTTTGAGACTTTGTCGTTTTCTTCACTTTTTCGTTCCAAAAACGTCCAAAATGCTTCCTTTTGCAAATTTCCTCTCAAAAGTACCTAAAATGACAAAAGGAACGATTTAGGGCAATATTTGATCAAATAATCTCGACTTTGGCCTTAAATGACCCCTAAAAGCGGTACACTTTTCGTCTCATCAAACACCCTTACACTTGAGATTTGCTTGTTCTTAAGCAAATGCGCTTTTATTCTAATCAAAATACAAGTTAGGGGTCATTTAACACTAATTGATGAGGCGAAAAATGAACCGTTTCTAGGGGGTCATTTAAGCTCGGATTCGAGATTATTTGATCAAATATTGCCCTAAATTGTTCCTTTTGTCTTTTTAGGTACTTTTGGAGAGAAATCTGGAAAATGAAGCATTTTGGACGTTTTTGGAGCATAAAAGTGAAGAAAATGGCAAAGTCTTAATTTTCCTTGCTGGGAACAGTACCGGACGGCGTCACAACTTCCTTAATGACGGCGTCAAGAGTTACAAAAGAGGTGGATATGGAAAATACACGTGACGATCCAGAGAGTTTTGTGCATTGGACATGACGGCGTCACCCAAGGCCGTCATGGTCCAAGTATTAGTGACAGCCCAGAAGAAATTTACACATGACGGCGTCAAAATTAGATCTAGGCAATACGATTTCTATTATGGCGGCGAGTTGACGGCGTCAAAACTCAACACATGATGCCGTCACCCATTGTAATCTATATATAGTTTTCCAAATTTCATTCATTAGTGTGTAACTTTGGAGGGTGCAACTTTGAGGGAAAACCCTAGGTCGAATTTTCCAGCTTTTCAAGGGTTTCAACCCTTTGAATCTTTCATGTTCTATTAAAGATAAGTACTCTTTCAATTCATTCAATATGTATATGTGTTGTTTGAATATATCTTACGCTTGTCTTCAATTTAACATGCTAGGCTAGATTTCCTTTATATTAGCTTAGATGTAGTGAAACCTAGATGTTAATTATGGGTTGATTGTTTGTTTATAGTTGTTACGGATGATTGTATTCGATGTTAGGCTTAAGAAAACTGGCAGACTTCCATTGGTAACTTGCTTGAACGTCTTAAGAAACATGATCGGAGGTGTACTACGATGAGAATTCTAATGATCCCATGTTAGGAGCTTCTAAAGGCTCGACATAGGAGTGAAGTAGGATCCTATAGAGTTAGGGAATATTGTACACGGCCCTACGACTAGTATTAAGGAATATGACCCGTCATCCATGCAATTTTAACAAGCTATCAACCTGTAAAAAAAATCTAGGGAGTAATGAAACCTAAGTAAACACAACCTTCCTCATCATTGTTTACACCACATTAGTATAATTAGTTTCATTTCATTTTTGTTATTTTATTTTGATTGCATCTTTAGATAAATTGGGTTAGTTGGCTAGCAACTAATTCCGCCCACTCTTCCAAAACCTGAGATTTTAATTGCTTTTATAAAAATATGAAAATACAAAAAGAATTATCCCTCACCTCTAGACCTAGTTTTTTAGGCTAGCGACACTATTCCTGAGTTGAACGATCAATCCCCCGGTACTTGTCACTATACTATACTACAACAATCAGGTACACTGCCTGGTGGGGGTTATAAGCTTCTCAAGATCCCTCGGGAGGTAAAACCTGGTGCGATTCCCACATATCACTAATATAAAAGTAATTGCAACAAATAATCGTTCCACTTCAACCAAAAACAAGCACGGAAATTATACACTAGCACCACACAAATAGTGTTTAGATACTCACATCTCTCGGGTGTAATAAAGTATATATCACAATATGGAAATGGAAGACATCTCTGACTACCTGTCATAGCAAATAGATTACCATAGGCTTGGGAAAGGATCAAACCTCCACCACTTGGCGTAAGCACATATGATAAACTATCAAAGAGGTCTTTTAAAGGGTTATAACGTGAGGTGTAGGGATATGATAAATACGGTTTTGTTGGATAAAGGTAATATTTACTGGTGGCGAGTTAATCATCTTGGTCAATTACATGTATAATGTGGCGTTGCTAAGCTAAGACTCGACTTGACTTAAACTAACACAAATTAATAAAAACATAAAATAAACATAAAAGGAAACGGGATGGTAGTCCGTATGTTTTTTTTTTCTCTTTTTTCTTTTTCTATTTTTTTTTTCTTTTTCTTGATTTTTTGATTTTTTTTTTGTGCATACACTCTTACCCTACCATCCAAAATAATACATCATAGGGAATTTGCATTCACCTTACACTTAAACTTTTACATACTTTACAATCAATTATTCTAATGACTCGAATTAAGATAATCAAAACACTTGGAGTACTTTTTAAGATTAACGCACATATGGGGGTAATAAATGATGTTCTTCCTCATTACTCCATAACAATAGTACTTTACCCATGAGTCCCAATCGTCCCAAAAGAATGTTTACAAGATATGACTCGACTTAGCAACCATGTAATCAATTAGAAAATTAACTAAGGGTTTAAACATGTAACAATAATGCACTAAAGATGAGTGCATACACGGAAGGCTAACGCGATTTGGGTGTACATTTGGGGTGGATTGTAAACAAATTCTTCCTTTAAGTAAAATGCTTAAAGTTAGAAATGAAAAAGATAGGCTCGGAGGGGTATACTAGGGGTATCGTGTACTAAAAATTAGTACAACGCAAAGGTGTGGGAAAAATTAATTGACTTTACTAGTCAAGTAATTATGACTTCATTGGTCAATTAATTATGATACGGGTTTAACACAAGGGTGATCCTAATGCCTCTTATAATGTAGTAAATCCTACTACACGAATGTAGTCTTACTAGCGGTCTCAGGATGCATCACTAACGCAAGTTCTAGAACCTAAGTACTACCGGTATACTCATAAGCACTAATAATGAATGCTTTTCCTAACAAATCTAAATGCGAACCTCACATATTTGGGTGGAATTTTTTTTTGAGTGGTACGGATTTTGTGCTAGTCATACAACTCCTATCTATGAGACGCTCATTAAGGCTAAAGCATCACTGCTAAATGTTGTAAGAAATTTTAAATTTGGTGCTAAAATTGCCCTAAAAAGTATTTCTCTTACTTTTATTACACACCTACTTTTGAACAAACAAACTCAAGTGCAATTGCATTCTCTAAGGTATCATCATTTACCCTCCCATTACACTTAGGCTGAACATTTGTCCCTAATGTTCAATAAAAAGGATGTAAAAGTAATGAAGGTAAAAAGAATGAAACAAATACTCCCCTGATTCGTTTGGTGTGGATAAATGGATAACATGGTTAAATCCTCCTCCAAGAAAATGAACGTTGAAAGTTTCCCTCCAGAAATATAAATCATCTTCTTGTCCAATATAACCTGTTAAACCTCAGAAAACAATCATGGCAAACCTCGCATAAAATCGGCGGCAATCTACATATCTAAAGATATAATACTTGTGGAATGAATGTTTGCAGATTTCCTGGAGTTTATAAAACTAAAGAATTAACAAAAACTTTAAGACTCCGTTAGAAAAAAAAAACTCGCAAAATTTTTCAGAATTTTTACACCTGACGCCGTCAGGTTATGATCCTGACGCAGTTAGAGTGCTCTGACAGAAATCTCATGTTAAGTTTCTGGAAAATTTCTGTAAAAACTCACGCCTTAATTCCTGGAATTCCTGCAAAACATTATTATGACTCGATACAAGCATTTGACTCAAACAAATACTAATATACATGTTCATTTAATATTGTTGTGTTTCATGTCCAATTCCGTTCTTAAAAACAAATTTAGATTTCCATTACACTTATCTTTTGTGAAATGCCTTTTTATGAAGTTAAGACAAACAACAAGGTACAACATTTTCACAATTTATTATGAAACATGATCCACAAACAATAAAAATAAAGCATGCATACAGAAGCAAATAAAATCAAATACACAAACAATCAAACAAAACAAATAAAACAAATAAAACTTGGGTTGCCTCCCAATAAGCGCTTTTCTTTATTTACGAGTCTTGTAGCTAGACTCAAGGTCATGGGCTACTACGTGACCTCGTCATTGGTCACGGTTCCTAGGCCATCCTCGATTTTAGTTTTGTATTCCGGACCTAGTTGCAAGCATTCCTTATAGAAACCAAATATTCTATTCATAACATAGTCTACTCCTCTACGTCTATCCTCATCATTCCTATAGTAGACCGCTTGCTTGTGTTCCTTTTTGATGTTTGATAAAAGACGAAATTGTTCAATCTTATAGGGCATTTGGTAAGCTATCTCATCGTTCTCATCCTTAAACCTAACTATCCCTAGAGACGGGTCATAATTCATCTTAGAAGTCTCAACAAACGGCTTTCCGAACACTACTTGACTTAGGCACCCATCTATTACTGGACGAATATCTTCTACAATCACAAAATCGGTAACATAAGTGAAGTTTCCTACAAAGACGTGCAATCCTTTCACTCTTTCCATAAAGTTACTCATCCAACTTGTGTTGGGAATCATCCTATATCCAAGTTGCTTCTTCATTACCGAATTGTAATGGGTCCTAGTCATAATGTTTATGGGAGATCTAAGATCGATGTAGGCTTTCCACACATGCACATGCCCAATGTTGCATGGTATGTTGATGTTAGAGGGATCGATCACCCACTTTGATGATTGGTGAACCAAGGACGTATGGTGTCTTGAAGTCATCGAATAGATCCTTATGGTATTCCCGTTCTTCCTTGGTAGGTAACCTACCAAAGTATTCCTTTACATTTTCTACTTCCTCAACTTTCTCTTCTTTTTTATCCACAACTTCCTTAATCTCATCCACATCACTTTCTTCCCTATTATTATTGACTGATTTAATATTAACTACGTTGACAAAGTGGACGTGTTTAGATGATGAGGGGTCCTTAATTTGGGTTCCACTACTGGTGTCCCTAGTGTCCTTCTTTGGTGTAGTTAGCACTTGGCTGTTGAGGGCTTTCAACAAGTTTTCGACTTTATTGGTCATCTCCGCTTGTTATTGATTGAATTCGGATCCAAACTTAGCTATGCGGGCTTCTTGAGATGCCATAAATTTAGACATCAATCCTTCAAGATTATTGGTACTACCATAGTTGTTGGAAGGAATGTTGTTGAAAGTACGGTTAAAGGGTGGACCGTTTGGTTGATAACGATTAGGTGGAGTGGAAGAATTGTTTTGGGGCATGTTTTAGTTTTGTTTCCACCTAAGGTTCGGGTGATTTTTCCAAGAGGGGTTGTATGAATCACCGTAAGGGTTTTGCTCAGGTTTGAAAGTGTACCACTTGTCTCCCGCTCCGTCGGTACGCGAGGATGCGTAATCCGCAAAAGCTTGTTCGGGGAGTTCCATGCAATCACGAGTGTCGTGGGGACCATTACATAATTTGCACGAAGAAGTGATTTTTTTCAATTTGCTTGAAGGTTTAGGAGCTTCATAGTATTTCATGAGAAACTTGACTTGGTCTTCAAGTTCCATGATCCTATGGTCGGGAGTGCTTGAATTGTTAGAAAGCCAATATATTGCCTTGACCGTTTTGTTCAAATCACGGGGATCATTCCAACTTTCGTTATCATAGAGAGCAAGATCTTCTATAAGTTCCATGATTCTTTCGCACTTAGATCATGAAGCTTGCCACCGGCCGATTGGTCAATGGTTCGCCTTGTGGAGAGATCGATATGGTCATAGAAAATTTGTATTTGGAGCCAAAGATCTATGCCATGATGAGGGACTTTTTGGAGTAAGTCCTTGAAACGAGTCCATGCTTCATAGAGAGTTTCACCTTGACGTTGTTGGAACATCAAGATGACATTTCTAAGCTTAGTAGTTCTCCCCGGTGGGAAAAATTGAGCAAGGAAACAGTGGTGAGATCATCCCAAGAGGTGATGGATCCAGCGGGTAAATGCTCAAGCCACTGACTAGCTTGGTCACGTAGAGAGAATTGGAAGAGACGCAATCGGGTCGTCTCTCGAGTTTCAACATCAAGGTCTATGGAATCTACGATTTTGAGGAAATCCTTGAGATGTTGATTAGGATCTTTGGAATGAAGTCCATGGAATGCACATCCGCTTTGTACCAACCGGATGGTGTCGGATCGCAAGGAAGACACATTGGCTCCTTGAGTGAGCTCAATGGTGTTTCGATAGCCTTGGTGGCTAGGACAGGAGTATTCTCCTAAAGTTCGGGGTCTAGGAGGTTGGTTTGGTTGTGGTAGGTTTTGTGGATGGTTTTGTTGTGGTGGGTTGATGGGATCAAAGAGATTACCACCTTCCATGATGGCGGATGGCAAAGGTTACGAACAAAGGTACGAAGAAAAAGATAGACTAAAGAAACCTATAAAAATAAAAATAAAAATCTTACTAGAAAGGAATCTAGCAAGTAGACCTAACAAAAAGAAATTTTAACCTAGACAATAACTATTCCCCGGGCTGCGGCGCCAAAAACTTGATGCGTGGAATTGCGCCCTCGCAAAAGGTTTTACCTCTCAAGGGATCTTGAGAAGCTTGCAATCACCACCAGGCAGTGTACCTGACCGTTGTAGTATACTATAGTGGCAAGTACCGGGGGATTGATCGTTCAACTCAAAGAAAAGTGTTCGCTAGGGTTAAAACTCAATTAAACTAGTTCTAGAGATGAGGGATTATTCTTTTTGTATTTTTATATTTTATGGAAAGCAAGTAAAAATCTCGGGTTTTGAAGGAGTGGGTGGATTAGTTGCTAATCAACTAACCCAAATAACTACAGATGCAATCAAAATAAAATAAAATAAAATAAACTTAAACTAATTGTGGCGAAAACAATAATGAGAGAAAATGTGTTTACTTAGATTTCAATACTCCCTAGCTATCTTTTTCTGGTTGATTAGTTTGTTACAATTGCATGGATGATGGGTTATATTCCTTAATACCATTCGTAGGGCCGTGTACGATCTTCCCTAACTCTATAAGCTTCTACATCTTCCTATGTCGACCCGACTACTAGCTCCTAACATGGCCTCATTAGTAGTTACCTATGCATTAAATATAACCAATATATCGTAGTACACCTCCGATCATGTTTCTTAAGACATTCAAGCAAGTTACCAATTGGAAGTCTGCCAGTTTTTTTAAGCCTAACATCGAATTCGTTCATCCACAACAATTATAAACAAACAAACAACCAATAATCAATATCTAAGTTTCATTACATCTAATCAAACACAAAGAAAACCTAGCCTAGCATGTTAAAGAGAAGACAAACATAAGATATAATCAAACAACACATAGACATATTGAATGATTTGTTGGAACACTTATCTTCAATTAAGCATGGATGAAACAAGGGTTTAAAACCCTCAAAATTGCAGTAAAATTCATCTAGGGTTTTCTGCCTTCAAAGTTGCAAACAATGAATAAAAACTAGAAAAGTATATATAGATTTTACAATCTGACGGCGTCAAGAGTAGGGTCTGACGCCGTCAACTCGCCGCCAAAATAATACTCATATTGCCTAGATCCACGTCTGACGTCGTCATGTACAAACTTGGTCTTGGTCGTCATGTGCAATTTACTCTTGATGGCCTTGGTGACGTCGTCATGTACAAATCTTCAAAAACCTCTCTGGCGCGTCACATGTAATTTGATTTATCCACCTCTTTGTCAAGTCTTGACGCAATCACTAGCAATCTTTGACGCCATCAGGTACAATTTTTAGCATGATTTTGATACTTTGTCGTTTTCTTCACTTTTTCGCTCCAAAAACGTTCAGAATGCTTCCTTTTGCAAATTTCCTCTCAAAAGTACCTAAAATGACAAAAGGAATGATTTAGGGCAATATTTGATCAAATAATCTACACTTTGGCCTTAAATAACCCCCTAAAAGTGGTACACTTTTTGTCTCATCATATGTTCAGTCTCATCTTATCCCTTGAGTCCAAGGTCTGACCAAGCATACTCGAAATAAGTTGAGCAAGCAAGAACGTGCAAATATCGCCAAAGGTCTGACCAATGAGCAAAATTTGCCATGGGTTGGAATGGCCGCAAGGTCTGACCACAGAGGTCAAGCCAAATGCACGTGTTCTTGGTTGGCTGACATAGACTTAAAATTTACATATAGGTATACACATAAATGTGGTAAAATTCGTGTACAAAAAAGCATGCAAAACAACTTTGTAGCACTTTCTTGAAAAACTTTTAGTAATGACACTATAGTGATCATCATGGTTCATGGTAGCTCCAATCGAACTCGCAAGGAAGCGGAGGACCAGGTCAGCTCGAAGCTATGACCGAAAATCCTTTAGGTGCGACTGTGTCCATCACCTTATACCCCGTTATAGTTTGTTCTAGGGCGTGAGCCGTACTTCCCAAGTGTCCATAGCGTCCAGTTTTTAATTTCTAGAAAAACTTGTTTCAATAATTTAGGTCACTTAATTTTACAAAAACAATTTTCCACGAATCAAATAGCAAGTCACAATTGAGCATGGTATTTAGGCGTGTAAATTAAGACCATTTTAATGTCATGATATATGTATTATTCATATTGCATGCAATTAGGTGTGTAAAACATGTAACAATTAGCAAATAAGAAATTAAGTACATAAACAATGACATTAATCAAACATATAAAATCCGAGTCCTCAAGGAGTCTTCCCTAAAAGGAGAACCATAAGACCCTCACTAGGTTTTCATAAAGTGCCTAGATCATGCATCAAAAAAATTGATTGCGTATGTCTTATAGCCAGAATTCACACATAAAATAATCATGGCAAACTAATTAACCTTTAATATGCCATTAAATGTGTCTAATTAACCATTAATTAATTCATTTGTATCTAGTTATTTTTATTAATTTATGACAAGTATTGCATGATAGTTTTCAAAACAAAAAATAAACAAATAACTAAGTTACATTTCATGTAGACTTTTCGTGTGTTTATTAAATCGTGTAACCCATAAACACTAAACGAGTTGACTCGTGATGCCACTGTTGTATTTTATTAACATGTCAACCAATTAACACTACGAGTACGCAGCGGATAATGGATCTAGTTTAGCAATTATGATTAACACACAAATAATAAACAAATTAATGTAAAAGGGAAACAAGAAAAACTAACCCTCGAAGCAACAACAAATGAAATAATTAGTGACTAAAATAATCACCTCTACGAGTGCTCACACAAACACGTCAACCAAGTATGCCTGGAGTACTAGCCGTATCTCACGTTAACCCTAAACACCAAGTGTCGAATCTCAAAACCAAAACAGCCCCAAATCCATTGTTGTCCAAGATCAAAAAGTTGACCAAGATCCAATCTTCTGTGTTGCCCGATATCGGACAAAAAGTTGCCCAAGAAGTTCTCTTCTGTCTAAGAACGATCAGGAACAAGTCAAAAGCTTATACAGCTTAATGTGGCTTATGAGCTTTTAAACCAAAGTACAATAAGCTGTTATAAGGCTTATGAGATTTAGTAAACACTTTGAATAACCCACGAATCTTAACAAGAAGATCTAATGAGATATTGAAAGTTATGAACACTAATATAAGGTTTAGGGTTTCGATGAAGATGAAGGTAGAGTATGAGAGTGTTCATGTGTTTCTAGGGTATATATTTCGTGTATAGAGCTGTGGAGAGAGGGGTATATAAAGCCTCAAGCCTTGATTCATGATAAGAGTAAAACTCTTCTCATGATAAGGCTCAAACTCTCCAAAACCAATTCTTATCACAACTCTCTCATTCCTTCTTATCTCCAATGAACCTAGACACTCCAATAACCCTTCTAGATCCCTCTTAGGCTGGCAACAAGGGTTAGGACAATCAAGGGATCTTGTCTAGTTCATTTCATGTCCTTTTGGTTTACATTTTGAAGTATATGTGAAGTATTAAACATACTCTAAGTGTTTAACATGTGTGCCTCTAATAGGCTCACACATTTCTAGTTGTATTGAGCTAATCCAACTACCACAATCCAATAGGTTAATCACTCGGGATCCAACTAAACTACTAAAGATGGAAACCTAATCATCCTAGGGGCAACCAGAGGTCTTTATATAGATAATGATCCATTAAAATTGCACTTGGCACATCCCCTTACATAAAAATACACTGGTATTTTTAGAGTAGTCAAGTGCGTTTTCAGAACTCTAAAAATCTTATATATTAGAAAAGGTAGAAAGATGTATAAGTTGTTGGGATAAATTACTGCAAACAAATTATGCCCGACACATTTTGTAAACAATTTGGTTTTGTGGCATGTAATATCTTGATAAACACCCTCTTGTTAATTTTTAATGTTTTAGAAACTAAATCGACCTACCGAGCTTCCAACTCAACTGGCGGTTCAACTGGTTTTTTGTCAATAATCTGCTTTCGGTTAAGTTTTTGGTTCAACTAGCAGGGTCAATCAATATTCTAAAAATTGCTAATTTATAAGAGTTTTTTTTTTTTTTTTTTTTTTTTTTTTTTTTTTTTTGTTTGTTAAACTGAAAATACTTTTGGTGGAAAAATAATCATGTCGACAAAAATCACACCAATGATTCAAAAGAAAATGACACCATAATCATGTGATGTTAGAGTGTGTTTGTTTTGCTAATGCGTTTAGAATAAGATTTGGATTTAGATTTAGATTTGGTTTAAGTTTAAGAGAATGATATGAGAAAATAGATGTCTGAATGTATTTGTTGTCCGGTTTAAATTGAATTTGAATTTTATATGTTACTCCGTATTTTATAATTTGAGAAAGGCTAAAAAGTAAAACATTAACAATTATATATTTATATATAGCTGAGAAATCTTTACATGGATCTCAAAGTGAAAAATACACTACGTTGAAACCATTTCTTTAAATCAAAAGGCTTAATTATAACAAACATGCCCTTAGATTGTAAAAGAAGTAAAGATTAATTTCATATATCACCTTACTTTCATGATTAATTTCATATATATACTCAAAGTGCAGAATGCGTAGTGTATAATATTTTTAATGCATGTTTTGGTATATATGAAATTTCTAACTAAAAGGAGGAGAGATATGAAATTGACTTAAAAAGTAAAATAAAAAGTAAAATAAAAAGTAGTTCATTCCTTAAAATTGAGAGTTACTAATATTGTCTGTCATTAAATCTTATCATAATTTCAAATCAATGATGTTTTTAATGAGCTTACAGTTAAACTCAACTCATTTATCTATAAATTACTTAATTACCTCAGTTTGTCACCTCAAACTAGAACCAAACAGAAAAATTGTTATGTTCTCCTAAATAATTAGGGCCCGTTTTGTTTGTTGGTGGGTTTAGGATATGGATTTGGATTCGGATTTGAATATGGATTTGGATTAGAAGAGAAAAAATAATTTTTATATAATAAAATATAAAATAAAATAAAATTAATATTAGCTTAGATATATTATTTTTATATTTTGTGAAAGTTCAAAAAAATAATGTAATAAAGTATAAGTTGCTGTGAGAGTTGCATGACTCACACTTTTCACTTTAATTGTCAGATAACCAAAGGATATGTCAGAATACCGTGGGGTCTTGACGTCTTTTGTGGAAACCTCTCTATAGAGGTATCAAACACTGTTACATAACCCAACAACACAAACCAACAAATATTTTTTCTTTGAAACCATTCCCGAAATCCAAATACCTCATAACAAACGGACCCTTAATTCAGATTGTATACTCGATCATATTTTTGATTGACAAGGCATTAAACTGATTGACTTACAAGTTACATACATCAACATTGCACATTCTTTTTACCAAATCTTTATTAACAAGATCACTATATCAAATAACATGTAGAATTTAACATTTTTTAGAATAGTAATTTGAAATATAAATGTAACACCCCGCCTTATGAACCACAATGTTGTCCGTTGTGTCTGTATGTTCACGACTTTGCTTATGTGACCCTCATGTGAAAACTTCCCTGCAGGTCACCCAAGCCAGTACTACACTTAACCGTATAAGCAATTAACCGTTAGACCATAAAACGATTTGTTGTCGTATAAAGCGAATGTTAACTTATGTCCCAACATCACTCCAAGTTACAACCGATGTGGGATTTTACACTGTAAAATATTATTCGTTTGTAAAATTGAGGAAGGTGGAGGTCGTTTTTATAATCTTATAGAGTCTAATGATTGACTAGGACATCAATTGTCAACTTTGGGATTGATTGCGTAAATTCATTGTCTTCATTGAGCCCTTCGTCCCATAATTAATAGATTTAACCCTTGAAATTTACATGCTCATAAAATAACGTAAAACCTTATGACATCAAAGATAAAAATAGCAATATTGCATTCAACTAACCACCTCCCCTTTATTATTAAAACCAAATTTACAGGTGTCTACAAACTAGTGCAATCAACATACAAAAGAAGTAGTTGTCCTCAAACGGATGCAATTAAAGAATACACAAACACACAAACAACCATCCTCACTACACTACAAAAAATAGTTAATATCTCCATGGTATACTCAACCGTAGACTTTTTTTTTTTTTTTTTTTTCTACACTTATAGATGTCACAAATAAATTAAAATGATCCACATATATAAGTGTGAATAAATTACAAAAGTGCCGCGCTTATAAGTGTAAGAAAAACAAATTATAAGAAAGCCACACTTAATTGTATGCATCTTTTGCAATTTGCCACACTTATAGGAGTGGACATTCAAATAATGTTTTTACACTTTTAACCATAGACATTCGGATAATATATTCACACTTATATGTGTAGGAAATTTGTCACAACCATTATTACTACACATGAGCAACTGTGGACTATATAATTTTACACATTTTTAACCGTAGACATTTGAACTTTAAAAAAATGACGAATTTAACTAACTTTTTGTAGTGCTACAATCTCTCAAATTCACTATGATCAAAATGATCACAAGACCTATAAAAAACCATACTAAATGATTGAGAGAATATGGAGAAACACACGAAAAACACATTGTTAGAATGAGTCTCGTAAACCCTAATAAGAGAGAGTATGTATATCCCGTCATCTTTCACTTCAAACCGTGTAGAAATAAACTTTACATAACAAACACCAAAGTTACTAAGTTAGAGATAATGACAACATGAGTCCCTAAACTTATTAACAGATAAGTTTGTATATGAAGTATACTTTTAACAACCATTCTCAAACTCATGTCTTAAACATGTCATCAAATTCAAACTCTTACAAAACCTTTTGCGCTGATCAATACTTAAACCCTTTGTATAAAAACGTCTACCACTTGATTTACAAAATATTTTTTTATATAGTTTTAATAATCCTTGATGCAACTTTTTCTCTCACCAGATACACATCAATCTCAAAGTGCTTAGTTTTCTCATAAAAGATAGGAATTGCAGCAATCTGAATAGCAGAACTATTATCACAAAACAAACTTATAAGAAGCAAGCCTGCCACTTTTAGATCATTCAGAACATTTTTAATCCAAATAATTTCACAAGAAGAAGATGACATACATCTGTATTTAGCTTTTGCTAGGATCTAGAAAGTGTTGCTTGTTTTTTACTCTTCCAATACACAAGATTATTGCAAAGCTAGACATAGAATCCAGACATTGACTTTCTAGTAACGTACACTTAGCCAAGTATGCATTAGAAAAAGCGTACAAACTTAACTTATTCCCTTTGTTAAATGGAATAACAGTACCTAGAGCTTGTTTCAAATATTTAACACTCTTAAAGCAACTTTAAAATGAGATTGTAGAGGTGAATGCATATACTGACTCAAGTAGTGAACTGCATATGCTATATCATGTCTTGTAAAAAAAAGACACATCTGTTTTCCCACTAACTTTTGATACTTAAACCTGTTAACTAATAGTTTGGTGAAATGAGTGGAAGAGAGATAAATGTATATGGTATATAGCCACCTATATTGAATACACAAGATTATTGCAAAAATACACATAGAATCCAAACATCGACTTTCTAGTAACTGGACACTTAGCCAAGTATGCATTAGAAAAAGCATACAAACTTAACTTATTCCTTTTGTCAAATGGAATAACAGTACCTAGAGCTTGTTTCAAATATTTAACACTCTTAAAGTAGCTTTAAAATGAGATTTCAGACGTGAGTGCATATATTGACTCAAGTACTGAACTGCATATGCTATATCATGTCTTCTAACAAAAAAGATATATCTGCTTTCACACTAACTTTTGATACTCAAACCTGTTAACTAACAACTTATCATATTCTATCTTAACATGATTAAGAACAGCATTCTGCTTGAGATAAATAGCAGAAGGCTTACATGCCAACAATCAACATACCACACTCACAAAGAAGTTCTAAACAATACTTTCATTGAGACAAACAAAGACCATTTTTAGTTTCCAAAACTTCAATTCCCAAAAAATTATTTCAATACTCCAAATCTTTAATCATAAACTTCGAACTCAAAAAATGTTTAAACTTATCCATTTCTTCAACATTGTTTTATGTGATAACAAAGTTATCAACATAAACTAGTAAAGCAATTAACAAGTCGTTATTAGTTTTGGTATATGAAGAATAGTCATGCTTACTTTGAACAAAACCATCTTCCAAAAGAGCAGGTAAGTTTCTCATTCCAGTTTATTAAAGCTTGTTTAAGACCATACAAAGACTTAATCAACTTACACACTTTAGTTTCATTTTTATCATAAAAGGGGTGGTAATCTATTATACTATAATATTAACCCCACTAATTTATAGTGGAGGCGTCAAAATTGCATAGAGTACAACAACCTAATGTTCTTCATGATATAATTTTGAGTGTTTTTGGGTTTATTTTTTCCTAATAATTAGTAGCAGCATATGAAGAGACCCGTGATTGTCCCCTCTAATTGAATGTGGAGGCGTCAAGATTGCATAGAATACAACAAGCTAATGCTCGGAATTAAATGCAGAAAATAGAGTTTCATGTGTAATTGGAGCCTTAATTGTTCGACTTGAGTAATTGCGAGCGTGCCAAGAGTCATGTCGTTACATTCATGTTTGTTTAATGGAGGAGATAAAAGTGCAAGGGTTGCCGAAATTCATCACATGGTATTTAGTATAGAATTAAAATTCATCGATTAAAAAGAAGTTGAAAAGGTTGCAAGAATAATTGATGATTTATCCTAATCCATGCCTATATAAATCGGCCAAATTCACATGCACAAACACAAAAGTTCGAATCTTCATTCCTCCTATTTTATTTTGTAATTTATTGTTAGAATTGTTTCTTGATTTCCTTTTTTTCCCATGTGCAGGTAATACATACAATATGATTTTATTACTAATGTTACAAGAGAAGAGAAGAGGTGATGTATCTATACTCTTTCTTTTCTCAGTCTCATCTGCAAATTTTATATATATTTTATATATGAATAATACAAAGAATCTTGAAATCCCAAAGTTCAAAACAATTGCAATGTAAATATAATTAATCTCATACACAAAACAAAAGTAGGTTTAGTTTTTGTTGGGATCATACTTTAGTATTTAGTCAAGTCTCGGTCATTACATTTTGTAATAGGTTGCTTAAGTATTGTTTATGATTATTGTTTAGTTAATGGGCAACATGTAAAAGCCCATGAGGCCTTAAAAGCCCACGTATGAAAGGATAAGGGAGGAAGGGAGTGTTGCCCTAGTTCCTCCCTTATAAATAGAAACCTTATGTTACATTTTATTTTGTTGGTTATTTGATTATCTTAGTGAAACTCTTGCACTCTCACCTTTCATATTGTCTTATAATCAACCACCTCTCATTCTCATCTTATTTCTTTATCAATCATACTTGTGTTTACATAAATGGTGACCTAAAAAGTGGTATCATTCGCCTACTAGAAGTTTGAAGTGTATTTCTTTGGTTAACGTGGGGATTGGTGTTCATTTCTTCATCTTTTTGCATTTTTCTTTGTTTCTTTCACTCAAATCTTGAAGCTTGGACAAGTTTCAAGGTTGATATAGTGATTTGAAGCTTAGTTTTTTGCATAAAGTTGTGTTTTTTTAAGGTTTTTTAAGGTTTTATAGCTTCTTTGATATTGGAAAACTAGTTTTTGGGAGCAAAATCTTCAATATTTAGTGTTTTCTAAGTATTGGTGAAGTTATTTGATCAAAAGTACCTTATTTCTAGGCATTTTTCCTTCAAAAATTTGAGATTTTTCAAGTTTCTGACCAGTTTACGCGTAATATTGGTGAATAGTACGATTCTGTAGCTGTCAACAGTACTTTTTGTCCTTTTTACGCATAACTTTGGCCTAAAACCCTTTTCTTACGCGTAAAATTGGTCTAAACCCTTTTCTTACGCGTAAAATAGACCAAAACCTTTTTCTTACGCGTTAAATTGGTTAAAACCCTGATCCTACGCGTAAAGTGCTCTTCTACGCCTTAAACCTACGCTTAAGTTTGATTCTACGCGTAAGTCAGAGTTACGCGTAACTTGCCAGAGTTTACGCGTAAGCTTCATCAACGATCTTCTCCTCGTGTAACGGTGACTCAGTACTTCCCTAGCTTGGATAAGTTAGTGGAATACTTCGACTACAGTTATCTTTCACGCTTGGATAAGTTTGAAAGATTTGTTTGGTTGTTTAAACCTTACGCATAAGTCTAAACTTACGCATAAGCCTAAACTTACGCGTAAAGAGAAAACTTACGCATAAACTATTAGTTTACGCATAATCTACTCTTTACGCATAACTTAAAGTTTACGCGTAAGATTAAGTTACGCGTAAGAATTGAACTTACCCCAAGGATTTTGCAACTTACTCAAAGGAACGTGCATTTCATTCTTCTACAAAGATCCATTTCTACACAAGTGTTCTAAGATGTCTCAACCACCTAATCACTACTTCCCTCACTCTTATCCTCAGCAACAACAACCTCAGCAGTATCAGCAACAACAACCTCAGCAGTATCAGCAACAACAATACCTTCCGCACATAATGAATCAACAACCTCCTAAATACAATCCACAACAACATTACCTAATGATGCAACAACAGCTCATTCCTCAACAACAACCATATCAAGTGCCACTACAAAACACTCAGTTTTCCTCCAAACAACCTCACTGGTTTGACAGAATGTGTGAAGTTATTACAACTCAACAATCCCGACATGAGGCAGGATCACTTGAAACACCTCCAATGCTTACACCTGGAAATTATGTTCAATGGTCAAGTCGATTCTTAAGATTTCTTGAATTAAAGAAACCTCATGGGCAGTTCTTAAAGCAAGTGATACTTGAAGGACCATTTGAGTGGCCAACAAGATTTGAAGCTGGTGATCCAAATGCTGATCCTCCACGTCCTCCTGGTGATAGACCCCTTCCAGAATCTGCACTCACTGAAGAACAGAAACTATATCGTGAAGCTGATCAGTATGCAATGGCTTATATACTTCAAGGTATACCTAATCCGATCTATCGAAGTGTCGATGCTCAGAAAACAGCCAAAGCTATGTGGGAACACGTTCATCTCCTCATGGAAGGAACTCAATTGAACAAAGATGACATGGAATCCAAGCTTTACATGGAATACACTGACATCACAATTGAACCTGGAGAGTCACTTGAATCCTACTATCATCGTTTCACAAATGTGGTCAATGATCTGGAACGTCACAAAATCACAGTACCAAGGATCGCTGTGAACTCCAAATTTGTTGGTAGTCTTGGCCCTGATTGGCATAAATATGTGACATTTGTTCGTCAAACGAAGAATCTTCATGATGCTCCATATGGTTTGTTGTATGACTTTCTGAAACACCATGAACCTGAAGTGGAAAAAGATCGAGCTCTACGAGGAGGTTACACACCCACAACAATACCAAATTCTTTGGCTCTCGTAGCTCAATCTCCCTATACTCCACCACCACTGTCAAATCATGCATATGTTCAAGAGCAGAACTACTTCAGTTATCCACAATCTTCCACCTCGAACCAAATGGTCCCTTATGATTCATCTCCACAAGATACTTCTACTCAACTTGTTCCGTCAAACAACAATGATGCTGTGTACTACTCCAACTGCAATGATGATGACGATGATGACTTTAATACGTTGAATCAGGGACTTGCTCTTATTGCTCGTGCTTTCAGCAAATTCTCCAACAAAACGAACAACCGTCAACGTTCATCTTCTAATACCAGGAATCAAGCTGTTGTAAATGATGGAAGAGTGGAAATTCAGAATCGTAACTATGGTAGATCTGGTTCAGGAAGTTCTTCAGGAAGTTATGGGAATGGTCAGAGGTTTAGTAACAATAGTGGGTTCAGGAACAACTCAGGATCTTCTCAGCAAAGGTCTGAATCAGTTGCTACTAGGAACTCCAACTCAGGGAATGCAGTGTGGTGCTACAATTGTAATGAACAAGGTCATATAGCGACTGCATGTCCCAAACCGAGAACTCGGGGTAGTAAGTTTCACAAGCAGGCACTACTTATGGCTCTTCAAGATGAAAAAGATGGACATTTCCCTGAACAGGATAACAACTTCATGGCAAATGTGAACAACGATGATGACATGGAAGATCTGGAAGCCAATGCTGCTGTGATGCTTATGGCCAACATGCAGGAACTTAAGCTCAATGATTCAGGTCCAGTGTATGACACTGACGGCTTGTCTCAGGTACATGACCTCAATGAATGCTTTATTAATGAAATTGTCTCACCTTCTGCCTCTGAATCAGATATGGCGCAAGTTGTTCCATCTAAATCATCTTCATCATCTCAACAAGATGAACAAATAAGCACAGTTGTCATATTTCATGATGACACAGTTGTTTCAGTTGATGATCCTATTGAGTATGATAAACATGATAATTTAGAACAACATGAACCATCATTTGATCCAGACCCTGACCTCATAATGTTATCTAAACAACTGAATGCTCAGCAATTGCTAATTGCAAAGTGCAACAAGAAAAACAAAGTTTTAAAAGAAACTAATGCAACACTTGCAAGAGATATTGAGTGTTATAAAATCCAGCTTTCTAATCAGGAAGAAAAGATTAAACATACTAAAAGTTTTGAAAAAGCTTTTCAAGATTCTTACAACAAAGAACAAGATCTTCAACGCAAAATGCAAGATTTAATTGAGTCAAATGGAAAGTTGATTTCAAAACTTGAAAGTGATAAGTGTGCATTAAAAACTCAAGTTGAACGTCTTAAAAGAGATCTTTCAAAAACTGAAACAGAATTGTCAAGTTGTAAAAAGGATTTTTGTGAACATAAAATACAAAAAAGGAAGTATATTGACGATTTACTCGGCGATATTGTTGATCTTGAAAAACAACTCAAAGAATTTCGTAACATTGTTTACAAACACGGGAACTCAGTCACAAAAATTCAGAAATTTACTTTAAAACCGAGACCCGATAAACGATTTGCACTTGGTGATTACCACTCAATGTTTCTTCACACGGCATTCAAAGATATTCCAAAAATTTACAGTATGGATTATTTAATGGATAATACGATTGTGCGTGCTGTTGTTTTTGATACTGAGGAAGAAGAAGAACTTGAAGACGAGAGTCGATCCAAAATGAGTCATGTTCAAAACTGGACACCATATGATTACTCAAAAGCTCCACCAATTTCGAAATCTTTTGTTACTCAAAAAGAATTACCTGAGAAATCATGGTATATTACTGAGTCATATGTTTCATCTCACAATGCGGCTCCTGTCCAAACTGTTGCACAAATTAAT
This sequence comes from Artemisia argyi, assembly GCA_030686995.1. Taxonomy (NCBI): domain Eukaryota; kingdom Viridiplantae; phylum Streptophyta; class Magnoliopsida; order Asterales; family Asteraceae; genus Artemisia; species Artemisia argyi. The sequence continues at coordinate 277,767,516 of CM060708.1, forward strand.
GGTCCTTTACCATCATCCAGTGAACTTTCACCTTTACCAAAAACGTGTCGTGTCTTAAATTATTTCAAAACTTTTATGGAAGACATTGAAATTTTGGAGGAAACAATTGAACGTAATTCTGAAATTAAAATTGAAACTTTTCAATCCGCTTACGAGCGAGAAAAGAGAGATATTTTTCAAAAACAAATGAAGTCAATTGTTCAACACCTCCGTCTTTGTGCTACACGTTGGGATCAGGAACTTCAAAAGGAGGTGAAAAATATGATTCATGTTTTCAACTCTACTGAAAATGAGATTTTGGCTCAAAAGCAAAGAAATAGAGTTTTAAAAAATGATGCTGATCGACTCTTGGAACAAGTTCTCAATGCTGATATTTTGTCTGTTATCATGAATGATCTCTATAATTCTGGTACTTCTATGCTTAAGTATGATCATTGTGTTGATAATAATCTGTTGAATGAGGAAATTGAGACACTCAGAATGGAAAACGAAAAGCTGAGAATTAAAAATGATGATGTGACAAAACAATTTTCAAAACAAATCAGTCTACTCAATCAAAGGCTTGAATGGTGTCAAGCTAAAAGTCTTGAAAGGGAATTGAATTTTCAAAGTCACAATGTTTCAAACTCTTGTCAACTTTGCAAAAACAATGAGTCTTTAAAAGGTTTGTGTCTCAAATACGAGAAAGAAATTGCGAAGTTAAAAATTGAAAATGACGAATTTCTACAAAACCACATAGACATCAAATATTGCAATGGTATACTTGAGTCTAATATTCAGGATAAGAATCACATCATCATCGAGTTGAAAGAGAAAATCAAAATACTTGAAAAAGGAAAGATGGTTGACACCACGGTGATAGCACCAGGAATGTATAAATTAGACAAAACTGATAAAGGAAAGGTTGTTCAAAATACTAATGGTGCAAACTCCACTTCTACAGGACTAGTCTCCCCTACTAGCGTTAGCAGACCCAAGCGAAACAGTAAAAAGAAGAATAGGCTCTGGCAACGTAAGAGAGGACAACTAGAAGCTCAAGAAGTAGAAGACCAACTTAGGAATTTGAATAAAACTCATGTTGCATCAGATTTAGATTCTAATCTGGCAAATTGTAATCAAAATCTAAATGTAACGAATGATGAACCTTTGAATGTTTTGAATATTAATGCATATTGTGTGTTTTGTCGTAAAAGCGTATCATCTGGTGATCATACTAAATGTTTAGCTAATTCTCTACTCAATCGTCATAAGAAACGTAGGACACGCATTCCTTCTAGGCCCATTATTGCCTCTAAGTCTAACTTAGGAAAGCCGTCTTCTACGGTCTCTAATGATGTTGAAGTTACCCCCATAAGTGCCGAGAACAAATCTAGGACAGAGCCAACTACTAGTGCATTTAACATTAAGAAAGCAAATACTAGTTGGAATTGGCAACGTTGGTTACAACACAAACCAGACTTTAAATGGATCCCTAAATTGTTGAATACATGTGTTTCTAACCAACAGGAACCCACAATTTCTTTGGGTTCCACCCTTACTTCTGTTCCATCCGTGTCTTCTTCTGGTGATGCAGGTGGTACAGATTGTTCTCTGGATTGTTGATAGCGGATGCACCCGACATATGACAGGCAATCTCAAACTGTTACACAACTTTGTCTCAAAGTTCATTGGCACTGTCAGATTCGGGAATGATCATTACGCTTTAATCATGGGATATGGTGACTATGTAAGTGGGAACATCGAAATAAGTCGTGTTTACTATGTGGAAGGACTTGGACACAACCTTTTCTCTGTTGGTCAATTTTGTGATGGAGATCTAGAAGTTGCATTTCGTGAGAAAACTTGCTTTGTTCGTGACTTACAAGGAAACGATCTTATGTCTGGCTCCCGTGGCTCCAATCTTTATACAATTTCAATGTCAGATATGATTGCAACATCTCCGATATGTCTTCTCTCCAAAGCAGAATCAACTAAATCTTGGTTATGGCACAAACGTCTTTCACACTTGAATTTCAAAACTATGACTGACCTTGCTCGTTATAAACTTGTTGAGGGATTTCCAAGATTCCGTTTCACCAAAGATCACTTATGTCCTGCCTGTGAACAAGGAAAAAGTACTCGGGCTCATTTTCCTTCAAAACCTGAGCACAGTACGAATCATGTTCTACAACTGCTTCATATGGATTTGTGTGGACCGATGCGTGTTCAAAGTATCAACGGTAAACGCTACATACTAGTAATCGTCGATGATTTTTCCAGATGGACTTGGGTTTATTTTCTACGAAGTAAAGATCAGGCTCCTTCAATGATCATCACCTTTCTCACTAAAATTCAAGTTCAGTTATGCAACACGGTACGAATAGTTAGAACTGACAATGGAACTGAATTCAAAAATCAGACACTTAGGTCATTTTATGAGAAAGCAGGAATTGAACATCAAACATCTATTCCTAGAAGCCCAGAACAGAATGGAGTTGTTGAAAGACGCAACAGGACGTTAGTGGAAGCTGCTAGAACTATGTTGATTAATGCTCAATTACCTGATTACTTGTGGGCAGAAGCTGTTTCAACCGCATGTTATACTCAAAACTGTTGCATGATCACAAAACGCCATCGCAAAACACCATATCAAATTGTTCACAAAAGGAAACCGAACATCGATTACTTTCATGTATTTGGAGCACTTTGTTATCCGAAAAATGATCGTGATGATTTAGGTAAACTTAAAGCAAAGGCTGACATTGGAGTGTTCGTTGGATACTGTGAAAATTCTAAAGGTTTTTGGATATGGAATCGTCGAACAAGAGAAATTCAAGAAACCATTCACGCTAATTTTGATGAGCTTACACAAATGGCTTCTGAGCAACACAGCTTAGGACCCGAATTTAACCGTCTTAACTCTCCGGCATCTTCGGCTGAACCATTGCCACTCAACCGCAAAGAATTGGAAACCTTGTTTGCTCCACTGTTTGATGACACAATTGAATACCGTCCTACTGAGGTCCCACCGAATTCCGCTGCTCAACCTGACAATAATCATGTACCAGACTCACCTCAACAAACTTCTACATCTGTTGAGAGAGACGGTCCTCCAATTGCTTCACCATCTACAGTAGAACAAACTGTTTCTAACTCCCGCCACTCAGCTGAAGATCCAACACCACTATCAGTTCCACAATCCGCAGAGCATGATCCTGATGCGTTCTTCAATCCGTTTGCACCAGCTACTACTGTTCCTGATATAGCTGAGTCGTCAACACGCAACTTGGATCCTGCCAACATGCGAGATACATATCAACTACACCCTTCAACACACAAATGGACCCGAGACCATCCTCTAGTTCATATTATTGGCCATCCAGATGCACTAGTTATGACAAGACAACGACTTCACACAGATGGAGAAACTTGCATCTACGCACTCACAGTTTGTCATGAAGAACCCAAGAACATTAAAGATGCAATGACTTATGACAACTGGATTGAATCTATGCAAGAGGAATTTCAGCAATTCATAAGATTAGAAGTCTGGGAATTAGTTGAAAGACCTGACGGAGTCTTTGTCATCGGGTTAAAATGGATCTGGAAGAATAAGCTTGATGCAGAAGGGACAGTCATACGCAACAAATCACGTCTGGTAGCGAAAGGATACTCTCAACTTGAAGGTCTTGACTTTGCTGAATCCTTTGCTCCAGTGGCAAGACATGAAGCTGTTCGGATCTTTTTGGCTTATGCTGCACACAGGAATATGGTGGTTTACCAAATGGATGTGAAAACAGCATTTCTTAATGGAGAACTCCGTGAAGAAGTTTATGTTAGTCAACCTGAAGGCTTCGTTGATCCTGAGCGTCCTAATCACGTTTACCGACTCAAAAAGGCTCTCTACGGACTCAAGCAAGCCCCACGGGCGTGGTATGACAAACTGTCCACTTTCTTATTGGCCAATAAATTTTCTAAAGGATCGGTGGATCCAACACTGTTTACAAAAACCTACGGGGAGGACTTACTTGTTGTTCAAATATATGTCGATGACATCATTTTTGCCTCAACAAAAAGAAATTACTCTAATGATTTTGCAAAATTAATGAAAGATAATTTTGAAATGTCCATGATGGGTGAACTTTCGTTCTTTCTAGGACTTCAAGTTCATCAATCACCCCGTGGAATTTTTATAAATCAGTCTAAATATGCTCTTGAAATTTTGAAGAAACATGGAATGATGTCTTGTGACACTTATAATACACCTATGGGCTATACCACAAAACTAGATGCTGATTTACATGGGATTCCAGTTGACCCTACCAAATACCGTAGTATGATTGGGTCCCTCATGTATCTCACAGCTAGTAGACCTGATATAGTATTTGCTGTCTACATGTGCTCTCGTTATCAGTCCAAACCAACTGAAAAACACCTCAGTGAGGTCAAGAGAATCCTTCGATACATAAAGGGAACCATTAACTTGGGGATCTGGTATCCGAAGGATTCTGGCTTTGAACTAATTGCTTTTTCAGATGCTGACCTTGCAGGATGTTTAGACACACGCAAAAGTACATCTGGTGGATTACAATTTCTCGGAGACAAACTTGTGTCATGGCAATCTAAGAAGCAGGACTGCACTTCACTGTCGTCTACAGAATCTGAATACGTAGCCATGTCTGCTTGTTGTGCTCAAGTCATTTGGATGAGATCACAACTTAAAGATTATGGCTACCTATTCAACAGGATTCCTATCTACTGTGATTCAAAGAGTGCAATTGCTATCTCCTGCAACACTGTGCATCATTGCAAATCCAAACACATCGATCTCCGATATCATTTCATCAAAGAGCATGTGGAAAGGGGTACAGTTGAACTTTATTTTGTTGGAACTGAATACCAATTGGCGGACTTACTTACCAAATCCTTGGCACCATCCAGGTTTGCTAGTTTAGTTCACCAAATTGGTATGCGATGTTTGACTCTAGAGGATCTGGAAAAGTTTTTAAAACACAATTGATTGTCAAACATCAAAACTATCTTTGTACATATTCTTTCAAAAACAAAATACAAAAATATAAAACCAATGAAAAACTCAAAAATATTTTTTTGTCATTTAAAAAAAAAAAAAAAAAAAATGCAAGTATAAAACTCTTTCAACACTATTTTTGTTCTAAAATGTCTTCAATCATTTAAAATTAGTGTTGAGGGGGAGGAAAAGTAACGTTTTCTTAACCTAAAAATTATTTTACCTTTTATACTTGCATTTTACCAAAAACATTTACGTTTTATCTACAAAGTTGATTCAAAAGGATTTCGGGTTACTCTCCTTGATCAAAACCAATTAATTTTACCATGATCTAAGGTCGAGGGGGAGTACGACAAGTTGTTCTTATCATTTCTTGGAGTTAATATACAAATACTTCAATGTGTTAAAATGGTTAGGCATTAGGTTTGAATGTTTTGTTAGGTTAAGGGACTAAAAGTGTCACTTTGTGTAACTTGTAATAACCTCAGTCAAAACAAGATTTGACCAAACACAAATTACTATTACTGCAAAACATTTACTACCCTCACCTACACAATCAACGACCCACATTCATTTGATTAATCCGTGCAACAATCTTCAAATCTGTAAGTATAAACTTGTTTTGATCATAATTTCTAACAAAGGTTTTTGATTTCATAACGATCCAACGGTTAAATCTCTCTAATCGATTAGATTTCTCTTAGGTTTGTGCGTAAAATCTTGAACCCAGAAATTATTGATGTTATGATTGATTTGATTGTTGGGAAAAGGTCTATTGTTGATTAGTAACATGTTTTCACACTCAAATCACACTCAGAAACACTAATCGATCAAGTTTGAGATTAGGGTTCATGCGTATGAATTGGGGGTTCTTGAGTTTATGCAATAGGATTGTAATTAGTGATGGGGATAATGTTTGTGTATGCCTAGGATCATTCGAACGTGGTTTAATTAGATCTTAATCATGTTTTGCTCTTGAATCTAAGGTTTAGGGTTCGAAGGTCACTAGCAGATTAAATCCTAAGATTTTGTGGATAATTTGTGTTGTTATTTGAAACATATGATCCTTATGATGTTTGTATCACTTGCCCCATGTTTATTCCTACCCAGAATCACGTTTGATTAAGATTGTGATCAGGTGTTCATGCGTGTTTACGCGTTAAGTTGCATTTAGCATGTTTACGCGTTATAATATGTGAATTAAGTGTATTGGATGTGTTATTGATCAGTGGTAATGTTTGTGCACTTTCAGGAAACATACAACTCGAATTTCTAAGGTGAATTTCTGGAAAAAGGTGTCTTTACGCGTTAAATGTTCATCCTACGCGTAAGATTGAATCTTACGCGTAAGATTCGACACGTGGACAAATTGTGTCTTGGATAAGACATAGTTTACGCATAAAATTGTTCTTACGCATAAGTTCTGACCTTACGCATAAGTCTAGAACTTACGCGTAAGTCATTACCTACGCATAAGTTGCAATTTACGCCTAAGGGTAATCCTACGCGTATCTTCAATTTCTACGCTTAAGACTTATCTTACGCGTAAAATTGATCTTACGCGTAAGTTTCACTTTACGCGTAATATTCTAACTTACGCGTAGATTTTGCACTTACGCATTATTTCTATACTTACGCTTAAGTCAGGTTACGCGTAAAGACAGCAAATTACGCGTAAACTTGTCAAATTCCAAAATTTTCTAAGTGTTGGAAATTTTCCAATGTGTAACTTGTTGTAATTGATAAACTTATGTTGTAACTGAATTGTTTTATGTTTCTAACAAGTAATATAACTCAAGTTTGTCACATATCAAAAGTTTTCACACACACAAACCCCCACTGATCAATGTCAAACATGCAAATGTAAACATGTTCAATGTATGTCTATGCTAACATCATCAATAATTGCCATGTTTGTGTGTTTGTGATCTAATCAGATGGCAGAACACAATGACATCCCATACGGACCAAAACCTGAACCCATTCGTGCATGGGAAGACACCTTTCCTGAAAACTACTCCAGAAAGATAGGAAGGAACAACCTGAGAGTCAACTTCAACAAACTTACATGCAATGAGTCTTCTTGCCTTATTGCAGTTGATGCTCTCATCTATCACCCGTGCAAAGTTCTACTCACCAAATCTGCTGCAGTGGCATGCTTCTACATACATCAGTTTTGGCACACAATCCACTTGGACCTCCTTGAAGAGTCCTTTACTTGTATGCTTCACATGAGACAAGTCACGATCGACAAGGATCTTCTCCGTAGTGCTCTTGGACTTCCCGAACTTGAACCTAATGAAGATTATGACCAAGTTCCCAGTGAAGAAGAATTGATAGAATGGCTGAGAGATATTGGGTATGATGAGTCTGAAGGGGTCATTACTAGGCACTCTAGGGTCAATATCAGATTTCTTCCACAGCCTTGGAGAACTCTCTACATCATAATTGCCAAGTCACTATCTGGCAGAGACACAGGCCATGAACACCCTAAGCTCCAACATCTCAAGCTGTTCTGGGCTATTGCTAATGTCAAGAAGGTTGATTATGCCAGCATTATCTGGGAAGACATTGTGTGGCACATACAACGCAAGACGACCAATATTCCATTCGTTCGTTTCACCAAACTTCTTATTGCTAGCTTCCTCCATGAATATGATGACATTCCTCAAAGATTGAATGATGAGTTTCAGCACACATACAAGAATGAGGACACACTTAAGGTCATCAAGAGAATGGATACAAGTACAAGGAAACAGGGTAAGAAACTTCCAGATAGCCTCTTAACTGAAAAAGTCAAGGCTTGCAATAACTACAAGTACTACCTACAAGCCATTGAAGCAGAGAAAGTTGGGTTCTTGGACGAAGCTGCTCTACCTTCATACATGCAGAAGAAAGGTAGCAAATCTGGCAGCTCAGAAAGTTCTACCAAGTCCAAACCTAAGAAAAAGCCATCATCTAAGGTCAGAATTCCTGCAAAGAAACCTACTGCTGAACCTGGGTGGTTTCCCTCACCTCCATCTTCTCCAAAGCCGTCTGACTCTGAACGAACTGAATCCGACGAAGGTCCTCAATATAGTGAAGCCTATGCTAATATTGAGAAAGATGAGAATCTTGATGACATCGATTGGGATAAAGACATTGATGAATTTGCTGACAATGCCGTATATCCAACATATCTCACTCAGAGACCGTTCACTAAAGAACAGTCATTCTTGGAAGAAGAAAGGATCAGGAGAGCAAAGCTAAAGGAACCCGTAACTGCTGAACCAGAGCCTGAAGGACTTTCAGTAGAAGAAGAAAATGAAAGGTCTCTCAACCTTGGTCTCCTCCACAGCCGAATTGATGCTTTCAATGACGATTTACCTCCACCTCCAGTGTTCTCTCAGACCACCGAAGCTGGGGGCTCAAGCAGCATTCCTGAGCCTACCACAGGAATCACTTCAGACATAGTTGTTTATGATACTCCCTCAGTATCTCCCACTGACGTTGAGATGACTACAGCAATGGGAGAGGAAGGAGAAGATGATCCTATGGATACCGATGCTCCAAGACTTATGTCTATGGAAGAAATGGAGATCAGAGAAAGGGCTCAGGAAGAAGAATTGAAAAGAAAACAAGAAGCTGAAGAGGCCAGATTTGAAGAGATTGCTCAAGCTAAACTGGAAGAAACAATCAGAATGGAAGAGAGCAGGAAAGCAGAGGAGGCAGCCAAACTGGCTGAAGAAAAGTCTAAGAAGGAAGAAGAAGCCAGGATGGCTGAAGAACTAAGGCTTAAAGCTGAAGCTGATAAGCTGGCTGAAGAAAAGTTTAAGAAGGATGAAGAAGCCAGACTTGCTGAAGAGCTTAAGCTAAAAGCCGAAGCTGATAAACTGGCTGAAGAACAAAGGTTGAAAGAAGAAGCAGCCAGAGTCAAAGAAGTTGAACAACCCGAACCAAAGAAAGGTGATGACAAAGACTCTACCACCATCATTGAATCATCACAGTCATCCCCTCCTGCATCTGAATCAACACATGACAAATCAATCAAGAAACCGAGCACCAAAGCCTCTGCTGCATCAAAGTTACTCAAGTCAGCTTTCAAAAGAGTACATGAAAAGAAGAGAAGCAAATTGGAAGATCAGGTTGCAACACTTGTAACCCAAGTTGCTGAATTGACTAAGCTGAACTCGAACGTCCAAGAGCTTCAAGACAAGGTTGACATTTTCTTAGCTAAAGACGTAACAGAGAACTTGGAAGCCGCACTAGCAGCTCAAGCACAGGAATACATGGCACAACACTTAGTGGCTGAGCTGAAAGATCTACTGGCACCAATGAGAGACGAACTCACCAAGTTCGCTGAGCAAGCAGTCAAGAAAGTTATCCGATCAACAACCTTCACTCTTCGTGCCGACAAGTCTACTGCTCCTCTACCAGGACTTTCTCTGGATGATTTGGAAGCTCAACTCCTAGAAAAGCTTGCAAACAAGTTCACCTTGACTCCTGAAGAAGCAAAAGTCCTGGAAGCACTGAAAGACAAAATGAACAAAGAGTCTTGCAGCACAGAGGCCGATAAGCTGAAACGTCAAAGAGATGATGAAGACAGGGATCCTAATTCTCAGGCAAAGAAACAGAAACAAGCCGAAGGACCCTCATCTCAGTACAAATCACCGGTAATCCCTCCTACCACAACAACTTCCTCACAACAACCGAAAGCATCAGGTTCTGCTCCCAAAGCACACGACCACTTTGAATACACCGGTGGTGACGACATTCCTATACCCGATGAAGTTCCAGAACCGTCCCCTAAGAAGAAGAAGAAAGATAAGAAAGGAAAGCATCATCAACCCCAACCGGACACCTCATCTCAAGGCACCGAACCAAAGAAACCCAAAACCGTCCTTAACGGGCTAGACCAAGACAATAGTGCCGAATACTCCTGGTTTGAGAAGATGATCAATTCGCAACCACCCCTGGAAGACAATCATGAACCTCAAGATGGTCGAACGGTGGAATATGCTCAAATGATTCAGCAAAAGTTTAAGATGAAAAAGATGAATAAGAAAGAGCTGCGAAGAATCAAAAATGATGCTTTCAATCTTCTGAAAGATCGGTCTGCTAACTCAATCGAGCTTGAATACCATCTGGAAAATATTGCTCGAGCTATGTCAAGTAATATTGACTGGATCAATCCTGAATCATATGTCGATCCAGTCACAAAGAAAACCGCACCCTACATTACTGACTGGTCCAAACCACTACCGATGATTGGGAAGCCTAAGGAACCAAAGATCCCGTACAAGTTCTTCTACAACACAGACTTGGAATTTCTGAAACTTGGCAGCAAGATCGAGAAGAAGTACGTTACCTCACTCGCCTTTCTTCCTGCAGCTCGATATCTCAACAATGCCATCGAAGAAGAAGCTTTAGCATTATTCGTCGACAAAATTGTTGAATATGACCGGAATGCACTTTATGGTATTCATCATTGGCCAGACAACCGGGCACAATACTATCGAAGCAGCAGACTTAACCAGACGATGGGCGATGTGACCAGTGATTTGAAGATCGTCTCGATTCAATTCATTTCGACTGTCACTCACTTTGGGTACCCCTTCCTCAGCAAAATCACACTGAAAAGACTTGATGAACAGGACTACGATATTTCCGAGTCTGACTTTCCACGACTACGTCTCAACGACATTGAAGACATGTACCTGCTCAAAGTTCAAGGAAAACTCTGTGGCTTGCCCAAAAAGATGCAACTTGCCTTTATCCAAGCTCTACTCATCTTCATCAGGCAAATAGTCATTAGAGAAAGAGTCGAAGATCTTCAGTTAGGAGTGGAAAGTTACCAGAAGAAGCTCAATCTCACCAAACCAAACCTGTTTGACATCCCCGATCTTCAACATCTACCTCAATACTCCCTGATCAGAAAACCATTTGGGTTCACCTACCGCAGCATCAACGGTCGCAACTGCTTCATGGCTTACGACGAAGTACATAAGTTCTGTGATGAGACCTTGAAGTTCGTAAGAGATGGAATCAAAAGCAGATTGGATGACATTGCTCTGGGTAAGTCTAAAAGGTGGAAAACCAATGAGACCAGGGAAGCTCGCAGATTCATCTTAAGGATTGAGAACAGACTGAGGCGCAGGGATCAGTTTCGAAGGTTTAAAAGCTATGTGGGAGGCAGATCCAAATTTCCGGTGTTGACATTTCAGAGACCTGATTGGTAGATCATTGTAAGAATTTGATTTGATTTGTCAATAATTTACTTCATAATGGTTTGTGCACGCATATCAGTGTACAACCCGTACTTGTAAAGAAAGGACCCTGAGGTACGCATCAGTGCCTCAATCCTGATATAAGGAGCGAAGGCTTCTTACTTTTGAGTAGAATTAATCAAACATTTATGATTTTTCATAATTCTGCTCAAAAGGACAAGTATTTCACCTCAATAAGACCTAATCACTTGTTGAGGGGGAGCACTTGTCAAAACAAAATACTTTGCTTAAAATCAAAAGTTCTTGGTGAATCTCCCCGTAAGACTCAAAAGGCATATTTTAATCTAAAAGATTATCAAAAACATCATTTTATATGCTATTTTTGAGGGGGAGAAAATGAAAAAGTGATTAAAATATACGAAGTCAATGCTTAAAAGTTGTATCATGTGCGAGCTAGACTCAGTTTTAACCCAGGAATTGACGAGGCAATAAATGTTAGTAATATCGAAAAGACTTATCCTCGACGGGTAATAACATCATGTTAGATACTAGAGCTAGTTGTCACCTAAAAGCTGACAATGTATCTCTTTATCTAACCACGTAAGCGTGTCTCGAAAAGGATTAGTCTTAGTAGAAATGTACCGTCTCGAGAAACTTTCTGTGGACTTGACCAGGCCGGGTAATAATTTCAAGCTAGTCTAACTAGTGATGTAAGCGTGTCTCGAATCGGTCTTGTTCACGGAAAGTGGATCAATTCAAAAGTGCTTGCTCCTCCCGCATGTGCAAATTTATTAAACACTTATGAGCACATGTGCAGGGGGAGCCCTTCAAAAGTGAACACAAAACTCTCAAAGTGTTAACCAAAATATTTGATTATCCCAAACACTTTGAGAGATTTTCTATCAAAGGTTTCTTGGCTACTGTCGGAGTTATAAGGTGATTAAGATAGGAATATTCGTCCTATGATCCGCCAGAGCGGGAGGGATCTACCCAAGGACATCACCATTAGTTAGAAGTAGAAGTCCTTAGGTATGATACGAAAAAAAGGAGAAATGAATGAAAGGGAAAGAAGGAGTTGAAGAATTAAAAAGAAAAGTAAAGTAAAGGGTGAAAAGAAATAGCCCTCCATATGAATCAACCTTAGGGCAGACACCGGGTTCAATACGTATGCTACTGACTGTTGCAAAAGACAACACCAGTATTGAAGATTAAGTCGTCATGGACCCAGTGACGCAATGCACTAAACCTTCTTTACCACTCAAGTTCTCTTAAAAGGACTTGTTTCATTCTCACGGGGATCCCGCGTAATCTATCGACCTATCTCTTAGAGACGGTTGATATTGAAGCAGGAGACACATCCCCAGTCTCCGCATAGGAAACCTAGGTGTGCACTTATAGAGTCTAGAGCCTCGAGATACATCAAATATCTCTTAGGAACACTTAGTATTTCTACAACTGGTGTTCTACATCAATGGACACCAGCTGTAAATTATCGAGTCCTTCGCAGATCTTAGCAATCTACCGAGAACGTTTATGAGAGGATTACTTAAGTATTTCTCAATGATTGAACGGAAATCCTGCCAGGGTCAACATCAAACAGCCCTGACAGCAGGTCACTTCGGTAACCCCACAAGGGTTACGCTTAGTGTTTGCGGTGGTTCCATAGCGATCTACAGTCGTGGAGTGATCCCCAGCGACTCACCCAGTCATTGAGCTACCTAGTAGGTCTCGTAAGCTCCTTTAGGAGTATCTGATATGGGAACGGCCTGGATAAGGTTTAGAAGGAGTCTTCACACTATGCTGTTGATGAGCTCTAATTCCTTATCCGTAAGTACCGGATGTTTTATTGCTAACTGTTTACTCGCAGGTACCTCATTTCCATGATGGTAGATTCCAACATGCTCATACATACATCTCAAAGAAAGCTCCCCCAAAGATCCTAACAACACGAAGTTCAAAGAAAGATTCTACACCAATAAGAAGAATCTACAAAGTATAAAGACTAAGATCTCAATGCATGAAAAGGAACTTCTTGTACGTGAAAGATTAAAGTCTAAAGATGTATGAGTATGTTGGAATGGCGGACAACCACCACAGACGCAGGAGTGACGAACGGCAGACAACTTCATAACCTAATCACTACATCATCACCAAAGAACAAAGACAAAGAGCAAAGTATATTCATCATCATTCAACCAATTTTGAAGACGTCTAGAGTTTTACATGTCACAAGTGAACGACAAAGATGAAGACGTCGAGCAACCGTGATGACCGACCCTTAGGGGGAGATTGTTGGGATCATACTTTAGTATTTAGTCAAGTCTCGGTCATTACATTTTGTAATAGGTTGCTTAAGTATTGTTTATGATTATTGTTTAGTTAATGGGCAACATGTAAAAGCCCATGAGGCCTTAAAAGCCCACGTATGAAAGGATAAGGGAGGAAGGGAGTGTTGCCCTAGTTCCTCCCTTATAAATAGAAACCTTATGTTACATTTTATTTTGTTGGTTATTTGATTATCTTAGTGAAACTCTTGCACTCTCACCTTTCATATTGTCTTATAATCAACCACCTCTCATTCTCATCTTATTTCTTTATCAATCATACTTGTGTTTACATAAATGGTGACCTAAAAGTTTTTATCATGCATTCTTGGTATGCACCTTCCTATACGTTCGTATATTTTACTGGATTTTAAAAATGGTTCCACGGGTTGATGAGCCAAAATTTGAAATATACATAAATGCATGTATATTTGCTATTATTTTTCTCAAGTAATCTCTTATTTTTCTCCTATTACAAGGAATAATACACTAAAGATGATAAAGAGACGCAGGGCGTGACGAGTTGGTCAAAAAAGTCTTTAAAAAAGGACTACAAAGAATGGTAAAAAAGGTCGTTCAAGACGGGCTACAAAGAAGATCATAGAAAGAAATATTCGAACATAGAAAAAACCAGTCCCAAATGAGGACTCATCGGTTGGTTTGGATGGTTTTTTTAAGAGATACTACTAAATATATACTGAGTTTACAAATGAGAATGATACTCATAAATTCTTAATGACTTTGAGTGTTCATTGTATTGATTTATAAAATCACAATGAAGATATGTTGCATAATAATATATGATGATCACATGATTTTTTGTAGTTAAACTAAAGAATCATTTTTTACATTGTGATATCAACTTTAGTGGTTTGATTTTATTCCAAGATTGCTTCATGCCTATAATATTGATGGTTTTTATTTTTGAATAATTACAATTTCATTCTTTACTTCTCTTTTATTTGTTATCGACCATATTGTTGGTTTAATTGCAGTCTTTACTATTAAAGAAGCTTAAAACCCTTAAACAAAAATAAACACAACTAAATACCGCCTTAAATAATGAATATAAAGGAAACAATACATAATTATTGATCTAACCCATTTGTAAATTATAATAACAAATCGGTGCAACACACGAGTCTAAAAAATATAAAAAATATTAATAATAATAAATAAACTATAAACGATTACATTTACGTAAATCTAAACAAATTCATTTCAACAAATAACCAATATCTCCTGCGGGAGCCTTAGTTATAGATTGTTGTATATTCGTGTTGGGTCACTGAATTCCCCAAGCTTCCTTTAAACTTGGATATGAACATAAAATAGTCTAAGTGTCTAATATCCGTTAATACAAACAAGTCACTGAGTGTACATTATCTTAGTGAGTCATCTTCAGGTTGCTTGGACCGAGTCTATGAAGAAAGGTTCACCATTCAGTGAGGCGGAACTCAATGAGTGGAGTCTAAGCCAAAAAGAAGATGATGGGTTCAATGAGGATAACAATAACTCACTTAACCCCCAGGACTCCTCAACAACTATTATACTGAAGATTGAAGACCTGAAGACTGAAGTATGGGTGGGACAAGGCGGGAAAGTTTGAACACATCAACAGGTGTCCTAGAAAGAACGTAAGTTCACCCATCATGGACATTTCGAAATTATCTGTCATTAATTTTGCAAAATTCATTGAGTAATTTTTGTTGGTTGAAGCAAAAATAATGTCATCAACATAAATTTGAACGATTAATAGGTCCATCCCGTATGTTTTTGTAAACAGTGTTGGATCCACCGAGCCTAGAGTAAAATCATTAGCCAACAGGAATTTAGAAAGCTTATCATATCACGTCCTGGGGGCTTGCTTGAGACCGTAGAGAGACTTCTTAAGCTTGTAGACATGATTGGGACGTTCTGGATCAACGAATCCTTCAGGTTGACTGACATAAACCACTTCTCGGAGTTGGCTGTTTAGAAAAGCCGTTTTCACGTCCATTTGGTAAACAATCATATTCCGATGAGCAATAAATGCTAAGAATATCTGTACAGCTTCAAGTCTAGCTACTGGAGCAAATGATTCTTCAAAATTGATTCCTTCTTCTTGAGAGTATCCTTTTGCTACCAAGCGTTATTTGTTGCGTATGACAGTGCCTTCTGCATCCAGTTTGTTTTTCCAAATCCATTTTAAACCAATGACAATGATGCCTTCTGGTTTTTCAACCATTTCCCAGACTTCTAATCTTTGAAAGGATTCGAATTCTTCTTGCATAGACTCAATCCAGTTTTCAAAAGTCATAGCTTCTTTGACGTTTTTAGGTACGGTTTCACAAACTGTGAGTGCATAAATGCAAGTTTCACCGTTTGTGTGAAGGCGTTGTCTTGTCATAATTGGTGCATCTGGATGGCCAATAATTTGAACTAAGGGGTGATCTCTAGTCCATTTGTGTGTCGAGGGATGAAGTTGATAAGTATCTTGCAAGTGAGCAGGACCCAAATTGCGTGTAGATGACTCAGCAATTTCGGGGACAGGTTGAGCATTTGCAAATGGGTTAATGAATGGTTCTGGGTCATGCTCTGCGGGTTGTGGAACTGATAAAGGTATGGAATCTCCAGCTGATTGTCGTGAGTTGGACCCGGTTTGTTCTGTTGTTGTTGGTGATATGACTGGAGGACCGTCTCTTCCAACAGTAGTTGTTGTTTGTTGAGGTGTATTAGGTACTTGATGTTGATCAAGATGTGCAGTGGAATTTGGTGTGGCCTCAGATGGACGGTTAACAGGCGTATCATCAAACAATAGAGCAAACAAGGTTTCCACTTCTTTACGAGAAGGTGACAATGGTTCAGCCGAAGATACTGGAAAGTTAAGACGGTTGGTTGCGGGTCCTAAGCCGTTTTGCTCAGACGCCATTTGAGTGAGTTCATCGAAATTAGCATGAATAGTTTCTTGAATTTCCCGAGTACGACGATTCCATATCCGATAGCCTTTTGAATTTTCACAGTATCCTATAAATATTCCAATGTTAGCCTTTGCTTTAAGTTTACCTAGATCATCACGATCATTGACTGGGTAACATAAAGCTCCAAATACATGAAAGTGACTGATGTTCGGTTTCCTTTTGTGAACAATCTGATATGGGGTTTTGTGATGGCGTTTTGTGATCATGCAACGGTTTTGAGTGTAACAAGCGGTTGAAACAGCTTCTGCCCATAAGTAATCTGGTAATTGAGCATTGATTAACATCGTTCGAGCAGCTTCCACTAACGTTCTGTTGCGTCTTTTGACTACTCCATTCTGTTCGGGTGTGCGTAGAATAGATGTTTGATGTTCAATTCCCAGTTTCTCAAAATACGACCTTAGAGTCTGATTCTTAAATTTTGTGCCATTTTCAGTTCTTACAATTCTGACTGTGTTGCGTAGCTGAACTTGTATTTTGGTGAGAAAGGTGATGATCATTTGAGGGGCTTGATCTTTACTTCGAAGAAAATAAACCCAAGTCCAGCGAGAGGAATCATCAACAATTACTAAGATGTAGCATTTACCGTTGATCGTTTGAACACGCATCGGACCACACAAATCCATATGAAGCATTTGTAAAACATGATTAGTACTGTGTTCAGGTTTTGAGGGAAAATGAGCACGAGTACTTTTTCCTTGTTCACAGGCTGGACATAGATGATCTTTGGCATAGCGGAATCTTGGAAAGCCTTCAACTAATTTGTGACGAGCGAGATCAGTCATCGTTTTGAAATTCAAATGAGAAAGGCGTTTGTGCCATAACCAGGATTTAGTCATTTCAGCTTTGGATAGAAGACAGATAGGAGATGAAGCGATCATGTCAGACATTGAAATTGTGTAAAGGTTAGTGCCACGTTTGCCTGACATCAAATCATTGCCTTGTAGATCACGAACAAAACAGGTTTTCTCTCGAAATGCTACTTCTAAATCTCCATCACAAAATTGACCGACTGAAAAGAGGTTGTGACCCAAGCCTTCAACATAATATACTCTGCTAATTTCAATATTCCCATTCATGTAGTCTCCGTAACCCATGATTAAAGCGTATTGATCATTCCCGAATCTGACAGTTCCAATAAACTTTGAGACAAAGTTATTTAACAGTTTGAGATTGCCTGTCATATGTCGGGTGCAACCGCTATCAACAATCCAGAGAACGATAAGAACCACCTACATCACAAGAAGAAGACAGAGATGGAACAAAAGTAAGGGTGGAACCCGAAGAAATAGTGGGTTCCTGTTGGTTAGAAACACAAGTATTTAACAGTTTAGGAATCCATTTAAAATTTGGTTTGAATTGTAGCCAACGTTGCCAATTCCAACTAGTTTTTGCTTTGTTTTCAGTGAATGCACTAGCTTTTGGCGTGTTCCTAGATTTGTTGATTTTTGCTCTTGGGTTGACTACAACATTATTTGAAATGGTAGTTGGCATTTTTCCTAAGGTAGACTTAGAGGCATTAGTGGGCCTAGAAGGAAAGCCGGATCTACGTTTCTTTTTACGATGTAAGAGTTTATTAGCTACACATTTGGTATGATCACCAGATAACACACTTTGACGACAAAACACACAAGATGCATTAATATTCAAAACATTAGAGGGTTCAGCATTCGTTACATTAAGATTTTGATTACAATTTGCCAGATTAGGATCTAAATCAGATGCAACATGAGTTTTATTCAAGTTCCTAAGGTGATCTTCTACTTCTTGCACTTCTAGTGTTCCTCTTGTACGTTGCGAGAGCCTAGTCTTCTTAACGCTTTTTGGCTTTGGGCTGCTAACGCTCTTAGGGGAAACTAGTCCTGTGGAAGTGGAAGAACTAACATTAGAACTCTTAGCATGATTACCCTTATCTGTTATGTCTATTTGAAACATTCCAGGTGCTATCACAGTGGTGTCAATAAACTTTCCTTTTTGAAGTAGCTTAATTTTCTCTTTCAAATCAATGATGATGTGATTTTTGTCCTGAATATCAGACTCAAGTAAACCATTGCAATAACGAATGTCATCGCGGTTTTGTTGCCATTCGGCGTTTTCAATTTTTAACTCCGCAATTTCATTTTCATATTGAAGACATTTGTCTTTGAGAAAAGCATTTTTATTTCGTAGTTGCAATTCGGTTTCAATACTTTGAGCTTGACACCAATCAAGCTTTTGTTTGAGTTGACAAATTTCGTTTGAAAGTTTGTTTATCACATCATCACTGTTTTGACGCAACGTTTCATATTGATGTTTCAATGTTTCATTTTGTGACTTCAACAAAACAAGATCAGCACAGTAATCTTCAAATACCGTAGCATTGCTGGAATAATATAGATCATTCATGATGAGAGTATAAATATCAGCATGCAGAAGTTTTTCCAGGAGTCGATCAGAATCCGTTTTCAAAAATCTGTTTTTGCGTTGTTGAACCAAAATTGCATTTTCATTTAAAACAAAAATGTTTTTCATACCAGTAACTTCATTTTGGAGTTCCTGTTCCCAACGAGTAGCACAATAATGCAAATTTTGTACTAAAGGCAGAATTTGTTTTTGAAAAATATGTCGCTTTTCACGCTCGTAGGCTGATTGAAAAGTAGCAATTTTGATTTGCGAATGATGTTCAATTGTGTTTTCCAAATTATCGATGCCTTTCATGAATGTTTGAAAATAGTCTAAAACTTTACAACGTGTAGGTAATGGTGTCACATTACCAGAAGATGGTAATGGACCATTTACTTGTGCCACGGGGTTGACAGGAGCTCCATCGGAAGATGAAACATAAGACTCAGTTACATACCATGATTTCTCAGGTATTTCTCTTGACGGAACAAAAGATTTTGAAATGTGAGGAGCTTTTGAGTAATCATATGGTTTGCAATATTCAACTTGACTCATTTTGGATCGACTCTTTTCTTCAAGTTCGTATTCTTCCTCAGTATTATGTACAATAACACGCACAACATTATTATCCATCAATTGGTCCATACTGTACAGCTTAGGAATTGTTTTGAATGCAGTGCGAAGAAAAGTGGATCTGTAATCGCCGAGGGCAAAACCTTTATCTTGTCTTGGTTCTAAATTAAACTTTTGAATTGTCGTTACAGATTCCCCATGTTTATAAACGATATTTTGAAAAACTTTAATTTGACGTTCGAGAACGAGATTTTCTTCAATTAAAGTATTTTCTTTTTCTCGTTTTTGCACTTTATGTTCATAAAATTCCTGTTTGCAAGTTGTCACCTCTGTTTGTGTTTTTGAAAGTTCCTGTTGGAGTTGAACAACTTGTTTTTGAAGATCATGTTTTTCATTTTCCAGTTTGGAAACCAATTTACCGTTTGACTCAATTATGTCATATATTTGCTTTTGAAGATTTTGTTCTTTGACATATGATACCTGAAATGACTTTTCAAAGCACTTTTCATGATGAACTGCATTTTAAAAATTTGAAAGTTGTATTTTATAACATTCAATGTCCTTTTTCAACTCGGCATTTTCTTTCGAAACTTTAGTTTGCTCGTCCATTATATGATTAGAAATAAGTTGTTCTCTAAGGTGTTTGGCCATAACTGTACAGTCGGGATCTGGATCAGAAGAAGGTTCATGTTGTTCAATATAGTCATTTTCATCTTGCTCAATAGGATTATCAAATGAGACAACTGTATCATCATCAAATATAACAACTGTGTCTAATTGTTCATCCTCTTGAGAGGATAAAAATGGTTTAGATGGAACAACTTGTGCCAGATCTGATTCAGAAACAGAGGGTGATGCATTAAATTCTATGGAACATGTCGTTAGGTCATTTACCTGAGACAAACCATCAGTGGTGAACACTGGGCCTGAATCATTCAACTGATGTTCCTGCATGTTGGCCATAAGCATCACAACTGCATTGGCTTCAAGATCTTCCATATCATCATCGTTGTAAGCGTTAGCAAAGAAACTGTTCTGGTGAGCATTAAAAGTTCCTTCCTTTTCATCTTTGAGATCCATAAGTAATGCCTGCTTGTGAAACTGACTGCCGTGGGTTCTTGGTTGAGGGCATGCTGTTGCAATATGACCTTTTTTATTGCAGTTGTAGCACCATATCGCATTCCCAGATACTGTATTGTTATTCGTAACATTGTCATTACTTCGCTGAGGAGCACCTGGATTGTTTCTGAATCCCCCATTGTTGTTGAATCTTTGTCCATACCCAGAATTTCCAGTATACCCACCTGAGCCTGAACGTCCAGGATTACGGTTCTGAATCTTAACTCGACCATCTTGAACGACAGATTGATTTCTTGTATTTGATGAAGAACGAAGACGGTTGTTGGTTTTGTTAGAGAATTTGCTAAAAGCACGAGCAACAAGAGCAAGTCCTTGATTCAACGTATTGACGTCATCATCATCATCTTCAATCTGATTAGAATAATACATGCTATCATGGTTGTCATATGGAGCAAGTTGAGTAGAAGCGTGTTGTGAAGTAGGAGGTTGCTGGTGACTGAAATAATTCTGTTCCTGATCATAAGCATGATTAGACATCGGAGGATGTGCAACATGAGATTGAGCAACGAGTGCAAGGGGATTAGAAGTAGGTGGTGGTGTATATCCTCCTCGTGTGGCTTTATATTTTTCAACTTCAGACTCATAGTGTTTGAGATAGTCGTACACAAACCATATGGATCTCTATGAAGATTCTTAGCTTGTCTCACAAATGTCACATACTTTTGCTACTAAGGACCCAAACTACTAACAAACTTTGTATTGACAACGATTCTTGGAAGGGGTACTTCATGTCTCTCTAAATCGTTGACGACATTGGTGAAACGATGAAACTAAGATTCAAGGGATTCCCCTGGTTCGATCATGATATTAGTGTATTCCAAGTAAAGTTTAGATTCCATGTCTTCCTTGTTCAATTGTGTGCCTTGCATAAGTAGATGGACGTGTTCCCACATAGCTTTTGCAGTTGTCTGAGCATCAACACTTCTGAATATGATGTTTGGTATTCCCTGAAGTATGTAAGACATAGTATACTCATCTGCTTCACGATGGTGGTGTTGTTCAGCAGTAAGTGACGACTCAGGAACCAGCACAGCTGTTGGAGCTACTGGAGGATCAGCAGATGGGTCACTGCCAACGTAGTTAACAGGCCAAGGAAACGGTCCTTCAAGGATAACTTGTTTCATGTACTTACCATTGGGTTTCTTGAGTTCAATAAACCTTAAGAATTGACTTGCCCACTGAATATAATTTCCCGGTGTTAGCATTGGTGGGGTGTCAATAGATCCTGCTTCATGTCTGGATTGTTGAGTAGAAATGACTTCACACATCCTGTCAAACCAGTGAGTAGGTTTTGGTGGAAGTTGGCTCTGTTGTGGGGACATGGGATAGGATTGTTGTATTGGAACCATCTGATGTTGTTGCATGAGAATATGTTGTTGTGAGTAAACCGGTTGTTGATAATATTGTGGTGATTGTTGATACTGTTGCTGTTGCTGATGATACTGTTGATTCTAATGTTGCTGAGGATGGTTAAAGTTGTAGTACGGTGGTTGAGACATATTGAAACACTTGTGTGAAAAGATGGATCTTGTAGAAGGTATAGGTTTGCCAAATCTCGAAAAATTTGCCCAAGTAAATGATTGCGAAATTTTGCTCGTAGAGTGATTGCGAAACTTGTAGATTTTGAAACTTAGGTTTGCAAAAGTTATGTTTGCGAAATAAATAAATTTTGAAACTTTAAGAAAGTATTCGCGAAACTTAGTGAATGTTTGTGAGATTTCGAAACTTTAAGAAAGTTTTCGAAAAAAATGTGATTTCGAAAAATGAGTAGTTTTCGAAAACACAAAATCACTAACACACTTTTGAAATTATACAATTTTGAAAGTTATCCAAAAGTCGAAGTACTTTCTGTTCTTATACAAGAGAGAAAAGACTGAGTCCACAATTCGTAATGTGATTGGAAGCACAAGAACACGATTTCAAAACTTGGCGTGAAGAAGATTGCAAAATTTGGGCAGTTTGTTGTTTTCAAAGAAAGCTTGCCAAAAACGCGTTTTTATTTAAAGATACTTGTACTTTTAGGTATAAAATGATGATTTCTTGAAGAAAGTTGAAAACTTGATAAACTTTTTCAAAAATGAAAATGTTTTCGAAAAGAAGTACAAGATCTAATTCGTGTATTTTGATTGAAAAAGTTGAAACTTTTTGTTTGTTGTGTTATGTACCATGAATTTGTAAGCAAAGATGTGATATAAAAAAATAAACAAACAAGAAATTGCAAGAGATTCAATAAAAATAACGAGATAAAAACACTTTTAGGTTCGGTTTCTAAGAGAAAACAATAACTTTACCTTCATATGGCGAATGATACCACTTGTTAGGTCACCATATTGATTTCACACAAACAAGAATGAGATAGATATAAGGATTTGGGTGAATATTTGAATGAGAGAAATAAAGTGCAAGAGTTTCCTTAAGATATCAAATAAACAACCAAGTATTACATGAGACCTAAGGCTATTATATATAGGGAAGGAGCTAGGGCAACACTCCCTCTCCTTCCACTTACATTTCGTGTGGGCTTTCAAGCCCATGGACCTAATACCTTAAGTCTAGTAAACTTGTAACATAACATTAATGTAAGTAAATAATAACATAAGCAACCTATTATTACAAATGACCGAGACTTGATAAAACAGTAAAACTTTGATCCCAACATGGTCAATCAAGACCAGCACCTAAAAAGCATCATTATATCCTGTCTTCCTGACGATATAATGGAATCAGTGATCAACTATCCAACTGCCAAGCAGACTTGGGCTGACCTGGTTCATAGCTATGAGGGCCCTTCTGATACCAAGGAGAATAGAATCATGGACCTGAAGCTTGAATACAATACCTTCAGAGCCAAGGATTCTGAAAGTCTCTCTGAGACGTATACTCGGTATAAGACCCTCCTGAATGAACTGACCAATGATGGTGTCACCCTATCCAAACATGAGATAAATGTTGGCTTTGTCAATAGTCTCCCTGAGAAGTGGTTAAATTTCTCTCAGGGTCTCAGAAATGCCAATCATATCCAAAATCTTGAGCTCCCTGAAATTTATGGGAAGTTTGTCTATGAGGACAACCTGATCACCAGGAGATACCCTGGTAAAGCTCAAGAGGTAAAGAAGACCCTGACCACTCCACCCATATCAACTGCTTTCTATTCTAACAGTGTTGTGCAGGATTTCCAAGATGGTTCAGATGATGAGGTTGATACAAGAACCAGTGAGGAGTACATGAATGATCTTCAGATTGAATTTCATGAAAGGGCACTCCTTGCTAACTCAAGAAGGTTCATTAAAAGAAACAAAAATTTTTCTAACTCAAAAGCAAGTGACAATTCTGAATGTTTCAAATGTGGCAAAAAGGGTCATTTTGCAAAAGATTGTTTCTCAAAAACAACCTCAGAACCATCTTACAAATTTTCTGGAAACAATTTTTCTTCAGGAACTAGCAAGTTTCAGACTAAGTTGCTTCAGTCAAATCAATTTGTTCAAAACAAAATTGAAAAAATTCCTTAAAAGGATTTTGAAGCTAAATATAAAAAGGCCAAGGCCAAACTTGCACTTCTTGAGTCTGCTTCCTCAGTCACTCAGTCTCCTCAAGCTCCTAAACAAGCTCAGGCTAAAAACAAGGGGCTTGTTGCAGAAACTTATGACTGGGATGAGGTTGAGGTGTCTTCAGATGAAGATAAAGTTCATATCAGTGCCCTGATGGCCCTTTCTGAAGATAACAAGCTTGCAGTGGGAAAGAGTCATGCAAGGAATGGTGAATGGGTCAACATCACAATGAGAAAGGTAAATATTTTACTTTCTATGGATGATGATGCTGATTGGAAATCATACTTAGATTATATCAATGTTGATCTTAAGTTTGTTGAAGAGCAAAGGTTAAACCTGTTTTCAAAATTTAACAAACAAAGTTTTGAGTTAAATAAATGTAGGGATGAACTTCTTACTTTAAAACAGGCTAAACTTGAAAGTGTCACTTTGCAAATTCAGAACTCTAAACTTGTAAAACAAAACCAAGCTCTTCAAGAATAACTTAAGAAAGAAAAGGAAACTATTTGGAAATGGACTCAAAAGAATCCCAAACTCTATGAATCAATGAATCTCACACCCAGTAACAAAAAGGCTTGTCTGGGTGAAGATCAACTCACTAAAGAGTCTGGGGAGAGTAGTTATCCAAAACCTTTTTTGTCAGCAAACATGCTCTCTAGCAATGAATTAGCTCCTAAGCCCAGTGACTGGATTGAGAGAGTCAATCCTGATAGTAAATTGCCTAATTTTAACACTGGAAGAATACTTGAGCCTGAAAGTCAGGCTATTAAGGAGTTTCTAGGAGTTACTGATGAACCCAGTCCTACTGAGTCCATCACAAAGTCTAAGTCTGATGCACATGCATCACTCCCTCCGCTGAAACATCTTCAAGGAGCAGCACCTAGTACAGACCTTGCACCACCTGTCTATCAACCTCATTCTCCAAAGGAGAAAGCAAGTTTAGGGATAACCATCATAAAGAGACCACTTGTGTCTTCTGAAAACCAAACACCGTCAGTATCCACTGAAGCAAAACATGAAAGCCCTGATTCAAAATTTGATCAGTTGGCTGAATTGGTCAGGAAGCTGAGTGAAAAGATTGAGTCCAGTGATAAACATACTGGCTCAAAATCTAAACAACCATCAGCTTTCTCAAGTACCTCCAAACCTAAAACATCCAGACCTTCTTTGAGATGTGAACTATGCAATCAGTCTAATCACCCCACTGATAAATGCTATAGAGTCCTCTTTTGCATGATTTACAAGCAGGAAGACCACAGAACCTGTGATCACATCTCTCACACTGCTTCTACAAAAGCACAAGGTCAATATAGCACTCAAGGCTATCAGTATGCCACACCCTCAAAACAGAGACTGAAGGCTAAGCCTTTCTTGCCATGTCCTCACTGTGGTTTCAATGATCATCTTCCTGATGCTTGTATGATGAAAGACTGCTATGACATCTGTGGAGATCCCTCCCATGAAACCAAAGGGCATGACAAGATTATTCAGTCTAGAAGAAACACCTCTCAGTCTACTGAGTCTTCATCAACCACTAACTGCAATACATGTGGAAGCTCAGTACACTCTACTTCTGACCATGACTCACTGAATAATTTCAAGAAGTCCCTAAGGACTAAGTCCATTAGAAAGTGGACCAACAAGAGAAACTAACCCCTACTTGGTATTTGTGCAGAAACACATCAGGGATCCTGCTTGGCACCTCGATAGTGGATGCTCAAGAAGTATGACTGGTGTGAAGAGTTATCTGCACAAATATGTTGAAGAACCAGGACCCAAGGTAGTTTTTGGTGATAACTCATCAGATCCGACTGAAGGTTATGGTTCTGTCAACTGTAATGGGAAAGTTTTTACAAGAATTGCTTATGTCAATGGTCTGAAGTACAATCTGATCAGTGTCTCTCAACTATGTGATGCAAAATACATAGTTCAATTTGATGATAAGAGAGGAACCATCTTCAATGCCAACAAGGAATTTGTGTTGATTGCTCCCAGGAGGGATGATGTTTATATTCTTGACATGTCATCCCTTACTCAAAATGGGACTTGCCAATTCTCTAAGGCAAGTGAGACAATCAATTGGCTTTGGCATAGAAGACTCTCTCACCTCAATTTCAAAAACATCAACAACCTGGCCAAATAGAATAAAGTTCTGGGCCTCCCATCCCTGGTGTATAGCAAAGACAAGCCTTGTTCTGCTTGTGAGAAAGGAAAACATCACAGGGTATCTTTCAAAACCAAACAATCATTTTCCATCAAAAGCTGCCTGCATCTTTGATGAGTGCTCAAACACTCATCATTTTTGTCGTATTTAAACTGCCAAAACATACAAAAACAATCAAAAAGATATCAAAATACTTAAATTATCCCAGGGATTGTGTTTTATGTGTTTTAAATGCAAAATGTGCAAAAACAAAGAAAAAACGTACAAAGTTTGCAATATTTGCAGTTTCAGTCCCCCAAGTTTCAAAACTTGTCAAAATTAGTCCCTATGCATTTATTTTGAAAGGAAAAGTCAACCCAAGGTTTTGGAAGTCAAAAATCATAAAAAATTACACTTGGGTAATAAGTTTTCCAAAATTACAAGTTTGGTCCCTGAGAATTCAAAAATGGCAAAATAGGTCCCTAGGAAATTTTGAAAATTGGAAAATGGCAAAAATGGTTTTTGGACTTTTGATTTATAACATTTTTGGTCCTTGGAAGCAATTTGGAAGATTACAAAATCAGTCCTTAAGTTTTGGGAAATTACAAAAATGGTCCTTGTGCTATTACAAACCAACCGGACCCTTGTTTTATTATAACAAACCCAAAACAAAACCCCATGATCCAGTCCAATCCCCTAGGCCCAGTCCACCCAGCCCACTCCCATTTTATATAAAATAAACCCCGGTCAAACCTCCCAGTTGACCCATCTTCTTCCCCCCCAACCGTATCCCACAAAACCAGGCACCTTGCCTCCCCCCTCCTCTCACCTTTTTCTTCACAGCTCCCCCACAATTAATGTCCCTCATCTACCACACCAACCCACACCACCAGAATAAATACACCCTCACCAGTTCCACTAATTTTACCCCGACTCATTTTGGCGCCAGAATCACAATCAAAGGCTATGGTTGATCATAATCCAATTGGACGGCTGAGATTTGGTCAAGGACTCAACACAAAGCTATTGGGACACTCCGAATTCAAAAGGGAGCCATGTGGGAAGACTTAGGCCTTAAATTTATGTCGAATATATATATGTAGCTGATATGAGCCTTTTAATGTGTGTAGTATGTAATTTTTATAGTTTTAGTAGCTCATTGTACTTCTGTAATCCATTTTTAGTTAATGAAAAAGTCAATTTTAAGTTAATTCTCATTTTCAATTTTCAAGTTCAATTCAAATTTCTCAAGTATCAATTTAAGGTTCTAATGTGTGTTTAAGTTATTCATAAGCTCATAAAAACTCAGAAAACAAGGTTTTATAAGCTTTACAAGCTTGTGATAACATCCAAAACTCAGTTTTCAATAATTACTAAAAAATTAAGAAAAATCAAAAATAAATAAAAAAATCATGCACAAGGGTTGAATAAGCAAGGAGCACTGTGTATATGGGATGGTAGTGGGTTAGTGCTTATTGGTAAGCAATAGGATTGGTTCTTGTGGTTCTTGATCTCAGTTGTTGGCTTGGAAAAGCACATTGTGAGTTTTTGTTACCTATTTTACTTTTACTGTCTTAATTTGTTATAGTAGTGTTTCAAGTTGGTGATTTCTATTTAATTATGCTTAAAATTACTTAGGGTAAGTTTATTAATCGGTCACTAAGGATAGAAGTTAGATTTGTTTCAAAAATCATCAAAAACATCTGTTAAAGGGGTGTTTGGATTGAACTGTTTAGGGAGTTGTGGTTGTTCTCAGTTGTTATTGATTGTTTACATAGCTCACTCAGAGCCTAAATACACAAAATCAAGTCTCTGTTTAGTAATTTCCAACATAAAAGTCAAACTCACAAACAAATTCATCACCACAGTTAACTCTGGTGAGATTTAGACCTAAGATTTCATAAACTCAATGCAAAAGTGTGAGTTGTAAATTAATTTGGTCCTTTTGTAACTTATTATAACAGATTAAACCAACAAAAGGTGATTTAAAGTTCATCAATGTCAAATACTCAAAGCTTGCAAAAAAGTCAAAAGTGCATTGAGCAGAAAAATCCAGTTCTTGCAAGATTTATCTAGATTTTTGTACTAGGTTTGAGACTTTGAAATTTGTTTTGGAGATAGAGTATCAGTAGAACTACAAGTCCCCATGGTTTTCTTATTTTAGTGATTTTTTCTCAAGCTTGTGCTTAAGCTCAAACTGAGCTGCAGGGCAAGGCCTTGCTCTGTATCAGCAGACCCTCTCCATCACCACACCTTTTGTGGCTTATTGTGACCACCTCAGTGGGTCCCACTGACCCAACTTAGTGTCATTCAACCCCCCTCCTACCAGGGTTGGGTTTTTGACCCTTTGTTTGACCATTAGACTTGTGGACCCCACCTGGAATTGACCCAAAAGGTTGTCCCTTTTCTGTCTTAGAACCAAATAAGCAAAGTGCTTATTCTGGATTTGTAGCTTATTCAATTAGCTTATTTGTGTGAAACTTGTTTAGACTTGTTCATAATACTCATTTGCATCTGTTTTTACCAAGGTGGACCCCACATAAGTTCATTTGAGCTTAATCTCACCCTTGGTCAAAGAAAGTCAACTGTCAAGGGTTTAAGCACTTGAAGTGCTTATTTTCTTGGTCTCAGTCAAACCCACTTCACAAAAGTTGCTTAAAAACACATAATGTTGAAAAAGAAAATTCCAAATAAGCCCAACTTAATAGAAGTGATAGCTTCTATTTAAGCCAATTGGCTTATTCTTCAGCTTATTATTAAGCAATTTCCATTTTTATAATTTTCCTAGGCTTCTGGTGTGTAAAAATAATTTCTGTAATTTTTTTAGATTTTTCTTACATCATTTAGTATTTTTCTTAATTTAAAATAGTTTTTAGTAATTATTAAATAGTTAATAATTAATAATAATTAAATAGAAAATCAGAAAAATATAAATTAAAGTTTAAAATTAGTTTTTAGTTATTTTTGATTTTTCCAAATTTTATTTTCAATTTTCTAGTGTAATTTAATAATTAATTAAAATTTAGGATAATTTAAATAATTAAAAAGTAATTAATAATTAGTTAATAATTAGTAATAATTAATTAAAAAGTCTTAAAAATATATTTTCATTTCTAAAATTAGTTTTATAGTATTTTAGACTTTTCTAAATTTAATTTTTATTTTTCCAAGTTAATTTCATATTTATTTGTAATTTAGGTTAATTTAGTTTATTAAAAATAATTAGAAAATTAGTATTTAATTAATAGTAATTATAAAATTAGTGTAAAAATTAATTTTAAATTTCCAAAAATTTTCTTTAATCATTAGGTTTGTAAAAATACCATTTTCATACTAGTAGCCTTTTCAGATCAACTCGTTTACTTTTATTCCTCGTACGTTTGTTCGCGTTTTAAGCAAACGTACGATTTTTAAGTTTTAAGCAATTTCTTCTCGACCTAAATTCCCGTAATCATTCACATAGCTTTCCTAAGCTATTTTGTTTAATCATTTCCAAATAATTCCCTTAACCAACCTTTTCTGTGAATAACTACCCGATCACAAAGCACGCTCAGTTACAATTCACACCTTGTCAGGATTTAACGACATGGTGATACCTTATATTACCCGGAGCATTGGTCAAGGCTATTTGACTTTGTTGACCATTCCTTGGTCAATATAAGTTAACGGTTTAGCATCAATCAATTTTTGGCGCCGCTGCCGGGGAGGTGTGCGCGTTTCTGCAGCGTCTTTCGAGATTAGTGTTATCTCACCTCATTCACTGTACAAATACCACCACTTGTGTATATTTTCAAAATCAAAACACAAAAAAGTCATTAACACTTTTCCTAAAGTGTTAAAACACCAAAAAAAAAAAAAAAAATTTAAACAACAAAACATATCGTAACGTTTTCTGATTCGGTTTCTTTTAAGGTGATTCTTAAAGAAAAACGATTTTAGATTACGGGACGATACCAAAAATATTGTCTAAAAAGTTTTTATCCCTAGTGCATGCGCACTCGTTCTTCAAGGTCCACTAGCCCATTACGTGAACTTGTCCGGAAACCTCGAAGACCTCGTAGACGTTCTGCACCAACAGTCGGATCTGAGATCCGTACTGTTGTCACACCCACTGTCACCATGGCGGAAGACCGCCCCATGTGTGAGCTTCTCCAAGCACCCATCGAGGGTTACGGAGATGCCATTGTTGTTCCAGCCATCGTGGCTGATAATTTTGAGCTCAAAACCGGGTTACTCAATCTTGTAACCTCAAGTCAATTCTACGGTTTTGAGAGGGACGATCCTCATGCTCACATTCGATGGTTCAATAAAATCACTTCGACCATCAAGTACAAAAATGTCCCTTGTGAAGCAATCAAACTTCTTCTCTTCCCATTCTCCTTGGAGGGACAAGCCCGGATTTGGCTTGAAAAAGAACCTCCACGATCTACTGAGACATGGGAAGATCTGGTGAAAAAATTTGTGAATGAATTCTTCCCACCTTCCAAGACCACGAGTCTTAAGAACGAAATCACCAAGTTCACTAAAAAATACGATGAATCTTTTGGTGAAGCGTGGGATCATTTCAAAGAATTACTTCGCAAGTGTCCACATCATGGTTTCTCCGAGTTGATGCAACTCGATACTTTCTACAATGGCGTGAGCCAAACTGATCAGGATTCTCTCAATGCCTCCGCGGGAGGTAATTTCTTGAGTAGAACCACAAAAGAAGCTTTACAGATCATAGAAAACAAGTCCAAGGTCCGCTCTACACGAAGCAAACCGATTGTTTCTCAAATCAATGCGGGTCCTTCTTCTTCATCTTCTGTGGGTCAATCTAGCACTGATGCTAAGCTTGACAAGCTCACTGAAGCGATCCAAGCTTTGGTTCTCGCCCAAACAAAGAAAGTTTCATTTCCACAACATCCTCCCCCTGCTGAGGTTAAAAAAGTTGAAGTCTGTGTAACTTGTGGTGGGCCGCATGCCTACTACAATTGCACAGCTACTGATGGTACTCCATATGAAGCTAATGCTGTTGTCGGGTCCCAAAATCAAGGAGGCAATCAATACCGCCCTCCTATGGACCCGAACTATCGTCCTCACCATTATCCTGGACCTCCCGGTTTTAATCAAAACCAAAATGTCCAAAACCATGGCCAAAATCAAAATAGAGTGAACCAAGGTTATCAAAACCAAGGTAACTTCAATCAGGGTCACTGATGCGTGGGAATCGCACCTTGCTTTACCTCTCGAGGGATCTCGAGAAGCTTACAACCCCCACCAGGCAGTGTACCTGATCGTTGTAGTATAGTATAGTGACAAGTACCGGGGGATTGATCGTTCAGCTTAGGAATAGTGTCGCTAGGATTAGAAAACCTAATTAATAGTTCTAGAGGTGAGAGATGATTATTTTTGTATTTTTTTATATTTTTTTATGAAAGCAAGTAAAATCTCGGGTTTTGGAAGAGTGAGCGGAATTAGTTGCTATTCAACTAACCCAAAGCTATTAAAATAATGAAAATGAAATTAAACTAAATTATACTAAGGTTGTGAGCAGTGGTTGGAGAAATTGTGTTTACTTAGACTTCATTACTCCCTAGATATCTTTTACATATTAATTACTTGTTACACTTGTATGAATGACGGATTGTATTCCTTAATACCATTCGTGGGGTGGCATACATAACTCCCCAACTCTATGAGCTCTTATCTCCTCCTACACCATGACCCAGCACAACTATAGGGATTGTAAACAGTGGCTCATGCATTAAATACAACCAATAAAGACCTAGTACGCCTCGGTTCATGTTTCTTAAGACGTTCAAGCATGTTACCATTTGGAGATCTGCCAGTTTTCTTAAGCCTAACATATAAATCATTCATTCAAAACAAGAATAGACAAGTAATCAACACATAATCATCATCTAGGTTTCATTAGATCTAAGCAAACACAAGAGAGATCTAGCCTAGCATAGTAGAATTGAGACAAGAACAAGAGATAAACAACCAACACATAGACATATTGATTGAATTGAAAGTACACTTATCTCAATTACAATGCAAGGTCTCAAGGGTTTGGAACCCTTGAAAAACCTGTAAAAGAGGCACCAAAATCGTCTTTAGGGTTTCACCAAAACTTCTCCCTTTTAATGAAAAAACTAGAAAACTATATATAGGAAAAACAGGCTGACGGCGTCAAGAGTAACTTCTGACACCGTCACCTCGCCGCCATATACTTCCTCGGACGGCCTTGATCCACTTATGACGGCCTATGTGACGCCGTCACCACCCACGGTATATTAATTTAGCCACTTTGACGCCGTCACGAGTCCTTCTGACGCCGTCACCACCTTCGGTGTTAAATTCTTCATGTCTGACGCCGTCAAGATGTTGGTCTTGACGCCGTCACCTTGTATTTTCAGCATGCAAATTAGGTACTTAGCCGTTTTCTTCACTTTTATGCTCCAAAAACGTCCAAAATGGCTTCTTTTCCAGAATTCACTCTCCAAACACCTAAAATCACAAAAGGAACGATTTAGGGCAATATTTGATCAAATAAAGTCGGATTCGGGCTTAAATGACCCCCTAAAAACGGATCATTTTTCGCCTCATCATATACCCTTACACTTGAGATTTGCTTGTCCTCAAGCAAATGAGCTTTTATTCTACTCAAAAGACAAGTTAGGGGTCATTTAACACTAATATAAAAGTAATTACAACAAATAATCGTTCCACTAAAGACCAATAGACAAGCACGGAGGTCATACACAAGCACCTCACAAATAGTGTTTAGATACTCATATCTCTCGGGTGTAATAAAGTAATATAACATTATGGAAATGGAAGATATCTCTCACTACCTGTCATAGCAAAATAGATTACCATAGGCTTGGGAAAGGATCAAACCTCCACCACATGGCGTAAGCACCTAGGATAAACTATCAAAGAGGTCTTTTAAAGGGTTATAACGTTAGGTGTAGGGATATGAATTACACGGTTTTGTTGGATAAAGGAAGTTTTACTGGTGGCGAGTTAACAATCTCGGTTAATTACATGTACAAGATGGCGTTGCTAAGCCAAGACTAGACTCGACTTAAGCTAATAAATGAAAAATAACAAAAACATAAAATAAACATAGAATGAAAACGGGATGGTAGTCCGTATGTTTTTTCTCTTTTTTCTTTTTCTATTTTTTTTTTCTTTTTCTTAATTTTTCGATTTTTTTTGTTTTTTTGTTTTTTTTGTTTTTTGCATACACTCTTACCCTACCATCCAAAATAATACATCATAGGGGTTTGAGCAATCCCCTTACACTTGAATCTTTACATACTTTACAATTAACTAATCTAATGACTCGAATTAAGAAAATCAAAACACTTGGAGCACTTTTAAGATTAACGTACATATGGGGGTAATAAGTGATGTTCTTCCCCATTACTCCATAAAATAAGTACTTACCCATGAGTCCCAATCGTCCCAAAACAATATGTACAAGGATATGACTCGACTTAGCAACCATGTAATCAATTAGAAAGTTAACTTAGGGTTTAACAAATAACAATAATGCACTAAAAATGAGCGCATACACGGAAGGCTAAGGCGATTTGGGTGTACATTTAAGTGGGGTGTAACAAATTCTTCCTTTAAGTAAAATGCTTAAAGTTAGAAACGAAAAGATAGGCTCGGAGGGGTGTACTAGGGGTTTCGTGTACTAAAAATGAGTACAACGCTAAGGGTGTGGGAAAAATTAGTTGACTTAACTAGCCAAGTAATATGACTTAAATGGTCAAGTAATTATAATACGGGTTTAACACAAGGGTGATCCTAATGCCTCTTATCATGTAGTAAATCCTACCACACGAATGTAGTCTCACTAGCGGTCTCGGGATGCATCACTAACGCAAGTTCTAGAATCTAAATGCTACCGGTACACTCATAAGCACCAATAATAAATGCTTTTCCTATCAAATCTAAAGGCGAACCTCACATTTTTGGGTGGAAAATTTTTCTGAATATACGGTTATGTGCTAGTCATACAATCTCCTATCCATGAGACGCTTGCTATGGCTAAAGTTTCACTCCTAAATGTTGTAAAAAATTTTAAATTTGGCGCTAAAATTGCACTAACAAGTATTTCTCATAGTTTTATTACTCATCTACTATCAAACAAAACAAACTCAAGCGAAAGTGCATATGTAAGGTATCATCTTTTTACCCTCCCCTTACACTTAAGATGAA
Source organism: Artemisia argyi (assembly GCA_030686995.1). Lineage (NCBI taxonomy): Eukaryota > Viridiplantae > Streptophyta > Magnoliopsida > Asterales > Asteraceae > Artemisia > Artemisia argyi. Next base: position 277,802,014 of record CM060708.1, read on the forward strand.
CATTGTCCCCAATGTTCAAGTAAAGAATGTAAAAGTTAAAAAGTAAAGAGAATGAAATCAAATACTCCCCTGATTCGCTCGGTATGGATTTTAGGTTGGCCAGGTTAAATCTTCCTCCAAGAAAATGAACAATCAAAGCTTCCCTTCCAGAATATAAATCATCTTCTTGTCATAAATAACCTGTAAATCCTGAAAACAATAGACAAGGCAACCTCGCGTAAAATCGGCGGCATCCTATATAAGTTACTAAATCCTAGAAAACAAAGTAAGATATAATGCTTGTGGAATGAAGTTTGCAGATTTCCTGGAGATTATAAAACTTAATAATTCACAAAAACCATAAGACTCCGTTAGAAAAACAAAACCGGTAAAATTTCCAGATTTTACATCCTGACGCCGTCAAGAGCAATACCCTGACGCCGTCAGAATGGACCTGCAGAAATTCTTATGTTAAGTTTCCGGAAAATTTCTGGAAAAACTTTGTCCTACTTCCTGGAAAATCCTGCAAAACTTCATTATGACTCAATACAAGCATTTGACTCTAACAAATACGAATATACATGTTCATTAAATATTGTGGAGAATCATGATCGGTTTGTTTCTTAAAAACATATTTGGGGTTTCCCCTTACACTTATCTTTTGCAAAAATACCTTTAGGTTGAAGTTAAGACTAGGCTAAACAACATAATAAAGTATTTCCACATTTTAATTGAGAAACATGATCAACCAACAATAAAAACAAAGCATGCATACGAAAGCAAATAACAATCAAACAAATAAAATCACACAAAGCATGGGTTGCCTCCCAAGAAGCACTTTTCTTTATTTACGAGTCTTGTAGCTAGACTCAAAGTCGTGGGTTACTACGTGATCTCATCATTGGTTCCACTCTCTAGGTCGTCTTCTAAACCAGTTTTGTATTCCGGACCTAGTTGCAAGCATTCTTTGTAGAAACCAAGCATCCTATTTCTAACATACTCTACTCCTCTACGTCTATCCTCATCATTCCTATAATAAGCCGCTTGCTTACGTTCCTTTTCGAAATTAGAGAGAAGGCGGTATTGTTCGATCTTGTAGGGCATTTGATAAGCAACCTCATCATTGTCTTTCTTGAACCTAACTATCCCTAAAGTCGGATCATAACTCATCCTAGTGGCTTCAACAAAAGGCTTCCCGAACATAATTTGGCTTAGGCAAGCATCTATCACGGGACGAGTGTCTTCCACTATCATAAAATCAATCTCATAGGTGAGATTCCCTATAATCACATGTACTCCCTTAACCCTTCCTGCAAAATTACTTATCCAACATTTACCGGGCATCATCCTAAAATTGAGTTGCTTCTTCATCACCCAATTGTAAAAAGTCCTAGATATGATGTTCACGGGGGATCTAAGGTCGATGTAAGCTTTCCATACATGCATGTGCCCGATATTGCATGGGATGTTAATGTTAGAGGGGTCTCCCATTTTGATCAGGGGGTCGCCAAAGATATATGTTGTCTCGGGACTATCGAATAAATCCTTATGGTATTCCCGTTCTTCCTCGGTTGGCAACTTATCAAAATATTCCTCTATAGGTTCTACCTCCTCTACTTCCTCATCCTCAACTTCCCTACTCTCATCCTCACTATTGGCTTCTACTCTAACTTCATCCTTGTCACTCTCCTCTATCTCCCTATCTATCGGCTTAATGGTGACAACATTGACAAAGTGGACATGTTTGGATGATGAGGGGTCCTTAACTTGGATTCCACTATTGGTGTCCCTAGTGTCCTTCCTAGGTGTGGCTAATGTTTGGTTGTTGAGGGCTTTCAACAAGTTGTCGATCTTGTTGGTCATCTCCGTTTGTTGTTGGTTGAATTCGGTTTCAATCCTAGCTATGCGAGCTTCTTGAGATGCCATAAATTTCGACATCAATCCTTCAAGATTGTTGGTACTACCATAGTTGTTAGAAGGATTGTTGTTGAAGGTACGGTTGGGTGGTGGACCGTTTGGTTGATAACGATTAGGCGGATTGGAAGAATTTGGTTGATTTTGTTTCCACCTAAGGTTTGGGTGATTTTTCCATGAGGGGTTGTATGAATCACCGTATGTGTTTGGCTCGGGCTTGAAAGTGTACCACTTATCTCCCGCTTCGTCGGTACGCGTGGATGCGTAGTCCGCAAAAGCTGTTCCGGGGAGTTCCACACAATCACGAGTGTCATGGGGACCACTACATAATTCGCATGAAGAAGTGATTTTGTTCACTTGGCTTGAATGCTTCGGAGCTTCGTAAGATTTCATGAGAAACTTGACTTGGTCCTCAAGTTCCATGATCCTACGGTCGGGAGTGGTTGAATTGTTCAAAGGCAAAGATATTGCCTTGACCGTTTTGTTCAAATCACGGGGATCATTCCAACTTTCGTTGTCATAGAGAGCAAGATCTTCTATGAGTTCCCATGATTGTTTCGCACTAAGATCACGTAGCTTACCACCGTCCGATTGGTCAATGGTTCGCCTTGTGGAGATGTCGATATGGTCATAGAAGATTTGGACTTGGAGCCAAAGATCTATGCCATGATGAGGGACTTTTTGGAGTAAGTCCTTGAAATGAGTCCATGCTTCATAAAGAGATTCATTTTGACGTTGTTGGAACATCAAGATGTCATTCCTAAGTTTAGTAGTTCTCCCCGGTGGGAAAAATTGAGCAAGGAAACGAGTGGTGAGATCATCCCATGTGGTGATGGATCCCGCGGGTAAACGCTCAAGCCATTGACTAGCTTGATCCCGTAGAGAGAATTGGAATAGGCGTAAACGGGTAGTCTCTCTAGTTTCAACACCTAGGTCTATGGAATCTACGATTTTGAGGAAGTCCTTAAGGTGTTGGTTTGGATCTTCGGAACGAAGTCCATGGAATGCACATCCGCTTTGCACCAACCGGATGGTGTCGGATCGCAAGGGGGTCACATTGGCTCCGGTGAGCTCAATGGTGTTTCGGTAGCCTTGATGGCTAGGTCGGGAGTACTCTCCTAAGGTTCGGGGCCTAAGGGGTTCTAGTGGTGGGTTTTGTTGTGGTGGGATGATGGGTTCAAAGATGTTACCACCTTCCATGATGTCGGATGGTAAAGAGTTACGAACAAAGGCACGAAGAAATGAGATAGACTAAAGAAGACCTAAAAATAAAAATAAAAATCTTACTAGAAAGGAATCTAGCAAGTAGACCTAATAAAAAGAAATCCTAACCTAGACAATAACTATTCCCCGGGCTGCGGCGCCAAAAACTTGATGCGTGGGAATCGCACCTTGCTTTACCTCTCGAGGGATCTCGAGAAGCTTACAACCCCCACCAGGCAGTGTACCTGATCGTTGTAGTATAGTATAGTGACAAGTACCGGGGGATTGATCGTTCAGCTTAGGAATAGTGTCGCTAGGATTAGAAAACCTAATTAATAGTTCTAGAGGTGAGAGATGATTATTTTTGTATTTTTTTATATTTTTTTATGAAAGCAAGTAAAATCTCGGGTTTTGGAAGAGTGGGCGGAATTAGTTGCTATTCAACTAACCCAAAGCTATTAAAATAATGAAAATGAAATTAAACTAAATTATACTAAGGTTGTGAGCAGTGGTTGGAGAAATTGTGTTTACATAGACTTCATTACTCCCTAGATATCTTTTACATATTAATTACTTGTTACACTTGTATGAATGACGGATTGTATTCCTTAATACCATTCGTGGGGTGGCATACATAACTCCCCAACTCTATGAGCTCTTATCTCCTCCTACACCATGACCCAGCACAACTATAAGGATTGTAAACAGTGGCTCATGCATTAAATACAACCAATAAAGACCTAGTACGCCTCGGTTCATGTTTCTTAAGACGTTCAAGCATGTTACCATTTGGAGATCTGCCAGTTTTCTTAAGCATAACATATAAATCATTCATTCAAAACAAGAATAGACAAGTAATCAACACATAATCAACATCTAGGTTTCATTAGATCTAAGCAAACACAAGAGAGATCTAGCCTAGCATAGTAGAATTGAGACAAGAACAAGAGATAAACAACCAACACATAGACATATTGATTGAATTGAAAGGACACTTATCTCAATTACAATGCAAGGTCTCAAGGGTTTGGAACCCTTGAAAAACCTGTAAAAGAGGCACCAAAATCGTCTTTAGGGTTTCACCAAAACTTCTCCCTTTTAATGAAAAAACTAGAAAACTATATATAGGAAAAACAGGCTGACGGCGTCAAGAGTAACTTCTGACGCCGTCACCTCGCCGCCATATACTTCCTCGGACGGCCTTGATCCACTTATGACTGCCTATGTGACGCCGTCACCACCCACGGTATATTAATTTAGCCACTTTGACGCCGTCACGAGTCCTTCTGACGCCGTCACCACCTTCGGTGTTAAATTCTTCATGTCTGACGCCGTCAAGATGTTGGTCTTGACGCCGTCACCTTGTATTTTCAGCATGCAAATTAGGTACTTAGCCGTTTTCTTCACTTTTATGCTCCAAAAACGTCCAAAATGGCTTCTTTTCCAGAATTCACTCTCCAAACACCTAAAATCACAAAAGGAACGATTTAGGGCAATATTTGATCAAATAAAGTCGGATTTGGGCTTAAATGACCCCCTAAAAACGGATCATTTTTCGCCTCATCAGTCACGGTTTCCAAAATCAAAACCAAGGTTTCCAAAATCAAGGTTTCCAACACCAAAATCAAGGAAACTTTAATCGGAACCAAGGTCAGGGTAATTTCAACCCCGGGAACTTTCATGGAAACAATCACCAGAATCAAGGGAATTTCCATCATCAAAACCAAGGAAATTTCAATCAAGGCCCCAATTCGAACAATCGAGCTCAAAATCTTCCTAATCCGAATCAAGCCATTGTTCCAACCGGGCCTTCATCTGATGAGTTGTTAAAGCAATTCATGAAGTCCCAAGAAGAGTTGAACAAGTTGCTGGTCAGCCAGATTTCTGACATCAAGAAGTCTTTAAATGATCGACCATCGGGCTCAGGTACTACTTTACCGAGCAACACGATCGCTAACCCGAGGGGCGATGCTAAGGCGATCACAACGCGAAGTGGTGCTTCATATGATGAACCCGAGATTCCTACTACCTCTTCTTCCTCTCCTCCAAAGGTAGTGGATCGTGAGCCTGAGGTGACAAAGGACAAGGTGCAAACTCCTAGCCCATGAAGTACAGCACACGTCCAACCTCAGGTTAATCCTGAAACCAGATGTAAGCCTGGAGTTGTCTTTGAACCACCAGAAACTCCAGGGGACAACCCAAAATCCAAAACTTCTATTCCTTATCCATCACGTCTCAATGAACAAAAGCTCCGCGAAAAAGCTAATCACCAAATGGATAAATTTTTCCAAATTTTCCAAGATTTGCACTTTGATATTAGCTTCGCGGACGCTATTCTCTTGATGCCCAAGTTTGCATCGACAATCAAAAATCTGTTGCGTAATAAAGAAAAACTCTTTGAGATGGCAAGAACTCCTCTGAATGAGCACTGCTCAGCAGTTCTCTTGAAAAAGCTTCCTGAAAAGCTTGGATACCCCGGGAAATTTCTCATTCCTTGTACTTTCCCGGGTGTGGTTGAATGCTTCGCCTTAGCTGATTTAGGTGCTAGCATTAGCCTAATGCCATATTCTGTGTAGAAGAAACTCTCTCTTCCCGAACTCACTCCCACGTGCATGACTTTAGAGCTTGCCGATCGTTTGATTTCTCGTCCTCTTGGCATTGCCGAGGACGTATTCGTTAAAGTAGGAAAGTTCCATTTTCTGGCAGATTTTGTGATTGTTGACTTTGATGCCGATTGTAGGGTCCCTCTCATTCTTGGAAGGGGATTCCTTAGAACTGGGCGCGCTCTTATCGATGTATTTGAGCATGAGATCACATTACTTGTTGGGACAGAAGCTATTACCTTCAACCTAAATCAAACTTCGAGATACTCCTCCAATTATGACTGTGAATCGGTGAATCAAATTGATGTCATCGATGTTGCTGCTGAGGAGTATGCTCAAGAGATTTTAGGTTTCATTGATGATTCTTCGAGTGAAAATCTCACTCAATCTTCTCATCCCTTCATAGCCAATTCTTCTCCTTCCCTCACTCCGTTTGAGGGAAGTGACTTCATCTTAGAAGAAATTGAGGCCTTTCTCAAAAGTGACTCGATTCCCGATGGAATCGATAACCAAGAGATTGACCCTGAGAGGGATATTCTCCTGCTTGAGAAGTTATTAAACGAAGATCCCTCTCCTCTTCCTGTTCTACCACAAACACTTCATAAGGAGGAAGTAAAAAATGTTGAGAAAACTAATGACTTCCCCGAGGTTGAACTTAAGGACTTGCCGCCTCGTCTTGAATATGCATTTCTGGAAGGTGATGATAAATTGCCCGTCATAATTGCAAAAAACTTAAGTGTTGAGGAAAAGGCTGCTCTTATAAAGGTTTTGAAGTCTCATAAACAAGCAATTGCTTGGCGACTCTCCGACATCAAGGGCATTGACCCTGAGTTTTGTACTCACACGATTTTAATGGAGGACGACTTCAAACCTGAAGTCCAACAACAAAGAAGGGTGAATCCAAAAATTCACGTGGTTATCAAACAAGAGGTTTTAAAACTTCTTGAGGTCGGATTGATTTACCCTATCTCGGACAGTCCTTGGGTCAGCCCAATTCATTGTGTTCCAAAAAAGGGTGGCATTACTGTTGTCACAAATGAGGAGAATGAGTTGATTCCAACTCGTTTGGTTATGGGATGGCATGTCTGCATTGACTATCGTAAGTTAAATGATGCCACCCGTAAAGATCATTTTCCTCTGCCCTTTATGGATCAGATGCTCGAGAGATTAGCAGGGAATGAGTACTATTGCTTCCTCGATGGTTTCTCGGGTTACTTTCAGATTCCCATTGATCCGCAAGATCAGGAGAAGACCACTTTTACGTGCCCCTATGGAACTTTTGCATATAAACGTATGCCATTTGGCTTATGTAATGCTCCGGGCACGTTTCAAAGATGTATGATGGCCATTTTTTCTTACATGATTGGGAAAACTATGGAGGTCTTTATGGACGATTTTTCGGTCATTGGGGATTCGTTCCAATCATGTCTCTCCCATTTAGACAGCATGCTAAAACGTTGTGAAGACACAAAGTTATGTCTAAATTGGGAGAAGAGTCACTTTATGGTCAAAGAGGGCATTGTCCTCAGCCCTAAAATTTCAAAGAACGGGATTGAGGTTGACAGAGCCAAAGTGGACGTCATTACAAAATTGCCTCATCCCACAACTGTGAAAGGTGTTAGGAGCTTTTTGGGTCATGCCGGTTTCTATCGTAGGTTTATTCAAGATTTTTCTAAAATCGCCCGGCCTATGACCCATCTCCTCGAGAAGGATGCTCCTTTTATCTTCTCCCCTGAGTGTATCGAAGCCTTTGAAACATTAAAGAAAAGGCTTACCGAGGCACCGATTCTTGTTGTCCCCGATTGGGACTTGCCCTTCGAGCTCATGTGTGATGCTAGTGATTATGCGATAGGGGCAGTCTTGGGGCAACGCAAAACAAAACATTTTCAGCCTATACACTATGCCAGCAAGACTATGACCGAGGCTCAAAGTCATTACACCACCACTGAAAAAGAATTATTAGCTGTAGTGTATGCTTTTGAAAAATTCCGGCCATACTTGATTCTGACCAAAAGCATAGTGTATATGGATCACTCGGCTTTGAAGTAGCTCTTTGCAAAACAAGATGCAAAGCCGAGACTCCTCCGTTGGGTTCTCCTCCTACAGGAATTTGATATCATTATTCGTGATAAAAAAGGAGCTGAGAACCTAGCTGCTGATCATCTCTCCCGTCTTGAAAACCCTCACCAAGATGCTTTCGAGAAAAAGGAAATAAATGAAACATTTCCTCTCGAAACCCTCAATGCGGTTTCATTTCGTGGAGACTCGATTACCCCATGGTTTGCCGACTTTGCAAAATATCTTGCGGGTAACTTTGTTGTGAAAGGGATGTCGTCCCAACAAAAAAATAAATTTTTCAAAGATGTAAAACATTACTTATGGGACTACCCCTACTTGTTCAAACTATGCGCGGATCAAGTCATCCGGCGGTGTGTGTATGGTCAGGAAGCCACGGAAATTTTAAAGGCTTGCCATGCTGGTCCCACGACGGGCCACCACAATCCTAACTACACCGCCAAAAAGGTGTTTGATTCCGGCTTTTATTGGCCCTCGATCTACAAGGATGCCCAAGAATTGGTCAAGTCCTGTGCCGCTTGTCAACGTCACGGGAATATTTCACAAAAGAATGAAATGCCTCAGAATGCAATTCAAGTTTGTGAAATTTTTGACATCTGGGGCATCGACTTCATGGGGCCACTTCCGTCTTCACATGGCAATAAATACATACTCGTGGCAGTTGACTACTTGTCAAAATGGGTTGAAGCAAAAGCTTTACCCACAAATGATGCCCGAGTAGTTGTGAAATTTTTAAAAGCTCTTTTTGCCCGATTCAGAAACTCCACGTGCTATTATTAGTGATCATGGTACGCACTTCTGTAATGACAAATTTGACAAAGTCATGCAAAAGTACGGTGTGACTCACTGTATTTCTACTGCGTACCACCCTCAAACAAGTGGACAAGTCGAAGTTTCCAATCGGGGCATTAAAAGAATTTTAGAAAGAACCGTAGGTGAAAATCGTGCATCGTGGTCGAATAAATTTGATGATGCACTTTGGGCTTTCCGTACGGCTTACAAAACACCCATTGGGTGTACGCCTTACAAACTTGTGTACGGGAAAGCATGCCATCTTCCGATCGAGCTTGAGCACAAAGCCTATTGGGCTCTCAAGCATGCCAATTTTGACCTCAAAACGGCGGGTGATCATAGAAAAGTTCAACTAAATGAATTAAACGAACTTCATGATCAAGCTTACGCGAACTCTTTGATCTATAAAGAAAAGACAAAGAAAATTCATGACTCAAAAATCAAAAACCGTGTTTTCAACGTTGGTGATCGAGTCCTTCTTTTCAACTCTAGACTCAAGATCTTCTCGGGAAAGCTCAAAACCCGATGGACTGGTCCATTCACTATCGCTAAGGTTTATCCTTATGGCACCGTCGAATTATCTCAAAATGACGGTCCAAATTTCAAAGTGAATGGACATCGTTTAAAGCACTACTTTGGAGAGGACATACCATCCATGGTTGTCCCGGATCTCCAAACTTTTCCCAAGGACAATTGAATTCGGGGATCGAGTCAAGCTAGCGACTCGATGAACAAAAACAATAGCACAATACTGGTTTTCACCCGCATCTCTGATTCTTTCTATTTTCTACCACCTAGTGTGGGGGAATGGCCAACCCCCGCTGTTTGAAAAATGTATATATGTATATAAGTTTTAAAAAAAATGTGTATATATAGAAATAAAGTGAAATATGGTATTTCCACAGTTAGATTCGAATATTAGCTTTTTCCGTTCAAAGAGTCGGCATAATAGCCAGGACTTTGAATATTGAGGACAATATTCATTTCTAAGTGTGTGTGTGTGTAGGGGGGGGGGGGAATTCTAGCGAATTTTAACAAAATATGTCTTCTAGTACCCCCGTTTTGGGCCAAAATTTTCAAAATTTTTTCACTTTATTTCAAACTTTTTGTGGTAATCAGTCCGCCAGGTCTAACCGACAAAGGGATTGGTTAATCCAGGAGCAAACAGCTCTTGGTAAAGATAACTCAAATCCGTTTACGGCTTGCAATTTGCCCAAAATTGTATGGTTCCTCAACTCCCCATATCCCATAAAGCGAATGAGTTGGCTAGCCCACAAGATTATGGCTTGTGGTAAAGGCTGTGGAAAATCCATAATTGGTAATCAGCTCACCAAGATGTTGACTAGGTCCATCAAGAGTTGGCTAGTCCAGAAGCAAACGGCTTCTGGTAAAGACTAATCAAATCCGTTGACAGCTGGTGGTTTGCTAAAAATCACACGGTTATCAGGTGTGCCACAGTTCTTACACCTGGCTACTCCAGAAGTGATGGCTTTTGGTAAAGAGTTTAAAATCCATCAAGTTTTCTAAAAAGATTGCTAGGGACTAGCAATAATTTAGTGTGGGCGATTGATGAGTGCTCAAACACTCATCATTTTTGTCGTATTTAAACTGCCAAAATATACAAAAACAATAAAAAAGATATCAAAATACTTAAATTATCCCAGGGATTGTGTTTTATGTGTTTTAAATGCAAAATGTGCAAAAACAAACAAAAAACGTACAAAGTTTGTAATATTGGCAGTTTCAGTCCCCCAAGTTTTAAAACTAGTCCCTATGCATTTATTTTGAAAGGAAAAGTCAACCCAAGGTTTTGGAAGTCAAAAATCATAAAAAATTACACTTGGGTAATAAGTTTTCAAAATTACAAGTTTGGTCCCTGAAAATTCAAAAATGGCAAAATAGGTCCCTGGGAAATTTTGAAAATTGGAAAATGGAAAAAATGGCTTTTGGACTTTGGATTTATAACATTTTTGGTCCTTGGAAGCAATTTGGAAGATTACAAAATCAGTCCTTAAGTTTTGGGAAATTACAAAAATGGTCCTTGTGCTATCACAAACCAATCGGACCCTTGTTTTATTATAACAAACCCAAAACCAAACCCCATGATCCAGTCCAATCCCCTAGGCCCAGTCCACCCAGCCCACTCCCATTTTATATAAAATAAACCCAGGTCAAACCTCCCACTTGACCCATCTTCTTCCCCCCCAACCGTATCCCACAAAACCAGGCACCTTGCCTCCCCCTCCTCTCACCTTTTTCTCCATAACCCCCCCCACAATTAATGTTCCTCATCTACCACACCAACCCACACCACCACAATAAATACACCCTCACCAGACCACTAATTTTACCCCGACTCATTTTGGCGCCAAAATCACAATCAAAGGCTATGGTTGATCATAATGCAATTGGACGGCTGGGATTTGGTCAAGGACTCAACACAAAGCTATTGGGACACTCAGAATTCAAAAGGGAGCCATGTGGGAAGACTTAGGCCTTAAATTTATGTCGAATATATATATGTAGCTCATTGTACTTCTATAATCCATTTTTAATTAATGAAAAAGTCAGTTTTAAGTTAATTCTCATTTTCAATTTTCAAGTTCAATTCAAATTTCTCAAGTATCAATTTAAGGTTCTAATGTGTGTTTAAGTTATTCATAAGCTCATAAAAACTCAGAAAACAAGGTTTTATAAGCTTTACAAGCTTGTGATAACATCCAAAACTCAGTTTTCAATAATTACTAAAAAATTAAGAAAAATCAAAAATAAATAAAAAAACCATGGACAAGGGTTGAAAAAGGAAGGAGCACTGTGTATATGGGATGGCAGTGGGTTAGTGCTTATTGGTAAGCAATAGGATTGGTTCTTGTGGTTCTTGATCTCAGTTGTTGGCTTGGAAAAGCACATTGTGAGTTTTTGTTACCTATTTTACTTTTACTGTCTTAATTTGTTATAGTAGTGTTTCAAGTTGGTGATTTCTATTTAATTATGCTTAAAATTACTTAGGGTAAGTTTATTAATCAGTCACTAAGGATAGAAGTTAGATTTGTTTCAAAAATCATCAAAAACATCTATTAAAGGGGTGTTTGGATTGAACTGTTTAGGGAGTTGTGGTTGTTCTCAGTTGTTATTGATTGTTTACATAGCTCACTCAAAGCCTAAATACACAAAATCAAGTCTCTGTTTAGTAATTTCCAACACAAATGTCAAACTCATAAACAAATTCATCACCACAGTTAACTGTGGTGAGATTTAGACCTAAGATTTCATAAACTCAATGCAAAAGTGTGAGCTGTAACTTAATTTGGTCCTTTTGTAACTTATTATAACAGATTAAACCAACAAAAGGTGATTTAAAGTTCATCAAAGTCAAATACTCATGGCTTGCAAAAAAGTCAAAAGTGCATTGAGCAGAAAAATCCAGTTCTTGCAAGATTTATCTAGATTTTTGTACTAGGTTTGAGACTTTGAAATTTGTTTTGGAAATAGAGTATCAGTAGAACTACAAGTCCCCATGGTTTTCTTAGTTTAGTGATTTTTTCTCAAGCTTGTGCTTAAGCTCAAACTGAGCTACAGGGCAAGGCCTTGCTCTGTATCAGCAGACCCTCTCCATCACCACACATTTTTTGGCTTATTGTGACCACCTCAGTGGGTCCCACTGATCCAACTTAGTGTCATTCAACCCCCCTCCTACCAGGGTTGGGTTTTTGACCCTTTGTTTGACCATTAGACTTGTAGACCCCACCTGGAATTGACCCAAAAGGTTGTCCCTTTTCTGTAACCTCATTAGGGTCTCTTGAGTAGTTTTCCTTGTGTAAGACATCAGGGGTGGAACCCGAGACGAAAGGCCTGACATACTCAACGCCCATTAGTTCCTGAAGCACACAGGAAATGAACCTAGGGTAAGACATAAGTTTTTGCCTAGATTTCCCTGTGCTCAGTTAGGTGATGAGGTCTCTGAAGATGAGCTCTACATAATCAATTTTTCTACCCTCCACAAGGCAGAATACCATCATTGCTTGAGTGGCATTCAATTGCTCAGTGGAGGACTTGTTACCCCCAAGGACCTGAATGACAAAGGTCATCAGGATCCTCCAGGGAGCAGGAAACCAAGTCTTGACAATGGGGGTCCTTTTTAATAAGGCCTCAAGGCTATACCTTCTTCAGCCTTGGGTAGAGGCACAAATGCCTTAGTGTAATCAAGGCCAGTGGCCTTGATGAAGGTTTTGTAATCAAGGGACAGGGTTTTAGTCCCATTGAGCACTGTGAACTTGATGATGGCCTCTAAAAAAAAATGTGTGTACATAAACTTAAATAAAGGCTATGGAATATTTTCTTTCTTACGTTCTAAGTGTTGGTTTAACACCCGGTACTTTGAATATTGAGGACAGTATTCAGTTCTAAGTGTGGGGGGAGATTCGTTATTCTAACGAATTTAAACACATGTTCCATCAAGAACCCCCATTTTAGCCCAAATTTTAAAATTTTTTCTCACTTAGAACGCAATAAATGGTTATCAGTCCGCCATGTCTAACCCACATAAGGATTGGCTAATCCAGGAGCAAACGGCTCTTGGTAAAGATAACTCAAATCCGTTTATGGCTTGCAATTTGCCCAAAATTATATGGTACCTCAACGCGCCATATCCTAAAAAGCGAATGAGTTGGCTAGCCCGCAAGATTATGGCTTGTGGTAAAGGCAGTGGAAAAACCATAATTGGTAATCAGCTCACCAAGATGTTGACTATTCCATCAAGAGTTGGCTAGTCCAGAAGCAAACGGCTTTTGGTAAAGACAAATCAAATCCGTTGACAGCTGGTGATTTGCTCAAAATCACAAGGTTATCAGGTGTACCACAGTTCTTCCATCTGGCTACTCCAGAAGTGATGGCTTTTGGTAAAGAGTTTTTCAAATCCATTAAGTTTTTCTCAAAAGATTGCTAGGGACTAGCAATGTTTTAGTGTGGGGGATTGATGAGTGTCTAAATACTCATCATTTTATACCAATCTGAACTGCCAAAACATCCAAAAACACTCAAATATGCATCAAAATACTTAAAATATCTTAGAAGTGTGTTTTATATGTTTCAAATGCAAAATAATCAAAAACAGATGAAAAACGTACAAAGTTTGCATAATTGGCAGTTTCAGTCCCTCAAGTTTCAAAAGTTGTCAAAACTAGTCCCTGGTTATTCTAAAAACTTGAAAAAGTCACCAAAAGGTCCTTTTTAATCATAAAGTTACATATTTAGTCCTTTGGTGCAAAGTTTCATAAAATTACAAGTTTAGTCCATATACTTTGGAAATTGACATAAATGATCCCTGGGATGTAAAAACTTTGAGAAAAAATAAATTTTGGTCCTTGTGCTATTAATCTTTTGCAGGAATGGTACTTGGTATGAATTTTGGTGAAATTACATGTTTGGTCCCTGGAATTTGTTGATTTGGCAGGAAAGGTCCTCGGATATAAAAAAATAGGAAATTATCAAAAGTGGCCCTTGTACTATTCATGAATGATAAATATGGTCCTTATGATAAAATTTGGAAAATTACACAACCTACCCTCAACTTTGCTCAAATTACAAAATTAGTCCTTGTGGTATTATAAACCTTAAACAAAACAGATCCTTATTATTAATAAAAAAAAAAAAAAAAAAAAAAAAAACCAATCCAAACTAAACTACCCAACCCACCCTTTTATTAATCCTAGGCCCATGTGATCCCAGCCTAACACCAAAACAAACCCACCCCGTTTATAATAAAACTGGGTCAACCCTGCAGTCAAACAAACAACCAAACCGCCCTACTATTCATCTTCTTCCACCGCACTCCCCACATGGCCTCTGCAACCATTTCACCTACACCCCCAGCTGTTACCTACTCTCCCTACCATTACCTTCCACCTCACAACTCAGCCTACAACCCATTAATGTGTTCCCACCATAAATCTTCCACTGCTACCTCAATTTTCATGTTTTTGCTTGGACCTCACTCCAAACTCTACCAAAACTCACTTTCTTGTCCCCCTCCACTAGCACCACACACCAAGGTTCCTTAATTGATCTCAAATTACCCCTAGCCACGTGGAGGATTTTTGGCGCGAAAAATATTTAAACGGATGAGATGTGTTACAGAGATCCAAGGGCTCTAATTTGTAGTGGGAAATGGTCCAGAGGGTACCACAAACCCTAATTGTCAAATATAAAGCAAAGGGGAAGCATATGAAAGAATTATTAGATTAGCTTAGTTTAGTATAGTGTCGAATTAGTTAAATTTTCAAATTCCATTGTACTTTAAATCTTTCTAGTGTCTAAATTAGTTAATTCAGTGTATTCCAACTCTTTCTAAATAGTTAATTTCAAGTTTCAGTGTGTATCTCAGTTTGTGGCATTTTTAGCTCAAATTCTCAATTTACTTTGATGTTGTTGTATTAGATTATAAGGACATTCATAAGCTCATATAAGCTCTGACAAAGTTTAAATAAGTTTTAGAAAACCTTAAGTGTCTGTTTAGCTCATAAAAGAAAAAATACTAAAAAATCAAATTAAATAGTTGAAAAATAAAAAATCAAGTTACAAGTAGATTGGTGGAAAGGAGCAAATTGAATTCTGGATGGATTTGGTTTAGTAGCTTTTTGGGAAGCTGTTAGGTTGATTCTCAGTTCATGGTTCTCAGTTCTTTGCTTTGGAAGCATTTGTAAGCCTTTTACCATTTTTTGCATTTCATTGTAGAGGTAAGTTTAATGCTTCAATCTTTGTGTTTTCATGTTTAAATAGTGTTGTTAAGTGATAATATTAATTAAAATTAGTGTTGTGTTCATTAGATTAACTTGGAGCTAAAAATCAAAACATCACTGTGTAATACTCAAACTTGACAAATCTGTGTATTATACTTATGGTATGATTAATTTTTGCTTAGTTGTTTTTATATAATCATTATATAGTGTTAGGAATCAGTTGTATGGCCTAACTCAGTCTTTCTCTTTGAAAATCATCAAAGACAGTCCATAAGGGTGTGTTTGGTTCAGTAGGATTTGGGTTGTTCTAGGTTAATCTAGTTGTAGGTTTCTGCTGCAACATATCATATTAGGCTAATATAACACAGTGAAGGAATAAAATTAAGGGTTCTTTAGTTAGATAGTCAAAATCACCTATCTATTCTCTTCATAAGTCCACTGTTAGGACTTTAGGGTTGTATTTCCACCATTTCAAGTTACTATTACTTGTTATACTCTAATATCGTTCCATTATAGCTTAATACAACATAACTAATCAGTTTAGTAAGATCTAAGTTGGTAAAAGTCAAAATTCAAATTTCTATCAAAAGTCAAACTTTGCTCATCTCATATTTTTTCCAATCTAGTGGGATTTTTATAGAATTTTGTATTAAGATTCAGGCCTTGAGCTTTTGTTGAATTGTAGTCTACCAGCTCTATTTTAAGATCCCACTTAGCTTGTATTTTTGGGATTTTTCTATTGGGCCCCACACCCCAAGCAACACACCTACAGGGCAAGGTATTGCCCTGCTGTAGTCACCACAGTCCTACACCACCAACTTTGATGGTGGTTTGTGACCACCTCAGTGGGTCCCATACCATAAACTTAGTTTCTCCCAACCCCCTCCTAGTAGGCTTTCTGTTTTGACCAATAGTTTGACCTGTGCACTTGTGGACCCCACCTGATTTAAGCCATCTAGTTTGTACCATTTCTGAGTATTATTTGAGTTTTGGAATTGCTTAATCTTGCTTATCAGCTTATCTACTGAGCTTATTTGGCATATTTTAGCTTAGACATATCCAACATACTCAGTTAAACCAGATTCATCCATAGTGGGTCCCACACAAGCTCATTTGAGCTTATTTACTTAGTTGGTCAACTACGGTCAACTGTGAAGCTATTAAGCTCTCAGAGTGCTTATTATTAAGCTATAAAATAATTGTTTTTGCAAAAGTTAGTTATTTTTAGGTATAAAATAGGTTGGTAAAAGAAAAATCCAGAAAAACAAATATAATAATAAGTGATAGTTTCTATTTAATATAATTTAATGTTAATTTTTGTAGGACCTTAAAACTATCAATTTTATCACAAATATAGCATGTAAATGAAGTAAAGATGGTGACTTGAATATATGTATATGAGGCGTTGGTATCTAAAAGAGAGTAATAGATGAAGAGAACATTTTATTAAAAACACACACAATACACACACAAGCACACACCTCAAATGAGCCTTTGAGGTGTTTATATAGTTCTTAACATGATGCCTTAAGAGGCTTTCCATGGGCTTGGTCTTGGGCTTGGTTTCCTTTTACATATAAAGGCTTACATTACATAACACATGACATATTAGCTTACCAAGACCAAGGCCCGTTGACTATTCTAATAACAAAAAACCTATGACACATTACAACGTTACAATAAATGAGAATGACCATCACTTTTTAATACAATTTTTAATGCTAACAATCTCCCCCTAAGGGGTGGTCATTCGAATGATGCTCCACGTGATTAGGTCTTCTTTGTTCTTTGTTGTTGACCATCGTGTGTCGTAGCAGAATAGTCTTTAGTCTTTGTTCCTTCATGCTTTATGATCTTTGATGACTGACTTTTCATCGTTCTTTGTTCCTTTGTGATGTGGAGCAATCTGCCTTTCGTCACTTCTGCGTCTGTGGTTGTTGTTCGCCATTCCAACATGCTCATACATCTTTGGACTTTGATATTCATATGCACGTAGTTCCCTTTCTTACACTTTTGATCTTTAGTCTTTATACTTTGTAGATTCTTCTTTTTGGCGTAGAATCTTTCTTTGAACTTTGTGTTGTATAGATCTTTGAGGGAGCTTTCTTTAACTTCCAGATGTATGTATGAGCATGTGGAATCCTTCGCCATGGAGATGAAGTGTCCCTGCATATAAACAGTTAGCAATAAATCAACCGGCACTTACAGATAGGAATTAGAGATTGTCAACAACATATTGTGAAGACGCCTTCTAACTCTTATCAAGGCCGTTCCCATGTCAGATACTCCCGAGGGAGCTTACAAGACCTACTTAGTAGCTCAATGACTGGGTGAGTCGCTGGGGATCACTCCACGACTGTAGACCATTTGAAACCACCGCGAACACTAAGCGTAACCCATAAAGAATTACCGAAGTGACCTGCTGTCAGGGCTGCTTGAAGTTGACCCTGGCAGGAATTTCCATTCAATCATTGAGAATCACAAAAGTGAATCCTCTCATAAATGTTCTTGGCAGATTGCTAAGATCTGCGTAGGACCCTAAAGTTTACATCTGGCGTCCTTAATGATGAACAACCAGTGTAGGAAGATCATGTGTTCCTATGAGATCTTTTGATGAATCTCGGGGCTCTAGACTTGATAAGTGCACATTTGGTTTCCTATGCGGAGATTAGGGAGAGGTCTCCTGCTTCAATATCAACCATCTCTAAGAGACAGGTCGATAGATTACACCGGTTCCCCGTGATAATGAAAAAAGCTCTTTTAAGAGAACTTGAGTGGTTAAGAAGGTTTAGTGCAGTGCGTCACTGGGTCCATGACATCTTGTTAGCTTCGCTTTTTTATAAAGATAACGTCACACATGTGAAATGGACTAGATTAGATACTACAGGGACTACTATTGTCAAGTAGGCAAAGTAATGTTGTAATGAGCCTATAAATACCCCTCATGACTCTCCATGAGGGGTGTGGGAAAGTGTGTGTTTTGTTTCATTTATTCTTTGTTAATATAAACCCTTTTCTTCACCTTTCTCTCTCTACTTTCTCTCTCAAGAACCATGTTGTATTTTCATCAACCGCGACCTCCGGAACGTGTTTATTGGTAATAACAAGTGGTATCAGAGCTAACCGGGGGCGAATCGTGGTGTTTTTGGGTGAAAAATCGTGTTTTTGGGTGAAATAAGACGAATCGGTACTGTTCATCGCAATTCTATCGAGTTAGGATTTGATGATTATCGAGTTTGGTAATTTTATCAAGTTTGAGATCTGCTTATCGAGTTAGACAATTTTTTTGGCGAGTTAGGAATATCTTTATCGAGTTAGGATTCAAGTTCTACCGAGTTTGGGTTATTTTTATCGAGTTAGAAGCTGTTTTTTGCCGAGTTAGGCATGGCTCATCCTTATCGTTCATCGAGTAAGGCCTCTCTTGGTTACTCCTAAGTCTAAACTCTGCCCAAATTTTCTCACATTATCGAGTTAAGACTTCACTTATCGAGTTTGAGTTTCTCATCGAGTTAGTAAGTTTTTACCGAGTTAGAGAATTTGAAATCCTTGCCGAGTTTGAATAAGGTTATCGAGTTTGCATTGTTACCGAGTTAGGAAATGTTACCGAGTTTGGAAATGTTACCGAGTTTGGAAATGTTACCGAGTTAGGGACAACTATCGAGTTAGCCAAAAAAAAAAAAAAAAAAGTTTTTTGGCGGGAAAATTTGAGTAAAATTTATTTTTGAGAGGAGACTAAACGTTCAATTTTTACGCGAGATTTTAATTTTGGTATAACGTTGAAAATTTTGGCCCGAAATTCAAATTTTTAGGCTAAAATTCAAATTTTTCCGGTGAAATTTTGCGTAAAAATTTTCAAAACTCAAATTTTTCTGGTAACCTTAGAATTGCATTTCATAGTGATTTCCAAATTATGGGCGAGAAAATTTTCCAATTTTATTTTTGGAGGGAAAATACGAAATCACTACGAATCACCCGAAATAGAATTTCAAGCTTTACCAAAACACACCACGAATTGCTTAAACGATCCTGATCAAGAATCACATTCAAATGACAACGGCTAGTATCAGATTTTTGTGACTACGGAGTTTTTGTATGATATTGCTTATTTGGGTTTAAAGTTCATTTCACGGGCATGTGTACTTATTTATCTCAAAGTCTAGGGGTGGATGGATGCATGACTTTCGGAGATACTTGTTTGGGCAAACGCTGGTAGAGATAGTGATTAAGACTTGGATTATCTAGTTATACCCGATGTAAGGAGTTACATTGTAGTACTCACGGGTTATAGCTATCACTTTAAGGAGTTACGTTGTAGTACTCAGTGTCACATGAAGTTGTGGAGATTCCAAGAGGTGGATATTTCATATACTGTTTGTTGGTTTGGGTATATGGCACTACCTATGCTTAAAGGAGTTACATTGTAGTGCTCAGTATAGGTTCTTAGTCACACCTTCGTACAAGATTAAGTCACATATCTATGAGATGTTTACTTCATTCTCAAATTGGTTATATTGGGTTCTCTCCATACAGTGGTCATTTACTAGCTTGTTGGAATTTGAAGAGGTCGCTTAAAGGTTGAAGAGAAGAGAAGAGATTGTAGAATAAAGAGAGTCATATCCTATCAGCATATTCTCACAAATTATGCTTTCATGGTCTATCTACATTGCATCAGAAGTGTAAAGTACGGGTAATTTTGGCATGTACATACAATAGTATGATGATTTCGATACATCGCAACCATCAGGAGGGAGAAGAACATGCCAAAAGAAGTAGTGTTTCATCTCTTGTATGTTGGTTGATCGAGGGAATTGTGCTTACACTAGAACCGAAGAAGTACTAATGATGTGTACATCGGAGCGTATTACCAACCTTCTGTGCAATACTATGTGAGTTATGCTATGATGCTCCCAGAACGACAACCACGGTGCAAACTCATTAGTATCTACCTTATCCGCTGCGAGATGAGAAGAGAGTTGTCTGTTCAGGAGGGAGCAGAAGAAAAAGAATAAAGGCTCACTAGTTAGGAGGGAGTAATAACCTAACTAGACCATTACAGTTGAAGTTCAGAGCTACAAAGACCTTTGCCGTCAGTGTCAAAGATCATACGCCGAGATCGTCGGAAGAGAGAACTTCAATTCTGCCTCAGTATCTAGACTACAGAGACTCTGCGCTTCAACAACATCAACATAGTTTACTATTGTTGTAATTTACATGTGTATGTGTTTATAGGTCTCATTGTATCCATTCATGTGTGACGATATCTTGGAGGGAGATTGTTAGCTTCGCTTTTTTATAAAGATAACGTCACACATGTGAAATGGACTAGATTAGATACTACAGGGACTACTATTGTCAAGTAGGCAAAGTAATGTTGTAATGAGCCTATAAATACCCCTCATGACTCTCCATGAGGGGTGTGGGAAAGTGTGTGTATTGTTTCATTTATTCTTTGTTAATATAAACCCTTTTCTCCACCTTTCTCTCTCTACTTTCTTTCTCTAAAACCATGATGTATTTCGATCAACCGCGACCTCTGGAACATGTTTCTTGATTATAACACGTCTTGTCTTCAATACCGGTGTCACCATAGTAACAACCAGTAGCATACGAATTGTACCCGGTGTCTGCCCTAAGGTTGAACATATGGAGGGCTATTTCTTTTCACCCTTTTTCATAACTTTTCTTTTTAATTCTTCAACCCCTTCTTTCTCCTTTCTCATTTTCTCCTTTTTTCAATCATACCTAAGGACTTCTAATTCTAATCTATTGGATTTGTCCTTGGGTAGATCCCTCCGGCTCTGGCGGATCATAGGACGGTTTTCCCTAACCTTAGTCACCTTATAACTCCATGACTATCCTATCATTGCCATGAAACCGTTTATTGAAAATCTCTCAAAGTGTTTATGATAATAAAACACATTGTTGTTACCACTTTGAGAGTTTTGCAATTTTGAAGGACTCCCCCTTCACATGTGCTCATGTAATTTTTAAGAAATTTGCACATGCGGGAGGAGTTTGCACTTTTTGAATTGATCCACTTTCAGTGAACATGAACGATTCGAGACACGCTTACATCACTAGTTAGACTTGCTTGAAGTTATTACCCGTCCTGGTCAAGTCTAAAGAAAGTCTCTCGATATGGTACATTCTACTCAGACAAGTCCTATTCGAGACACGCTTACATCACTAGTTAGACTAGCTTGAAATTATTACCCGTCCAGGACAAGTCTTTTCGATTACTAACATTTTAAGCTTCGTCAATTCATTGGTACTTACTGAGTCGAGCTCTTATGAGATTCAGTCACAAACTTTAAGCATCTTTGATCACATTTTAATCATGTCTTCTCCCCCTCAAAAATAGCATATTGTGATATTTTTAATATCAACAGATTAAGAAAAGGCTTTTTGGAGAGAAAGACAGATGTAGGGATCTATTCCTTGATAGATCACGAGCCAATAGATCGTTAGCCAACTAATGTAATCACTAGCTAGACTAAGTTAGATAATCTCTGTGAGTTTGTAATTATGCGGAATATAAAAACAAACGTATACTAAACTTGATCCTCTATGGATCGATAATATTAATAAAACTTCGTACTAAAAACTTGTCTCTATTACAATGACCTAGGGTTCCTTATATACTATTGGAAACCCTAACCTTTCTTACAAGAAACGAATAATGAAAAACTAATAAAAGATATTCTACATATCTTGTCCTAAAATACTTAAGTTATATCCACGGTTAAACTCTATCCGTAGGATCTATGATCATCCGCAGGAACCAATCATCAGCAGAAAGTCACTAAGCTTTCCGCAGGAACCTGTCAGCAGTATCTGTCAGTAGTATCTTCAACAATTCCTTACAATCCTCCCCTAATCTTGAATTTGACATAGTTAAGTTCAAGATTTCTTGATAGATCGCCAATAACAGAAGCCAGAGGATTGAGGATAAGCAGCAGTAGCAAAGAATCTTCATAAGCATAATCTCTATGATCATTAATCAATTAAAAAGCACCATTCTTTGCAGCAACACAAGACTAATGTACATCAAAACATAGAAGTTTCATACTATTCTCATCACATCCAGGTGTGTTAACTCCTGTGAGAGGTGAATCATTGAAAATAATGGATTTGATGTCTCTTTACCAATAGCCATCACTACTGGAGTAGTCAAGTGTTCAAAGGTACACTGATAACCACATGATTTTTAGCAAATCATCAGCTATAAACGGGTTTGAGATGTCTTTACCTGTAGCCGTTTGCTCAGGACTAGTCAATTATTGATGAATTATCATCTTGGTCAATTGAATACCAAATATGGTTTTCCACTGCCTTTACCACAAGCCATATACATGTGGGCTAGCCAATTATTTGGAATCCATAAAGGAAAAATCCATGGTCAATTGACAACCATTTCAACTACTCAACAATAAAGCATAGGTGAGTTGAAAACCTTATGATTTTGAGCAAACCATTACAGCTATCAACAGATTTGATGTGTCTTTACCAAAGCTGTACCCTTTGGACTAGCCAACTTTTTGATGGAATAGTCAACATCAGGCAAGTTGATGACCAAAAACACAAACCTGCATATATCAAACAAAACTTATACAAAAATGTTAGTTTTTTTTTTTTTTTTTTTTTTCTTTTTCTTTTTTTTTTTAATTTAAAAATAAACCATATACAACAAAATACAATACCAAGATCAGCTCATTGCAAATATGAATCCATCTGAATACCATGCTTGGTTGCTAACTCCTTCTTAGTCAAAATACTTCTTCTGATGAACCTTACCAATTGTTCAGCAAGATGAAGATCATTGGCAGTCATATCCAAAGGAATAGATAGCTTTGCTTCCAGCATGAGATTCATAACTTCTTTTGTGATTGGGTAGAGAACATCAGCCCAGCAATATAAAGTCTTCCCAGTGGTTGTAACAATCATGTGAACATTAGGCAGGGGAAAGAACTTCCAATAGTCAACCACCCATGTACTTTGACCTTTCCATGCTTGAAACCTTATACCAGAATTACCATTATAAGAATCACAAAGAATCTGCAAATCACCGATCAAATACATCCCAATGTCATCAGGAGAATGAGTTTGATAATACTTGGTAACCCAATCATAAAGTGAGAGAAGATCTTGTTTATCCACCATATGTAAAATCTGGCTTAGAAATAAGAATTGCTTTGTAGATCCATCTTGTCTAGTTATAACATTCACTTTTCCTCCACCAATCTCAGAATCAACAAGTTCCCACCTTACAATTTTCTCCCATACACCAGGGTCTTGACCTTCATCCGAACCATAATCAAGAAAAGTAGTACTATCCTCTAAAGGAATATCTTTTGGAGCCTTTCTCTTGATAGCTCTAGTCTTCCTCCTAGTACCAGTAACAGGAATAGAAGGACCATCAGTAGGTTCTTCTTTGGGTACTTGTGTGGAAGTGGCAGCAGGAACATCAGTAGAATCATCATCATCAGGTACTTCAATTGGAGCATCTTCTGAAGCATCAGTAGTAACATCATGTGAAGCTTCAGTGGTATCATGATGGGATTCAGCAGTATCAGGATGAGAACCAGAAGGAATATCTTTCATCTGAACATCAGGAGTATCATCTTTCTGAGATATGACTGAAGAAAATTGCACATACTCCTGACCATCATGAAAAGACCCAATAGACTCAGCAGGTTGAGCAGCAGAGTCATGAAGCTTTGCTTTCTTAGCTTGAGGCTCATCCAAAAGTCTTCCTCTAAACGCCAACACATCTTGAACCATTATACCAGAAGAATGATGATTGGAAATGATCTTGTCATAGTAGTAGGTCAACCGCTGATCTGAAAATCCCCAGACCTTCTTTTGAGTCCACCCTGACCCAAACATGGAACAGCCCTGGTTCTTCACAAAATTCCTCATATATTTCTTGATTTCATTCTTTGTCCAAGGTCTTTCTTTTTGATACTTAGCTTTAATCTCTGCCTCCTGTTGTCTCTTCAATCTTCCTCTTTCAACCATCAGCTGAACAAAATCAGGATTATCAACTCCAAGCTCAGAGTTACCCAAATTGGGCTTGGAAGCAGCCTGTTCAGCCAAGTTCTCCCATTGTTCAGCAGTAAGATTCTTAGCTATCTCATCAAGCTCCTTCTTTCTTTCAGCAGGCAATGTGGTAGTATACTGAGGTCCCATCTTGTCCAAATCATCTTGAATTTTCCTAGCTAATTCTTCTGAGGCTTTCAAATCCAACTCCTCTTTAGTAACTGCAGCATCCTCTTGAGCTTGCAGATGTGCAGCAACATTCTCACTAATTTTCTCATAAGCAAGTTCCTCCTTGGATTTGACTCTAGAAGGAATGGCTTGATCAATCAAAATAGACTTTCCTTTATCTTGCTTATGAGGATGGACAAAAGACTGATCAGGAGCATCATGTGGAAGATCAGCTGGAATATCTACTGATGGACCAGGAATGCCTACTTCTGGCAAAGGATTAGAAAATGATTCCTTTCCTGAATCATCAGCAGATGTCTTCTTGGCAGGAGAATCAGCAGACTTCTTATCAGCAGAATGTTTCCTGCAGACATAATGAGCAACACCAGTAGAATTCTTGGCTATGGAATCCTTGGGAATACTTATATCAGGAGTAGGAGCAACATCAGCAGTTGGAGCTACATCAGCAGTTGGAGCAACAAAGGGTTCAGGTCTAGTGTCAGCACTCTTCTGAACACTCTCCAAAGTGGTAGCAGCAAGAAGCTCAAGGCCTTCCAAATCAATGTTGTCAGATGCTTTAGTAGAATCTTCATCTGAGTCATACACCACACCTTGTCTTTTTCTTTGCTTCAGCTTACCCTCCAACTTCTTAACTCTCCCAACTAAAGTCAGAACAGCACTGCTAAGATTCTTTTTAGTGAAGTTCAGATCATTCTCTAATTTGTCCACCTTTAAAACA
Organism: Artemisia argyi; assembly: GCA_030686995.1. Lineage (NCBI taxonomy): Eukaryota > Viridiplantae > Streptophyta > Magnoliopsida > Asterales > Asteraceae > Artemisia > Artemisia argyi. Next base: position 277,827,264 of record CM060708.1, read on the forward strand.
TACCTGTTCAACAAATCTGATACAGAAGTGAGAGTAACATGACCTTCAGCTCCACCAACAGGGATATCTGTGGTATTGGGAGCATCATTGGTCCTGTGAGAGGAATTATCTAAATTTACATCTACATCTACATGTACATTATCCTCAAATTGAGGTCTCAAAGGACTGAGTGAAGGAAGTCTTGTAAATTGTGGTGAGTTCATAGGTTGGTCAAAGCCTAAATTCTCATTGAGCTCATGCTCAGGAGAATTGAAATCCATTGGTGAGTGTACAGGTATGGGTAGTCTGGGAGAGAGTGGAGGCTGAACATCAGAAGCAACTGAAGCATTTGCATCAGGAGCATCTTCAGTTCTATCAGGAGAATCCTCTGGTGCTTGAGCATCAGGAGAATCCTGACCACCAGCAGCCATATCAGCTGCAGCTCCATCAGGGGGATTGCCCTCAGGGGCATCAGCAGCTACATCAGCAGCTACTCCACCAGGCAACATGGCTGGAAGTAAGGGTCTTTGTTCACCATTAAAGTTAATTTTCATTTGGGAAAACAATTTTTTAGACAAACCCTTAACAGGCAAGTGAGTGGGGTCATTGGTCTGAATGTCCAAAATAATTTGAAGAAATCTAGGATACATTAGATATTTAAGTTTTGTATCTTTAACATTTTCAAGCATAACATTAAAGATATACCTAGAAAAGTTAAATGTTCTTCCATGAGAGAGACACACAATGGCAAGAGCAACATCTGTAGAAAACTGATCCCATCCACCAGATTTAGAACCCATGCACTGAAGCAATGTATGTGTCAAGAACCTCCATTTTGGACAAAATAGATTCTTGTACCATGTTTTCCCATCACCACTATACCCAGCAGCCTGAAGCCCTCTAAGTATGTCACTCTTAGGCAAATCAGTCACCCCTCCTTCATCATCTAACTGTAGTTTGGTCCTGACCAAAGACTCAGTAACCACATATTCTTCCCCATCTATAACAGCAACAATCTCTGATGGTCCATCTTCAATGGTCCTAATTTGTGCCGTTTCCCAAAATTGTACAACAAGAGATTCATGAATAACCTCTGGGTATTGGAGCAGAGCATATCGAATCTTAGACCTTTGAAGAAATTCCATCATGCCCAAATAATCTTCATCACCCTTTCCACGACCAAGAAAGGCATGTTTGTTATGATCAGCTTTGAAATATAGTTCAGCCATTAATTGAGAATTGGAAATTAGGTTTAGAAGTTCTGAAAGGTGTTGAAATGGTTTTGAAAAATATATAGTGAGAGGGAATCAGTTAATTTGGGAGTGGGATATGCACGTCGTTGGTTAATATGGAAGTTACCAAACGTGGAATGAAACTGATGTGAATTATTGGAAAGAAATCCTTGACCAATAATCGACTAAGACAAATCCCAATTAACTAACTCATCCGTAGAAACCAAATCAAACGGCTGAAAACAAATGGTCAATCCATAGAAAATAGTCAAACATTGACTATGGTCAACAGATCCATCCGCAGCATCACTCAGCAGAATCTACCCTTCAGTAGAAACCAAATATCTTTAACAAAGATCTTTTAATTCAAAATTCAAAGATCCCTTAATTATCTCCAAACTGCCTCGCATTAATGGTAATAAAGACACGCGGTTGGGGAATCTTATAAATAAAGACTAATTATTCCCAAATCTCTCAACTTCATATCACATCCCTAATTATTATATCGCCAACCAAAAAATATATTCATGGCTTCCAATCAACCTATCATCAACCTTGCTTCTGAATCATCAGATACTTCTGACTCATTAACATCTCCACCACCATGGAATATGCCAACTCGTCCTCGTGGTCTTACAAAGGAACAAGCAAAGAAGAAGAAACATGATGTGCCCGCACCAAGTTCATCATCATTTGAAGATCTTCCACCCTTTCCCTCTGAGATTGATGATCCTAATTATCAGAGAGAGTTGGAGAGAAAGTGGAATGAATTTGAGAGTACAAACCAAGTTCCCAATCCTGATGAGTCTCTCATCTTCTCAACATCTTCTGATGAAGAGAATGATGAGAATGATGAACTTTACACTCCTACAACTTCTGATAAGCCTCAGTCATCTCATCCAAGGAAAAGAAAAAGGAACTCCCCATTACCAAAGACTAGAAAGGTTGTGTTAGGTTTGCCCTGTCCTCAGTGGTATGGACTCTTCAACATCAACATCAAAGACAAAAAGAAGAATGTGGAAGGCAAGGGCAAGGGCAAAGTAGAATAGGGACTTTGATGTTTGTCTTTCACTTTTATTATCTCGTATTGTATCTCTGAAGAATCAATAAAATTTGCTTTGGTTTATGATTACTTGTTTTAATTCTTCTGAGTAGCATTCCCCTGAATAATTTGAACTTGACTAATCCATCAGCAGGAACACACTTAATTACAAGATAACTTGTATCAGCAGCATGTTGGTCAAACCATTGACTTTCATCCGAAGTATCTAATTAAGTGGACAACTTGCACACTTAGTCAATGCTACTGACTCAACTACCTCCCATTAACTTACATTAACTCACAATAAACCCAAATCAGTTCTTTAAAAAAGAGGTCTTCAAGTCATAATCAACTCACCATACCACAAATAACATATCCCAAAGTCTTTCACACATTTTCACCATGAAACCAGTCCCCAATGTCATTGAAATTTCTTCTGATTCATCAGACTCTACTTTCGACATACCTCAAATATAGAGATCATACTACTATTTGAATGAAGGTCCTTCAGAGTTATGTCCATCTCCAACCTCATCAGAGGAAACCACTGAAGCTGAGGAAACACCAGCTCCTCTAGCTATGATTGTCCCTGACTTCACCCCTGTCACTGCATTCTTGACAAGTGAAATGGAAAGAGTCTGTGCTGATATGAGAAGAATCTCTGTCCCTGAAGAGCCACAGTCCTCAGGCAAAAGGAAGGGTCCATTGAAGGTGGTTCTTGGTCTTGCAGCTCCTAAACTCTGGACCAAGGACATGCAATCCAGAGGAATCCACAAGAAGATGCCAGACCCAAAGGACTTGGGTAAAGGGAAAAGAAAGATGGATTAGGCTGTTTCTTGGGGTGTGTTGGTATGTTGGTGGTTGATTGCAAATTAGGGATGTGGTGGTAGGATGGTGGTTGTTTGTCTTGTTAATGTTTATGTAATCTGTGTTTCTTCTGATAACTGATCATGATGTACCAAGCTTGCCATTAATTAATAAAATTTACTTTTAAGTCTTTACATCTTATTCCACTGAAAGTAGACTATTGATCATCAGCATGAACATGACCTGAGACCAGACAATCACACAAAACACAAAAGCACAAAAGAACAACCATAAAATTGTACAATATTAGTAAAGACCTGCAAAATAAAGTTAGTAAACATAATAATCTACATAAATACAACATGTATAATCCTCCCCTGAGGCATATGCCTCCCCTGAGGCTTATGCCTCCCCTCAAACATTGTATTCAAGGGTTAACCATCCCAATGTTGACAACCAAGTGATTAAACCTTGGTCCATCAAAAGCTTTTGTTAACAAATCAGCCACATTATCATCAGTGTGAATCTTAAGCACTTGAATTAGATGCTTCTCATTAGCATCTCTTATAAAATGGTGCCTAATTTCTATGTGTTTAGTTCTCTGATGAAAAACAAGATTTTTAACAATGGAAATAGTACTTTGATTGTCAATGTAGATTTTAGTGTTCATAAAGTTAAACCCATAATCCAACATCTGATTTTGAATCCAAAGTACCTGACTAAAGCAATTGGCAGCAGCCACATATTCTGCTTCAGTGGTAGAAGTGGCCACAATGGTTTGTTTCTTGCACTGCCAAGAGATGAGTCTTCTTCCCAGAAATTGACAACCTCCTGTTGTGGATTTCCTATCCAAATTAGCTCCAGCATAGTCACTATCACTGTAAGCCTCCAACACAAATGGTGAATCCCTTGGGTACCAAAGACCTAGTTTAGGTTGGCCCTTGATGTACTTAAAAATTTTCTTTACTGCATTTAGATGAGAAGTTAAGGGAGTGACTTGATGCCTTGAGCAAGCACTGACAGCAAAAGTAATGTCAGGCCTAGAGGCTGTGAGATACATGAGTGAGCCAATCATGGATCTATACAGATGAACATTAACAGCCTCATCTTGCTCATTTGGATTCTTAAGCTTGGGTGGTTCATATGGAGTGGTAGTAGTCCTCAAAAGTTCAAAGTCAAACTTTTTCAATATATCTTTAACATATTTCTCCTGATGAATAAAGATCCCTTCAGGGTGTTGTTTGACTTGCAGCCCTAAGAAAAAGGTTAACTCTCCCATTGCACTCATTTGAAATTCACCTTTCATCAAATCTTCAAATTCTCTGCACCATGATTCTTTTGTGGATCCAAAGATGATGTCATCCACATAGACCTGTACTAGAATTATGTCCCTGGAGTTTTTCTTGATAAAGAGAGTCTTATCAATAGCACCTCTTCTGTATCCATGCTCCAAAAGAAATGTAGACAATCTAGCATACCATGCTCTTGGTGCTTGGTGAAGTCCATAAAGTGCCTTTACAACTTTGTAAACCTTCTTAGGATGATGGGGGTCTTCAAAGCCTTATGGTTGAGTAACATACACCTCCTCTTCTATTTTGCCATAGAGAAAGGCACTTTTGACATCCATCTGATAGACTTTAAACCCCATATATGAGGCAAATGCTAAAAACAATCTAATGGCCTCAACCCTAGCCACTGGTGCAAAGACCTCAGTGTAGTCAATACCTTCTTCTTGTCTGAAACCTTGAGCCACTAATCTTGCTTTATTTCTGCCCACAATACCTCTGGCATCCCTCTTGCATTTTAAGATCCACTTAGTCCCAATGGCAATCTTCCCTGCAGGCAGATCAACAAGTACCCAAACATCTTGATTCTTGAATTGTTGCATCTCTTCCTGCATAGCTTCAACCCAACTAGGCTCACTTAAAGCCTGTTTAATGCTTGTGGGTTCAACTTGAGACAAGAAACAAGCAAACAAACAATGCTTCTGATCTGTGTGATTGTCTCTCTTCTGAGTAGATACATAAGTCAAAAATGCACATTGCCCAAACTTGGTATTCTTAATAGCACTTCTGGTGAGTACCATTGCATTTGGATCACCAAGTATATTATCTTGTGGATGTATGGTGTTGATCCTTTTAATGGTAACAGGATTGACATCAATTGAGGTATCAAGATTGGTTAAAGTGGGAGCAAAGTCTTGATCATAGGAGGCTGATTGAAAAATACCATCACTTTGCTCAACATTAGCAAGATCTGAGGGAGTAGGAAACCTGCCAAATGGTTCATCAAAACTTGTGGAAACTGCAGTAGAAACAGGAACTTCCGCAGAAACACCTTCAGCAGAATCTCCATCAGCAGAGTGAACAGCTGCATCAGCTGATGCTTCAGCAGAACTAGGTTTTCTGCTGTCGTCAACAGCAACTTGTTTTAAGAGGGCTTCAGTGTCTTGAGCAAACTCAAAACCAAGTCTTTTAGCTTCCTCAGCAGCTGCATGTTCTTGCTTTTTGAGGCTAGCAAGATCTTCTGCATATGTTGAATTTTCCACATCATCAGCAGATTTGGTATCAGAGGCTTCTTTGGTAGGAGGATCTGCTATCTTGATTGGTAAAGTTGTTACAACAATTGTGGGTTCATCACTGTCTGAATCACTGTCAGAATCATCCTTTAGTGTACCTGCATTGTTAGAAGATGACACTTGCATACCTGCAGATGGGTTAGCTGTGTGTCTAGCATATCCCAAATAATCAGTAAGGTAATCAAGGTCAAAATACCATTCATGACCCTTGCCCTGTACATTAACATTGTCCTCCAGAAATATCAGGTTAAGTGTCTCTTCAATCTTCTTTGAAGCCAAATTATAGACCCTATAAGCCTTGCTAGGTGCTGAATAACCAACAATATAACCTTCAGCAGCTTTTGCTTCAAATTTGCCTAGATGATCACTTGTATTAAGAATGGTCACCTGACAACCATAAGGTTTCAAGTGTTCAATGGTAGGCTTCTTCCCAATCAACAGTTCATAGGGTGTCTTATTATGAGGTCTAGTGATCAACACCCTATTCAATACATAACAGGCAGTACCAACTGCCTCAGTCTAAAACATGGTGGGAAGTTTAGAGTCAGCAAGCATAGATCTTGCAGCCTCTATAAGGGTTCTATTCTTCCTTTCAGCAACTCCATTCTGTTGTGGAGTCCTAGGAGTACTATAATCTCTTTTAATACCCTTTAAACCACAAAGTTCAATGAGTTTGGCATTTTTGAACTCTGTCCCATTGTCACACCTAATACCTTTAATCTTCTTGTTAAGTTGATTTTCAGCTAGAGCCATAAATTCTTTGAGTGCCTGAAAGGTTTGATCTTTAGTCACTAAGAAAAATGTCCAACTGAATCTACTGAAAGCATCAGTGATCACCAAACAGAAGTACTTATGATCAATACTTCTGATGGATGTAGGACCAAAAAGATCCATGTGAAGCAGCTGCAATGGTTCTGAGATTATGCTCACAGTGGTAATGGCTTTATAAGAAGCTTTGTGTTGCTTTCCCTTGTTGCAAGCCACACAATTATGCTCATTGGTGAAGATCTTGGAAGGAAGTCCATGAACAAGTCCATCTTTAGCAAGTTCGTTGATGACTTTAAAATTAACATGTGCCATCCTCCTATGCCACTTTGTAGATTCATCCAAGGATGCTTTAGCCACCAAGCAAGTAAGATCACCTTCTGGCATGACATCATTCAAGTCAAAGGTATAAAGGTTATGGTTTCTTGGAGCCTTAAGTAACACAAGATTTTCACCAGGCATTTGGAATTCAGGTGAAAGAATGAAACAACCATATTCAGTGAAAAGCACAGGAAGCTTTTTGTCACAAATTTGTAAGACTGAGAACAAATTGAATCCTTGTGGCTCCTTCACATAGTAGACATTCTCAAAATCCACCTTTGGAGTTCTAAGGGTTCCTTTGCCAGTAATCCTTCCTACTCCACTTCCAAACCTCACAATGCCTCCATTAAAAGGTACAAAGTCATCCAACTTCTCTTCATTACCAGACATGTTTCTTGAACAACCACTATCAACAATACCTAAGTCTTAATTAAGAAGAGGATGTTCCTACAACAAAGAAAGTTAAAATACAACAACAATAAATATATATAGACTTAAGTCATGAAAGACTTGAGCCTGCCTTGTGAATCATTCTGATGAACCCAAGATGATGAGTTAGATCCACAATTGTTCCTGGATTTCCTGTAGTTAAATGGTCTTTTATATGTCCAAGAACAATCTGCTGAGGACTTTTCAGCAGAATCCCAATTACCCCTTCCTATACTCATTGGGTCAGTATATTCATACCAATGATTAGCACCATTAAATGGTTGAAATCCATATCTATTTCTATTGGTATTCATACATCTATTGTTAAAAGCAGACCTATTGGAGTAAACAAGCCAATCAGCTGGAGTGGAATACATTCTGCTGACATGATAATTGGCCTGTGGAGCTAATGAGGGTTTGGTATTAGTCCACTTATGTCTAGGTCTATTGTTCACAACAGAAACACCCATCCTCTTTTCATGAAAATCACAATCTTTAATTAAATGCAACTTGCTACCACAAACAAAACACTTCTTTTTCTTATAAGATTTATTAAATCCAAAAGATGTCTTATTAAACATAGAATTATTTAAACAAACATCAGAAATAGAATTGTTTTGTAAACACTGAAAGGAATTGTTTTCATAAGAAGTAAATAACAAGTCTTCAGAAGAGGCTGGTTGATAAAGAACTTCATCAGCAGCAACTTCAGAGTCCACAGACTTGTAGGTTGACTTGTCAGAAATCTTTGTTGAGGACTTGGGTGAGTCTGACTTGGTCTTGGAATCACAACTGGCATAACTAGAGGTCTCTGAGGTCTTGTCCCTAGAAGAACAAGAGACATAAGTGTTAGAATCATTACTAGAGATACTTCTAGTGTCGGGGGAGTCATTGATCCTAATGCCAGTGGTTTCCTTAGATTCTGGTGAGTCAAACTTATGGGATGTGGGTTGAGGGGTTCCTTTGGATGGACAGTCTTCAGACTTATTTGGCAAGTCTTTAGACTTTTTGCCAAAGAGATGGTGTGACCCATCAAAGTCAGAAGTTTTGGTAGTAGGCATAAATACACCTCTGATAGGTCCTGGTACAACATTCATTCCCCCTTCCTTAACATGTTTTATGGGCTTTTGAAATTCTAGGATAGGTTCATGGTCAAAAACACTGGATATATCAGGGTAAGTTAACTCCTCTGGATCAATATATTTATCATACCCTAAAGCTCTTCTAGACCTAACAGACTGACTACTATCAATCAGTTTTTCTAAATGTGAAGACCCTTCTTGCGACTTCTTACGACCAGCTACTTCTTTATTCAATTTCTCTTGTAAAACATCTTTCTCAGATTGAATTCTGGCTTTTTTTTTAAAAAAAAAATTCAATTCATTGCTAGCACATTCTAAATCTTTACTTAAAACTCTAATCTTTTCCTCATAAGCCAATTGATTTTGTTGAAACCACACCTTTTGTTGTTCTAAAGTTTTAAAAGCTTCTTTATAAGTTGCAGCTTCAATAAAACAAGCATTATATTTTGGTTTCATATCATCATAAGCTTCTTTTAGAGTTGTATATTTAGAATCACAATCACAAGCACAAGTATATACCTGAGGAGAGATTCCCATGAGACCAAAGCTATCATCACAACTAGCCATGCAGGAGATTTGAGGAGAGTTGCTTGTATCATCATCATGCTCATTCCAGTCCACACTAGTATCAATAGCAGTGATCAAGGCCTTTGATTCTCCAGCTTCCAATTCTTTCTTCTTGTATGCTGAATATCTGGTACTTGCTTCACCTTTCTTGGCTGTGCATTCTCTTGCAAAGTGACCAATTTCTCCACAAGCATAACACTTCACCTTCCTTCTATCAAATCTAGCTGCATCTTTTCCTTCCACATTGAGCTTTTTACCAACCTTTTGCTCAAATCGCCTCACCTTGAGAGATAGCATAGCCATTTGCCACTTTAAGTCCAATTCTTCTAAAGCAAGTTCATCAATTTGCTCAAAGTCTTCATAAGCAATTTGTTGCTGTTTATCAACTTCAGCAACAAATGAATGAAGTACATCTTCCATCACATTGCTAATCTTTGGATGAGTTATTGGATTAGCACTTGAAAAAGACAATGTGGTCATTGGAAGACTTTGGCTTGGAGTGGATGGACTTGAGTAAACCTGTGGTGTTGGGGATGAGCTTGCATAGGTATGTGGCATGTAGTTTGAATTAGAACTGACAAATGCAGATTGTGAAGGAGTTGCTGCATATGGAGAGAATCCTTTTATGTCACCTTCTAAAGCTCTGAGTTTGTTGTACAAATCATCAAAGGTTAGATAGTCCAAGCCACCATTGGTTTTCAATGATATACTTACCTGAGACCATGAGTGAGGCAAGGCTCTTAAAAACCTAGAGTTCACCTCCTCATTATCAGGTCTGGCCAGCAACTGATTCAAGTGACTCAAAATCTTCTGAAACCTGTCATAATCTTTGTGAAGACCTTCCTCTTCAGTGATCTTGAATTCTTGAAACTCCATCTTCAGCATACTTTTCCTCATCCTCTTTGATTCTTCATTCCCACCAAATCTGGCTTTAATGGCCCACCAGATTTCTCTTGGATCAGTCATGGAATGAAAATCTCCCATGTGGTCATCAGGGATTGCCTGCAGCAATATGGTTCTTGCTTTGTTCTCCCTTTGAACGGCAAGAATTTCTTCAGCAGAAACAGGTTCCAAAATAGTGATTTTACCAGCAGCATCTAAACTTTGTTTTTTAGGACGACAACCATTGAGTATAACATTCCAGAGGTTATAGTCAACACTAGAAATCCAGTTCTGCATCTTCATGGCCCAGATCTCATACTCATCCTTCCTAAGAAAAGGAAGTTTTGCATTGCTGTCGGAGAAGGCCACTTGTTGTAGTTGTTGAGTAAGAGAGCCTGCTTCTGAGAGAACAACATCACCTCCTGGTTTGTCTCCCATTTGTACTGAATGAATAGTTATGTGATTGTGTTGTGTTTACAGAGAGTATCTAGTGGCTCTGATACCACTTGTAGGGATCTATTCCTTAATAGATCACGAGCCAATAGATCGTTAGCTAACTAATGTAATCACTAGCTAGACTAAGTTAGATAATCTCTGTAAGTTTGTAATTATGCGGAATATAAAAACAAACGTATACTAAACTTGATCCTCTATGGATCGATAATATTAATAAAACTTCGTACTAAAAACTTGTCTCTATTACAATGACCTAGGGTTCCTTATATACTATTGGAAACCCTAACCTTTCTTACAAGAAACGAATAATGAAAAACTAATAAAAGATATTCTACATATCTTGTCCTAAAATACTTAAGTTATATCCACGATTAAACTCTATCCGTAGGATCTATGATCATCCGCAGGAACCAATCATCAGCAGAAAGTCACTAAGCTTTCCGCACGAACCTGTCAGCAGTATATGTCAGCAGTATCTTCAACAATTCCTTACAACAGATTCATTTTGCATGAATTTGGAACAATTTTATTGCTGTACTCCCCCTTAATGATAGCATATTTAAAATAAATTAAGGGTTTAGAGGGAGTTATCTTGAGCACTCATTTTGAGATTTTGAGAAATCTTTTGAACAATCTTGAAAAAGTGCTCAAGAATTCTATTTGAAAACGAGTTTATGCTTGAAATCTTTTTCGTTTGTTTAGACTCGAACTTATTGAAAAAGGTTTCATCATTGAACATACGAGTCCTTGATTTGAAAATGATCAGAAGTCATCATTTTAAGTCCGGGTTTCGTACTAAAGTATACGAATGCCATCGTGAAGAAAATTTTGAGAAACGACATGTTTTAGAAAAACATTAAAAAGAACTCCCGCTCAAGCATCTGTACATGTCCGTATCATTGTTGAATGACATTTCTAGAAACGTACAAAATATTGATTTATACGAGAGACATGTCGTGAGAAGAATATTTTTGGATTTTTTTGATTTTATATTGTTTTTGTATTTTTTGAAAATTTTATATTTTTGTATTTTGTTTTTGTTGGTTTTTCAAATTATATATATATATATATATATATATATATATATATATATATATATATATTTTCAAAAATATTTACAGCGAAGCGATTGTGAAAACATTTTTCAAGAAGATTCGAGAAGACGTTCTAGCTCCTCAGGAGTTAGGCTTCGCATGCCAATTCGTCGAACTAAATAGTCAAACCGTTCTTTTGGAAGGGCTTTAGTAAACAGATCGGTGAGTTGGTAATCAGTCTTAATGAAAAATAATTCAACAGTACCCTCTTCCACGTGTTCTTTGATGAAATGGTAGCGGACTTTGATATGCTTCGTCTTAGCATGGTGTACGGGATTGCACGAGATGGCTATGGCACTTTTTAAGTCACAATACATAGGTATTTTATCAAAAGTAAAGCCATAATCTGTGAGCTGTGTCCGCATCCAAAGAACTTGGGCACAACACACAGATAGAGACACATACTCGGCTTCGGCGGTTGATAGTGCAGTACAATCCTGTTTCTTTGACGACCAGCTTACTAGCTTTTCACCCAAAAATTGTGCTCCACCTGATGTACTCTTTGCTGTAACTTGGTCACGAGCATGGTCTGCATCTGAAAATGCTGTTAGATTAAACCCCGAATCCTTCGGATACTAAAGTCCCATGTTAATGGTGCTTCATAGGTACCGAAAGATCTGTTTAACCTCCTTGAGGTGATGTTCGGTAGGCTTTGCCTGAAACCGTGCTAACAAGCAAACAGCAAATTGAATATCGGGTCGGCTAGCAGTTAGGTACATGAGAGAACCGATCATAGTTTGATATTTCTTCGGATCGATTGGTTTCCCATACAAATCAGCACCTATTTTTGGTGAAGTGACCATTGGTGTACCAACAGAATCACAGTTTTCCATTCCATGTTTTTTCAAAATCTCGAATGTATATTTAGCTTGATTGATAAAAATACCACGAGGGGATTGATGTATTTGTAAACCAAGAAAGAATTTTCGTTCCCCCATCATGGACATTTCAAATTTGCTTTTCATGAGATTTTCAAAATGTTTTGAATGGTTAGGATTGGTTGATCTAAAAATAATGCTGTCCACGTAAATTTGAACGATCAAAATGTCATCTTTGAATTTTTTGATAAACAAGGTGTCATCAACCGTTCCTTTTGTGAAATTGTTTTTGAGCAAGAAAGATGATGGTTCGTCATACCACGCTCTTGGAGCTTGTTTTAAACCATAAATGGCTTTCTTAAGCTTATAGACGTAGTCTGGATGATCTTTGTCGATGAATCCCTCTGGCTGACTCACATACACTTCTTCTTTCAGAGTTCCATTCAAGAAAGCTGTCTTAATGTCCATCTGATAGACTGTGATATTTTTGTGAGCTGCATAGGCTAAGAAGATCCGGACTGCTTCAAGTCTAGCTACAGGTGCGAATGATTCCTCGAAATCTATCCCTTCTTCTTGTGGATAACCTTTAGCCACGAGACGAGCTTTGTTGCAAATAACAGTCATTTCCTCACCCAGTTTGTTCTTCCACAACCACTTGAGATCAAGAACACGTTTATCAAGTGGTCGTTCAACAAGTTCCCAACTATCATGTAACAGGTATTGAAGAAATTCCTCCTGCATCGCTTCAATCCAAGGGTTTTCTGTCATTGCTTCTCGAATGTTCTTTGGTTCTTTGAGGCTGATTGAGCAAATATAAATGCAAAATTCGAGATTAGTGACAAGTTGTCTCCTTGTCTGAACTGGATTTGAAGGTTCACCAATAACATGTTCTATTGGATGGTCTTTTGTCCATTGAAACGTAGAAGGGTACCTTGGGTGTAACGAATGTGTGTTAAATGGTTCTTGTAACCTTGAAGAAGATTCAGCAGAGTCTGTTGCAAACGGGTTTTCAAATATTTCTTCTTCTTCTAACGCATCATTGTTTGAATTATTTGTTGGTTCTTCTTGAAAATTTGTGTTTTGGTTTTGCTCATCAACGCTTGGTAGAACAGTTTCAAGTACTGGAGTTGCTTGAGTAGATGTAGATGATGTTGATGTAGTTGGTGCTTCAGCTTCGATTGTTACGGATGCATCTTGTGGTGGTGGTGGTGGTTGATGGTTTTGAGCGGGTGCAGCGGAATGTTGATTTGATGCATTTGTCGAAGTTCCACCATAGTATTCATCAAACATTAACTCGAAGAAATTTTCCAGTTCTTGTTCTGAAGGTTTATCCGTGTTTGTTGACTGAGCTCCTTGAGGCACGAGTCCTGAACTGATGTGTCCAGAAGTCTGCTGGTTTGGTTCGGGTCCTAATCTGTTTTGATTAGAAGCCATTGGATTAAGCGCGGGTTCTAGAGCGTATCTCTCAGAAGCCATTTGTGAAATCTCGTCAAACTTCACATTCATCGTCTCCATTATCTTTTTCGTTCTTCTATTATACACCCTGAATGCCCTCGAGTTTTCTGAATATCCAATGAATATTCCAATATCACCCTTAGCTTTTAACTTCCCTAGATCTTCTCTATCATTCGTCGGATAGCACAAAGCGCCAAATACGTGAAGGTAAGAGATGTCAGGTTTACGGTTGTTCACTAGCTCATATGGGGTTTTATTGAATCTCGGATGGACTAGGGATCGGTTTTGAGTAAAGCAAGTGGTGGCTACAGCATCAGCCCATAAGAATAGTGGTGCACTAGAAAAAATCAGCATTGTGCGAGCAGCTTCCACAAGAGTTCGGTTTCTTCTTTCAACTACCCCATTCTGCTGTGGAGTTCTAACAACTGATGTTTGATGTGTAATTCCAACATCTTCGAGGTAAGTTCTTAACTCCTGATTTGTGAATTCTGTGCCATTATCTGTTCTTATAATCCTTACTGGAGCTTGAAGTAGAACTTGAATACACTTCAGAAAGGTGATGATGATGCCTGGTGCTTCGTATTTTGATCTCAAAAACTTTACCCAAGTATATCTTGAATAATCATCAACAATAACAAGAATATACTTCTTCCCATTAATGCTTTCAACTCTCATTGGGCCACATAAGTCCATGTGCAACATATGTAACCTTGCTTCCGAACTAGGTACGGTTTTGGGTTTATATGATGCTCTTTTGCTTTTTCCTTGTTCGCATGATGGACAAAGTTGTTCCTTGGAGTATTTGAACTTAGGAAGTCCGATGACGATGTTGTCTTTATCTAACTTGTTGATCGTGTCGAAATTGAGATGGGATAATCTTCTATGCCACAGCCAGGACTTAGTTTTGGTTGCCCTTGTCATAAGACAAATTGGTGATGTAGAAGCCATTTGGTTGATGTCGATAGCATACAAGTTTGTACCACGATTACCAGTTAAGAGATCATCACCAACCAAATTTCTTATAAAAACCGTGTTTCTCCTGAATGCAACTTCTACATCTGCATCACAAAACTGCCCAACTGAAAACAAGTTGTGTCCCAACCCTTCGACGTAGTAAACTCGAGTGATTAAAAAATTCCCAAACTGAAGATCTCCATAACCCTGAATAGCTGCTACATGATCATTTCCAAATCGTACAGTTCCCATGAATTTCCAGATGAAATTGATCAGCAGCTTTAAATTCCCGGTCATGTGCTTGGAGCAACCCGAGTCGACGATCCAAAGACATATTTCGATAACCTACCAAGAACAGAAGAGTTTGTATTTGGAAACCGTTTTAAATTTGGTTCCATTGGGTTAGGAGTAAATTCCGAATCACACACATCAAAGGTTGCTACATGTTTATTTTGAACAACTTCTAATTTGCCATTCTGAAGAATGAACTCTCTACCCGTTGGTATCCACATACAAAACTTAAGGTAGTTCCTAGGCATTCGACTAATAGTTGTAGACCTAAAGTGTGCAACTAATCTTTCTATAGATCTAGATCTAGCACTAGGTCTTTTTGGAACATTCTTCTGTTCAGGCGTAACATTCACATTCTTAGAAACACATTCATCATGAACATCATTAATTAAACATTTCTTGCATATTAAACAAACAGAGTCATTACATGCATTAGAAACAGTATTCTCGACATTACATTCAGATGAAACATGTCTCTTATTACAAAGCGATAAATTCCTAGGGTGTTCTTCTACTTCTTCAACTTTATTCTTGCTACTACTCTTAGATGCAGGCGAGACTCTATTGTTCCATGTATTGCTCTTAGGCTTTAGTCTGCTGCTCCTAGAGGTGCTTTCTAATCCTGTAGAAGGTAAGGCACACGCGTTAGGATTTATATTGTTGTCCTTTTTAGCATCACTAGACTCTTTAGAATTATCCTTTTTGCACGCATTTGTCTTAGATGTTGAGGCAGACGCACTAGTGGGACTAATCCTAAAAGGGCCAGGTGCTATCACTTTTAGTTTATCGACAACCGCTTTTCCTTTATCAACAATCTTAACATTTTCACATTGCTTGGGCAAGGGTGTTGGAGTGACTGGTTTTGTCAAATCCTTTTTCTCATCGACTTTTGGAGCAAACCGAGAAATTGACATTTTTGGTTTTTGAATCGTGTTTGAGACATTTGGTTTCTCCGGAGTCAATGGTTTTGCAAACTTAGTTTCCTCACCCTTTCCTTTTTGACTTTCAAGCTGAGCCCTCAAAAGATCATTTTGCTCTTTCATGTTCTTTAAGGCACGCTCATACGACAATTTGTCATACTTGCATTCTTCCTTTTTTCGATCAAGTTGTTTAAAATATGACACAGTTTCTTTTTCACGCTTTATAAGAGCATTTTCATATTTTGAAACAATTGCGGAGGTCACAGCTCTTAGTCTTTCATCGTCTTGAACAGAATATGTTTGTAAAATGATGGACATAATATCAGTGGTCATAACAGCTTCGAAGAGAGAATCATTTAGGTTTTCCAAAACATTCATGTTTTCACGAGTATCATTAGCTTCGTTTACCAGGGATTTGTGGTCCTTGACAAAGTCGGCCGTTTCTTTTAAGAAATCTTGTTCAAAATGGATTACCCTCGCACTAATGTTATTCAGTGGGATAGTAATTTCGTTTTCAAAAACTTTTTTCTGCTCAATATGAAAACTGGAATGCCAGTTGTTGATGTTGATTGTAGTTTTAGAAGCAACAATATTTTGAAGTTCTTGAATTCTCTTTTTAACGTCATCCAGAATGTCTCTAGCCTCACTTGTATTAAAAGTGTTGTTAGAAGACATTTGTTCTATTTTTGAAAGAGATTTGGAAGCAATTACTTTCTTAGAAAACATTTTTGAGAATGGTCGTTTTATGGAAAACACAGATGGTTCTTTTTGTGGAACAAAAGTAATTCCCGAAAGTTTGTTCAATTTGTTGTAATCAATGGGTTTCAAATCCTTTTGTTTCATTTTATTTATGCTCTCTTCGACATCTTCTATCGTTTGCATAGAATCCCGAACGACGGGAGGATCATGTTTGGTGTAAATCACGTTACCATTATACAAAACATTCTGTTCTTGCTGAGCTTTCTTGAGATTACAGGGGGTGTTGTTACCAAGAGCCACTTTATGTTTCGTATGGTAAATCGGATTGGTTTGATTTGAAATCATTTTCATTGTTTGACTTGACTGACCCAACTTAACCACTAATTCTTCTAAATGTGCAATCATGTGTTCTGACTCTACGATTTCAACCAAAAGTTTATCTTCTTTCTTTGCAGAGTCCTTTTTCAACTCATCCCTTTCTTTTTCAAGATTGGTATAAGTTGTTTTTTGTTTAGAAAGTTGGTTTTGTAAATCAGAAATTTCCGCGTTTAAAAATTTTATCTTTTTGAAAGAATTAACATCAAGTGTATCAAACTTGAGTTGCTATTGTTTTTACCTTGAAATGGAATTTTGATAACCAGTTTCTAATTCAGACAATCTTTTGTTATGAAATTC
This sequence comes from Artemisia argyi, assembly GCA_030686995.1. Classification (NCBI taxonomy): domain Eukaryota; kingdom Viridiplantae; phylum Streptophyta; class Magnoliopsida; order Asterales; family Asteraceae; genus Artemisia; species Artemisia argyi. The sequence goes on from CM060708.1 coordinate 277,844,310, forward strand.
AAAAGCTTGAACGTTTTCTTTGTAACTCTCAAGCTCAGCGGTCAATTTAGCATTCGCGGTCTTAACATCGCGATTGACCTTTTTCACATTCTCAATTTCAATACGACAATTATTCAATAATGATTCAAACAAAGCACTTGTTTCCTCATCATTCTCAGCATGCTATGAAACAAAGCCTCCATTATGATTCACATTTGGAGTTGCTGAAGGAGTATTGCTACTACTTGGCGTGTCCAAGTATGTATCATAATTGTGTGCTTGCTTCTCAGAATGTTGTTCCTCATGAGCAGACATATCAAATATATCATTATTGTGACATGTGTTGAAATTTGATACCTCAGATGGTGCATTGGTGTCATAAACAAGAAGTGTGTCAGAATCCGTGTCATACTTAGCTTCCTGAAGATTCGCCATGAATATGCAGTTCGCATCGATATCTTCTCTATCTTCCATGTCATCCATAAGAGCCATAAAATCATTCTCCTCTGCGTTCAACTGAAACCCTGCCTCATTCTTTTGTGCCAACAGTAATGCTTTCTGCAAGTATGCTGTGTCTTTCTTGTTCGGCTGAGTAGGACAGTTCCTTGCCATATGACCTACACCCAGACAGTTGAAACACTTTACTGGATTACCCTGATTCACATTTCCTAAATTCCCAACTACTGAGGCTGCAACATTTATATTCTGATTACCCATTGCCTGATTACCAACATTCTGACCCCTCTGATTTCCAACAAACTGACCCATCTGATTCCCTGCATACTGACTTGCATTCTGCATATTCTGATTGCCCATATTAAATCCAGTAGCATATCCTTGTTGATTCCCATAAACTCCAACCATTTGGCCTCCGTTGCCCATATTGAAACTCGGCTGAGCAATCTGCTTATTGCGAGTGTTCGATGAAATCCTTTGGTTGTTGTTTGTTGGTGTAGAATAATGTCCTTGGAATGCCTTTGACAGAAAAGCAAACGCTTGGGTCAATGCTGCAGTAGCTTCATCATTTTCAGTGAATTCTGGTTCTTGGAATTGTTGGTATTGCTATTGTGGAATAACATGCTATTGTTGCTGTGGGTAGAACTGTTGTTGGTAGACCGGTGTTGTTTGTTGAATGTATGAAGGTTGCATGTAGTTGTGAGTGGAAGATGATGATGGTTGTTGTGTGTTCACTGGTAGCGGTGTTGGGGTAGTAGCAATTAATGCAAGAGGATCATGATTCTTTGCCAATCTTTCTTTCCTTACTTCATTAGCCTCAGCTTGGTTTTGCTTCAAAAAGTCATAGAGTTGATCATAATTCACCTTATGTAAATCCTTTGTTTGATTGACAATTGTAACATAACGACCCCATTCTTCTGGAAGGTTATTGATGAATTTGATGTTTGTTGCAATTGTTCGAGGTGTCAACTTGTTTCTGATTAACTCATTCATCAAAGTGCAAAACCTTGTGTAGTAGGATTCAATCTATTCACCTTTAGTGGATGTAAAATTCTCCCATTCAGTAAGAAGTTTGTTCTCAACATCTTGTTGTCCAATCTCTGTTCCATGACATATCCTTCAAACACGTTCCCACATAGCATAAGCAGTTTCACAGCTGTCGATGGCAGCAAAGATCTCCCGTGGTAATCCAAGTTGGATTAAATGCATTGCCATATCATCTGCGGCGATCTGCTTCTTGTCTTCCTCTGTGTAATCTGCTTCTGTTTGTTCACGCACGAATGGTTGAGTAGGAGGTGTTGTATTTGGATTACCTTCAATTTGAACTTGTCTTGGCTTGAATGGACCATTTGTAATGGAGTTGATCATTAATTTACCATCAGGCTTTGTTTTGATGTAACGAAGCATGCGGCTTGTCCATGGGAGATATCCACCTTTTTCAAGCATTGGAGGTCGGTTTTCCGCACTGGCTGCATGAATATCTTGCTGAGTTGCCATTGATGAAGTGTGGATTGATAAAGTTGACACTTGGATCGATTCAACGAAGTAGGAGTTGTGTTTAGTGTAAGTTGATGCAATATTTTATTGTGAAATATTTGATCTGAAACCTTAAAACCTCAATAACTTCTTCTCAGAGCGTTCAACGTGTCCTTCTTCTCTGTTTCACGGTCGTTTTGACACCTGATTCGTCGAAAACGGAGTTACGGTTCAAAAGTTATGGCCGTTTGAAGTTTGGTTGTCAAAAAGTCAAATTCTTACGCGTAAAGCTTGATTTTACGCGTAAACCTTGAATAATCTTACGCGTAAGATGTTATGCGTAACCTTTAAGTTATGCGTAAGATCTAAAGTTATGCGTAAACAATATTGTTTATGCGTAGACTTTGATTTTACGCGTAAACTTAGAGTTTATGCGAAAAAATGTTACGCGTAAGGTTTTTTCAACCAAATTGATCTCTCAAACTTATCCAAGCTTGAAAGATATCCCGTGTCGAAGTATTCCACAAAGTTATCCAAGTCAGGGAAGTACTGAGTAGTCTCTCATCGTTGAAGAAAACTTATGCGTAGGATCTTTTGCGTAGAAAAACTTATGCGTAGGATCTTAAACGTAGATCTTATGCGTAGGATTTTCACCTTATGCGTAGAAAATCAATCTTATTGATGAGGCGAAAAATGATCCGTTTTTAGGGGGTCATTTAAGCCCGAATCCGACTTTATTTGATCAAATATTGCCCTAAATCGTTCCTTTTGTGATTTTAGGTGTTTGGAGAGTGAATTCTGGAAAAGAAGCTATTTTGGACGTTTTTGGAGCATAAAAGTGAAGAAAACGGCTAAGTACCAAATTTGCATGCTGGAAATACAAGGTGACGGCGTCAAGACCATCAGCTTGACGGCGTCAGACATGAAGAATTAAATATCGAAGGTGGTGACGGCGTCAGACGGACTGGTGACGGCGTCAAAGTGGCAAAATTAATATACCGTGGGTGGTGACGGCGTCACATAGGGCGTCATAAGTGGATCAAGGCCGTCCGAGGAAGTTTATGGCGGCGAGGTGACGGCGTCAGAAGTTACTCTTGACGCCGTCAGACTATTTTTCCTATATATAGTTTTCTAGTTTTTTCATTAAAGAGGTTTTTCAAGGGTTCCAAACCCTTGAGACCTTGCATTGTAATTGAGATAAGTGTACTTTCAATTCAATCAATATGTCTATGTGTTGGTTGTTTATCTCTTGTTCTTGTCTCAATTCCATTATGCTAGGCTAGATCTCTCTTGTGTTTGCTTAGATCTAATGAAACCTAGATGTTGATTATGTGTTGATTACTTGTCTATTCTTGTTTTGAATGAATGATTTATATGTTAGGCTTAAGAAAACTGGCAGATCTCCAAATGGTAACATGCTTGAACGTCTTAAGAAACATGAACCGAGGCGTACTAGGTCTTTATTGGTTGTATTTAATGCATGAGCCACTGTTTACAATCCCTATAGTTGTGCTGGGTCATGGTGTAGGAGGAGATAAGAGCTCATAGAGTTGGGGAGTTATGTATGCCACCCCACGAATGGTATTAAGGAATACAATCCGTCATTCATACAAGTGTAACAAGTAATTAACATGTAAAAGATATCTAGGGAGTAATGAAGTCTAAGTAAACACAATTTCTCCAATTACTGCTCACAACTTTAGTATAATTAGTTTATTTTCATTTTCATTATTTTATTTTAATTATATAATAGCTTTGGGTTAGTTGAATAGCAACTAATTCCGCCCTATCTTCCAAAACCCGAGATTTTAATTGCTTTCATAAAAATATAAAATACAAAAATAATCATCTTTCACCTCTAGAACTATTAATTAGGTTTTCTAATCCTAGCGACACTATTCCTAAGCTGAACGATCAATCCCCCGGTACTTGTCACAATACTATACTACAACGATCAGGTACACTGCCTGGTGGGGGTTGTAAGCTTCTCGAGATCCCTCGAGAGGTAAAGCAAGGTGCGATTCCCACGCATCACTTATGCATAGGAAAGTGAACTTATGCGTAAGGAGAGGGTTTTGACTAAACTTAAGCGTAGGAAAGGGGTTTTGACTTAATCTTATGCGTAAACAGTACTGTAGACACCAAGGCTACCGAAACACCATTGAGCTCACCGGAGCCAATGTGACCCCCTTGCGATCCGACACCATCCGGTTGGTGCAAAGCGGATGTGCATTTCATGGACTTCGTTCCGAAGATCCAAACCAACACCTTAAGGACTTCCTCAAAATCGTAGATTCCATAGACCTAGGTGTTGAAACTAGAGAGACTACCCGTTTATGCCTATTCCAATTCTCTCTACGAGATCAAGCTAGTCAATGGCTTGAGCGTTTACCCGCGGGATCCATCACCACATGGGATGATCTAACCACTCGTTTCCTTGCTCAATTTTTCCCACCGGGGAGAACTACTAAACTTAGGAATGACATCTTGATGTTCCAACAACGTCAAAATGAATCTCTTTATGAAGCATGGACTCGTTTCAAGGACTTACTCCAAAAAGTCCCTCATCATGGCATAGATCTTTGGCTCCAAGTCCAAATCTTCTATGACCATATCGACATCTCCACGAGGCGAACCATTGACCAATCGGCCGGTGGTAAGCTACGTGATCTTAGTGCGGAACAATCATGGGAACTCATAGAAGATCTTGCTCTCTATGACAACGAAAGTTGGAATGATCCCCGTGATTTGAACAAAACGGTCAAGGCAATATCTTTGCCTTCGAATAATTCAAGCACTCCCGACCGTAGGATCATGGAACTTGAGGACCAAGTCAAGTTTCTCATGAAATCTTACGAAGCTCCGAAGCATTCAAGCCAAGTGAACAAAATCACTTCTTCATGCGAATTATGTAGTGGTCCCCATGACACTCGTGATTGTGTGGAACTCCCCGAAACAGCTTTTGCGGACTACGCATCCACGCGTACCGACGAAGCGGGAGATAAGTGGTACACTTTCAAGCCCGAGCCAAACACATACGGTGATTCATACAACCCCTCATGGAAAAATCACCCAAACCTTAGGTGGAAACAAAATCAACTCAATTCATCCAACCCACCTAATCGTTACCAATCAAACGGTCCACCATCCAACCGTACCTTCAACAACAATCCTTCTAACAACTATGGTAGTACCAACAATCTTGAAGGATTGATGTCAAAGTTCATGGCATCTCAAGAAGCCCGCATAGCTAAGTTTGAAGCCGATTTCAAACAAAAGCAAAGCGAGATGACCAATAGAATTGACGCATTGTTGAAAGTTCTCAATGACCGAGAAATGGGAGCACTCCCAAGCGACACCATCAAGAATCCGAAACTAAACGTTAATGCCATATCTTCAGTTTCGTCACCCACTTCGTGTCCACAATACTACTCGGTTAAATCAACGAGCACGTGTTTCAAACAACACCAAGTCCCCCAAAAGGACCAATCAACTAAAACACCCACTATAGAGCCGGTCAAAAGCATAGTTGAAACACCTCTTACGCAAGACCTTGACGATGAATTCAAAGAACTTCACCTTGAACGCCCCGTCATTGATGTCTTAGCGCGTGCTCCTTACTATAGTGCCCTCCTAGAAAAATATGAGAAGTATAAGCTAGGTAAAAATGGGACCGCCTTCGTTCAAAACAAGTTGCCAAAAAAGCTTGATGATCCGGGTATATTTGTTTTGCCTTGTAAGATAGGAAGATCCGAAGCTTTCGACACACTAGCCGATTTAGGGTCAAGCCTCAACTTGATTCCCTTATCCTTATTCATCGCTCTTAAGCTAGGAAAGTTAGAGGAAACGGAGGTATTGATAGGGCTAGCGGATGGAAGTATTGCCCACCCGGTTGGAATGATTAAGGATGTAGTTGTTCACGTAGGAAAGTTAACTATATTAGCGGATTTTCACGTCCTAGACATGGTTAGTGACACTACATGCCCATTATTGGTAGGAAGAGGATTTTTAGCAACCGCTAGTACCATGATAGATTGCAAGGAATCCAAGATAGCGGTAGGAGAAGGCGATACTTGGTCGGTGTATGATGTTAAGAAGCATAGTTATGATTGTGATGATGAACCAACACCGCATTGGGTAGAGATGAATAGGAGACCATCTAGATATGGACCTTGGATAGAAAGGAACTTCATAGGTCCTCAATGCCCATTTTATCTAGAAAAGGATTTCGTTGAGAAGACACATTCGGTAGAACAACTCATAGCTAGAGATGAGGAGCTAGATCCCTTTGAGGACCCCTTAGTCTTTAGAAAGATGATTGAGTTCTTGAGCGTAATGCCTATTAATATAGAGTTGAATAAATGGAAAAGAGATGGAGATAAGTATAAATGGAGGTGGGACAAGCCACCTAAAGAAGGTGACGGGTCATGGCATATTAGAATGACCTTGTATGATCCGGATGGAGAAAAGTTTGAAAGGTCATACCACACTAAGGGAACCAATAGAAAGTTGAAACCTAAGTTCGATCCCAAAGATGTCCTCAATGAGGAACTCACCCGAATCACGTAGTAACCCATGACTTTGAGTCTAGCTACAAGACTCGTAAATAAAGAAAAGCGCTTCTTGGGAGGCAACCCATGTTTTGTGTGATTTTTATATGTTTGATTGTTATTTGCTTCCGTATGCATGCTTTGTTTTTATTGTTGGTTGATCATGTTTCTCAACTAAAATGTGAAATACTTTATTATGTTGTTTGGCCTAGTCTTAACTTCAACCTAAAGGTATTTTTGCAAAAGATAAGTGTAAGGGGAAACCCCAAATATGTTTTTAAGAAACAAACCGATCATGATTCTCCACAATATTAAATGAACATGTATATTCGTATTTGTTAGAGTCAAATGCTTGTATTGAGTCATAATGAAGTTTTGCAGGATTTTCCAGGAAGTAGGACAAAGTTTTTCCAGAAATTTTCCGGAAACTTAACATAAGGATTTCTGCAGGTCCATTCTGACGGCGTCAGGGTATTGCTCTTGACGGCGTCAGGAGTTAAAATCTGGAAATTTTACCGGTTTTGTTTTTCTAACAGAGTCTTATGGTTTTTGTGAATTATTAAGTTTTATAATCTCCAGGACATCTGCAAACTTCATTCCACAAGCATTATATCTTACTTTGTTTTCTAGGATTTAGTAACTTATATAGGATGCCGCCGATTTTACGCGAGGTTGCCTTGTCTACTTTTGTCAGGATTTACAGGTTATTTGTGACAAGAAGATGATTTATATTCTGGAAGGGAAGCTTTGATTGTTCGTTTTCTTGGAAGAAGATTTAACCTGGCCAACTAAAATCCATACCGAGCGAATCAGGGGAGTATTTGATTTCATTCTCTTTACTTTTTAACTTTTACATTCTTTACTTGAACATTGGGGACAATGTTCATCTTAAGTGTAAGGGGAGGGTAAAAAGATGATACCTTACATATGCACTTTAGCTTGAGTTTGTTTTGTTTGATGGTAGATGAGTAATAAAACTATGAGAAATACTTGTTAGTGTAATTTTAGCGCCAAATTTAAAATTTTTTACAACATTTAGGAGTGAAACTTTAGCCATAGCAAGCGTCTCATGGATAGGAGATTGTATGACTAGCACATAACCGTATATTCAGAAAAATTTTCCACCCAAAAATGTGAGGTTCGCCTTTAGATTTGATAGGAAAAGCATTTATTATTGGTGCTTATGAGTGTACCGGTAGCATTTAGATTCTAGAACTTGCGTTAGTGATGCATCCCGAGACCGCTAGTGAAACTACATTCGTGTGGTAGGATTTACTACATGATAAGAGGCATTAGGATCACCCTTGTGTTAAACCCGTATTATAATTACTTGACCATTTAAGTCATATTACTTGGCTAGTTAAGTCAACTAATTTTTCCCACACCCTTAGCGTTGTACTCATTTTTAGTACACGAAACCCCTAGTACACCCCTCCGAGCCTATCTTTTCGTTTCTAACTTTAAGCATTTTACTTAAAGGAAGAATTTGTTACACCCCACTTAAATGTACACCCAAATCGCCTTAGCCTTCCGTGTATGCGCTCATTTTTAGTGCATTATTGTTATTTGTTAAACCCTAAGTTAACTTTCTAATTGATTACATGGTTGCTAAGTCGAGTCATATCCTTGTACATATTGTTTTGGGACGATTGGGACTCGTGGGTAAGTACTTATTTTATGGAGTAATGGGGAAGAACATCACTTATTACCCCCATACGTGCGTTAATCTTAAAAGTGCTCCAAGTGTTTTAATTTTCTTAATTCGAGTCATTAGATTAGTTAATTGTAAAGTATGTAAAGATTCAAGTGTAAGGGGAATTCTCATCCCCTATGATGTATTATTTCGGATGGTAGGGTAAGAGTGTATGCAAAAAAAAAAAAAAAAAAAAAAAAAAAAAAAAAAAAAAAAAAAATCGAAAAATTAAGAAAAAGAAAAAAAAAAGAGAAAAAAAAACATACGGACTACCATCCCGTTTTTATTCTATGTTCATTTTATGTTTTTGTTATTTTTCATTTATTAGCTTAAGTCGAGTCTAGTCTTGGCTTAGCAACGCCATCTTGTACATGTAATTAACCGAGATTGTTAACTCACCACCAGTAAAACTTCCTTTATCCAACAAAACCGTGTAATTCATATCCCTACACCTAACGTTATAACCCTTTAAAAAGACCTCTTTGATAGTTTATCCTAGGTGCTTACGCCATGTGGTGGAGGTTTGATCCTTTCCCAAGCCTATGGTAATCTATTTTGCTATGACAGGTAGTGAGAGATATCTTCCATTTCCATAATGTTATATTACTTTATTACACCCGAGAGATGTGAGTATCTAAACACTATTTGTGAGGTGCTTGTGTGTGACCTCCGTGCTTGTCTATTGGTCTTTAGTTGAACGATTATTTGTTGTAATTACTTTTATATTAGTGTTAAATGACCCCTAACTTGTCTTTTGAGTAGAATAAAAGCTCATTTGCTTGAGGACAAGCAAATCTCAAGTGTAAGGGTATATGATGAGGCGAAAAATGATCCATTTTTAGGGGGTTATTTAAGCCCGAATCCGAATTTATTTGATCAAATATTGCCCTAAATCGTTCCTTTTGTGATTTTAGGTGTTTGGAGAGTGAATTCTGGAAAAGAAGCTATTTTGGACGTTTTTGGAGCATAAAAGTGAAGAAAACGGCTAAGTACCAAATTTGCATGCTGGAAATACAAGGTGACGGCGTCAAGACCATCAGCTTGACGGCGTCAGACATGAAGAATTAAATATCGAAGGTGGTGACGGCGTCAGACGGACTGGTGACGGCGTCAAAGTGGCAAAATTAATATACCGTGGGTGGTGACGGCGTCACATAGGGCGTCATAAGTGGATCAAGGCCGTCCGAGGAAGTTTATGGCGGTGAGGTGACGACGTCAGAAGTTACTCTTGACGCCGTCAGACTGTTTTTCCTATATATAGTTTTCTAGTTTTTTCATTAAAGAGGGAGAAGTTTTGGTGAAACCCTAAAGACGATTTTGGTGCCTCTTTTACAGGTTTTTCAAAGGTTCCAAACCCTTGAGACCTTGCATTGTAATTGAGATAAGTGTACTTTCAATTCAATCAATATGTCTATGTGTTGGTTGTTTATCTCTTGTTCTTGTCTCAATTCCATTATGCTAGGCTAGATCTCTCTTGTGTTTGCTTAGATCTAATGAAACCTAGATGTTGATTATGTGTTGATTACTTGTCTATTCTTGTTTTGAATGAATGATTTATATGTTAGGCTTAAGAAAACTGGCAGATCTCCAAATGGTAACATGCTTGAACGTCTTAAGAAACATGAACCGAGGCGTACTAGGTCTTTATTGGTTGTATTTAATGCATGAGCCACTGTTTACAATCCCTATAGTTGTGCTGGGTCATGGTGTAGGAGGAGATAAGAGCTCATAGAGTTGGGGAGTTATGTATGCCACCCCACGAATGGTATTAAGGAATACAATCCGTCATTCATACAAGTGTAACAAGTAATTAACATGTAAAAGATATCTAGGGAGTAATGAAGTCTAAGTAAACACAATTTCTCCAATTACTGCTCACAACTTTAGTATAATTAGTTTATTTTCATTTTCATTATTTTATTTTAATTATATAATAGCTTTGGGTTAGTTGAATAGCAACTAATTCCGCCCTATCTTCCAAAACCCGAGATTTTAATTGCTTTCATAAAAATATAAAAATACAAAAATAATCATCTTTCACCTCTAGAACTATTAATTAGGTTTTCTAATCCTAGCGACACTATTCCTAAGCTGAACGATCAATCCCCCGGTACTTGTCACTATACTATACTACAACGATCAGGTACACTGCCTGGTGGGGGTTGTAAGCTTCTCGAGATCCCTCGAGAGGTAAAGCAAGGTGCGATTCCCACGCATCACTTATGCATAGGAAAGTGAACTTATGCGTAAGGAGAGGGTTTTGACTAAACTTAAGCGTAGGAAAGGGGTTTTGACTTAATCTTATGCGTAAACAGTACTGTAGACAGCTATGAAATCGTACTATTCACCCAAGTTACGCATAAGATGACCAGAAAACGTGAAAAATCCAATTTTTTCAACCAAAACCACTTTTTCCACTTGTTTCTATTGATCAAATCTTTCCCAAAACACTTAGAATCACTAAAACTTCAATAAAAACAGCAACTTTAACACTAAAATCACGTAAAAATCAAAACTTTTTGAAGAAAAAGTGCATAAATGAATGAAAAATGCAACTTTTTAACAAAAAACTTGATAAAAACACTCCTAAATCATTGTTAAGCGATTGATACCACTTGTAGGACCTTAAAACTATCAACTTTATCACAAATATAGCATGTAAATGAAGTAAAGATGGTGACTTGAATATATGTATGTGAGGCGTTAGTATCTAAAAGAGAGTAATAGATGAAGAGAACATTTTATTAAAAACACACACAATACACACACAAGCACACACCTCAAATGAGTCTTTGAGGTGTTTATATAATTCTTAACATGATGCCTTAAGAGGCTTTCCATGGGCTTGGTCTTGGGCTTCGTTTCCTTTTACATATAAAGGCTTACATTACATAACACATGACATATTAGCTTACCAAGACCAAGGCCCATTGACTATTCTAATAACAAAAAAACTATGACACATTAGAACGTTACAATAAATGAGAATGACCATTTTTAATATAATTTTTAATGCTAACAATTTTCATTTTTAGATTTTTATTAAGTAATTTGCATTTTTATATTTTTATTAATTTCCTTTTATATTAAAGTATTTTTAATAATTTTCTCAGATTTTTATTTTGTTATTTAGTATTTATTAGAATTAGTATTAGTTTTATTAAATATTAATCAATAATTAAGTTTTAAATAGCATAATTACTTTTTACAAAGTAACACCTAGATTTTATATTTTTCCTAGCTTTTATAAGTCATTAAATAATTTTAGAAATTTTCTTGTAATTTTTACTATTCATTTACTAGTTTTATTAATTTAAATAGTTTAATTGGTAATTAATTAATAAATAAAATAATAATTAGTAAACTAGTTTAAAAATACTTAAAATAAAGTTTTTATAATTTTTTAGGATTCCTGTGATGGTTAATTAGATTTACAAAAATCTTCTTAATTATCTAAGTCTTTTTAGTATTTATAATAATTTAAATCATATAATTAGTTAATTAATAATTGAATAGTTAATTAATAATAATTAGATAAATAGTCTTAAAAATATAATTTTATTTTTAAAATAAGTTTTATAATATTTTAGACTTTTACAAATTTTAATTTTAATTTTCTAGACTTATTTTACATTTTATTAATTATTAGTGTATTATTAAATAATTAATAATAGTTATTAAATAATAATAATTAATTAAATAATTAGTAATTATAAAATAAATATTTTTAAGTTTATTTAATTTGCATTTAAGCCCCTAAGGCATATAAATTACTACTTTAGTTAAATTCGTTTTTGTTTCGTACGTTTACGTAGAATTAAATTAAACGTACGCATTTTTAGTTATTAAACGTTTTTATCCAGCTTTTACGTAATCACTCAAATAGTTTATCTAAGTTATTTTGTTTTATAAAAACCTAGTGTAATCACTCACACACACTTATACCATTTCCTGTTCATATTCACTCGATCACAGACTCGTTTTTAATACCATCACAACCTCGTTGGGACATTACGACCCGGGGAAACACGGTATTCCACGTAAGCATTGGCTTGATTAGTTTGACTTTTACGGTTGACCATTCACAAGTGGTTGACTAATAAAAGTTGACTAGTTTAGAACCAATCAAAATTTGGCGCCGCTGCCGGGGAGGTTGTGCGCTTATTCTAAACGATTTTGCGTATTAGTGAACCTGAATACACACTCGTTGTATATTTATCCGTCCTTGTTCATATTATTATCATATAAAACCAAAACTGTTCCCGAAAACTTTTTAAAAATTAGTTTTCAACGAACACAAAAAAACAAAAAATATTTTCCTTATTATTATTACTATAAAAATTGTCAAAAATACCAAAAATATTCACCTTTACACTCCTACCTATTTGATTCTTCATTTCTCATCCCCTAAACCCTTTGATTCTTTCTATGTCTTATTCTGTTGGGAATTCTGTTAAGTAAGAATTCTGCTGCTGTTTCTGCTGAAGGATACTACTGAAGAGTTGGTTCCTGCTGAAGCAGTGTATCTGCTGAAGACTAGTTTCAGCATTATTAGTTTCTGCGGATATAGTATTTCCGTATTTTATGTATTATAGTTTGGATATGCATGAGTTTATTTAGGAAGTGATAATGCATATCTTTTAGAAGTTTTAAAATATACGTTTCTTGAGAAACGGTTTAAGGTTCCTTGTGTATAAAAGGAAACCATGATTATGTACTGAATAACGTTTTAGAAAACACTCTCATTATTATTAAAAGATCCATAGAGGATCAAGAGTTCTTAGTATCAAGCTTGTGTTTTGTTTCCGCTTTAAAAATACAAGTTACAGAGATTTTCTATTAGTGTGTTATTGATTACAGTGACATAACTAACGATTCTAGAGTGCTCAAGAAGATCTATCAAGGTCTATAGTTTCAACAAGTGGTATCAGAGCCTCGAGAGAGTCTCTGTCATACTAAGAAACACAAATCTTACACCTTAAGAATCCAAGCAAATCAACAACCATGCCTGGATCTGATGATGATGTTGATACAACCCAAAACATTAACACCACTTCTCTTCAACAACTCAACCTCTCCAACAGTAATGCTAAGTTTCCATACTTGAAGAATGCTGATGAATATCATCTGTGGTCCATGAAGATGCAGAACTGGATCACTAACATAGATTGGAATCTATGGGAGGTTGTCAAAAAGGGGAATAGTCTGAAGAAGCATGTTACTGATGCCGATGGAGTTGTTACTATTGTAGGTCCCAAAACTGCTGAAGAGATTCTGGTTGTGCAAAGGGAGAGTAAAGTAAGAACAATTCTGCTCCAAGCTATACCAGATGACCACATGGGTGACTTCCACTTTATGGAGGATGCCAAGGACATTTGGATGGCTATAAAAGCAAGATTTGGTGGGAATGATGAATCAAGAAGGTTGCAGAAGTCTATGCTGAAGCAAAAGTTCCAAGAATTTCAGATATCTGAGAAGAGGGAATTCATAAGGGTTATGACAGGTTTCATCGAATCTTAAGTCAACTTAATCAGTTGCAGGCAAGACCTGACAACGAGGACTGCAATGCTAAGTTTTTGAGATCTTTGCCACCATCTTGGTTGCAAGTCAGTATTGCTCTCAAAACAAAGGGTGGATTGGACTTAATGTCTTTTGATGACCTCTACAACAAGCTCAAATCTCTTGAGCCTGATGTTAGAAGTCCCATACGTCCATCCACTCATTCTGCATTTGTTGGGGCATCTACAAAACCTGTGCAACAAGCTTCAAGCTCTTATTCATCAGGAGCATCTTCTCAAACCCATACTCAATCTGCTCCTAAATCAAAATCCAGTAGTGTGTTGGAGGATATTGTTCATTCATTTGTGGCTGAATATGAACATCAGCAGTTTCTTGCTTATGAGGATTTTGAACAGGTGGATCCATTGGAAATGGAGGAGATGCACTTGAAATGGGAGCTTGCAATGATCTCCATGAACATTAAGAGGTTTGAAGCCAAGTCTGGAAGGAAGTTTGGCTTTAATGGAAGAGAGGCAACAAGGTTTGATAGAAGGAAGGTTAAATGCTACACTTGTGGACAAGTGGGACATTTCTCAAGAGAATGCAAGGAGAGAAAGCCTGGAGATGAAGTTAGATATGGCTCTTATCCAGTGGAAGCAGGGACTACTAAGGCTGCACCTTCAAAGGCTATGGTGACTCTGGATCACCAAATTGATTGGGCTGACCATGAACCTGCTGGAGAGGAAGCTTCTACTTCTTCACAAGTGAATCTGCTGGCATACTCACCTTCAGAGGACAAGAAGGAGCAAGTCTCCTTGATGGGAATCTCTCAGGTACACAACTGTGTGTTTGGATGTATTGTAAGATACAATGAGCTTAAACAAGAATTTGATGAATTGAAACCAAAGTACAATGAGTGTTATGTTGAAGTAGAGTCCTATAAAATGGCTTTAAAAACTGTAGAAAAACAAAAAGTCTGGTTTCAAAAGAATCAAGTTAAGTATGATGAAAAAATAAGAGTTCTAGAAAGTGATTTAGAAGTGGCTAAGATAGACTTAAGACGTACTGAAAAAGAGAAGTCTGATCTTGAATTAGAAAAACAAGAATTACAAGCTAAGTTAAACAAAGAAATAGCTAGAAATAAACAATGGTTAATATCAGGTGATAATCTAGCTCGAGAACTTTATAGTAGTCAGGCTGTGAACTCTAAAATAGGTTTGGGATTTCAAAAATATGTTGGTTTAGAAGCTAAGAATGACCTAGGTAAATCAACACCAGCAGGATTAGCTAACTTTGTCAAAGAAGGTAACTTACATGCTGTCCCTGGACCTATAAGAGGGGAACATATGCCTATTGACCTATCCATGCCTAGTGACTTTGATGGATCACACCATCTCTATGGCAAAAAGTCAACTGACTTGCCAGACCCTATAATGAAATCTACTGACTTTGTCTCTTGTTGTGACAGTGACAAGTCTTCTGATGAAGGGTCTACCTCATTTGCTAGCTGTGATTCAAGTGAGAAGTCTGACCTGCCCAAGACCACTCCCAAGACCACACCAATGACATCACCCAAGACTCCCCACAAGACTTATAGTGTTGCTGCTGATAACAAGATAGTTTCTACTGAAGACTTGTTTTTAAATTCTTTGCATAATAATACTTTTGGTTATGTTAAAAACAATTCTATTTATCATGGTGATTTGAATACTTTTTCATGTTATGGAACTTCTTTTGGTTTGAATAAATCTTCTAAAAAGAAGAAGTGTTTTGTGTGTGGAAGTAAATATCACTTGATTAAGGATTGTACATTTCATGAGCAAAGAATGGGTGAATGTGTTAGTCATAGGAAACCTAGGCAAACGTGGAAGAATGTTAGTGACATACCCTCTTTTGTTCCACATCAGCAGAAACCCAATTCTGCTGACTCACATTCTTCATGGAGAAGAACCAGTATTAGACCATATGTTCGACCCACTAGTTCTTTCTTTTCTAATGGTTATTGGCCTAATTACTTTGACTCAATGTATTATGGTGGTGGGATTGGAATACTGCTGTGAAGCCCTCAGCAGGTTGTTCTTGGACAAAGAAGGGACCCAATATGCAATACAGGCCCAAGAACAATGGTGGATCTAAAACATCTACATGGCCTATTACTAATGATCCACAAGGCAGGCTCAAGTCAGCAATGACTTGAGTCTCCAATGTGTACTAATATTGTACAATTTTTGTTGTTGTTGTAGGAACATCCTTTGAAAAGTACTGAAGTAGGTATTGTTGATAGTGGTTGTTCTAGAAGTATGTCAGGGAACAAGGATAAGATGCATGACTTTGAGCCCATAGAAGGAGGAGGCACTGTAACCTTTGGTGGTGGAGATGGCAAAATTACAGGGAAAGGAACCATTAAGACACCCTTGTTAGATTTTGAAAATGTTTATTATGTGAAGGAACTGGAGCATTTTAATCTATTCTCTGTATCACAAATTTGTGGCACTAAGAATAAAGTTTTCTTCTCTGAAGATGAGTGTCTTGTACTTTCCAAGGACTTCAAACTTCTAGAAGACACAACTGTATGGCTGAGAGTTCCTAGAACCTTCAACTTATACACATTCAATCTGAATGATGTCAAGCCAGAGGGTGATCTAACATGCTTGGTAGCCACAGCTTCCCTGGATAAATCTAACAAATGGCATAGGAGAATGGCACATGTGAATTACAAGACTATCAACAAGTTGTCTAAACTTGGTCTTGTTCAAGGCCTTCCTTCTAAACTTTTCACCAATGAACACAATTGTATTGCTTGCAACAAGGGAAAGCAACACAGAGCCTCTTACAAATCAGTCAAAGCTGTGAGCACCAATTCAGAACCACTTCAGTTGCTGCACATGGATCTCTTTGGTCCAACTCCTATCAGAAGTATTGATCACAAGTACTTCTGCCTGGTTATCACAGATGATTATAGCAGGTTTTGCTGGGTATTCTTTCTAAAAACTAAAGATGAAACAATTCCTATTTTGAAAGAATTCATTATCTTAGTTGAAAACCAGCTAAATAAAAAGGTTAAAGGAATTAGGTGTGACAATGGGACAGAATTCAAAAATGTTGTTTTTATAGAATTCTGTAAGTCTAAGGGGATTAGAAGGGAGTATAGCACTCCAAGAACCCCACAACAAAATGGGGTTGCTGAAAGGAAAAATAGAACCCTCATTGAGGCAGCAAGATCAATGCTTGCAGACTCCAAACTACCCACAATGTTTTGTACTGAAGCAGTAAGTACTGCTTGTTATGTCTTGAACAGGGTATCCATCACTAAACTTCATGTCAAGACACCTTATGAACTTCTCACTGGGAAAGTTCCAGACATACATTACCTTAAGCCTTTTGGATGCAAAGTGACCATTTTGAATACTGCTGATATACTGGGCAAGTTTGATGGGAAAGCTGATGAGGGGTACATAGTTGGTTATTCAGCTCATAGCAAGGCCTATAGGGTTTATAATCTGAATGCCAAAAGGATAGAAGAGACCCTTAGTCTAAGATTTCTTGAAGATCAGCCTAATATTCAGGGACAAGGCCATTCTTGGTATTTTGACCTAGATTATTTGACTGACTATTTGGGTTATACTAGGCATGCTTCTAATCCTAATGCAGGTACTAAAGATCCAAAATCTAACCCTGCAGGTTCCATGGATGATGACTCAGACTGTGAATCTGAGCCTGAAGAACATACCATTATTGTACCATCTTTTCCACCTAACCATTTTGTAGGTAATCACTCTGCTGCTGAACAAGATGATAAGTCACATTATGCAGAGGATCTTGCAAGACTGCAAAAGCAAGAACATGCTGTTACTAAGGAAGCTCAGAAACTCAATGAAAAGGTTACACAAGAGACTGAAGCTATCCTACATCAATCAGCACAAGCAGTCAGTGGAAACAAGGATACTGCTGATGATTCTGCTGAAGGCATACCTATTCCCATTGATAAGGTCCCAGATGCTGATACTACTGATGCTCACTCTCCCATCTCTACTGAAGTCTCTGCAGACTTTGATAAGCACTTTACAAGATTTCCCAGTCCTTCTGATCTTGGGAATTATCAGCCAAAGCCTGGCTTGTTTCACTCAGCTTCTTATGATACTGAGTTTCGGCCTACAGTCAACAACCTTGATGCCAAAATTGATGTTCCACCTACAGCTACAAAAAGGATTCATAATGCTCATCCCCTATCAAAGATTATTGGAGATCCTAAAGACCCTGTTAGAACTAGAAGCACTGTAAAGCATACAAAATATGGTGAAGTTGCTTTCATCTCTTATGTCTACAATCAAAAGAGGAACAATCACACAGACTTCAAACATTGTCTGTTTGCATGCTTTCTTTCTCAGATAGAACCAACTAGTGTTCCTCAAGCACTAGCTGATTCAAGTTGGCTTGAGGCAATGCAAGAAGAGATGCTGCAATATAAGAATCAGCAGGTTTAGATTTTGGTTCCTCTTCCTGATGGTAAATATGCCATTGGGACAAAATGGATTCTGAAGAAAAAAAGAGATGCAAGGGGTATTGTGGTGAAGAACAAAGCAAGACTAGTGGCTCAAGGGTTTAGACAAGAGGAAGGCATTGACTATGATGAATTCTTTGCACCAGTGGCCAGAGTTGAAGCAATTAGGATATTTTTGGCCTATGCCTCTTATATGGGCTTTATGGTTTATCAGATGGATGTTAAAGGTGCTTTCTTATATGGTGAGATTGAAGAAGAGGTTTATATGACTCAACCCAAGGGATTTGAAGACCCTGATCATCCTGATTATGTGTACAAGGTTGTCAAAGCTCTCTATGGACTTCATCAAGCTCCAAGAGATTGGTATGCTAGACTTTCCACATTTCTGCTGAAGAATGGCTACAGAAGAGGTGCCATTAACAAGACTTTATTCCTTAAGAAAGATTCTAGGGATATTATTCTTGTGCAGGTGTATGTGGATGATATTATCTTTGGTTCCACCAAAGAAGCATGGTGTAGAGAGTTTGAAGATCTGATGAAGGGAGAATTTCAAATGAGTGCCATGGGAGAACTCACTTTCTTTCTGGGTTTACAAGTTTAGCAGAAACCTGATGGTATTTTCATACATCAGGAGAAATATGTAAAAGATATGTTGTCCAAGTTTGCTATGGAGAATGTCAGGACTGCCACTACTCCCTATGAGGCTCCCAAACCAAAGAACAATATTGATCCTGATCTCCCTGTAAATGTTCATTTATACAGGTCAATGATTGGTTCTTTGATGTACTTGACTGCCTCAAGACCTGATATTACATTTGATGTGAGTGCATGTTCAAGGCACCAAGTCACTCCTCTTACTTCTCACATGAATGCTGTCAAAAAGATTTTTAAGTACCTAAAAGGCCAACCCAAGTTAGGTCTTTGGTATCCCAAAGAGTCTCCATTTCAGCTAGCAGCTTATAGTGATAGTGACTATGCTGGTGCAAATTTGGATAGAAGATCCACAACTGGAGGTTGCCAATTCCTTGGTAGAAGACTAATTTCTTGGTAATGCAAGAAACAGACCATTGTTGCTACCTCTACTACTGAAGCAGAGTATGTTGCTGCTGCCAATTGTTGTGGACAGGTTCTATGGATTCAGAATCAATTACTGGATTATGGGTATAACTTCATGAATACTACCATTTTCATTGACAATCAAAGTACCATTTGTATTGTTAAAAATCCAGTTTTTCATAATAGAACCAAACATATTGAAATCCGGCACCACTTTATAAGGGATGCTTATGAGAAACATTTGGTTAAAGTGGTAAAAATTCACACAGATGAGAATGTGGCAGATTTGTTAACAAAAGCATTTGATGGACCCAGGTTTCAATATTTGGTGGTCTGTATTGGAATGCTTAACCCTTAACTGCAAAGTTTAAGGGGAGGCATATGCCTCAGGGGAGGATAATGAATGTAAACTTTGTATATTTTGTATAATTTGTATAATTTTTAACACTAACCCACTAATATGTTTGCAAGTTGTTTGGTGTATTTGCATGTGTTATGTCTGTTTTGCAGATGTTCTGAGATTGTAAGTTGTATGATAAAGTCACCAAGAGCAGAAGTCAAAGGAATGTGGTCAAAAGTGATGAACATGGTTTCTACTGATGAGTTAATTATGTTGAAGATCTTACACAATTGATAAATTAAGAAGATCTTTTCATTCATTCAAAGAAACAAGTTACAGCTTACATTCAAAGTTACAACTGAATTACAATGACAATTCCTAAACATTTGGCTAATTAAGTACTACTAGCTTCTATCACATATAACAAAATACTTGAGGCTATGACAAGTACAATGATGAAGCTGAAGATGAAAATGGAAAAAGAAGAGAAGGAAGACTGTGAAGATGCTCAAGAACCAAAGTCAAGAAAATACTCAAGAACTTTGTTCCATGGCAACATTCCTCAATCATCTACTTCAGCTTCTCCTTTCCCTTACGTATGATCTCAGCCTTCTTGCTCTGTCCAATATGTTCTTGATGAGGAAGACCAGGTCCTGGAGCAGGAAGATTCAACACCAAATTGTGTGATGTTGGAAGAGATGGATCCCTATTACTGCATCTTGGTTGGGATCTCTCTGGTATGGAAGGAGGAAGAAAGGCTGGATATTCATTTTCTTCCTCTGAAGAGTCTTCATCAGAGGTATAGATGAAGGGAGAGACAAGCTCTCTCTCAGCAGGAATGGGTACATTGCTTGGTTCACTCTTCCTATGAGCATTCCATTGTCTTTCTTGTGCATCCCATCGTTTCTCCAGTTCTCTTTCATAATCGGAACCATCAAGATCCCATGGATAGGGTGGTAAATCTTCTTCTGATAATGGAGAAGAGGAATTTTGATCTGTGGTTTCTGGGTTTGATGACATGGTTTTGGTGGAGAATTGGGTTTTAATTGGGAAATTAGGGTTTGAAAGATGATTTGGGGTAAATTGGTGACTGAGATGTGATTTGGGGGTGATTAAATAAGCCAAGTTTAGGGGTTACGATAATTAATGCGAGTTGGGTGGCACAGTAAAACCAAGATATTGACCGAAGATATATTTACTTTTGGTTGGTTTCTGCTGAGTTTGACAATTCTTCAGCAGATTTGACTTTTATTTCTACTGAAGGGTAAGTTTTCAAATTGGAAGTTTTGAATTACACGTCAGACTAGGTCAATAATTCGTTCCGATAATTTTGACCACGATTGGGGAACTTCCAAATTTAACCCACTTTGCATATCTCTTCCTAAACTAAATTATTCACTAATCACTCCACTTAAATCCATTATTCTCTGTGCAAGTCATAACCGTCTCACACAAGTTCATTCAAATGGCACAACTTGAATTGAGGGGTGACCATAACAAATATGCTATTTTGAAAAAGGCAAAGGGACATGAAGAATTCGATTTGATGGTGGAGTTTCTACAAAGGTCGAAGATTCATTATGCATTGATACATAGTCCCAATTTGGTGTGTGAATCATTAGTGAAACAATTTTAGGCATCTGTTGCTAAGAGATCTAACACCGAGATTGTTGCTGAGATTGATGGTGTAGAGTATGTGGTGACAGAAGGATTGATTAGGACAAAGCTTCAGTTGGATGATGAGAATGGTGTGTATCATTCCAACACTGCAGAGATTCTTGCTGGGCTAAGGGAAGCTGGATATCAAAGTACTGATACATCCAAGTGGCACAAGAATCAATTTTGTCCTAAGTGGAGGTATTTGGTGCATCTGCTGCTTCAATGTATAAGCAACAAGTGTGGTGGATGGAACCAATTCTCTCTGCAATTGGGTTGTGGTATTGTTTGTCTTTCTAAGGGTCAAACTTATAATTTTTCTAAGTTTATCTTTGATAATATGCTAGAAAACATTGATAAACAACAGCATAAGTTTTTAATGTACCCTAGGTTCTTACAAATAATTTTAGACATAACCACTGAAGATAGAACTCATGTGCCTATTAAAAGTCTTGGTTCTAAGTTGTTTGCCTCCATGAAAACTAATTATACTGGGGAACATCACCCAATGTTAGAAGCTATGTTGCCACATGGCAATGTAGTTGAGGGTGATGATGCTGGTAATGTGCCTGCTCCTAATGCTGCTGATGATGGTAATCCATCATCTTCTGGTGTTGCTGCTGATGGTAATCCTTCAGTGGTAATGGAGGAAGAGCCAGCTACAACTGCTGAACCATTACCTAATTCTACTGACTTACCACCACCAACCCCTGTACATATGTCACCTAGTCCTACCATTTCACCAGCTCAGGATGCTCCAGCTGAGCAAATTCATGAGTTTGAAGATAACTTTCAGCCTCATGAACCTGAGATCACTAGAATGCATACACCTAGTCCTATGAGAGAGCCAAGTAATGAAGGCTTTCCTAATGTTGTAAATGAGTTTGTTTCTCCTTCAGGGTTCAATAAAGCTCATGTTACCACTGAGCAATCAGCTGGTAGAGCAGAGGACCCTATTACTCTCACTTTTGTATATGATTCCCTAAACAGGTACATGAAAATGACTGAAGATCTCCAAAAGGAACTTGTTGAGACCAAGACTACTCTTGGTAATGAAATTAAAAGTTTAAAAATCAAGGTTCAAGATTTGGAGTCACAGCTGAGTTAGCAGAAGCAAAGTAAGGATGGATTGGATTCTACTGAAGTTGCTAAGGAGGCAAATTTGGATTCACTTGAGATTCTAGCTGAAGTTGCTAGACAATCTCATGTTGTTCCTCCTAAAGTTGCTGAAGTACCTCAATCTAAACCAAAAATCTTATATGGTAGAAGAAGAAGTACAAGACAGTATTTGGCAAGGAAAGCTGCTGAAACTTCAAAAGTGTCTGGTGGTGATGATGATGTGCTCATGACTGAAGCTGTAGATATACTTCAGGAGAAACAATCACTAAGTGGTGTTGCTGCTGACAAATCTGCTGATAAAGGGAATACATCAGGAGAAGTATATTTTGTAGCAGGGAAAGAGTATTTGAGTTCCCCTGTTCATCATTCATCTGAGAATCCACAAGTTTCTCCTGATAAAGAGATTCAAGAAGTACATGATGAACCTATGGCAGATGTGACTGTTCCTCATGATGATATTGTTGCAGATAATGTTCCTCGTGATGATTTGGATGAGCTTGTTACAGCTAAAGACGGAGCTGGACAAGAAAAACTATTCCAAGAATGGGAAGATTATAAGAAGAGTGTTAATATGGCTGAGGAACAGCAAGCCAAGTTTGATGCCGAATTGGATACAGTCACTCAAAGATATGTTTCTACATTACCCATTGAAAGACAAAGGGAATTGGATGCAGCTGTTCTAGAATTTGATGAGTCAGATTGGCAGCAGATTGGAAAACAAATGCTTGATAATCCTGATGTAGCTGCAGATATTATTGGTAAAAGGGTAGAGGAGAAAGACTATGATTCTGAAATTGTGAAAGTGCTAAATATGAGGAAGAAGGTAGCAGATGAGTTAAAAGCTAAAGCTAAAAGAGATAAACCTATGACTCAAGCACAGCAGAGGGATTATATGAGAACATATGTGAGAAGTCAAAGCAGTTCATTGTTCAATAATGCTTGGTCTAAGAAACAAGTGTGGGAACTTCCATATGACAAACTGGTTGAGATTTATAACAGAATCAAGACTAGAAATGAACAAGCTGGAATGGGTGCTTCTAAGAATATTCCTCTCCTCAATGCTGATGCTGTTTCATCTGTTAATATTCCTATTGTTGCTGAAAAGGTATCTTTACCTGATCCTTTTGCTGATGTACCACATCCTTCTGCTTCCTCTTATGTGGATAAAGGTAAAGCAAAAGTGATGACATCAGATCCTCCAACTAGAAAGAGAACTAGGAGATAATTAGAGCAGGAAAGATTTGGTGAAGAGACTGCTAGGAGGTTGGCTGAGGAACAAAAAGCTGAGCTTGCAAGATTTCATGAGCTGAAGGTAAGAGAAGTTGAAATTCAAGCTGCTAGAAACAAACAAATAAGGAAGGCTATGGATGAACGATATGCATCTGCTGCACTTGAATCTTCTCAAGATTCTACTGATGAACAATTGGATACTCCATCAGTAGAAACTAATGCTGCAGAAGTTGAATCTGCTGAAGCAGAAGTTCATGATGCTATTTATGTTCCTGGAAGAAGAGGCAAGAGAATGGCTAAAGTCAGATCTTCACATTCAAAACAAAGTTTAATCAATGTGAATGCTTCTGATGCTTCATTTATAAGGGAAGGATTCTCTGATTATTGGCCTGTGGGAATAAGAGATGTTTTGGTTCATTGGGAGTTAAGTAAATATGGTCAAGTTAATACCATTTACAGATTGGATAAAACTTTCATATCCTTTACATTTCTTCAACAGATTCTACATCTTGTGGATCATCAGGATTTGGTCACTCTATATGAGTTAGTCCTTAAGTATTATGCAAATCATACTCCTGAAGGGTCTGGATTGTATTTATTGGGTGATCTTCAAGTGTTTTTTGATTCTTCTACTCCCACTGGTGCAAACTATGACATATGGAAGAACAATCAGAGATGGAAAGTTCAGAGTTGGAAGTTCTATCCTATGCCTTATGTTCATGTATTGGAAACTACAACTGGTCTAAGGCTTATTATGGATCTTACCAAAAGATATCCTCTGAAAGTGTCACTGATGGAGAAAATGCTACAACAAAAGTTGGAGATTCCTCCTGATCCAGCAGGGAATACAAGGTTGTTTGCTGAATCTTTGGTGAAGGTTTTCAAACAAAGAATTAAGACTTCCAGAGCAGCATCTGATTAGGGATATTATGTTGTATATTTGTTTTTATTTCTTATTTAGTAAAAAAAAAAAAAAAAAAAAAAAAAAAAAAAAAAAAAAAAAGAACTAACTTGTTGTTGTATAGAATTGTATGCAGGTTTGGTTATCAACTTACCTGATGTTGACTATTCCATCATAAAGTTGGCTAGTCCAAAGGGTACAGCTTTGGTAAAGACACATCAAATCTGTTAATAGCTGTAATGGTTTGCTCAAAATCATAGGGTTTTCAACTCACCCATGCTTTATTGCTGAGTAGTTGAAATGGTTGTCAATTGACCATGGATTTTTTCCTTTATGGATTCTGAATAATTGGCTAGCCCACATGTATATGGCTTGTGGTAAAGGCAGTGGAAAACCATATTTGGTAATCAGTTAACCAAGATGATTTTCATCAAAATAGTTGGCTAGTCCTGAGCAAACGGCTACAGGTAAAGACATCTCAAATCCGTTTATAGCTGATGATTTGCTAAAAATCATGTGGTTATCAGTGTACCTTAGAACACTTGGCTACTCCAGTAGTAATGGCTATTGGTAAAGAGACATCAAATCCATTATTTTCAATGATTCACCTCTCACAGGAGCTAACACACCTGGAAGTGATGAGAATAGTATGAAACTAATTTGCTTTGATGTACATTTAGTCATTTGTTGCTGCAAAGAATGGTGATTTCAGGTATTTGCTGATCAAGAGATTCTGCTGAAGATGATTCTTTGCTGGTGCTATCTTATTACAATCCTCTTGGTATGTTATTTTGAAGATCTATCAAGAATCTTGAACTTAACCAGGTCAAATTCAAGATTAGGGGAGGATTGTTGGGAATTCTGTTAAGTAAGAATTCTGCTGCTGTTTCTGCTGAAGGATACTGCTGAAGAGTTGGTTCCTGCTGAAGCAGTGTATCTGCTGAAGACTAGTTTCAGCATTATTAGTTTCTGCGGATATAGTATTTCCGTATTTTATGTATTATAGTTTGGATATGCATGAGTTTATTTAGGAAGTGATAATGCATATCTTTTAGAAGTTTTAGAATATACGTTTCTTGAGAAACGGTTTAGGGTTCCTTGTGTATAAAAGGAACACATGATTATGTATTGAATAACGTTTTAGAAAACACTCTCATTATTATTAAAAGATCCATAGAGGATCAAGAGTTCTTAGTATCAAGCTTGTGTTTTGTTTCCGCTTTAAAAATACAAGTTACAGAGATTGTCTATTAGTGTGTTATTGATTACAGTGACATAACTAACGATTCTAGAGTGCTCAAGAAGATCTATCAAGGTCTATAGTTTCAACATATTCTCACCCTCTTGTCTGTCAATGGTGTGGTAGTTCTTATAATGGTGGTAATTGCCCCGGTTGTGGCATAGTAGAGTCAGGAAACGGGTCTATCTATAACCAGAATCCCTTTTCCTACCATGATACGACTGATTCTTACCATCAGCTTCCACACCATGAGACTCAGCAGTTTAACTATTATGAGTAATGTGGTGGTTCACACTACAGTTCTGATTGTCAATCAGGAAGCACGCTTGTCTATGAGCAGGTTCCTGATAACAATTATAACTTAAGCACATACGACTCACAGCCACATCAGTTCAACTGTTGTGAGTACTATGGAGGTCCTCACTTTAGTTCGGATTGTCAAACAGGGAATCCATTTCCTTGCAACAATTACGACTATTCATTTCAAGACCCACCTCCACAATACCAAATGAACCAAGCAACTCCTCAATACCAGCAAGACCTTTGTCAAGAGGTTCTTGAGAAACTTAAAGACCTTAAGGAGGAGTTAGCTAATATTTTGTTTCACAATGCACCAAGTTTTTCTTGTGTACATTGTGGGGGTCCGCATGATGATTTCAAATGTCAACCGTATTATAAACCTAAACACTGTTCTAGTTCTAATACATCCGGTTTTGACACATCCACACCCCCACAGTCTCCACTCACTCAATATTCTCGTGATAAATCTATCGCATAATTACTTGCAGAAAAACATGCAGCTTGAGACGAAAGAAGCATGGAAGAATTACTAGTCTTAGAACGAGCAACTATAACACATTCCAAATTTCACAATGCTGCTTTTATCGATGAGGATGATGAAAGTGATGATACCTCATCAAGTTCATCAGTTGAGACTCCTTCCATGGATATACAGGGAGAAAAGAGTATGGGAGAATTACTAGCAGCAGAACAAATGGAAATTATAAAATCCATGTATTCTAGTCCTTCTCAACTCCCTCAGTATGATGTTATCACACCCGAGGTTCCCACTCACTCTCTGAGCATGGGGGACGAGCATCTTGACACTGTTCCTCAAACGGAATCGGACGAATTCATAAAGTCTAGTGTTGAGAACCTTGTCTCAATCCCAAGTGAGTCACAGGGAATTCTTGATCATGTGTGTGATATCCTTCCCCCTCTTGTCTTCCCAAATGATCATATTGAGATGTTCTCTGATTCTGATGAGAACTATTTTTTATCTTGTGGAGACATAAGTTATGTGGGGGAATTACCTTCTGAGCTTGTCAACTCAGAAGAAGAGAATGATGAAGAAATAATCCAAGACGAAGCTCTTCGTCTTACATTATTAAATGCTAATCTTTTCATTTCTAGAATCGAGGCTTTTAATGAAAAGCCTATTTCATCTCCTATCCCCGTCAAGGATAGTGAGGTTTTGATCAATGATTCTATTCCGGAATTGCAAACGTTCCATTCTGATCATACGGGAGAGAAGATAAGTGGTATCACCACTTCTCATTCTTATAATTCTCTTCCTGTATATGAATCATTTACTTTTGAGGAGTTCCCCGGTGAACTCACTCAAATCAATCCCGAATACGAATCATTCACCTTTGAGGAGTTCTCCGGTGAACTCACTCATATCATATCTCCACCGGAGTATGATAATTTCTATTTTGATCTAGACATACCCATAATATGTCTTGATCAAACGAGCTTAAAAGAGGAGATTCATGAAACAATGAATTCTCCTATTGAAGATGAGGAGTTAGTTATGATATTCATCATGATTTTCTTTCTTTTCTTCATATATCCCGTGGCTTCTCCTGTTCTTCACTCTTTTGGGAGCGAGGACATTATCTTTGACCCCGGCATTCTCATTTATAAATTTTGAGCCGGGTGTCTGTATATCTCATTGGTGTGGAACTTTCACGTGCTTCAAATGTTTATCCAAATATGTTGAATGAAAGTCTGATGCTGATTGTCTCTTCCACATCATACTTCCTCATGGACAAATGAATTCGGGGTCGAGTCAAGCTAGCGACTCAGTAATCAAAAACAGTAGCATGCATTAGGGTTTTCACCCTAAGTGTGGGGGAAATACTAACCCACATGTTGTATATATATATATATATATATATATATATATATATATATATATATATATATATATATATATATATCCTCTAAAAAAAAATGTTTGTACATAAACTTAAATAAAGGCTATGGAATATTTTCTTTCTTACGTTCTAAGTGTTGGTTTAACACCCGGTACTTTGAATATTGAGGACAGTAATCAGTTCTAAGTGTGGGGGGAGATTCGTTATTCTAACGAATTTAAACACATGTTCCATCAAGAACCCCCATTTTAGCCCAAATTTTAAAAAATTTTCTCACTTAGAACGCAATAAATGGTTATCAGTCCGCCATGTCTAACCCACATAAGGATTGGCTAATCCAGGACCAAACGGCTCTTGGTAAAGATAACTCAAATCCGTTTATGGCTTGCAATTTTCCCAAAATTGTATGGTACCTCAACTCGCCATATCCTAAAAAGCGAATGAGTTGGCTAGCCCGCAAGATTATGGCTTGTGGTAAAGGCAGTGGAAAAACCATAATTGGTAATCAGCTCACCAAGATGTTGATTATTCCATCAAGAGTTGGCTAGTCCAGAAGCAAACGACTTTTGGTAAAGACAAATCAAATCCGTTGACAGCTGGTGATTTGCTCAAAATCACACGGTTATCAGGTGTACCACAGTTCTTACATCTGGCTACTCCAGAAGTGATGGCTTTTGGTAAAGAGTTTTTCAAATCCATTAAGTTTTTCTCAAAAGATTGCTAGGGACTAGCAATGTTTTAGTGTGGGGGATTGATGAGTGTCTAAATACTCATCATTTTATACCAATCTGAACTGCCAAAACATCCAAAAACACTCAAATATGCATCAAAATACTTAAAATATCTTAGAAGTGTGTTTTATATGTTTCAAATGCAAAATAATCAAAAACAGATGAAAAACGTACAAAGTTTGCATAATTGGCAGTTTCAGTCTCTCAAGTTTCAAAAGTTGTCAAAACTAGTCCCTGGTTATTCTAAAAACTTGAAAAAGTCACCAAAGGTCCTTTTTAATCATAAAGTTACATATTTAGTCCTTTGGTGCAAAGTTTCATAAAATTACAAGTTTAGTCCCTATACTTTGGAAATTGACATAAATGATCCCTGGGATGTAAAAACTTTGAGAAAAAATAAATTTTGGTCCTTGTGCTATTAATCTTTTGCAAGAATGGTCCTTGGTATGAATTTTGGTGAAATTACATGTTTGGTCCCTGGAATTTGTAGATTTGGTAGGAAAGGTCCTCGGATATAAAAAAAATGGGAAATTATCAAAAGTGGGCCTTGTACTATTCATGAATGATAAATATGGTCCTTATGATAAACTTTGGAAAATTACACAACCTACCCACAACTTTGCTCAAATTACAAAATTAGTCCTTGTGGTATTATAAACCTTAAACCAAACGGATCCTTATTATTAATAAAACCAAAAAAAAACCAATCCAAACTAAACTACCCAAGCCCACCCTTTTATTAATCCTAGGCCCATGTGATCCCAGCCCAACACCAAAACAAACCCACCCCGTTTATAATAAAACGGGGTCAACCCTGCAATCAAACAAACAACCAAACCGCCCTACTGTTCATCTTCTTCCACCTCACCCCCCACATGGCCTCTGCAAGCTTTCCACCTACACCCCCAGCTGTTACCTACTCTCCCCACCACCACCTTCCACCTCACAACTCAGCCTACAACCCATTAATGCGTTTCCACCATAAATCTTCCACTGCTACCTCAATTTTCATGTTTTTTCTTGGACCTCACTCCAAACTCTACCAAAACTCACTTTCTTGTCCCCCTCCACTAGCACTACACACCAAGGTTCTTTAATTGATCTCAAATTACCCCTAGCCACGTGGAGGATTTTTGGCGCGAAAAGTATTTAAACGGATGAGATGTGTTACAGAGATCCAAGGGCTCTAATTTGTAGTGGGAAATGGTCCAGAGGGTCCCACAAACCCTAATTGTCAAATATAAAGCAAAGGGGAAGCAGATGAAAGAATTATTAGATTAGCTTAGTTTAGTATAGTGTCGAATTAGTTAAATATTCAAATTCCATTGTACTTTAAATCTTTCTAGTGTCTAAATTAGTTAATTCAGTGTATTCCAACTCTTTCTAAATAGTTAATTTCAAGTTTCAGTGTGTATCTCAGTTTGTGCCATTTTTAGCTAAAATTCTCAATTTACTTTGATGTTGTTGTATCAGATTATAAGGACATTCATAAGCTCATATAAGCTCTGACAAAGTTTAAATAAGTTTTAGAAAACCTTAAGTGTCTGTTTAGCTCATAAAAGAAAAAATACTAAAAAATCAAATTAAATAGTTGAAAAATAAAAAATCAAGTTACAAGCAGATTGGTGCAAAGGAGCAAATTGAATTCTGGATGGATTTGGTTTAGTAGCTTTTTGGGAAGCTGTTAGGTTGATTCTCAGTTCATGGTTCTCAGTTCTTTGCTTTGGAAGCATTTGTAAGCCTTTTACCATTTTTTGCATTTCATTGTAGAGGTAAGTTTAATGCTTCAATCTTTGTGTTTTCATGTTTAAATAGTGTTGTTAAGTGATAATATTAATTAAAATTAGTGTTGTGTTCATTAGATTAACTTGGAGCTAAAAATCAAAACATCACTGTGTAATACTCAAACTTGACAAATCTGTGTATTATACTTATGGTATGATTAATTGTTGCTTAGTTGTTTTTATATAATCATTATATAGTGTTAGGAATCAGTTGTATGGCCTAACTCAGTCTTTCTCTTTGAAAATCATCAAAGACAGTCCATAAGGGTGTGTTTGGTTCAGTAGGATTTGGGTTGTTCTAGGTTAATCTAGTTGTAGGTTTCTGCTGCAACATATCAAATTAGGCTAATATAACACAGTGAAGTAATAAAATTACGGGTTCTTTAGTTAGATAGTAAAAATCACCTATCTATTCTCTTCATAAGTCCACTGTTAGGTTTTTAGGGTTGTATTTCCACCATTTCAAGTTACTATTAGTTGTTATACTCTAATATAGTTCCATTATAGCTTAATACAACATAACTAATCAGTTTAGTAAGATCTAAGTTGGTAAAAGTCAAAATTCAAATTTCTATCAAAAGTCAAACTTTGCTCATCTCAGATTTTTTCCAATCTAGTGGGATTTTTATAGAAGTTTGTATTAAGATTCAGGCCTTGAGCTTTTGTGGACTTGTAGTCTACCAGCTCTATTTTAAGATCCCACTTAGCTTGTATTTTTGGGATTTTTCTATTGGGCCCCACACCCCAAGCAACACACCTGCAGAGCAAGGTATTGCCCTGCTGCAGTCACCACAGTCCTACACCACCAACTTTGGTGGTGGTTTGTGACCACCTCAGTGGGTCCCACACCATAAACTTAGTTTCTCCCAACCCCCTCCTAGTAGGTTTTCTGTTTTGACCAATAGTTTGACCTGTGCACTTGTGGACCCCACCTGATTTAAGCCATCTAGTTTGTACCATTTCTGAGTATTATTTGAGTTTTGGAATTGCTTAATCTTGCTTATCAGCTTATCTACTGAGCTTATTTGGCATATTTTAGCTTAGACATATCCAACATACTCAGTTAAACCAGATTCATCCATAGTGGGTCCCACACAAACTCATTTGAGCTTATTTACTTAGTTGGTCAACTAAGGTCAACTGTGAAGCTATTAAGCTCTCACAGTGCTTATTATTAAGCTATAAAATAATTGTTTTTACAAAAGTTAGTTATTTTTAGGTATAAAATAGGTTGGTAAAAGAAAAATCCAGAAAAACAAATATAATAATAAGCAATAGTTTCTATTTAATTTTAATTTTCATTTTTAGATTTTTATTAAGTAATTTGTATTTTTATATTTTTATTAATTTCCTTTTATATTAAAGTATTTTTAATAATTTTCTCAGATTTTTATTTTGTTATTTAGTATTTATTAGAATTAGTATTAGTTTTATTAAATATATATCAATAATTAAGTTTTAAATAGCATAATTACGTTTTATAAAGTAACACCTAGATTTTATATTTTTCCTAGGCTTTATAAGTCATTAAATAATTTTAAAAATTTTCTTCTAATTTTTACTGTTCATTTACTAGTTTTATTAATTTAAATAGTTTAAATTTTAATTAATTAATAAATAAAATAATAATTAGTAAACTAATTTAAATATACTTAAAATAAAGTTTTTATAATTTTTTAGGATTCCTGTGATGGTTAATTAGATTTACAAAAATCTTCTTAATTATCTAAGTCGTTTTAGTATTTATAATAATTTAGATCATATAATTAGTTAATTAATAATTAAATAGTTAATTAATAATAATTAGATAAATAGTCTTAAAAATATAATTTTATTTTTAAAACAAGTTTTATAATATTTTGGACTTTTACAAATTTTAATTTTAATTTTAATTTTCTATACTTATTTTATATTATTAATTATTAGTGTATTATTAAATAATTAATAATAGTTATTAA
Source organism: Artemisia argyi (assembly GCA_030686995.1). Classification (NCBI taxonomy): domain Eukaryota; kingdom Viridiplantae; phylum Streptophyta; class Magnoliopsida; order Asterales; family Asteraceae; genus Artemisia; species Artemisia argyi. Next base: position 277,876,638 of record CM060708.1, read on the forward strand.
ATAATAATAATTAATTAAATAATTAGTAATTATAAAATAAATATTTTTAAGTTTATTTAATTTGCATTTAAGCCCCTAAGGCATATAAATTACTACTTTAGTTAAATTCGTTTTTGTTTCGTACATTTACGTAGAATTAAATTAAACGTACGCATTTTTAGTTATTAAACGTTTTTATCCAACTTTTACGTAATCACTCAAATAGTTTATCTAAGTTATTTTGTTTTATAAAAACCTAGTGTAATCACTCACACACACTTATACCATTTCCTGTTAATATTCACTCGATCACAGACTCGTTTTTAATACCATCACAACCTCGTTGGGACATTACGACCCGGGGAAACACTGTATTCCACGGAAGCATTGGCTTGATTAGTTTGACTTTTACGGTTGACCATTCACAAGTGGTTGACTAATAAAAGTTGACTAGTTTAGAACCAATCAATGGTACTTAGTGATAATAAAACAATCAGGCAAGCATACAATTGAAAAGCATTGTGTTCGGTTTAAAATCGTATGTATTCCCCCCAAGGGTTTGTAAAACAATTAAGTAATGGAAAGTGGGGCTATGAACTCACCTTGAGTTGGATGATGTATAATGAGAATGATGGATATGCCATAAGAACTTCTACGAGCAACCTAGAATAATTGTTGCAACTTAGGTTTGGAGTAATGTATAAGAATATGAAGAATTGCCTATATATGTATATCTTGCATTTAGTCCACGATGTGGTACAAAGTGTAGTGTAAGTCTTTGAAAAGAAATGGTTCATGAAACATGTATAGTTTATATATCGTTTACTACCGTTCGGGTCGACATAATTCAGAAGTCATGTAAGTAAATGTTCGAGGAGCCAGGACACTTTAATTCGTAAATCCACAACTCATCTCGACGGCTTACATAATGAACTCCTCACATGAGGCTCCCTACTATTGTAGTAGTTGATAAGATATATATATATATATATATATATATATATATATATATATATATATATATATATATATATATAAGTTTTGATCCGAAAAGTTACATGTCCAATATTTGAATAAACTTAGGAAAGTTTATCTTTACATGAAGATTGTTATTAGGGTAAGTTTCTTATAACTTGTATGACAATTTCTTGTAATATCTCATGGTTCTTTTAGATGAAGTAGATCCAAATTGTATGTTTAAGTTATCGCCAACTTTTAGCTCATGTTTTCGCCATAGTAAGTTTATATGGTCATTTAGTCATGGCCTTGCCATGACCTTTGGTCATTGTTCCATGGTCTTGAGACTCAACCTTGGCTCTAGCCATGGTTGTGGTCTTGATTCTAGGTCATAAGACCTCTTTGGTCTTTTTAAACCATAACCATTATATAGTGACATATATATGTAAAATAGTTGTTAATAAACTGAGAAAAATCTCATTCGTTATTGGTTTTCTGGAGACGTGCACCTGAGTTTTTGAAGAAAACGTGATTCCGGACAACTTTCGTGCTTTAACTTTTACATGAAACGGAGCAGAAAGGCCTCTTTTTGCGTGGTTTATGTTCTATCACAGAAACTATTTTGGCAGTTTTGCCGTAAAGTTTTGGTAACTTCAAATTGTTATAACTTTTGACTCGTGTACTCGTTTTAGATGGTTCAAATTGCTATGGTTTCCTTGTTAGGTCCTCTACTACAATATGTAATTATCCAATATCATGATTTATACTATTTTGGTCAGATTACTCCAAGAAAGTCACTAGTTTACTTGTTTAAATAACATAAGTTAACAATCATTTACAATAACTTGTTTTACCCATTTTTATACATCATGGACATGATCACAAGACAAAATATAGCATGAATGATATGTAAATAAAATGAATATGATATTTAGCAAGAAATATGTTAGGGTTTGGCTTACAACTTTTGGCTTTTAACAAAGAAAGGAAGTTAACATGTAAGGTAAGGATTTTGATAGACTTTAGCTTCAACCTACTTCTCTTCATGCAATCTTTCTACTCTTGTATTCTTGAAAGAGAGATGTTGAAAGTTGAGGTGACTTGAGTGGATTCAAACTCAAGAGAAATCACCACAGTTTCTAGGGTTTGGAAGTAGTTTGATGAATCAAAACCAAACTAGAGTTTATATGTTGTTGTAGCACTTGAATCTTGCATAAAATTGGAAGAGAATTAGCTAAGTGTGAGGTGATGGTGTGTGTGATGTTGGCGTACAAAGGAGGGGGAGAGGGGCTTTTATATGGCCTTGAGGAGGTTAGGAAGTCACTAGGAAATTTCCTAAAACTTGGTGACCAAGTTTAACTTGGAGAGAAAGTTTGGACAAATGTAATCATCCTATGAGCACAAGACTTTTCACCAAGCCACCTTGCTTGGTGAATCACTAGAAATTTCGTCCATGGTCTTATCTAGGATGACTAGATGAAGTTTTGATTATATCTTGCATTTACGGAGTGTGTTTAGGTCCCTCTAATCACTAACTGTAAGTCGTTAAGTCACGAAAATTAAAACCGGGTATCCTATAATTACAAAACTTATAAATATGTTAAGACTTGTTAATATACTCCACTTTTGAAAATTAAATGAGTGCTAAGTTCTATTGGATGCTTAAAGTCATGAAAACCTAGAAACGTAGGTTTAAAACGCGTAATACGCAAAATGTACGAATTCTACGTATAATTAAGAAAAGTGAAATGTAACTTTTCTAGTATGATTATTATGTACTTAAAAGGTTTATAATTATTATGTACTTAAAAGGTTTATAATGTCTAGGCGAGGCCTTATCTAGTGTCGGTTGGTGTTTAATGTCTTTAAGACATAAAACCGTAAGCCTAAAAATCAAGGAATGATTTATAAAGTCAAGGAATGATTTTTGGTCAAAGGAGGAGGGAAAAATATGTTGACTTTTTCCAAAAATGTGAAAACTCAAATCATCATAGAAACGCGGTGCAGGTATAGGCTAAGGTTACGGCTGAGTAAAAACGCTTAAAAATAAAAATTCTTGTTTTTCACGGCCGAGGTTTATTTGGTCATGTTTTTCTTAGTCATGATTTATTCTCAAATAAATCATGAGTGTGTCAAATATTTTTCTGATACGAGGAAAATTAACGCGGTCGAGTTTCGTTGTGCGTAGAATTTTTGAATGACGTTTTACCCTAAAACGTGTAATTTCTTAATAACTTTCACGAAAATGATCTGATGAGTGTCAAACTTTTAATTTGCCATGGAAATTATTTATCACTTGAGGCCAAGAAACAAAAATCAAATTTCGGGAAAATTTCGGGAAAATGAATAGTAATAGTGAATAGTGAAATTTTTCAAGAATAGTAATTAACCTGAAATTGCGAATTGTTACAGTCTCTACCCCTTACGGGGAACTTCGTCCCGAAGTTCTATGTGTGTTATATGTTGGAGTGGTGTCGATGAAGAGGTGTGGTTACTTATGAGGACTAGAGTCTGGGATTTCCAGTGATGTAGTTTGATTTAGGAAAGGTAGGGTAAGTGTGATTAATAGAGATTCATATAATAGTCGCATATCAAAGGAAATTGATATAGCAGTCGAATATTAATAGGAATTGATATAGTAGTTGAATAGAAATTGATGTAGTAGTTGAATATTAAACAGAAATTGGGATAGTAGTTGCAATCATAGCCTAGTAGGTAATCTGTTATTGTACCTAGTGTTTATTGACTTCATACTTATGTTATTTCGGATACAAATAAGCCCACTTATCTATAATTCTTTATTTACATAGAGAGGCATCCCAAACAATGTAAATAGGGGAATATAAACTTATGGTTCGGTGATTTATGATTTCTTTATTTAAATGAAAAAGCATCCCAATCCATTCAAATAATTATAAATCATCCTACTTAAGAATTCCCAACACAATATTCATAATTAGCCGGTGAGTTACAAGGTAGTGTATTACGAGATGATACTGGTGTTCCAAAAGTACAAGATGAATATTCAATCTTGTAAAGCTGATGAGGGTGCTTGTGGTGTAGCTAAGGATGATTTGAGCTTTAAAAGTACCTCAAGATCTGTTAATGAGCTTGTGGTTGCAATGGTTGTGAAGATAATGATGTGATATGTTGATGAACAAAAGTGTGTAGTGTATGCTTAAAATTAATATTCTTAGGCATAGATGTTGAGTTTGCTTTGAAAATCTTAAGAGATTTTAAAATTTTATGATGGAATGGTATCCTTAGGACCTAAACATGATAGTACTTCTAAGGGATAAGAGAGAAGAATTGATAACAATCCCAAGATAGTAGTTCGGATTATCTCATAAATGAAAACTTTCAAGAATGAAATTAGGTAGTACAAATAAGGTGTTAAGATCTTGCTGAGTGGTAAGACACTATCGTGTCTCTAGATCGTTTTAAAGAATTCTGGTGGTTTATCGAGTTCAAGCAGGAAATCAATCTAAACATAACCCTAGTACAACTATTCTCAGTATTTGAAAATTTTAAGTCGAACATAATTAGTCAAACTATGTTCCACTATCCCTAGGTTAAATATAGGTGACTAGTCTATATTTAGCCGAGGTTCGATAAAATTTTCAGATACCTAAATTAGGTATACTTGTGATATGTCCGTTGCTTTTGAGAAACTGTCCACTAAACAATGGCGATGTCAAACCATTCAGTTACAAGTCCCGCCCATACAAGACTTGTAACCTATGTTTTCACATTCCATTGCATAGAAGATAGTACGGGTAGATACGTGTGGAAAGGAAGTTTTAAGTAATTCTAAAACAGTCCATACTTGGCCAGGATCACGAACTTTTAACAATGAAGGTTTCAGAAGAAAACTTTGATGAATGTAGAGAAACTGCATCTTTTGTAGATGATGGATTAGTTTATTCTTTAGAAATCTCATATTTCTATTTGGAAATTGATAGATTGTGATGGGTTTTTGATATCATACGAAATGATATTGATGATGTGATGGAATAATTCCAGAGACCATTGCGCAAATCACAATGTCTCGGAAGTAGATTAGACCATTGTGCAATTCACAATATCTGGGAAGTAGGTTAGACCATTATGTGACTCAAAACATTTGAGAAATGATTAAGACCATTGTATCATACAATGTCTGGGAAATAGAAAAGACCATTGCAATCAGTTACAATGTCTTGGACATAAAATGTTGAAGTAGGAACATGATTGGGAGAATGTGGTTGTGTCGAAATGCCCTAGAATAGGCATACGCAGATATGTTTAGTCCATTGTTTAGATAAATGATTGAAAATAAATCGAGTTTATATACCAATATACTAATATGTTCATGTAGTATAAAATGCTTACGGGGAAATGCTCAATTATGTTAAGGGTACATATATCTATGTGCTAACATGTTTGGGTAGTATAAAATGCTTAATAAGTCCATAATCGTCTAGAGGATGGAAGACACGAAGAGCGGAAGGCTATAAAATGTTTTTGCTTGTACGTGTGGTTATAGTTTAGGTCTCAATTAGACCCGTTTCTCTATAACCATGGCTCTGGTACCAATCTGTAACACCCCCAATTCATGGATGCAGCGGAATTCAAACTGGGTGTTACTCGACGGCACAATAGTCACAATAATAGAAAACGAACTCTAATTGAGTCGTTTTAAAAGGTTTATCATTCAAATTATATAAATATCAGAGATTACAAAATGAGGTACCAGATGGTTCCATGTTTACAATTTACATTAAATGAGTTTTTGAATGATAATAAAATTTATAGCCCTCTTGAATATCCGTGCCCTTCCGTGCCATCCTTGATCATCATGGACCTGAAATACATGCTTAAGAGGTCAAGACAAAGGTTGAGTGATATTCATAGAGTTTGTTTAATGTTTGAACACAATATGTTGGTAGTGTGAGTTATAGGCTCACACCAATGGTTGGAAAACAAAGATGGGCTACGTTGTTATACGCCCGGAACAGTTATTATCAATTACTAAGCTTATGACACCAAAACGTTAACGGGTACCAATATTAATCGGCGGAGTTATCCCGGTAGGTACTTTGCCGTCATACCTATGTCTCAAATATTAATGCATTTTTTTGAACTTAGTCAATACAAATGGGATTCGTCAATCCCAATAGGCCTATTCACAATATTCGAGCTCACTATTACTAGTGATTAAATGGTTCATAATAAGGGATCTTGGATTGGCAAGGATGGTACTTAGTGATAATAAAACAATCAGGCAAACATACAATTGAAAAGCATTGTGTTCGGTTTAAAATCGCATGTATTCCCCCCAAGGGTTTGTAAAACAATTAAGTAATGGAAAGTGGGGCTATGAACTCACCATGAGTTGGATGATGTATAATGAGAATGATGGATATGCCGTAAGAACTACTACGAGTGTCACACCCCCAAAATCGGGTCCAGCGGAAGCATACGTGTAGCTGGGGTGTAACTCAATCAGTATCACAACACAAGTATAAAAATGGTTTTCACTTTAATCATTTAGAATAAAATTGTTTAACCAAAAATGTTGAATTTACATCGTTAAAAGTAGTGCGGAAGTAGGCCCTTAAAAGTAGTTTAAAATGGTCCCCATATAAATAATCAGAGTCTTCTATGACCATGCCATGCCCTGCCAAAACCTCCTGTAGCGTGCCATTGATTAATACCTGAAAATACATGCTAAAGTGTCAACACGAGGTTGGTGAGTTCATAGAGTTTATTAAAAAGAATTGTTATGCATATGAATGAAGATTTTCCAGCAAAGGCATCGTAAATCCACTCAGTTACAAGTCCCGCCATAAGAGACTTGTAACCTGTGTGTTCACAACCCACTGCTAATAATTATAGTTTCTCAGGATTATATTCACCCATGGTCACGTCTGTTTTGGACCCATAGGCGGGGAACCACCATCCCAAATAGTACCTGTCACCCAACGTCGCATCTGTTTTGGACTTGGGTGGGGGGTGTTTCCCCATAATAGTACTATCAATACCTCTCCTTTGACAGATTACTGGGTGCCATTTCCCAAAGCGTAAAAGTTTAAACGTTTCAAGTATCAAGTAAGTATAACACAGTTAAGTATAACACAATCACGTATGTATAAAATCAAGTATAAGTGTTATCAAGTATAAAAGTAATCAAGTATAAATGTTTTAAATATTTGTACAAGTAAAAACAAGTAGTTGAGCATGTATCTCCCCCAAAGAGTTAAAACAAGTGTATAGAGTAAAAGTGGGGCTATGACTCACCTGGTGCGAATAGCTACGATGACAAAAGTGGATACACAGAAATGAGGTTCGATCTCTAACCGCAACCTAATATGAATGATAGTGATCTACTTAGATCATGGAATGATGAAGAGAATATGCATGCACATGATACCTATACCACTCATAACTTGGAAATAATAGTTATAGTCAAAGTAAAGTATTTTCCATACTTAAGAAAAATAAGTCCAATTGGAATAATAAAAACTTGTCGTAATATATCGTATATAAAAACGTTAGTGTTATATTCCTCGTTTTGAAAACCTTAAGATATCGTCTAGTAGTCGCATAAATAAACCTTGAGTCGTATGTATTTCATTAATTAAAAATAAACTCCTTGAATAAGAAATCTAGAAAATATATTATTTAGTACGTAGTTATATTATTTTCTAGTAGTGACTAAATATATATATAGTTTTGACGATTTTAAAACTTGTATAACTTGGTCGTTTTAAGCTCATTTTACTCGTTCTTTATATCCACGGATTCGTTTTAGTATATACTAATATATTTTCGATAGCTCGGCTCCTCTAGGTTACGTTTAACGCCTCTATTTGTCCAACGAAAATCGTCCAACAGCATGCAGTTTTTCAGAAAATAGTTTTCGTCGTTAAATTCGGAAAATCATATCTCCGTTATTTACTCGTTTTAATCCGTTCTTTCGCCCACGGCTTCGTTTTTGAAAGTATTTTCTAAATCTCTAGCCCAATGTTACCCGGAAACCTCTGATTTTTCTGGGTTTGTCGATTTGGGACAGTAGGTATATATATATGTTTAAAATCCATTTTTAATGTTCCAAACTAGTTTCTAATCCAACCAAATCACTTTCAATCACCACAAATCTAGTCTAATCTTACCATACACCTTCTTAGGGTGTCATGGGTTCCTAAACATCATAACCAAGTGGATCTAACAAGGATCTAACTATAATCTATTTTTAGGGATCAAAAGTTATATATATATATATATATAAATGAGTGGTATAACTAACATATGCATGTAGATCTTGAATAGGAATCATATGATCATCAAAATAACATGTAGAAATTATGAACAAAAGTTTGACAACTTACATAGAGAGGTTATAGAGCTTAGATGAGCAAAACCTAAGAAACCTTGAGTTTTTATTACAAAACTCAAACAAGGACAACTAAAGGGACAAGATTAACACTTGATCTTGGAAAAATGATGGATCCTCCTTGTTCTTCTTGTGTTGACCGATCACCACCCCAAAGAGAGAAAAAGAAAGAGTTTCTAGTTTGTTTTAGTGAAAAATGAATGAAATGTGTAGTTTTTAGGTTATATATATTATTACAAAAGACAAGATCCATGTTTTTAGGGAGGAAGTCATGGGAGGCTGCAAAATAGAAGAAAAGGAAGAAAGTTGGGGACTAATTAATGATCTTGTCTTCAAAACACATGTATATGTTTAGTTTTAGTTGTGTATTGGGAGTTATCGGGTACCGAGTTAACTAAAAATAAATGTTAAAGAGGTGAAATAAAATACGACGAAGTTGTAAAAGTTGTAAAATATTATTCCTGATGAGAATCGGAAGTTAAAATAATGATCGGGTTGAAATATCGCAAACCGACGGAGTTATAAGCTTTGACCGGAAAACGTAACAGTTGATTTGAAAACACCGGGTAAATTAATAATAAAATTTTTATATTATTATTATGAGTATAAAAATGTGTTAGGACCATAGTTGGGATTGACGGATCAATTATTTAAAATAATAGCTCATAAGATAACGTTTATTAGGTTGATAATCGTACGTTTACAAAAATGACGCAACCCACGTATAAATGACAAAATTTCTCCGGAGGTGAATAGTGTTTTATGAATAGTAAAATTTTAAAACGCTTCTCAGAATATCAAACTGACCTCAAAAATGATGAATAGTAAAATGATGAATAGTGATCGATGAATAGTAACCGATGAATAGTAAATGTGAAAGTTCGGGAAAAGACCAGAATTTACGAGTTGTGACAGTCTTTACCCCTTAAGGGAACTTCATCCCGAAGTTCAGTTAACGTTGGTCTCCGAAGTGTTATAAAGGTGAAGATTCATGAGATGAAATGACCAGTTGACGTGCTTCTAGGCGGCGGTTCACGAGGTGATGGAAAAGTATAAACGTTCTGACAACGAGGGTATACACACACATAATGAAACATTTGGAAATTGAGTTGAGGATTCAATCCAGACAGAATTTTATTATAACCATTCTCAGTGTTGCAAAATTCATTTCTGAGTCGGATATAGGTAGTCAGCCTATGTCCCACTATCCCGGGTTGAATATAGGTGACTAGTCTATATTCCACCGAGGTTCCATGAATTTTGAAATACTCAGCTTAGTTATACTAATACTATGTCCTTCACAAATACCAAGACGTTCAGAAAGACTAAGGCAGGTGACCAAACTCGAGGTCAAATGATGAAACTATGCAAGGAGAAACATAACAGGGTGACATATATGATACGTGAACATGCTTATATGAAAGACAATGATAGTAATCAACTAGAGTAAGTGAATATAATATACCAGATAATGAGACACAAATCTCATCACCTAAGTCAGCAACAAACCACAATGAGGCTTCATCTTGGCAGGCAGGCACGTGACGGTCATAGGGTTAAGTTTTTCATAAAAGTAGCTATAGTCTAGGTTTTAAAAACACTTAGTTCGCTATAGCCAAAGCTCTGATACCAATCTATCACACCCCCAAAATCGGGTCCAGCGGAAGCATACGTGTAGCTGGGGTGTAACTCAATCAGTATCACAACACAAGTATAAAAATGGTTTTCACTTTAATCATTTAGAATAAAATTGTTTAACCAAAAATGTTGAATTTACATCGTTAAAAGTAGTGCGGAAGTAGGCCCTTAAAAGTAGTTTAAAATGGTCCCCATATAAATAATCAGAGTCTTCTATGACCATGCCATGCCCTGCCAAAACCTCCTGTAGCGTGCCATTGATTAATACCTGAAAATACATGCTAAAGTGTCAACACGAGGTTGGTGAGTTCATAGAGTTTATTAAAAAGAATTGTTATGCATATGAATGAAGATTTTCCAGCAAAGGCATCGTAAATCCACTCAGTTACAAGTCCCGCCATAAGAGACTTGTAACCTGTGTGTTCACAACCCACTGCTAATAATTATAGTTTCTCAGGATTATATTCACCCATGGTCACGTCTGTTTTGGACCCATAGGCGGGGAACCACCATCCCAAATAGTACCTGTCACCCAACGTCGCATCTGTTTTGGACTTGGGTGGGGGGTGTTTCCCCATAATAGTACTATCAATACCTCTCCTTTGACAGATTACTGGGTGCCATTTCCCAAAGCGTAAAAGTTTAAACGTTTCAAGTATCAAGTAAGTATAACACAGTTAAGTATAACACAATCACGTATGTATAAAATCAAGTATAAGTGTTATCAAGTATAAAAGTAATCAAGTATAAATGTTTTAAATATTTGTACAAGTAAAAACAAGTAGTTGAGCATGTATCTCCCCCAAAGAGTTAAAACAAGTGTATAGAGTAAAAGTGGGGCTATGACTCACCTGGTGCGAATAGCTACGATGACAAAAGTGGATACACAGAAATGAGGTTCGATCTCTAACCGCAACCTAATATGAATGATAGTGATCTACTTAGATCATGGAATGATGAAGAGAATATGCATGCACATGATACCTATACCACTCATAACTTGGAAATAATAGTTATAGTCAAAGTAAAGTATTTTCCATACTTAAGAAAAATAAGTCCAATTGGAATAATAAAAACTTGTCGTAATATATCGTATATAAAAACGTTGGTGTTATATTCCTCGTTTTGAAAACCTTAAGATATCGTCTAGTAGTCGCATAAATAAACCTTGAGTCGTACGTATTTCGTTAATTAAAAATAAACTCCTTGAATAAGAAATCTAGAAAATATATTATTTAGTACGTAGTTATATTATTTTCTAGTAGTGACTAAATATATATATATATAGTTTTGACGATTTTAAAACTTGTATAACTTGGTCGTTTTAAGCTCATTTTACTCGTTCTTTATATCCACGGATTCGTTTTAGTATATACTAATATATTTTCGATAGCTCGGCTCCTCTAGGTTACGTTTAACGCCTCTATTTGTCCAACGAAAATCGTCCAACAGCATGCAGTTTTTCAGAAAATAGTTTTCGTCGTTAAATTCGGAAAATCATATCTCCGTTATTTACTCGTTTTAATCCGTTCTTTCGCCCACGGCTTCGTTTTTGAAAGTATTTTCTAAATCTCTAGCCCAATGTTACCCGGAAACCTCTGATTTTTCTGGGTTTGTCGATTTGGGACAGTAGGTATATATATATGTTTAAAATCCATTTTTAATGTTCCAAACTAGTTTCTAATCCAACCAAATCACTTTCAATCACCACAAATCTAGTCTAATCTTACCATACACCTTCTTAGGGTGTCATGGGTTCCTAAACATCATAACCAAGTGGATCTAACAAGGATCTAACTATAATCTATTTCTAGGGATCAAAAGTTATATATATATATATATATATATATAAATGAGTGGTATAACTAACATATGCATGTAGATCTTGAATAGGAATCATATGATCATCAAAATAACATGAAGAAATTATGAACAAAAGTTTGACAACTTACATAGAGAGGTTATAGAGCTTAGATGAGAAAAACCTAAGAAACCTTGAGTTTTTATTACAAAACTCAAACAAGGACAACTAAAGGGACAAGATTAACACTTGATCTTGGAAAAATGATGGATCCTCCTTGTTCTTCTTGTGTTGACCGATCACCACCCCAAAGAGAGAAAAAGAAAGAGTTTCTAGTTTGTTTTAGTGAAAAATGAATGAAATGTGTAGTTTTTAGGTTATATATATTATTACAAAAGACAAGATCCATGTTTTTAGGGAGGAAGTCATGGGGGGCTGCAAAATGGAAGAAAAGGAAGAAAGTTGGGGACTAATTAATGATCTTGTCTTCAAAACACATGCATATGTTTAGTTTTAGTTGTGTATTGGGAGTTATCGGGTACCGAGTTAACTAAAAATAAATGTTAAAGAGGTGAAATAAAATACGACGAAGTTGTAAAAGTTGTAAAATATTATTCCTGATGAGAATCGGAAGTTAAAATAATGATCGGGTTGAAATATCGCAAACCGACGGAGTTATAAGCTTTGACCGGAAAACGTAACAGTTGATTTGAAAACACCGGGTAAATTAATAATAAAATTTTTATATTATTATTATGAGTATAAAAATGTGTTAGGACCATAGTTGGGATTGACGGATCAATTATTTAAAATAATAGCTCATAAGATAACGTTTATTAGGTTGATAATCGTACGTTTACAAAAATGACGCAACCCACGTATAAATGACAAAATTTCTCCGGAGGTGAATAGTGTTTTATGAATAGTAAAATTTTAAAACGCTTCTCAGAATATCAAACTGACCTCAAAAATGATGAATAGTAAAATGATGAATAGTGATCGATGAATAGTAACCGATGAATAGTAAATGTGAAAGTTCGGGAAAAGACCAGAATTTACGAGTTGTGACAACGAGCAACCTAGAATAATTGTTGCAACTTAGGTTTGGAATAATGTTTAAGAATATGAAGAATTGCCTATATATGTATGTCTTGCATTTAGTCCATGATGTGGTACAAAGTGTAGTGTAAGTCTTTGAAAAGAAATGGTTCATGAAACATGTATAGTTTATATATCGTTTACTACCGTTCGGGCCGACATAATTCAGAAGTCATGTAGTAAACGTTCGAGGAGCCAGGACACTTTAATTCGTAAATCCACAACTCATCTCGATGGCTTACATAATGAACTCCTCACATGAGGCTCCCTACTATTGTAGTAGTTGATAATATATATATATATATATATATATATATATATATATATATATATATATATATATATATATATATATATATATATATATATATATATATATATATATATATATAAGTTTTGATCCGAAAAGTTACATGTCCAATATTTGAATAAACTTAGGAAAGTTTATCTTTACATGAAGATTGTTATTAGGGTAAGTTTCTTATAACTTGTATGACAATTTCTTGTAATATCTCATGGTTCTTTTAGATGAAGTAGATCCAAATTGTATGTTTAAGTTATCGCCAACTTTTAGCTCATGTTTTCGCCTAAGTAAGTTTATATGGTCATTTAGTCATGGCCTTGCCATGACCTTTGTTCATTGTTCCATGGTCTTGAGACTCAACCTTGGCTCTAGCCATGGTTGTGGTCTTGATTCTAGGTCATAAGACCTCTTTGGTCTTTTTAAACCATAACCATTATATAGTGACATATATATGTAAAATAGTTGTTAATAAACTGAGAAAAATCTCATTCGTTATTGGTTTTCTGGAGACGTGCTCTTGCGTTTCTGAAGAAAATGTGATTCTGGACAACTTTCGTGTTTTAACTTTTTCATGAAACGGAGCAGAAAGTCCTCTTTTTGCGTGTTTTATGTTCTATCACAGAAACTATTTTGGCAGTTTTGCCATAAAGTTTTGGTAAATTCAAATGGTCATAACTTTTGACTCGTGTACTCGTTTTAGGTGGTTCAAATTGCTATGGTTTCCTTGTTTGGTCCTATACTACAATATCTAATTATCCAATATCATGATTTATACTATTTTGGTCAGATTACTCCAAGAAAGTCACTAGTTTACTTGTTTAAATAACATAAGTTAACAATCATTTACAATAACTTGTTTTACCCATTTTTATACATCATGGACATGATCACAAGACAAAATATAGCATGAATGATATGTAAATAACATGAATATGATATTTAGCAAGAAATATGTTAGGGTTTGGCTTACAACTTTTGGCTTTCAACAAAGAAAGGAAGTTAACATGTAAGGTAAGGACTTTGATAGACTTTAGCTTCAACCTACTTCTCTTCATGCAATCTTTCTACTCTTGTATTCTTGAAAGAGAGATGATGAAAGTTGAGGTGACTTGAGTGGATTCAAACTCAAGAGAAACCACCAAAGTTTCTAGGGTTTGGAAGTAGTTTGATGAATCAAAACCAAACTAGAGTTTATATGTTGTTGTAGCACTTGAATCTTGCATAAAATTGGAAGAGAATTAGCTAAGTGTGAGGTGATGGTGGGTGTGACGTTGGCGTACAAAGGAGGGGGAGAGGGGCTTTTATATGGCCTTGAGGATGTTAGGAAGTCACTAGGAAATTTCCTAAAACTTGGTGACCAAGTTTAACTTGGAGAGAAAGTTTGGACAAATGTAATCATCCTATGAGCACAAGACTTTTCACCAAGCCACCTTGCCTGGTGAATCACTAGAAATTTCGTCCATGGTCTTATCTAGGATGACTAGATGAAGTTTTGATTATATCTTGCATTTACGGAGTGAGTTTAGGTCCCGTTAATCACTAACTGTAAGTCGTTAAGTCACGAAACTTAAAACCGGGTATCCTATAATTACAAAACTTATAAATATGTTAAGACTTGTTATTATACTCCACTTTATCAAATTAAATGAGTGCTAAGTTCTATTGGATGCTTAAAGTCATGAAAACCTAGAAACGTATGTTTAAAACGCGTAATACGCAAAACGTACGAATTCTACGTATAATTAAGAAAAGTAAAATGTAACTTTTCTAGTATGATTATTATGTACTTAAAAGGTTTATAATGTCTAGGTGAGGCCTTATCTAGTGTCGGTTGGTGCTTAATGTCTTTAAGACATAAAACCGTAAGCCTAAGAATCAAGGAATGATTTTTGGTCAAAGGAGGAGGGAAAAATATGTTGACTTTTTCCAAAAATGTGAAAACTCAAATCGTCATAGAAACGCGGTGCAGGTATAGGCTAAGGTTACGGCTGAGTAAAAATGCTTAAAAATGAAAATTCCTGTTTTTCACGGCCGAGGTTTATTTGGTCATGTTTTTCTCAGTCATGATTTATTCTCAAATAAATCATGAGTGTATCAAATATTTTTCTAATACGGGGAAAATTAACGCGGTCGAGTTTCGTTGTGCGTAGAATTTTTGAATGACGTTTTACCCTAAAACATGTAATTCCTTAATAACTTTCACGAAAATGATCTGATGAGTGTCAAACTTTTAATTTGCCATGGAAATGATTTATCACTCGAGGCCAAGAAACAAAAATCAAATTTCGGGAAAATTTCAGGAAAATGAATAGTAACAATGAATAGTGAAATTTTCCGGGAATAGTAATTAACCTGAAATTGCGAATTGTTATAATGAGGACATTTGCAAATCACAGCTTTTGTCTGAAGGCACAACTACTCTTCCCAAAGACTCAGGGGGACTTATACAACCCACTGATAGGGACACAACATTCATGATCTCTAAGGATGGCATTGAGAAGCACCCATCAGTGTCTGAAGGGGTCACGGGGGACAAAAACTCAGAGGGACATATACCACCAGCTGATATGGAACCCAAAACCACTCTAGGAGGTGCGCAAAACTTGGGAACTGGCCTTGAGGACCAGGCAGATAAAACCCAGTCTGCTAGATTTGAGAGGTCAGGACCTGGCCATAACGAAGGCACGTCTTCTTTTGAAGAGGCGCCAGATAACCTCATTTTGCAGATTCAGTCCTTGGCCGATGCTCAGGCTGCTTTGTTCTCTGATGATGATCTTCAAAGTGATAAGGAGATTTTTGAAGCAGGGGAAGATATGGAAATTGAGGAGACAGTCCCTGAACCACTTCCTCAGTCTCCTCAAGCTTCAAATCATGATGATGCTGAACCACAATCCCCATCAGAATCCTCAGATGATGAAGAGACTCCTCTCACTGTAAAGGTTTTCAAGAAGTTTAACAAGAAGGCTACCAATGCCTTGTTCAGGGGTGTTACTGACGAAGTATTTAACATGCACACTGAGCAAGCAGTCCACAACTTCAACTTAAAGAGTTCTGTTGATGAATTCACTGAAGATGTCAGGGAGCATAATTCCTCTGTCAACTACTCCCTGACACAAATGGTCTCTTGCCTCAACCAATTCCTTGAATCACTTACCAATCTGAACACAGGGGTTTAATCCATTCAGGAATCGGTTAAAGATGATCCTGAACTTAACAAGAAGCTCCTTCAGGCGTCAGAGACCTACCAGCTCAACTCTGTGCATCTCACTGAGTTACTCACCCTGATGAAGTCCCTCAATCTTTAGGCTCTCAGTAGCTCAGTGGAGTCTGTCAAAACATCCCTTGCCAGCTTGGATCACTCAGTGGCCGCTCAGTCACAAAAGTCAGAAACTCGTGCCTGGAGATTTGGTTCTCGAATATCTACAATGAAAAGTGCTCAGGCCTTACTGAAAGCCAAGGTGTCCACCATCCAAAAGGACACTTCAGAAATCAAGACCATGAGGACTGAAATCTTTCAGGCCTTCAAGGGTTCCTCCACTTCTGCATTAGTCACTCCAACTCTTGCCCTCACTCAAGCTCCGGCAACAGTTGAGGGGGAGAATACCACTGATGCTCCTCACACTGAAGCTCAACATGAGGCTGGACCCTCTCACACTGAGGGGGAGCACTACACTGAAGCCAATCCCCTTTCATTTGTTCAACCTCAAGAACAACCAGCCTCTTCATCTCAGCAGCAAGACAAAGGCAAAAGCATTATTACAACACCTGAACCAAGAATAGTGCTACAGCCTGCCTCCACTTTGGTCAGACAGGACCCTGATGAACCAGTCAGGGTTCCATTTGAAATCAACGGGGTAATTCGTCTCCTCACTGGTGATGAAATTTAGGCCTACATGGAGAAAGATGAGGCTTTGAAAAAGGCGGCTGCCGAAGAAAGGATGAGCAAGCCTGCTCTTATAAAGGTTGTTCATGAAGAGGCTGAGAAAATAGGGTTAAATGCTGAGACATTGGAAAGTGGGCAAATAGGGGCAGTCTTCGAAAAGGCTCAGGATGAAGAGATGGAATCCCTGAAAATGAAAAGAGAAGCAAAGCTCAAAAAGGATGCTTAGATCAGGGAGTCCAGAATTGCAAGGTACACATGGGTGATGAAAGAAAGGCTAAAACCTGAAACCATCACTTACATCAAGATCCATCGCAACACCAAGCGTGCTATTGTCACAGTCTTCAGGGGGCAGGACCAAAGAGTTATGGACACCCATAACCCATTCAGGTTTGCTGACTTTGGCATCTCTGAATTGGATGAACTTCTACCAATCATCACCAAGAAGTCAAATGTGTTAGTTCCAAATCTTCTGAAGTCACTGGAGAGCAGGTATAAAGGACTAATGGAAATGCCTAAAACTCTTGGCATTCCTTCTCTACTTCCTCCTTCAACTACTCAACCGGCTCCAAAAGTCTCCAAGAGAAAGAGAAAGCTAATAGAGACGGAGCCTGAAATAAAGGTCCCAGGATTAGATTGTGACAGGTCTCTTACTGAAGGAATTACCTTTATGAACAATGTTGTATTTGAAGTCCCTGAAAGAGGATTGTGCTTCATTGACGAATTTAGAAATCCTGCTTTCCAAAGGTGGTCAGATATTGACAAGGCAGGGATCAAGGCGATGCTTGTGTACCTGATGCTAGCTTCTCCTGTCAATTGTGCAAAGAATATGAGGTTTTGCATTGATTTGAAAGCCAAGATTGAGGAGCATCCTGAGAAGCACCTACTGAAATCCAAGAGAACAAAGCCTGAAGGACTTGGTGCCATCTGAATATCTGAATCTTCATCAACTATCTTTTTTTTTGTTTTTGTAATTTGTCATAGGATTTGTAATAGTTATTTAATGAACAATGATGTTTCTTTTAAGTTACAAGTGTCCTATGATAATTACATCAACACTCAGTAAGAGAAGAAGTCCTGACTACTCATACTGAATCACGACACTTAGGCTATTTGTATATCCAAATAGGGGGAGACTGTTGGGTCACTAAATTCCCCAAGCTTCCTTTAAACTTGGATTTGAACATAAAATAGTCTAAGTGTCTAATATCCGGTAATACAAACAAGTCACTGAGTGTACAGTATCTCAGTGAGTCATCTTCAGGATGCTTGGAGCGAGTCTATGAAAAAAGGTTCACCATTTAGTGAGGCGGAACTCAATGAGTGGAGTCTAAGCCAAAAAGAAGATGATGGGTTCAGTGAGAATGACAATAACTCACTGAACCCCAGGACTCTTCAACAACTATTATACTGAAGACTGAAGACCTGAAGACTGAAGTATGGGCGGGACAAGGCGGGAAAGTTTGAACACATCAACAGGTGTCCTTATCTACCTGAAGTCAAACTTTCCCTGAACGGCATCAAGTCAGGGTGGTGTCATCACTGTGCACTAGAAAGGCACATTGTCCTTTACTTAATATAGTAAAGTGTAACAGAGACAAAATACGTAATGTATTTTGTCTCCAATAGCTTAGGTCATTCTTTTGTCTCTTTCAGTAATGTTGAAATATACTTGTGTATAAATAGGTAGCATAAGTGAGGAGTAAAAGTTGACAAGTTTGTGCATTTAATGCGAAGCATTCACAAACCACTTTTACTCCTCCAAAGAACAACACAGTCCTTGAGATAGCTCAGTGAGACCTTTTAGTTGTCACTCAACGTAGTTTGAGTTTAGTAAGGAGTCCATACCATACTTGTCATTTCAATCCCAAGTGTTATTCCGCAAACACTTGGGTATAATTCTTTCGATTAACTTCTAATAAGAATTAAACATTGAAAAACCTTGTGTCTCTTTCTTTACGTTTTATCTTTGTTGTTAATCTTACTTATCTTTGTTAAATGTCATGGAACTTGGTTACGTTAACTCATTAGTTAACTATTAACTTAGTAAACAGGACCAACAATTCGGCAATTTACACAAATATTACGCGATGAACAATCAGATACAAACTTTGTGTGTTTCACGGACTGGGTCCTCTAATTTAATGTGGAGTAATCAAGATACTCAAGATGGAGCCCTGATGAGTGCGCAAACACTCATCATTTTTATCGTATTTAAACTGCCAAAACATACAAAAATAATCAAAAAGTCATCAAAATACTTAAATTATCTCAGGGATTGTGTTTTATGTGTTTCAAATGCAAAACGAGCAAAAACAAATGAAAAACGATCAAAGTTTGCAATATTGGCAGTTTCAGTCCCCCAAGTTTCTAAATTTGTCAAAAATAGTCCCTACGTATTCATTTTGAAAGAAAAGTCAACCCAAGGTTTTTAAAAGTAAAAAATTATCAAAAACGTTCTTTGGGTGAAAACTTTGAGAAAATTACGTGTTTGGTCCCTTAAGTTTCAAAGTTGGCAAAACAAGTCCTCGGGTATTTTAAAAATGGAATTTAACATATATTACCCCTGTACTATTCATAATTGACAATATAAATCCTTTGAAACTAATTTGGAAACTTGGCAGATTTAACCCCCCCAACTTTCAGAAAATACTAAATTGGTCCTTGTGATTTAATTTCTACAAAACCAACTGGACCCTTTTTAGTTACTACCCAAAACTATAACAAACCAAATCCAACACCAGGCCCAAAATTAAACAACCCAACACCCTTTTAATATTCACCCCTTCCTCGTTTTTTTTATATAATTCCCAGTCAACTCATTTGACCCCACCACCCCCATCCTCAAACAAAACCACGTGAACCCTCCCCCTACCCTACTGCTACTTCTGCAAACACCAAACACAATCATCACTACCCACTTACACACTCCACCCCAATTTACTACTTTCCACCACAAGATAACAAAACCTACCCTCTTCCAAGTAGCTAGCTGTCAAAGGGATTAAACCAATGTTTCTCGCCCAAAGTGAATTGAAGGGACAGGATTAACCACACTCATCCAAGGGTCCATAAGAGAGAATGAGATAAGCCAAGGGTGTCCACAAACCCTAAAAGTCAGATATAAAAGAGGAAGAGTGGAGCAGAAAAGAGGAGTTAGATTTTTAGTCATTAATTAAGTAATGTAGTTTCTAAGAGTAGAATTAAGTAGTTTTATGTCTTAGATTATTCGGTGTTTCAAGTTAAAATTGTAACTTTACATTTCCAGTTAAATAAAAATTCTCAGTTTCAAATATAATTATCTTTTGAAATTTCGGCTTTAGCTTATGTATCTGCTTATGTATCTGCTTATTCAGTATTGCCTTCAAGTTAAGTATTGCATTTGAGACTTTAGTTTAAGCTTGTTATCAGTGATTTTAGTTAAAAAAAAAAGGGTGCTTGTGGTTTAAAAATCCTATCTGTCACTCATTTAGGAGTGTTTGGTTCTGCTATGTCTAACCTGCATTAGTTGTTATCTTGCCTTTTACCATGCACCCTTAGTCTCCTTAGGTGATATTAGAGCTAGGTCAATCATAAAACTTGCATCTATAGCATGAAAAGTCAAAATCTTTTGTTAAATCCCTTAGCAGCTTAACTGCTTGGATTTGTGTGGCCAAAGCTTTTGAATTCAATCCTAAATAAGTTTAGATAGCATGATTTGGCTTCATTTATGTTTAATACATCATAACTGATCAATTAGGTGCCTTAGAAATCCACATAAGTCAACTTGGTTGGAAAATGTTCAAAAGTCAAAATCTGCATACTCAGATTTTTGGCAAACTTAAAATCAATCCCTAGTGTTCATTTGTCGAAGAAATCAAGTAAGGGTTGTTAATTTTGGATCATTGGTAGCTTGTTTACTAATTTCAAAAAGAAAATGAGGATTTGGAAGTGATTTGCTCAATAAAAATTGATGTGGAAGTTGACTGTTTGGCCTGGTTAACACCCTGCACCCTCAGTTTGGTCACTTTTCATTTGCCTATAGATTGTGTATTAGTCAGTGTTAGGATTAGGTATTTTCAGAATTAAGTAGCCCCCTAGGTAGCAATCAAGATTCAAGTTGGAGTTTATCATTAACTGCTTATTCACTGCTTATTTTGGAACCATCAGTTGGCTTTTTTAGGTAGTTTGCTGCTGCAAACTCTTATTGTTCTTATTATTATATGCTGAGTTTGTTGATTAATTTTGAATGTGTTGTTGTTGCTGTCATGTATCATTGTTGTTGTTTAAGTGCATAAGCTGTTATGACTTGAAGTGTTTATTTGAGCTTGTTGAGATTTAATCTGCCTTGCACCCCTGGTTCAGTCCAACTGCATGTATCCATAAGTTCATAAATTGCTTGTTTATGGACATTAGCTTGTGTTCCTGGGATTTCTTAAAAGCTCAGTGAAGCAAGTTGATGGTTCCAAGCTTATGTTTGGCTTGGAAGCTTATTGGATAAGCCTTTTGGGGCCTGCATCTAACCCTACTAACCTGTATGGACAGGTGGGTTGGAATTGCTTATTGTGGACCTTTTCAGCTCATTCCCCAAGCTTTTCTTCTTTTTCAAATTTATTTTAAGTTTAACTCACTTAGTCTAGCTTATTTTTCCTTTGATAATCAGCTTGTGAACATTTAAGGTCCATCATAGCTTATTGTTTAGCTGCTTTAACTTGTGTGGCTTAAGTTTACAATGGTCCCTGCCCTGTGCAATCAGGGGGTGTTCATAAGCTCTTTGTGAGCTCACCCCTTGAGCTTTACCTGAGATTGTAAGCTTTTTGGAAAGCTCACAAGCTAAACTCTAAGGTTCATTGCTCATTTTTGTCCTTAAAGCTCATTTGATAAGCTGGATTTGGCAACAAACTGCCCTGCAGGCCTGCTTGTTCTTGGTGTTGGAGTTTTGCTTATTTAAGCTTATAAGCTTATTTCTGTGAGCTTTTCTAGTTCCTTTAGCTTATTTGGTTTGCCTTGAGTACCACTGAACCTTTTCCTTCTTTAAATCAGATTTGCAGCTTACTGTCTTAGCTTTTCAAAGTTCCAAATTCCATTGTAGCTTTTAAGCTTAGGCTGTTAAGCTTTTAAGTTTCCCTAGAGCTTATTTTTAAGTTCCAAGAAATTTGTTTTCACAAAAGTTGCATGTAATCAGTGTTAAGTTAGATTTGTAAAACAAAATTCCAAAAAAAAGCTCATTTTAATTTTTAGTGATAGCTTCTATTTAACATAATTTAGCTTTTTAATTTTTCTTTTTAAATTTTTGTCAAGTACTTATATGTTTTTATATTTTTCTTAAATTCCTCATATATTAAAGTATTTATAATAAATTTTTCAGATTTTTATCTTTTCTTTTAGTATTTATTAGAATTAATTTTAGTTTTATTAATTATTAATTAATAATTAGTTTTAAATAGCATAATTAGTTTTTATTAAGTAAAACCTAGTTTTTATATTTTTTATAGCTTTTATATGTTATAAAATAATTTTAGAAATTTTCTTAGAATTTTTACTGTTCATCTAGTATTTTTCCTAATTTAAAATAGTTAATTAGATAATTAGTCATTAATTAGTAATTATTTAATAGAAAAACCACAAAAAGACAAAAATACATATTTTTATTTATTTTATAATTTTAGAAATATTATTTTCACCTTTTTTAGTATTTAATCAATATTGTATTATAATTAAGTAGTTTAAATATTAATAAGTAATTAACAAATAGTGTTTAATTAATAATAATTAATTAAATAGTGTAAAAATTAATTTTAATTTTCTAAAAAGTTTATTTTATTATTAGGATTGTAAAAATATAATTTTCATATTAGTAGGTATTTTATTTCTTAAAAACTTGCGTTTTATTTTGTACGTTTACGTTTTATTTAAACGTAACGTACGCGTTTTTAGGTTTAAATCGTTTCTGGTTTTTCAAACTTTCCCGTCTTATTCTTATAGGTTGTTTAAGCTATTCCTTTGTAGATTCCTTAGCTTAATCACACACAAACCCTTTTCTCATCCAAATTCACCCGATCACGAAACCGTTTGTTTACAATTCACACCTCGTCGGGACATACGACCCGGGAAACCTTATACTTCCACGGAGATTGATTCTAGGCAGTTTGACTATTTTAGTTGACCATTCACAAGTGGTTGACCAATAATCGTCTGACGGTTTAGCATCAATCAAATTTTGGCGCCGCTGCCGGGGAGGTTGTGTGCGTATCTAAACGGTTTTTCTGATTAGTGTCTTTGGAATTCGTTCCATTGTACATTTATCCATCCTTTGTTCATATTTTCTTATTTTCAAAACAAAACCGTTCACGAAAACTTTTTTAAACTCAGTTTTCAACGAACACAAAAAAACACAAAAACATTTTCTTTTCTATTTGTATAAAATGTTTATCCAAAAATCCAAAAACATTCTCCTTTACCCTCTCACCCTTTTGATTCTCATTTCCTCACCCTCTATACACATTTGATTCTTTCTATGTCTCACCCACACCTTCTGGTTTGCCATTGGTGTGGTAATCCTTATAATGGTGGCAATTGCCCCAGCTGTGGCATGGTAGGATCAGGAAACGGGTCTGTCTATAACCAGAATCCCTATTCCTACCATGACACGACTGATTCATTCCATCAGTTACCACACCATCAGTCTCAGCAGTCTTACTGTTGTGAGTACTGTGGTGGTTCACACTACAGTTATGATTGTCAATCGGGAAACACGCTTGTCTATGAGCAGTTTCCTGGTAACGATTATAACTCTAGCACTTATCACCCACATCCACATCAGTTTTACTGTTGTGATTACTGTGGAGGTCGACACTCTAGCTCGGATTGTCAAACAAGGAATCCATTTCCTTGTAACAATTACGACTATTCGTTTTCAGACCCACCTCCACAGTACGATATGATTCACACAACTCCTCAAGAAACCGAGCAAGACCTTTTACTAAAGGCTCTTGATATTTTAAAAGAACTTAAGGAGGAGTTGGCTACTTCATCGTTTCAAAGCTCTCGTGAGAAATCCATGGCAGAATTGCTTGCTAAAGAACGAGATGCTAAAAACGAATTAAGCAAGGAAGAATTACTTGTCTTAGAACAAGCAGCTAAAACACGTGCCATATTTCGCAATGCTGCTCTTCTCGACGATGAAGATGATGATGTTACCCTTGATATTTCTCAATTTTGTGAGGGTTCATCAAGTTCATTTGTTGTGATTCCTTCCTCAGAAAATCAGGGAGAAAAGACTATGATAGAATTACTAGCAGAAGAACAAATGAAATTTATAAAACCCCTGTATGCTAGTCCTTCTCAACTCCCTCAGTCTGTTATCACACCCGAAGTTCACACTCACTCTCTGAACATGGGGGATGAGCATCTTAGCACTGTTCCTAATAAGGAATCGGACGAATTAATAAAGTCTAGTGTTGAGATCCTTGTCCCAATCCTAGGAGAGTCACAGGGAACTTTGGATCATGTATGTGATATTCCTTCACCTATTGAGTGTCCTAAAGATCAATTTGAGACTTTCTCAGATTTTAGCGATGATTGTATATCTTATGGAGACATCGAATATGTTGAGGCATCAGTTCCACAAACTGATGCTGATCATCTTCTTGAGGAGTTCGCTGATGAACTTGCTCACATCGATCCACTTTCATTGGAAAGTGATGATGGTCTCCTTGATTTCCAAGCCGATCTGGGAGAAATTGAAAGTCTCCTATATCATGATCCGTCACTCACTTCTTATCCCGACAATCCAATTGAGAATAATAATCACTTTGTTCCCGAAACATTCAATACTACTCTCACCAATCCTCTATTTGAATTCGACTCTGAATTCACTTTGATTTCTGATAATCCAATCTTTGATGAGGATTGTGGTGAGTCTATTCCGGAACAAAAGTTCACAGATTCACATCTTGTGAATAATTCTCTTCATGAGGAGTTCTCCGGTGAACTCGCTCATCAGTTTGATTGCCCGGGAGGAGATGCTCTCAATCATGAGAATTTGCAAAATCCCACCCACCCTCCCGGGTTGTTTACGAGCTTACCTTTTGGAATCCAAACTCAGGCTATTGAGCCTCCTCTTGAGGAAGAAGATCAAATCATGCTTTTTATCATGATTTTCTTCCTTTTCTTCACCTACAGGGTGACTTCTTCTCTTCTTCACTCCTTCGGGAGTGAGGACACTATATTTGATCCCGGAATTTTCATGTATCATTATCTTGAGCCGGATACTTATCTCATCGGTGTGGAACTTTCACGTGCTTCATATGTTTGTCCAAACATTTTGAATGAAAGTCCGATTGAGATTGCTTCTTCCACATCATGCTTCCCCAAGGACAAATGAATTCGGGGTCGAGTCAAGCTAGCGACTCGGTAAACAAAAACAATAGCATGCTTATAGGGTTTTCACCCTAAGTGTGGGGGAGTCCCCCATGCTATGATTACAAATGAGTGAAAATACAAAATGGTGTTTTCCACGCTCAGCTTGTAATGTTGCCCTTTTACTTTCAAAATGTCGGCATAATAGCCGGGATTTTGAATATTGAGGACAATATTCATGCTTAGTGTAGGGGGGGGGGGGGGGTATTCGCTATTCTAGCGAATTTTATCACATTTTACTATATAATACCCCCGTTTTTAGCCAAAAATTTCAAAATTTTTTTCACTGGTGCTTCAAAATTTTTGGTAATCAGTCCGCCTTGTCTAAGCGACAAAAGGGATTGGCTAGTCCAGGAGCAAACGGCTCTTGGTAAAGACATCTCAAATCCGTTTACGGCTTGCAATTTGCCCAAAATTGTATGGTTCATCAACTCCCCGAAAACAAATGAGTTGGCTAGCCCGCAAGATTATGGCTTGTGGTAAAGGCCGTGGAAAATCCATAATTGGTAATCAGCTCACCAAGATGTTGACTATTCCATCAAGAGCTGGCTAGTCCAGAAGCAAACGGCTTTTGGTAAAGACTACTCAAATCCGTTGACAGCTGGTGGTTTGCTCAAAATCACACGGTTATCAGGTGTGCCACAGTTCTTACACCTGGCTACTCCAGAAGTGATGGCTTTTGGTAAAGAGTTTAAAATCCATCAAGTTTTCCAAAAATATTGCTAGGGACTAGCAATAGTTTAGTGTGGGGGATTGATGAGTGCGCAAACACTCATCATTTTTATCGTATTTAAATTGCCAAAACATACAAAAACAATCAAAAAGTCATCAAAATACTTAAATTATCTCAGGGATTGTGTTTTATGTGTTTCAAAGGCAAAACGAGCAAAAACAAATGAAAAACGATCAAAGTTTGCAATATTGGCAGTTTCAGTCCCCCAAGTTTCTAAATTTGTCAAAAATAGTCCCTACGTATTCATTTTGAAAGAAAAGTCAACCCAAGGTTTTTAAAAGTAAAAAATTATCAAAAACGTTCTTTGGGTGAAAACTTTGAGAAAATTACGTGTTTGGTCCCTTAAGTTTCAAAGTTGGCAAACAAGTCCTCGGGTATTTTAAAAATGGAATTTAACATATATTACCCCTGTACTATTTATAATTGACAATATAAATCCTTTGAAACTAATTTGGAAACTTGGCAGATTTAACCCCCCCAACTTTCAGAAAATACTAAATTGGTCCTTGTGATTTAATTTCTACAAAACCAAATGGACCCTTTTTAGTTACTACCCAAAACTATAACAAACCAAATCCAACACCAGGACCAAAATTAAACAACCCATCACCCTTTTAATATTCACCCCTTCCCCGTTTTTTTTTATATAATTCCCAGTCAACTCATTTGACCCCACCACCCCCATCCTCAAACAAAACCACGTGAACCATCCCCCTACCCTACTGCTACTTCTGCAAACACCAAACACAATCATCACTACCCACTTACACACTCCACCCCAATTTACTACTTTCCACCACAAGATAACAAAACCTACCCTCTTCCAAGTAGCTAGCTGCCAAAGGGATTAAACCAATGTTTCCCGCCCAAAGTGAATTGAAGGGACAGGATTAACCACACTCATCCAAGGGTCCATAAGAGAGAATGAGATAAGCCAAGGGTGTCCACAAACCCTAAAAGTCAGATATAAAAGAGGAAGAGTGGAGCAGAAAAGAGGAGTTAGATTTTTAGTCATTAATTAAGTAATGTAGTTTCTAAGAGTAGAATTAAGTAGTTTTATGTCTTAGATTATTCAGTGTTTCAAGTTAAAATTGTAACTTTACATTTCCAGTTAAATAAAAATTCTCAGTTTCAAATATAATTATCTTTTGAAATTTCTGCTTTAGCTTATGTATCTGCTTATTCAGTATTGCCTTCAAGTTAAGTATTGCATTTGAGACTTTAGTTTAAGCTTGTTATCAGTGATTTTAGTTAAAAAAGGGTGCTTGTGGTTTAAAAATCCTATCTGTTACTCATTTAGGAGTGTTTGGTTCTGCTATGTCTAACCTGCATTAGTTGTTATCTTGCCTTTTACCATGCACCCTTAGTCTCCTTAGGTGATATTAGAGCTAGGTCAATCATAAAACTTGCATCTATAGCATGAAAAGTCAAAATCTTTTGTTAAATCCCTTAGCAGCTTAACTGCTTGGATTTGTGTGGCCAAAGCTTTTGAATTCAATCCTAAATAAGTTTAGATAGCATGATTTGGCTTCATTTATGTTTAATACATCATAACTGATCAATTAGGTGCCTTAGAAATCCACATAAGTCAACTTGGTTGGAAAATGTTCAAAAGTCAAAATCTGCATACTCAGATTTTTGGCAAACTTAAAATCAATCCCTAGTGTTCATTTGTGGAAGAAATCAAGTAAGGGTTGTTAATTTTGGATCATTGGTAGCTTGTTTACTAATTTCAAAAAGAAAATGAGGATTTGGAAGTGATTTGCTCAATAAAAATTGATGTGGAAGTTGACTGTTTGGCCTGGTTAACACCCTGCACCCTCAGTTTGGTCACTTTTCATTTGCCTATAGATTGTGTATTAGTCAGTGTTAGGATTAGGTATTTTCATAATTAAGTAGCCCCCTAGGTAGCAATCAAGATTCAAGTTGGAGTTTATCATTAACTGCTTATTCACTGCTTATTTTGGAACCATCAGTTGGCTTTTTTAGGTAGTTTGCTGCTGCAAACTCTTATTATTCTTATTATTATATGCTGAGTTTGTTGATTAATTTTGAATGTGTTGTTGTTGCTGTCATGTATCATTGTTGTTGTTTAAGTGCATAAGCTGTTATGACTTGAAGTGTTTATTTGAGCTTGTTGAGATTTAATCTGCCTTGCACCCCTGGTTCAGTCCAACTGCATGTATCCATAAGTTCATAAATTGCTTGTTTATGGACATTAGCTTGTGTTCCTGGGATTTCTTAAAAGCTCAGTGAAGCAAGTTGATGGTTCCAAGCTTATGTTTGGCTTGGAAGCTTATTGGATAAGCCTTTTGGGGCCTGCATCTAACCCTACTAACCTGTATGGACAGGTGGGTTGGAATTGCTTATTGTGGACCTTTTCAGCTCATTCCCCAAGCTTTTCTTCTTTTTCAAATTTATTTTAAGTTTAACTCACTTAGTCTAGCTTATTTTTCCTTTGATAATCAGCTTGTGAACATTTAAGGTCCATCATAGCTTATTGTTTAGCTGCTTTAACTTGTGTGGCTTAAGTTTACAATGGTCCCTGCCCTGTGCAATCAGGGGGTGTTCATAAGCTCTTTGTGAGCTCACCCCTTGAGCTTTACCTGAGATTGTAAGCTTTTTGGAAAGCTCACAAGCTAAACTCTAAGGTTCATTGCTCATTTTTGTCCTTAAAGCTCATTTGATAAGCTGGATTTGGCAACAAACTGCCCTGCAGGCCTGCTTGTTCTTGGTGTTGGAGTTTTGCTTATTTAAGCTTATAAGCTTATTTCTGTGAGCTTTTCTAGTTCCTTTAGCTTATTTGGTTTGCATTGAGTACCACTGAACCTTTTCCTTCTTTAAATCAGATTTGCAGCTTATTGTCTTAGCTTTTCAAAGTTCCAAATTCCATTGTAGCTTTTAAGCTTAGGCTGTTAAGCTTTTAAGTTTCCCTAGAGCTTATTTTTAAGTTCCAAGAAATTTGTTTTCACAAAAGTTGCATGTAATCAGTGTTAAGTTAGATATGTAAAACAAAATTCCAAAAAAAAGCTCATTTTAATTTTTAGTGATAGCTTCTATTTAACATAATTTAGCTTTTTAATTTTTCTTTTTAAATTTTTTTCAAGTACTTATATGTTTTTATATTTTTCTTAAATTCCTCATATATTAAAGTATTTATAATAAATTTTTCAGATTTTTATCTTTTCTTTTAGTATTTATTAGAATTAATTTTAGTTTTATTAATTATTAATTAATAATTAGTTTTAAATAGCATAATTAGTTTTTATTAAGTAAAACCTAGTTTTTATATTTTTTATAGCTTTTATATGTTATAAAATAGTTTTAGAAATTTTCTTAGAATTTTTACTGTTCATCTAGTATTTTTCCTAATTTAAAATAGTTAATTAGATAATTAGTCATTAATTAGTAATTATTTAATAGAAAAACCACAAAAAGACAAAAATACATATTTTTATTTATTTTATAATTTTAGAAATATTATTTTCACCTTTTTTAGTATTTAATCAATATTGTATTATAATTAAGTAGTTTAAATATTAATAAGTAATTAACAAATAGTGTTTAATTAATAATAATTAATTAAATAGTGTAAAAATTAATTTTAATTTTCTAAAAAGTTTATTTTATTATTAGGATTGTAAAAATATAATTTTCATATTCGTAGGTATTTTATTTCTTAAAAACTCGCGTTTTATTTTGTACGTTTACGTTTTATTTAAACGTAACGTACGCGTTTTTAGGTTTAAATCGTTTCTGATTTTTCAAACTTTCCCGTCTTATCGTTTCTGATTTTTCAAACTTTCCCGTCTTATTCTTATAGCTTGTTTAAGCTATTCCTTTGTATATTCCTTAGCTTAATCACACACAAACCCTTTTCTCATCCAAATTCACCCGATCACGAAACCGTTTGTTTACAATTCACACCTCGTCGGGACATACGACCCGGGGAAACCTTATACTTCCACGGAGATTGATTCTAGGCAGTTTGACTATTATAGTTGACCATTCACAAGTGGTTGACCAATAATTGTCTGACGGTTTAGCATCAATCAAGTCCCATAATTTAATGTGAAGTATATATACCATCGAGATGGAAGTGCAGGGCTTGCCGGAATTGATCACGTATTTAGTATAGAATTAAATGTCGGTTATAGATTAAGATGAAGTTGAAAAGGTTGCAAGAATAATTAATAATTTAACCTAATTCATACCTATATAAACTGGCCAAAATTACATTTAGTATGTACATTTGAATATTATTCACACATCTTTTAGATCTTTGATTGTTGGTAGCGGTTTGTAAATTCTCTTTTGCAACATTTAGTACGTACATGTTTGTTGAAGTGTGCTCGGAATTCAATACAGCCTCATAATAACTATACAATCATGAAAGGAGATGAAGTGCAAGGGTTGCCTGAATTGATCACATGACATTTAGTATAGAATTAAAAGTCGGTTAGATGAAGTGCAAGGGTTGCGAAAGGTTGCAAGAATAATTAATGATTTAACCTAATTCATGCCTATATAAACTGGCCAAAATCACATTTAGTATGTACATTTGAAGATGATTCACACATATTTTAGATCTTTGATTGTTGGTAGCGGTATATAAATTCTCTTTTGCAACATTTTGGAGACGATTCGCACATCTTTTAGATTTTTGTAATTAACTCGGTCTTCTTTTTTTCTTAATTTAGTTATCATACATAGGTGCCATGAAAATCACACAAGATAGTGCATGCTCAGATAAATGGAACAAAAGACTAGGATACCAACTATTTTCATTGTTTCTTACATATTTAGGTGATTGTTATAGATAAGCATATATCTAGATATATGTATTATGTTAATGCATTTTCATATACAAGTAATTTATGTGTGTTTTCTATTGATGTAGCTCACATGTGCGAATTGATTCAAGAAAATGTGCACAAGCATGTATGTAAAGCAACATTTAAACGGTTAAATGATACTTTTTAGACTTATTTGTTTATGTAAGTAGTTGCTTTCGAATGCTCTTTGAGAAATATTAGAATGAATTTATCGCGTGCAATTGAATTATTATTGAAAAGAAGAAGGTCCGTGCATCGCAAAGTTTTTTCTTTTTCTATATGTAGAATCATTAGTAAGAAACCAATATTTACGCCCATTAAATGAGTTTTCCATAATAGCAAAATACGACATATTAAAAACATCACATTGAGTAATGAATAGAAATGAAAAAATACATAATTTTGACTTAAAGGCGTTTGTACATTATAATATCAAATAAAAAAGTTGAGTTTTAAACCTAAGCAAAAGTTCAAACTTTTATCGAAATACAAAACTGGTGCATTTAATATAAAGTATATACAACGTCGAGATGGAAGTGCAAGGCTTTCCGGAATTGATCACATGATATATAGTAATTAGTATAGAATTAAAAGTCGGTTATGGATTGAGATGAAGTTGAAAAGGTAGCATGAATAAATTGATGATTTAACCTAATGCAATATATATAGATATATGTATTATGTTAATGCATTTTCATATACAAGTAATTTATGTGTGTTTTCTATTGATGTAGCTCACATGTGCGATTCAAGAAAATGTGCACGAGCATACATGTAAAGCAACATTTAAATGGTTAAATGATATTTTTTAACGTGATTAGTTTATGTAAGCATGCAACTTGAATAATGAATATAAAAGAAAAAGTACATAATTTTTGCTCGAACCCATTTGTAAATTAAAAAAATTAAGTTTAAGACATAATAGTGGAGTCCAAAGATTTTAGGAATTATTAATAGTGTGTCAATTAATATTCATTTGGTTAACTATTTGGAATTGAGTTTATTTATAAAATTTATTAATATTAGTTAGACTTCAATGTTAATTTTCAATGAAATTAGTTGTACAATAAAATGAGATGAATCTAACGTAAGCTTTTAATCATAAACTTTATAAATAAATACTAATATGTTATATAAACACTTATATCTTCAAATTTCTTTGAAAGCTTCTTCAAACAGTTGAATTCAAAATATTTTCATACTTCTGTATCAATGTATCAGCTTGATTATCTGACACAGGCTGTTTTTGACACTTGAGAAATCCAGGTCTCAACATCTATCTAAGTACCCCAGAGCACTTATTTAGACTAGGATGGTCTTTCTCTACCAACAAAAACAATGTAACTGAGCCAGTCCTCAATTCATGAACTCCACAAGATTGATACAGAAACCATTTATGTACCTTGCTGTATATAATGTCATTCCGTTCTTTATCACCAGGCACAGGATGAAACATATTCTTCAAGAAGCGATACAATACATTTTCAAATGTAAGATTTAGATCAAGAACAGTATCCATCTTCTTTCCATCATATTTTCTTTGAATAATCCCCATATGGCAATAATATCATCTCTATCCATCTTATTAAAAATCTGTGAAATTTCCTTAAAACTTTGAACTTCATAATTTGATCTCACAAAATCCCAATATCCTGCACTTCCATCTCTTATCTTGAAAGTATATGAGATGATAGGATATTTTTCAGCCAAAGGTTTTTCGGATTCTTATATCACAGCTAAAGTTGTCTCTTGTTCTTTTTCAACTTCTTCTTCTTTGTCCATTTCACTACTGCTTTCTCCAGAAATCTTTTGCTTCTTCCTAGTAAAAGTCTTGTGACCAATACTTTTTCTTTTGACCTTTTGACTAGGAGTAATTTCTGCTTCTGTCACATGCACATGATCTGCCTCAACAACTCTGTCAGGTACCAACTTTTTATTCATTTGAGCAATATGTTCTAAGTCTTCAGCACAACCCACAGGATAGAAGGTATCCATTTCTTTCTTAGCTTGTTGATACAAGTCAAAAACCTCTTGATCAGACTTAGGTTTTAACTGTACCAATTTCCATCCCCTTCATATTCTTTAGGTATCTTTCTTGCTCTCTTCTTTGTTGCAATTGTGTTAGACCCCTGAGAATCTTTTTCTTTCTTCTAGCAGCAGCATCTTCTTTCTTTTTCTTTGCTGTGAACTCTCTTATCCAAGCTTGAACATCAAAAGTTGGAGTTTCTTGTTTTTCAACCTTAACCATCTTGGAGAGTTCTATATCATCATCTATTCTTATATTTTCCTCAACCCACTCCTCATACATCTTCAAATCTTCAGTTTCCTTTTCAATCCTTTCCTTTTCCTCCTGAATCAACTGTTGGTCTTCTTGATTAATCAATTCTTGTTCTTTCATTGCAACAATTGAATCATGTTCAATTTGTAATTCCTTGGGCCAAAAATGAAATGGTATCTGAGAGTAATCAATCCCTTTATGCATTATTTTTGGTTCTTCAACCTGCTTACCCTTTCCTTTATCAGTAGAAGATGATGAAACAATATTCTTTTGTTGAGCAGCAGGTTCTCTGATTACTAATCCTTTTTGAGGTACTCTTGGTGTAGATGATGTGATTGTGGTTGTTGGTTGTTGTGGTAGTGATTGAATTTGTTGTGATGTATGTTGTGAAGATGATTCAGATGGAACCTCTGTTGTCTTCTTACTTAACAAAACCATAGCCTCAGCAGTAGCATTGTCACTAGACCCAACAGCAGAGTCTTGTGCTTCAGTAGAATTGACCTTTTCACTAGCAGCAGGATCAACAAAATCCTTAGCAGTAGAGTCTTGAGCAGCAGCAGAGTCATCAATCCTGTTAGTAATAGCAGCATCATTAAGTTCTTTTGCCACAGAGTCACCCAAAGTCATCAATGCTTCACCTATCAACCCTGTTGCCTTCACTAATTGCTCAGGCTCCAAAGTCATAAGTTTTTCCACCACTTTTTCTTGAGTAGCATCCACTTTTTCCATTACAACCTCATTCCCTGATTTGTCAGCAATCACAAAATTATCCACATCCTGAGGGATTTCTACCTCCATATCAGCAACTTCTGGAACATCCCCTGAAACTATTCCAGCATCCATATCTTGAGCACTATCAACTTTCATCAAATTTGCCTCCCCTGAACCCATTTCTTCATTCTGTTCTTCATTCCTCCCCTGTTTGGAAGCATCCTCTTCCAAATGAACAGAGTGTTCAGGTGAACTTACAACTTGAGAAATGCCCACTTTCTTCAATCTTTTTAAGCAGGTTGAAGATCTTGATTTCATTAAGTTCTTGATCTGTTTTTGCAATTTGGTAATAAGTTTGGCTTGACCATCAACAATAGTAGAAAGACCAAGAACTTTATCCTCCAATGTATTACACTTCAACTCCAAATTGGTACAAGTAACCATCAATTCCTTAATGAGTTTCATACTAGTCTCATCACTTCGACCTGTGTAACCTGGTCCGAGAGGTGAATCACTGACATTGTCATCATGTACAAGATTTCCATCAATTCATTTGTCTCTATCCTGTCCTCATTACTTCGACCTGTGTGACCTGGTCCGAGAGGTGAATCTTTGGACATAAACTCAGTATCAAACCTAGTTTGATCATCTGAGCCCCCTATATTTTCCATTTGGCTAGGGTTACCATCATTGGAATTAGATTCATCAGAATCCTTTTCTCTAGATGTTGCCTTGGTTTGGGTCTTAATGATGTTATCACTGTCCTGCTCTGCTGCTAAGCTAGAAGCAGTAGTGACAGCCCTTGCCAACATGTCCCCTTCATCACCTAGGACAGCCTCATCTGGTACAGCCATACTAACACTATCCTGAGGTAGATCAGTGTTTTTATTGGTTTTCCTACGGGTATAGTGTATTTTGGGTTGTGTAGCAGATGCAGAAAAATTGGGTGTGTGATGGGAATCAGTTGGATTTCCTGATTCTTCACCCTGAATATTTTGCACAATTTGCACCATAGAAAGTGTAAGAGCTGTATGTGTGCCTGAAAAACCTTTGCCATGTTTAATCAAGAAAGTAAACATTTTGGAAACCAATTTAGGAGCATCATAAATGGCAGTATGTGATCTGAAATATGTAAGTTGGTTTTCTATAAAGAGCTGGATAAATCTTGGATAAAGTAAATAAGAACCAAACTCTTTAACACTTTTCACAATCCCCTCCAAAATCATATTTGAAAAATTAAATGGATGTCCTTTGCTTAGGCATACCATAGCAGAAGCAATAGTAGCACTAAACTCATGCCACCCAGAAGTTTTAGGACTCAAACAATGAAGGAGATTGTGAACCAAAAATTTGTATTGAGTACAGAGGAGAGCTTTTTGAAATTTTAAATTTGTATGTCTTCCCTCATATCCCAAATCATTTAAACCCTGAAAAATAGCAGAATTTGCAAGACACGTGGTCTCTGTTTCATCATCTAAGAGAAGAGTTTCCCTTATAGAAGATCCAGTTACACGAACTTGTTGACCATCTACTATATCTTTAACATATTTTTCCCCATTCCTAGTTTTAGCTTTAGCAGTAAGCCAAAACTGTTTGAAGTAGGAAACAAATATTGTAGGATTCACAGTTAATGCATACCTAAGAGAAGTAGCATTCAAGAATTTTACCATGTCTGTGAAACCTTCAGGAACCAACTCTTCATCCAAAATAGCAACATTATTGTGATGCTCTGCCCAGGTACGTGTACAATCCATGAATTAGGGTTTCGAGAAATTGGGGATAATTGACTTTGAGAGTAATGAAGTGTTAGGGTTTGAGAGAACTTCAATTTGGAGCGTGTAAAAACCAATTGTGAATGTTAATTAGGTTTTAAACTGATTTGGAGAAGTTACACATTCCACCCTCACACTTACAACCGTAGCAGCACAACCATATCATCCACAACACTAGCAGTAGAATGAAACAACTAGCAGCAGAGTGATTTTAGCCAGCAGCAGAGTTGACTAATCAAACTTGGTCAAAAAGTCAAAGAATCCTCAATAATAAATGCACTTGATACGCCGTAATCCCTATAAAAATGGACTAAATCTTTCCCTAATTCAACACAATCAAACCCTAATCGCAATCAAAAAACGCCAATCACCCAAATCAAATTTCAAGCACAATGAAATCCATTCCCGAAATAATTAACATATCTTCGGATTCATCTTCTGATGATGAAGCACCATTCCCAACTTATGTACCCCCATTCCGTCCTCCCCACAATGGATGTAGGACTAAGGAACAAGCCCGCTATGTTCAAAGATCTGTTGAACTTGAATCAGACCCCAAGCACATCCAGGGGTAAAGAGGTGATGTCCCCTAGATCTCCAACGTCTTTAGAATCATCAGAAGACCCAACCTGGATCCCTAACAGACCTCCATCTCCAATGGAACTTGTTTCCCCCTTCATTTGTACTTCTTCTGATGAGGATGAGCCTCGAAACAATCCACCTTCCACTCCAGAAAGACCACAATCTTCAAGGCCAAGACCCAAGCCATCATCCAGGACAAGAAAGGCAAACCCTCCTCTTCCCAAGGAGAGAAAAGTTGTGCTTGGGCTTCCATGCCCTAGACAGTGATGTAATAGGTTGTAGTCTCTTGATTTCATCTTGTCATGTAGCAGCCTTTTGTTTTTCTTGATGTAATATGTGAATGTACCCTTAGCAGTTGTACTCTTTTGGTGATTATGAATGATGAATGCTCAATTTCTGTTTTAAATACTTGCAAATCATCAACTAGCATCATTTATAGCTTTTGCCTGCAAAATGTTAGTCCAAACACCACAAAGCATACAACCATATGTACTAGCAGTAGAGTTAAATAGCAGTAGTGTACATCCAACATAACTATATGCTTCTTGAGAAGTAACAGAAACAGAGTAACAAACAGCACAGTACCTTTACACACTTGACTAAAACAAAAAGAGATAAGATTTTCAAAGATTTATCATACCAATATTTGCAATTAGAAATTGAAACCTCCCCACATCAAAGTGTTTAGTAAGAAGATCAGCAACATTGTTATCAGTATGAATTTTAACAGTTTGAATTAACTTCTTTTCATAGCAATCCCTTATGAAATGATGTCTTATCTCAATATGTTTTGTTTTAGAATGAAAAACAGCATTTTTAATTCTGCAAAGTGTGTTGTTGTTATCAATATGAATTTTGGTGTTCATGAAATTGTAACATAATCCAGCAGTTGATTTTGCATCCAAAGCACTTGTCCACAGCAACTTGAAGCAGCCACATACTCAGCTTCAGTTGTAGAATTTGCAACCACTGTCTGTTTCTTGCATTGCCATGACACCAATCTGTTTCCTAGAAATTGACAACCTCCAGTTGTAGACTTTCTATCCAAGCAAGCACCAGCATAGTCACTGTCTGAATATGCCACCAAATCAAAAGGTGAATCCTTAGGAAACCATAGGCCCAATTTGGGTTGATGCCTTAGATACCTAAAAATCCTCTTCACTGCATTGAGATGTGATCTTTGGGACATAATTGAAGTCTTACACAGGCACATACAGCAAACATAATATTAGGCCTTGATGTTGTAAGGTACATTAATGAACCAATCATAGATCTGTACAAGTGAACATCTACTTCTTTTCCATTTTCATCCTTCAACAAAGGTTTGTTGGTATCCATGGTTGTCTTAGCAGGCTTAGCATCTTCAAATCCAAACTTCTTCAAAATATCATTGACATACTTATCCTGACTAATAAATATGCCATCTGTCTTTTGTACAACTTGTAGACCCAAGAAGAAGTTGAGTTCACCCACCATTGAACTCATAGCAAACTTATCCTTCATAATCTTCTCAAAATCAACACACATAACTTTGTTTGTAGAACCAAAGATGATGTCATCTACATAGATTTGAACCAGCAAAATATCATCTTTTTGTCTTTTGAGAAACAAAGTCTTGTCAATCTTTCCTCTACTGAACCAAGAATCTAACAAATATGTTGACAAGGTATCATACCAAGCTCTAGGAGCTTGATGTAAACCATACATTGCTCTATTCACCTTGTAAACTTTGTCAGGATAATCAGGGTCTTCAAAACCAGGTGGTTGAGACACATAAACTTCTTCTGTAATGGTCCCATATAAAAAAGCACTCTTTACATCCATCTGATATACTACAAAATCTTTGTATGAAGCATAAGCCAAGAATAGTCTAATAGCTTCTATTCTTACCACTGGTGCAAATACTTCATCATAGTCAAGGCCCTCTTGTTGTGTGTATCCTTGTGCTACTAACCTTGCTTTATTTCTGATGACTATCCCTCTTTCATCTATTTTACATCTGAAAACCTATTTAGTGCCAATCACTCTTTTTCCATTTGGCAAATCAACTAAAGTCCATACTTCTTGTAGTTTGAATTGCAGAAGCTCATCTTGCATTGCTTCCACCCAACTTGCTTCTTGTAAGGCTTTGTAAGTGTTCTTGGGTTCAATTTGAGATAGAAAACAGGCAAACACGCAATTTTGTAGATCTTTGTGACTGTTTCTTTGATGCGGAGATCTTGCAAAGAAACTTTGATGTTGAAGATCTTTGAGCTCTTTAGTCATTTTTCTTGTTTGAACAGATGATGTTGGATCACTGAGAATTTATTCTTTTGGATGATCCTTGTGAACTCTTGTAGTAGTAGTGGGACTAACAGGAATGTTGACTTCCAAATTAGTAAAATCTAAATCAGTTCCAAATAGCTTACCATCAAGAGCTTCATCATCTGTGTCATCATAGATATTCTCTAGAGGAGGCATATTTGGATCATCAGGATAGTTTGGATCATCAAAAGATCTACCCTGAGTGTCCAAAGAAGGAAACTTTGATGTAGAAGCAGAGTTAATTGTCTTGGCAGCAGAATTGATTAAAGCAGTAGTTGCTTCTTTTGGTCTAGCAGTAGAGTCTTCTGAGTCAGCAGTAGAGTCTTTTGGCCTTGTAGGAGAGACATCAACAACCACTTTTGGAGCTTCATTGGTTATCTTTTTTGCATCAATAGGGATTTCAATATCTGCTTCAGCTTCCTTAGGTTTCTCTTGAGTAACAACATCTTCTTGTATATCTTGATCTTTCTATAAGGGTAAGAAAGTTGGACCAACCTTCAGTTTCTCAATCAAAACAATGTCTTCTTGTGATCTGTTAGTGTCAACACTAGCAATAACTGGTACATAATTCATTGTTTTGGTAAGAATATCAACATTAAACATCCATTCAGGTCCTTTTCCTTCAACATTAGATGTGTTCTCACTAAACTTGATATGCAAATTCTCCTCCACATGTTTGGTTCTCTTATTATATACCCTGAAAGCTTTACTATGTACTGAGTAACCAACCAAGTAACCTTCATCAGCTTTCTCATCAAACTTGCCTAACTTATCCTTAGTATTCAAAATAGTAACAGGACATCCAAATGGCTTAAGAAAATCAATCAATGGTTTCTTCCATGAAATAGCTCATATGGAGTTTTGTTGTGAGGCTTCACTACCTTACTCCTGTTTTGCACAAAACATGCAGTGTTTACAGCTTCAGCCCAAAAAGGTATAGGTAGTTTAGAATCAGATAACATTGTTCTTGCAGCCTCAATAAGTGTCATGTTTCTTCTCTCTGCAACACCATTCTGTTGTGGAGTTCTTGCCACACTATACTGTCTTAGAATTCCTTTTCCCAAACAGAATTTATTCATCACACTATTCTTGAACTCAGTACCATTGTCACATCTGATAATTTTCACTTTGTGGGTGTGCAGGTTTTCAACTCTTGTAATGAATTCCTTAAGTATCTCTAGAGTTTCATCTTTAGTGGCTAAGAAGAACACCCAAGTAAACCTGCTAAAGTCATCTGTGACAGCTAGGCAATATGACTTCTTGTTCAAGCTTTTCACAAAAACAGGCCCAAATAAATCCATGTGTAGTAAATGCAAGGCCTCTGTATTTGTGTTTACTGTCTTAGACCTGAATGAAACTCTGTGTTGTTTACCCTTTTGACAAGCAACACAAGTGTCACAATTTTCAAACAGCTTTGTGGACATGCCTCTCACAAGATTTCCTTTCACCAACTTGTTCATTGTCTTGTAGTTCAGGTGCCCAAGTCTTCTATGCCATAATTTGGACTCATCAATAGTGGCTTTTCCAATCAGACAAGTTAAAGCTCTTTTCGGAACAATGTTCTTAATATGGTCACTGTATATATTTTCATTTCTAGGGACCTTCAATAGCACAAATTTATCATCTGGCAACTGAAAATCAGGAGAAATGATCATACATTCAGTGTCTGTAAAAAGAACAAAATTCCTTTTGTCACACATTTGTGAAACACTAAAGAGGTTAAACTTAAGCCCTTTCACAAGAAACACCTTCTCAATGTCCAAATTTCCTGTTCTTAAAGTTCCTCTACCAATAATCTTTTCATCTTTTGGATCATTCCCAAAAGCAACATAACCACCTTCAAAAGCCTCAAAGTCTTCAAGTTGAGACTCATCTCCTGTCATATGTCCAG
Source organism: Artemisia argyi (assembly GCA_030686995.1). NCBI lineage: Eukaryota > Viridiplantae > Streptophyta > Magnoliopsida > Asterales > Asteraceae > Artemisia > Artemisia argyi. Next base: position 277,917,176 of record CM060708.1, read on the forward strand.
AGCATCCACTATCAACTATAACCATATCTTTTAGATCAGCTAGTAGATTACCCTACACATGAAAGTAGAGAAATTAGTTTATCTTGGGGACCCAAGCCATTACTGGCTTGGATCTGCCTTGTGCATCAACATAGTTAAATTTCTTTAAATCACTTAATGCACTGTTGTTTTTGGAAACATTGTTTGAAATAGTTGATTTTGGTTTCCAAACCCAACAAGCTGAGGCCTTAACAGTATAAAAATGATTTCCAACAACTGTATTTGATAAGAATTTTGGCCCAGAAGTAGAAAGTTTTGTACTACCAGCAGATTGCTTACTAGCAGCGGAGTGCTTACTAGTAACAGAGTGCTTACTAGCAGTAGAGCCAGCAACAGAACCAGTTGTGGTTTTAAAAGCACCATTTGATTTAGCAGCATAAATAGATTTAGTTGCACCAGATCTCAACAACACAGCCCTAGGAATCATGTTTTTGTTAGGATGAGGGTGAGTATTCTTACGAACATATTTATGATTCACCCTAGAGTATTGATTCCAAACAGGCTTTTTGTGGTCAGGACAACTATTAATCAAATGTTCAAAGCTACCACACTTATAACAAGCCTTTTTCTTTAATTCAATCTATCTCTAGAAATCTCATTATATTCTACCATTTTCCTAGAGATGCCCTTACCTAACACAGGTCTCACAAACTTCATCTGTTCAATTTTAGGTTCAACTTTGGTAGGAATTTCTTCCTTTTCTACACTTTGTTCTAGTTCAACCTGTTCCTGTTCCTCATCACTATCTGAATTCCAGTCTTCAATAATAGGAGCATCAGGAAATTTTCTTCCCTCTACCTTAGGTGTTTCTAAGACACTTGTACTAGATTCACCTACAGGTTTTTCAATGTCTAGTTCACTAATGAAGGACAATTCTTTTCCTGATGGAGCATAGGTACTCTTAACAGGAGGAGCAACCTCATTGTAACCTATTCCACTTCCTTTCCTCATGATGGTACTCTCAATAGATTTATTAACCAAATCAGAAACATATTGTTGTTTATTTACTCTTACTATATGTTTTTCTTTATCAGCAAGAGCTGCATCTCTATCTCTTTCTGCTTCTTCTAATTTATTCTTAAGAAACTCAATTTCACTGTTGTTCTTAAAAATCTCAACATCTTGTTGGTTAATTCTATCTACATATTATAGCTCACACTCTTTTAGATACTCAAGTCTTCTTTCAACATTTTGAATACCTACTTTGTAACCTAAGTTATCAAGTTTTAGGTTTTCAATTTCTCTAATTAGACTCTCATTCCTAGACTTAAGTTCTTCTACAGTGTCAGCACATGACTTAAAAGAACACACAGATAAATCAGAATCATTAGATACCTCAGAGTCAGATCCAGAAGATGATGATGCATAGGCCATAAGTGCAAAGTTTTGCACTTTAGGCTTGACTTGAGCCATCAGAGAATAGTTTGGTTCTTCATCAGCCAAATCACTCCAATCATACTCTCTCAATCCATCACAAGATACCAATGCAGTAGTGGTATTTTTTGTTTCTTCAGTGGTCTTCTTTGGAGCTTCAACATTCTTCTTTGGAGCTCTACATTCTCTAGCAAAATGACCCTTCCTGTTGCAGTTATAGCACTCTATCTTTGACTTGTCAAAGCCAACATTTTCTTTAGCCCTGTACTTGACTTCTCTTCCAGTTCTCTTCAAGAATTTTCTTGCCCTTAAGGTGAACATGGCCATTTGCCATTTAAGATCAATTTCTTCAAGATCATCAGGATCAATATGATCCAAATCTTGATTAATAACCCGTGACCTTATATTTGTAGTTAGATCAGCCAAGAATGCACACAAAGCAATATCACTTGTGGAATTCTTATCATTTGAACTAGCAGCAGATCCATCAGCAGTAGATACCCCATAAGCAGTAGAGTAACATTCTTTAGATCCTTTTGACTTTGAAGATACAAAGGCAAGATTTTGTGTACCAGAAGATGAAGTAGATGAAGAAGTCAATTCTGGTTCATACACCCTTAAGTTGTTGTAGAGGCTATCCAACTTCATAGTTTCAAAGTCAGGCTTATTCCTCCAAACAACTGTGTGCATACTCCATTCAGGTGCAAGACTTCTAAGGAACTTGAGGTTTACATCTTTTTGTGGAACCACATAGCCAACAAGCTTTAAATGACTGACAAGTTGATTGAGCCTGCTGTATGTGCCATTTATCTTTTCTCCACTTTCAGCAGTAAAGTTCTCAAATTGATGCTTCAACATGTTTTTCCTTGACTTCTTAGTAGCATCATTCCCTCCAAACCTAAATTCAACTGCATCCATCAGGTCTTTTGCAGTCTCACAGCCATCAAAGTCCAATTGAAATTCATTAGATATTCTCATTAAGAGAATACTATGTGCCTTAATCTCCATCTTCCTCACATATTTGTTTTATACTAGTATAACACTTGATGAAAAATTATATTAATAAAAATACATTAAAAACCAAATCCATACATATTTTTGTATAAAGTATTAATATATAACACAAAAAAAAATACTTAAAGTCAAAAGTAAAATATGAACAATAATTTTAAGATCGAATATACTACTACAAACACCAAATTTACAATTAAAATGTTACATTACATTTTCCACCATTTTATTTCTTAAATTAAATTAAACAACACCAACACATGTTTATAAAAATTGGCGCCAAAATCAAAACTAGTTCCCAATTCCCCGCCATAAACCAGCACAACAAAAACCCCAAAACCCACACACTCTTTCAGAACACAACAAAAATGCCAAAACCAAACACTACCAAAACCCAATACTGGCTACTAAAAACCGAACCAAATTCCTGGTCATGGGAAGACCAAAAATCCAACAACAACATATCAAAATGGGACGGAGTCAAAAACCACCAAGCAATAAAAAACTTAAAATCCATGCATTTAAATGACTTATGTTTCTTCTACCACTCGGGTACGAAGAGCCGCTGCATTGTCGGTGTCGTAACGGTTATTCGCGAATGGTACGAGGATGAGGAGAGCGGTGGTGGTGCTGTCGATGTTAAAGAAGTTGGTGAGATGCGAAGAATTGTGGATTTGAAGGAAATGAAAAAGGAACTGTTAGGGGTTAAGGGATTTAAGGAATTTGGATTGTTTAAGCAGTCGAGATTGTCGGTTGTTCCGGTTGAGGAGGGTGTTTGGGTGAAGATTTGTGAGATGGGTAATGGGTATGAAGGGGATGGGTTTAATGATGGTGAGTGAGTGTGATGAATAGGGTTTTCAGGGTTTATGAATTAGGGGTTTAAGGGTGTTTGTTTTTGTGCATCCTAGTTGTTTGATGATATGTTTTGTGTTTTTGACTGAGAATAATTGTCTGCTTTATTAATTAACTTGTTAACGCAAAATCCGAAAGTGCTTTCTCTAAGTTATGTTGATTACTCCTTCCATCACAACAAGTGTTCAATTCCAAGTTTTAAGCAATCAAAAAAATTTGTAGATGTTAAATGTGACATGTCAATTTTGCCCAAGTATAACTCCATAATAAGAAAATACTCAAGGTTTGTATCTAATGCATATCAAAGTGTTTGTTAAAGATAATTTAATCTAATGTAACATAAGAATAATAATTCTATGTCGCTTCAAAACAAGCACTTTGAATGATTATTTTAATGTACTAGTGTCTTTTTGTGCTTGTAAATATGAACAAGTCCTCACATATAACTAATTGGTGACTTGGTTTACATCCTCTTAACCGGCAATTTATCTCTTTTGGCCGTCCCTTGACACTTTTCAAAGTAAATCCAAAACTAGCATAACACAATTTGCAAATATATAAGCCACTGGGTAAACCAGTATTGCCATAAATGCTCTTTTTCCTTACTCTGTATAATGAAAACCAGAAGAGGGAGTCGGAACAAGTTTCTGTCATATTTAACTGCTCCCCTGAGAATTCTTGACAAAGTGAATGAGCTTTATGTCAAAAGTGTGCTTGGTTGTGTTGGAAGATTTGACAAAAGTAGTGTCGGCTGCTATGATCCAATACCGTATTATCAATATCAAATGTCACCCATCAAAGACTTTACTGATGAAGATCTAAGGGAGCTGGCGCGGGCATTATCCTCTACGAGGATTCGTGGAACTGATTTGGTTAAAAGGGGTTACAGCACTAGAGGAGCGGAACTTGAGAAAATTGATGAAGAAAAGCCTTGTGAGTTCGGGGAAGAGTCATGAGCAGACATGGGCAAATGGTTTACATGTGATATATTATGTTGGCTGGTTTGGACAAAAAATGTTTTTCATTTATAGTAACAGATGTTATTTTTATTTTTTTGATGCATGAAGAGTATAAGTTAAGGTGTATAACAACAGGTCCCATGCTTGTTTTTTTTAACTTTTACTAATTCAATTACCAAAAGGTTGATTTTCAGCAACCCCAAATGGTTAACAGTGGAACTTTAATTGTATCACAAATACATGTGAGTTTCATGATCTTCAATAACGATCGATCCATATTGAGAGTTCGTCCTCCTACCACAAACAACGGAGATACTGTAATAGTGTATAAACTGTACATGTACTAAAGCCTGCCAATATAACCCATTGTAGTGTAGCACAGGTGGCCATGGCTGACATGATCACATTTGACACACATTAGACACGTGACACCAACAAAAGTTACTTGGCACAACATGTACACACAATATATGATCCAAAAAACGAAGACCAAGCTTCACCAATATTATCTGTTACCAAATCAGTAGAGGAATGCCAACCGTTTGAAAGGAGAGGTACAGCGACCCTCATGTTCCGAGTTGTCCCTGTTGTTATTAGAAACATAGTATAATGGCCAAAAATTTAATCAAGTATATATGCATTGACCAAATGTTTAATTAAATAAGCAAAGTCAAGATCTCTTATCTTTAACCAGTTCTAGATTATGAATCTATGAACTTTTTGTTCACAAAATTGCATCAGGAAGAACAGCATGTAGCTTCAGAGAATCAGAGCCATCAGAAGCTGTTTCATTCTGTTTATCAATAAGTACTTAAATCCCCTAATATTTACTGTTTCATCGTTATACACTACTAGAATCATTCTAATTATATGCCGGTAACTTCACTAACCGTGTCTTAATGTTTATCGTCTCCGATTCTTCCTTTTGTTCTGCATTATACTTTATTAGTCTGATTTTCACATGTTGTGTAATTATCGACCAATATGTTTCCAAACTAGATATGTAATTATTTGAGATCTGAACACTATGTTGATTTAGTCAAGTCTATAATTTCTGTCCAGCGAGTTAGTCAATCCTAAGGCTCAAATTATTTACAACATACATGATTTCTACTCTAATTTAGTAACATATTTATTGCTCAGGGCCGTGATGAAACCACGGTCACAATATTATCTACAACTTAGGACTTCATTTAACGCGTTCAACAATCGAGCTATTTCGATTTAATTTGCTGCATTTCTTCTGATGACTGCATACACTGCAATTTGAAGCCGCTGAATACCTAACCACAACCTTAATGTTTATATGCATTTAGGAAATTTTGTGACATCTAGTATCTGTTTAGTGTAGGAACTTTACTACATCCGGAAGATATGGATTGATGGTAGAAAAAAGTAATCAAATTATTTGGAGAGTGTCACTTAATATATATAACTTAAAAAGTACAAGAAAAATTGTGTCACAATACATAATAATATGTGATAAAGTAATACTTTTGTGCTATTACTTTATAGTGTTGATGCCCATATGTCAGGTATAATATTCGTATGAGACTGAACAACCTAACTATTTATTATTTATTTACTTATTTTTTTTTTTTTGGGTGCGAATTACGTGAAAATCTACAATGGAAAACCTTGAATTATTTAACATGCCACATCATAACTTTTTCTGACATTAAACGCATCCATCGTGGTGCATTGCGAATGGCCTAAACACAACATATACAGCTTTTAAGTCAATCAAGACATGTAAAAGAGTATAAAACTTAGATACATATAATCAATATTACGACTCTATACCTCCCTCGACACCATGTGCTTGTTTTCACAGTAAACAAGCTTTGTAAACTCCTTGATTCAGCCATCCTTGGGCCAAATGTAATGATGGTTAATCTTGATTGGAACTCTTGGGTGCCAAAAAAAGTAAACATATGTGTTTGGACCCACCCTCTCCAATCTTGAATCTCGAGGCGTGCCAATCGTTTTCTGCAATTGTGTGTTGTGTAATGTATCTATTGATTGTGTTCAACATTGCCTCTTACTATGCCCAAGCGTAAAATATGGAGTTGGTGGAAATTTACCCCACCAATTTTTTCCTCTCTTCAGGAGCTTCTGGAATTTGTCCCTCCGCTATCCTCTTTAGCGAAGAAATTTTTTTAAGGAGTTGTTTATGTGGCAATCGTGTTCTTCACACTTCTTCATCTTGCCTTCATATTTTCGCTAAGGTGCAAACTCTTTCTGTTTTGGTTATCGAACCGGAGCCACAAAAAGTCTTTAAGTTGGAGGAATCGGGTTCTAAACCCATCTTGTACCATGGGTATTGATTCGTTGTAGCTTTATTTAGTGGGTTTTTTTCTTGGGCTTTCTTTTGTGGTATTTTCTTTTGGCTCGTCTCTAACTTATAGATTGCCTTGTGTTTTTCTCATTTTTGAGCTTTCTAATAAATTCAAGGTGTTCTAAAAGAAAAAAATAATAATAATAATAAATAAATAAAATTACATGCCTAACTAATTTAGCATTAGAAACATGTATCGTGCATCTTCTCTCTCTAAATTTCTATCAATCATTTTTTAAAATTCATAATTCAAATCAAAAATCATTTATCGTATAAGAAAATAGAGTAAGAAAATAACATCGCTAAAGTATCTTAGCAACGGTGAGACAAACTATTTTCGTCACGGGTGATATTTGACGATTGCTTACGTGGAAAACCAAGACCGCAAACATAGAAAGGAAATAAAGTTAATCACACGTGGCCAGGTATTATGGACATACGGGATAAGATAAGTAACAGAAAGTCAAATATTGTTAAAGTGACACTAGACTAAAATTAATTTGGTAATAAATTACTACCTAAAAACGAGTACTTATTAAGATGTTGTCTAAGGTATTTCTTTTGATAGTTTCACTTGGGTTATCAAGTCACGGTCCCTTGTTAAGACATTGCCAGGGTTCAATGGTGATCTTCCTTTCACACTTGAAACTGGGTAGCCTCATGCTCATATATTTTCTTGTCATTAGAATTACGCTATGTGTTTATAAATATGAAATCTTAAGAAAAATAACAATGTGGTTTAATTAATTAAGGTACATTGGGTTAGGAGAATCCGAAACTGTGCAGTTATTTTACTACTTCGTTGAGTCTGAAGGGAACCCGAAAGATGATCCTATTATGCTTCGGATGAGTGGAGGCCCTGGTTGTTCTGCTGCTTCTACTCTTTTTTACGAAACAGGTATTTCTTACATCTCTAGCAAACATCATTACCAAATCAGCTTTTAGCCTTTTTCTATCATTTTTTCAAAGCAGAGGACGCCAACTTTGCAATCAGTTAACAGTCACGTTTGGTAATTCTGAACCAGTTTGCGGTTCTGTTTTAGTTAGGTCCAGTCCATTTGGGAATGTTGGAAATCAGTCCTTTTAACCCCGAAAACACAACCCCGCAAAACGCTAATCAAAACAGCAAGATGGTTTCAGTTGTTTGCATATTATAAAGGGCTAATATATACTATCTTATAATGTATTTAAGATATCTGTATTTATAAGTCTTAAAATGTTTAAGACCAAAAACATTTCTTTAATAGGAAAGATGCGTACGCATAAAATTAAAAGCCTAGAAATTTAAGTGTTTTTAAAAAGTCTGGGTTGTTACAACTTACAAGTATAGCTTTCAATGTTTGTAATCTTTTAAGACTTACAAGAAAAGAAGCATAGTGTACACCACTTTAATTCACATAATTTCAAACTTACAAGACAAGAAGCATAGTGTACACCACTTGAATGCACATATTAAAAAAACAAAACAAAACACCATATTAATACTATTTAATTTAGTCAATTAATATTAACTGGTCAATAAATACAATTAATACAGTTATTTAAACACCATTTACATAAGAAATACAAATTATAAACCATATTGTACAATCAAATTAAACACAATTCTTGCATTAAATGTCACTAATACAAATAATAAAGTACATTATACAAATATATTGGAGCCCGAACAGGTGCCGCCCAAACAGGCTCGAGTCCAAACAGGCACGAGCTAAACGAAATTCTTGATATCTGTATATTTATTGTCAAAAAGAACATAGTATACTAACATACATGATTCACTGAAAAATTTAATTACAAAGTACCGCCACTGCGACGCGCGGGTACCCCTCTAGTCTATTTAAAATGTATCTTAGTTGCTACAACAGGTCCGTGTAACATTATTATTATTATTATTATTATTATTATTATTATTATTATTATTATTATTATTCAAATTTATGTACTAAACTTTCAAATTTCATAACTCTATTGTATTTTTATACTATTTTACCCTTCAATTTGTTAAGACTCCTTTTATCGGGAGGGGTAAAATGGTCTGAAAAAGCATTAAAGTAACAAATTTTGAAAGTTTAATTAGTACATGAATTTGAAAAAGAAAAAAAAATTGTTACACAAACCTAAAATTTGTGACAAGTAAAATACATTTTAAATACATTAGCCCTATATTAAAAGGGAAAACTGAATACAAGCTTATAGTGTTACAACCTAATTCTATTTATACTAAAATAGTAAACTCATGTTGGACTACCCACTGACCCGTGACTCACTGAACCGAACCATGACTTGACCCATCATGATTACCCAACAACCTGCTGAACACCCCTATATTGCGTTAATTAACTAACATAAGAATTGTGAAATAAGGTGTTCCTAGACTAATCTTTAGCTAGAGGTCACCTGACTGCGACCTCAATTGTAATTAAGTTAAGGTGTGGATTAATTTAGTTTGAAAAAGAAGTACTCTAACTGGTCCAAAATATTTAACTCGATCCATTGTAACTCTAAATTTTGACGAGGATTGGTAAATTGGTTATTACTCTTGTTAGTACAAAATTCAGCGGTATGGTTTAAGATGAGCCGGACTTACAAGAAACATATGTTTCGGGAAGATCCGGGTAACTTTGGACTAAGTGATAATATTTGCAATAAAGAAAGAAAGCACTGTAAATCTCGCCGTGGGAAAGGGATCCCATGATTAACCTTGGGTGTAAGAGTAAGTTTCTAGAGAGAGAAAGTAATTGTGTGTATGTGTTCTTAGCTAGAAGATCTTACACTTGGTGACGTTTTACCCTTGTATGTATAGGAAAGTGATATTGTCGTGTTAGGGGGGTTATGAGGTACGGCTCATCCTATTAACCGATGGGTATAGGATGTTTGCCTTGAAGTCATTACCCTTTGACTTGCTTTATGCTTCGTCAATCATGTCGTAGGATTTGGGAATGCTGCCCTCGGTTGACGAGTTGCTACCTTTCTCAACTTAGCCAAAATATGTTCATTCCTCCATCCCAGGTTATATTCCTTATCTCTTTTGGTGGAATGGTAAACTTCCCTATGTTTAGAATTTACTAAGCACCTTAGGTTAGTTCGTTCTTCATCGACGATACCCGTCAGCGGATCTTACTAAACTCCAGCTGTTTGGAGGTGTAGTTCCGTCGTGGCTATCCGGATGTATCGGACTTGTCCCCCATTCTTGTTGTGGAATCCGAACTTCTTCCGAGTCCGAGGATGTTATGTGTGACCATCCGAGACTGTGGCCCATTTATGGGTATGTTACGTACCAAAATAGAGAGTCATGTGCATTGCACATGACAAGTAAAAAACAGTCAACAAACCAACACAACTAACTTTCCCGCCCGTTTGTTATCTTTAAATAATTTCACTTTAGCATTTTGTAAATAAGTTTTTGATCATTGATTCTCTCTTACTATCTTATAACAAACTCATTTCTTGAATAAAAAATCCATTAATCATTTCACTTCGAGTTACTATTATTGTTCAAGTAATTCTTGTGTTTGATTGCTTAAACCTTCAATCTTGTTATAGATTCTGGTTAAAGTACGTTTCAATTTGTATCAAGAGCCCTTTTCTGGCACCATTCTATCTTCAAGAAGTGTTACATTGAAATTTATTGATATTCCGGTCATCTTCTCCAGTGTAATTCCGGAAAGAAAACAAGATTCGGGCAAGAAATCAGCCACCACTGATTTCATTGTTCTATTTACTTCTGGTTAGTGTTGTACAACCACAAGATCAGCCCATTAGTGGTTAAATTCTCTGATCTTGAACAAGCTGGTCAGAAGCAATTGGATTGAGTAACCCATAACAAAATTAGTAAACATTACTCCATTGTTGATGAGTGGTAATGTTACTAGTGTAATGGTGGAAACAAGAAATACAACTAGAAATCAAGAACCTACAATGGAGTCCTTGCAACAAACTGTCAATGAATTTCAAAGAATGATGTTGGACATGACTGATGAGATGAATAGGATGAGGTCTGGAGAAGGTCCTAGCAATGGTAATCATGGTCATGGTGGTTCAAATGGTCATGGTGGTTCTAATGGAAATCAAAATGGGGGGAGGGATGTTAATGGATGGTTGTATAGGGTGAATCAATTCTTTGTCATGGATCATGTAGATGATGATGAACAGAGAATTAGATTGGTATCCATGCATCTGTTTGACAAAGCCCTCAATTAGCACAAATAGTTCATGAAAAGACATGGTAAGGTAGCCACTTGGGATGTATATGAAAGACAAATCAAGAAGAGGTTTGATTTTGTGTTTGAAGATCCATTGATGGAATTGAAGAATCTCAGGCACACATCTTCAATTCAGGTATATCAAGATTCTTTTGAGTCCTTGTTTAATAAGGTGGAATTGACTGAGAAACAAGTAATTAGTCTTTATATTGGTGGTTTAAAAGAAGAGATTGGTATGTTGATGAGAATGCTAAATGCAACAACCTTACCTGATGTGTTTGGTTGGTCAAAAATGGAAGAGACTAGGTTGGCAGTGGTGAAAAAGAATACACCATTGTTATCAACTCCTAGAAATTTTGGTAACAATTGGAATGTTAATAGGAATGTGGCTTATCCCGCTACAAATGTGAATCAAACAATGACCATGCCTGTAAATCAATATGTGAATCAAAATGTGGCCAAACAGCCTATGAATTCTATGTTTACACCTAGGAAGCATTAACTCAAAAAGAATTGGCGGAAAAGAGAGCTAAGAACCTTTGATTCTACTGTGATAAGAAGTATATGCCAGGCCATAAATGTGAGGGTCAACTGTTTACTATGGAGATAAAAGGTGGAGAGGAAGAGGATTTTGAGGAATGTTTGGAAGAAAATAACAATGATAATGAGGTAAATCAATATGTGATTGGAGAGGAAGAATAGCAATGCATACCTCATATTTCATTTAATGCATTATCTGGAGTGCCTACTCATAACGCAATGAGGGTTAAGGGTCATGTTTTAAGACAATTGTTGCACATTTTGATGAATTCAGGAAGCACACACAACTTTTTAGACATTTACACTTCTAAGAAGTTAGGGTGTAGACTCAGAAGTACCTATCCTCTTCAAGTTTCTGTGGCTGGAGGTACAAAACTAGTAAGTCAGTATATGGTCAAAGTATTTCAATGGGAGATTCAGGGTGTTTTGTTTGAAACTGATGTGATGTTGTTACCATTGGGAGGCTGTGAATTGGTTCTTGGGGTTCAATGGTTATCTACATTAGGAACCATTTTGTGGAATTTTCAAGAGCTAAAAATGCAATTTGAATATGAAGGTAAGAAGGTTGTATTAAGGGGGGCTCATCAAACTAAATTGGCTTGGATGTCTGGTAAACAGATGTCAAAGATGGTGTCTCAAATTATGGAATACCAGTTGCCTTCTGTGTGCTATATGGTGTCTGCAAACTTGAATTTGATGCAGTGTCCTAATATGGGAGATACTACAACAGTGGTAGAGTTGGAGCCATTACTTGAAGAGTTTATTGATGTGTTTGAAATGCCAAAAGAATTGCCACCACATAGGCATTTTGACCATAGAATTCCACTTAAGTCTGAGGATGTGAGTATCAATGTAAGGCCTTATAGATATCCTCCTGCACAAAAGGATACTATTGAGGCAATGATCAAAGAATTAATGGATTCAGGGGTGATTAGGCCTAGTAACACTCCTTTTCTTCACTAATAGTGATGGTCAAAAAGAAGGATGACTCTTGGAGGATGTGCATTGATTACATGCAACTTAACAAGCGTACTGTGAAAGATAAGTTCCCTATTCCAGTTATTGAGGAGCTTATTGATGAGCTGCAATGAGCACATGTATTCTATTAATTGGATCTCAGATTAGGGTACCATCAGATAAGAATGTGTGATGATGATGTTTACAAAACTGTTTTTAGGTCACATGAGGGTCATTATGAGTTTGTGGTTATGCCTTTTGGCTTAACTAATGCTCCTTTGATGGATCTAAACACCTTGAACTTGTGTTAGATTGATACTTTGAGTTATATCACTAAGTATGCGGAATCTACTTAGTAACACTTAGAAGTTTGATTGTGAGTAAGACAGTTGTATATGAATAAGAACAATGTATGTAAACAAACTATTAGCTCCAATATTATTGATGATAGTAATACGAGTGATCTTGATATCACTAGGGTTACACCTTGAAGCTCTAGAAATATCAAACCTTTAACCTAGGATCTCCTTTTATAGCACAAGGAGTCCTCTTCTACAAGATAAGTATAATGCTAATAGAATAAGATATACACAAGATCTATTCTATATTTATCTAAACACGTTTCCTAACAGTTATCTAATATGCAGTGGTAATATATGTTCTTGCAGTGGTAATGAGTTTCCACTGCAAGTACAATCTTCTGCAGTTGTAACATCTTCACTTAGCCGTGGTAACTGTTAGTATAATTCCCAACAATCCTCCCCTAACTTATGATTAATACATAAATCAATAAGTTTCTTCAAGTATTCAGTAAACATGAGGATATGGGAATTCTTCCAAACACTTATCTTCTTCTTCTTAAGTCTTTATTAGCTCTCACACTTTGATCATAAATCCTTTGTAGCAAATCTTCTATGACTTCAGTTCTTTCCCAGAACCTAAGTTTCACTGTTCTCATCACATCCAATACTCCAGCTCTCAATGGATATTCTTTCTCAGCCAACATAAAGACATCAACTCCATCTTGAGTAGAAAGATGATGCACAAAACTTGAATCATAGAACTTCCACAAGGTTCTTTGATCATGAGCTTCAAATCTCCAATATCTATCACTTGGGTCAGGTTCATATAATCTTCTGAAGTGAACCCATAACTCCTTTGCCTTGACATCAACAAGTTCATCCTTCTTGAACTGATCTTGAACAATCCTCCACAAAGTATCCAAGTCTTCTCTATCACAAGATCTAACAATATCTTCAAAATCTCTGCACATGCTTGTGACACTTCCAGTTCTGATGATCTTCCAAGCTACACCAAAACTATCAGAAAAGATCTCCCAACCAACAACTGGATATTTTGCTTGTAGAGGTTCAATATTAAGTACATCAGTCTCTATGAACAACATGTTTGTAACTTGTTCTTCTGTCAACTTGCTAGGACCCTCTTCTGCTTGAGATGATTCTTGAGTCTTTAACTTCTTTGCATCTTTTGATCCAAGACTCACTACAGACCTTTTTGTCTTCATAACTATAGGTTCTTGATCCATTGGAATGAATTTACTATCTTGTCTTTTGATTCTGTAGTAAATACCTTCAATTTGATCATGTGACATTCCTTTGAATTGACCCATCTTCATATTACCAACATGGCAACAAAAAGTCTTCATCTCAGCAATAATCTGTGCCTTTGTAAGCTTTCTTGGCTTCTTTTGACATTTTCTAGCATCCCCAATGATTTCATCAAGAGCCTGCTGATTCTTCATTTGAATGAAATCTTTAAGTTGAGCAGACTTTTGGTCTTCATTCAAGGTTGTATTTGCTATAAGTTCAATGGCCTTCTTCCTGATTATTTGATCATTGTTAATCAAGTAGTCAATCTCTTCTTCTGTAGGCACATAAGTGAACAATGGAGGTTTCTCATGTATGACAGTTGGTGAAACACTTGAAATTGGTTCTGCCATAACAGCTTCAAGTTTATCCAACCTCTTTGCTTCCATAAAACTAGCAACTTCATCTTCTTCTAGCTTTCTTTTTCTTTCATTCTCTGCTGCTTGCTGTTGCTCTGCCAATCTTGCATCAAAATTAATTTGAGCTTGTTCTTTCTTAGAAATCTTTCTTGTAAGCTCTTATTCTGAACCAGTCACAATAGCTTTTCCTTTGACTAATCTTATTCTGGCAGCTTCTTCCTCTGCAGTGGTAATTTCTTGAGTAGCAGTGGGAACTTTTTCACTTGCAGTGGTAATTGGTTGATCTGTGGGAACTTGTTCTGCTTCAGTGGAAATTTGTTGAGCAGTTCCAACTAAATCATCAAAGTTAAAACCAGCATCAGCATCTATATCTTCAAAATCCAATTTCCTCCCCTCAGTCTCAGCTACATCATCTTTTGCTTGAGCATTATCAGAATCAGTGAGCTCAGCAAACTCTTTTTCAAAATTTTTACTCCTCCCCTTAAGCTCTGCATCTGTTTTCCTCCCCTGTTTGGAAGAATCTCCCAAAATTTTAGTAGAACTTGCAGAAAACTCATCCTGAGGTGAAGATGATGAAGATAACACAACTTTAGCAGATCTTTTCTTCTTGAGATTCTCAACTTCATTCTGCAATCTTTGAATCTCAGCCTTCAATTGATTCAGCTCTGTGGCATGTTGTTCTTTGGTCTGTGCCAGATCTTTCTCCAGAGCTTGAACCTGCTTGACTAACTTGGTATAAATTTCCATCAATTCAGGTAATTGCACACTGTCTTCATCACTTCCAACTGTGTAACCTGTTGGGAGAGGTGAATCATGAGGCATTGATTCAGGCTCTTCCCTAGTTGGACTAGGATTAAGCCTTGAACCACCACTGCTTGTTCCTAAACCAAAGTGTTCAGCAACATGCAATGTTAAGATGAGAGAAGTTGGCTGTTTAGACCTTCTCTCATAAGTGTGAGTTATAGCAGGGGTATGGTGAATTGGTGGAACAACAATATTGGGTGTGTTATGGGATACAACTGGGATGGTTGCATCTTCACCCTGTACTTGAGCAATTTTAGCAAGCATTTAACACTGCTTTACACATGTTTTGAAAAACTT
The DNA here is from genome assembly GCA_030686995.1 of Artemisia argyi. Classification (NCBI taxonomy): domain Eukaryota; kingdom Viridiplantae; phylum Streptophyta; class Magnoliopsida; order Asterales; family Asteraceae; genus Artemisia; species Artemisia argyi. The sequence continues at coordinate 277,932,518 of CM060708.1, forward strand.
TTGGCTTAAGACTGGAAGGTTCATAAATTCTATTGTGAGGTTGCAGTTGAAACTCATTTAACACTGCTTGCACAAACCTTGGATACATCAAAAATTTATATTGACTCTTTACATTGCCTTTCATATTATTGAAAATAAACTTTGAAAAATTGAAAGTCCTATCTGTTGCCAAACAAACCAAAGGATAAGCCATGGTTGATGCAAATTGTTCATAAGATGTTTTCTTAGGACTTAGGCAATGTAAAAGAGTGTGAATTAAAAATCTCCAATGGGGACAAAAACATCCTTTTCTGAAAGTAACTTTTTGTTCAGATGTATCATACCCCATTAAAGCAATATTAGTGAAAATTTCTGAATTAGGTAATGTGATGATACCATTGAGATCATCCAATTGGAGAATTCTCCTCAAGGATGACTCAGTAACATCAATAGTTACCCCATCAACTGTGGCTCTTAGAGCATCCACAGATTCTTGTGTGTCTCCCTGTTCAAGAGTTATAGACTCCACAGTGTTCAAAACTGTTTGATATGAGAGACATAGATTGTGGGATTAATAGTTAAGGCATACCTTATATGAGTTGTGTTTAGAAAATCCACAATCTGATGAAAAACAGGGCCACTCTTCTCGTTTGACTTTTGTAAGTAGGCCACTTGGTTGTGCTCCTCGACAAATTTTAGAATTGCCATGATATTTGTGAAAAAGAGAATAAAAGTGTTAGTAATCAAGATAAAAAGCAAGCCATATGATAATCAATTTATAATAATAGGGTTTGAGGAGGTTGCGCAATGTGAATTATCTTTAGAAAGAATTATCTTTGGAAAAAGAATAATTTATAATAAGTAAGTAGATAATTCACAAAAGATTTTACCCTATTAATAAGGAAAGACGGTTATTTTTACAACGGCTAGTAAAAAATGGATTACTGACACAACAGTTGTAACGGCTAGTTCATCAGTGGAAAAATTACTCTTACAGTGGTAACTAATGAACTAGCAGTGGTAAAATTTTCACAACATATCAAAGAGCAGTGGTGAATAAAACATGAAAATTTGCTGCTCTTATCATAGTTTTTAGCAAACTACCAGCTATCAATGGATTTGATATGTCTTTACCATGAGCCGTTTGCTTATGGACTAGCCAACTCTTGATCACTTGGATGTATGGTGAGTTGATAACCTCGTTTTTGGTAAACTATCAACCATAAACGGATTTGATAAGTCTTTACCAGTAGCCGTTTGCTCTGGACTAGTTGATTCTTATGTGGATTAGACATGGTGAATCAATAACCATTTGTTGTGTGTCTATGATACACACCTTATTACTCCAATGACTCCAATAATATGGGTTGTATGCTGCAAACCAAAGTAACTTTCAACTTAACCCATAAAGATTAACCCAAAGTAACTTTTTAACCAAGTTACTATTCACAAAAATATCTTTCAAAAGTCAACCCGATAATAACCAAATTTACTCCTCCAACCTACCAAAACAGGTAAGAGTAAATATTCTTCATTAATTAGAATTCGACCTTGACTTTGCTTATAAAAGGGGGCTCAAAACTTTTATCTCTCATCAACAAACAACTTCAACAACACAAACCCTTAATCAACACAATGAGCTGGTTCCCAATAAGCCAACCAAAAAGACTGAAGCTTCTCCTGCTCCATCTTTGGAGTTCTATTCTAGTTCTTCCTCTGATGATGATAATGATCCAACCTTTGATCTTTCCAAAGAGCTTCCAAAGGCCCTCACCACAACATTGAAGACTGCCATAAGCAACATGATGTGGCCTGCTATTGAGAAGCCTACCCAAGCACCAAGGCCTCCCAAGCAAGTTCTGGGACTTGCTTGTCCAAGGAAACAACTCTCTTTTGATGACAAGAGAAAGAAAGATTCCAAAGGCAAGCATGACTATGAAGGAAAAGGAAAGAAACCTATAGAGTAGGTGTTAGGTTGTCGGTTTATGTCTTTTGTGATGGTTTTCTGTGTTGGTGACAATATTTTCTTGATGGTTGTAATGTACTCGTCTTATGATCAATAAAAGTACTTCTTCTTCTTGCTTTTATCACCAAACTTTCCACTGTTGTATGTTAATTTCCACTGTGCTCTTGATAACTCTGCATACAAATTAGTAGAAAACCATACATACAACACAAACAATATTAGTACCTAAAAACTATCCTGCAACACTGAAAAGTATTAGACATCAATGATTTATGGATTGAGCATTCCAATACCTGTTACCAAGTATTGAAACCTACCCACATCAAGCCCTTTTGTTAATAAATCAGCATAATTGTCATCAGTATGAATTTTAACAACATTAATAAGCTTTTTCTCAAAACAATCTCTAATAAAGTGATGTCTAATTTCGATATGTTTAGTTTTAGTGTGTTGCACAGGATTTTTAATAATGCATATGGTACTACTATTGTCTATATAGATAATGGTGTTCATGAAATTGTACCCATAATCCAATAATTGATTCTGAAGCCAAAGGATCTGAGCACAACAACTAGCAGCTGCAACATATTCTGCTTCAGTGGTTGAAGTAGCAACCATAGTTTGCTTCTTGCACTGCCATGGAACCAATCTACATCCAAGAAATTGACATCCTTCAGTAGTTGATCTTCTATCCAAACTTGCACCAGCATGGTCACTATCTGAGTATGTGATCAATTCCATTGGAGAGTCTCTTGGATACCATAATCCTAGATTAGAATAAGTCTTCAAGTACCTAAAAATCTTTTCCACTGCTGTCATATGTGATGTCTTTGGAGTCACTTGAAATCTTGCACAAGCACATACAGCAAACATAATGTCTGGCCTTGATGAAGTAAGATACATCAAGGAACCAATCATAGATCTGTAAGTGTGAACATCAACATTAGCACCACTAGCATTCTTCAACAATAGGTGAGTGGTCTTATCAGCAGGGGTATTTGAAGATTTTGCATCAGTAAACTTGAACTTCTTAATAATCTTAACCACATATTTGTCTTGACTGATAAATATGCCTTCCTTACTCTGTTGTACTTGCACCCCAAAAAGAATGTAAGTTCTCCCATAGAAATCATTTGAAATTCATCTTTCATCAGCTTCTCAAACTCTTTGCACATCTCTTGTTTAGTAGACCCAAAGATAATATCATCAACATATACTTGCACAAGTAGAATATCACCCTTGTCTTTCTTGATGAACAAAGTTTGATCAATCTTGCCTCTATGAAACCCATTATTCAACAAATAATTAGCTAAGGTTTCATACCACTTCCTTGGAGCCTGATGTAAGCCATAAAGAGCCTTAACCACTTTATATACTTTATTTGGGTGTTGAGGATCTTCACAGCCTGGAGGTTGAGAGACATATACCTCCTCATCAATAGTTCCATACAGAAAGGCACTCTTAACATCCATTTGATAGACTGTTAAGCCCATAAATGATGCATAGGCTAAAAACAATCTAATAGCCTCAATCCTTGCAACAGGAGCAAACACTTCTTCATAATCAATACCCTCCTCTTGAGTGTATCCTTGAGCAACCAATCTAGCTTTGTTCCTGATTACAATACCTCTTTCATCTTTCTTGTTTCTGAAAACCCATTTAGTACCAATGACCTTCATACCATCAGGCAAGTCACAAAGAACCCAAACCTTTTGAAGTTTAAACTGCAACAACTCTTCTTGCATAGCTTCAACCAAGCTAGATTCTCCTAGAGCCATATACACATTCTTAGGCTCCACCTGTGAGAGAAAACAGAAAAACAAACACTCATTCTTCTTACTATGTTTCTTGGATTCATATACTTCACTTATGAACCCATGAATATCATCTTTCTTTGTCTGTCTTCTAGTCTTCACACCTGATTGAAGTTCACCAATAACATTATCAAGTGGATGCACTTTATGAATTGAAGACTGTGATGTGCTAGGAATATCATATGTTGTAGGCATGTTTGAGATCTCTACATCATCACTTGGTGATTCCTGAGAAGTATGTTCCAAATTTGGGCTGACAGTGGAAACTTCTGGTGTAGCAGTGGGAATGGAGTTACCACTGCTAGTAGGAATATCTTTATTTACATCAAAATTCACACCATCTGCATCACTTGTCTTTTCAGAATTATCAACAAAGTCCCAAAGTGGCATAACAATTTGATCTTCATCATCTTTACAAGCTTCATCTTCATCAATGAATTCTTCTGAATCTTCAAGATCTTTGTCTCCAGTGCTAGAAGTGAGAGGAACATAATTCATTGTATTTGATAATGTTTCAAGATTAAATAGCCAATCTGGTCCTGAACCTACCATATTTGCTTTATTTTCAAGAAACTGAACATGCAAGTTCTCTTCAATCTTCTTTGTTCTTAAGTTATAGACTCTAAAAGCCTTGCTAACCATAGAGAATTCAACAAAGAAGCCTTCATCAGACTTTTCTTCAAATTTACCCAGATGATCAATGGTATTGAGAATGGTAACATGACACCCAAATGGCCTCATAAACTCCAAAGTATGAGGTCTTCCTCTGAACAACTCATAAGGTGTCTTGTTCTTTGTTTTAACCACTAAAACCCTGTTCTGTATGTAACAAGCAGTGTTAACTGCTTCAGCCCAAAAAGTCACTGGAAGCTTTGAATCAGCTAACATGGTTCTAGCAGCCTCAATTAGTGTTCTGTTTCTTCTTTCTGCAACTCCATTTTGTTGAGGAGTTCTTGCAACACTAAATTCTCTTTTAATACCTTTGTCTCTGCAAAAATCATCCATAACTTTATTCTTGAACTCTGTCCCATTGTCACACCTGATGATCTTGATTTTCTTTTCATATTGATTTTCAACTTCAGTGATGAATGTCTTAAGGATGCCAGTGGTTTCATCCTTGGTTCTTAAAAAGAAAACCCATGTGAATCTACTAAAATCATCAGTCACAACAAGACAATACTTCTTCAAATTTATGCTGCTCACAGAAGTAGGACCAAACAAGTCCATATGCAGCATAAAGAGTGGATGATCAATAGAATTGAATGCTTTGGTCTTGCATGAAGCTCTGTGTTGCTTTCCTTTATGACAGGCAACACAAGTTTGGTCATTTTCAAATCTTTTCTCTGGTAAACCTTTGACAAGTCCATCTTTCACAATCTTCTTGATGGTCTTGAAGTTGACATGACCAAGTCTTCTATGCCAAAGCATTGATTCATCCAAAGTGGCTTTAGCAAGCAAGCAAGTAACATCATTATTAGCCACTATGTTCTTCATGTCAATGCTATACAGATTACCTTTTCTAGGGATTTTAAGCAAAATGTCACTTTCATCAGGAAGCTTATAATCCTTAGATAAGATATAGCATTCATCTTCTGTGAATAGAACTCTATGCTTCTTGTCACACATCTGTGACACACTAAAGAGGTTGTACTTGAGTTCTTTCACATACTGCACATCTTCAAAATCAATGTTTCCAGCCTTGATTGTTCCTTTGCCAGAAACTTTGCCACCAATTCCTCCTCCAAAGCTGGAAAATTGTCCATCATAAGGTTGAAAGTCTGAAAGATAGGACTTATTGCCAGTCATGTGCCTGGAACATCCACTGTCTGAGTATCCTTGATCATTAGTAGTCTTTGAATGTCCCTGCACACAAAATAAAGGAATTAGTTCCTTTTGGGGACCCAAGCCACAAATGACTTGGATCTGCCTCGTGTATCAATATAATTATATCTATCAAAGGTCATTGATACACCATTGGGATTGTTGAGGTGATTGTTCCTTTTGGTTTCCATTCCCAATGTGCTGAGGCCTTAATAACATTTCCCATATTTAGCCTTTTCTTGTTAACAGACCCACCAGTGGTAACCTTTGGCCTTGCAATGTTAACTGCTGGCTTAGCGGTGGAAACTGCTTGTTTTGAAACTTTGGGTACCCACTTCTGATTATTGTTAACTTTCTTTTCAAAATTGGTCTTTTTCCCTGTTTGAGTAGATTTAACAAAAGTAGTAACAGGGGGCTTAGGGTAAACTCTGTTTTTATTTCTGGCAGTGGCAACTGCTGGTCTAGCAGTGGAAATTGGTTTAATGCCAGAATGAAGCAAAACAGACCTGGGAATCATCTTGCTAAGTGGATTTGGGTGAGTTAAGTTATTAGCATTTTGTCCATTCACCCTAGTATTCCCAAACACTTCCCTTCTTCCCAAGTGGTAGGTACAACTATAAGACAAATGGTCAAAGCTACCACATATATGACAGGGTTTGTTATTGAACACAAAATCACTACCAAATTGCCTAGATTTAACATGATTCCAACTCCTCATATAACCCCTAGGAGTTGGTGACCTACTTCTGTACATCTATGCATATCTAGTAGTGGGCCTAGTGAAATTAGGTTGTGACCTAGGCTTCTCTTTGACTACATCAGGAATACTTCTTTTAACCTCCACTTTAACATTCTCAGGAACACTAGGTTTAGACTCAACATTTAAATTTTCATCTTTAAGAGATGAGTCACTAGCACTATCAAATATATCAACCTCAACCTGAACCTTTTCAATTTCAACTGGTTTAACAAACTTTGGTCCATAGGTCATAGGTGGTTCCTGGAATTCCTCTAATCCTGTGTGAGCTAAGTCAATGCCAGGAGGTGATGGAACACCTCTTAGAGGTGGTGGAACTATTTTGTATCCAATTCCTGATTATGCTTTGCTCACAACTTGGGCTTCCCAAATTTTGTCAATACACTTGGATTGATGATCCAGTGTTTGCTTAGTTATCATTATATTCTCACTAGCCATTTTAACCTTTTCTAATTCTTCTCTAAGAACCTTATTAACAACAACCTGATAATCTAAGTCTCTTCTTAATACTGCAATATCATTATTGAACTTAGATTCATTTTCCCTATAATGCTCTAATTGAGTTTCTAAAACACCTAGGCCTCTTTTATGATTTGCTAAGTTATAATTAGTATGAGTTAACTCTAGGCATTGTTCATTAAATTATGCTTTAATTTTCTCATACTCTTTTAAGGCCTTACAAGATTTAGAACAAGCATTATCAATTTGTACCTCAGAGTCAGAAAAAGCCATTAGTGCAAGCTCAGTAGCAACCATTGCAGACTCTGAATCATCTTCCTCATCCTTGGTCATAAAGCTCCAATCAAAGCTCACTCCATCAATAGCCAATAGCCCCTTTGGCTCATCAGTAGTAGGTTCCTTCTTCTTGTCCTGCTTATACCAAGTTGACCTGTTGTCAGATTTCCTTGGCTTCCTGCACTCCCTGGCAAAATGCCCCTTCTTGTGACAATTATAGCATTCCACCTTCTTTTTGTCAAAACCTACTGTTTCATTGCCACTGATGTTGATCTTTCTTCCAGTCTTCTTCCAAAACTTCTTTGTCCTTAGGTTTAGTAATGCCACTTGCCATTTAATGTCCATCTCCTCCATATCATCCTAATCAATTTGATCCAAATCCTCATGATTGAGAATTGAACCACCCACTTGACTTGATATAAAGGCATAAAAAGTATTATCACTAAGTCCTGTAATCTGTCTCTTTGAGCTACCAGTGGAAACACTTCCACTACCAGTGGAAACAACAATGTTAGCACTGTCATCATCACTATCACTTTCTTCATCTGAACTATCATCAAAGGATGATGATATGAGTGCTACACTTCCTGAACTTGAGCTTATTTTGCCAGCTTTCTTCAATCTTTGTTCAATAACCTTGAAGTTATTGTACAAATCATTAAGTTTCATGGTCTCCAATTCTGGCTTATCTTCCCACACAGCAACATTGGTTCCAAACTCAGAGGGTAAGCTTCTTAAGAACTTTAGATTAAGGTCTTCCCTTTCCACCTCAATCCCAAAAACAGTGAGTTGAGTAACAATCTTTTGTATCCTTGTAAAGATGCTATCAAGAGATTCATTACTTCTTGAACCAAAGTTTTCATAAGTCTACTTCAGCAAGGTCTTTTGAGTCTTCTTGGTGGAATCATTACCACCAAAAACTTCACAGATCTCATCAAAAAGAGTCTTTGCAGTCTTGTACTTGCTGAATGCTAGAACTTGGTCTCTGGGAAGTGTCATCAGCAACAAACCTCTGGCCTTGAGATCATTCTTCAGCTGAAGTCTTTCATCATTAGTAACAGGTCCAATGTTGACCTTAATTACTTCCTTGCCACCAACCATCTCTGAAGTAGAACTTGGTTTGAAAGAATTTCCAACCATAATGATCTCCCAAAGTGTGTAGTCTTGGACCATAAAGAATTGTTCGATCATCAGCCTCCACATCTCAAAGTCATTCGACTTAAGCTTTGGAAGCTTAGCAGCAATGTTTGAGTTACTGGTTTCTGTCTCCATTGATTCTTCGGAGTGAACTAGAGTCTTCTAAATCAAAGTAACAAAGCCTGGCTCTGATACCACTTGATGGACCTAAACACCTTGAACTTGTGTTAGATTGATACTTTGAGTTATATCACTAAGTATGCGGAATCTACTTAGTAACACTTAGAAGTTTGATTATGAGTAAGACAGTTGTATATGAATAAGAACAATGCATGTAAACAAACTATTAGCTCCAATATTATTGATGATAATAATACGAGTGATCTTTATATCACTAGGGTTACACCTTGAAGCTCTAGAAACGTATATCAAACCTTTAACCTAGGATCTCCTTTTATAGCACAAGGAGTCCTCTTCTACAAGATAAGTATGATGCTAATAGAATAAGATATACACAAGATCTACTCGATATTTGTCTAAACACGTTTCCTAACAGTTATCTAATAAGCAGTGGTAATATATGTTCTTGCAGTGGTAATGAGTTTCCACTGCAAATACAATCTTCTGCAGTTGTAACATCTTCACTTAGCCGTGGTAACTGTTAGTATAATTCCCAACATCCTTCCACTTTTCAAGCTCTAATGAAATCTGTGTTTAAGCCTTTTCTAAGAAAATTTACCCTAGTATTCTTTGATGATATACTAGTCTATAGCACTTCTATGCATGAACATGTTACTCACCTTCAATTGGTCTTACAAGTCATGAGAGAAAATAGATTGTTTGCCAAAAAGTCAAAATGTGTGTTTGGCACAACACAAGTTGAGTACTTGGGGCATATTATTTTTGCACAAGGGGTAGCCACATATCCTAGTAAGATTCAAGCAATGCAGAATTGGCTAATGCCTACTAATTTGAAGCAGTTAAGGGGTTTTTTTGGGGTTGACTGGTAATTATAGAAGATTTGTTAAAGGATATGCAAGCATTAGTCAGCCATTGAATATGTTACTTAAAAAGAATGATTTTCACTGGTCTCCATAAGCTCAGGAAGCATTTGAAAAGCTTAAACAAGCTACGGGTGAATCACCAACTGATGAGGCGAAAAATGATCCATTTTTAGGGGGTCATTTAAGCCCGAATCCGAATTTATTTGATCAAATATTGCCCTAAATCGTTCCTTTTGTGATTTTAGGTACTTCGGGAGAGAAATCTGGAAAAGGAAGCAATTCGGACGTTTTTGGAGCATAAAAGTGAAGAAAACGCCAAAGTCTTAATTTTCCATGCTGGGAACAGTAGGTGACGGCGTCAAAAGCAAAACCTTGACGGCGTCAAGAGCAAATTTCATGAATTTCCATGACGACCCAGTAGAGTTTTGACGGCGTCACGTGAGAAGGGCGTCAAGAGTAAAAGAGTCATGACGGCCTGGAAGTGTCTAAGTCTTGACGGCGTCAGAAGTAGATCTAGGCAGTCCAAGGAGAGTTTTGGTGGTGAGGTGACGGCGTCACAAGATTACTCTTGACGCCGTCAGACCTGTTTTTCTATATATAGTTTTCTAATTTTTCACATTTAAGAGGAGAGAAGTTTTGGAGAAACCCTAAGTACGATTTTGGTGCAACTTTTACAGGTTTTTCAAGGGTTCCAAACCCTTGATACCTTGCATTGTAATTGAGATAAGTGTTCTTCTAATTCAATCAATATGTCTATGTGTTGGTTGTCTATATCTTGTTCTTGTCTCAATTCCATTATGCTAGGCTAGATCTCTTTTGTTTTTGCTTAGATCTAATGAAACCTAGATATTGATTATGTGTTGATTACTTGTTTATTCTTGTCTTGGATGAATGATTTATATGTTAGGCTTAAGAAAACTGGCAGATCTCCAAATGGTAACATGCTTGAACGTCTTAAGAAACATGAACCGAGGCGCACTAGGTCTTTATTGGTTGTATTTAATGCATGAGCCACTGTTTACAATCCCTATAGTTGTACTGGGCATGGTGTAGGAGGAGATAAGAGCTCATAGAATTGGGGAGTTATGTATGCCACCCCATGAATGGTATTAAGGAATACGATCCGTCATCCATGCAATTATAACAAGTAATTAACATGTAAAAGATATCTAGGGAGTAGTGAAATCTAAGTAAACACATTTTCTCCAATTACTGCTCACAACCTTAGTATAAATTAGTTTAATTTCATTTTTAGTATTTTATTTTGATTGCATCTTAGTTTTGGGTTAGTTGAATAGCAACCAATTCCGCCCACTCTTCCAAAACCCGAGAATTTTAATTGCTTTCTAAAAAAAATATAAAAACACAAAAATAATCATCCCTCACCTTTAGAACTAGTATTTAGGCTTTCTAATCCTAGCGACACTATTCCTAAGCTGAACGATCAATCCCCCGGTACTTGTCACTATACTACACTACAACGATCAGGTACACTGCCTGGTGGGGGTTGTAAGCTTCTCGAGATCCCTCGAGAGGTAAAGCCTGTTGCGATTCCCACGCATCAAGTTTTTGGCGCCGCAGCCCGGGGAATAGTTATTGTCTAGGTTAGAATTTCTTTTTATTAGGTCTACTTGCTAGATTCCTTTCTAGTAAGATTTTATTTTTATTTTTAGGTCTTCTTTAGTCTATCTTATTTCTTCGTGCCTTTGTCCGTTACTCTTTACCATCCGACATCATGGAAGGTGGTAACATCTTTGAACCCGTCATCCGACCACAACAAAACCCACCATTAGAACCCCTTAGGCCCCGAACCTTAGGAGAGTACTCCCGACCTAGCCAGCAAGGCTACCGAAACACCATTGAGCTCACCGGAGCCAATGTGACCCCCTTGCGATCCGACACCATCCGGTTGGTGCAAAGCGGATGTGCATTCCATGGACTTCGTTCCGAAGATCCAAACCAACATCTTAAGGACTTTCTCAAAATCGTAGACTCCATAGACCTAGGTGTTGAAACTAGAGAGACGACCCGTTTACACCTATTCCAATTCTCTCTACGGGATCAAGCTAGTCAATGGCTTGAGCGTTTACCCGCGGGATCCATCACCACATGGGATGATCTCACCACTCGTTTCCTTGCTCAATTTTTCCCACCGGGGAGAACTACTAAGCTTAGAAATGACATCTTGATGTTCCAACAACGTCAAAATGAATCTCTTTATGAAGCATGGACTCGTTTCAAGGACCTACTCCAAAAAGTCCCTCATCATGGCATAGATCTTTGGCTCCAAGTCCAAATTTTTTATGACCATATCGACATCTCCACGAGGCGAGCCATTGACCAATCGGCCGGTGGTAAGCTACGTGATCTTAGTGCGGAACAATCATGGGAACTCATAGAAGATCTTGCTCTCTATGACAACGAAAGTTGGAATGATCCCCGTGATTTGAACAAAACGGTCAAGGCAATATCTTTGCCTTCGAACAATTTTAGCACTCCCAACCGTAGGATCATGGAACTTGAAGGTCGAGTCAAGTCTCTCATGAAATCTTACGAAGCTCATAAACCTTCAAGCCAAGTAAGCAGAATCGCTTCTACATGCAAACTATGCAATGGCCCTCATGAGACCCATAACTACATGGAACTTCCAAAACGTGCTTATAACGAATTCACATCATCACACGTAGGTCAGGGTCCTCGAACTTCTGCCGAAGCCTATGAGGCATGGAAGGATAAACCTAATTTTAGAGGGTACCAAACGCGAAGCGTATCCTGCAATGACTCCTCACCACTCACCTGGTCCGAGCATTTTCCATCACAAGGCATTCCTAGGCAAAGCTGTGAAGATACTTTAAAAAAATTCATTCTATCTCAAGAACTACAGCTCGCTACGCTCGAGGCCAAATTTAAACAACAGCAGGCTGATGTAAACAACAAGATTTGTAATCTGTTGACTGCTATCAAAGAGCATATTGATAATAAGCCCATTCACGTTGATTAGGTTAAATCTGCTACCGTCATGAGCCCACCAGCCTCCCCTGTAAAAAATAAAAAGTCCTAGCAAGTTATTCAAACATCTATCTCCTAACGGAAAAGAACCTGTCAACCCCCCAGGACCAATCCACTTCGTAAACACCATCACCACAATATCTGCTTCAACATCCAACCCAACCCAACAACAAACTAACAAATTCAGTCGGATAGCTAAAGATGAGACCTCAAGGGTTGACCATGCTTCGGCAAGGAAACCTACCGACTCACCCGAGCAATACACCGCGCAAGAATCAGGCAAACCGGATGAAGGGAAAGAGAAATCGGAAGAGCAAGAGAGGGATCCAACCATTCTGGGTAAATCTACTATGGGAGAACCCGAGAGAAAAGTGAAGGATGTTATTAGTGGGAGTAGCAATAAGACTAAGGAAAGTAACCCTAAAGTTTTCAAGATCCCCTGTACCATTAAGGAAAAGCTCTTAACCGATAGTCATATAGATCCTAGCTTCCCAGTCAACATGATCCCCCTTTCCCTATACCACAAAACCTTCCCAGAACGCATTGCTTGCGAGAAAGTAATAGAAAATTTATCAATTAGGATTGGAGAGCTTGTTTACAATACTGACCTCACCGTGGTTGATGACGTGGACCCTCTCACTAATCAAACGTTAACCAACCTTGTCCTTGGGACACCATTTATCAATGAATCGGGAGCAATCCTTGATGAGAAAGATGGTAGTGTATTACTCACCAATGGTGTTAGGAAGGTAATTTTTCACGAGGATAGTGAGGAGGTGTACGAGTATCGTCCCTCCCTTGAGGGGAATCTATATGGGTCAAAGAATGGAGAGTTGAGGAAGATAAGACGGCGTGATCCAAATAATCTCAAAATCCCCTGCATGATCGGTCATAAGTATTTCGATAATATTTACATAAATGTATTCCTGCCAAAGAATGTTATGTCATTATTCCATTATAACAATATCTGCAGATGGGGGATGATTTACAAAGGAAAGAACGTGGTTGGTAAGGATCATGAAGTCCAGGTGTTCGTAGGTAATATGACATTCACTATGGAATTCACGATTGTGGATAACATAGAAGACTATGTCGACCCCAGGTTATCACAGGTAGTTTTGGGAGCACCTTTCTGTGAAATCACTAATGTGATAGTGGATGACTTGAACGGAATCATGACCCTCACTGATGGGATTAGGAGGATTTCATACCAAACGCCATACAAGAGAAAAGATCTTAAGGAGATAGATTGTGACGGGCTTGATATGATGAGCTCCCAACTTATCTTGTGTGATGAAGATGTTAGGAGAGGGTGTAAAAACATTTCTGATTTATCATGTGGATTCTTTAAGGATGTTAGTAAGCTTAGCTCTAAATATCGACAAGATGTTTTCGAGTTCGAAGACCCGAAGTACTTGCAATACGAAAGCGATACTGGTTTAGAAGACGACCTAGAGAGTGGAACCAATGATGAAATCATGTAGTAACCCATGACCTTGAGTCTAGCTACAAGACTCGTAAATAAAGGAAAGCGCTTCTTGGAAGGCAACCCATGTTTTGTGTGATTTTATTTGTTTGATTGTTATTTGCTTCCGTATGCATGTTTTATTTTTTATTGTTGGTAGATCATGTTTCTAAACTAAATAAGTGGAAATACTTTACTTTGTTGTTTGGCCTAGTCTTAACTCCACCTAGAAGTATTTTTGCAAAAGATAAGTGTAAGGGGAAACCCCAAATATGTTTTTAAGAAACAAACCGATCATGATTCTCCACAATATTAAATGAACATGTATATTCGTATTTGTTAGAGTCAAATGCTTGTATTGAGTCATAATGAAGTTTTGCAGGATTTTCCAGGAAGTAGGACCAAGTTTTTCCAGAAATTTTCCGGAAACTTAACATAAGAATTTCTGCAGGCCCATTCTGACGGCGTCAGAGTTTTACTCTTGACGGCGTCAGGAGTTAAAATCTTGAAATTTTACCAGTTTTGTTTTTCTAACGGAGTCTTATGGTTTTTGTGAATTATTAAATTTTATAATCTCCAGGAGATCTGCAAACTTCATTCCACAAGCATTATATCTTATCTTGTTTTCTAGGATTTAGTAACTTATATAGGATGCCGCCGATTTTACCCGAGGTTGTCTTGTCTATTTTCTCAGGTTTTACAGGTTATGTATGACAAGGAGATGATTTATATTCTGGAAGGGAAGCTTTGATTGTTCATTTTCTTGGAGGAAGATTTAACCTGGCCATCCTATTATCCATACCGAGCGAATCTGGGGAGTATTTGATTTCATTCTCTTTACTTTTTCACTTTTACATTCTTTACTTGAACATTGGGGACAATGTTCATCTTAAGTGTAAGGGGAGGGTAAAAAGATGATACCTTACATATGCACTTTCGCTTGAGTTTGTTTTGTTTAATGGTAGATGTGTAATAAAACTATGAGAAATACTTGTTAGAGCAATTTTAGCGCCATATTTAAAATTTTTTACAACATTTAGGAGTGAAACTTTAGCCATAGCAAGCGTCTCATGGATAGGAGATTGTATGACTAGCACATAACCGTATATTCAGTAAAATTTTCCACCCAAATATGTGAGGTTCGTCTTTAGATTTGATAGGAAAAGCATTTATTATTAGTGCTTATGAGTGTACCGGTAGCATTTAGATTCTAGAACTTGCGTTAGTGATGCATCCCGAGACCGCTAGTGAGACTACATTCGTGTAGTAGGATTTACTACATGATAAGAGGCATTAGGATTACCCTTGTGTTAAACCCGTATTATAATTACTTGACCATTTAAGTCATATTACTTGGCTAGTTAAGTCAACTAATTTTTCCCACACCCTTAGCGTTGTACTCATTTTCAGTACACGAAACCCCTAGTACACCCCTCCGAGCCTATCTTTTCGTTTCTAACTTTAAGCATTTTACTTAAAGGAAGAATTTGTTACACCCCACTTAAATGTACAACCAAATCGCCTTAGCCTTCCGTGTATGCGCTCATTTTTAGTGCATTATTGTTATTTGTTAAACCCTAAGTTAACTATCTAATTGATTACATGGTTGCTAAGTCGAGTCATATCCTTGTACATATTGTTTTGGGATGATTGGGACTCATGGGTAAGTACTTATTTTATGGAGTAATGGGGAAGAACATCATTTATTACCCCCATATGTACGTTAATCTTAAAAGTGCTCCAAGTGTTTTGACTTTTTTAATTCGAGTCATTAGATTAGTTAAATGTAAAGTATGTAAAGATTCAAGTGTAAGGGAAATGTTCATTCCCTATGATGTATTATTTTGGATGGTAGGGTAAGAGTGTATGCAAAAAAAAAAAAAAAAAAAAAAAAAAAATCGAAAAATCAAGAAAAAAAAAATAGAAAAAAGGAAAAAGAGAAAAAAACATACGGACTACCATCCCTTTTTATTCTATGTTCATTTTATGTTTTTGTTATTTCTCATTTATTAGCTTAAGTCGAGTCTAGTCTTGGCTTATGATGAGGCGAAAAATGATCCGTTTTTAGGGGGTCATTTAAGCCCGAATCCGAATTTATTTGATCAAATATTGCCCTAAATCGTTCCTTTTGTGATTTTAGGTACATGGAGAGTGAATTCTGGAAAAGAAGCCATTTTGGACGTTTTTGGAGCATAAAAGTGAAGAAAACGGCAAAGTCTCAATTTTCCATGCTGGAACAGTACATAAAGGCGTCAAGAGTAAACTCATGATGGCGTCAAACCCCAAGAATTAAAATCCGTAGCTCATGACGGCGTCACGCAGGGCGTCAGAAGTAGATCAAGGCCGTCCGAGGAAGTATTTGGCGGTGAGATGACGGCGTCACACCTTTGTTCTTGACGCCGTCACCCCTATTTTCCTATATATAGTTTTCTAGTTTTTCACATTAAAAGGGAGAAGTTTTGGAGAAACCCTAAAGACGATTTTGGTGCAACTTTTAAAGGTTTTTCAAGGGTTCCAAACCCTTGATACCTTGCATTGTAATTGAGATAAGTGTTCTTCTAATTCAATCAATATGTCTATGTGTTGGTTGTCTATATCTTGTTCTTGTCTCAATTTCATTATGCTAGGCTAGATCTCTTTTGTGTTTGCTTAGATCTAATGAAACCTAGATATTGATTATGTGTTGATTACTTGTTTATTCTTGTCTTGGATGAATGATTTTATATGTTAGGCTTAAGAAAACTGGCAGATCTCCAAATGGTAACATGCTTGAACGTCTTAAGAAACATGAACCGAGGCGTACTAGGTCTTTATTGGTTGTATTTAATGCATGAGCCACTGTTTACAATCCCTATAGTTGTGCTGGGCATGGTGTAGGAGGAGATAAGAGCTCATAGAATTGGGGAGTTATGTATGCCACCCCATGAATGGTATTAAGGAATACAATCCGTCATCCATGCAATTATAACAAGTAATTAACGTGTAAAAGATATCTAGGGAGTAGTGAAATCTAAGTAAACACATTTTCTCCAATTACTGCTCACAACCTTAGTATAATTAGTTTATTTTCATTTTTTTGTATTTTATTTTGATTGCATCTTAGTTTTGGGTTAGTTGAATAGCAACTAATTCCGCCCACTCTTTCAAAACCCCGAGATTTTACTTGCTTTCATAAAAATATAAAAATACAAAAATAATCATCCCTCACCTTTAGAACTAGTAATTAGGCTTTCTAATCCTAGCGACACTATTCCTAAGCTGAACGATCAATCCCCCGGTACTTGTCACTATACTATACTACAACGATCAGGTACACTGCCTGGTGGGGGTTATAAGCTTCTTGAGATCCCTCGAGAGGTAAAGCCTGTTGCGATTCCCACGCATCAAGTTTTTGGCGCCGCAGCCCGGGGAATAGTTATTGTCTAGGTTAGAATTTCTTTTTATTAGGTCTACTTGCTAGATTCCTTTCTAGTAAGACTTTATTTTTTATTTTTAGGTCTTCTTTAGTCTATCTTATTTCTTTGTGTCTTTGTTCGTGAACCATTTCGATGGATAACAATAACATTGATCGTTCGATTCCTGTTATTCGTGTTTTTCGTCGTAGGATTTTCCAAATGCCTGCCCCACTTCCTTTAGCAGAAAATGAGAACCCACCTAACCTCTCACCCAACCACCACTTTGACAATAATTCTGAGTTAGAAGAGTCTGATCATGATGATGACCATAGGGCTAGTCCTTTCTACTATTCAGACTCCGATGAGGATCTTGATGATGGTGATGTGATTAATGAAAATAGGATGGAAGAAGAAATAAACCCTCTTAGGTATGTTGACCCTAGAACTAGGAGTGAGTGTGATAGCTCATTCAACATGCAATTTCCCTGTAAAATCGGATTTAAGAGCTTTAACGCCTATCTCAACTCATCTCTTCCAATGAACATAATCTCACGTAATGAATACAATAAAATCATGGTAGATGAGTTAGAATACAAAGGAGAAAACATTATTGCTAAGGCAATACCATTGCATGTGTTTGTAGGAAGCTTGGTTTATCTTGTTGAGTTCATGGTTATGGAGAATCTAGGAGAATTTATTGATGATAAGTTGACCCAAGTTGTGTTTGGAAAACCCTTCAAACAGTTGACCAACCTTGATGAAAAACTCATAGAAGGGTTAATTACATTCTCGGACGGGGAAGAAGATTTTGTCTATCAAATGCCCCGCACACACCCTAGGTTCAAGGATTTTCCCATGGAAAAGTGTAGTAGATATCCGCCCATAGAGATGCTAAGTGAGAATGATAAGAGAAAAGGACTTAAGTATACTCATGAAAAAAATAAAAGATACTATCGCGGATGCTTAGAGTTAGGAAATGAATATAAGAAAGATGAGGCGACTATTAGATGGCTCACACTTAGTTATGTGAGCATAAGCGATACACGGTAACCCATGACCTTGAGTCTAGCTACAAGACTCGTAAATAAAGAAAAGCGCTTCTTGGGAGGCAACCCATGTTTTGTGTGATTTTAATTGTTTGTTTGTTATTTGCTTCCGTATGCATGCTTTATTTTTATTGTTGGTTGATCATGTTTCTCAATTAAAATGTGGAAATACTTTACTTTGTTGTTTAGCCTAGTCTTAACTCCACCAAGAAGTATTTTGGCAAAAGATAAGTGTAAGGGGAAACCCCAAATATGTTTTTAAGAAACAAACCGATCATGATTCTCCACAATATTAAATGAGCATGTATATTCGTATTTGTTAGAGTCAAATGCTTGTATTGAGTCATAATGAAGTTTTTGCAGGATTTTCCAGGAAGTAGAACCAAGTTTTTCTAGAAATTTTCCGGAAACTTAACATAAGAATTTCTGCAGGTCCATTCTGACGGCGTCAGAGGATTACTCTTGACGGCGTCAGGAGTTAAAATCTGGAAATTTTACCGGTTTTGTTTTTCTAACGGAGTCTCATAGTTTTTGTGAATTATTAAGTTTTATAATCTCCAAGAAATCTGCAAACTTCATTCCACAAGCATTATATCTTATCTTGTTTTCTAGGATTTAGTAACTTATATAGGATGCCGCCGATTTTACGCGAGGTTGTCTTGTCTATTTTTGTCAGGATTTACAGGTTATGTATGACAAGGAGATGATTTATATTCTGGAAGGGAAGCTTTGATTGCTCATTTTCTTGGAGGAAGATTTAACCTGGGCAACCTATAATCCATACCGAGCGAATCAGGGGAGTATTTGATTTCATTCTCTTTACTTTTTCACTTTTACATTCTTTACTTGAACATTGGGGACAATGTTCATCTTAAGTGTAAGGGGAGGGTAAAAAGATGATACCTTACATATGCACTGACTCCTCCCAAACCAACCAGTCAGCTGTGTGCAGCTGTTAGGCCCACCTGGGAGAAAGTGCAAGTTAATATTGACCGTGGAAGTATAGGGAAATCCCCGGGTCGTTAAGTCCTAACGAGATTGAAATTGTATTTGTAAACGAGTATGAGAGTGAGTGGTACTGAGGACAGTAACAAAGATGATTTGAGGGTTGATTACACTACTGATTGCTTGATATTTGGAAAATATGAAATTATAACAGAAATACAGATATAAGCACAAAATCAGATAATCAGATAACAGACAAAGAAAAGTGGTTTTTAACAAGTTACAAACTACAGGGGGTAAAAGTGAAACTTTTACAAACTTAATTTTAAAGAAAATAGAAAATGAAATTATAATTATGAAAATGATTATTATAATATTTAATTACTATTTAATTAATAAAACTAATTATATACTAATTTAAAACTTAATTTAATTTAACTAAAAATTACAACTATTTCAAATAAACCTAAAAACTTATAACAATAATTTCTAAACCTAAATAAGAACTTGAAGAAAGTATAAAAAATGAAAATAAATATTTTTGTCTTTTTATGAGTATTTTATTAATTATAAACTATTTAATTTAATTAATCTAATTAAACTATTTTAAATTACTATTATTACTAAATTACCTTAGAAAATTATGATAAAATTTATAAAACTATTTAATTACTACAGGAATACTAAAAAATTATAAAAAGTTGCTAAAAATTATATTTAAGCTAATTGACTAATTAATTACTTATTAATTAATTTTAAGCTAATTTAATTAATTTAAATAAGAAAATTAGAAAATGGACAGTGGAAATTATGAAACTATTTTTTTAAAAGTCTTAACTACTTTATAAAACTTAGGAAAAATATAAAATTCTACTTTAGTTAATTAAAATTAAAGAAATCTATTTAATTACTAATATTACTTATTTAATTATTTAACTAGTTTTAAATCTAATAAATAATAAACTGCTTAGGAAAATTCTAAGAAAATTATTTTAACTATTTTAAGGTACTAAGTAATTTATAAAATTTTAAAATTGGACAAGTGCTTATTAATAAGCTAAGATGAAAATTAATTAGATAATTTCTATTAAATAGAAGCTATCACTATTTTTATGTTTGCTTTTTCTGGTTTTTCTTTTATAAAACTACTTAAATACTTAAATTAAGAAACTTTTACAAAGGAAACTACTTTAGAACCTTAAAATAAGCACTGAGGGTGCTTATAAGCTTATACAGTTGACTATGGTTGACCAAACTAAGAAATAAGCTAAGTTGAGTTTATGTGGGGTCCACTATGGTGAAATCTGGATTACCTAAGTTACTTATACCTAATTAAGCTAGATTTAATGAGATAAACTCCTAGGATAAGCTGGAAAGCTCTAATAAGCAATTGCTTATTTGGTTTCTGACTCAGAAGTGGGACAGACTTTAGGGACAAGTCCAGGTGGGGTCCACTGATCTAGAGGTCAAACTAAGAGTCAAGTATTGAACCTGGGTAGGAGGGGGATTGTAAGAACCAAGGTATAAGGTGTGGGACCTACTGGTGTGGGCTGCAGCCACCACTAAAGTTGGTGGTGTGGTGGTGGTAAGCTGGTGCAAAGGGTATTGGTTTGCCCTGCAGTCCACTTTCAATGAGTGTGGGGTCCACAAAAGTAAAAGAGGGTTCAAACTAAACCTAGGGGTTCAAAGATGGGTTGATAAGCTACAAATTAAACCAAGAAGCTAAGCTTTTGGCTTACTAATAAGCTCTGTGTGAGCCTTTAAAATGGTGATCATACACTGAGTGCTCAGTGTAGCTTTTTGAAACAGGCTACAAACTAGGGTCCTAAAAGCTATAGTCCAATAAGCTAAACCTCAAACTAATCCTAAATATGAAAGGGTGGACTGATAAGCTACAAATTAAGCTAAAGGTTGGGGTGTGGTGTCCACTAATGAGCACACAAGAGGTCTTGGTATTTTGCTTAAAATCTGTGCACAGGGGAGGTTCTTCCCCTGCAAGTGTCTTTGAGCTTTTGCACAAGCTTAAGAAAAAATCTTAAAAATCTAATAAGCTTAGATTCCTAGAGTTTAGGTGGTAGATTATAAGCACAAGAAATTTCAAGCTCTAAATTAGCTTCCTAAATTCTAGAAAAATCTCCCAATTTTTGAGAAATCTGAGAACAACACAATTTGACTTTTTGAATGGTGAACTAACTTTGACTTTGATGAACTTCTGATTGATCCTACTTGTTTAATAAGATGTTATAAGCTATTATTAAGTTAAATTAAGCTAGTGTACTGACTTGTGAGATGATATGCTGAGATTAGGACTCAAAGATCACCACAGTTAACTGTGGTGATAAATTACTTGTGATTTTGACTTTTAACAAACTAAGACTTGATTATTTTTGTTTTTCTGGACTAATATTATACTATATGACTTGTGTAAACTAAAAATAACAACAATAACAAGCTGAGTTACACAGAACATGCAAATCCAAACACACCTTTATACTAGACTGTTTTGAGATTTAAGTAGCTAAGGGCTATAAGAGCTTATCCTACTGATCCAACATAACTTATTATGTTATATTAAGTATTAATAAGTGCTTAGAAACAGAAAATGACCACAAATACACACTAATGCTAATTATACTAACTTGACTGTGAAACTTTGATTATTTAGTAACTAGAAATTCTAACATACAAGGTATTAATTTAAGATTATATTATAACTATATAAGACTTAATAAGCATAAAACAACTAAAAAATAAGCAATGAACAAAGCTACACTATAAAGACAGTTATGAGATTTTTTTGAACTTACAAAGTTGCTTTCCTGATCAAACCATGAACCAAGAACAACCTATTTCCTCCCCTGAGGATCTAAACCAAAACTCCAAAGCTGCTTCCTTTCCAAATCACCTCTGAATCCCAGAAATTAAGAACAAATTGCAATAGTTGACTTTAGTTGACCAATTTGATAGTTATTGAATTTTTTATATTAAACTGATTAGTAGGTTACTAAAAGCTTTATTGAGCTTATATGAGCTTACTCAATCCATGAATCCATACAGTAACAACAACACAGATTATTTGAGATTTTTGATATGAAATTGAAAATTGCACAACCTTAAGTAACAACACAAACTTGATTTTTATTAACTAAGAAGATTACTAGTACACTGAGAATACTTAAACTGAAACTTGAAAGCTTTGAATTACAGTTGAACTTTTAAAACAACTAATACGACATACACTTTTTAAATTTTAAACTAGATATCATACTCCTCTGCTTCTCTTTCCTTTTATAAGTCCACATTAGGGTTCCAGGACACCTTCTGAGCACATCTTGACCATTGAATTGTCTTGATTGATCCTGACCTTTAAATCTTATTTTTGGCGCCAAAAGTCTCCAAGTTAACTTGGAGCCAACGTTCTGCAATTAAAGAATTGTGGATTGTTGTGGAGGTGGCAGGAGACAATTAGGATAGTTTTTATGCAAGTTGGGGCAATAGGGAATAAAACAGAGGACAAAATGGAGTTTGGAGAGAATTTTGGTGTGGATAGCATTAAATGAGGAGTGGGTTTGCTGTGAGGTGGAAAGGAGGGGTTAGGGGAGTAGGGGGTGAGGTGGAGAGGTGAGGTGGTGGTGGAATACCACTTGGTTTTGGTGGTTTCAGGTGGTGGTGAGGGTGATGAACAGTATTGGTGGTTTGGGCGGTATTGGGGGTGGTCAAATGGGGTCAACGCCCGTTCTAAATAATTAAGGGGTGGACTGGACTAAGGTTTGGGCCTGGGGTGTGTGTGGGTTGGGTAGTTTAGGTTTGTGTTGGGTTGGATTTGGTTTTGGATTTAATAAATAAATAAGGTCCGGTTTGGTTGTGGTGTTTATCAAGGACCAATTTTGTAATTTTGGTAAAATAGAGGGACTGAAAATGTGATTTTCCCAAAGTAATTTCAAGTGCTATTTTTGCCAAATATGATAAACCAAGGACCAAATTTATGATTTTTTTCATTTAAAAATATCCAGGGACCTTTTCTGTAATTTCTCAAACTCCAGGGACCATTTATGTAAATTTGGATTTTTAAGGGACTGTGGTTGTAATTTCTCAAAAGTTTATCAAAATTGTTCCATTTTGTCATTCATGCATAGTACAAGGGTATTATTTGTAAATTTCTAAGTTTTGAATACCCAGGGACCATTTTTGCTAATTTTGTAACTTGAGGGGTAAAAGTTGCCAGTTTGTGTAAACTTTCATCCAGGGATCATTTGTGAATATTTTTGGTTTCCCAAGGACTTAAGTTGACTTTTCATTCATTTTAAACCTTCAGGGACTAGTTTTGACACTTTGTGAAACTTGAGGGACTGAAACTGCCAATTATGCAAACTTTGTACGTTTTTCATTTGTTTTTGCATATTTTGTATTTGAAACATATAAAACACACTTCTAAGATATTTTAAGTATTATGATGCATTTTTGAGTGTTTTTGTATGTTTTGGCAGCTCAGATTGGTATAAAATGATGAGTATTTAGACACTCATCAATCCCCCACACTAAACTATTGCTAGTCCCTAGCAATCTATTTGAGAAAAAATGAATGGATTTTAACTCTTTACCAAAAGCCATCACTTCTTGAGTAGCCAGGTGTAAGAACTGTGGCACACCTGATAACCATGTGATTTTTAGCAAACCACCAGCTGTCAACGGATTTGATTTGTCTTTACCAAAAGCCGTTTGCTTCTGGACTAGCCAACTCTTGATGGAATAGTCAACATCTTGGTGAGCTGATTACCAATTATGGTTTTTCCACGGCCTTTACCACAAGCCATAATCTTGCGGGCTAGTCAACTCATTTGCTTTATGGGATAAGGGGAGCTGAGGAACCATACAATTTTTGGCAAATTGCAAGCCATCAATGGTTTTGAGATGTCTTTACCAAGAGCCGTTTGCTCCTGGACTAGCCAATCCTGTTGTGGGTTAGACATGGAGGATTGATACCATTATTTGCATTTCTAAGTGTGAAAAAACTGGTAATTTTGATCAAATGGGGGTTCTTGATGGAACATGTGTTTTGCATTCGTGAGAACGCTCCCCCACACTTAGAACTGAATATTGCCCTCAATATTCACAGTACTTGGTGTCCCACCAAGACTTAGAACGTAAGGAGGCAATACTATTAACCTTTTTATTTTACTCTATTTACATACAAACTCACTTTTTTCTTTTTATTTGACTTATACCATTTTTTTTTATTTTTTTTTTTTGAAAAAATATTTTACATATGTACAACATGTGGTTCGTCTCCCCCACACTAGGGTGTTAGAAAGGGATGAGAAGACAGAAATATGGGTGACGACCCATATTGCTACTGTTTTTGATTACCGAGTCGCTAGCTTGACTCGACCTCGAATTGATTTGTCCATGAGGTAGCTTGTTTTTGATTCCCGAGTCTCTAGCTTGACTCGACCCCGAATTAAAATTGTCCTTGGGGAAACTTGTTTTTGTTAACCGAGTCTCTAGCTTGACTCGACCCCGAATTTATTGGTCCATGGGGTAAGTTCGGAGATCCGGGACAACCATTGGTTGTATATCCCCTCCAAAATAGTGTTTTAACCGATGACCATTTACTTTAAAATTGGGACCGTCGGGTTGCAATAACTCAACAGTTCCATATGGGTATACTTTGGTTATAGTAAATGGTCCAGACCAACGGGTTTTTAGTTTTCCCGAGAAAATTTTTAATCTTGAATTCAGAAGAAGAACTCTGTCACCAACGTTGAAAACGCGGTTCTTAATTTTAGAGTCATGTATCTTCTTAGTCTTTTCTTTATAGATTAAAGAATTTTCGTAAGCTTGATCACGTAATTCATTTAGTTCGTTTAGTTGAACTTTACGGTGATCACCCGCTGTCTGAAGGTCGAAATTTGCATGTTTTAAGGCCCAATAGGCCTTATGTTCTAATTCGATCGGAAGATGACATGCTTTCCCGTACACTAGCTTATATGGAGTACACCCGATGGGTGTTTTGTAAGCAGTGCGGAAAGCCCATAATGCATCGTCCAGCTTATCCGACCAAGAGGCACGGTTTTCACCAACCGTCCTCTTGAGAATTCTCTTTATACCACGATTTGAGACCTCCACCTACCCACTTGTTTGGGGGTGGTATGCTGTAGAAAGACGGTGAGTTACACCATATTTCAGCATTACTCTCGCAAATTGTTCATTGCAAAAGTGAGTACCACGATCACTGATAATGGCACGAGGAGTCCCGAATCTGGCAAAGAGAGATTTTAAAAACTTAACAACTACTCGGGCATCATTGGTGGGTAAGGCTTTTGCCTCAACCCATTTTGACAGATAGTCGACAGCCACGAGTATATACTTATTCCCTCGTGAAGACGGGAATGGCCCCATAAAATCAATGCCCCACATATCAAATATTTCACAGACTTGGATGGCGTTTTGTGGCATCTCATTCTTTTTAGAAATATTCCCGTGACGCTGGCAAGCCTCACAAGTTTTGATAAGTTCATGGGCGTCTTTATAGATCGTGGGCCAAAAGAATCCTGAATCGAACACCTTTTTGGCGGTGTAGTTTGGGTTATGATGTCCCCCCGAGGGTCCATCATGACAAGCTTTAAGAATTTCCATGGCTTCTTGGCCATGGACACACCGTCGGATGACTTGATCCGCACATATTTTGAACAAGTAGGGGTCGTCCCAGAAGTAATGTTTTACATCTTTAAAGAATTTTCTTTTCTGTTGGGACGACATCCCTTTCACAACGAAATTTCCCGCACGGTAATTTGCAAAGTCGGAAAACCATGGGGTGGTGGCCAATGTTCTGAAAGGCTCAAGGCGCACTAAGGCGCAAAGGGGGGCAAAGAGCCTCAAGTCGAGGCGCATTCTAAGGCGCAGGATTCATGAATGCGAGGCGCACTAAATACATTAAGGTTTTTATAACATATGTGACCATTTATGTAGATTAAATAATACAAAATAACATTAAAATACTAATACATGACATATATTGACATTATAAAGATTAAAATGGATCATTTGTCACTTCTCAAACGGATCAACTCTTTCATTTGATGACTTATATAGAGATTAAAATCCATATCAGACTAAATATGCTTGTATCCTACACTTGTAGACTTACATCTAACAAAGCTCACAATTTAACCCAAAATATCAAGCAAGCAACGTATTAATATTCAAGGCACAATGCCACGTTTTCATGATAATATGTCGTAAAGAAAATATTTAATGAAACAAAGTAACTTCTTAAATAAAATTTCAATCAATAAAATAAACATAAAATCAATTCAAATTTACAAATCATACAAGTACTCACCATATGACTTAAAAGGCCCATGCATATAACTTATAAGGCCCGTGTATCTTATCTTAATATTTAGAAAAAAGCCCAAAAACCCGTTACATCTTCGAGGCGCAAAAATCCCTAAGGCGCAAAGGCGCAAAAATCCCCAAGTCGCGCGATTTTTGTGGGATTCATGCATGTCGTGAGCCTCGATTCAAAAAAATCCCTAAGGCTAGAGCCTCGTGCGATTTAGCGCCTAGGCGCGCCTTAGGCGCGATTTTTAAAACTCTGGTGGTGGCATTATCCCGGTTAGAGATTAGATTTAGAGTCTCCAGAGGAAAAGTTTCATTTATTTCTTTTCTCTCGAGAATATCCTGATGAGGATTTTCTAACCGGGACAAGTGATCAGCAGCAAGGTTTTCTGCTCCTTTTTATCTCTTATGAGAATATCGAATTCCTGGAGGAGCAGGACCCAACGGAGTAGTCTTGGCTTTGCATCCTGTTTAGTGAACAGGTATTTCAGAGCCGAATGATCCGTATACACCACGCTTTTGTTTAAGATTAAGTAAGACCGAAATTTTTCGAAGGCATATACCACAGCTAATAATTCTTTTTCTGTGGTGGTATAGTGTGTTTGAGCCTCATTCATGGTCTTACTTGCGTAGTGTATTGGCTGAAAATGTTTGGTTTTGCGTTGCCCCAGAACTGCACCAATAGCGAAATCGCTAGCATCGCACATAAGTTCAAAGGGTAAGTCCCAGTCGGGGGCAACAAGGATTGGTGCCTCGGTAAGCCTTTTCTTTAAAATTTCAAAGGCTTCGATGCACTCTGGTGAGAAGATAAAAGGAGCATCCTTTTCAAGAAGATGAGTCATAGGCCGGGCTATTTTAGAGAAATCCTGAATGAATCTCCGATAGAACCCGGCATGGCCGAGGAAACTCCTAATTCCTTTAACAGTGGTGGGATGAGGCAGTTTAGCAATAACATCAATTTTGGCCTTATCGACCTCAATCCCACTTTTTGAAATTTTATGGCCGAGGACAATGCCCTCCTTAACCATAAAATGGCTCTTCTCCCAATTTAGACAAAGATTAGTGTTTTCACAACGTTGAAGCATTTTTTCTAAATGGGAGAGGCATGAGTCGAAAGAATTCCCGAAGACTGAGAAGTCATCCATGAATACCTCCATGGTTTTTCCAATCATGTCATGGAAAATAGCCATCATGCACCTCTGGAACGTGCCCGGAGCATTGCATAACCCAAAAGGCATGCGACGATAGGCAAATGTCCCATAAGGGCATGTGAAGGTAGTTTTATCTTGATCCTTTGGATCAATGGGAATTTGGAAGTAACCCGAGAAGCCGTCAAGGAAACAATAATACTCATTTCCTGCTAGTCTTTCGAGCATTTGGTCCATAAAGGGCAGAGGAAAATGGTCTTTCCGGGTGGATTCGTTAAGCTTTCTGTAATCAATACATACTCGCCACCCTGTAACCAAACGAGTTGGTATTAACTCGTTGTCCTCATTTGTGATAACCGTAATGCCACCCTTCTTTGGAACACAATGAATTGGGCTTACCCAAGGACTATCAGATATAGGGTAAATCAATCCCGCATCAAGAAGTTTGATAACTTCAGCTTTTATAACTTCGTGGATTTTTGGATTTACCCTTCGTTGATGTTGCACGGTAGGTTTAAAGTCCTCTTCCATTAGGATTTTGTGTGTACAAAAATCCGGGTTAATACCCTTTATGTCTGAGAGCTTCCAAGCAATTGCTTGCTTGTGGGACTTTAAAACCTTAAGAAGCGCAGATTTCTCCTCATCCTTTAAGTCTTTTGCAATAATGACCGGTAACTTATCGTTACCTTCCAAGAATGCATATTCTAGATGAGGAGGCAGGTCCTTAAGTTCAACCTCGGGGAAGTCATCATTTTTCTCAACATATTTGACTTCCACCTTATGAAGTTGTGGAGGTAGAACAGGAATGGGAGAAGGATCTTTGTTCAATAACTCCTCAAGGAGAAGTATATCCCCCTCCGGGTCAATCTCTTGGTTATCAATTCCTTCGGGAACTGAATCACTTTGGAGAAAGGCCTCTAATTCCTCAAGTAGAAAATCACTTCCCTCAAACGGAGTGAGGGAAGGAGAAGAATTAGCGATTATAGGATCAGAAGAAGTAGTGGGATTGCCACTCAGAAAATTATCAGCGAATCCAAGGAATTCTTGAGCATACTCCTCGGATGCAATGTCAATGACATCAATTCGGTTGACCGAATCAGCATTATAATTCGAGGAGTATCTCGAGGTTTGATCAAGGTTGAACGTTATCGCTTCATTTCCAACTCGTAACGTAATTTATTCATCGAAAACATCGATTAATGCACGTCCTGTTCTTAAGAATCCCCTCCCAAGAATGAGAGGAACTCTTGGATCTGCATCGAAATCAAAAACGACAAAGTCTGCCGGAAAATTGAACTGTCCCACTCTCACAAATACGTCCTCGGCAATACCGAGGGGACGTGAAATTGAACGGTCTGCAAGCTCGAGAGTCATGCATGTGGGACTAAGTGCCTGAAGAGAGAGCTTTTTCCAAACTGAGTGTGGCATTAAGTTGATGCTTGCACCAAGATCGGCCAAGGCAAAACATTCAACCATCCCAGGAAAAATACATGGTATTAGGAATCTCCCAGGGTCTCCTAGCTTTTTGGGAAGCTTTTTTAATAGAACCGCAGAGCAGTTCTCATTGAGTGAAGTTCGTGCCATTTCAAACATTTTTTCTTTATTGCTCAACAGGTTTTTGATTGTCGATGTGAATTTGGGCATTAAAAGAAGAGCATCCGCGAAACTAATATCGAAGTGTAGTTCTTGGAAAATCTAAAAGAATTTTTCCATCTGATGATTAGGTTTTTCACAGAGCTTTTGGTCTTGCAATCGTGAGGGATATGGAATTGTTGTTTTTGGGTTGGCTTTTGGATATTCAACAGGACCTTTGGTAGTTTCAAACACGACTCTTTTAGTGGGAGTCGGGACCGGGATAATTGGAGGAGGGATGTCATTGGTACCTCCGTTATTATTAGGAAGTACCGTATCCGTAGTATCCTCAGTTTCACATTCCTCTACAGGGATAGGAGATGAGGTAGAGGGAGCTGTAGGTCCTTGGTAAGAAACTCCACTTCTTGTGGTGATCGCCTTTACATCGCCCCTCGGATTAGCGATCGTGTTGCTAGGTAAAGTTGTACCTGAGCCCGAGGGTCGATCATTTAAAGACTTCTGGAAATTAGACATTTGATTAATCAGCATTTTGTTCATTTCTTCTTGGGATTTTATAAACTGTTTTAATAATTCCTCATGTGATGGTCCAGTTGGAACAATGGCTTGATTTTGGGTTGGAAGATTTTGAGCCCGATTGTTCTGGAAATTCCCATGTTGCTGATTGTTATTACCCTGGAAGTGGTTTTGTTGTTGAGAATTACCCTGTGGGTAATTGTTCTGACCTTGATTTCTGTTATAATTCCCCTGGTTTTGATTTTGGTGAACCTGGTTTTGACCAGAATTGAAATTACCTTGGTTGTTATAACCTTGGTTCATTCGGTTCTGGTTCTGATTCTGGTTAAAATTCTGGTTCATGTTTTG
Source organism: Artemisia argyi (assembly GCA_030686995.1). Classification (NCBI taxonomy): domain Eukaryota; kingdom Viridiplantae; phylum Streptophyta; class Magnoliopsida; order Asterales; family Asteraceae; genus Artemisia; species Artemisia argyi. The sequence goes on from CM060708.1 coordinate 277,962,534, forward strand.
AGGTTGATTAAACCCTGGTGGTCCGATGTAGTTATTAGATCGGTAGCTCAAAAGGTTTCGATCTCCTTGCGGTTGGTAAGAATTACCTCCCGTATTATAGGAACCTTGAGCTGCATACACGTTTTCACGAGCCGAGCCACTGGAGGCTTGGCAATCTGTGTACAGATGTGGACCACCGCAAGTTTCACAACTTGGGTAAACAGTTTTGACTTGATTAGGATTTGTCTGATGGATACGCAAAAATGCTGTAGACAAATCATCCATCCTTTTAGCTAGGATTGATATTTCAGTGTTTGCCGGAGTGTCTGACTTAAATGAGTCGTTCCTCTCAGCAGAGGAGTCCCAAAAATTATGATGGGCAGTCATGTTTTCGATTAAGTCATAGCACTCTTCAGGGGTCCTTTTCATAAAGGTACCCCCAGCAGCAGCATTGATGGTGTCACGATGACGGAGTGTCAAACCATTATAAAAGGTGTCAATAATGGTGACAAGAAGCATGTTATGATTGGGACACTTATCAATGGCAAGTTTGTAGCGTTCCCATGCCTCAAATAAGGACTCTTCGGGAAGCTGTCTGAAATTGCTGATGTCATTCCTCAGCTTTGTGACCATATATGGTGGAAAGTATTTGGCCAGAAATTTAGTGATCATCTCATCAAAAGTGTGGATCGAATTCTTTGGAAGTCGATCAAACCAGGAAGTTGCATGATGAGCGAGAGAATAGGGGAACAAGTATAAACGTAGGCCGTCATCAGTGACGCCATTTTGTTTCATGCTTTGGGTGACAGTTAAAAATTTGTCGAGATGCCTGTTGGCATCGTCACCTGGCAATCCGTGGAACTGGCACGTATTCTGGATCTGTTGTATCATGTGGTATTTTAATCCAAAATCCGTGGCTTAAATAGTGAGTGGTGCAATTGGTCCACCCCTCCCTTGCATGGTAGGTTGACACAGTTCCTCCAAAGTTCGGGTGTCAGGAACTGGCTCCTCCTTGGGAGGGATTGGGGGCTCGTCGTTCATTTTTATTGTGTGTTCTTTTTCAACAATACGTAACTCGGGTACGTTTTTCTTCTTTTTATTCTTTGCTTGTGAACGAGTGCGCATGCACAAAAATTAGTTTTCAACACAAGATAGAGGCAAAACTACAGTGAACTTAAAACCCAATAATCACAAATGAACAGCTCCTTTAAAAAAGGTACACTATTCACAAGGATATAATGGTAGGTTTTGAATCTTAGGTTTGGGAACTTATTATGTTCACACCCCCAGTTGGTAGGTGTTCTGCCTTGGTTTGCGGTGGTAAACTTTTATGTAATTATATTCACAGTAAAATGTTTTTGGCTTTTCGTGTATGTGTGAAAAAAAACTTGGACAATATTTTTGAAACTGATTCGTTAACCGAAATCGTTCCTTTAAGATTACTTGCAGGCTGGCGGGAGGAAATAAATGGATCCCTCTTAAGTTCGCAATTTAATGTCAGAACTTACCTTAAACCAACTGTATAGGTTGTAATCGTAAAGATACGAAGTAATTTAACTTCACAGTTTTGTTTTGTTGTTTATGATTTGTTTGGTGTTGTTAACACTTCAGGAGAAATGTTAATGAACGTTTTCAGATATGATTTTGATTTTTCTTAAAAATTTACAAAGTGGTGATATTTGTACAGGAGGGTTTTTGAAAACCACTAAACTTTTACCGTTTTGAAATACGCAACAACCTCCCCGGCAGCGGCGCCAAATTTTGACTCCTCCCAAACCAACCAGTCAGCCGTGTGCAGCTGTTAGGCCCACCTGGGAGAAAGTGCAAGTTAATATTGACCGTGGAAGTATAGGGAAATCCCCGGGTCGTTAAGTCCCAACGAGATTGAAATTGTATTTGTAAACGAGTATGAGAGTGAGTGGTACTGAGGACAGTAACAAAGATGATTTGAGGGTTGATTACACTACTGATTGCTTGATATTTGGAAAATATGAAATTATAACAGAAATACAGATATATGCACAAAATCAGATAATCAGATAACAGACAAAGAAAAGTGGTTTTTAACAAGTTACAAACTACAGGGGGTAAAAGTGAAACTTTTACAAACTTAATTTTAAAGAAAATAGAAAATGAAATTATAATTATGAAAATGATTATTATAATATTTAATTACTATTTAATTAATAAAACTAATTATATACTAATTTAAAACTTAATTTAATTTAATTAAAAATTACAACTATTACAAATAAACCTAAAAACTTATAACAATAATTTCTAAACCTAAATAAGAACTTGAAGAAAGTATAAAAAATGAAAATAAATATTTTTGTCTTTTTATGAGTATTTTATTAATTATAAACTATTTAATTTAATTAATCTAATTAAACTATTTTAAATTACTATTATTACTAAATTACCTTAGAAAATTATGATAAAATTTATAAAACTATTTAATTACTACAGGAATACTAAAAAATTATAAAAGGTTGCTAAAAATTATATTTAAGCTAATTGACTAATTAATTACTTATTAATTAATTTTAAGCTAATTTAATTAATTTAAATAAGAAAATTAGAAAATGGACAGTGGAAATTATGAAACTATTTTTTTAAAAGTCTTAACTACTTTATAAAACTTAGCAAAAATATAAAATTCTACTTTAGTTAATTAAAATTAAAGAAATCTATTTAATTACTAATATTACTTATTTAATTATTTAACTAGTTTTAAATCTAATAAATAATAAACAGCTTAGGAAAATTCTAAGAAAATTATTTTAACTATTTTAAGGTACTAAGTAATTTATAAACTTTTAAAATTGGACAAGTGCTTATTAATAAGCTAAGATGAAAATTAATTAGATAATTTCTATTACATAAAAGCTATCACTATTTTTATGTTTGCTTTTTCTTGTTTTTCTTTTATAAAACTACTTAAATACTTAAATTAAGAAACTTTTACAAAGGAAACTACTTTAGAACCTTAAAATAAGCACTGAGAGTGCTTATAAGCTTATACAGTTGACTATGGTTGACCAAACTAAGAAATAAGCTAAGTTGAGTTTATGTGGGGTCCACTATGGTGAAATCTGGATTACCTAAGTTACTTATACCTAATTAAGCTAGATTTAATGAGATAAACTCCTAGGATAAGCTGGAAAGCTCTAATAAGCAATTGCTTATTTGGTTTCTGACTCAGAAGTGGGACAGACTTTAGGGACAAGTCCAGGTGGGGTCCACTGATCTAGAGGTCAAACTAAGAGTCAAGTATTGAACCTGGGTAGGAGGGGGATTGTAAGAACCAAGGTATGAGGTGTGGGACCTACTGGTGTGGGCTGCAGCCACCATTAAAGTTGGTGGTGTGGTGGTGGTAAGCTGGTGCAAAGGGTATTGGTTTGCCATGCAGTCCACTTTCAATGAGTGTGGGGTCCACAAAAGTAAAAGAGGGTTCAAACTAAACCTAGGGGTTCAAAGATGGGTTGATAAGCTACAAATTAAACCAAGAAGCTAAGCTTTTGGCTTACTAATAAGCTCTGTGTGAGCCTTTAAAATGGTGATCATACGCTGAGTGCTCAGTGTAGCTTTTTGAAACAGGCTACAAACTAGGGTCCTAAAAGCTATAGTCCAATAAGCTAAACCTTAAACTAATCCTAAATATGAAAGGGTGGACTGATAAGCTACAAATTAAGCTAAGGGTTGGGGTGTGGGGTCCACTAATGAGCACACAAGAGGTCTTGGTATTTTGCTTAAAATCTGTGCACAGGGGAGGTTCTTCCCCTGCAAGTGTCTTTGAGCTTTTGCACAAGCTTAAGAAAAAATCTTAAAAATCTAATAAGCTTAGATTCCTAGAGTTTAGGTGGTAGATTATAAGCACAAGAAATTTCAAGCTCTAAATTAGCTTCCTAAATTCTAGAAAAATCTCCCAATTTTTGAGAAATCTGAGAACAACACAATTTGACTTTTTGAATGGTGAACTAACTTTGACTTTGATGAACTTCTGATTGATCCTACTTGTTTAATAAGATGTTATAAGCTATTATTAAGTTAAATTAAGCTAGTGTACTGACTTGTGAGATGATATGCTGAGATTAGGACTCAAAGATCACCACAGTTAACTGTGGTGATAAATTACTTGTGATTTTGACTTTTAACAAACTAAGACTTGATTATTTTTGTTTTTCTGGACTAATATTATACTATATGACTTGTGTAAACTAAAAATAACAACAATAACAAGCTGAGTTACACAGAACATGCAAATCCAAACACACCTTTATACTAGACTGTTTTGAGATTTAAGTAGCTAAGGGCTATAAGAGCTTATCCTACTGATCCAACATAACTTATTATGTTATATTAAGTATTAATAAGTGCTTAGAAACAGAAAATGACCACAAATACACACTAATGCTAATTATACTAAGTTGACTGTGAAACTTTGATTATTTAGTAACTAGAAATTCTAACATACAAGGTATTAATTTAAGATTATATTATAACTATATAAGACTTAATAAGCATAAAACAACTAAAAAATAAGCAATGAACAAAGCTACACTATAAAGACAGTTATGAGATTTTTTTGAACTTACAAAGTTGCTTTCCTGATCAAACCATGAACCAAGAACAACCTATTTCCTCCCCTGAGGATCTAAACCAAAACTCCAAAGCTGCTTCCTTTCCAAATCACCTCTGAATCCCAGAAATTAAGAACAAATTGCAACAGTTGACTTTAGTTGACCAATTTGATAGTTATTGAATTTTTTATATTAAACTGATTAGTAGGTTACTAAAAGCTTTATTGAGCTTATATGAGCTTACTCAATCCATGAATCCATACAGTAACAACAACACAGATTATTTGAGATTTTTGATATGAAATTGAAAATTGCACAACCTTAAGTAACAACACAAACTTGATTTTTATTAACTAAGAAGATTACTAGTACACTGAGAATACTTAAACTGAAACTTGAAAGCTTTGAATTACAGTTGAACTTTTAAAACAACTAATACGACATACACTTTTTAAATTTTAAACTAGATATCATACTCCTCTGCTTCTCTTTCCTTTTATAAGTCCACACTAGGGTTCCAGGACACCTTCTGAGCACATCTTGACCATTGAATTGTCTTGATTGATCCTGACCTTTAAATCTTCTTTTTGGCGCCAAAAGTCTCCAAGTTAACTTGGAGCCAACGTTCTGCAATTAAAGAATTGTGGATTGTTGTGGAGGTGGCAGGAGACAATTAGGATAGTTTTTATGTAAGTTGGGGCAATAGGGAATAAAACAGAGGACAAAATGGAGTTTGGAGAGAATTTTGGTGTGGATAGCATTAAATGAGGAATGGGTTTGCTGTGAGGTGGAAAGGAGGGGTTAGGGGAGTAGGGGGTGAGGTGGAGAGGTGAGGTGGTGGTGGAATACCACCTGGTTTTGGTGGTTTCAGGTGGTGGTGAGGGTGATGAACAGTATTGGTGGTTTGGGCGGTATTGGGGGTGGTCAAACGGGGTCAACGCCCGTTCTAAATAATCAAGGGGTGGACTGGGCTAAGGTTTGGGCCTGGGGTGTGTGTGGGTTGGGTAGTTTAGGTTTGTGTTGGGTTGGATTTGGTTTTGGATTTAATAAATAAATAAGGTCCGGTTTGGTTGTGGTATTTATCAAGGACCAATTTTGTAATTTTGGTAAAATAGAGGGACTGAAAATGTGATTTTCCCAAAGTAATTTCAAGTGCTATTTTTGCCAAATATGATAAACCAAGGACCAAATTTATGATTTTTTTCATTTAAAAATATCCAGGGACCTTTTCTGTAATTTCTCAAACTCCAGGGACCATTTATGTAAATTTGGATTTTTAAGGGACTGTGGTTGTAATTTCTCAAAAGTTTATCAAAATTGTTCCATTTTGTCATTCATGCATAATACAAGGGTATTATTTGTAAATTTCTAAGTTTTGAATACCCAGGGACCATTTTTGCCAATTTTGTAACTTGAGGGGTAAAAGTTGCCAGTTTGTGTAAACTTTCATCCAGGGATCATTTGTGAATATTTTTGGTTTCCAAGGACTTAAGTTGACTTTTCATTCATTTTAAACCTTCAGGGACTAGTTTTGACACTTTGTGAAACTTGAGGGACTGAAACTGCCAATTATGCAAACTTTGTACGTTTTTCATTTGTTTTTGCATATTTTGTATTTGAAACATATAAAACACACTTCTAAGATATTTTAAGTATTATGATGCATTTTTGAGTGTTTTTGTATGTTTTGGCAGCTCAGATTGGTATAAAATGATGAGTATTTAGACACTCATCATGCACTTTCGCTTGAGTTTGTTTTGTTTGATAGTAGATGTGTAATAAAACTATGAGAAATACTTGTTAGTGCAATTTTAGCGCCAAATTTAAAATTTTTTACAACATTTAGGAGTGAAACTTTAGCCTTAGCAAGCGTCTCATGGATAGGAGATTGTATGACTAGCACATAACCTTATATTCTGAAATATTTACCACCCAAATATGTGAGGTTCGCCTTTTGATTTGATAGGAAAAGCATTCATTATTAGTGCTTATGAGTGTACCGGTAGCATTTAGATTCTAGAACTTGCGTTAGTGATGCATCCCAAGACCGCTAGTGAGACTACATTCGTGTGGTAGGATTTACTACATGATAAGAGGCATTAGGATCACCCTTGTGTTAAACCCGTATCATAATTACTTGACCATTTAAGTCATATTACTTGGCTAGTTAAGTCAACTAATTTTTCCCACACCCTTAGCGTTGTACTCATTTTTAGTACACGAAACCCCTAGTACACCCCTCCGAGCCTATCTTTTCATTTCTAACTTTAAGCATTTTACTTAAAGGAAGAATTTGTTACACCCCACTTAAATGTACACCCAAATCGCCTTAGCCTTCCGTGTATGCGCTCATTTTTAGTGCATTATTGTTATTTGTTAAACCCTATGTTAACATTCTAATTGATTACATGGATGCTAAGTCGAGTCATATCCTTGTACATATTGTTTTGGGATGATTGGGACTCATGGGTAAGTACTTATTTTATGGAGTAATGGGGAAGAACATCATTTATTACCCCCATATGTGCGTTAATCTTAAAAGTGCTCCAAGTGTTTTGATTTTCTTAATTCGAGTCATTAGATTAGTTTATTGTAAAGTATGTAAAAATTCAAGTGTAAGGGGAATGTTCATTCCCTATGATGTATTATTTTAGATGGTAGGGTAAGAGTGTATGCAAAAAAAAAAAAATAAAAAAAATAAAAAAAAAACGAAAAAATCAAGAAAAAGAAAAAAAAAATAGAAAAAAAAAAGAAAAAGAGAAAAAACATACGGACTACCATCCCGTTTCATTCTATGTTCATTTTATGTTTTTGTTATTTTTCATTTATTAGCTTAAGTCGAGTCTAGTCTTGGCTTAGCAACGCCATATTGTACATGTAATTAACTAAGATTGTTAACTCACCACCAGTAAAACTTCCTTTATCCAACAAAACCGTGTAATTCATATCCCTATACCTAACGTTACAACCCTTTAAAAGACCTCTTTGATAGTTTATCCTAGATGCTTACGCCATGTGGTGGAGGTTTGATCCTTTCCCAAGCCTATGGTAATCTATTTTGCTATGACAGGTAGTGAGAGATATCTTCCATTTCCATAATGTTATATTACTTTATTACACCCGAGAGATGTGAGTATCTAAACACTATTTGTGAGGTGCTAGTGTATGACCTCCGTGCTTGTCTATTGGTCTTTAGTGGAACGATTATTTGTTGTAATTACTTTTATATTAGTGTTAAATGACCCCTAACTTGTCTTTTGAGTAGAATAAAAGTGCATTTGCTTGAGGACAAGCAAATCTCAAGTGTAAGGGTATATGATGAGGCGAAAAATGATCCGTTTTTAGGGGGTCATTTAAGCCCGAATCCGAATTTATTTGATCAAATATTGCCCTAAATCGTTCCTTTTGTGATTTTAGGTACTTGGTGAGTGAATTCTGGAAAAGAAGCCATTTTGGACGTTTTTTGGAGCATAAAAGTGAAGAAAACGGCAAAGTCTCAATTTTCCATGTTGGAACAGTACATGAAGGCGTCAAGAGTAAACTCATGACGGCGTCAAACCCCAAGAATTAAAATCCGTAGCTCATGACGGCGTCACGCAGGGCGTCAGAAGTAGATCAAGGCCATCCGAGGAAGTATTTGGCGGCGAGATGACGGCGTCACACCTTTGTTCTTGACGCCGTCACCCCTATTTTCCTATATATAGTTTTCTAGTTTTTCACATTAAAAGGGAGAAGTTTTGGAGAAACCCTAAAGACGATTTTGGTGCAACTTTTAAAGGTTTTTCAAGGGTTCCAAACCCTTGATACCTTGCATTGTAATTGAGATAAGTGTTCTTCTAATTCAATCAATATGTCTATGTGTTGGTTGTCTATATCTTGTTCTTGTCTCAATTTCATTATGCTAGGCTAGATCTCTTTTATGTTTGCTTAGATCTAATGAAACCTAGATATTGATTATGTGTTGATTACTTGTTTATTCTTGTCTTGGATGAATGATTTTATATGTTAGGCTTAAGAAAACTGGCAGATCTCCAAATGGTAACATGCTTGAACGTCTTAAGAAACGTGAATCGAGGCGTACTAGGTCTTTATTGGTTGTATTTAATGCATGAGCCACTGTTTACAATCCCTATAGTTGTGCTGGGCATAGTGTAGGAGGAGATAAGAGCTCATAGAATTGGGGAGTTATGTATGCCACCCCATGAATGGTATTAAGGAATGCAATCCGTCATCCATGCAATTATAACAAGTAATTAACGTGTACAAGATATCTAGGGAGTAGTGAAATCTAAGTAAACACATTTTCTCCAATTACTGCTCACAACCTTAGTATAATTAGTTTATTTTCATTTTTTTGTATTTTATTTTGATTGCATCTTAGTTTTGGGTTAGTTGAATAGCAACTAATTCCGCCCACTCTTTCAAAACCCCGAGATTTTACTTGCTTTCATAAAAATATAAAAATACAAAAATAATCATCCCTCACCTTTAGAACTAGTAATTAGGCTTTCTAATCCTAGCGACACTATTCCTAAGCTGAACGATCAATCCCCCGGTACTTGTCACTATACTATACTACAACGATCAGGTACACTGCCTGGTGGGGGTTGTAAGCTTCTCGAGATCCCTCGAGACGTAAAGCCTGTTGCGATTCCCACGCATCAGTTTAGCAACACCATATTGTACATGTAATTAACTAAGATTGTTAACTCGCCACCAGTAAAACTTCCTTTATCCAACAAAACTGTGTATTTCATATCCCTACACCTAACGTTACAACCCTTTAAAAGACCTCTTTGATAGTTTATCCTAGGTGCTTACGCCATGTGGTGGAGGTTTGATCCTTTCCCATGCCTATGGTAATCTATTTTGCTATGACAGGTAGTGAGAGATATCTTCCGTTTCCATATTGTAATTTATACTTTATTACACCCGAGAGATGTGAGTATCTAAACACTATTTGTGAGGTGCTAGTATATGACCTCCGTGCTTGTCTATTGGTCTTTAGTGGAATGATTATTTGTTGTAATTACTTTTATATTAGTGTTAAATGACCCCTAACTTGTCTTTTGAGTAGAATAAAAGCGCATTTGCTTGAGGACAAGCAAATCTCAAGTGTAAGGGTATATGATGAGGCGAAAAATGATCCGTTTTTAGGGGGTCATTTAAGCCCGAATCCGAATTTATTTGATCAAATATTGCCCTAAATCGTTCCTTTTGTGATTTTAGGTACTTCGGGAGAGAAATCTGGAAAAGGAAGCAATTCGGACGTTTTTGGAGCATAAAAGTGAAGAAAACGCCAAAGTCTTAATTTTCCATGCTGGGAACAGTAGGTGACGGCGTCAAGAGCAAAACCTTGACGGCGTCAAGAGCAAATTTCATGAATTTCCATGACGACCCAGTAGAGTTTTGACGGCGTCACGTGAGAAGGGCGTCAAGAGTAAAAGAGTCATGACGGCCTGGAAGTGTCTAAGTCTTGACGGCGTCAGAAGTAGATCTAGGCAGTCCGAGGAGAGTTTTGGCGGCGAGGTGACGGCGTCACAAGATTACTCTTGAAGCCGTCAGACCTGTTTTTCTATATATATTTTTCTAATTTTTCACATTTAAGAGGAGAGAAGTTTTGGAAAAACCCTAAGTACGATTTTGGTGCAACTTTTACAGGTTTTTCAAGGGTTCCAAACCCTTGATACCTTGCATTGTAATTGAGATAAGTATTCTTCTAATTCAATCAATATGTCTAAGTGTTGGTTGTCTATATCTTGTTCTTGTCTCAATTCCATTATGCTAGGCTAGATCTCTTTTGTTTTTGCTTAGATCTAATGAAACCTAGATATTGATTATGTGTTGATTACTTGTTTATTCTTGTCTTGGATGAATGATTTATATGTTAGGCTTAAGAAAACTGGCAGATCTCCAAATGGTAACATGCTTGAACGTCTTAAGAAACATGAACCGAGGTGTACTAGGTCTTTATTGGTTGTATTTAATGCATGAGCCACTGTTTACAATCCCTATAGTTGTGTGATGAGTGTCTAAATACTCATCATTTTGTACCAATCTGAACTGCCAAAACATACAAAAACACTCAAAAATGCATCATAATACTTAAAATATCTTAGAAGAGTGTTTTATATGTTTCAAATACAAAATATGCAAAAACAAATGAAAAACGTACAAAGTTTGCATAATTGGCAGTTTCAGTCCCTCAAGTTTCAAATATTGACAAAACTAGTCCCTGAAGGTTTAAAATAAATGAAAAGTCAACTTTAGTCCTTGGGAAACTAAAAATATTCAAAAATGATCCCTGGATGAAAGTTTACACAAACTGGCAACTTTTACCCCTCAAGTTACAAAATTGGCAAAAATGGTCCCTGGGTATTCAAAATTGGAAATTTACAAATAATACCCTTGTACTATGCATGAATGACAAAATGGAACAATTTTGATAAACTTTTGAGAAATTACAAACACAGTCCCTTAAAAATCCAAATTTTCAATAATGGTCCCTGGAGTTTGTGGAATTGGCAGAAAAGGTCCCCGGTAATTTTGAAAAATGGTAAAATATGAATTTGGTCCTTGTATTATTGGTTCTTGGCAAATTACACCTTTATGAGTGTTTGGGAAATATTACAATTTCAGTCCCTCACTTTTGTCAAAATTACATAATTGGTCCTTGTTCACTAAATAACCAAACTGGCCCTTTTTATTTATATAAACCAAAACCAACAAACCTTACCTAGCCCACACACACCCCTAGCCCAAACATAAGCCCACCCAACACCCCTTATATTAAAACCGGGTCAAACATAGTCAACCCCCGCCCAAAACAGCTATTACTGTTCATCGTCCTCACAAACACCCCCAAACCTGAAACCAGGGTGGTTTCAGCCACCTTGCACCTCCACCTCACCAAAACAACTCACCACCAACTCCCTTCCACCACCCTACACCTATCCCATCCACAATAAATGCACTTCTCACCCAAAATTCCCTCCAAACCAGTTCCAATTCTCTGTTTCTTCCATAAAACACCAACTTGCCCTAAAAACCCTCCCCTTTGTCCCCTGACACCTCCACATACTCCCAATTATCCTTAATTGCAGAATGTAACCTCCAAGTAAACGTGTAAGACTTTGGCGCCAAAAGTGAGTTTAAACGGTGGATATCAATTGGACATAATGGATGGCTCAGATGAAGTGGGAAAAGATCAGAAGATATTCCTAAACCTAATTGAAGCCTATAAAGATGAAGAGAAGCAGAGGAGTATGCTATCTAGTTTTAATTTAAAAAGTGTGTGTCGTATTAGTGTTTTAAAAAGTTCAAGTGTAATTTTAATCTTTCAAGTTTCAGTTTAAGTGTTCTCAGTGTACTAGTGATCTTTTAAGTGAATAAAAAGCAAGTTTGTATTATTATCTTAGTGAATGCAATTTTCAATTTCATATTAGAAATCTCAATAAGCTTTGTACTTGTTACTGTTTGATTATATGGATTGAATAAGCTCATATAAGCTCCCATAAGCTCAATACAGCTTTTAGTAACTTACTAATCAGCTTAATATAAAAAATCTCACAAAATACAAATTTGGTCAATGATAGTCAACTGTGGCAATTTGTTCTTGATATCTGGGATTCAAAGCTGAATTGGAAGCATAAGGAAGCTTGGAGTATTGGTTTAGATCCTCAGGGGAGGAAATAGGAGTTCTTGGTTCTTGGTTTTGAGCAGGAAAGCTTATTTGTAAGTTATCAAAATTCTCACTTTTACTTTTGTACTATTGCTCTGCTTATTGTTTGCTTTTTCATTGTTTAATGCTTATTTAGTCTTAAATAGTAATAATATAATATAAACTCAGTATCTTGTTTATTGGAATTATTAGTTTCTACAAAATCAAAAATCAAACAGTCATATAGCATAATCTTTGATTCTGTGATCTTTTGTTGTTATTATTGTTTATTTGTGTTTAAAAGATCCATTATGATGATATTTTAAGGTCTGAGATCAGATTAGAGGCTTAGAACATTGATTTGCTTTGAAAATCTTCAAAACTGTGAGTTTAAAGGGTGTTTGGATCATTAGTGTTCACTGAGTCTCAGACTCATTTAGTTGTTGTTTGTTATTGTAAGATGTTAGTTTAGGTCTATATAGGTTTAATCAGTCATATAATTGGTACCTTATTAGTTGCAAAGTCAAAATCACAAGTATTTCTTCACCACAGTTAACTGTGGTGAAATCTGAGTCCATAACTCATCATATCTACTCATAAGTCATTAGAATAACTTAATTAAGTGTTATTATAACTTATTACAACATATTCAGTAATTTTGATTAAGTTCAAAGTTCACATAAGTCAAACCAACTCAAGTTTCATGAAAAGTCAAATGGTCATTCTCAGATTTTCTCAAAACTAGTGGGATTTTTATAGAATTGTGTATTGAGATTCAAGCCTTGAGTTTTTGTGGAATTGTTGTCTACCAACTCTATTTTAAGATCCTAATCAGCTTATATTTTTAGCAATTTTACCTTGGTCTCCATAAGCTAGGAAAATCACTTGCAGGGCAAAAACATTGCCATGTGCATAGGTTTTAGTCAAAACACCAAGACCTCTTGTATGCTTATCAGTGGACCCCACACCCTAGGTTTCAGCTTAATTATAGCTTAATACCTCAGCATTTAACATCTAGGTTTAGTTTAGCCTTTAGCTTATTGTAGCATAGCTTTTAGGATCCAAATTGTGACTTGTGTAAAACAAGCTATACTGAGCACTCAGTATATGATCACCATTTTGAAGGCTCACTCAGAGCTTATTAGGAAGCCATAAGCATAACTTCTTGGTTTATTTTGTAGCTTAACAACCAATCTTTGAACCCCTAGTCTTAGCTTGAACCCTATTTCACTATTGTGGACCCCACAAACCTTGGAACACAACTGCAGGGAACAAAAACTCCCCTTTGCATCAGCTCACCACCACCACACCACCAACTTTATTGGTGGCTGCAGCCCACACCAGTAGGTCCCACACCTTCTAGTTAGCTTCTTACAACCCCCCTCCTACCCAGGTTCAAAACTTGACCATTAGTTTGACCTATAGATCAGTGGACCCCACCTAAACTTATCCCCAACCTCTGTCCCATTTCTGAGTCAGAACTCAAATAAGCAAGTGCTTATTTGAGCTTCTCAGCTTATTTTAGGAGATTATCTCACCAAGTTTAGTTTAAAATAGTTCAAATAACTTAGGTAAACCAGATTTTATCCTAGTGGACCCCACATAACTTCAACTTAGCTTATTTTCTAGTTTAGTCAACCATAGTCAACTGTATAAGCTTATAAGCATTCTCAGTGCTTATTTCAATGTTATAAAGTAGTTGTCTTTATTAAAGTTTCATTATTTAAGTATTTAAGTAGTTTTATAAAAGAAAAACCAGAAAAAGCAAACATAAAAATAGTGATAGCTTCTATTTAATAGAAATTATCTAATTAATTTTCATTTTAGCTTATTAATAAGCACTTATCCAATTTTATAATTTTATAAATTACTTAGTACCTTAAAGTAGTTAAAATAATTTTCTTAGAATTTTCCTAAGCAGTTTACTATTTATTAGATTTAAAACTAGTTTAAATAAATTAAATATGGAATATTAGTAATTAAATAGATTTCTTTAATTTTAATTAACTAAAGTATAATTTTATATTTTTCCTAAGTTTTATAAATTATTTAAGACTTTTAAAAAATAGTTTCATAATTTCCACTGTTCATTTTCTAATTTTCTAATTTAATTTAATTAAATTAGCTTAAAAGTAATTAATAAATAATTAATTAGTCAATTAGCTTAAATATAATTTTTAGCAACTTTTTATAATTTTTTAGTGTTCCTGTAGTAATTAAATAGTTTTATAAATTTTATTATAATTTTCTAAGGTAATTTAGTAATAATAGTAATTTAAAATAATTTAATTAGATTAATTAAGTTAAATAGTTTATAATTAATAAAATACTTATAAAAAGACAAAAATATTTATTTTCATTTTTTATACTTTCTTCAAGTTCTTATTTAGGTTTAGAAATTATTGTTATAAGTTTTTAGGTTTATTTGTAATAGTTGTAATTTTTAGTTAATTTAAATTAAGCTTTTAATTAGATTTTAATTAGTTTTATTAATTAAATAGTAATTAAATATTATAATAATCATTTTCATAATTTCAATTTCATTTTCTATTTTCTTTAATATTAAGTTTTCAAAAGTTTCACTTTTAACCCCTGTAGTTTGTAACTTGTTAAATACCACTTTTCTCTGTCTGTTATTTGTTTATCTGATTTTGTGCTTATATCTGTATTTCTGTTATAATTTCATATTTTCCAAATATCAAGCAATCAGTAGTATAATCAACCCTCAAATCATCTTTGTTACTGTCCTCAGTACCACTCACACTCATACTCGTTTACAAATACAATTTCAATCTCGTTGGGACTTAACGACCCGGGGATTTTCCTGTACTTCCACGGTCAATATTAACTTGCACTTTCTCCCAGGTGGGCCTAACAGCTGCACACGGCTGACTGGTTGGTTTGGGAGGAGTCAAAATTTGGCGCCGCTGCCGGGGAGGTTGTTGCGTATTTTAAAACGGTAAAAGTTTAGTGGTTTTCAAAAACCCTCCTGTACAAATATCACCACTTTGTAAATTTTTAAGAAAAATCAAAATCATATCTGAAAACGTTCATTAACTTGCGAACTTAAGAGGGATCCATTTATTTCCTCCCGCCAGCCTGCGAGTAATCTTAAAGGAACGATTTCGGTTAACGAATTAGTTTCAAAAATATTGTCCAAGTTTTTTCACCCATATACAAAAAGCCAAAAACATTTTACTGTGAATATAATTACATAAAAGTTTACCACCACAAACCAAGGCAGAACACCTACCAACTGGGGGTGTGAACATAATAAGTTCCCAAACCTAAAAGATTAAAAATTACCATTGTATCCTTGTGAATAGTGTACCTTTTTTAAAGGAGCTGTTCATTTGTGATTATTGGGTTTAAGTTCACTGTAGTTTTGCCTCGATCTTGTGTTGAAAAATATATATATTTTTTTTGCATGCGCACTCGTTCACAAACAAAGAATAAAAAGAAGAAAAATGTACCCGAGTTACGTACTGTTACAGAAGAACACACAATCAAAATGAACGACGAGCCCCCATTTCCTCCCAAGGATGAGCCGGTTCCTGACACCCGAACTATGGAGGAACTGTGTCAACCTACCATGCACGGGAGGGGTGGACCAATTGCACCACTCACTATTGGAGCCACGAATTTTGGATTAAAACACCACATGATACAACAGATCCAGAATACGTGCCAGTTCCACGGATTGCCGGGTGACGATGCCAACAGGCATCTCGACAAATTTTTAACTGTCACCCAAAGCATGAAACAACATGGCGTCGCCGAAGACAGCCTGCGTTTATACTTGTTCCCCTATTCTCTCACTCATCATGCAACTTCATGGTTCGATCGACTTCCAAAGAATTCGATCCACACTTTTGATGAGATGATCACTAAATTTCTAGCCAAATACTTTCCACCATCTATGGTCACAAAGCTGAGGAATGACATCAGCAACTTCAGACAGCTTTCCGAAGAGTTCTTATTTGAGGCATGGGAACGCTACAAACTTGCCATTGATAAGTGTCCCAATCATAACATGCTTCTTGTCACCATTATTGACACCTTTTATAATGGTTTGACACTCCGTCATCGTGACACCATCAATGCTGCTGCTGGGGGTACCTTTATGAAAAGAACCCCTGAAGAGTGCTATGACTTAATCGAAAACATGACTGCCCATCATAATTTTTGGGACTCCTCTGCTAAGAGGAACGAATCATTTAAGTCAGACACTCCGGCAAGCAATGAAATATCCATCCTAGCTAAAAAGCTGGATGATTTGTCTACAGCAGTTTTACGTATCCATCAGAATAATCCTAATCAGGTCAAAACTGTTAACCCAAGTTGTGAAACTTGCGGTGGTCCACATCCCTACACAGAGTGCCCAGCCTCCAGTGGCTTTGCTCGTGAAAACATATCCGCAGCTCAAGGTTCCTATAATACGGGAGGTAATTCTTACCAACCGCAAGGAGACCGGAACCTTTTGAGCTACCATTCTAATAACTATATTGGACCACCAGGGTTTAATCAACCTCAGAATAGGAACCAGAACTTTAACCAGAATCAGAACCAGAACCGGATGAACCAAGGTTATAACAACCAATGGAATTTCAACTCTAGTCAAAACCAGGTTCCTCAAAATCAGAACCAAGGGAACTATAATCGTAATCAAGGTCAGAACAATTACCCACAGGGTAATTTTCAATAACAAAACCACTTCCAAGGTAACAACAATCAGCAACATGGGAATTTCCAAAACAATCGGGCTCAAAATTTTCAAAACCAAAATCAAGCCATTGTTCCAACTGGACCATCACATGATGAGTTATTAAAACAGTTTATGAAATCCCAAGAAGAATTAAACAAAATGCTGGTTAATCAAATGTCCAACTTACAGAAGTCTTTAAATGATCGACCCTCGGGCTCAGGTACAACTTTACCTAGCAACACGATCGCTAATCCGAGGGGCGATGTAAAGGCGATCACCACAAGAAGTGGAGTTTCTCACAAAGGACCTACAGCTCCCTCTACCTCATCTCCTATCCCTGTAGAGGAATGTGAAACTGAGGATACCACGGATACGGTACTTCCTAATAATAACGGAGGTACCAATGACACCCCTCCTCCAGTTATCCCGGTCCCGACTCCCACTAAAAGAGTCGTGTTTGAAACTACCAAAGGACCTGTTGAATATCCAAAAGCCAACCCAAAAACAACAATTCCATATCCCTCACGATTACAAGATCAAAAGCTCCGTGAAAAAGCTAATCATCAGATGGAAAAATTCTTTCAGATTTTCCAAGAATTACACTTCGATATTAGCTTCGCGGATGCTCTTCTTTTAATGCCCAAATTCACATCGACAATCAAAAACCTGTTGAGCAATAAATAAAAAATGTTTGAAATGGCACGAACTCCACTCAATGAGAACTGCTCTGCGGTTCTATTGAAAAAGCTTCCCGTTAAGCTAGGAGACCCCGGGAGATTCCTAATACCATGTACTTTCCCGGGTATGGTTGAATGTTTTGCCTTGGCCGATCTTGGTGCAAGCATCAACTTAATGCCTCACTCAGTTTGGAAAAAGCTTTCTCTTCAGGCACTTAGTCCCACATGCATGACTCTCGAGCTTGCAGACCGTTCAATTTCACGTCCCCTCGGTATTGCCGAGGACGTATTTGTGAGAGTGGGAAAATTCAATTTTCCGGCAGACTTTGTCGTTGTTGATTTCGATGCAGATCCAAGAGTTCCTCTCAATCTTGGGAGGGGATTCTTAAGAACGGGACGTGCATTAATCGATGTTTTCGATGAGGAAATCACGTTACGAGTTGGCAATGAAGCGATAACGTTCTACCTTGATCAAACCTCGAGATACTCCTCGAATTATAATGCTGATTCGGTCAACCGAATTGATGTCATTGACATTGCATCCGAGGAGTATGCTCAGGAATTCCTTTGATTCACTGATAAATTTCCGAGTGGCAATCCCACTATTTCTTCTGATCCCATAATCGCCAATTCTTCTCCTTCCCTCACTCCGTTTGGGGGAAGTGATTTCGTCCTTGAGGAATTAGAGGCCTTTCTTAAAAGTGATTCAGTTCCCGAAGGAATTGATTACCAAGAGATTGACCCGGAGGGGGATATACTTCTCCTTGAGGAGTTATTGAACAAAGATCCTTCTCCCATTCCTGTTCTACCTCCACAACTTCATAAGGTGGAAGTCAAATATGTTGAGAAAAATGATGACTTCCCCGAGGTTGAACTTAAGGACCTGCCTCCTCATCTAGAATATGCATTCTTGGAAGGTAACGATAAGTTACCGGTCATTATTGCAAAAGACTTAAAGGATGAGGAGAAAACTGCGCTGCTCAAGGTTTTAAAGTCCCACAAACAAGCAATTGCTTGGAAACTCTCAGACATAAAGGGTATTAACCCGGATTTTTGTACACACAAAATCCTAATGGAAGAGGACTTTAAACCTACCGTGCAGCATCAAAGAAGGGTAAATCCAAAAATCTACGAAGTTATAAAAGCAGAAGTTATCAAACTTCTTAATGCGGGATTAATTTACCCTATATCAGATAGTCCTTGGGTTAGCCCAATTCATTATGTTCCAAAGAAGGGTGGCATTACGGTTATCACAAATGAGGACAATGAGTTAATCCAACTCGTTTGGTTACAGGGTGGCGAGTATGTATTGATTACAGAAAGCTTAACGAAGCCACCCGCAAAGACCATTTTCCTCTGCCCTTTATGGACCAAATGCTCGAAAGACTAGCGGGAAACGAGTATTATTGTTTCCTTGACGGCTTCTCGGGTTACTTCCAAATTCCCATTGATCCACAGGATCAAGATAAAACTACCTTCACATGCCCTTACGGAACATTTGCCTATCGTCGCATGCCTTTTGGGTTATGCAATGCTCCGGGCACTTTCCAGAGGTGCATGATGGCTATTTTCCATGACATGATCGGAAAAACCATGGAGGTATTTATGGATGACTTCTCAGTCATCGGGAATTCTTTCGACTCGTGCCTCTCCCACTTAGAAAAAATGCTTCAACGTTGTGAAAACACTAATCTTTGTCTAAACTGGGAGAAGAGCCATTTTATGGTTAAAGAGGGCATTGTCCTCGGCCATAAAATTTCAAAAAGTGGGATTGAGGTCGATAAGGCCAAAATTGATGTTATTGCTAAACTGCCTCATCCCACAACTGTTAAAGGAATAAGGAGTTTCCTCGGCCATGCCGGGTTCTATCGGAGATTCATTCAGGATTTCTCTAAAATAGCCCGGCCTATGACTCATCTTCTTGAAAAGGATGCTCCTTTCATCTTTTCGCCCGAGTGCATCGAAGCTTTTTCTATTTTAAAGAAAAGGCTTACCGAAGCACCAATCCTTGTTGCCCCCGACTGGGACTTACCCTTTGAACTTATGTGCGATGCTAGCGATTATGCTATTGGTGCAGTTCTGGGGCAACGCAAAACCAAACATTTTCAGCCAATACACTACGCAAGTAAGACCATGAATGAGGCTCAAACACACTATACCACCACAGAAAAAGAATTATTAGCTGTGGTATATGCCTTCAAAAAATTTCGGTCTTACTTAATCTTAAACAAAAGCGTGGTGTATACGGACCATTCGGCTTTGAAATACCTGTTCACTAAACAGGATGCAAAGCCAAGACTACTCCGTTGGGTCCTGCTCCTCCAGGAATTCGATATTCTCATAAGAGATAAAAAAGGAGCAGAAAACCTTGCTGCTGATCACTTGTCCCGGTTAGAAAATCCTCATCAGGATATTCTTGAGAGAAAAGAAATAAATGAAACTTTTCCTCTGGAGACTCTAAATCTAATCTCTACCCGGGATAATACCACCACCCCATGGTTTGCCGACTTTGCAAATTACCGTGCGGGAAATTTCGTTGTGAAAGGGATGTCGTCCCAACAGAAAAGAAAATTCTTTAAAGATGTAAAACATTACTTCTGGGACGACCCCTACTTGTTCAAAATATGTGCGGATCAAGTCATCCGACGGTGTGTCCATGGCCAAGAAGTCATGGAAATTCTTAAAGCCTGTCATGATGGACCCACGGGGGGACATCATAACCCAAACTACACCGCCAAAAAGGTGTTTGATTCAGGATTCTTTTGGCCCACGATATATAAAGACGCCCATGAACTTATCAAAACCTGTGAGGCTTGCCAGCGTCACGGGAATATTTCTAAAAAGAATGAGATGCCGCAAAACGCCATCCAAGTCTGTGAAATATTTGATATGTGGGGCATTGATTTTATCGGGCCATTCCCGTCTTCACGAGGGAATAAGTATATACTCGTCGCTGTCGACTATCTGTCAAAATGGGTTGAGGCAAAAGCCTTACCCACCAATGATGCCCGAGTAGTTTGTAAATTTTTAAAATCTCTCTTTGCCAGATTCGGGACTCCTCGTGCCATTATCAGTGATCGTGGTACTCACTTTTGCAATGAACAATTTGCAAGAGTAATGCTGAAATATGGTGTAACTCACCGTCTTTCTACAGCATACCACCCCCAAACAAGTAGGCAGGTGGAGGTCTCAAATCGGGGTATTAAGAGAATTCTCGAGAGGACGGTTGGTGAAAACCGTGCCTCTTGGTCGGATAAGCTGGACGATGCATTATGGGCTTTCCGCACTGCTTACAAAACACCCATCGGGTGTACTCCATATAAGCTAGTGTACGGGAAAGCATGTCATCTTCCGATCGAATTAGAACATAAGGCCTATTGGGCCTTAAAACATGCAAATTTCGACCTTCAGACAGCGGGTGATCACCGTAAAGTTCAACTAAACGAACTAAATGAATTACGTGATCAAGCTTATGAAAATTCTTTAATCTATAAAGAAAAGACTAAAAAGATACATGACTCTAAAATAAAGAACCGCGTTTTCAACGTTGGTGACAGAGTTCTTCTTTTCAATTCAAGGTTAAAAATTTTCTCGGGTAAACTAAAAACCCGTTGGTCTGGACCATTTACTATAACCAAAGTATACCCATATGGAACTGTTGAGTTATTGCAACCCGACGGTCCCAATTTTAAAGTAAATATACATCGGTTAAAACACTATTTTGGAGGGGACATACAACCAATGGTTGTCCCGGATCTCCAAACTTACCCCATGGACCAATAAATTCGGGGTCGAGTCAAGCTAGCGACTCGGTTAACAAAAACAAGTTTCCCCAAGTACAATTTTAATTCGGGGTCGAGTCAAGCTAGTGACTCGGGAATCAAAAACAAGCTACCTCGTGGACAAATCAATTCGAGGTCGAGTCAAGCTAGTGACTCGGTAATCAAAAGCATAGCAATATGGGTTTTCACTCATATTTCTGATTTCTTTCTCTTTTCTACCACCCTAGTGTGGGGGAGACGAACCACATGTTGTACATATGTAAAATATTTTTTTCAAAAAAAAAAAATGGTATAAGACATATAAAAAGAAAAAAGCGAGTTTGTATGTAAATAGAGTAAAATAAACGGTTAATAATATTACCTTCTTACGTTCTAAGTCTTGGTGGGACACCAAGTACTGTGAATATTGAGGGCAATATTCAGTTCTAAGTGTGGGGGAGCGTTCTCACGAATGCAAAACACATGTTCCATCAAGAACCCCCATTTGATCAAAATTACCAGTTTTTTCACACTTAGAAATGCAAATAATGGTATCAATCCTCCATGTCTAACCCACAACAGGATTGGCTAGTCCAGGAGCAAATGGCTCTTGGTAAAGACATCTCAAATCCGTTTACGGCTTGCAATTTGCAAAAAATTGTATGGTTCCTCAACTCCCCGAAAACAAATGAGTTGGCTAGCCCGCAAGATTATGGCTTGTGGTAAAGGCCGTGGAAAAACCATAATTGGTAATCAGCTCACCAAGATGTTGACTATTCCATCAAGAGTTGGCTAGTCCAGAAGCAAACGGCTTTTGGTAAAGACTAATCAAATCCGTTGACAGTTGGTTGTTTGCTAAAAATCACACGGTTATCAGGTGTGCCGCAGTTCTTACACCTGGCTACTCCAGAAGTGATGGCTTTTGGTAAAGAGTAAAAATCCATTAATTTTTTATCAAATAGATTGCTAGGGACTAGCAATAGTTTAGTGTGGGGGATTGATGAGTGTCTAAATACTCATCATTTTGTACCAATCTGAACTGCCAAAACATACAAAAACACTCAAAAATGCATCATAATACTTAAAATATCTTAGAAGAGTGTTTTATATGTTTCAAATACAAAATATGCAAAAACAAATGAAAAACGTACAAAGTTTGCATAATTGGCAGTTTCAGTCCCTCAAGTTTCAAATATTGACAAAACTAGTCCCTGAAGGTTTAAAATAAATAAAAAGTCAACTTTAGTCCTTGGGAAACTAAAAATATTCAAAAATGATCCCTGGATGAAAGTTTACACAAACTGGCAACTTATACCCCTCAAGTTACAAAATTGGCAAAAATGGTCCCTGGGTATTCAAAATTGGAAATTTACAAATAATACCCTTGTACTATGCATGAATGACAAAATGGAACAATTTTGATAAACTTTTGAGAAATTACAAACACAGTCCCTTAAAAATCCAAATTTTCAATAATGGTCCCTGGAGTTTGTGGAATTGGCAGAAAAGGTCCCCGGTAATTTTGAAAAATGGTAAAATATGAATTTGGTCCTTGTATTATTGGTTCTTGGCAAATTACACCTTTATGAGTGATTGGGAAATATTACAATTTCAGTCCCTCACTTTTGTCAAAATTACATAATTGGTCCTTGTTCACTAAATAACCAAACCGGCCCTTTTTATTTATATAAACCAAAACCAACAAACCTTACCTAGCCCACACACACCCCTAGCCCAAACATAAGCCCACCCAACACCCCTTATATTAAAACCGGGTCAAACATAGTCAACCCCCGCCCAAAACAGCTATTACTGTTCATCGTCCTCACAAACACCCCCAAACCTGAAACCAGGGTGGTTTCAGCCACCTTGCACCTCCACCTCACCAATACAACTCACCACCAACTCCCTTCCACCACCCTACACCTATCACATCCACAATAAATGCACTTCTCACCCAAAATTCCCTCCAAACCAGTTCCAATTCTCTGTTTCTTCCATAAAACACCAACTTGCCCTAAAAACCCTCCCCTTTGTCCCCTGACACCTCCACATACTCCCAATTATCCTTAATTGCAGAATGTAACCTCCAAGTAAACGTGTAAGACTTTGGCGCCAAAAGTGAGTTTAAACGGTGGATATCAATTGGACATAATGGATGGCTCAGATGAAGTGGGAAAAGATCAGAAGATATTCCTAAACCTAATTGAAGCCTATAAAGATGAAGAGAAGCAGAGGAGTATGCTATCTAGTTTTAATTTAAAAAGTGTGTGTCGTATTAGTGTTTTAAAAAGTTCAAGTGTAATTTTAATCTTTCAAGTTTCAGTTTAAGTGTTCTCAGTGTACTAGTGATCTTTTAAGTGAATAAAAAGCAAGTTTGTATTATTATCTTAGTGAATGCAATTTTCAATTTCATATTAGAAATCTCAATAAGCTTTGTACTTGTTACTGTTTGATTATATGGATTGAATAAGCTCATATAAGCTCCCATAAGCTCAATACAGCTTTTAGTAACTTACTAATCAGCTTAATATAAAAAATCTCACAAAATACAAATTTGGTCAATGATAGTCAACTGTGGCAATTTGTTCTTGATATCTGGGATTCAAAGCTGAATTAGAAGCATAAGGAAGCTTGGAGTATTGGTTTAGATCCTCAGGGGAGGAAATAGGAGTTCTTGGTTCTTGGTTTTGAGCAGGAAAGCTTATTTGTAAGTTATCAAAATTCTCACTTTTACTTTTGTACTATTGCTCTGCTTATTGTTTGCTTTTTCATTGTTTAATGCTTATTTAGTCTTAAATAGTAATAATATAATATAAACTCAGTATCTTGTTTATTGGAATTATTAGTTTCTACAAAATCAAAAATCAAACAGTCATATAGCATAATCTTTGATTCTGTGATCTTTTGTTGTTATTATTGTTTATTTGTGTTTAAAAGATCCATTATGATGATATTTTAAGGTCTGAGATCAGATTAGAGGCTTAGAACATTGATTTGCTTTGAAAATCTTCAAAACTGTGAGTTTAAAGGGTGTTTGGATCATTAGTGTTCACTGAGTCTCAGACTCATTTAGTTGTTGTTTGTTATTGTAAGATGTTAGTTTAGGTCTATATAGGTTTAATCAGTCATATAATTGGTACCTTATTAGTTGCAAAGTCAAAATCACAAGTATTTCTTCACCACAGTTAACTGTGGTGAAATCTGAGTCCATAACTCATCATATCTACTCATAAGTCATTAGAATAACTTAATTAAGTGTTATTATAACTTATTACAACATATTCAGTAATTAGATTAAGTTCAAAGTTCACATAAGTCAAACCAACTCAAGTTTCATGAAAAGTCAAATGGTCATTCTCAGATTTTCTCAAAACTAGTGGGATTTTTATAGAATTGTGTATTGAGATTCAAGCCTTGAGTTTTTGTGGAATTGTTGTCTACCAACTCTATTATAAGATCCTAATCAGCTTATATTTTTAGCAATTTTACCTTGGTCTCCATAAGCTAGGAAAATCACTTGCAGGGCAAAAACATTGCCATGTGCATAGGTTTTAGTCAAAACACCAAGACCTCTTGTATGCTTATCAGTGGACCCCACACCCTAGGTTTCAGCTTAATTATAGCTTAATACCTCAGCTTTTAACATCTAGGTTTAGTTTAGCCTTTAGCTTATTGTAGCATAGCTTTTAGGATCCAAATTGTGACTTGTGTAAAACAAGCTATACTGAGCACTCAGTATATGATCACCATTTTGAAGGCTCACTCAGAGCTTATTAGGAAGCCATAAGCTTAGCTTCTTGGTTTATTGTGTAGCTTAACAACCAATCTTTGAACCCCTAGGCTTAGCTTGAACCCTATTTCACTATTGTGGACCCCACAAACCTTGGAACACAACTGCAGGGAACAAAAGCTCCCCTTTGCATCAGCTCACCACCACCACACCACCAACTTTATTGGTGGCTGCAGCCCACACCAGTAGGTCCTACACCTTCTAGTTAGCTTCTTACAACCCCCTCCTACCCAGGTTCAAAACTTGACCATTAGTTTGACCTATAGATCAGTGGACCCCACCTAAACTTATCCCCAACCTCTGTCCCATTTCTGAGTCAGAACTCAAATAAGCAAGTGCTTATTTGAGCTTCTCAGCTTATTTTAGGAGCTTATCTCACCAAGTTTAGTTTAAAATAGTTCAAATAACTTAGGTAAACCATATTTCATCCTAGTGGACCCCACATAACTTCAACTTAGCTTATTTTCTAGTTTAGTCAACCATAGTCAACTGTATAAGCTTATAAGCATTCTCAGTGCTTATTTCAATGTTCTAAAGTAGTTGTCTTTATTAAAGTTTCATTATTTAAGTATTTAAGTAGTTTTATAAAAGAAAAACCAGAAAAAGCAAACATAAAATTATCTAATTAATTTTCATTTTAGCTTATTAATAAGCACTTATCCAATTTTATAATTTTATAAATTACTTAGTACCTTAAAGTAGTTAAAATAATTTTCTTAGAATTTTCCTAAGCAGTTTACTATTTATTAGATTTAAAACTAGTTTAAATAAATTAAATAGGGAATATTAGTAATTAAATAGATTTCTTTAATTTTAATTAACTAAAGTAGAATTTTATATTTTTCCTAAGTTTTATAAATTAGTTAAGAATTTTAAAAAATAGTTTCATAATTTCCACTGTTCATCTTCTAATTTTCTAATTTAATTTAATTAAATTAGCTTAAAAGTAATTAATAAATAATTAATTAGTCAATTAGCTTAAATATAATTTTTAGCAACTTTTTATAATTTTGTAGTGTTCCTGTAGTAATTAAATAGTTTTATAAATTTTATTATAATTTTCTAAGGTAATTTAGTAATAATAGTAATTTAAAATAGTTTAATTAGATTAATTAAGTTAAATAGTTTATAATTAATAAAATACTTATAAAAAGACAAAAATATTTATTTTCATTTTTTATACTTTCTTCAAGTTCTTATTTAGGTTTAGAAATTATTGTTATAAGTTTTTAGGTTTATTTGTAATAGTTGTAATTTTTAGTTAATTTAAATTAAGCTTTTAATTAGATTTTAATTAGTTTTATTAATTAAATAGTAATTAAATATTATAATAATCATTTTCATAATTTCAATTTCATTTTCTATTTTCTTTAATATTAAGTTTTCAAAAGTTTCACTTTTAACCCCTGTAGTTTGTAACTTGTTAAATACCACTTTTCTCTGTCTGTTATTTGATTATCTGATTTTGTGCTTATATCTGTATTTCTGTTATAATTTCATATTTTCCAAATATCAAGCAATCAGTAGTATAATCAACCCTCAAATCATCTTTGTTACTGTCCTCAGTACCACTCACACTCATACTCGTTTACAAATACAATTTCAATCTCGTTGGGACTTAACGACCCGGGGATTTTCCTGTACTTCCACGGTCAATATTAACTTGCACTTTCTCCCAGGTGGGCCTAACAGCTGCATACGGCTGACTGGTTGGTTTGGGAGGAGTCATTGTGCTGGGCATGGTGTAGGAGGAGATAAGAGCTCATAGAATTGGGGAGTTATGTATGCCACCCCATGAATGGTATTAAGGAATACGATCCGTCAACCATGCAATTATAACAAGTAATTAACGTGTAAAACATATCTAGGGAGTAGTGAAATCTAAGTAAACACATTTTCTCCAATTACTGCTCACAACCTTAGTATAAATTAGTTTAATTTCATTTTTAGTATTTTATTTTGATTGCATCTTAGTTTTGGGTTAGTTGAATAGCAACTAATTCCGCCCACTCTTCCAAAACCCGAGAATTTTAATTGCTTTCTAAAAAAAATATAAAAACACAAAAATAATCATCCCTCACCTTTAGAACTAGTATTTAGGCTTTCTAATCCTAGCGACACTATTCCTAAGCTGAACGATCAATCCCCCGGTACTTGTCACTATACTATACTACAACGATCAGGTACACTGCCTGGTGGGGGTTGTAAGCTTCTCGAGATCCCTCGAGAGGTAAAGCCTGTTGCGATTCCCACGCATCACCAACGTTGGCTTTACCCAATTTCAATGAGGAATTTGTAATAGAAACTAAGGCATCAGGGTTTGGTATAGGAGCAGTGTTACAACAAAATGGGCATCCAATAGCCTATTTGAGCAAGACTTTTGATGGATCTAAACACCTTGAACTTGTGTTAGATTGATACTTTGAATTATATCACTAAGTATGCGGAATCTACTTAGTAACACTTAGAAGTTTGATTGTGAGTAAGACAGTTGTATATAAACAATGTATGTAAACAAACTATCAGCTCCAATATTATTAATGATAATAATACGAGTGATCTTGATATCACTAGGGTTACACCTTGAAGCTCTAGAAACGTATATGACAACTTATTATCAAACCTTTAACCTAGGATCTCCTTTTATAGTACAAGGAGTCCTCTTCTACAAGATAAGTATAAAGCTAATAGAATAAGATATACACAAGATCTATTCTATATTTATCTAGACGTGTTTCCTAACAATTATCTAATAAGCAGTGGTAATATATTGTTCTTGCAGTGGTAATGAGTTTCCACTGCAAGTACAATCTTCTACAGTTGTAACTTCTTCACTATCCATGGTAACTGTTAGTATAATTCCCAACAATCCTCCCCTAACTTATGATTAATACATAAATCAATAAGTTTCTTCAAGTATTCAGTAAACATGAGGATATGGGAATTCTTCCAAACACTTATCTTTATCTTCTTAACTCTTTATCAGCTCTCACACTTTGATCATGAATCCTTTGTATCAAATCATCTATGACTTCAGTTCTTTCCCAACATCTAAGCTTTTCTGTCAACATCACTTTCAATACTCCAGCTCTCAATGGATATTCTTTCTCAACCAGCATAAAGACATCAACTCCATCTTGAGTAGAAACATGATGTACAGAACTTGAATCATAGAATTTCCACAAAGTTCTTGTACCATGAGCTTCAAATCTCCAATACCTATCACTTGGGTCAGGTTCATATAGTCTTCTGAAGTAAACCCATAACTCCTTAGCTTTGACATCAACAAGTTCTTCCTTCTTAAACTGATCTTGAACAATTCTCCACAAAGTATCCAAATCTTCTCTATCACAACATCTAACAATATCTTCAAAGTCTCTGCAAATGTTTGTGACATTTCCAGTTCTGATGATCTTCCAAGCAACACCAAAACTATCAGAAAAGATCTCCCAATTAACAACTGGATAATTTGCTTGTAGAGGTTCAATATGAAGTACATCAGTCTCTATAAACAACATATTTGAAACTTGCTCTTCAGTCAACTTGCTAGGACCCTCTGTTGCTTGAGACAATCTCTGAGTCTTCAACTTCTTAGTATCTTTAGATTCAAGACTCACTCCAGTCCTTTTTGTCTTCATAGATAATGGTTCTTGATCCATTGGAATGAATTTACTATCTTGTCTTTTGATTCTGTAGTAAATACCTTCAACCTGTTCATGTGACATTCCTTTGAATTGAGCCATCTTCATGTTACCAACATGACAACAAAAAGTCTTCATCTCAGCAATAATCTGTGCCTTTGTAAGCTTTCTTGGCTTCTTTTGACCTTTTCTAGCATCCCCAATGATTTCATCAAGAGCCTGCTGATTCTTCATTTGAATGAAATCTTTAAGTTGAGCAGACCTTTGTTCTTCATTCATGGTTGTATTTGCAATAAGTTCAATGGCCTTCTTCCTGATTACTTGATCATTGTTAATCAAATATCCAATCACTTCTTCTGTAGGCACATAAGTGAATAATGGAGGTTTCTCATGTATGACAGTTGGTGAGATACTTGAAATAGGTTCTGCCATAACAGCTTCAAGTTTATCCAACCTAGTTGCTTCCATAAAGCTAGCAACTTCATCTTCTTTAAGCTTTTTCTTTCTTTCATTCTCTTCAGCTTATTGTTGCTCTGCTAATCTTGCATCAAAGTTGATCTGAGCTTGTTCTTTCTTAGAAATCTTTCTTATTTGCTCTTGATCTGAAGCATCCACAATAGCTTTTCCTTTAACTGATCTTCTTCTGGCAGCTTCTTCCTCTGCAGTGATAAATTCTTGAGTAGCAGTGGGAACATTTTCACTTGTAGTGGTAATTTGTTGATCAGTGGGAACTTGTTCTGCATCAGTGGAAATTGATTGAGCAGTTCTAACTAAATCATCAAAGTTAAAACCTGCATCAGCATCCATATCTTCAAAGTCCAATTTCCTCCCCTCAGTCTCAGCAACATCATCTTTTGCTTGAGCATCATCAGAATCACTTAGCTCAGCAAAGTCTTTTCCGAAGTTTTTACTCCTCCCCTTAAGCTCTGCATCTATTTTCCTCCCCTGTTTGGAAGAATCTCCCAAAACTTTAGTAGAACTTGCAGAAAACTCATCTTGAGGTGAAGATGATGATGATACAACCTGAGATCTTTGCTTCTTGAGATTCTCAACTTCATTCTGCAATTTGTGAATCTCATCCTTCAATGTCTTCAGCTCTGTGGCATGTTGTTCTTTGGTCTGTGCCAGATCTTTCTCCAGAGCTTGAACCTGCTTGACTAATTTGGTACAAATATCCATCAATTCATTTTGTTGCACACTACCTTCATTACTTCCAACTGTGTAACCTACTGGGAGAGGTGAATCATGAGGCATGGTTTCAAGTTCTTCCCTAGTTGGACTAGAAATAAGCCTTGAACCACCACTGCTTGTTGCTAAACCAAAAGGCTCAGCAACATGCAATGTTGAGATGAGAGAAGTTGGCTGTTTAGACCTTCTCTCATAAGTGTGAGTGACTGCAGGGGTATGGTGAATTGGTGGAACAACAATATTGGGTGTGTTTTGAGATGCAGCTGGGATTGTTGCATCCTTACCCTGTACTTGAGAAATTTTAGCAAGCATTTGAGGGAAAAGTGGATGAACCTACCCATTCCAAAGTTCTGAAGCCTTAGACATATTTTGAAAAACTTTTGGCATAAGAGCGGAAGGTTTATAAATTCTTTTGTGAGGTCGCAGGTGAAACTCATTTAACACTGCTTGCACAAACCTTGGATACATCAAAATTTTATATTGACTCTTTACATTGCCTTTCATATTATTGAAAATAAACTTTGAAAAATTGAAAGTCTTATCTGTTGCCAAACAAACCAAAGGATAAGCCATGGTTGATGCAAATTGTTCATAAGATGTTTTCTTAGGACTTAGACAATGTAAAAGAGTATGAATCAAAAATTTCCAATGTGGACAAAAACATCCTTTTCTAAAAGTGACTTTTTGTTCTGATGTATCATACCCCATTAAAGCAATATTAGTGAAAATTTCTGAATTAGGTAATGTGATGATACCATTGAGATCATCCAATTGGAGAATTCTCTTCAAAGATGACTCAGTAACATCAATAGTTACCCCATCAACTGTGGCTCTTAGAGCATCCACAGATTCTTGTGTGTCTCCCTGTTCAAGAGTTATGGACTCCACAGTGTTCCAGAACTGTTTGATATGAGAGACATAGATTGTGGGATTAATAGTTAAGGCATACCTTATATGAGTTGTGTTTAGAAAATCCACAATCTGATGAAAAACATGGCCACTCTTCTCGTTTGACTTTTGTAAGTAGGCCACTTGGTTGTGCTCCTCGACAAATTTTAGAATCGCCATGATGTTTGTGAAAAAGAGAATGAAAGTGTTAGTATTCAAGATAAATAGCAAGCCGTATAATAATCAATTTATACTAATAGGGTTTGAGGAGGTTTCGCAATGTGAATTATCTTTAGAAAGAATTATCTTTGGAAAAAGAATAATATAAAAGAAGTAAGTAGATAATTCACAAAAGATTTTACCCTATTAATAAGGAATGACGGTTATTTTTACAACGGCTAGTAAAAAATAGATTACTGACACAACAGTTGTAACGGCTAGTCATCAGTGGAAAAAATTACTCTTGCAGTGGTAACTGATGAACTAGCAGTGGTAAAATTTTCACAAAAATATCAAAGAGCAGTGGTGAATAAAACATGAAAATTTGCTGCTCTTATCATAGTTTTTAGCAAACTACTAGCTATCAACGGATTTGATATGTCTTTACCATGAGCCGTTTGCTATGGACTAGCCAACTCTTGATCACATGGATGTATGGTGAGTTGATAACCTAGTTTTTGGTAAACTATCAACCATAAACGGATTTGACAAGTCTTTACCAGTAGCCGTTTACTCTGGACTAGTTGATTCTTATGTAGATTAGACATGGTGAATCAATAACCATTTGTTGTGTGTTCATGATACACACCTTATTACTCCAATGATATGGGTTGAAAGCTACAACACAAGATAAACCTCAACTTAACCCATAGAGATTAACCCAAAGTAACTTTTTAACCAAGTTACTATTTACAAAAATATCTTCCCAAAAAGTCAACCCGATAATAACCAAATTTACTCCTCCAACCAACCAAAACAGATAGAAGTAAATAGCCTTCATTAATTATCATAACGCCTAACCTTGGCTTATATAATCACCACCAAACTACACATCTCAGACACCAATTTACCCCAAATAATCTTTCAAACCCTAATTTCCCAAATAACCCAATTCTTCATCAAAACCATGTCATCAAACCCAGAAACCTCTGATCAAAAATCTTCTTCTTCATCATCAGAAGAAGATTTACCACCATATCCATGGGGGCTTGAGAATTCTGACTATGAGAGAGAAATGGAGAGACGATGGGATGTACAAGAAAGACAATGGAATGCACATAGGAAGGGTAAATCAAGCCATGTTCCTAATCCTGCTGAGAGAGAGCTTGTCTCTCCCTTCATCTGTACCTCTGATGAAGACTCTTCAGAGGAAGAAAATGAAGATCCAACCTTTCTTCCTCCTTCCACACCAGAGAGATTGATGCGTGGGAATCGCACCTTGCTTTACCTCTCGAGGGATCTCGAGAAGCTTACAACCCCCACCAGGCAGTGTACCTGATCGTTGTAGTATAGTATAGTGACAAGTACCGGGGGATTGATCGTTCAGCTTAGGAATAGTGTCGCTAGGATTAGAAAACCTAATTAATAGTTCTAGAGGTGAAAGATGATTATTTTTGTATTTTTATATTTTTATGAAAGCAAGTAAAATCTCGGGTTTTGAAGGAGTGGGCGGAATTAGTTGCTATTCAACTAACCCAAAGCTATTATATAATTAAAATAAAATAATGAAAATGAAAATAAACTAATTATATTAAAGTTGTGAGCAGTAATTGGAGAAATTGTGTTTACTTAGACTTCATTACTCCCTAGATATCTTTTACATGTTAATTACTTGTTACACTTGTATGAATGACGGATTGTATTCCTTAATACCATTCGTGGGGTGGCATACATAACTCCCCAACTCTATGAGCTCTTATCTCCTCCTACACCATGACCCAGCACAACTATAGGGATTAGTGGCTCATGCATTAAATACAACCAATAAAGACCTAGTACGCCTCGGTTCATGTTTCTTAAGACGTTCAAGCATGTTACCATTTGGAGATCTGCCAGTTTTCTTAAGCCTAACATATAAATCATTCATTCAAAACAAGAATAGACAAGTAATCAACACATAATCAACATCTAGGTTTCATTAGATCTAAGCAAACACAAAAGAGATCTAGCCTAGCATAGTAGAATTGAGATAAGAACAAAAGATAAACAACCAACACATAGACATATTGATTGAATTGAAAGTACACTTATCTCAATTACAATGCAAGGTCTCAAGGGTTTGGAACCCTTGAAAAACCTGTAAAAGAGGCACCAAAATCGTCTTTAGGGTTTCACCAAAACTTCTCTCCTTTTAATGAAAAAACTAGAAAACTATATATAGGAAAAACAGTCTGACGGCGTCAAGAGTAACTTCTGACGCCGTCACCTCGCCGCCATATACTTCCTCGGACGGCCTTGATCCACTTATGACGGCCTATGTGACGCCGTCACCACCCACGGTATATTAATTTTGCCACTTTGACGCCGTCACCAGTCCGTCTGACGCCCTCACCACCTTTGATATTTAATTCTTCATGTCTGAGGTTATACACAAGCACCTCACAAATAGTGTTTAGATACTCACATCTCTCGGGTGTAATAAAGTAATATAACATTATGGAAATGGAAGATATCTCTCACTACCTGTCATAGCAAAATAGATTACCATAGGCTTGGGAAAGGATCAAACCTCCACTACATGGCGTAAGCACCTAGGATAAACTATCAAAGAGGTCTTTTTAAAGGGTTATAACGTTAGGTGTAGGGATATGAATTACACGGTTTTGTTGGATAAAGGGAGTTTTACTGGTGGCGAGTTAACAATCTTAGTTAATTACATGTACAAGATGGCGTTGCTAAGCCAAGACTAGACTCGACTTAAGCTAATAAATGAAAAATAACAAAAACATAAAATGAACATAGAATAAAAACGGGATGGTAGTCCGTATGTTTTTTTCTCTTTTTTTTTTTTTTTTCTTTTCTATTTTTTTTCTTTTTCTTAATTTTTAGATTTTTTTTTTTTTTTTTTTTTTTTTTTTTTTTTTTTTTTTTTTTTTTGCATACACTCTTACCCTACCATCCAAAATAATACATCATAGGGGATGAGAATTCCCCTTACACTTGAATCTTTACATACTTTACATTAAACTATTCTAATGACTCGAATTAAGAAAATCAAAACACTTGGAGCACTTTTAAGATTAACGTACATATGGGGGTAATAAGTGATGTTCTTCCCCATTACTCCATAAAATAAGTACTTACCCATGAGTCCCAATCGTCCCAAAACAATATGTACAAGGATATGACTCGACTTAGCAACCATGTAATCAATTAGAAAGTTAACTTAGGGTTTAACAAATAACAATAATGCACTAAAAATGAGCGCATACACGGAAGGCTAAGGCGATTTGGGTGTACATTTAAGTGGGGTGTAACAAATTCTTCCTTTAAGTAAGATGCTTAAAGTTAGAAACGAAAATATAGGCTAGGAGGGGTGTACTAGGGGTATCGTGTACTAAAAATGAGTACAACGCTAAGGGTGTGGGAAAAATTAGTTGACTTAACTAGCCAAGTAATATGACTTAAATGGTCAAGTAATTATAATACGGGTTTAACACAAGGGTGATCCTAATGCCTCTTATCATGTAGTAAATCCTACCACACGAATGTAGTCTCACTAGCGGTCTCGGGATGCATCACTAACGCAAGTTCTAGAATCTAAATGCTACCGGTACACTCATAAGCACCAATAATAAATGCTTTTCCTATCAAATCTAAAGGCGAACCTCACATTTTTTGGTGGAAAATTTTTCTGAATATACGGTTATGTGCTAGTCATACAATCTCCTATCCATGAGACGCTTGCTATGTCTAAAGTTTCACTCCTAAATTTTGTAAAAAATTTTAAATTTGGCGCTAAAATTACACTAACAAGTATTTCTCGTAGTTTTATTACTCATCTACTATCAAACAAAACAAACTCAAGCGAAAGTGCATATGTAAGGTATCATCTTTTTATCCTCCCCTTACACTTAAGATGAACATTGTCCCTAATGTTCAAGTAAAGAATGTAAAAGTTAAAAAGTAAAGAGAATGAAATCAAATACTCCCCTGATTCGCTCGGTATGGATTTTAGTTGGCCAGGTTAAATCTTCCTCCAAGAAAACGAACAATCAAAGCTTCCCTTCCAGAATATAAATCATCTTCTTGTCACAAATAACCTGTGAATCCTGACAAAAGTAGACAAGGCAACCTCGCGTAAAATCGGCGGCATCCTATATAAGTTACTAAATCCTAGAAAACAAAGTAAGATATAATGCTTGTGGAATGAAGTTTGCAGATTTCCTGGAGATTATAAAACTTAATAATTCACAAAAACCATAAGACTCCGTTAGAAAAACAAAACCGGTAAAATTTCCAGATTTTAACTCCTGACGCCGTCAAGAGAAGTACCCTGACGCCGTCAGAATGGACCTGCAGAAATTCTTATGTTAAGTTTCCGGAAAATTTCTGGAAAAACTTTGTCCTACTTCCTGGAAAATCCTGCAAAACTTCATTATGACTCAATACAAGCATTTGACTCTAACAAATACGAATATACATGTTCATTTAATATTGTGGAGAATCATGATCGGTTTGTTTCTTAAAAACATATTTGGGGTTTCCCCTTACACTTATCTTTTGCAAAAATACCTTTAGGTTGAAGTTAAGACTAGGCTAAACAACATAATAAAGTATTTCACATTTTAGTTGAGAAACATGATCAACCAACAATAAAAATAAAACATGCATACGGAAGCAAATAACAATCAAACAAATAAAAATCACACAAAACATGGGTTGCCTCCCAAGAAGCGCTTTTCTTTATTTACGAGTCTTGTAGCTAGACTCAAAGTCGTGGGTTACTACGTGATCTCATCATTGGTTCCACTCTCTAGGTCGTCTTCTAAACCAGTTTTGTATTCCGGACCTAGTTGCAAGCATTCTTTGTAGAAACCAAGCATCCTATTTCTAACATACTCTACTCCTCTACGTCTATCCTCATCATTCCTATAATAAGCCGCTTGCTTACGTTCCTTTTCGAAATTAGAGAGAAGGCGGTATTGCTCAATCTTGTAGGGCATTTGATAAGCACCCTCATCATTCTCTTCCTTGAATCTAACTATCCCAAACGTCGGATCATAACTCATCCTAGTGGCCTCAACAAATGGTTTCCCAAATATTATTTGACTTAGGCAAGCATCTATCACTGGACGCGTGTCTTCCACTATCATGAAATCAATCTCATAGGTGAGATTCCCTATAATCACATGTACTCCCTTAACTCTTCCTGCAAAATTACTTATCCAACTTTTACCGGGCATCATCCTAAAATTGAGTTGCTTCTTCATCACCCAATTGTAATAAGTCCTAGACATGATGTTCACGGGGGATCTAGGGTCTATGTAAGCTTTCCATACATGCATGTGCCCGATATTGCATGGGATGTTAATGTTAGAGGGGTCTCCCATTTTGATCAGGGGGTCGCCAAAGATATATGTTGTCTCGGGACTATCGAATAAATCCTTATGGTATTCCCGTTCTTCCTTGGTTGGCAACTTATCAAAATATTCCTCTATAGGTTCTACCTCCTCTAATTTCTCATCCTTATTAACCTCAACTTCCCTACTCTCATCCTCACTATTGGCTTCTATTCTAACTTCATCTTTGTCACTCTCCTCTATCTCCTTATCTATCGGCTTAATGGTGACAACATTGACAAAGTGGACATGTTTGGATGATGAGGGGTCCTTAACTTGGATTCCACTATTGGTGTCCCTAGTGTCCTTCCTAGGTGTGGCTAATGTTTGGTTGTTGAGGGCTTTCAACAAGTTGTCAATCTTGTTGGACATCTCCGTTTGTTGTTGGTTGAATTCGGTTTCAAACCTAGCTATGCGAGCTTCTTGAGATGCCATAAATTTCGACATCAATCCTTCAAGATTGTTGGTACTACCATAGTTGTTAGAAGGATTGTTGTTGAAGGTACGGTTGGATGGTGGACCGTTTGATTGATAACGATTAGGCGGATTGGAAGAATTGGGTTGATTTTGCTTCCACCTAAGGTTTGGGTGATTTTTCCATGAGGGGTTGTATGAATCACCGTGTGTGTTTGGCTCGGGCTTGAAAGTGTACCACTTATCTCCCGCTTCGTCGATACGCGTGGATGCGTAGTCCGCAAAAGCTGTTCCGGGGAGTTCCACACAATCACGAGTGTCATGGGGACCACTACATAATTCGCATGAAGAAGTGATTTTGTTCACTTGGCTTGAATGCTTCGGAGCTTCGTAAGATTTCATGAGAAACTTAACTTGGTCCTCAAGTTCCATGATCCTACGGTCGGGAGTGCTTGAATTATTCGAGGGCAAAGATATTGCCTTGACCGTTTTGTTCAAATCACGGGGATCATTCCAACTTTCGTTGTCATAGAGAGCAAGATCTTCTATGAGTTCCCATGATTGTTCCGCACTAAGATCACGTAGCTTACCACCGGCCGATTGGTCAATGGTTCGCCTCGTGGAGATGTCGATATGGTCATAGAAGATTTGGACTTGGAGCCAAAGATCTATGCCATGATGAGGGACTTTTTGGAGTAAGTCCTTGAAACGAGTCCATGCTTCATAAAGAGATTCATTTTGACGTTGTTGGAACATCAAGATGTCATTCCTAAGTTTAGTAGTTCTCCCCGGTGGGAAAAATTGAGCAAGGAAACGAGTGGTGAGATCATCCCATGTGGTGATGGATCCCGCGGGTAAACGCTCAAGCCATTGACTAGCTTAATCCCGTAGAG
Source organism: Artemisia argyi (assembly GCA_030686995.1). Taxonomy (NCBI): domain Eukaryota; kingdom Viridiplantae; phylum Streptophyta; class Magnoliopsida; order Asterales; family Asteraceae; genus Artemisia; species Artemisia argyi. The sequence continues at coordinate 278,000,277 of CM060708.1, forward strand.
AGAATTGGAATAGGCGTAAACGGGTAGTCTCTCTAGTTTCAACACCTAGGTCTATGGAATCTACGATTTTGAGGAAGTCCTTAAGGTGTTGGTTTGGATCTTCAGAACGAAGTCCATGGAATGCACATCCGCTTTGCACCAACCGGATGGTGTCGGATCGCAAGGGGGTCACATTGGCTCCGGTGAGCTCAATGGTGTTTCGGTAGCCTTGGTGGCTAGGTCGGGAATACTCTCCTAAGGTTCGGGGCCTAAGGGGTTCTAGTGGTGGGTTTTGTTGTGGTGGGATGATGGGTTCAAAGATGTTACCACCTTCCATGATGTCGGATGCTAAAGAGTTACGAACAAAGGCACGAAGAAATAAGATAGACTAAAGAAGACCTAAAAATAAAAATAAAAATCTTACTAGAAAGGAATCTAGCAAGTAGACCTAATAAAAAGAAATCCTAACCTAGACAATAACTATTCCTCGGGCTGCGGCGCCAAAAACTTGATGCGTGGGAATCGCACCTTGCTTTACCTCTCGAGGGATCTCGAGAAGCTTACAACCCCCACCAGGCAGTGTACCTGATCGTTGTAGTATAGTATAGTGACAAGTACCGGGGGATTGATCGTTCAGCTTAGGAATAGTGTCGCTAGGATTAGAAAACCTAATTAATAGTTCTAGAGGTGAAAGATGATTATTTTTGTATTTTTATATTTTTATGAAAGCAAGTAAAATCTCGGGTTTTGAAGGAGTGGGCGGAATTAGTTGCTATTCAACTAACCCAAAGCTATTATATAATTAAAATAAAATAATGAAAATGAAAATAAACTAATTATACTAAAGTTGTGAGCAGTAATTGGAGAAATTGTGTTTACTTAGACTTCATTACTCCCTAGATATCTTTTACATGTTAATTACTTGTTACACTTGTATGAATGACGGATTGTATTCCTTAATACCATTCGTGGGGTGGCATACATAACTCCCCAACTCTATGAGCTCTTATCTCCTCCTACACCATGACCCAGCACAACTATAGGGATTAGTGGCTCATGCATTAAATACAACCAATAAAGACCTAGTACGCCTCGGTTCATGTTTCTTAAGACGTTCAAGCATGTTACCATTTGGAGATCTGCCAGTTTTCTTAAGCCTAACATATAAATCATTCATTCAAAACAAGAATAGACAAGTAATCAACACATAATCAACATCTAGGTTTCATTAGATATAAGCAAACACAAAAGAGATCTAGCCTAGCATAGTAGAATTGAGATAAGAACAAAAGATAAACAACCAACACATAGACATATTGATTGAATTGAAAGTACACTTATCTCAATTACAATGCAAGGTCTCAAGGGTTTGGAACCCTTGAAAAACCTGTAAAAGAGGCACCAAAATCGTCTTTAGGGTTTCACCAAAACTTCTCTCCTTTTAATGAAAAAACTAGAAAACTATATATAGGAAAAACAGTCTGACGGCGTCAAGAGTAACTTCTGACGCCGTCACCTCGCCGCCATATACTTCCTCGGACGGCCTTGATCCACTTATGACGGCCTATGTGACGCCGTCACCACCTACGGTATATTAATTTTGCCACTTTGACGCCGTCACCAGTCCGTCTGACGCCGTCACCACCTTCAATATTTAATTCTTCATGTCTGACGCCGTCAAGCTGATGGTCTTGATGCCGTCACCTTGTATTTCCAGCATGCAAATTTGGTACTTAGCCGTTTTCTTCACTTTTATGCTCCAAAAACGTCCAAAATAGCTTCTTTTCCAGAATTCACTCTCCAAACACCTAAAATCACAAAAGGAACGATTTAGGGCAATATTTGATCAAATAAAGTCGGATTCGGGCTTAAATGACCCCCTAAAAACGGATCATTTTTCGCCTCATCAGAGATCTCAATCAAGATCAAGTAAGAGAGATCTATCTCTCCCAACATCATCAAATTTGGTGTTGGATCTTCCTGCTCCAGAATCTGGTCTACCTTATCAAGGACATATTGGACAGAGCAAGAAGGCTGAGAGCATACATAAGGAAAGGAGAAGCTGAAGTAGATGATTGAGAAATGTTGCCATAGACCAAAGTTCTTGAGTATTTTCTTGACCTTGGTACTTGAGCATCTTCACAACCTTCCTTCTCTTCTTTTTCCATTTTCATCTTCAGCTTCATCATTGTACTTGTCATAGCCTCAAGTATTATGTAATAATTGATAGAAGCTAGGAGTACTTAATTAGCCAAATGTTTAGGAATGGTCTTTGTAATTCAGTTGGAACTTTGAATGTAAGCTGTAACTTGTTTCTTTGAATGAAAAGATCTTCTTTAATAAATCAATTGTGTAAGGTCTTCAACATAATTATCTTATCGGTAGAAACCATGTTCAGCATACTTGACCACATTCCCTTGGCTATGGCTCTTGGTGACTTTAACGTACAACTTACAATCTCATAACCTTTGCAAAGCAGACATAAAACATACACATACACCAAACAACTTGCAACAATATTAATGGGACAATGTTAAAACTCAAAAAGTATATAGTAACCAAGTCATTCACAATCTTGTTTAACATTAGTAGTCTTTGAATGTCCCTGCACACAAAATAAAGTAATTAGTTCCTTTTGGGGACCCAAGCCACAAATGACTTGGATCTGCCTCGTGTATCAATATAATTATATCTATCAAAGGTCATTGATACACTATTGGGATTGTTTGAGGTGATGGTTCCTTTTGGTTTCCATTCCCAACGAGCTGAGGCCTTAACAGCATTTCCCACATTTACCCTTTTCTTATTAACAGACCTACCAGTGGTAACTGCTGCCTTAGCAGTGGAAACTGCTGGCTTAGAAATTTTAGGTACCCACTTCTGATTATGGTTAACATTCTTTTCAAAATAGGTCTTTTTCCCTGTTTGAGTAGATTTAACAAAAGTAGTAACAGGGGGCTTAGGGTAAACTCTGTTTTTGTTTCTGGCAGTGGCAACTGCTGGTCTAGCAGTGGAAACTGCTGGTCTAGCAGTGGAAATAGGTTTAATGCCAGAATGAAGCAAAACAGACCTGGGAATCATCTTGCTAAGTGGATTTGGATGAGTTAAGTTATTAGCATTGTATCTATTCACCCAAGTATTCCTAAACACTTCCCTTCTTCCCAAGTGGTAGGTACAACCTTTAGCTAAATGGTCAAAGCTACCACATATATGACAGGGTTTGTTATTGAACACAAAGTCACTACCAAATTGCCTAGATTTGACATGATTCCAACTCCTCATATTGCCTCTAGGAGTTGGTGACCTATTTCTGTACATCTCTGCATATCTAGTAGTGGGCCTAGTGAATTTAGGTTGTGACCTAGGCTTCATTTTGACTACCTCAGGAATACTTTTCTTAACCTCCACTTTAACATTTTCAGGAGTACTAGGTTTAGACTCAACATTCAAATTATCATCTTTAAGAGATAAGTCACTAGCACTATCAAATACATCAACCTCAACCTGAACCTTTTCAGTTTCAATTGGTTTAACAAATTTGGTCTATAGGTCATAGGTAGATCCTGAAATTCTTCTAAACCTGTGTGAGCTAAGTCAATGCCAGGAGGTGCTGGAACACCTCTTACAGGTGGTGGAACAGTTTTGTATCCAAGACCTGATTTAGCTTTGCTCACAATTTGGGCTTCCCAAATTTTATCAATACACTTGGATTGATGATCCAGTGTTTGCTTAGTTATCATTATATTCTCACTAGCCACTTTAACCTTTTCTAGTTCTTCTCTAAGAACCTTATTAACAGCAACCTGATAATCTAAGTCTCTTCTTAATACTGCAATATCATCATTGAACTTAGATTCATTTGCCCTATAATGCTATAATTGAGTTTCTAAAACACTTAGGCCTCTTTTATGATTTGATAAGTTATAGTTAGTATGAGTTAACTCTATGTGTTGCTCATTAAATTGTGCTGTAAGTTTCTCATACTCTTTTAAGGCCTTACAAGATTTAGAACAAGCATTATCAATTTGTACCTCAGAGTCAGAAAAAGCCATTAGTGCTACCATTGCAGACTCTGAATCATCATCCTCTTCCTTAGTCATAAAGCTCCAATCAGAGCTCACTTCATCAATGGCCAATAGCCCCTTTGGCTCATCAGTAGTAGGTTCCTTCTTCTTGTCCTGCTTGTACCAAGTTGACCTGTTGTCAGACTTCCTTGGCTTCCAACACTCTCTGGCAAAGTGCCCCTTCTTGTGACAATTGTAGCACTCCACCTTCTTCTTGTCAAAACCTACTGTTTCATTGCCACTGATGTTGATCTTTCTTCCAGTCTTCTTCCAAAACTTCTTTGTCCTCAAGCTTAGTAATGCCACTTGCCATTTAATGTCCATCTCCTCCATATCATCTTCATCAATTTGATCCAGATCCTCATGATTGAGGATTGAACCACCCACTTGACTTGATATAAAGGCATAAAAAGTAGTATCACTAAGCCCTGCAATCTGTCTCTTTGAGCTACCAGTGGAAACACTTTCACTAGCAGTGGAAACAACAATGTTAGCATTGTCATCATCACTATCACTTTCTTCATCTGAACTATCATCAAGAGATGATGATATAACCTTGAAGTTATTTTGCCAGCTTTCTTCAATCTTTGTTCAATAACCTTGAAGTTATTGTACAAGTCATTAAGTTTCATGGTCTCCAACTATGGCTTATCTTCCCACACAGCAACATTGGTTCCAAACTCAGAGGGTAAGCTTCTTAAGAATTTTAGATTGAGGTCTTCCTTTTCCACCTCAATTCCAAAAACAGTGAGTTGAGAAACAATCTTTTGTAGCCTTGTGAAGATGCTATCAAGAGATTCATTACTTGTTGAACCAAAGTTTTCATACGTTTGCTTCAGCAGAGTCTTTTGAGTCTTCTTGGTAGAATCATCACCACCAAAAACTTCACAGATCTCATCAAAGAGAGTCGTTGTAGTCTTGAACTTGCTGAATGCTACAACTTGATCTCTTGGAAGTGTCATCTGCAACAGACCTCTGGCCTTCAAATCATTCTTTAGTTGAAGTCTTTCATCATTAGTAACAGGGCCAGTGTTGACCTTAATTACTTCCTTGCCACCAACCATCTCTGAAGTAGAGCCTGGTTTGAAAGAATTTCCAACCATTATGATCTCCCAAGGTGTGTAATCTTGGACCATAAAGAATTGTTCTATCATTAGCCTCCACATCTCAAAGTCATTCAACTTAAGCTTTGGAAGCTTAGCAGCAATGTTTGAGTTACTGGTTTCTGTCTCCATTGAATCTTCTGAGTGAACTTGAGTCTTCTAAATCAAAGTATCAAAGCCTGGCTCTGATACCACTTGATGGATCTAAACACCTTGAACTTGTGTTAGATTGATACTTTGAATTATATCACTAAGTATGCGGAATCTACTTAGTAACACTTAGAAGTTTGATTATGAGTAAGACAGTTGTATATAAACAATGTATGTAAACAAACTATTAGCTCCAATATTATTAATGATAATAATACGAGTGATCTTGATATCACTAGGGTTACACCTTGAAGCTCTAGAAACGTATATGACAACTTATTATCAAACCTTTAACCTAGGATCTCCTTTTATAGTACAAGGAGTCCTCTTCTACAAGATAAGTATAAATCTAATAGAATAAGATATACACAAGATCTATTCTATATTTATCTAGACGCGTTTCCTAACAGTTATCTAATAAGCAGTGGTAATATATTGTTCTTGCAGTGGTAATGAGTTTCCACTGCAAGTACAATCTTCTGCAGTTGTAACTTCTTCACTATCCGTGGTAACTGTTAGTATAATTCCCAACAACTTTGGCTCCAAAACACCAGGCTTTATCCACTTATGAAAAAGAGCTTTTGGCTGTGGTATTAGCTTTACAAAAATGGAGGGGATACCTATTGGATAGACACTTCAAAATCAAACCTGACCACTTTAGTTTGAAGTATGTCTTGGATCAAAGAATCACTACACCATTTCAGTCTGAGGGGGTGTTTAGTTTTTGCTTAATTTCCTGAACGGGCAAACTTCTTAATCCATCTAGGAAAAAAGTTGTTTCATTTTAACTTTTTGCAAAACCAAATCCTGAATCTAGAACAGCGTTATTTTTGAGGTTGTTTCCAACCAGGATCATATATTTGACCATATTATCCTCATCTTTCCTTCTTAATTTTCTCTCTTCCACAAATTCCCATTCCTTCTTTCTTCTTCCACCATCCAAAATCCCTCCGCCACCTGCATCTACTCCATGACAGCGGCTCCTCAATGGAAGCAACCTCCACAACTGCTACTCGAACCACTAGCGGCTACTCGATGTCGGCAAATCCTCCATTTTGTGTATCACTGTTCTCTAAAGAAATTCCTTCATTTTGGTTATTACATCGAATAACCGAAGAAGAAATCATAGCAGTAAACCATGAAATTTAACCTCGTTTTCAGTAAGCATTTTAGGGCAAAATTGATAAATCTATTTTTTTAGTTAGTATGAATCTTTACCAGTTATTCTTTTTTGTATGATGAATTGGTCTTTGATTTATCTAGTTGTTTTCATATTGATGGTTTTTGCAATTTTGAGCTTCGTTGAAGTTTGGTCCAGTGGTTGTTCATGTGGTTCCAAGATTTTTGAGTTTTGTGCAACTTGTTCATTTAACTTTGAATATTGATACCAGGTATTCATTTGTTCATTTAAAGCTAATTTTTATAAAAGGGCTAAATGGTCATTTATTGCACTAACATAGTTAAGCAGTATAACAAAAGAAACAACATTTACGTGTACAAATCTTATTCTAGACATCACTTTAGTGTGCAGACAAGATCCTTATACAAACAGGAAAAAAAAACACCCCCTAAGTGGTTGCCAAAATTATTGGGGGTTGACTATGAAATTGAGTATAGAAAAGGAAAAGACAATCTAGTAGTTGATGCTTTATCTAGAATTGAAGGCAAGGTATGCTATTCTCCTTATTGACTGTGGGTACTTCCAATGAGTTATTTGATGCTGTTGTGTCTACATGTCAACTGATCCTAGCCTATAGAGAGTCATAGCAGGCCTGCAAGATGGTAGTTTGACAAATAGTAAGTATGCTTGGTACAATGGTCAGTTGAGAATAAGAGATAAGTGGGTAGTGGGACAAGATGTGGAGTTGAGAAAGAAGTTAGTTAAGCACTTCCATGAGTCAGCTGTGGGAGGTCACTCTGGTGTACAAGCTACAACCAAGAGATTGAAACTTATTTCTATTGGAAAGGATTGAGAAAATTGGTCAAAGAATGGGTTAGAGGCTGTGATGTGTGCCAAAGAAACAAGTCAGAACTGGTAGCTTACCATGGCCTACTTCAACCCTTACCCATTCCAGAACAAATTTAGCAAGATATCTCCATGGATTTCATTGAATCTTTGCCTTCTTTTAATGGAAAAAGTGCTCTGCTAGTGGTGGTGGACAGACTTTCCAAGTATGCTCATTTTCTACATATTCCTCACCTTTATACAGCTTCACAAGTTGCTCAGTTGTTCCTTGATAATGTTTACAAGTTACATGGCCTTCCTAAGACAATTGTGAGTGACAAAGATAAGATTTTCATGAGATCTTTTTGGTAGTCTCTTTTCAAAATGTTGCAAGTGCAGTTAAGGATGTCAACAGCTTATCACCCTCAAAGTGATGGTCAAACAATGATTGTCAACAAGTATTTGGAGACATATCTCAGGTGTATGACACGTGAGAGGCCAAAGGATTGGGTCAAATGGGTATCACTAGCTGAATATTGGTATAATGCCAATTATCACTCAGCCATTGACACCACTCCATATGAAGTTGTTTATGGTTAGAAGCCTCCTTTACACATTCCTTATATGGCAAAAGATAGCCCTGTGGAAGCTATGGATAGGACTTTACAAGCAAGGGAACAAGTGGTGCAGTTGCTCAAATTCAACTTAAAGAAAGCTCAAGATAGAATGAAATCACAGGCTGATAAATGAAGGTCTGATAGAGAGTTTCAAGTGGGTGATTGGGTCTACTTAAAGTTACAACCTTATAGGAAATTGACTATGAGGCAAAGAAAACAACATAAACTCTCATCAAAGTTTTTTGGTCCTTTTCAAGTGATTGGGAGGGTTGGCAAGGTAGCATACAAATGATTATGCTAAAGCTCACAATGTTTTTCATGTATCACAACTTAAACCTTGTCATGTGGATTCTGCTACCATGGGAGAGTTTCCTAAATGTGATAGAGAATGATTGATAGCTACTAGTCCAATCAAGCTACTTGACAGAAAGATGGTCAAACAAAACAATAGAATGGAAGTGTTTGGCTTAATCCAGTGGTCTAATGGCTTAGAGGAGGATGCAACCTGGAAAAGATTAGAAGACATAGTTCAGAGGTTTCCAGAGTTTGTCTTAGATCCTTGCGGTCAAGGAAGCTTTGAAGGGGGATGGAATGTTACATGCCAAAACAGATAGTCACGTGCATTGCACGTGACAAGTAAAAAACATTCAACAAACCAACACAACTAACTTTCCCGCCCTTTTGTTATCTTTAAATACTTTTACTTTAGCATTTTGTAAATCAGTTTTTGATCACTGATTCTCTCTTACTATCTTGTAACAAACTCATTTCTTGAATAACAAATCCATTAATCATTTCACTTTGAGTTACTATTCTTGTTCAAGTAATTCTTGTGTTTGATTGCTTAAACCTTCAATCTTGTTATAGATTCTGATTAAAGTACATTTCCAGATATTCCTTTGTTTTGTGCAGGATCCGGACTCTTTGTCTGGAGATACACAATACGTGATCGATCAACTTTTAAGTAACAATTTGCTCTTGAGTGCAAATCATACTCTGAACATTCAAAATTGATAGGAATTATTGTTGTGATATACCTGTTTAAAGGAAAAATGTATGCTTAACGAATGTACATGCGTGTGACACTTTCGTGATTCGGTCCAGGTCCACCCACTTTTAATTATGCAACCTCTAATTTGGAGAAGACAGTACTTGAGTTAGCCCCCAACAGTTGGACAAAGGTTTCTAAATGTTACCCAATATTTTCGGTTGATTCTATCTTGTGATCCATTTAATGTTAACCAACCAATGAGTACTTTACAACTTTCTTGAAATAATGAAATCACCGATACATTTAACATTTCAGGTCGCTAGCTTACTGTTCCTTGATCAACCTGCTGGGTCTGGATTCTCTTATGCAAAAACTCTAGAAGCTTACATAACGAATGATACATCAGCAGCAATGCAGGTTTACAGTTTTCTGAGGAAGGTAAGGTCTTTTTCTAGATGAAAGCAATTACTTTCTTATTTCTCAGTAAACATATATTCTCATTGCATATATGACATAAACTTTTTGAAATATTACTTTACTTTACCTATTGTTTAGCTACAAACTTGTGCAAATGTCTCTTTGCTACGTCTATCTTTGCAGTGGCTTGTGGAGCATCCAAAATTTCTCAACATTCAATTGTATATTGGTGCTGATTCCTACAGTGGCATAGTGCTACCAATTATCGTTCAGGAAATATATAATGGTACTCATAGATACCTTAAGGTCTTAGTCGTCCTTGTCAAATAGCTAGTTATGAAAAATAGAAGTACTTTAAAACAAAATACACATATTGCTTGCCATAACAAAAAAAATACAGACTCTTTTCACCTAGCTTCTACAGACAAAAATGAAATCTTTTCTAAAGAGATATTATGCTCCGACTCAGGTTTGGATTCTTATTTCCATTTTTTGTAGGTAATGAAGTTGGCGAAGGGCCACATATCAACATCAAGGTACACCTCTTTTCTTGTTTTTTTATAGTGCCAGAGTTAATTGTCTGTAATAGTTTGGATACATTGGATACGTAAGATTTAACTAATATCACTTGATTTGATATGTATTTTTTTTCCAACTTAGGGGTACGTGCTTGGTAATCCTATAACAGATAGAATAGCATACTATAATTCAAGAATACCATTTGCCCATCATATGGAACTCTTGTCGGATGCAATTTACAAAGTAATGAAGTACGTTTGAGTTACCTAGTAGCTACTATATATTTTACAGCTTTTGAGTACTTGAACTTGCTACATCCTTACTTTCAAATTTTAAACCAAAAATTTGCAAAACCTAGGAATGTGGGTACCTCATCCTTAGCTTTACTTTGAGGAAAAGTCATAATCTTGACTTTGATCAAACTAGTCAATTTCAAATTATGAATAATTAGTTCAATGTATATGTAACTTTGTTAAAAACAGTTTAGTGTTTATCAGGCTAAATTTCCAAAAATTGGTGTATTTATTAGGAAAAAAACTATAGATTGATGCACGTTAAAGAATTTGTATCAAATTGAATACATTTTGAACTAGTCATACTTTCTTGATACCATTTATTGGCATACAACTATACCATTTATTTGTCAAAATCTCCACATACCCATAAATGTTATACCGAAGTATATTATATACAGTAGTACTTTGGTTTTGGGGTGTTACTGGTAATTATCTATCAAGTGTATGCATCATTATTTATCCGTTCTATAAGTGGTGTGTGCATCAAACAAAGCCTCAGTATGTAGTCGGAGCATTAAATGGAATACATCATATTGCAGTCAACTAAAGAGAATTGCCATGGAAACTACTTAAATTTAGATCCCAAGAATATGGAGTGTATACATGATCTTCAAGTGGTAGATAAGGTACTACAAGACATGTAATTTATAGCTATTCGGCATCTGTATTTATTTTTATTTTGTTCTTTTTTCCTCTGTAGTGCCTTGAAAGAATTTACACGTCACATATTTTGGAGCCTTTTTGTGACACTTCAAATACCTTAAACTCTAGAACCTTAAGGAGGGGCTTAACAGCTATTGACAATACCTCTGTCGATATTTGGCCATTACAACAACTTCATATGCAAGCATGCCGAGTATTACTGTCTCTCTCTGATGAGGCGAAAAATGATCCGTTTTTAGGGGGTCATTTAAGCCCGAATCCAAATTTATTTGATCAAATATTGCCCTAAATCGTTCCTTTTGTGATTTTAGGTACTTTGGGAGTGAAATCTGGAAAAGGAAGCAATTCGGACGTTTTTGGAGCATAAAAGTGAAGAAAACGCCAAAGTCTTAATTTTCCTTGCTGGGAACAGTAGGTGACGGCGTCAAGAGTAGTTCCCTGACGGCGTCAAGAGTAAAATTCCATGACGATCCAGAAGAGATTTGACGGCGTCATGAAGGTAGGGCGTCAAGAGTAAAAGTCATGACGGCCTGGAAATGATTTGTACTTGACGGCGTCAAATGTAGATCTAGGCAGTCCGAGGATTGTTTTGGCGGCGAGGTGACGGCGTCACCTAATTGGTCTTGACGCCGTCAGACCCCTTTTCCTATATATAGTTTTCTAATTTTTCACATTTAAAGAGAGAAGTTTTGGGAGAAACCCTAAGTACGATTTTGGTGTAACTTTACAGGTTTTTCAAGGGTTCCAACCCCTTGATACCTTGCATGATTAATCAAGATAAGTGTTCTTCTAATTCAATCAATATGTCTATGTGTTGGTTGTCTATATCATGTTCTTGTCTTAATTCCATCATGCTAGGCTAGATCTATCTTGTGTTTGCTTAAATCTAATGAAACCTAGATATTGATTATATGTTGATTACTTGTTTATTCTTGTTGTGGATGAATGATTTATATGTTAGGCTTAAGAAAACTGGCAGATCTCCAATTGGTAACATGCTTGAACGTCTTAAGAAACATGAACCAACGCGCACTAGGTCTTTATTGGTTGTATTTAATGCATGAGCCACTGTTTACAATCCCTATAGTTGTGCTGGGCATGGTGTAGGAGGAGATAAGAGCTCATAGAATTGGGGAGTTATGTGTGCCACCCGATGAATGGTATTAAGGAATACGATCCGTCATCCATGCAATTATAACAAGTAATTAACGTGTAAAGGATATCTAGGGAGTAGTGAAATCTAAGTAAACACATTTTTTCCAATTACTGCTCACAACCTTAGTATAAATTAGTTTATTTTCATTTCTAGTATTTTATTTTGATTGCATCTTAGTATTGGGTTAGTTGATTAGCAACTAATTCCGCCCAAATCCTTCAAACCCGAGATTTTAAATTGCTTTCCATAAAATATAAAACCACAAAAATAATCATCCCTCACCTTTAGAACTAGTATTTAGGCTTTCTAATCCAAGCGACACTATACCTAAGCTGAACGATCAATCCCCCAGTACTTGTCACTATACTATACTACAACGATCAGGTACACTGCCTGGTGGGGGTTGTAAGCTTCTCGAGATCCCACGAGAGGTAAAGCCTGTTGCGATTCCCACGCATCAAGTTTTTGGCGTCGCAGCCCGGGGAATAGTTATTGTCTAGGTTAGAATTTCTTTGTATTAGGTCTACTTGCTAGATTCCTTTCTAGTAAGATTTTATTTTTATTTTTAGGTCTTCTTTAGTCTATCTTAGTTCTTTGTGCTTTTGTTCGTAACTCTTTACCATCCGACATCATGGAAGGTGGTAACATCTTTGAACCCGTCATCCCACCACAACAAAACCCACCATTAGAACCCCTTAGGCCCCGAACCTTAGGAGAGTATTCCCGACCTAGCCACCAAGGCTACTGAAACACCATTGAGCTCACCGGAGCCAATGTGACCCCCTTGCGATCCGACACCATCCGGTTGGTGCAAAGCGGATGTGCATTCCATGGACTTCGTTCCGAAGATCCAAACCAACATCTTAAGGACTTTCTCAAAATCGTAGATTCCATAGACCTAGGTGTTGAAACTAGATAGACTACCCGTTTACGTCTATTCCAATTCTCTCTACGGGATCAAGCTAGTCAATGGCTTGAGCGTTTACCCGCGGGATCCATCACCACATGGGATGATCTCACCACTCGTTTCCTTGCTCAATTTTTCCCACCGGGGAGAACTACTAAGCTTAGAAATGACATCTTGATGTTCCAACAACGTCAAAATGAATCTCTTTATGAAGCATGGACTCGTTTCAAGGACTTACTCCAAAAAGTCCCTCATCATGGCATAGATCTTTGGCGAGCCATTGACCAATCGGCCGGTGGTAAGCTACGTGATCTTAGTGCGGAACAATCATGGGAACTCATAGAAGATCTTGCTCTCTATGACAACGAAAGTTGGAATGATCCCCGTGATTTGAACAAAACGGTCAAGGCAATATCTTTGCCTTCGAACAATTCTAGCACTCCCGACCGTAGGATCATGGAACTTGAGGACCAAGTCAAGTTTCTCATGAAATCTTACGAAGCTCCTAAGCCTTCAAGCCAAGTGAACAAAATCACTTCTTCATGCGAATTATGTAGTGGTCCCCATGACACTCGTGATTGTGTGGAACTCCCCGGAACAGCTTTTGCGGACTACGCATCCACGCGTACCGACGAAGCGGGAGATAAGTGGTACACTTTCAAGCCCAAGCCAAACACTTACGGTGATTCATACAACCCCTCATGGAAAAATCACCCAAACCTTAGGTGGAAACAAAATCAACCCAATTCTTCCAATCCGCCTAATCGTTACCATCCAAACGGTCCACCATCCAACCGTACTTTCAACAACAATCCTTCTAACAACTATGGTAGTACCAACAATCTTGAAGGATTGATGTCAAAGTTCATGGCATCTCAAGAAGCTCGCATATCTAAGTTTGAAGCCGATTTCAAACAAAAGCAAAGCGAGATGACCACTAGAATTGATGCATTGTTGAAAGTTCTCAATGACCGAGAAATGGGAGCACTCCCAAGCGACACAGTCAAGAATCCGAAACTAACCGTTAATTCCATATCCTCAGTTTCGTCACCCACTTCGTGTCCACAATACTACTCGGTTAAATCAACGAGCACGTGTTTCAAACAAAATCAAGTTCTCCAAAAGGACCAATCAAATAAAACACCCACTATAGAGCCAGTCGAAAGCATAGTTGAAACACCTCTTACGCAAGACCTTGACGATGAATTCAAAGAACTTCACCTTGAACGCCCCGTCATTGATGTCTTAGCGCGTGCTCCTTACTATAGTGCCCTCCTAGAAAAATATGAGAAGTATAAGCTACGTAAAAATGGGACCGCCTTCGTTCAAAACAAGTTGCCTAAAAAGCTTGATGATCCGGGTATATTTGTTTTGCCTTGTAAGATAGGAAGATCCGAAGCTTTCGACACACTAGCCGATTTAGAGTCAAGCCTCAACTTGATTCCCTTATCCTTATTCACCGCTCTTAAGCTAGGAAAGTTAGAGGAAACGGAGGTATTGATAGGGCTAGCGGATGGGAGTATTGCCCACCCTGTTGGTATGATTAAGGATGTAGTTGTTCACGTAGGAAAGTTAACTATATTAGCGGATTTTCACGTCCTAGACATGGTTAGTGACACTACATGCCCATTATTGGTAGGAAGAGGATTTTTAGAAACCGCTAGCGCCATGATAGATTGTAAGGAGTCTAAGATAGCGGTAGGTGAAGGCGATACTTGGTCGGTGTACGATGTTAAGAAGCATAGTTATGATTGTGATGATGAACCGACACCGCATTGGGTAGAGATGAATAGGAGACCGTCTAGATATGGACCTTGGATAGAAAGGAACTTTATAGGACCTCAATGCCCATTCTATCTAGAAAAATATTTTGTTGAAAAGACACATTCGGTAGAACAACTCATAGCTAGAGATGAAGAGCTAGACCCCTTTGAGGACCCCTTAGTCTGTAGGAAGATGATTGAGTTATTAAGCGTAATGCCCATCAACATAGAAAGGAATAAATGGAAAAGAGAGGGAGACAAGTGTAAATGGAGGTGGGACAAGCCACCTAAAGAAGGTGACGGGTCATGGCATATTAAAATGACTTTGTATGATCCGGATGGAGAAAAGTTTGAAAGGTCATACCATACTAAGGAAACCGATAGGAAGTTGAAACCTAAGTTTGATCCCAAAGATGTCCTCAACGAGGAACTCACCCGTATCATGTAGTAACCCATGACCTTGAGTCTAGCTACAAGACTCGTAAATAAAGAAAAGCGCTTCTTGGGAGGCAACCCATGTTTTATTTTATTGTTTAATTGTTTGATTGTTATTTGCTTCCGTATGCATGCTTTATTTTTATTGTTGGTAAATCATGTTTCTAAACTAAATAGTGGAAATACTTTACTTTGTTGTTTGGCCTAGTCTTAACTCCACCTAAAAGTATTTTTGCAAAAGATAAGTGTAAGGGGAAACCCCAAATATGTTTTTAAGAAATAAACCGATCATGATTCTCCACAATATTAAATGAACATGTATATTCGTATTTGTTAGAGTCAAATGCTTGTATTGAGTCATGATGAAGTTTTGCAGGATTTTCCAGGAAGTAGGACCAAGTTTTTCCAGAAATTTTCCGGAAACTTAACATAAGAATTTATGCAGGTCAATTCTGACGGCGTCAGGAGTTTACTCTTGACGGCGTCAGGTGTAAAAATCTGGAAATTTTACCGGTTTTGTTTTTCTAACGGAGTCTTATGGTTTTTGTGAATTATTAAGTTTTATAATCTCCAGGAGATCTGCAAACTTCAATCCACAAACATTATATCTTATCTTGTTTTCTAGGATTTAGTAACTCATATAGGATGCCGCCGATATTACGCGAGGTTGTCTTGTCTATTTTGTCAGGTTTTACAAGTTATGTATGATAAGAAGATGATTTATATTCTGGAAGGGAAGCTTTGATTGTTCATTTTCTTGGAGGAAGATTTAACCTGGCCATCCTATTATCTATACCGAGCGAATCAGGGGAGTATTTGATTTCATTCTTCTTTACTTTTTCACTTTTACATTCTTTACTTGAACATTGGGGACAATGTTCATATTAAGTGTAAGGGGAGGGTAAAAAGATGATACCTTACATATGCACTTTCGCTTGAGTTTGTTTTGTTTAATGGTAGATGTGTAATAAAACTATGAGAAATACTTGTTAGTGCAATTTTAGCGCCAAATTTAAAATTTTTTACAACATTTAGGAGTGAAACTTTAGCCATAGCAAGCGTCTCATGGATAGGAGATTGTATGACTAGCACATAACCTTATATTCAGAAAAATTTACCACCCAAATATGTGAGGTTCGCCTTTTGATTTGATAGGGAAAACATTCATTATTAGTGCTTATGAGTGTACCGGTAGCATTTAGATTCTAGAACTTGCGTTAGTGATGCATCCCAAGACCGCTAGTGAGACTACATTCGTGTGGTAGGATTTACTACATGATAAGAGGCATTAGGATCACCCTTGTGTTAAACCCGTATTATAATTACTTGACCATTTAAGTCATATTACTTGGCTAGTTAAGTCAACTAATTTTTCCCACACCCTTAGCGTTGTACTCATTTTTAGTACACGAAACCCCTAGTACACCCCTCCGAGCCTATCTTTTCGTTTCTAACTTTAAGCATCTTACTTAAAGGAAGAATTTGTTACACCCCACTTAAATGTACAACCAAATCGCCTTAGCCTTCCGTATATGCGCTCATTTTTAGTGCATTATTGTTATTTGTTAAACCCTAAGTTAACTTTCTAATTGATTACATGGTTGCTAAGTCAAGTTATATCCTTGTACATATTGTTTTGGGACGATTGGGACTCATGGGTAAGTACTTATTTTATGAAGTAATGGGGAGGAACATCATTTATTACCCCCATATGTACGTTAATCTTAAAAGTGCTCCAAGTGTTTTGATTTTCTTAATTCGAGTCATTAGATTAGTTAATTGTAAAGTATGTAAAGATTCAAGTGTAAGGGGAATGCTCAATCCCCTATGATGTATTATTTTGGATGGTAGGGTAAGAGTGTATGCAAAAAAAAAAAAAAAAAAAAAAAAAAAAAAAAAAAAAAAAAATTAGAAAAAAAAATATAGAAAAAAAGAAAAAGAGAAAAAAACATACGGACTACCATCCCTTTTCATTCTATATTTGTTTTATGTTTTTGTTATTTTTCATTTATTAGCTTAAGTCGAGTCTAGTCTTGGCTTAGCAACGCCATATTGTACATGTAATTAACCAAGATTGTTAACTCGCCACCAGTAAAACTTCCTTTATCCAACAAAACCGTGTATTTCATATCCCTATACCTAACGTTACAACCCTTTAAAAGACCCCTTTGATAGTTTATCCTCGGTGCTTACGCCATGTGGTGGAGGTTTGATCCTTTCCCAAGCCTATGGTAATCTATTTTGCTATGACAGGTAGTGAGAGATATCTTCCGTTTCCATATTGTAATTTACACTTTATTACACCCGAGAGATGTGAGTATCTAAACACTATTTGTGAGGTGCTAGTGTATGACCTCCGTGCTTGTCTATTGGTCTTTAGTGGAACGATTATTTGTTGTAATTACTTTTATATTAGTGTTAAATGACCCCTAACTTGTATTTTGACTAGAATAAAAGCGCATTTGCTTGAGGACAAGCAAATCTCAAGTGTAAGGGTATATGATGAGGCGAAAAATGATCCGTTTTTAGGGGGTCATTTAAGCCCGAATCCGAATTTATTTGATCAAATATTGCCTAAATCGTTCCTTTTGTGATTTTAGGTACTTTGGGAGTGAAATCTGGAAAAGGAAGCAATTCGGACGTTTTTGGAGCATAAAAGTGAAGAAAACGCCAAAGTCTTAATTTTCCTTGCTGGGAACAGTAGGTGACGGCGTCAAGAGTAGTTCCCTGACGGCGTCAAGAGTAAAATTCCATGACGATCCAGAAGAGATTTGACGGCGTCATGAAGGTAGGGCGTCAAGAGTAAAAGTCATGACGGCCTGGAAATGATTTGTACTTGACGGCGTCAAATGTAGATCTAGGCAGTCCGAGGATTGTTTTGGCGGCGAGGTGACGGCGTCACCTAATTGGTCTTGACGCCGTCAGACACCTTTTCCTATATATAGTTTTCTAATTTTTCACATTTAAAGAGAGAAGTTTTGGGAGTAACCCTAAGTACGATTTTGGTGTAACTTTACAGGTTTTTCAAGGGTTCCAACCCCTTGATACCTTGCATGATTAATCAAGATAAGTGTTCTTCTAATTCAATCAATATGTCTATGTGTTGGTTGTCTATATCATGTTCTTGTCTTAATTCCATCATGCTAGGCTAGATCTATCTTGTGTTTGCTTAAATCTAATGAAACCTAGATATTGATTATGTGTTGATTACTTGTTTATTCTTGTTGTGGATGAATGATTTATATGTTAGGCTTAAGAAAACTGGCAGATCTCCAATTGGTAACATGCTTGAACGTCTTAAGAAACATGAACTAACGCGCACTAGGTCTTTATTGGTTGTATTTAATGCATGAGCCACTGTTTACAATCCCTATAGTTGTGCTGGGCATGGTGTAGGAGGAGATAAGAGCTCATAGAATTGGGGAGTTATGTGTGCCACCCCATGAATGGTATTAAGGAATACGATCCGTCATCCATGGAATTATAACAAGTAATTAACGTGTAAAAGATATCTAGGGAGTAGTGAAATCTAAGTAAACACCTTTTCTCCAATTACTGCTCACAACCTTAGTATAAATTAGTTTATTTTCATTTCTAGTATTTTATTTTGATTGCATCTTAGTATTGGGTTAGTTGATTAGCAACTAATTCCGCCCAAATCCTTCAAACCCGAGATTTTAAATTGCTTTCCATAAAATATAAAACCACAAAAATAATCATCCCTCACCTTTAGAACTAGTATTTAGGCTTTCTAATCCTAGCGACACTATTCCCAAGCTGAACGATCAATCCCCCGGTACTTGTCACTATACTATACTACAACGATCAGGTACACTGCCTGGTGGGGATTGTAAGCTTCTCGAGATCCCTTGAGAGGTAAAGCCTGTTGCGATTCCCACGCATCACTCTCGCTTTGTGTGTGTGTTTGTGTTTGGGGGGGGGGCGTGTGTGAAGTATATGATAAGCTACACCACTACCTGCCCTCCATTGTCATTATGTAATTAGGTCATAATACGTTTGTTAAAAAATACTTCTTGCAGGATGACCTTTTCTTATATTCTTATGTTTGGGCTACTAATAGGTTTGTACGAGAAGCTCTTCACATTCGTGAGGTTTGTAGTTCACATTATAGTTCCTTTCTGGTTCGTGTTAACAATTGGGAATAATAATATATTGTTTGTCAGGAATTTGGCGATACAGAGTGGGTGCGATGCAATGACAGCATGCTCTTGTATGATGATAAGAAAGCTGCATCTTACATACGCAGTGTCCCAAGTAATGTTGATTATCATCGACGTCTTTCTGATAAAAAGTGCCGAGCTCTTATATACAGGTTTTACCCTTTATTATGCTTCTTAATTATGGTTAGTCTAATTTATGCATACATGTAGTATTTAGAATCTTAGAGATCTTGAAAGCACACGTATATCGAATAGTTAGAGGGATCTAATCATACTTGGAAATGGGTTTGGAGGTACGGAGTGTACACCCATCAAGTCACTAATTCCCCTGACTCTATAGTGGTTGTGCAGGAATCTGCTGAGTGCCGGTTCCTGCTGATGGTTCCTACTGAGTGCTGGTTCCTGCTAATGGTTCCTGCTACTAGTGTTAGGATCCTGATGATAAGCAGAGTTTCTGCTGATAGAGTGCTATACGATTATGTAACTGATTTGACCTATTCAAATGGCAGTTACATCTGCACTCATGACGTCGTTTAACTGGTCATGTAACCACTATTTTAGGCTATAATGGGGATAATTATGTAGAGATTAATGGGCCGATTAATTCTCATAATTCCATTTGACTAGCCATGAGTATCTTCCTATAAATAGGAAATCAAAAAGCATGAAACATACACAGAAAACATATAACACTGATACACGAAGGGTTATTGATTTGTGCCTAAATCACTAACAACATTTGGTCTTATCCCAAGTAGATATTCGTGATACCCAGGCATTAGGGCCGACTATTTTACTTTGGAAAGTGATAACACGATTCCAAGTGATATCCGGTAACCTTTATTGGTACGTAGTTAGGCTATTGATTATCTTAACCCTGTTCTGGGCTAATAACCACCAACAATCAAAGTAAACTATTTTGTGATAATCAATGGCTGTTGCTATGAGGCATATGGCTGCTAACTTTTCCAAATTGGAAAAGTTTGAAGGTGTTGATTTCTGAAGATGGCAGAAGAAGATGCACTTCTTGCTGTGAAGCATGAATGTGGTATATGTTCTAAGCACTGCCATTCCTGAGGATCATGGGGATGATGCTACTGTGGAACAGATAAAGAATCAAAGCAAATGGGAGAATGATGATTACGTTTGCAGAGGTTTAATCCTAAATGGTTTTGCTATGTCTACCTATTACATACCAAGGATGAAGCATTAGATAAATTCAAAATATTTAAAACTGAAGTTGAATTGCAACTTGGGTCCCTGATCAAAAGGTTCAGGACTGATAGGGGAGGTGAGTACATGGATACTCTGTATTTTCAGTCTGTTGGTATAATCCATGAAACGACTGCTCCCTATACTCCTCAACAAAATGGTATCTCTAAAAGGAAAAACAGGGTACTGAAGGAGATGGTTAATTCCATGTTGTCCTATTCAGGACTGAGTCAAGGGTTCTGGGGTGAAGCTATGTTAACAACTTGCTATTTATTAAATAGGGTTCCAAATAAAAGGAACAAGGTTACCCCTTATGAACTCTGGACTAAGAAGAAACCCAACCTGAATTATCTCAAGGTTTGGGGTTGTAGGGCAGTTGTAAGACTCCCTGATCCAAAGTTAAAAACTCTGGGTGAAGAGGCATTGAATGCATCTTTGTTGGATATGCTGAGCATTCCAAGGCATACAGGTTCTATGTCATTGAACCTAATGAATATGTTTCAATTAACTCAATAGTTGAATCAAGGGATGAACTCTTTGATGAGAATAGATTCTCATCAGTCCCTAGACCAAGTCACAGGATTCCAAATGGTACTGATGACATTGGTGTATCAGAGGTCCCTGATGAATTATCATCTCAGGTCCCTGATGAGGTTGTGGTTCAACAACCTGAACCTGAGTTCAGGAAGGAGCAAAAGGGTCAGGACTCAAAAGTCATTTGGACCTGAGTTTCAATTATACTTAATTGAAGGTACAAGGAATGAGGTCTCTGACCAATATTCCTATTGCTTCATTGTTGAGGATGATCCCAAAAGATTTGAAGAAGCAATGAAGTCCCAGGATGTTGCTTTCTAGAAGGAGGCAATAAATGATGATATTGACTCCATCATGGGCAACAACACTTGGGTGTTGGTTGATCTACCTCCAGGGTGCAAACCTCTTGGTTGCAAATGGATTTTCAAAAGGAAAATGAAGGTAGATGGAACTATTGAAAAGTTCAAGGCTAGACTAGTCATTCAGGGCTTTAAACGAAAGTCAGGGATAGACTAGTTTGATACTTATGCCCTTGTGGCACGTATCAGTACCATCAGGCTGCTGATTGCTTTAGCATCAATTCACAATCTGATTATTCATCAGATGGATGTGAAGAAAGCTTTCTTGAATGGTGAATTGGATGAGGAGGTTTATATGAACCAACCTCAGGGCTTCATCTTGCCTGGCAATGAAAACAAGGTGTGCAAACTGATTAAGTCTTTATATGGACTGAAACAGGCACCTAAGCAATGGCATCAAAAATTTGATGAAGTGGTTTTGTCCAATGTTATGTTCTTAACCAGGCTGACAAATGTGTATATAGCAAATTTGATGAATCTGGTAAAGGAGTCATCATTTGTCTATATGTTGATGATATGCTGATCTTTGGCACTGACCAAAATTAGGTTGACCTGACAAAGGAATTTTTGTCATCAAAGTTCTCCATGAAGGACATGGGGGAGGCTGATGTAATCTTTGGTATAAGGATCAAACATGAAAGTAATGGTATATCAATTTCTCAGTCTTATTATATAGAGAAGGTACTGAAGAAATTTAATTGCTTTGATTGTACTCCAGTGAGTACTCCCATGGATACCACTGAGAAGCTTATGCTTAATACTAGCAAAGCTGTATCTCAACTTGAGTATTCCAGGGTGATTGGCTGCCTGATGTATGCCATGACTTGTGCAAGGCCTGACATTGCTTTTGTTGTGGGTAAACTGAGCAGGTATACTAGTAATCCTAGTGCTCAGCACTGGCAAGCAATTCAGAGGGTACTGAAGTATTTGAAGAGAACTATGGATTATAGTCTCTCATATACTGGTTATCCTTCAATGTTGGAAGGATACACTGATGCAAGTTGGATCAGTAACACTGAAGACAATTCGTCTACCAGTGGCTGGGTATTCCTACTTGGTGGAGGTGCAATTTCTTGGGCATCCAAGAAGCAAACTTGCATCACTAGTTCAACAATGGAATCAGAATTTGTGGCTTTAGCAGCTGCTGGTAAAGAAGCTGAATGGTTGAGAAACTTGCTTCTTGAGATTCCATTGTGGCCTAAACCTATAGCATCTATTTCTATCCATTGTAATAGTGCCGCTACATTGGCAAAGGCTTATAGCTAGATTAGCATGATTCGTGAACTAATCATGAATGGGGTGATTTCTATAGAGTTTGTTAGATCTCAACAAAATTTAGCTAATCACTTGACGAAGGGTCTTGCTAGAGACTTGGTTATAAAGTCTGCTAAAGGGATGGGTTTAAAGTCCAACTTGGTCACTGAATGCTAAGATACCCAACTCCCTCCGGAGGAAACTTGGGAGCTAAGTTCAATGTGGAAAGTTGAACATTCAGTGTACTGGAGCACATGTATTACACTACATCCCAAGGTTGTGCTCAGAACCTGCTGAAAAGGAGGATGAAGTCATTACTTCTTAATGGTTAATTTTCTTTGAAAAAGTGCTTGGCGGGAGCATGAATAAAGAGGAACCACCTATGTGGATGTTGAAGTTTTGCCGCTTCAGGAAGCTATGGGCTTTTAGCTTTTACAACATTTATGAATTGGATATGAACACATGGCTTGTATAGTGTCAAGAGCGTTCAAGTGTTTGAAAATGTATGTGTATTTTATCTTCAGGTATTCAAATGGGTTGAAGGGTTCAATTCTTAGAACACCCTGATTCTCGAATATTTGAACTAGTAATGTACTAAGATGGAAATTCAATGCCAGGATATTTTCGTTATGCATATGTTTTGTTTAATGTTTGATCTTCTTGCAAAGGAAGTGAACTAAATTTGGGGAGGATTGTTAGAAAATTTAGTGCACTTGAGGGATCTATTCATACTTGGAAATGGGTTTGGAGGTACGGAGTGTACACCCATCAAGTCACTGATTCCCCTGACTCTATAGTGGTTGTGCAGGAATCTGCTGAGTGCCGGTTCCTGCTGATGGTTCCTACTGAGTGCTGGTTCCTGCTGATGGTTCCTACTACTAGTGTTAGGATCCTGCTGATAAGCAGAGTTTCTGCTGATAGAGTGCTATACGATTATGTAACTGATTTGACCTATTCAAATGGCAGTTACATCTGCACTCATGACCTCGTTTAACTGGTCATGCAACCACTATTTTAGGCTATAATGGGGATAATTATGTGGAGATTAATGGGCCGATTAATTCTCATAATTCCATTTGACTAGCCATGAGTATCTTCCTATAAATAGGAAATCAAAAAGCATGAAAGATACACAGAAAACATATAACACTGATACACGAAGGGTTATTGATTTGTGCCTAAATCACTAACAACATTTGGTCTTATCCCAAGTAGATATTCGTGATACCCAGGCATTAGGGTCGAATAGTTTACTTTGGAAAGTAATAACACGATTCCAAGTGATATCCGGTAACCTTTATTGGTACGTAGTTAGGCTATTGATTATCTTAACCCTGTTCTGGGCTAATAACCACCAACAATTCGAATATGATCTTGGCTTATTTATGTTTTGTTGCACAGTGGAGATCATGACATGATTGTTCCGCATTTGAGTACCTTGAGCTGGATTGAATCACTAAGGGGGTGCTTGGTTCAAGTTAAGCAATGGGAAAGGGAAAGATAATGGGAATATTAATGTATTGATTACCTTAGTCCTCAAATTGTTGAGTAATGGTTGATTACTCAAAAGTGGGGGTTGATTGCATTCCTCACCTCTCAACAAGCACCTTTAATCATTTCCTTTTTCATTCCCCACCCTCTTAACCCCCAACCAAGCACCCCCTAAACTTGCCTGTTGTAGATGATTGGAGACCCTGGTTAGTTGACAAACAAGTAGCCGGGTGAGTTTTGTTGTCAGTTAATTTAGAGCTGCCATTTACGAATTGCTATAATCAAAGATAAACACATAGTCAAGATATAGTACGTAATAATGTAATATACTAGCACAATGCTATATATTCCTAATAAGTTTTTCTTGCAGATACACTATGAAATACTTGAAAGACGACTACATCTTAACTTTTGCTACCGTAAAGGTGAGGATTCTAGCCTTAAACTTCTATTTGTTTTGTGCGAAGAAGCATATCGCATAAAATTTCACATTTGATCTTGAGAAAATTACAGCTTTTTGTTAAATAAATGTGAAACTAAACTTACTTGTAATTTTATATAACAACCTTATTGCAATTTTCATAATAATGAAACTTTTCATGTTATTATCATGACGGGTGAACTTTTTTTATTGTTAAAAAGGGAGGGGGTCACACAGCTCCTCCGTATAAACCTAAAGAATGTTTTAGGATGTTTAAGAGGTGGCTCGAGGACGAAACTTTGTGAGCAAGAGTCTTTGAATTTGATGTATTCATTTGTTATGTTGTTCTCGTAGATTATACCTTAAATCAAATTTATTATAGATATCATATGCTCAAGATTTTAACATGTTCTGTATTTTTATTAAAATAAGTTATAAATAATGATATTTTTGTTCATGTTTTTTGTTTTGATACATTTAATGAAATAATGATTAGAACAATCTATCATGATTCGTTGCATTTTAACTAATGATGAGAACAATCTATCATGATTCATTGCATTATAACTCGGTATATTATCTTTTTTAAAAACTTGTTATGATCATATGTGAAAAATCTAAATGGCAAATTACTAAATATTACTACTTTGTGCGTCATTATCTTTTATATAACAAGAATTAAGCTGTCGCACGTTGCGGTGGAGCCAATTTAAGTATGGTATTTGTTCTAAACAAGTATTTAAATCCGCGCGTTGCGGTGGATTGTTTGTATCCGTTAGTGTTGTACACGTTCAGTCTCCAAATAAGATTGTGGTCTATTTTTCGGAACCGATATTTGGGCATGACTAGTTATACGTCGCATTATCGAGGGCAATAACCTCATGGATTAAAAATACTTATCAGTTGGGAAAAAATAAATAAGCAACCGAATACTAAAAATATATATCTATACTATCTATAAAGAGAAAGTGATCAAAAAGTTAAGAAATGAAAAGTGAAATGTTGAAAATATGTTTTGCATGTTCTACCCTTGAAACCTGAAAAAACTAATTAAAGAAATACTAATTAAACAAGAGTTGACTTTGTGATACATGCAATTTTTGATGAAATACATATGGCTGACACTTATTATTTCTATAAACACAATTATTTTTATATTAAATACTTTGCAAAACGTTATCTCATTTTCATTTTTAACTAATGTTAAGTAAAAGTAGAAGGAATTTGTAATGTAGTTTTGGAAAGTATTTATAAATACGTGGTATAAGTCCCGTGTTTATGTTTTGTCAATTTTGATCGTAATTGTAGAAAGTAATTGTTTAACTAATTTTTAATTTCATTAATTACTACAAATCACAAATAAAGTCATTTAACATTTCATTTACAGAGTTTTTAAAACTACCACGAATTTTTGAATTCTTCAATGTGAGATCGTTAATTAAATAAACTATTTATGCAAACTATAAACTTTTATTATTATTTTTGTTTATAACTCATCTTATTTTCATTCACTTTAAATAGTGTTAATGTTTAAACAATGTTTTGAAAACCGGGTCTCTAATCGACCCGGTCGAGTCATCGGGTTACCGGTTCAATCGGTTCGACCACCGGGTCAACCCGGTCTTTCATAAAAATTAAATTATATCTTTGGAATGATACAAAAAAAAGTATATAACCGGGTTGATCTGGGTTATCTCAAACCCGACGGGTCTAACCGGGTTTCGAAAATATAAAAAGCGGCTTAATTTTACCACTTTTTTCGACCAGAACCGGTTCAAACAGTGGAATCGGCCATGTCGAACCGGGTTATTCTTCGTTATAACCCATAAACGTTTTTTATTACTACAACTATCTACCGCTATAAAATCCCGTTGCTATGCATGGGTACTCATCTAGTATATATATAAAGACCTTTTGACAAAAACTTAAAGCACATAGATTTCTTCATATGAGGAGAGTTATTTTAAATACCAAACTTTCTTACATTCCAAGGGACTCATCATCACCATTCATCTAAAAAAAATCAATGGTTGAGATTAAAAGCATTTTAATATTTTACTCATTTTGTATAATTTAAATATCTCTTAAACCGTTAATCGTTAAGCGAAAATAGTTAGACCATCGCGACGAGCATTTAATTATATTTCTATATACGGGCACTTTGATATACTTTTGACAAAAAAAAAAAAAAAAAAAAAAAAAAAAAAAAAAAAAAAAATCGTTTTCTTCACGTTTTTTTCGTGGATAAAAAAATCACATGTGATATGTAATATCACATGTGATTTTTTCGGCTACGAAAAAAAAAACGTGAAAAGATGAAAAAAAAATTTTCGAAAATATATCAAAGTACTTATTTATAGAAAGATAATTAAATGTTCATCGTAACGGTATATTTTTTTTTTCGCTTAACGATTAACGGTTTGAAAGATATTAATATTTGAAAAAAAATGACGAAAGTTGTTTTTTTAAATTGTTGGGATTAATCTCATCCATTAGATCAAATAAAAATGAAAGTTTGGAGATTAGTCCTTTAATATGTAAAAAAAGTTTATTCATCAAATTCGTATTGAAAGTGAAAATGGTGAAAAACCTTAAATATAATGAAAATTGAGCACATATGGTGAGGGGCAAAGTATAATATGTAGATGGGTTATTTTAAAATTTTCTCGCATGTTATATTGTTATAAACTTAGAAGAATTAATTGCATTTTTGGTTCATGTGGTATGGTTAAATACTTAAATTGCAGATTTGGTCTCTAAAATTTTGAAAGTACAGTGATAGTTCTTATTTTGAAGGTTTCGTTGCATGTTTGGTCCCTCACCAACATCAAATGACTTAAATACCTATTGTATTTTTCTTTTTTTATTTTCCTTTTAGTTTCTTACATAAATGGTCCTTGTGTCTAGTCAGGTTTTACAAAAATGGTCCTTATGTAAGAAACTAAAAGGAAAATAAAAAGAAAAAGAAAAAGACAATGGTATTTAAATCATTTGATGTTGGTGAGAGACCAAACGTGCAATGAAACCTTTAAAATAAGGACTACCACTACACTTTTAAAGTTTTAAGGACCAAATCTGCAATTTGGCGGGAACAAAAATGCAATTAACTCAACTTAGAGTAAAGGGAATGATAACGCCGAGCTTGCGTTATGGTCTATGTGGCAGCATTTCAACGCCGTTACCACGTTACGAACATTTCCCACCATCAAGCGTTGGAGCTGCGTTGCTTTGCACGTTAACACCATAACGTGCGTTGTAACGTGTATATATGTTTTTGAAATTAACAAAACACACCCCTCCCACTTCTCAAAGATGAAACATACAACTGTGTTTCATCTATATCTTCATGTTGTGATTTTGTTTCGGCTTGAGCAAGTTTGTCTGGTTCGTTGTAATGATGAAACAAGGGTGAGATGCGTCTGGTTTAACGAGCAAAAATAGGGTCGATCTATTTTTGGGTGTGAGCAGAAGTAGGTGTCTGTGATGTTGGAGAGATTAGGAGGAGGCGTGTGTTTTGTGAAGAGTAATTTGGGTATTAGCTAATTGGGTTAGCTTGGGCTTAATGACTATTAAGTGCTATTGGAATTCATGGGCTAGCAGATGGGCTTTATTGTCAAATTTTTATGTTAATTGTGTAAGATTGGGATATAGTTTAATGAATGAAATTGTTGAGGGTGGAATTTGTAAATTTGTAAAAAGTGATGTTATTTGGTGTTATGATGAGTGTTTTTTGATATTATGTTATTTGGTGCTGAGATGATACGGTGGTGCGGTATTATTTCATAACATGTGTTATGATTACTACTACAAGTAAACAAGAAAATTAAGCGGCCACCTCCTTTTGTCCCCACAATCTTCTGTCCCTAAGTCCCTGCCATCAATTGCATCATCAATTCTTCAAAAAAAAGTTTGTAGAATGAAAAAAACGTGTAGTGTGTGTTTAGCCTTGGCCCCAAGATGTCTGATCCTCAACCGCTTCTAAATGTTGAACCATAGATTATATTTTGGTTTACACATTCTTCTTACAAAGAAACGTGCATAGTGAAGATCATTCAGCTTGAAGTCACTGTGAAGCTGTTTAATCCTATCCATCATATTTCACTTGCACTTCTAAAGGTAAATACGTCATTGTTCGATTCTAAATAGTTATATGATGTTAAATTTAACTTCATCAACTGTGTTTCAATGGCTTTTATCTTTGATATATGCTTCCTTGGGAGAAAAAAAATAATAAAAATAAATAAATAAATAAATAAAGAAAAAAATCAAACCAATATTACGTAAAAACCGTGGGTAAAAACTAAAATCAAACAAAACATTCTGCTCAGGTTTAGTTTTGGTGATAGACAGAACTGGTTTAAATAAAGTGATTAATAGTGGGTATTAGTTGTATTTTAAGGTTAGAGTGGTACCCCCCATTAATAAATAATATCCTCATTTTTTTGCTACAGTACATTTGAAGTGCTAGGTGCCATGTTTAGAAGCTACTACTGTAGTAGATTATTTGTTCATACTCCTTATTTTTTTAGTTCTATTATTCGTTTTTGCTTACAAACTTTAGGGAAAATCTGATTATTCTGTTAACATTTGCAATACACGGAGTAGTTAGTTGTTGAGTAAATCGCAGACAATTAATAGACATCATAATATGTATTACATTAATTCACAAGCAAACTCAAGGATACAAGATATACATCGTTCTACCCGACCAATGTGATGTACTTATGTTCACGTCCGCACTAGCAAATCAATCTTATTAAACACATGTCTTTAATCAGTGTCAAGTGTATGATTACTGTCAGGGGCGCAGCTTCTAAGGGGCCGGGGGGGGGGCGGCCGACCCCCCGAAATTTTTTTTGCGATGTAGGAGTATATAGTTTTCGTGTAGAAAAATTTCGGTATTTTCGGTTTCGCCCCCCCAATTTAATTCGGTTTCGACCCCCCATAGTGTTAGGAAAAAAAAATTTAGATCCCGACCCCCCACTCGAAATTTCCAAGCTTCGCCCCTGATTACTGTCCAAAGAGTTCTTTAATTTAATTGCAGTATTCAGCTTATTTACAGCACATAAATGGTTTTTAACATACACTACAAATTAAAGAACAAGCTATTTTAGGACTTTAGTCTTCATCAATCACTAATTACTTCATTTCCTTATGCAATGATAGTGGAAAAAATGCAAGTTCACAGCGTTACACAAGTGATTGAGATATTGAGTAACTCTGCTGTCTGGTATTAACCTTTCAAATAATTTTTTGTTTAGAACCACAATGAAATCACGATCACAGTCTCATCTTCAACCTTGGGACCTTTATAACAAGTCCAGAAGTCGAGTCAGCCGAATGGTGTTTGCTGTACTTGTTCTGATAGCTTCAATGGAAGTTATAGAGTCACAATTTCTGGTTAAGACACTACCGGGATTCGACGGAGATCTTCCTTTCACACTTGAGACTGGGTAATTAATTCATTCTCTTTTTTACTAAAACTAGGTTGATTTAATGTCAAATTCGTTTATGATTATTCATTCTTTGTCTATAATATAGTACACATACTAACTCTTTACACATCAATGTACCTTAAGTTACATTGGGGTCGGAGAATCAGATGAAGTGCAGTTATTTTACTACTTTATAGAGTCTGAAGGGAACCCAAATGAAGACCCTCTCATGTTATGGCTCACTGGAGGCCCTGGTTGTTCTGGTCTTTCTGGTCTATTCTATGAAATAGGTACATATTAAAATGGAATGATAAGTTGGAACTGATTTCTCAGTTGTTACTTTTACCGCCCGTGTTACTGCTCCAAGCTCTACATAAATGATATTAACTTTCATATCTAGTAATTTTTACAGTAGATATTCGGTCGACTCAAGTTATCTATTGGAAATCAATTCTATAGTTTGGACTTTGGGTGGTAAAACTTTGATAATACCTTGTATAGTTTTCCATTTTGACGATACTTCATTACACGTACTGAGTATTAAAAATTAGTAGCAGCTACTACTATGATATTCTGGTTATCACTGCAGCAGCAATGTGAAGTTTAGAAATTTACTTGTATCTGACACTTACCTTGGTGGTCATGTACAGGCCCGTTGACTATTGACTACGCAAATTCCACTTTGGAGAAGGCGAGACTTGAGATAAACCCTTACAGTTGGACAAAGGTGTCGAGCATATAACCTGTTTTTGCTTGTCATTTTACAATATACAATGCGTAGTACAAACAACAGTACCACAGTACCACTTGACTGTGATGCTGAATGCCTTGAAATGCATGTGTGGAATTTTAGTTGATGTAAAATAGTAGATTACGTATAATCTTTGTATGTAATGATACAGAAAAATTTGCAAGGTTGGTCATATCCTTATAGAAAAAGTAAGTATGTTTGATGTTAACAAGCTTACGAGTATAACCTATTTATATAACGAAATCACCATTATATTTTAGGCAGCAAGCATTATATTTCTTGATCAACCTGCTGGGTCAGGATTCTCCTATGCAAAGACTCCCGAAGCTTATATAACGAATGATACATCATCAACAATACACACTTACAATTTTCTGACGAAGGTATGGGTGTTTTCCTGATATAGGCCTCCTTTTCTCTTTTTTTTTTAGTACTCATCAATATTTGATGCAATTGATACATCTCATGCCATTTGATCATGATGAGCAGATTCCAAACTACGGAGTAGTTTTTTTAAATACAAATCTATATCTATATCTATATACTATCTATAAAACAAAAATGTTTAAAGTGAAAATTGGAAAGTCAAGAAAGTGAAATGTGGAAAAAATTAAAAAGGAAATGTTGAAACAATTACTTATAAGCAATTTCAACTATTAATACACATATGTTTCAAAAGGAAACTATTAATACACATCGAAAACCGGGTTGACCTGTGACGCTTCAAAACCGGCGGGTTGACATGTTTTTTCGACCCAACCCGTCGGGTTAACCCGGTTTATATTGACCCGTTTTTCGACCGGAACGGTTCAATCGGTTGAACCACCCAGGTCGAACCGGGTTTCAAAACATTATGTTTAATCCCCAAATCCTCAAACTTTTATTATTTTTCGTTTATAACCCATAAACTTTTTTTTTTTATCATTAAAACTATCTGCCGCTATAAAATCCCGTTGCTATGTATAAATGTTTGGTTGATATGTCTTTTTTTTTAAAGTGGCTTGTGGATCATCCCAAATTTACCAGCACTCCATTGTATCTTGGTGCTGATTCCTATGCTGGCCTAGTGGCGCCGATGATTGTTCAGGAAATATATAATGGTACTCGTTGATGCTTTAAGTGGTTGGCATAGAGCTAATTCACAAACAAAATAAACACATGTTTGATTCATAGAATGTTCCATTCATCTTATATGCATATTGTTGTTTCTTTCTTTGTAGGTAATGAAGTTGGAGAAGGGCCGCATATAAATATCAAAGT
Source organism: Artemisia argyi (assembly GCA_030686995.1). NCBI lineage: Eukaryota > Viridiplantae > Streptophyta > Magnoliopsida > Asterales > Asteraceae > Artemisia > Artemisia argyi. The sequence continues at coordinate 278,032,180 of CM060708.1, forward strand.
ATGAATTTGTCAATGATTTGGATCAGTTTGAGTTTCTTATTTGCAATGGAGTTTATCATTCCAGCCCTTGAAAAAGGTCTACCCAATGTTTTCATGGATTACTATATTTAATACTAGGTATTATTTTTCCATCTTAGGGGTACGTGCTTGGTAATCCATTGACAGATACAAGTGCCGACTATAATTCAAGAATTCCATATGCTCATAATATGGCACTCTTATCAGATGCAATTTACAAGGTAATCAACTGTGTCAGCTATGATTATTTGAGCATAATATTAATGAGTTACATATTTTTGTAGTCAACTAAAGAAAATTGCCATGGAGAGTACTTGAATGTAGATCCCAACAACAGTCTATGTGTACATGATCTTGATGTGGTAGACAAGGTACACGAGCTAGTGCTCAACTTGATTTATCAGCATATTATTCTGAAGCAGTATTCACTTTAATGCCTTTTGTTTTCGACCTGTAGTGCCTTGGAAGAATTCGCAAGCCCCAGATTCTAGAGCCTTATTGTGAGACTACAGATACCTTAACATCTGATCTCTACAGAAGGGGCCTAGGAGATTTAGACGAGGCTTCTGTAGATATTTGGTCGTTGCTACCACAAGTTCAGACAAAATGGTGTCGAGTATTACTCTCTCTTTGTCTCTTTGTGTGTGGGTGAATTATATTCTTCCCTTGCCATCCTGCCCCCATCTCTTTACTAGGGAGTATATGCAATTTTTTCAATTATGATCTTTTCTAAGAAGTGGCAATTCCTGTCATGAAAACACGCCCTTAAATCGACTGGAAATAAAAGTGTTAGGATGGGTGAAAATGGGTTTCGAGTTGTAAATGTGTCTACCCGCATAACCCGTGTAATTAACATATCATGTTTAGGTTGAGTATTGGCTAAATATGTTGACCGGCAAACTTGTCTAAGTTTATGGAAAGTCAAGTTGTCAACCCGTTTAACTTGGGTAACGTGTTCAGATAATTGGGTTACATTGGTTATGTCTATGTTGTGTGTTTTCAGGTTAGGGTTCACATGTGTGACTCTAGCCATGTTCTAGCTAGTTCGTTGCACTAGCTCCCAACCTGAACCCGAGCACCACCCTTGTGTTTTTTTTCAAATGGAGTTTTGCATGTATGATGGTCATCTTGAAACTACTGTACTTGTCAATCAATTAGTGTTATATAGATGTGGCAATTCCGAAGCATGTACATAAATTAGTTACTTTGTTTTTATCTAAAGCGGGTGATATGATCAATTAAACAGATTTAGCTGAAAGGGGAATGGGTTAAACACGTCAAACAAGTTTAAAATGGCCCATAATATATTCGTTATGCATTCAACATCCTAATTCATTATATTCAAAGATCAGGTTGTTATTGTAACCATATTGTTTTTTAATCATTTATGTGCATTAAGTAACTATAAAAATGGGCAAAACGTGTTTGAGCCCGTCCGTTTTGGCATGTACTGAAAACAACACATTCCAACCCGAAGCTGATTTAACTTGTTACCCAGCCTGCCTATCTTGACACTTCCATCTATACTTATTGCAGGATGACAACTATTTATATTCTTCTGTGTGGGCTAATAACAAAGACGTGAGAGAAGCTCTTCACATTCGTGAGGTTTGTAGTTTACAGTGGAATTACTCATTTACATAATGATTATTTAGTATAAAAATCGTGTAACCACCAGGAATTTGGCGAAACTGAGTGGGTGCGATGCAATGACTCCATGCATTTTTATTTTGATAAAGATCCCATAGCTTACACACATAACGTCATGAGTGTTGTTAGCTATCATCGAAGCCTTAGTGAGAAAAATTGTCGTGCTCTTATATATAGGTGAATACCCTTTACTATGCTTCATCTCATTATTGAATTTATTTATGCCTACATGTAGTATCTAGATATCTTGAAAGCAAAATATCCATATTAATAATTTGGCTTTTTATCTTTCTTTGTATTTAAACAGTGGAGATCATGACATGGTTGCTCCATATATTAGCACGATGAACTGGATTGAGTCACTAAACCTTCCTGTCATTGATGATTGGAGACCATGGTTCGTTGACGAACAAGTTTCCGGGTTAGTTCTTTTGTCACTTCAAGCAACCATGACTAGTAATATTTGTGCAATATCTTGCTAAAATAGCTTTTGCAGATACACTGTAAAATACTCAAAATATGACTACAGCTTGACATTTGCTACTGTAAAGGTGAGAAATCCTACCTGCAAACATTTCTTTAGTTAGTGTCAGTTCTGACCATTACCATACATTTGGTTTTGCAAAAACATCAGTATATATTATAACAGATCTGTAAATCATTTTGTATTGGTAAAGGGAGGAGGTCACACAGCTCCAGAGTACAAACCTAAAGAATGTTTAAGCATGCTTGTGAGGTGGCTTCATAAGGACACTTTATAAGCAACAATCTTCGAGTTTGGGATTTGTTTCTCATGTTGTATTTTCCTACTGTAAGTGTACTGGTCTTTTTCATCATTATTGATCAATTTAGTAAATTGTTTGACATGTTTGTGGATCATTATATGAATGTTAATCAAACACACTTCATAATATATAGATGATTTGTATCATTCATATTATGATACTGTATTTACAAAGCACTATGTGGTTTGTGTTACCAACGAAACATTTTTGCCCGCTCGTTGCGGCAGCCGCAAAAATAATCGTTTTGTAACAATTTATTTAACAATAAACCTTTTAAACAATGTGTTACCTAATAAACCTTTTACTAACAATGTGTTTTTTCAATGAAATATTAAAATGATCTAAAAAGGTTAAAATATATAGTTTAATGAGTTAAGAATTCACTTATTATAATGTTACACTTAAGGGGTGTTAAAATATAAAGTTTTAGTAATACGAAAATAATGAATTGTATTGTATTTTGGTTTCTTTTTGTGGTTTAAGAGCACTTACATCCATCACTCAGGTTAAACTTTAACTCAGTGTCACGTCAGCGCCACATCAGTTTTAACACTTTAATCTTAATTCACAAAAAAAACACACACAACAATAACTCAGCTTTAACTCAAATATTTTCAAATTCAACCCCTAAACTAAAACTAACAATTCATTTAATAAACCACATAACATTAAAACTTAAAAATTACAATACGAAATATAAAAAAACATGCAATAACGATAACAACGAAATATATAAAAAAAAAAGAAACATATGAAATTACGCCAAACGAATTACAAATAATTATTCATCATCTTCGTCTTCGAAATATTCATCATCATGTTGTTGTTGGTATTGAAGACGTTTATGCCAAACATGCTCCATAAGGTCGCGTTCGAAATATATAAAAAAAAAAAGAAACATATGAAATTACGCCAAACGAATTACAAATAATTATTCATCATCTTCGTCTTCGAAATATTCATCATCATGTTGTTGTTGGTATTGAAGACGTTTATGCCAAACATGCTCCATAAGGTCGCGTTGGAGCTGAGAATGCATTTCTGAGTCGCGCAATTCCCTTATCTTGTGTTGCTGGGTATCACATCTGTCGACCCATGTTTGCTGCCCCAAATTAGATACCGGATCCACAAACAATCTGTTATAGTCACGGAGCACAAACTTTTGATCTTTCAATATCATGTTATGCAAGATAATGCATGTATACATGATTCGGCGTATCTTGACAATTTCATAAGCACGTGCCGGTTGTTGTAGTATACCCCACCGGCCTTGGAGCACACCAAAAGCAAGTTCGATATCCTTCTGTCACACCCCCAATTTACCTGACTTGCAGCGGAATGGAATGCCTGGGAGTGTAACTGTCATAGCACCATAACAAGGAAATATTGAACGACCTAAAGTGTCGTTTGGAAAATACATATCGTTTGATTTATAAAAACATTCAGAGTATAATACATAGGTCCCAAAAGTCATGAAAGGTTTACAGAAAACAAGTTCAGGAAATGTCAAACGATAGTTTACACATGTGCATGAAAAATCCAAAATATAGTGCGTCATCCCTGGCACACCCTAATGTGACTCCATGCATGTAATATGATAATGCCTTAGTTACCTGAAAATACATTGCGAAAACGGTCAACACGAATGTTGGTGAATAATCATAGGTTTGTAAGTTAAATCGTATGTACATAAGCCACAAGTATAAAGTAAACCGACATAAATGTCAAAATGCTACATTGTCCCTTAAGCTCATGACCCCGAAGCTAGACTTTGTAATGCCCCAACAGAGTGTTTACCAGACACTCACTTGATAAGACATGAAATGCATTCGTCCCGTTGGAGCAACCCAACGCGAATGGAGGCGTCACCCTCAATAGATCTATTCACTCACTCTCGCTTAGTACTTGAAATTAACGGTCCATGATATTGAAAAGGGGACTTGTTATGATATGGTATAAAGGCAACTTAAGCAATGTATGGAATTTGTAATACTTGGGCATGTACGAAAGTAATTGATGCAATGTATTCTCCCCCGTGGGATTTGAAATCAAATAAGTAATTGAAAAACGGGGCTATGAAAACTCACCTCAACTGATGGTACTTGAAATGAAATGAAGTGAACAATAATGATCGGTTAACTGCCGCAACCTATAATGAATGATGCATGATCTCGTTAAGATCACCAAATGATGTTTATGAATGTCCATGCTCATGTTTCTATACCACTCTACTCTTTGGAAAAACACTTGTATTGTCAAAAATATATAATCCAATAATTTGGAAAATATTGCTATTAGAAAATATAAATGGCTAGTTATAATATATATACTTATATATATATAACGTAAGTTTCCTTGTAAGCGTTGAAATACTCGGGTTGTAAACCTTGAAATGATGAAAACATACTCATAATAACTAATACTACGTTAGTTTAAAAGCTCGGTACTTGATATTACGTTTAGCTTGAAAATGCACTTCGTAGTTTTTGCGCCAAATTATATAAAAGCTGTCAATTAATAAAGGGTTTTAGCCGATATTCAAACGAGTATATCTTTGTCGTTACTTGTCCGTTTTACTTGTTCTTTATATCCACGGTTTCGTCTTAGTATGTAGTAATATATTTTGGAAAGCTCGGCTCCTCCGGGTTACGTCTAAAGTCTCTTTTTGTCCAATGAAAAACGTCCAACAGCAAACATTTTCTGAAAAATACTTTTCGTCTACAATCTTGCAAAAATCATAACTCCTTCGTTATAGACTCTTTTTAATCCGTTCTTTCGCCTACGGATTCGTTTTTGAAAGTATTTTCTAAAAATTTTGCCAAAGTTTCCTTGGTGTTTACTGATTTTCCAGATTTTTACAAAACGGGACAGCATGTCTAAAATGGGTTCCAAATCAAGTTTCCAAGGTTAAAAACCAATTTCTACCATCACCAATCCTCTTGTAATCACCACATGACTAATCTAATCTTACCATACACCTTCTTAGGGTGCCATGGACTCCTAACCAAGTTATTAGAGCAAGGGAATGCATAACTAAAAAGTTAGGGTTTGTATGTTACTTTTTAGCCAAAATAAAGTGTAGTATAGCTACTTATACATGGTTTTTAGCATGATACTTATGTAATACATGTAAAAATAGGATGATCCATGAAAAAATAAAGATGAAAACTTACTTGACCAAATGAGATGATTATTGAATGATTATGCTTGATGTTCTTGTGTTTTTGTTGCTTGTATCTTGATTAGACTTGTAAAATGAACAACTTTTGTATTTTACTTCATGAAAAATGATCACTTGATCTTGTGATGGTGGTTTGGTCGTGGGTTTCAAGATGGAGTGGAAGAGATGAGCAAGTTTGATCTTAGCTAGAAAAGTATGTATTATGATTTTTAGAAATTTGGTAAAGTATGTAATAATAGGTTTATTAGTTAAATAATTAGGAGTTAATGCTAGGGGTTAAAGGGTGGTCTTGGGGCCGGTTTTTCATGGGGTGAAGGGGGGGGGGGGGGGGTTAGGGTACTTAGGAATTAATTAGAAACCTTGTAAGAAATTTGCACTAGTTAGCGTTTTTAGTTACGATCGGGTATCGGTTTTATTAGAAATAAATATTCACGAAGTATACCGGGATGAAATTAGTTATAATAATGTTAAAAACATATTAAAAATATGTTGGGTACATTTACTGAGTGATCGGGTGATTAATGTTTAGTTTTAACGAAAACCGACGTTATATTCATACGCGTACGTTAAAAATAAAATAAATTTCCAAAATACTGGGTAACTGAATGTTATAACTTTTATGATGTTAAAATGGATATAAAAATATGTCGGGACCATTGTGGGAATATTTAGATATATTCGTCGTGTATAAACCGGGTGTTAACGTTTATTATAATTACGTATACGTAAAAACGTTAAATGTACTGAATATGGAAATTTGAAAATCCTGAGAGTGGTATAACATGAAAATGCTGTTATGATGATATGCAGACTATCCCCAGTCCGTATGCAGTGTACTTAACACTAATGAAATGAATTCGCACCTAAACCAATCCGGTTACGCGAATTTGAATACCCGTAAACTAAATTTACGATGAAATGCGTAATGCAAGTGAATGGTGAAAACTTTTCCGGAAATGAATAGTGTTCGGTGAATAGTAAATTTTCAAAAAGTTTCTCAGAACATCAAACTGACCTAGAAAACGATGAATAGTAAAACGATGAATAGTGTTTTGATGAATAGTGATTTATGAATAGTAAAAAGTCGAAGTTTGGGAAAATGACCTGAAATGGTAAATGACGTGAAATGGTGAGTTGTGACATCCGCCCACCCAAATAGGAATTCAGTCCCTGAATTCAGCTAGTGTTGGTCTCGGTAATAGGTTTGGTGAAAAGGTGTGGATACTGGCGTTGCATTTGGTCCTCTCGTTCCTAAGTAAACTCGGTTCCTCTTCGAGAATTCCAGCGAACCTTAACGATCGGAATTCTACTATGCTTTAACTGTTTGACCTCTCGGTCCATGGTTTCAACTGGTTCCTCCACAAAGTTAAGTTTGTCATTTAGTTGAATCTCTTCTAATGGTATAACGGATTACTCATCTGAAAGGCATTTCTTAAGGTTTGAGACATCTAATCCGTACTGATAACAATGTCAAAACTTCCAAGTTCTATGAGCATAAGGTCTATATTGTATGGGTGATTTAGGAAATTGATGGTGCAACCACGGATAACGGTGTTGGTGTTAACTAAAGACCTATCGGCTAATTCAACAATATAGGGAATGTCTAAAGTAGTTGGTTCTATGTTAAGTAAAGGTGCAAATGCAATAGAAACAAAACTTCTATCCGTTCCTGAATCAAATAAAATGGATGCATAACGATTATTAACGAGGAACGTACCCGCAACAACATTCGGGTCCTCACGGGCATCTTCTCCTCCCATAACATAAGCCCTTCCTCGAGCTACTCCTCCTTGATTTCCAGCTCCTTGATTCTTCCTCTTTGGGCACTCACTCCTATAGTGTCCAATTTCTCCGCAGTCGAAACATGTTACTGGTGGTTTCTGATTTCCACCCAAGTTTGGATTCCAGCAATCCCTGGTGTAGTGACCAGCCTTCTTGCAGTTGCCACATATATCTGGGCAACGTCCTGGGTTATGGTGTTTCTGACACTTATCACATTTGGGTAGATTTCCAGCATACCCTCTCCCTTCAGTAGGTCCTGCAGCATAGGCCCTTGCCATTTCTTGCCTCTTATTTCCACCTTGGTTATCGTCAAACCTCCTTTTGTTGTTGTTATTGTTGTTTGGGTTGTTGTTTCGGTTGTTGTTGTAGTTGGTGTTGTTGGAACGGTTATTGTTGTTACTTGCAGCAGACTTTCCTTTCAACACTTGGACCATAAGTTTCTGAGTTATACGAATGGCCTCCTCCATTGTTTGTGGGTCGAAAGACATCACATCCCCTCGGATGCTTTCGGGTAGTCCTCCAGTAAAATTCTCCATCTTTTTCTCATCGTCCGGAACCATAGTTGGACACAGTGTAGCCAACTCCTGAAACTTCCTGATATAAGTTTCAATATCATCTCCTTGAGTTACCAACTGGTAGAATTCTGTTTCTAGCTTTTGCACCTCAGTACGAGGGCAAAACTTCTTGGTCATCAGCTTTTTGAATTCAGCCCATGTGAGTTTGTAAGCATTCTCCATGCCAATGGGCTGAGCATACGAATTCCACCAAGACATGGCTTCATCCAGCAGCATTCCTGTAGCGAACTTTACCTTGTTAACCTCCTGACAACCACACATGAGAAAAACGTTCTCAGTCTTCTCAAACCAGCGGATTAAAGCAACCGCTCCCTCATTTCCCTTATACTTGATAGGATCACTAGTCTTGAAATCCTTCCAAGTACATTCACGCCTAATAGTGGGTTGAACCACTTCAGTAGTAGGTGGAACCTCAGCAGTCCTAGCAGCAACTTCAGCTCTCTCAATCTCTAGAGCTTCTGCTATACTATCCCTGACCAACTTGCGGATAGCTGCTTGTGTCATAGCGGGTGTTTCCGCTGTAGCCTTTGCCTTCTTTGGCGCCATACTTCTGATAAATAATAATCGACAACAACCATGAGAAAACAATAATAGAAATAGTCATCGTACAAAAATATACGCCCACAACATGTATATATACAACCACAACAAGTATAAATACAACCACGACATGTACGAGTACAACCACAACCTGTAATAAATACATTAACCATAAAGAGCAACCATGAAACATCATAAATATAATTATGAAAATTTCGGCCTACATGGACCGATATATATATATAGCACAACATTTCCAACATAGTAGAGTCGCACTTGATATATTTGTTTGTACAACAACCAAAAGACTACAAGTTCTTGAACTACGTCCCACACCTCGGGACTAGGAAATAGTAAAAGCTAATATAATACTAGTCTATGTCTATGCTCCTCCAGGTGCTCTAGACGGTCCAGGAGCTCCAGATGCTCCAGGCTCTCCCCTCAAGCGGCGAATCTCACGATCCATCGCAACCACGATTTCCTCCAGATGCTGAACTCGTAACTGAGAAGAAACATCCCTGCCCTCCAAAATGACCAACCTCTCTCGAAGCAATGCTAACTGATCTACCTGCTCCCATTGAGTCTCCTGTGTAGCCTGAGCTCTATCTCTAATCTCAGGTAACTCATCCCTAAGCAGCTCAATCTGCTCCTGATGCCTCAAATGCCGCGCCTCAAGTCCATGGTATGTCACATCAATGCCAACCCTGCCCTGCACTAGATCCTCCACCTGCTCCTCGACAGTCTCCAGTCGAGTAGTGATGATCTCATCAACTCTATATCCCAACCTATCTACTTGCTCCTGCTGAGCACCCAACTGATCCTCTAATGTGACGGGTGTAGGGCTCCTAGCCGCAGCCGCTCTAGAACTCTCACCTACATGGTATACTGGTGGTGGTTCTGCTGATTCTGACTCTGTAGTGGTAGGTGAATCTGGAGTGGTAAACCTAACACGCTTCCTAAGTGGCAAGAGTGAGGTGGATATAGGGGTAGCAGTGGGTATGGCTGGTGGTGGTGTAGGTAACATAGGAATAGTGGGTACCTTAAAGGTAGATGTAATAGGGCAAACTCTCTTCCTAGGACCTATAGTAGTCTTACTGCGTGGAAACATAAGTCTAGGTTCTGATGGAACAGTGGTAGCAGGGGATGATGTATCAGTGGGTGTACAGGTAATCTCGGGTGGTGCAGTAGGGGCAACATGAGGAATAGGTAATGGTGAACGGGCAGTAGAAGACACAGAGTCTTCACTATCAGAGTCTGTGATGGTGTACAGTACAACAAAATTTGGGTTTGCAGACATGGTTCTGTGATAATCAAGGTGAAATAAAATGAATAACTCGAAATGAAATCACCATAAACAATGAACATGCACATATGATGAAATGATGAGATGCTATGATAATGTGGTTATAGTCTAGGGTCAATGATACATCCTAGTTCTCTATAACCTTAGCTCTGGTACCAATCTGTCACACCCCCAATTTACCTGACTTGCAGCGGAATGGAATGCCTGGGAGTGTAACTGTCATAGCACCATAACAAGGAAATATTGAACGACCTAAAGTGTCGTTTGGAAAATACATATCGTTTGATTTATAAAAACATTCAGAGTATAATACATAGGTCCCAAAAGTCATGAAAGGTTTACAGAAAACAAGTTCAGGAAATGTCAAACGATAGTTTACACATGTGCATGAAAAATCCAAAATATAGTGCGTCATCCCTGGCACACCCTAATGTGACTCCATGCATGTAATATGATAATGCCTTAGTTACCTGAAAATACATTGCGAAAACGGTCAACACGAATGTTGGTGAATAATCATAGGTTTGTAAGTTAAATCGTATGTACATAAGCCACAAGTATAAAGTAAACCGACATAAATGTCAAAATGCTACATTGTCCCTTAAGCTCATGACCCCGAAGCTAGACTTTGTAATGCCCCAACAGAGTGTTTACCAGACACTCACTTGATAAGACATGAAATGCATTCGTCCCGTTGGAGCAACCCAACGCGAATGGAGGCGTCACCCTCAATAGATCTATTCACTCACTCTCGCTTAGTACTTGAAATTAACGGTCCATGATATTGAAAAGGGGACTTGTTATGATATGGTATAAAGGCAACTTAAGCAATGTATGGAATTTGTAATACTTGGGCATGTACGAAAGTAATTGATGCAATGTATTCTCCCCCGTGGGATTTGAAATCAAATAAGTAATTGAAAAACGGGGCTATGAAAACTCACCTCAACTGATGGTACTTGAAATGAAATGAAGTGAACAATAATGATCGGTTAACTGCCGCAACCTATAATGAATGATGCATGATCTCGTTAAGATCACCAAATGATGTTTATGAATGTCCATGCTCATGTTTCTATACCACTCTACTCTTTGGAAAAACACTTGTATTGTCAAAAATATATAATCCAAGAATTTGGAAAATATTGCTATTAGAAAATATAAATGGCTAGTTATAATATATATACTTATATATATATAACGTAAGTTTCCTTGTAAGCGTTGAAATACTCGGGTTGTAAACCTTGAAATGATGAAAACATACTCATAATAACTAATACTACGTTAGTTTAAAAGCTCGGTACTTGATATTACGTTTAGCTTGAAAATGCACTTCGTAGTTTTTGCGCCAAATTATATAAAAGCTGTCAATTAATAAAGGGTTTTAGCCGATATTCAAACGAGTATATCTTTGTCGTTACTTGTCCGTTTTACTTGTTCTTTATATCCACGGTTTCGTCTTAGTATGTAGTAATATATTTTGGAAAGCTCGGCTCCTCCGGGTTACGTCTAAAGTCTCTTTTTGTCCAATGAAAAACGTCCAACAGCAAACATTTTCTGAAAAATACTTTTCGTCTACAATCTTGCAAAAATCATAACTCCTTCGTTATAGACTCTTTTTAATCCGTTCTTTCGCCTACGGATTCGTTTTTGAAAGTATTTTCTAAAAATTTTGCCAAAGTTTCCTTGGTGTTTACTGATTTTCCAGATTTTTACAAAACGGGACAGCATGTCTAAAATGGGTTCCAAATCAAGTTTCCAAGGTTAAAAACCAATTTCTACCATCACCAATCCTCTTGTAATCACCACATGACTAATCTAATCTTACCATACACCTTCTTAGGGTGCCATGGACTCCTAACCAAGTTATTAGAGCAAGGGAATGCATAACTAAAAAGTTAGGGTTTGTATGTTACTTTTTAGCCAAAATAAAGTGTAGTATAGCTACTTATACATGGTTTTTAGCATGATACTTATGTAATACATGTAAAAATAGGATGATCCATGAAAAAATAAAGATGAAAACTTACTTGACCAAATGAGATGATTATTGGATGATTATGCTTGATGTTCTTGTGTTTTTGTTGCTTGTATCTTGATTAGACTTGTAAAATGAACAACTTTTGTATTTTACTTCATGAAAAATGATCACTTGATCTTGTGATGGTGGTTTGGTCGTGGGTTTCAAGATGGAGTGGAAGAGATGAGCAAGTTTGATCTTAGCTAGAAAAGTATGTATTATGATTTTTAGAAATTTGGTAAAGTATGTAATAATAGGTTTATTAGTTAAATAATTAGGAGTTAATGCTAGGGGTTAAAGGGTGGTCTTGGGGCCGGTTTTTCATGGGGTGAAGGGGGGGGGGGGGGGGGGTTAGGGTACTTAGGAATTAATTAGAAACCTTGTAAGAAATTTGCACTAGTTAGCGTTTTTAGTTACGATCGGGTATCGGTTTTATTAGAAATAAATATTCACGAAGTATACCGGGATGAAATTAGTTATAATAATGTCAAAAACATATTAAAAATATGTTGGGTACATTTACTGAGTGATCGGGTGATTAATGTTTAGTTTTAACGAAAACCGACGTTATATTCATACGCGTACGTTAAAAATAAAATAAATTTCCAAAATACTGGGTAACTGAATGTTATAACTTTTATGATGTTAAAATGGATATAAAAATATGTCGGGACCATTGTGGGAATATTTAGATATATTCGTCGTGTATAAACCGGGTGTTAACGTTTATTATAATTACGTATACGTAAAAACGTTAAATGTACTGAATATGGAAATTTGAAAATCCTGAGAGTGGTATAACATGAAAATGCTGTTATGATGATATGCAGACTATCCCCAGTCCGTATGCAGTGTACTTAACACTAATGAAATGAATTCGCACCTAAACCAATCCGGTTACGCGAATTTGAATACCCGTAAACTAAATTTACGATGAAATGCGTAATGCAAGTGAATGGTGAAAACTTTTCCGGAAATGAATAGTGTTCGGTGAATAGTAAATTTTCAAAAAGTTTCTCAGAACATCAAACTGACCTAGAAAACGATGAATAGTAAAACGATGAATAGTGTTTTGATGAATAGTGATTTATGAATAGTAAAAAGTCGAAGTTTGGGAAAATGACCTGAAATGGTAAATGACGTGAAATGGTGAGTTGTGACACCTTCCTTGCACTTTCTTGTTTTCTTTTGAAATAACTATGTTTTTCGTCAGTCGTTTCCGAGAAAGATTTGACGAAACTTGCCCACTGTGGGTAAATTCCGTCAGCCAAGTAATACCCATGTTCATATCTTCTTCCGTTTACAATATAGGGTGCCCTTGTGGATTCGTCTTTTAGCAAGTCGTCGAACAAATTAGAGTTATCCAAAACATTAATATCCTTATTTGCCCCTGCCATACCAAAAAATGCATGCCAAATCCACAAATCTTGTTCCCGTTCATGCTTTAGGTAAATACTTTAGAATAAAATCGGATTCATAAGATTCAATACCTTTGAATATTTTTTAAAATAGTTTTTGGCGCATGCGAAACCTTCTACGAAAATTACGGGGCGTATACTTACAGCCATTAACAAAATAGTCGTTTAGCAAACGTTGTTCAGCAAGCTCGCGTCCACGATATATGTGGGTACGAGGCACCTGAGTCAGAGGATGAGCTTCTTCTTGTTCTAAGCGTTGCTGATACTCGTACGCAGCAATTATAAACTCTATATCTTCTTCGTCATCTAGGTCTGACCAAGTCCGAGATGATTCGGCATTTTCATTTGGGTCCATTGTAAATGAAGAAGGTTTTTTTTTCTTATATAGTAAGTATAAAGAGTTGAGAATTAGTAGTGGATGTGTGGGAAAAAAAATACGTGTTTAGTGGGTATTTATAGGGGTGGGTATATGATTTTGAACTTTTTTTTTTTCTTTTTTTTTTTTTTTTTTTTTTTTTTTTTTTTAAATTTGAAAACTAGCCGTTTATTAGGAAAGTGGAGGGGGTGGACTTGATTTTTTTTTTTTTTTTTTTTTTTTTTTTTTTTTTTTTTTTTTTTTAAATAACGGTCCAAAAATTAGCCATTTAGGGGCTAAATTGATTTTTTTTTCTTTCTTTCTTACTTGAAGTAGCCTTAACGCCGGGTTAAAGGCTTCACGTGAGGCGTTAACGCAACAATAACGCATTCACTCCCATCGGTTAACACCTAGGTAACGCACGTTAATTGCGTTTTAATGCCACTGTGGCGTTATTGCTACAAGTGCTCTAATAGATGTTGTCTTTCTTGAAAAAAAATTGTAGTAATATAAATTTAATGGGTTAAGCGTTAGTTTGCTATATTACTTAACTTAAAAGAGTGAAAGCTAAAGATACGTTAAATATTTGCTAAAAATGATCAAAATACGTAACAAACTTTACCTATTATCAGAATTGCTAAAATAGTTTCAAAGGTTGAACAATTGCGCTAACTTTTCATGTGATTTGACTTTAGTACCCTTGTGTTCTTCCTCTTTGATGTTGTTATTGAATTTACATTTATTTTTTTAATTCCAAAATTCGAATTTCCAGATTCCCGCCATTCACCGCTGCACGTCCACCACCGCCTCTTTTATCGATTAAAGTTCCAGCTTTCTTTAAACCCCATCATTTTTGTTAAGAGCTCTCGGTATGTTAACGCATGGGTTGCGTTATGGCCTACATGGCATGATGTTAACTTAAGTTATGCCCGAGTTATGACACCGTGTGTTATAGTTATTGCTCTGCGTTGCCCTTTGAGTTACCGTAGTAACGCTACGTTCGTAGCAATCTTAAAAAACAAAATAAAAAATAAAAAATTACAAAACAGGTCCCTCACCAACGTTTACATGTTCAAACGATAAAAAAATACACTTTTGGCCCCTATGTTTTTATAACGACTAGTTCATTATATATATATATATATATATATATATATATATATATATATATATATATATATATATATATATATATATATATATATATATATATATATATCACTGGTACAAAAAGTTGTATTGGTCACGCCAAAAATGTGTGACGATATGCCTATAGTCACACACGTTTTTTTCGTTGTGTGTCACCATAGGTCCCACCACCGTAGGTGGCATATGGTCACATTGTTGAGTTCGTGGCCTTTTCCATCAAAAAAGAGTGACCAAAACCCCGAATATGTGTGACAAATTAGGCACAAGTTTTGTTAGATTAGTCATTATCAGTGATCGTAAACACTTTATAGTCACGCGAATGTTTTTTGAGAGTAACTATTTTTCAACCTTTGGCCACATAAATATATAATATATGTAACATTTGAGATGATATATTCAAGTAAATGTGTATTTTGTGTGACTATTTCCCGTCCTGTGGCCACATGAATATACAATAAATGTGACGTTTGTGATGATTTAGTCTTACAATGGGTGTTGTTTTTTTTGAGTTAGTCACATACAATTTAACACAAAGTGGCCAAAAATATTAATAAGTGTGACCATATGTTGTTTAAAGTGAAGAAATGTGTATTTTGTGTGACTATTGATCATCCAATGGCCACGTGAATTTTATGTTTGTGTGGCCTTCTATAATATTTAGTCACACAAAGCATGGTTGTTTTGGGTATTTAGTCACATACCATTAAGCAAACAGTGGCCAAAAGTGTTAATAAGTGTGACTATATGCTGTTTAAAGTGAAGAAATGTGTATTTTGTGTGACTATTGATCATCCAATGGCCACATGAATTTTATGTTTGTGTGGCCTTTTGTAATATTTAGTCACACAAAGCATGTTTGTTTTGGGTATTTAGTCACATACCATTAAACAAACAGTGGCCAAAAGTGTTAATAAGTGTGACCATATGCTGTTTAAAGTGAAGAAATGTGTATTTTGTGTAACTATTGATCATCCAATTGCCACGTGAATTTTATGTTTGTGTGGTCTTTTGTAATATTTAGTCACACATAGCATGTTTGTTTTGGGTATTTAGTCACATACCATTTAGGCAACAGTGGCCAAAAGTGTTAATAAGTGTGGTCGTATGCTGTTTAAAGTGAAGAAATGTGTATTTTGTGTGACTATAGATCATCTAATGGCCACGTGAATTTTATGTTTATGTGGCCTTCTGTAATATTTAGTCACACAACGAATAAAGCAAACAGTGACCAAAAGTGTTAATAAGTGTGACTATATGCATCTTTTAGTTATATTTAAAAAATCAATATATATCAAACCAATTCAAATATATATATCAAAACAATTTCAAATACAATAAAATTGGAATGTATATAACTGAACAAAATATAAAATTGGATATCCTTTTATACACCAAGGAGTCCTAGTCGGCTTACAATAGTTTCTTAAGTATCTATAATCTTTTCCATAAGCAAGTAGCAACTTCGAGCGGTCTTAATCTCTGAGCAGTACCAACTTTAACTAGCAGTAGTAACTTTTGTACTAGTAGTAGTAAATACTTGGCACATTTTCTTTGAAGTTCATGAGCTGCACTAAATCCATCTAAGCAATATTAACACAAACATGATCAACAGTAATTCAAACAACATCATAAAGACTTTTAATCCAAAATAATGAACATAATAATAAAATTTGCAGTTAAACTTACAAGTTTTTCTCCCATTGATCTAATCTCATCATCTGGATATAAAAGCCTTGAAAATGTAGGCTGCTGCATATCAACACATCAGGATGAGAGCAGAACTAGAACATGTCAAAGCTCACAACATAACAGAACTAGATGAGCCACTGGTTCAACTATCTGCACAAACATGATAGGAGAGTTAATACTAGTACCACGTTAGTACTCCTGGAGCAGAGTTAATACTGCTAGTATATATATATATATATATATATATATATATATATATATATATATATATATATATATATATATATATATATTGTAACACCTCCAAAATACCGCAGCGGAAGACTGTGTCACAGGGGTGCTACTTCATAATACAAAGTACAAGTTATAGAAAACGAACTCTAAATGAGACGTTTTGAAAAGTTACCATTCGATTAATGAATTCAAAGTTACAAACATGAGATTCCAAAGTATGATACATAAATATATACAAAGTTTTGAATGGTAAATGATAAAAGCGTAAGTCTTCAGAATATGCAGCTTGACTCTAAGTTCCACGCACTAGCTATCGCCTTACTAACCTGAGATAAACATGCTAAAGTGTCAACACAATGGTTGGTGAGTTCATAGAGTTTGTCTTAAAACAGTTGAAAAAGCCTTAAAAGAATATTCGCACAGCAAAGGCATCGTGAATCCACTCAGTTGCAAGTCCCGCCATAAGAGACTTGTAACCTGTGTGTTCACAACCCACTGCTACATATATAGTATGAATAAGACATGTATAAGTTCATCAAAACAATTAAGCAATTAGTAGTGAGTCTCTACTTCATCTCCGAAGACCTCACTTGGGAGCCAATTCCCGAAGACAACTGGGAGCCAATTCCCACAGAAAACTGGGAGCCACTTCCCAAAGATAAAAGTTTACTGGGAGCCACTTCCAAAAGATAAAAGATTACTGGGAGCCACTTCCCAAAGTATAAAACAGTCATGTATGTATAAAATCAAGTATAATGCAATCAAGTATAAGACAATCAAGTATAAAACAATCAAGTATAAAACAATCAAGTATAAAACAATCAAGTATAAATGTTTTGAATATTTGTACAAGTAAGCAAGTAGTTGTGCATGTATCTCCCCCAAAGAGTTAAAACAAGTATGAAAAAGTAGGGGCTATGACTCACCTTAAGCTTATGTAATGAGAAATGAAAGTGATAGTCGAATCGCGAAAGTCTCTAAGAGCAGCCTATAATAGAACGTTGCGACTTAGGTTTGGAGTAACGTCTAAGAATACGAAGAATTGCCTATATATGTCTTGCATAATGCTCATGATGTAGTACTTAGTATATAGTGTAAGTCTTTGAATATAAATGGTTTATGAAACATGTATAGGTTGTATATCTCTTACTACCGTTCGGGCCGACATAATTCAGAAGTCATGTAGTAAACGTTCGAGGAGCCAGGACACTTTAATTCGTAAATCCACAACTCATCTTGACGGCTTACTTAATGAACTCCTCACATGAGGCTCCCTACTATTGTAGTATTTGATAACATATATATAAGTTTTGATCTTTAAAAGTTATATGGTCTTTAGCCGTGGCTTTGCCGTGACCTTGGTCATTGTACCATGGTCTTGAGACTCAACCTTGGCTTTAGCCATGGTTGTGATCTTAGCTTTAGGTCATTAGACCTCTTGGTCTCATCTAATTATAACCATTATATAGTTACTTTGGTCTAAAAATGGGCTGTTAAGAATTTGAAGAAAATTATCACTCAGAAAGCGTTTTCAGGGCTCGAGCTTCTTTGTTCCTGAACGAAAACGTCGTTCCGGAAAACTTTCGTGTTTTAACTTTTTGATGAATCGGAGCAGAAGGGTGACTTTCAAAATGGCAGAATGCAAAACAGTAGGGTATAGGCAGTTTTGCCGTTTTGGTTTCGCTAACTTCTTATGGCCATAACTTTTGACTCGTGTACTCGTTTTAGGTGATTCAAATTGCAATGTTTTCCTTTTTAAGTCATCTATAACAGTAAGTAAGTGTTTCATATCATAGTTATACTATTTTTGTCATGGTTCTCCATAAAAGTCACTAGTTTACTTGTTTAAATAACATAGGTTAACATATGTATATCAATACTTGTTTTATCCATTTTTAAACATCATGAACACAATACAAAGACCATATATAGCATGAAAGAAACATAATAAGCATGAAATGATAATTAAGCAAGGAGTATGTTAGGGTTTGCTTACAACTTGTGAAGAAACTAACTAGAACCAAGATCAAAACCAAGAACCACTACTTAATCTTCCAAAACCTTTCCAACCATAGCCATGCTTCCATATCAAAAACCCTATCTTATAATCCCTTGATAAACACTAATCTAACATAAAAACAACCTTTAGTAAAAATCTTCACTAAGAACACTTGGAAATTTGATGAGTTTTTGTGGTGAATTTTAGTGTTTTATGGATGGAATGGAACTAGTAATCAACAAGGAATACAAGAGTATAACTTATGATGGATTAAACTAGCAAGAACCATCATCAAAATGGTGTATAAGGGCTGTTTTGGTCGTGGGTTTTGAAGGAGAAAGGAAGAGAATGAGCTTGTATTTATAGTGAAGATGAGGAGGTTACAATTTTAGGATATTTAGGAAGCTTAATGGCCAAGTTTAACACATGTAATGAATCCAAGACTTCAAGTATAAGATCAAGACACATGCTAGGTGACTCCCCCCCCCCTCCTAAGTCGGCCATAATGAGATAAGGGTGACTATATGAGTAGTCATGGTCTTATCTAAGTTACGGAGTGAGTTTTGGTCCCGGTAATCGCTAACGGTAAGTCGTTAAGTCATGAAACTTAAAATCGGGTATCCTAAAAATATGAAACTTATAAATATGTTAGAACTTATTAATATAACCTATCTTAGCATATTTAATGAGTGGCAAGTTCTATCGGGTTGCTTAAACGCTGCTAAAACTGGAAACGCGGGTCTAAAACGCGTAATTCGCGTAAAACGCTGAACTGGAAAACGTAAAATTCCAAAACTTTTGGAATTGTCCTAAAATGAGAGAAAATCATATTTCTATTGTTTATAATATTTTATGGACATATCGGGATGCTGGAATGACGTTTAAACCTAAAAGTAAATCTCGGACACGGCTTCGTGATTTTTGCAGAAATGATCCGACGAGTGTGAAATTCTCGGATTATCATTAAAATAGTTTAACTTACAAGAATATGAAATAAAAATTTTTGATGTGAATAGTAAAAGTGAATAGTAAAAAGTGAATAGTAAAAAATGAATAGTAAAATTTTCGGGAATAAAAGTTAACCTGAAAATGCGAATTGTTACAGTCTCTACCCCTTAAGGAGAACTTCATCCCGATGTTCAGTTGATGTTAATTACTTATGGTGTGTCTAAGAGAATTCGGGATTTCAGGATCTCTAAAATAGTGGTGTTCACTCTGATTCGTCTAAGGTTCTTGTTAAGGAGTCGTATCGGCTACAATTAAGCCCACTTATTTATAACACATTACTTATATAAAGAAGCGTCCAAATTTATGTAAGTAAGGTCTCATAAACTTATAGTTCGGTGATTTACAATTTCTTTATTTAAATGAAGAGGCGTCCCAATCCATTTAAATAAGGAGATTCTAAATCATCCTACTTAAGAATTTTCGACACAAAATCCGCCTTCTGAGGCCGATAGTAAGATAATCAAGTCATCAAATCCCTAAAGCTAAGCAATAATATTATTTAACTCAAATCTTGTGTCTCATCAAACAAGAACTGTCACAAGATCAAATTAAATAATTAGTTATTACTGAGCTCCATGTTTTTAATGACTCAACTAATCTCTGGGGCTCCTTATAATACTAAAGTCACATCATCTAATAGCGTGGAACTAAGCAAACCTCTAACCAAAAAGCATATGTGTATGTATTGTGTGTAAGGCAAATAAAGAGGAGAGTCCTAACGTATATAGCAGTTATAGTCTAGGCACTAAATGCAACCTAGTTCTCTATAACCAAGGCTCTGGTACCAATCTGTAACACCCCCAAAATACCGCAGCGAAAGACTGTGTCACAGGGGTGCTACTTCATAATACAAAGTACAAGTTATAGAAAACGAACTCTAACTGAGACGTTTTGAAAAGTTACCATTCGATTAATGAATTCAAAGTTACAAACATGAGATTCCAAAGTATGATACATAAATGTATACAAAGTTTTGAATGGTAAATGATAAAAGCGTAACTCTTCAGAATATGCAGCTTGACTCTAAGTTCCACGCACTAGCTATCGCCTTACTAACCTGAGATAAACATGCTAAAGTGTCAACACAATGGTTGGTGAGTTCATAGAGTTTGTCTTAAAACAGTTGAAAAAGCCTTAAAAGAATATTCGCACAGCAAAGGCATCGTGAATCCACTCAGTTGCAAGTCCCGCCATAAGAGACTTGTAACCTGTGTGTTCACAACCCACTGCTACATATATAGTATGAATAAGACATGTATAAGTTCATCAAAACAATTAAGCAATTAGTAGTGAGTCTCTACTTCATCTCCGAAGACCTCACTTGGGAGCCAATTCCCGAAGACAACTGGGAGCCAATTCCTACAGAAAACTGGGAGCCACTTCCCAAAGATAAAAGTTTACTGGGAGCCACTTCCAAAAGATAAAAGATTACTGGGAGCCACTTCCCAAAGTATAAAACAGTCATGTATGTATGAAATCAAGTATAATGCAATCAAGTATAAGACAATCAAGTATAAAACAATCAAGTATAAATGTTTTGAATATTTGTACAAGTAAGCAAGTAGTTGTGCATGTATCTCCCCCAAAGAGTTAAAACAAGTATGAAAAAGTAGGGGCTATGACTCACCTTAAGCTTATGTAATGAGAAATGAAAGTAATAGTCGAATCGCGAAAGTCTCTAAGAGCAGCCTATAATAGAACGTTGCGACTTAGGTTTGGAGTAACATCTAAGAATACGAAGAATTGCCTATATATGTCTTGCATAATGCTCATGATGTAGTACTTAGTATATAGTGTAAGTCTTTGAATATAAATGGTTTATGAAACATGTATAGGTTGTATATCTCTTACTACCGTTCGGGCAGACATAATTCAGAAGTCATGTAGTAAACGTTCGAGGAGCCAGGACACTTTAATTCGTAAATCCACAACTCATCTTGACGGCTTACTTAATGAACTCCTCACATGAGGCTCCCTACTATTGTAGTATTTGATAACATATATATAAGTTTTGATCTTTAAAAGTTATATGGTCTTTAGCCGTGGCTTTGCCGTGACCTTGGTCATTGTACCATGGTCTTGAGACTCAACCTTGGCTTTAGCCATGGTTGTGATCTTAGCTTTAGGTCATTAGACCTCTTGGTCTCATCTAATTATAACCATTATATAGTTACTTTGGTCTAAAAATGGGCTGTTAAGAATTTGAAGAAAATTATCACTCAGAAAGCGTTTTCAGGGCTCGAGCTTCTTTGTTCCTGAACGAAAACGTCGTTCCGGAAAACTTTCGTGTTTTAACTTTTTGATGAATCGGAGCAGAAGGGTGACTTTCAAAATGGCAGAATGCAAAACAGTAGGGTATAGGCAGTTTTGCCGTTTTGGTTTCGCTAACTTCTTATGGCCATAACTTTTGACTCGTGTACTCGTTTTGGGTGATTCAAATTGCAATGTTTTCCTTTTTAAGTCATATATAACAGTAAGTAAGTGTTTCATATCATAGTTATACTATTTTTGTCGTGGTTCTCCATAAAAGTCACTAGTTTACTTGTTTAAATAACATAGGTTAACATATGTATATCAATACTTGTTTTATCCATTTTTAAACATCATGAACACAATACAAAGACCATATATAGCATGAAAGAAACATAATAAGCATGAAATGATAATTAAGCAAGGAGTATGTTAGGGTTTGCTTACAACTTGTGAAGAAACTAACTAGAACCAAGATCAAAACCAAGAACCACTACTTAATCTTCCAAAACCTTTCCAACCATAGCCATGCTTCCATATCAAAAAACCTATCTTATAATCCCTTGATAAACACTAATCTAACATAAAAACAACCTTTAGTAAAAATCTTCACTAAGAACATTTGGAAATTTGATGAGTTTTTGTGGTGAATTTTAGTGTTTTATGGATGGAATGGAACTAGTAATCAACAAGGAATACAAGAGTATAACTTATGATGGATTAAACTAGCAAGAACCATCATCAAAATGGTGTATAAGGGCTGTTTTGGTCGTGGGTTTTGAAGGAGAAAGGAAGAGAATGAGCTTGTATTTATAGTGAAGATGAGGAGGTTACAATTTTAGGATATTTAGGAAGCTTAATGGCCAAGTTTAACACATGTAATGAATCCAAGACTTCAAGTATAAGATCAAGACACATGCTAGGTGACTCCCCCCCCCCTCCTAAGTCGGCCATAATGAGATAAGGGTGACTAGATGAGTAGTCATGGTCTTATCTAAGTTACGGAGTGAGTTTTGGTCCCGGTAATCGATAACGGTAAGTCGTTAAGTCATGAAACTTAAAATCGGGTATCCTAAAAATATGAAACTTATAAATATGTTAGAACTTATTAATATAACCTATCTTAGCATATTTAATGAGTGGCAAGTTCTATCGGGTTGCTTAAACGCTGCTAAAACTGGAAACGCGGGTCTAAAACGCGTAATTCGCGTAAAACGCTGAACTGGAAAACGTAAAATTCCAAAACTTTTGGAATTGTCCTAAAATGAGAGAAAATCATATTTCTATTGTTTATAATATTTTATGGACATATCGGGATGCTGGAATGACGTTTAAACCTAAAAGTAAATCTCGGACACGGCTTCGTGATTTTTGCAGAAATGATCCGACGAGTGTGAAATTCTCGGATTATCATTAAAATAGTTTAACTTACAAGAATATGAAATAAAATTTTTTGATGTGTATAGTAAAAGTGAATAGTAAAATTTTCGGGAATAAAAGTTAACCTGAAAATGCGAATTGTTATATATATATATATATATATATATATATATATATATATATATATATATATATATATATATATATATATATATATATATATATATATATATATAACAGAATGTATATAAATGAAGCAAATATATATACAATTGTATTTCAAATTCAATAAAAATCGAATGTATATAAATGAAGCAAATATATTTAAAATTGTAATGTCGTATATAATCAAATTCTCAACTATCATAAGTTAAAACATGTTGACTCTTTGCCGCCTTAGCTTGCTTTTGCAAGGTTTCACTAGAGACCAAATGTTTTCGCTTCGCTGGTACTAATTTTAGTACAGTATTTTGTTCACTAATATTTGGTATCATAGTTGGTGGTGTAACCTATAGAACCAGTTTGTCGTGGCTTAAGCGTTTTCATATGTCCGATAGTTTTAACGGGTTCCTATATGTATATATAAAACACGGTACATTAGTCATGTATGTAAAACTAAAAAAATCAAAGGTGGATGTTTTATTACTTACCATGGTTTCCATTACTGGTACGTTTTCCAAAGTTTCAATGGCCATTGGAGTGGTCACCTGCAATATAAATTAAGAAATACAATGTTGTTATCATTAGAAAATGAAATTGTTAACAACATAAAAAAATGGCTTACATCTGAGTCTAATGGCAATTTCTTTCTGCAAAAAAAATATGGGAAATGTAAGAAACCAAGGCACTAATAACGCTGCATAATATAAGATCTGCCAACCATGAAACAGTAAAAATATACATGAGTTGGCTTTGGTGACTAAGATGGAGCATACCCACGCCTCGAAAATGAAGTGTGCCAGAAAATCCAGCTGAGGGAATTTTTAGCCAGATATCCCATGTATCATCCTCACCCGTGAAAATAGCATGTAGCCCCTGCAAGAAACAAGTAACGTGATTAATGCTAACATAAAAGAAGACAACATTAGATGTCCCAAATATAAGTTTAGCCTAAAAAACAAACATACAGGTTGCATATCAATTCGGGCAACAAATAATATACAATTGGTTGCAATTTTCTGCAGTGCCAAACGTGGAACGAATAAATGTCAAACACATTACCAAGCAAGAAAATCACTAACATTTGGTACAAATGAAACAGTTTCACAAAAAGCAATCATATTTGAGTTAATTTCCTATATAACAGATGTTATGTTAATCTTTTGATAGATAACTTACGCAACTGCGATAAGCAAACTCCAACTGTTCAGCAACATCCTCCCAGAGTGGAAACCAAGTAAGACTCCCTTTACGAGCAAAAACGTCGATTGTCTCCATTCCAATAAACATGAAAACTATGTCGTCTTAATAAGTCTACCTGCAACGATTACCACCACACGAATTTATAATCAAAAACATGTTTTAGGCTAGTTTTAATCCACGAAAATCAATATAAATCATTTTATATTCGATTACACATTCAAGAAAATATAAATTAAATATGTGTTTGAGCATACCCTTGAACAGAGTAGGATAGCTGAGATGAGGGTGATGGTGGCTTGACTGTGATGGTGGTGAATGTGGTAGTTATCTCGAACCAAAAAACCGAAGCAAACAAACTCTCCCATAGAGTTCCCTTGTCTTGATGACGGTGATGGCGTGGAGGAGCGATGGTTGGTGGAACGACGGCGAGATAAAGCGGTGAAGTGTGGCGGTGGTGTGTGTGTCGGTTCTAGAGAGAAGGAGAAGAGATGAATAATAGAGAGAAGATATATCTGCTGACTAGTGTTAATTAGTGTTTTGATTTTGGGTGAAAAAGGGGCGGGATCTTGGGCCAGAGATTGAAATTTTGGGGAAAAAAGGGGTGGGATATATCTTGACAGATTGAAATTTTGGGGAAAAAAGTGAGCTCCAAATGTTTTATGAGTTGAGCTCAACCTTATGTAAGTTGGATTACGGTTATTGTTGAGTTCTCGAGCTTGTAAGTGACATAATATATATATATATATATATATATATATATATATATATATATATATATATATATATATATATATATATATATATATTTTAATATGTAAGTGTACTAAGTGTAAATAGTTATTTATGAATGCATCAAGCTTTTCGAGCTGAAGTCGAACCGAATTCAATTGTCAGGTTATATTTCAATTCTAATTTGTGTAAGAAAACGCATCTTTACAGATAAATCGAGCTTTTCGAGTCAAGCTCAAGCCGAGTTCAAACTTTCTCGATCCCGGATAACATGATCGAGAGGGTGATGGAGGCTTGATTGTGATAGTGGTGGATGTGGTGGTTATCTCGAACCAAAAAACGTACCGAAGCAAACAAACTCACACCCATTGCCTCCCTTGTCTTGATGACGGTGATGGCGTGGATGAGCGATGGTTGGTCGAACCACGGCGAGATACGGCGATGGTGTGTGAATCGGTTCTAGAGAGAAGGAGAAGATATGAATAATAGAGAGAAGATATATCTGACTAGTGTTAATTTATGTTTTGATTTTGGGTGAAAAAGGGGCGGGATCTTGGGTCAGAGATTGAAATTTTGGGGAAAAAAGGGACGGGATATATCTTGAGCCACAGATTGAAATTTTGGGGAAAAAGGTGAGCTCCAAATGTTTTATGAGTTGAGCTCAACCTTATGTAAGTTGGATTCGAGTTATTGTTGAGTTCTCGAGCTTGTAAGTGATATAAAATAAGTTTTTTTTTTTTAATATGTAAGTGTACTAAGTGTAAATAGTTATTTATGATGCATCAAGCTTTTCGAGCTGAAGTCGAACCGAATTCAATTGTTAGGTTATATTTCAATTTGAATTTGTGTAAGAAAACACATCTTTACAGATAAATCGAGCTTTTCGAGTCAAGCTCAAGCAGAGTTCAAACTTTCTCGATCTCGGATAACATGATCGAGAGGGTGATGGAGGCTTGACTGTGATGGTGGTGGATATGGTGGTTATTTCGAAACAAACAACGTACCGAAGCAAACAAACTCACACCCATTGCCTCCCTTGTCTTGATGACGGTGATGGCGTGGAGGAGCAATGGTTGGTGGAACCACGGCGAGATACGGCGGTGGTGTGTGAGTCGGTTCTAGAGAGAAGGAGAAGAGATGAATAATAGAGAGAAGATATATCTGACTAGTGTTAATTTGTGTTTTGATTTTGGGTGAAAAAGGGGCGGGATATATCTTGAGCCACATATTGAAATTTTGGAGAAAAAGGTGAGCTCCAAATTTTTTATGAGTTGAGCTCAACCTTATGTAAATTGTATTCGAGTTATTGTTGAGTTCTCGAGCTTGTAAGTGATATAAAATAAGTTTTTTTTTTATTATTTTTTTTAATATGTAAGTGTACTAAGTGTAAATAGTTATTTATGATGCATCAAGCTTTACGAGCTGAAGTAGAACCGAATTCAATTGTTAGGTTATATTTTAATTTGAATTTGTGTAAGAAAACACATCTTTACAGATAAATCGAGCTTTTCGAGTCAAGCTCAAGCCGAGTTCAAACTTTCTCGATCCCGGATAACATGATCGAGAGAGTGATGGAGGCTTGACTGTGATATGATGGTGGTGGATGTGGTGGTTATCTCGAACCAAACAACGTACCGAAGCAAACAAACTCACACCCATTGCCTCCCTTGTCTCGATGACGGTGATGGCGTGGAGGAGCGATGGTTGGTGGAACGACGACGAGATACGGCAGTTATGTGTGGCGGTGGTGTGTGAGTCGGTTCTAGAGAGAAGGAGAAGAGATGAATAATAGAGAGAAGATATATCTGACTAGTGTTAATTTGTGTTTTGATTTTGGGTGAAAAAGGGGCGGGATCTTGTGCCAGAGATTGAAATTTTAGGGAAAAAAGGGGCGGGATATATCTTGAGCTACAAATTGAAATTTTGGCAAAAAAAGTGAGCTCCAAATATTTTATGAGTTGAGCTCAACCTTATGTAAGTTGGATTCGAGTTTTTGTTTTTGTTTTTTTTTAAATATGTAAGTGTACTAAGTGTAAATAGTTACTGTATTTATGAATGCATCAAGCTTTTCGAGCTGAAGTCGAACCGAATTCAATTCTTAAGTTATATTTCAATTTTAATTTGTGTAAGAAAACACATCTTTACAGATAAATAGACCTTTTCTAGTTAAGCTCAAGCCGAGTTCAAACTTTCTCGATCCCGGATAACATGATCGAGAGGGTGATGGTGGCTTGCTTCATAGTGTCTTTGACAAACGGTATATTTATTAGTTTTAAAACTTTTACTGCTTTTTACTTTTAGTTTTTATACTTGTAATAATTAACTTATATTCTAAACTTATAATATATACAAAGAGTATCAAACACACTTCACTTTTAAACTTATAATATACAGTATGCAAAGCTTATCTAATATGCTTCACACACTACCACATAATCCTCTCTTTCTCTCTCACAGTTATAAAACTCACTCTGTTACAATTGACCAAGTAAACGGATCTAAGGTTTTGATCATTTATTCTCAGTTTTGTCTTACATTTGTTAGAGACTTGTTACTTTATGTATTAGATTTATGTTGTGTTGCTTTTGCGAATAATTAGAGCAAAAGAGATATTAAGGTGTGTTTGGATTAGCTTATTTTGTGTGGTTATCGGCTTATTCAGTTTTGGAAAAGTTAATAAGCTCACTGTTTGTTGGCTTATTAGCTTATACACTTAAAATAACATAGGCTTATTGGCATCCCCAAATCTCAAAAAGCTGATAAGATCATAAATTAATATAATCCAAATACCCTCATAGAGCTATTTATTCTTTGGCTTAGGTTGACTATCTATTATAAGAAGTATGTTGCATTTGTATTAATAGAATAAGGAAGAAAATGCTGTGTTGTTTTTGCGAATAATTAGAGCAAAAGAGATATTAAGGTTTGCTTGGATTAGCTTATTTTATCTTAGGCTTAGGTTGACTATTTGGTATAAGAATTATATTGCATTTGTTTTGAGAGAATAAGGAAGAAAAGTGGCGGATGTGTGTGCGAATATTTAGGCTAAAACACCCCAGTATCAAAGATGGAAGAAGTATCAATGATGGGTGAACAGACACCACTTTCAAGTATGAACATAAACTTGTTTTGGTGTTGTTTATCCATTGTTGATTCATCTTTGCTCTTTGTCTTCGTATTCCAGCATGTTGGTAGGTTATGTAGTTGTTGGCTAGGGTAGAAAGGATGGTAGTTCATTGCACTGTTAATATAAATTTAATATGATTTCATTCATGCACGATTAGCTCTCTAATGTCATAGAATCTACATAATTAATATGTAAGTTCGTCACATCTAAGGGAGCAATATAAATGATAGTAAGAATCTGTTTTCTAATAACTTAAAGCTCAATAATTAGGGTAGATCTATCTAGCGTTGTAGATGGTTCCGTTGCTTAATTTGGAAAACGTCTACTATCGTATGTGTGGTTGATCTTGATCACAAGCTTTGGCTCTTCCAATAATGTACCTTGATTAAAACTTTTGTCCCGACAATGAAGATACATTCTTGAAAGTGCAAAAGCTTGTGATCAAGATCAACCACACAAACGGTAGTAGACGGTGTCCAAAACACAAAGCAATGGAACCATTCTGCAACGTTAGATAGATCTGGCATGATCAGTGAGACGTCTTCAATGCGATGATGATATAGTCTGTATTGTTCATGACAGGCCACA
Source organism: Artemisia argyi (assembly GCA_030686995.1). Lineage (NCBI taxonomy): Eukaryota > Viridiplantae > Streptophyta > Magnoliopsida > Asterales > Asteraceae > Artemisia > Artemisia argyi. The sequence goes on from CM060708.1 coordinate 278,061,322, forward strand.
CTCCTTAATTATCGCATTCAAGATGAGTGATGTTACTTAGACTCTATTCTTTACTCAACATTTTTATGATCAAAATGAGTCTGGAATTTCAACATACCTTTCCCTTCTAAGCTCCCATACAGTTCCTTTTGTTTTTTCAACAATCTAGCAATGCGGCTGGTGCAGTCCTTTGCTCAAAGTGAGTTGAAACGACAAAAGGAGCTGTAGGGGGAACTTAGAAGGGTTACGTATGTTGGTTTATTGCATTCCATTCTTTTTTATGATCTAAACCCAACCGTCTACCAAGTAATGTGGCCATTGGAGTTCTAAGAACAAAGGTTGTTTCAAACTCACCCTGAATTGCAACATTATCTTTTATTTCATTTGCACTATATATATATTTTTTAATTTTAATATATTTTTTATTTTTTTTAGAAATCATTAACATTGACAGCAGTGACTCAAGTTCATTTCACATATCAAGCAGTTCTGAAGGTCCTCAAAATACATGGGCAGACTACTTTCCAAAAGGATATTCTGGATCAGGCACAAAAAAGGAAGATGCTTGGAAGGTTAAAACTCCAAAAAAGACTGCCAAAGAGCTTTTTGATGAGAGGGTTCAGGTGCTAGGCCTGCCCAATGCTAAGACTTGTGAAGACAAGGGTATAAAACCATGGGAACCAAAAATGCCCAAAGTTTGTTGAAAAGGGAAGGGTAAAAAGAAAATGTATTAGTTGAGTTAGGAAGTAATTTAAATAAACCTGTGTAATACTTTTGTACTACTTTATTTGACTTTATCAATAAACATGTTGTCATTGCTCAATTTTCTCATTAATTGTTAGAATATTTTGATTGTTGTGTTTATTAAGAAGAACTTGGGATATATTTTGTATTATGTTAATCAAAAGTTTCTGCTGCTAAGAAAACGCTACTGCAGCTGGGTTTGTACTGCTAGATATGCGAGTGCAGGGGTCGATTGGTAACATTTACACTTAAGGGTTTATATCCCCATTGATAACTTTTACATTATAGTTTTAAATGATTGTTACAAACATTTAAAACTACAATTTGTATTAAAACAGCGAGCAAATCTTTGTAAATTTTTTAAAAATAAAACAATCATATCTAAATTCATTTTTCAACTAACTTAATCTATTTAGGTAATGATTAAATTAATTATAGTAGATTACAACAACGTCATTTATGTTACAAGGATAAATGTGTACATGGTTAATAGTCAAAGTTCAAATTTTAACCTTTCAAATTTCACAATTAATTTCTATCGAATTACTAGGCCTATAAAACTTTTACCTTTTTACTGCATTTCATCATTCTCAAACAATTTCTAATTAACACATACTTTCTAATCTGCAAATGGATCAAGCAGGTTTGTGGTTTTGGTTCCTTACACATATTTACCAGTTTTATAAAATCTCTACAAACATCTGTATTTAGATATATGTAACATCATTTTCTTTGGTCAATTTCTAATCGTTTTATTGCTTTATGTTTTACAGCGGCATCATCCACACCACAACTTCCTACAGTTTGGTATATTGAAAAAATGGACCAATTGAGGAAGAAGAAGATAAAGGCTTGGGAGAAGAATGAAAATAAGCTAAGGAAGAAGTACAAAGCAAACAAGTTCAAGGCTGCAATAAGAAGAAAGAAGAAAGCTAAACTTGAAGAAGATCAAACTGTCAGCCATGATGATCCTTTGGATCACATTGACTATGACAATCTTCATCTTGCTTATGATCAAGAGAAGTATCATAAGTTTAGCTTTTAGATTGTTTTGTTATTTCTATTGTTATGTTTAATTTTTTTTATTTAATGCAAGTAATGAACTGAATATGAATCGTTTAATTTTTGTGGCATTATATATTTATCCCTAGCAGCATTATGTTAGGCCAAGCAGCATTAAGTTCTGAGTAATTACTAGCATTCACCCAAGCATCGATGTAAATAACAATTATACAGAAAAATTAATGGTAACATAGTGGTTCATACTGAATGATTAAAACATTAAAATAACATAATAATGATTAATATCATCTTACATCAGGTTAAATTCAATGAAAGTTATACAAATTATTTTGAATGCCTTTGTAAATATCAACAATGTTTCCATGGATTTCTTTTATTTCTTTATTTCGAAGATCAACTTTGTTCTAATGCGCCAGTATGATCTCCTGATGCGCCAGTATGATCTCTTGGTCTTTTTTGTTCTGTTCTTCCAACCGCGTGATTCGTTTGTTGTAAAGTTCAACCAATTCTCGTTCAGTACCATATTGGCCTGCAGAATGGCATTTGTCCCAGCACTATTGGGTTAGGCCGTGGATTTTATATTTTTCTGGCATTGGAGGAGTAGGAGAAGTATCCCTTGAACGTTTTGTTTTCTTTGAAGGATTTGAAGATGATGAAGCCATTGCGTTCCAAACAAAAATTAAATATGTAATGAAAAGATGAAAGAAGTTGGTTGTAATTCTTTTGTATTTATAGGCACACAAGAGTTGCAATGGCACAACGTTTAAGTGTCACAACGGTTTACAATTAAGTATTTACATTTACACCGGTTTACAATAAGTATTTAACAGTCACAACGTTTCCCAAGCAGCATTAAGGTATGCCTAGCAGCATTAAGTTATGCCAAGCAGCATTAAGTTCTGACTTACTAGCATTCACCCAAATTTCAATCCAAACAGCTTTGTTAGTCTAGAAACAAAGAAAACACAAGCCATAACATATGTATCGAATTGTGACTACACTTAAATAATGTGTGACAAAATATGACTCTATGATTTAGACACCTAAATAAATACTACATGTGACCATATATAACAACTTGAATTTAGTCACACAAACACTCAATGTGACTAATATAAAGGTTAATGATAACTGAGTTAACATTTTGCAATAAATAATAGTCACATAAATATTTCACAATGTGACTATTCTGAATGTATTAGTCACATATAATACCCTTATAATGTGGCAATAAACACAATTTAGATACGCATTTGTGATATGGTGTGACTATTGTAAATCCTATAGTCACATGATCGTGCTTCAATTAAATGTGACTATACACATTAGGATTTGGGAAGCAAACACACACTAAACTTTAGACACACATATTAACTTACGTGACCATATGTATCGAATTTTAGTTACACTTAATCATGTATGTCTATGGTTTAGTGTGACCATATATGACATTTGGTCACACTGTTCAAGTGTGAGACATATATTTGTCACTTTTAAATGCATATCGTGACTAACGCTTCAAACTTACTTTTCAGTTGTCACACATTTCAAATTCATATGTGGCTAAATATTCAGCAAAGAATAGCAGTCACGTTTAAATAATGTGTGACAAACTTGACTATATAATTTAGCCACATACGCAATTACTTCATGTGACCATATATCTATTTTGATCACACTCTTCAATTGTGTGACATATATTTGTCACATATGTATATCTGTAGTGTGACTAATGTTTAAAGCTGATTTGTATCTGTCACACGTCCCAAATTAAAAGTGACTAAATGATCGAAAAATATTTACCAGTTACCCTCTAGTCACATAAATACACAAATGTGTGACAATAGAATTCCGAAATGGTCACACAATTCGGATCAAATGTGGCTATTTATTTTATTCCGGTACATTTAGTCACGTAAAAATGTTACCGTGTGACCGTTCAAAATCGACCATGTGTGACGAAAGGCCATTTTTGTACTAGTGTATATATATATATATATATATATATATATATATATATATATATATATATATATATATATATATATATATATATATATATATATATATATATATATATTACACAATGGCCACTTAACGGCTAGTTTCTATCTGAATTCAAAATCTTCTATAAATACAAACGTTTACATGTTAGTTTCAAACACTTTCCATACACTATTATTGATAAAAAAAAACACACAAACGCCCCTTATGACTTGTCATCTCGTTGTAATGTTTATGTAATGGTTTTATGATTATTAATAAAGTAATTGGTTGTTTATTAAATAAAGTAGTATTAGTTTAGGGTTGAATTCGTAAATTTTATTAAAAAAAGAAAAGAAAAAAAAAGTGAGACCCAAAATATTGAGTTATGTTAAAGGGTGTTTTTTGTGAGTTAAGGTTAAAATGTTAAAGCTGATGTGGCACTGAGTTATTAGTTAACGCAAGGTTATGACACCAAGGGCTCTAATTTCAACTTCATATCAATTTACATATATAAACAACAAACTAACGCATATACATATCACTTTCAGTGTATGCATCTGACCCATATCTACTGTTCTTATACATTCGACCTTTGATTCCTCTCATTTCAATTTCTGGGAAGAGCAACCATAATGACAACCCATTAGTAACATTCAATTATTTCAAAGATCCTGTTGACTTACAAAGACGTGTCAATGGACCAACTATAGTTGATTATGTTGACCCAGATCCTGTTGACTTTCAAGAGAATACTAGACGAGTACCTGTGCATAGCAACGGGATTTTATGGCGACAGATAGTTTATTGATAAAAAAAGTTTATAGGTTATAAACAAAAAATAATAAAAGTTTGAAGATTTGGGAATTTAATATAATGTTTTGAAACCCGGTTCGACCCGGGTGGTTCAACCGGTTGAACCGTTCCGGTCGAAAAATGGGTCGATTTAAACCGGGTCAACTTGCTATGTTGGGTTGAAAATGGGGCAAATTAAACTGGTCAACCCGTCCGGGTTTGAAGCCTCCCAGGTCAACCCGATTTGTGTTTTAATTGGTTGTATTTAATTTGATAGATATGTTTTTACTTAGTTGTACAATGTGAATAAATCATTGTAATTTTAAGTAACGGATAATGTTTTGAAACCCGGTTCGACCCGGTTGCACCGTTCCAGTCGAAAAATTGGTCGATTTAAACCGGGTCAACTTGCTAGGTTGAGTCGAAAATGGGTCAAATTAAACCGGGTCAACCCGCCGTGTTTGAAGCGTCCCGGGTCAACCCGGTTTGTGTTTTAATTGGTTGTATTTAATTTGGTAGATATGTTTTTAATTGGTTGTACAATGTGCATAAATCATCGTACTTTTAATTAATAGGGTGTTTTAATAAGAGTATTAAATGAAATTCAATATTTCCTTATATACATTTTTCAACATTCCACAATATTGACTATTCCATTTTTCTACTTTTCACCTTTGACCATTTTTACATTATAGATAGTATAGATTGATGTGATGTAATGCAATTTGAAGGTGTGATGTTATGAGTATCTGAGGATTTAGTGGAAAGTCGAATAATTTGAATCAGTTTTGTTGTAGACAGTACTCAAAAACTGATTATTTAAGGGAATTAGATAATTGAGGATTTGATTAAATTCACAAGTGTGTGCTTTCTTGGTGTTTAAAGGTGTGACAATATGAGTGTTTAAGGATTTAATGTTGGAAAATTTAGTGCACTTGAGGGATCTAATCATACTTGGAAATGGGTTAGGAGGTATGGAGTGTACACCCATCAAGTCACTGATTCCCTTGACTCTATAGTGGTTGTGCATGATTCTGCTAAAGTGTTGGTTCCTACTGATGGTTCCTTCTGAGAGCTGGTTCCTGCTACTTGTGTCAGGATCATGCTGATAAGCAGAATTTCTACTGATTAAGTGCTGTATGATTATGTAACTGATTTGACCTATTCAAATGGCAGTTACATTTGCACTCACGACCTCGTTTAACTGGTCATGTAACCACTATTTTAGGCTATAATGGGGATAATTATGAGGAGATTAATGGGCTGATTAATTCTAATAATTCCATTTGACTAGCCATGAGTGTCTTCCTATAAATAGGAAATCAAATAAAGCATGAAGGACACACAGAAAACATATAACACTTACACACGAAGGGTTATTGATTTGTGCCTAAATCACTAACAACATTTGGTCTTATCCCAAGTAGATATTCGTGATACCCAAGCATTAGGGTCGAATAGTTTACTTTTGAAAGTGATAACACGATTCCAAGTGATATCCGGTAACCTTCATTGGTACGTAGTTAGGCTATTGAATATCTTAACCCTGTTCTGGGCTCATAATCACTAACAAACAAAGTAAACTATTTGTGATAATCAATGGCTGCTGCTATGAGGCATATGGCTGCTAACTTTTTCAAATTGGAAAAGTTTGAAGGTGTTGATTTTAGAAGATGCACTTCTTGCTGTCAAGGATGAATGTGGTGTATGTTCTTAGCACTGCTATTCCTGAAGATCATGGGGATGATGCTATTGTGGAACAAATAAGGAAAAGAAGCAAATGGGAGAATAATGACTATGTATGCAGAGGTTTAATTCTCAATGGTATGTCTGATTCTCTCTTTGACATTTATCAGAATGTTGAATCTTCTAAAGAACTGTAGGATTCCTTGGATGCCAAATATATGGTTGAGGATGCTTCAAGTAAGAAGTTTCTTGTAAGTAATTTCACAAATTACAAAATGACTGATTCAAGACCAGTCATGGAACAATACAATGAACTTCTTGGAATACTTGGAAGGTTTACACAACATAAAATGAACTTGGATGAGGCTATTTCAGTCTCTTGTATCATTGACAAACTCCCTCCTTCTTGGAAAGATTTCAAGCATACCTTGAAACATAAGAAGGAAGAACTGACACTTGTTCAGTTGGGTAGTCATTTGCGTATTGAGGAATCCCTCATGGTGCAGGATAATGACAAGCTAAAGAGTAGCAATGGTACTGGTGCATCTGTTGTCAATATGGTGGAACATAACAATTCCACCAGGTACAATGACAATAAAGGCAAACGTAAACATCAGGATAACATAAGGGCTGATCCTAACAAGAAGGAAACACCTACTTGTTGGAAATGCGGCAAAACTGGTCACATTAAAAGGGATTGCAAAGGTGTTAAGGTTGGTGGTAAAACCAATGGTTCAGGCACTAGTGGTTCAGGGAGTGGTGGTTTTGCCAACTCACTAAAAGGTCAAAATATGTTTAATGAATCTCTTCAGGTTTATTATGTTACATATGTATCTGAATCTAACTATGTGCAGGATGATGATGTTGCGTGGTGGGTTGACTCTGGAGCAACTGTTCATGTGTGCAAAGATAGAAGATGGTTCAAGACTTACGAGTCACTGAATGATGGTTCTATTCTTCACATGGGAAATGAGTCAACAGCTTTGGTGCATGGTCGTGGTTGTGTAGATCTTAATTTTAGTTCTGGAAAGATTGTAACTTTGTTTAATGTTATTCATGTTCTTGATATAAGGAAGAACTTGGTTTCAAGTAGTGTTTTGAATAATCATGGATATAAACAAGTTATTGAATCTGATAAATTTATTTTGTCTAAACATGGTGTGTTTATTGGTTTTGGCTATTTGTGTAATCAAATGTTCAGGCTTAATGTTGTCACTGACATTGTTAATTCAGCCTTTGTGTCAACCTCTAAACTGAACGACTCCACCCTGTGGCATGCTGGACTTGGCCATGTACACTATAAAAGGATGCAAGATATGTCTAAGGATGGGTTAATCCCAGCTTTTGACATGGACACTGAAAAGTGTAAGACTTGCATGTTGACCAAAATTACTAAGAAACCTTTTCAGGGTGTTAAACGTGAGACTGAGCTCTTGGAGCTTATACACAGTGACCTGTGTGATTTGCATGCCACTCCCTCTTTGGGGAATAAGAAGTACTTTGTGACATTTATTGATGATGCTTCTAGGTTTTGTTATGTCTATCTATTACATACCAAGGATGAAGCATTAGATAAATTCAAGGTATTTAAAACTAAAGTTGAATTGCAACTTAGGTCCCTGATCAAAGATTTAGGACTGATAGGGGAGGTGAATACATGGACACTTTGTATTTTCAGTCTGTTGGTATAATCCATGAAACGACTGCTCCCTATACTCCTTAACAAAATGGTATCTCTGAAAGGAAGAACAGGGTACTGAAGGAGATGGTTAATTCCATGTTGTCCTATTCAGGACTGAGTCAAGGGTTCTGGGGTGAAGCTATGTTAACAGCTTGCTATTTATTAAATAGGGTTCCCAATAAAAGGAACAAGATTACCCCTCATGAGCTCTGGACTAAAAATAAACCCAACCTGAATTATCTCAGGGTATGGGGTTGTAGGGCAGTTGTAAGACTCCCTGATCTTAAGTTGAAAACTTTGGGTGAAAGAGGCATTGAATTCATCTTTGTTGGGTATGCTGAGCATTCCAAGGCTTATAGGTTCTATGTTATTGAACCTAATGAATATGTTTCCATTAATTCAATAATTGAATCAAGGGATGCACTATTTGATGAGAATAGATTCTCGTCAGTCCCTAGACCAAGTCATAGGATTCCAAATGGAACTGATGATATTGGTGTATCAGAGGTCCCTGACGAATTATCATCTCAGGTCCCTGATGAGGTTGTGGTTCAACAACCTGAACCTGAGCTTAGAAAGAGCAGAAGGGTCAGGACTCCAAAGTCATTTGGACATGAGTTTCAATTATAATTAATTGAAGGTACAAGGAATGAGGACTCTGACCAATATTCCTATTGCTTCATTGTTGAGGATGATCCCAAAACATTTGAAGAAGCAATGAAGTCCCAGGATGTTGCTTTCTGGAAAGAGGCAATAAATGATGAGATTGACTCCATCATGGGCAACAACACTTGGGTGTCAGTTGATCTACCTCCAGGTTGCAAACCTCTTGGTTGCAAATGGATTTTCAAAAGGAAAATGAAGGTAGATGGAACTATTGAAAAGTTCAAGGCTAGACTAGTCATTCAGGGCTTTAAACAAAAGTCAAGGATAGACTACTTTGATACTTATGCCCCTGTGGCACGTATCAGTACCATCAGGCTACTGATTGCTTTAGCATCAATTCACAATCTGATTATTCATCAGATGGATGTGAAGACAGCTTTCTTGAATGGTGAATTGGATGAGGAGGTTTATATGAACCAACCTCAGGGCTTCATCTTGCCTGGAAATGAAAACAAGGTGTGCAAACTGATTAAGTCTTTATATGGACTGAAACAGGCACCTAAGCAATGGCATCAAAAGTTTGATGAAGTGGTTTTGTCTAATAGTTATGTTCTTAACCAGGCTGACAAATGTGTATATAGCAAATTTGATGAATCTGGTAAAGGAGTCATCATTTTCCTATATGTTGATGACATGTTGATCTTTGGCACTGACCAAAATCAAGTTGACCTGACAAAGGAATTTTTGTCATCAAGGTTCTCCATGAAGGACATGGGGGAGGCTGATGTTATCCTTGGTATAAGGATTAAACATGAAAGCAATGGTATATCAATTTCTCAGTCTCATTATATTGAGAAGGTACTGAAGAAATTTAATTGCTTTGATTGTACTCCACTGAGTACTCCCATGGATACTACTGAGAAGCTTATGCTTAATACTGGAAAAGCTGTATCTCAACTTGAGTATTCCAGGGTGATTGGCTGCCTGATGTATGCCATGACTTGTACAAGGCCTGACATTGCTTTTGCTGTGGGTAAACTGAGCAGAGCATTGACAAGCAATTCAGAGGGTACTGAAGTATTTGAAGAGAACTATGGACTATAGTCTCTCATATACTGGTTATCCTTCAGTGTTGGAAGGATACACTGATGCAAGTTAGATCAGTAACACTGAAGACAATTCGTCTACCAGTGGCTGGATATTCCTACTTGGTGGAGGTGCAATTTCTTGGGCATCCAAGAAGCAAACTTGCATCACCAGTTCAACAATGGAATCAGAATTTGTGGCCATTGCAGCTGTTGGTAAAGAAGCTGAATGGTTGAAAAACTTGCTTCTTGAGATTCTATTGTGGCCTAAACCTATAGCACCTATTTCTATCCGGTGTGATAGTGCTGCTACATTGGCAAAGGCTTATAGTCAGATGTACAATGGGAAGTCTAGACACTTAGGTGTCATGCATAGCATGATTCGTGAACTTATCATGAATGGGGTGATTTCTATAGAGTTTGTTAGATCTAAACATAATTTAGCTAATCACTTGACGAAGGGTCTTGCTAGAGACTTGGTTATAAAGTCTACTAAAGGGATGGGTTTGAAGTCCAACTTGGTCACTGAATACTAGGACACCCAACTCCCTCCTGAGGAAACTTGGGAGCTGAGTTCAATGTGGAAAGCTGAACATTCAGTGTACTGGAGCACATGTATTATACTACATCCCAAGGTTGTGCTCAGAACTTGCTGAAAAGGAGGATGAAGTTTTACTTCTCAATGGTTAATTTCTTTGGAAAAATGCTAAGCAAGAGCATGAATAAAGAGGAACTACCTATGTAAATGTTGAAGTTTTTCCGCTTCAGGAAGCTATGGACTTTTAGCTTTTACAACATTTATGAATTGGATATGGACACATGGCTTGTATAGTGTCAGGAGTGTTTAAGTGTTTGAAAATGTATGTGTATTTTATCTTCATGTATTCAAATGGGTTGAAGGGTTCAATTCTTAGAATACCCCGATTCTCGAATATTTGAACGTGTAATGTACTAAGATGGATATTCAATCCTCATGATATTTTCATTTAAGCATATATTTTGTTTAATGTTTGATTTCATGCAAAGGAAGTGAACTAAATTTGGGGAGGATTGTTGGAAAATTTAGTGCACTTGAGGGATCTAATCATACTTGGAAATGGATTAGGAGGTACGGAGTGTACACCCATCAAGTCACTGATTCCCCTGACTCTATAGTGATTGTGTAGGATTCTGCTGAAGTGCTGGTTCCTACTGATGGTTCCTGCTGAGTGCTGGTTCCTGCTACTTGTGTCAGGATCCTGCTGATAAGCAGAATTTCTACTGATTGAGTGTTGTATGATTATGTAACTGATTTGACCTATTCAAATGGCAGTTACATTTGCACTCATGACCTCGTTTAACTGGTCATGTAACCACTATTTTAGGCTATAATGGGGATAATTATGTGGAGATTAATGGGCCGATTAATTCTCATAATTCCATTTGACTAGCCATGAGTGTCTTCCTATAAATAGGAAATCAAATAAAGCATGAAGGACACACATAAAACATATAACACTTATACACGAAGGGTTATTGATTTGTGCCTAAATCACTAACAACATTTGGTCTTATCCCAAGTAGATATTCGTGATACCCAGGCATTAGGGTCGAATAGTTTACTTTGAAAAGTGATAACATGATTCCAAGTGATATCCGGTAACCTTCATTGGTACGTAGTTAGGCTATTGAATATTTTAACCCTGTTCTGGGCTCATAATCACCAACATTTAATAGTAGCTAATCGGATTATGTGAATAGTTACGTTGCAGGTGAAAACATTAAAAAGATGTAACTTCAAGAACAAAATCGAAATGGATGAACACGGAGGCATTTTAGTCAAATTAGCGATAAAATTTGAAAGTATTAGCAATTATGATTAGTGATAAGTTTGTTACGTATTTCAGTCATTTTCAACAAATGTGTTACGTTTCTTTATCTTTCAAGTTGGACTAAAAAGATAGAATTTAATGAGTACATGGGTTAATTCATTATAATTTTAAACTCAAAGGGATGTTAAAGTCTAAATTTATTGTATCCGGATAATGTAGTGACTTATTGAACTTTGAGGGGGTGTTTTGGAACTCAACCAAATGTTACAATAGATAAAACAATACTAGTAATATCTTGTTGACAAATCTTTTATATAATAAAACAAAACCTCTATTGGGAATTTTCCATTTCAAAACATTCAATTCATACCTTATTTAGTAATAATTGTATTTAAAAAAATATATATATTTTCTTATTAGGTAAAATTTTATATTTATCCACAACACAAGTAGAAGATAAATACAAAAAATATAGATAAGATACAATTAATAATAGAATTAAAATTTTTAAATAATTATCTATAATAATAAAAAAACTATAATTAAATATCATAAATCAAACAAAACAAAGATTAAATTATTTGTTTTTTAATAAATAAAAATATATGATTAAAAAAAAAATTTAAAAACCCGCGCGTGCGCGGGAATTATAACTAGTATTATATACATCAACATTTGATTGACAAATGTTATATACTCCTTCCGTCTCATATTAATTGTTCACATTGTTATTTTGAAATATCTTATGATAAGTGTCCACTTTATATTTTAACAAATGAAAGTAGACTTTGGTGGATAGATATGATATTTGTTCCCAAGTATAAAATGGAAAGAAGAGAAATAGGGAGAGGAAGAAAGAGAGAAAGAAGAGGAGAGGAAAAAAATTGATTTTTATTCTTGCGTTCTCGAGTTAGAAAGAAAAGAAGGAGGATATAACCAAAAGAAGCTTTTAAAATCAGTTTCTCTCCAAATCATCCTAATTTGGAAAAAAGATTAGCAAACAAAATTTGGCATAATTTCCTCCTCTTTACTCTTCTTTTCTCTTAAAAAAAACTCGAGAATACAATTTTTTATTTTTTTCATATTCCTCTCCATTTTTTTTCTTCTTACTCCAAATAAAAACTCGGAAACATAGTTATCAGATGGAGAGGGAGTAGAAAATAAAAATAATTTTGTTGTTCTTCATGGTCCTCTTATATGCAATCTTATCCATATATGGACGGTCAACACATTATGCAACTAATGAGAAAATTGAGATATGTAAGTGCAACGTAAGAAACAAGGATTCCAACCCGCTTGTTGCTGCGGAATGTTTTTAACATATTTTTTCTAAATAAAGATCGGCTCAACCAAATACTATAAAACAACAGATCTAAATTTCGATTTCATTTGATAACAAATATAAGTAGACATTCATTACATAGAAATACCATACAAACTTCTAAAACTTGATTTCACACTATAACAAATAAAAGTAGACCTCCGTTACATATATAAACACGACATGAAGAGCTTTTTTTTATCAATGGTAACATAAAATAGATTGTCAGGTTAGAGAAGTATGAGACATTAGTCAACCCACACTCAATCGGTCACTCATACCCGCTATCTACACTAATAGCAAGTAAAACTGACATTTTAAGTGGTCTCACCAATGTATCATACCTTTCTAGCTCGACCAGCTGTCCAACACAATATTATCTTCCTCAATAACGGCAAAGAAAGAACATATGCAGCTCATTAGAAATTAGCATCTTTCCATCCAAATATCGTTTATTTTCTTCACACCATCAAGCTTTCTTTTCTTAGTATCATTCACAGCTATGTATGATATTTCTATTCAAATATTGTTTATTTTCTTCGCACCATCAAACTTCTTTTTCTCAGTATCGTTCACAGCTACGTATGCTCTTACTTTCTTTCCTATGATATTGCACACTTGCTTTCCAGTATTCATGGTCACCAAGAATCTCATCAAGCTGCTTAATGGTCTTTTCAACTGTTTAAAATTTATTAATATATTATATAACCGACATAAAGTAATTATCAAGTATTACAAATGTTAAAAATCATACCAGTAGGTAATTTTCTATATGATAATTAGATTTTGATCATCTAAATTCTTGATTGCATTTATCATTATTCTCCAACTATGCACCGTCACCGCAAAACACACAACAACTTAGTAAAAACAAAGTAAAGTATTGGTGATAGCATGAAGTATATCCGGTCAAAAGTATTAGCGATAGCATAAATGTGAAACCAACAATAAGTTACCGTCAAACCTGGTAACTTATAAATAAACCCAAAGTGTAATAACAATAGGCAAATAGTTTAAAAAACGAAATCCTTTACATAACACAATAAAGTAATAGCACTAGCCATAACAACTTACAACAAAAATCAACGAGCTAGAATCACTCCACACTGTGAATGCAGAACGTCGGCATATGTATACGGCTTTCCATTCCTCACTACACATTTGGCTGCTAAACGGATCGTCAAACAACTAAATTGTTCCCTTGGCTTCTGAGATGGTCGATTAATACGAGCAAATAACATAGCAAAAAACCTCCTGCAAGTATCATACAAAAACTTTACATCGATTCCTTCCATTCTCCTCAATTCAACATTAGCGTATAAAGCTGCCATTTATTGGATACCCTAAAAACAAAAGAACAAACCTATTAATAATCAGATGACAAATATTAGTGCCCACTCCCATATACTATATTAATCATAAACCATAAAAACTTATTTTTTCGACATGGTTTTTCCAATGTATAAAAAAAAGAAACTGCCCCATTGCTGCAGCTGCACAGTACGATGAACACCTATGGTGGCAACATCCGTCGAAATTCCATGACAGCAAAACCAGCAGAAAACTGAAAGCATGAATTCAGACGTAAGAACAGTTCCTTAATAAAATCTAGAACTCCAAAGACAATCGAAAACCTCTGAAACTCTGAACCTATAAGAATAAAAATAAGAACACGCATACATCTTGCCACGACCAAATAAAACACATTGTACAACACTCACTATTACTTAGACCTCATAACACCGAGGAACAACTACATATTGCCCAATACAACGACATACAAATGACAATTGCATAAAAAATATAAAACCAAATGTCCACATATCCCTTATCATTCTCATTGCGGCACCGGGTGTTAAGTTAAGCCAAAATCGCATCCAATTATCTTACCAGTTTACACATCCCCAAACCCCAAATATCATTACATTCAAATTAAACATAGCATGTAGCACGCATCAAACCAACATCTATGGCCACAACCTACACAATGTAAAAGGCTACAACTCATAACCGAACTACCGACTTGAAACAACATAAAAAAAATTCCTTTGACCCCAAAATTTTCGTTTTCCTTCCAAATTTCACTTTACCCCGTCAAGACTTTTAGCAACGACATGTGCCGTTGCTAAAAACAACATCTGAATATTACTTTTACATAAAAATAATTATAATAAATGAAATTAATTTTCATAAATAAAGGGGTTGACTTTGACCGACCTTATATATAAAAGTGGTGACATATTATATGCCAGTCACCTTTACTGACAACGGTGTAAAAGTGTGGATTAAAAATTATTTTACTTATATATATCGAATTAATTTATTAATAATTTCTATATTTTATGTTTTTGTTTATTTTTAGTAAATACTTGTAAGGGTGACTCAATTCTTATATCTAACTGAATTTTTTGCGGGGATCACACGTGTCGCTAAAATACTTTGAACGTCATCGCCAAACTTAGCAACATGCTTATGCCGATGACTTGTCCTCGCTAATAGTTTTAGCAACTACTTTTAGCGACGACATGCGTGGTCATGAAAGGCCACAAATGTTGTAGTGGGATGAGCATTATTTTAAGGCTAGCTGGCCTGATTAAGTCTGCTAGGACTCAAACAACTCATAGCAGGAGGACGAGATACAAATTCGTTTGTTTTACTGAGAAGTAAGACCCGCTTAAAATGGTGAACAGATTGATCTTCATATTATGATAAAGAAAATGCACCCTGCTTGAATAATTTAAGTATTAAAAATGTAATTAACAATGACCTGTAATAAAAATAGCAAGCTAGCCTAATCTTTTATATAATAAAAGAATTACACCATTTCAGAGGGTTTTGCATTGAAAAAAAATTAGACCAATAGGAGAGCTCAATTTTGCCAAGTCGGCGAAATCGGGCAATATGATTGGTTAATAAAAAGTCAAAATTAAAATGATTTTGATCAACCTTAATAAATTTGGTGGAGAAATTTGATTAAGAAAAAAAATACATAAAAATATAAGTGTCAAATTTATGAAAACAAAAACTTAAAAAAAATATGAAGTAATTGATAAAACTTTAGTGGTTGAATTTTAAATAAATAATAGAGCTGAGTATAAAATTACAAGTTTCCATGTTTTTAATAATTTTAGAAAGAAAAAAAAAATAATAACCCCTTGCTCTTTATAACTCCTGTACTTTATTATATTAACTTTGTTTAAAATTACATGAGTATTATCATTAGTTTTTAAACTTTCATCCATTAACTTTGTTTAAAATGGTGAACAGATTGATCTTCATATTATGAGAAAGAAAATGCACCCTGCTCGAATAATTTAAGTATTAAAAATGTAATTAACAATGACCCTTCTTTTATATAATAAAAAGATTACATCATTTCGGAGTGTTTTTGCAAAACCCTTCTCATCGAAAAAAATAGACCAATAGGAGAGCTCGATTTTGCCATGTAGGCGAAATCGAGTAATATGATTGGTTAATAGAAAGTCAAAATTAAATTGATTTTGATCAAGCTTAATAAATTTGGTGGAGAAATTTGATTAAGAAAAAAATGCATAAAAATATAAGTGTCAAATTTATGAAAACAAAAACTTAAGAAAAATAGGAAGTAATTAATAAAACTTTAGTGGTTGAATTTTAAATAAATAATAAAGCTAAGTGTAAAAGTACAAGTTTTCATGTTTTTAATAATTTTAGAAAAAAAAAATAACCCCTTACTCTTTATAACTCTTGTACTTTACAATATTAACTTTGTTAAAATTACATGAGTATTAGTATTAGTTTTTAAACTTTCATTTATTAAAATTACAAAATTTAGTAAATATGCAAATTAGTTTTAATATATGTTAAACATTTTAAAACTAATGTTAATTTTAGACTTTCATCCATTAAAATATTTTTTTAAATAATGACTCATGTTATTTTATTTATAAGTTTAATGTATGCGTACACAGATTAGAATATTAAATATGACGACTATTAGGGTAACAGGAATATAAATATCAAATGATAAACATAAGTTAATGTAATATGAAAATAAATACGTGATTCTACTTATAACAAGGACACATGAAATTGTTATTCAAAATTATATATGGATATCCATAAAAACATTTTAAAAACTTTATAGAGCATATTTTAACTTTATCAACGCTCATTATGTGCTACTAAATATCACAAACTTATGAAAACACAATTTTCAAAACAAAAAGGTATATTAGTAAACATGGTGTGATGGTTATTCATAATCAAATAAATGAATCAATCTTTAAAGCTATTTAAATATGCTACATATTTTAACGAAAATATAAGTAAAAGAAATATACCACAATTACAAAACATATCGTAAATTGATAGCACGGGTTTGCAAAACTAAAAGCATATCTCACTAATATCTCATGCAAGTCAAGTATCATCATGTGAGAAGCTCTTTAAGCTTGAAGTCATCATGTCACCGGTGATGATGGAGCCATTATTGTGAAGTTACTTAATTTTGTTCTTCATTTCACTTGTACTTCACAAGGTAATATTACATCACTGTTTGCTAACTTCATCGATTACGTTTCAATGGTTTCCATGTCTTTGATTCTCCCTTTTGTTCTGCATCGTTACTATACTCTGGATACATGCATGGTCATTAAAAATAATAAATTCATGTGCCAAAAAAACAGATTTCAAACTTCACCAAAATTAACTGAAATAAATATGGGATAAGTTATTCTGTGATTAAAGAGCATACGTATTTCGTTGCAAAAATCGTAAATCGGTAGTCAGTCGACCTCCTTTAGCTTGTAATTGGTTTGGGCTGGATTTATCGAATTGGCATTTCCGGAAAGTTTTTGGTATTTTCGACGAGTTTTAGGCATATCAATCTATCCCAAAATAAGCAGAAGCAGTCTGTTTTATTTTAAAAGAACAAAATGAAATTGTTCCAAAATAAGCAGATAATCAGAAAAATAAGCAATCAATGTAGTAGGGCTGATCTTTTTGTCTTGCAGTAGTTAGTTGTTCAGTAAATTGCAACAAACAATAGACAGCATGATATGTATTACAATCACAAGCACACTCAAGAATACAACATATACATCGTTCTACCCGAGCAATGTGATGTACTTATGTTCACGTCTGCACTAGCAAATCAGTCTTATTAAACACGTCTTTAATCTGTCATGTCAAATGTATGATTATTGTCCAAAGAGTTCTTTAATAAAATTGCAGTATTCAGCTTACCTACAGCACACATATGATTTTTAATATACACTACAAATTAAAGAACAAGTTATTTTAGGACTTTAGTCTTCATCAATCACTAATTGCTGCATTTCCTTATGCGATGATAATGGAAAAATTGCAAGTTCACAGCATTACACTAGTGATTGAGATCTTGAGGAACTCTGCTGTCTGGTATTAACCTTTCAAATAATTTTTTGTTTAGAACCACAATGAAATCACGATCACAGTCTCATCTTCAACCCTGGGACCTTTATAACAAGTCCAGAAGTCGAGTCAGCCGAATGGTGTTTGCTGTACTTGTTCTGATAGCTTCAATGGAAGTTGTAGAGTCACAATTTCTGGTTAAGACACTACCAGGATTCAACGGAGATCTTCCTTTCACACTTGAGACTGGGTAATTAACTCGTTCTCTTTTTTTACTAGAACTCGGTTGATTTAATGTCAAATTCGTTTATGATTATTCATTCTTTGTCTATAATATAGTACACATACTAACTCTTTACACATCAATGTACCTTAAGTTACATTGGGGTCGGAGAATCAGATGAAGTGCAGTTATTTTATTACTTTATAGAGTCTGAAGGGAACCCAAATGAAGACCCTCTCATGTTATGGCTCACTGGAGGCCCTGGTTGTTCTGGTCTTTCTGGTCTATTCTATGAAATAGGTACATATTAAAATGGAATGATAAGTTGGAACTGATTTCTCAGTTGTTACTTTTACCGCCCATGTTACTGCTCCAAGCTCTACATAAATGATATTAACTTTCATATCTAGTAATTTGTACAGTAGATATTCGGTCGACTCAAGTTATCTATTGGAAATCAATTCTATAGTTTGGAGTTTGGGTGGAAAAACTTTGATAATACCTTGTATAGTTTTCCATTTTGACGATACTTCATTACACGTACTGAATATTAAAAATTAGTAGCAGCTACTACTATGATATTCTGGTTATCACTGCAGCAGCAATGTGAAGTTTAGAAATTTACTTGTATCTGACACTTACCTTGGTGGTCATGTGCAGGCCCGTTGACTATTGACTACGCAAATTCCACTTTGGAGAAGGCGAGACTTGAGATAAACCCTTACAGTTGGACAAAGGTGTCGAGCATATAATCTGTTTTTGCTTGTCATTTTACAATACACAATGCGTAGTACAAACAACAGTACCACAGTACCACTTGACTGTGATGCTGAATGCCTTGAAATGCATGTGTGGAATTTTAGTTGATGTAAAATAGTAGATTACGTATAATCTTTGTATGTAATGATACAGAAAAATTTGCAAGGTTGGTCATATCCTTATAGAAAAAGTAAGTATGTTTGATGTTAACAAGCTTACGAGTATAACCTATTTATATAACGAAATCACCATTATATTTTAGGCAGCAAGCATTATATTTCTTGATCAACCTGCTGGGTCAGGATTCTCCTATGCAAAGACTCCCGAAGCTTATATAACGAATGATACATCATCAACAATACACACTTACAATTTTCTGACGAAGGTATGGGTGTTTTCCTGATACAGGCCTCCTTTTCTCTTTTTTTTTAGTACTCATCAATATTTGATGCAATTGATACATCTCATGCCATTTGATCATGATGAGCAGATTCCAAACTACGGAGTAGTTTTTTTAAATACAAATCTATATCTATATCTATATACTATCTATAAAACAAAAATGTTTAAAGTGAAAATTGGAAAGTCAAGAAAGTGAAATGTGGAAAAAATTAAAAAGGAAATGTTGAAACAATTACTTATAAGCAATTTCAACTATTAATACACATATGTTTCAAAAGGAAACTATTAATACACATCGAAAACCGGGTTGACCTGGGACGCTTCAAAACCGGCGGGTTGACATGTTTTTTTGACCCAACCCGTCGGGTTAACCCGGTTTATATTGACCCGTTTTACGACCGGAACGGTTCAATCGGTTGAACCACCCAGGTCGAACCGGGTTTCAAAACATTATGTTTAATCCCCAAATCCTCAAACTTTTATTATTTTTCGTTTATAACCCATAAACTTTTTTTTTATCATTAAAACTATCTGCCGCTATAAAATCCCGTTGCTATGTATAAATGTTTGGTTGATATGTCTTTTTTTTAAAGTGGCTTGTGGATCATCCCAAATTTACCAGCACTCCATTGTATCTTGGTGCTGATTCCTATGCTGGCCTAGTGGCGCCGATGATTGTTCAGGAAATATATAATGGTACTCGTTGATGCTTTAAGTGGTTGGCATAGAGCTAATTCACAAACAAAATAAACACATGTTTGATTCATAGAATGTTCCATTCATCTTATATGCATATTGTTGTTTCTTTCTTTGTAGGTAATGAAGTTGGAGAAGGGCCGCATATAAATATCAAAGTATGAATTTGTCAATGATTTGGATCAGTTTGAGTTTCTTATTTGCAATGGAGTTTATCATTCCAGCCCTTGAAAAAGGTCTACCCAATGTTTTCATGGATTACTATATTTAATACTAGGTATTATTTTTCCATCTTAGGGGTACGTGCTTGGTAATCCATTGACAGATACAAGTGCCGACTATAATTCAAGAATTCCATATGCTCATAATATGGCACTCTTATCAGATGCAATTTACAAGGTAATCAACTGTGTCAGCTATGATTATTTGAGCATAATATTAATGAGTTACATATTTTTGTAGTCAACTAAAGAAAATTGCCATGGAGAGTACTTGAATGTAGATCCCAACAACAGTCTATGTGTACATGATCTTGATGTGGTAGACAAGGTACACGAGCTAGTGCTCAACTTGATTTATCAGCATATTATTCTGAAGCAGTATTCACTTTAATGCCTTTTGTTTTCGACCTGTAGTGCCTTGGAAGAATTCGCAAGCCCCAGATTCTAGAGCCTTATTGTGAGACTACAGATACCTTAACATCTGATCTCTACAGAAGGGGCCTAGGAGATTTAGACGAGGCTTCTGTAGATATTTGGTCGTTGCTACCACAAGTTCAGACAAAATGGTGTCGAGTATTACTCTCTCTTTGTCTCTTTGTGTGTGGGTGAATTATATTCTTCCCTTGCCATCCTGCCCCCATCTCTTTACTAGGGAGTATATGCAATTTTTTCAATTATGATCTTTTCTAAGAAGTGGCAATTCCTGTCATGAAAACACGCCCTTAAATCGACTGGAAATAAAAGTGTCTATGTTGACCGGCAAACTTGTCTAAGTTTATGGAAAGTCAAGTTGTCAACCCGTTTAACTTGGGTAACGTGTTCAGATAATTGGGTTACATTGGTTATGTCTATGTTGTGTGTTTTCAGGTTAGGGTTCACATGTGTGACTCTAGCCATGTTCTAGCTAGTTCGTTGCACTAGCTCCCAACCTGAACCCGAGCACCACCCTTGTGTTTTTTTTCAAATGGAGTTTTGCATGTATGATGGTCATCTTGAAACTACTGTACTTGTCAATCAATTAGTGTTATATAGATGTGGCAATTCCGAAGCATGTACATAAATTAGTTACTTTGTTTTTATCTAAAGCGGGTGATATGATCAATTAAACAGATTTAGCTGAAAGGGGAATGGGTTAAACACGTCAAACAAGTTTAAAATGGCCCATAATATATTCGTTATGCATTCAACATCCTAATTCATTATATTCAAAGATCAGGTTGTTATTGTAACCATATTGTTTTTTAATCATTTATGTGCATTAAGTAACTATAAAAATGGGCAAAACGTGTTTGAGCCCGTCCGTTTTGGCATGTACTGAAAACAACACATTCCAACCCGAAGCTGATTTAACTTGTTACCCAGCCTGCCTATCTTGACACTTCCATCTATACTTATTGCAGGATGACAACTATTTATATTCTTCTGTGTGGGCTAATAACAAAGACGTGAGAGAAGCTCTTCACATTCGTGAGGTTTGTAGTTTACAGTGGAATTACTCATTTACATAATGATTATTTAGTATAAAAATCGTGTAACCACCAGGAATTTGGCGAAACTGAGTGGGTGCGATGCAATGACTCCATGCATTTTTATTTTGATAAAGATCCCATAGCTTACACACATAACGTCATGAGTGTTGTTAGCTATCATCGAAGCCTTAGTGAGAAAAATTGTCGTGCTCTTATATATAGGTGAATACCCTTTACTATGCTTCATCTCATTATTGAATTTATTTATGCCTACATGTAGTATCTAGATATCTTGAAAGCAAAATATCCATATTAATAATTTGGCTTTTTATCTTTCTTTGTATTTAAACAGTGGAGATCATGACATGGTTGCTCCATATATTAGCACGATGAACTGGATTGAGTCACTAAACCTTCCTGTCATTGATGATTGGAGACCATGGTTCGTTGACGAACAAGTTTCCGGGTTAGTTCTTTTGTCACTTCAAGCAACCATGACTAGTAATATTTGTGCAATATCTTGCTAAAATAGCTTTTGCAGATACACTGTAAAATACTCAAAATATGACTACAGCTTGACATTTGCTACTGTAAAGGTGAGAAATCCTACCTGCAAACATTTCTTTAGTTAGTGTCAGTTCTGACCATTACCATACATTTGGTTTTGCAAAAACATCAGTATATATTATAACAGATCTGTAAATCATTTTGTATTGGTAAAGGGAGGAGGTCACACAGCTCCAGAGTACAAACCTAAAGAATGTTTAAGCATGCTTGTGAGGTGGCTTCATAAGGACACTTTATAAGCAACAATCTTCGAGTTTGGGATTTGTTTCTCATGTTGTATTTTCCTACTGTAAGTGTACTGGTCTTTTTCATCATTATTGATCAATTTAGTAAATTGTTTGACATGTTTGTGGATCATTATATGAATGTTAATCAAACACACTTCATAATATATAGATGATTTGTATCATTCATATTATGATACTGTATTTACAAAGCACTATGTGGTTTGTGTTACCAACGAAACATTTTTGCCCGCTCGTTGCGGCAGCCGCAAAAATAATCGTTTTGTAACAATTTATTTAACAATAAACCTTTTAAACAATGTGTTACCTAATAAACCTTTTACTAACAATGTGTTTTTTCAATGAAATATTAAAATGATCTAAAAAGGTTAAAATATATAGTTTAATGAGTTAAGAATTCACTTATTATAATGTTACACTTAAGGGGTGTTAAAATATAAAGTTTTAGTAATACGAAAATAATGAATTGTATTGTATTTTGGTTTCTTTTTGTGGTTTAAGAGCACTTACATCCATCACTCAGGTTAAACTTTAACTCAGTGTCACGTCAGCGCCACATCAGTTTTAACACTTTAATCTTAATTCACAAAAAAAACACACACAACAATAACTCAGCTTTAACTCAAATATTTTCAAATTCAACCCCTAAACTAAAACTAACAATTCATTTAATAAACCACATAACATTAAAACTTAAAAATTACAATACGAAATATAAAAAAACATGCAATAACGATAACAACGAAATATATAAAAAAAAAAAGAAACATATGAAATTACGCCAAACGAATTACAAATAATTATTCATCATCTTCGTCTTCGAAATATTCATCATCATGTTGTTGTTGGTATTGAAGACGTTTCTGCCAAACATGCTCCATAAGGTCGCGTTGGAGCTGAGAATGCATTTCTGAGTCGCGCAATTCCCTTATCTTGTGTTGCTGGGTATCACATCTGTCGACCCATGTTTGCTGCCCCAAATTAGATACCGGATCCACAAACAATCTGTTATAGTCACGGAGCACAAACTTTTGATCTTTCAATATCATGTTATGCAAGATAATGCATGTATACATGATTCGGCGTATCTTGACAATTTCATAAGCACGTGCCGGTTGTTGTAGTATACCCCACCGGCCTTGGAGCACACCAAAAGCAAGTTCGATATCCTTCCTTGCACTTTCTTGTTTTCTTTTGAAATAACTATGTTTTTCGTCAGTCGTTTCCGAGAAAGATTTGACGAAACTTGCCCACTGTGGGTAAATTCCGTCAGCCAAGTAATACCCATGTTCATATCTTCTTCCGTTTACAATATAGGGTGCCCTTGTGGATTCGTCTTTTAGCAAGTCGTCGAACAAATTAGAGTTATCCAAAACATTAATATCCTTATTTGCCCCTGCCATACCAAAAAATGCATGCCAAATCCACAAATCTTGTTCCCGTTCATGCTTTAGGTAAATACTTTAGAATAAAATCGGATTCATAAGATTCAATACCTTTGAATATTTTTTAAAATAGTTTTTGGCGCATGCGAAACCTTCTACGAAAATTACGGGGCGTATACTTACAGCCATTAACAAAATAGTCGTTTAGCAAACGTTGTTCAGCAAGCTCGCGTCCACGATATATGTGGGTACGAGGCACCTGAGTCAGAGGATGAGCTTCTTCTTGTTCTAAGCGTTGCTGATACTCGTACGCAGCAATTATAAACTCTATATCTTCTTCGTCATCTAGGTCTGACCAAGTCCGAGATGATTCGGCATTTTCATTTGGGTCCATTGTAAATGAAGAAGGTTTTTTTTTCTTATATAGTAAGTATAAAGAGTTGAGAATTAGTAGTGGATGTGTGGGAAAAAAAATACGTGTTTAGTGGGTATTTATAGGGGTGGGTATATGATTTTGAACTTTTTTTTTTTTTTTTTTTTTTTTTTTTTTTTTTTTTTTTTTTAAAAAAAATTTGAAAACTAGCCGTTTATTAGGAAAGTGGAGGGGGTGGACTTGATTTTTTTTTTTTTTTTTTTTTTTTTTTTTTTTTTTTTTTTTTTTTAAATAACGGTCCAAAAATTAGCCATTTAGGGGCTAAATTGATTTTTTTTTCTTTCTTTCTTACTTGAAGTAGCCTTAACGCCGGGTTAAAGGCTTCACGTGAGGCGTTAACGCAACAATAACGCATTCACTCCCATCGGTTAACACCTAGGTAACGCACGTTAATTGCGTTTTAATGCCACTGTGGCGTTATTGCTACAAGTGCTCTAATAGATGTTGTCTTTCTTGAAAAAAAATTGTAGTAATATAAATTTAATGGGTTAAGCGTTAGTTTGCTATATTACTTAACTTAAAAGAGTGAAAGCTAAAGATACGTTAAATATTTGCTAAAAATGATCAAAATACGTAACAAACTTTACCTATTATCAGAATTGCTAAAATAGTTTCAAAGGTTGAACAATTGCGCTAACTTTTCATGTGATTTGACTTTAGTACCCTTGTGTTCTTCCTCTTTGATGTTGTTATTGAATTTACATTTATTTTTTTAATTCCAAAATTCGAATTTCCAGATTCCCGCCATTCACCGCTGCACGTCCACCACCGCCTCTTTTATCGATTAAAGTTCCAGCTTTCTTTAAACCCCATCATTTTTGTTAAGAGCTCTCGGTATGTTAACGCATGGGTTGCGTTATGGCCTACATGGCATGATGTTAACTTAAGTTATGCCCGAGTTATGACACCGTGTGTTATAGTTATTGCTCTGCGTTGCCCTTTGAGTTACCGTAGTAACGCTACGTTCGTAGCAATCTTAAAAAACAAAATAAAAAATAAAAAATTACAAAACAGGTCCCTCACCAACGTTTACATGTTCAAACGATAAAAAAATACACTTTTGGCCCCTATGTTTTTATAACGACTAGTTCATTATATATATATATATATATATATATATATATATATATATATATATATATATATATATATATATATATATATATATATATATATATATATATATATATATATATATATATCACTGGTACAAAAAGTTGTATTGGTCACGCCAAAAATGTGTGACGATATGCCTATAGTCACACACGTTTTTTTCGTTGTGTGTCACCATAGGTCCCACCACCGTAGGTGGCATATGGTCACATTGTTGAGTTCGTGGCCTTTTCCATCAAAAAAGAGTGACCAAAACCCCGAATATGTGTGACAAATTAGGCACAAGTTTTGTTAGATTAGTCATTATCAGTGATCGTAAACACTTTATAGTCACGCGAATGTTTTTTGAGAGTAACTATTTTTCAACCTTTGGCCACATAAATATATAATATATGTAACATTTGAGATGATATATTCAAGTAAATGTGTATTTTGTGTGACTATTTCCCGTCCTGTGGCCACATGAATATACAATAAATGTGACGTTTGTGATGATTTAGTCTTACAATGGGTGTTGTTTTTTTTGAGTTAGTCACATACAATTTAACACAAAGTGGCCAAAAATGTTAATAAGTGTGACCATATGTTGTTTAAAGTGAAGAAATGTGTATTTTGTGTGACTATTGATCATCCAATGGCCACGTGAATTTTATGTTTGTGTGGCCTTCTATAATATTTAGTCACACAAAGCATGGTTGTTTTGGGTATTTAGTCACATACCATTAAGCAAACAGTGGCCAAAAGTGTTAATAAGTGTGACTATATGCTGTTTAAAGTGAAGAAATGTGTATTTTGTGTGACTATTGATCATCCAATGGCCACATGAATTTTATGTTTGTGTGGCCTTTTGTAATATTTAGTCACACAAAGCATGTTTGTTTTGGGTATTTAGTCACATACCATTAAACAAACAGTGGCCAAAAGTGTTAATAAGTGTGACCATATGCTGTTTAAAGTGAAGAAATGTGTATTTTGTGTAACTATTGATCATCCAATTGCCACGTGAATTTTATGTTTGTGTGGTCTTTTGTAATATTTAGTCACACATAGCATGTTTGTTTTGGGTATTTAGTCACATACCATTTAGGCAACAGTGGCCAAAAGTGTTAATAAGTGTGGTCGTATGCTGTTTAAAGTGAAGAAATGTGTATTTTGTGTGACTATAGATCATCTAATGGCCACGTGAATTTTATGTTTATGTGGCCTTCTGTAATATTTAGTCACACAACGAATAAAGCAAACAGTGACCAAAAGTGTTAATAAGTGTGACTATATGCATCTTTTAGTTATATTTAAAAAATCAATATATATCAAACCAATTCAAATATATATATCAAAACAATTTCAAATACAATAAAATTGGAATGTATATAACTGAACAAAATATAAAATTGGATATCCTTTTATACACCAAGGAGTCCTAGTCGGCTTACAATAGTTTCTTAAGTATCTATAATCTTTTCCATAAGCAAGTAGCAACTTCGAGCGGTCTTAATCTCTGAGCAGTACCAACTTTAACTAGCAGTAGTAACTTTTGTACTAGTAGTAGTAAATACTTGGCACATTTTCTTTGAAGTTCATGAGCTGCACTAAATCCATCTAAGCAATATTAACACAAACATGATCAACAGTAATTCAAACAACATCATAAAGACTTTTAATCCAAAATAATGAACATAATAATAAAATTTGCAGTTAAACTTACAAGTTTTTCTCCCATTGATCTAATCTCATCATCTGGATATAAAAGCCTTGAAAATGTAGGCTGCTGCATATCAACACATCAGGATGAGAGCAGAACTAGAACATGTCAAAGCTCACAACATAACAGAACTAGATGAGCCACTGGTTCAACTATCTGCACAAACATGATAGGAGAGTTAATACTAGTACCACGTTAGTACTCCTGGAGCAGAGTTAATACTGCTAGTATATATATATATATATATATATATATATATATATATATATATATATATATATATATATATATTGTAACACCTCCAAAATACCGCAGCGGAAGACTGTGTCACAGGGGTGCTACTTCATAATACAAAGTACAAGTTATAGAAAACGAACTCTAAATGAGACGTTTTGAAAAGTTACCATTCGATTAATGAATTCAAAGTTACAAACATGAGATTCCAAAGTATGATACATAAATGTATACAAAGTTTTGAATGGTAAATGATAAAAGCGTAAGTCTTCAGAATATGCAGCTTGACTCTAAGTTCCACGCACTAGCTATCGCCTTACTAACCTGAGATAAACATGCTAAAGTGTCAACACAATGGTTGGTGAGTTCATAGAGTTTGTCTTAAAACAGTTGAAAAAGCCTTAAAAGAATATTCGCACAGCAAAGGCATCGTGAATCCACTCAGTTGCAAGTCCCGCCATAAGAGACTTGTAACCTGTGTGTTCACAACCCACTGCTACATATATAGTATGAATAAGACATGTATAAGTTCATCAAAACAATTAAGCAATTAGTAGTGAGTCTCTACTTCATCTCCGAAGACCTCACTTGGGAGCCAATTCCCGAAGACAACTGGGAGCCAATTCCCACAGAAAACTGGGAGCCACTTCCCAAAGATAAAAGTTTACTGGGAGCCACTTCCAAAAGATAAAAGATTACTGGGAGCCACTTCCCAAAGTATAAAACAGTCATGTATGTATAAAATCAAGTATAATGCAATCAAGTATAAGACAATCAAGTATAAAACAATCAAGTATAAAACAATCAAGTATAAATGTTTTGAATATTTGTACAAGTAAGCAAGTAGTTGTGCATGTATCTCCCCCAAAGAGTTAAAACAAGTATGAAAAAGTAGGGGCTATGACTCACCTTAAGCTTATGTAATGAGAAATGAAAGTGATAGTCGAATCGCGAAAGTCTCTAAGAGCAGCCTATAATAGAACGTTGCGACTTAGGTTTGGAGTAACGTCTAAGAATACGAAGAATTGCCTATATATGTCTTGCATAATGCTCATGATGTAGTACTTAGTATATAGTGTAAGTCTTTGAATATAAATGGTTTATGAAACATGTATAGGTTGTATATCTCTTACTACCATTCGGGCCGACATAATTCAGAAGTCATGTAGTAAACGTTCGAGGAGCCAGGACACTTTAATTCGTAAATCCACAACTCATCTTGACGGCTTACTTAATGAACTCCTCACATGAGGCTCCCTACTATTGTAGTATTTGATAACATATATATAAGTTTTGATCTTTAAAAGTTATATGGTCTTTAGCCGTGGCTTTGCCGTGACCTTGGTCATTGTACCATGGTCTTGAGACTCAACCTTGGCTTTAGCCATGGTTGTGATCTTAGCTTTAGGTCATTAGACCTCTTGGTCTCATCTAATTATAACCATTATATAGTTACTTTGGTCTAAAAATGGGCTGTTAAGAATTTGAAGAAAATTATCACTCAGAAAGCGTTTTCAGGGCTCGAGCTTCTTTGTTCCTGAACGAAAACGTCGTTCCGGAAAACTTTCGTGTTTTAACTTTTTGATGAATCGGAGCAGAAGGGTGACTTTCAAAATGGCAGAATGCAAAACAGTAGGGTATAGGCAGTTTTGCCGTTTTGGTTTCGCTAACTTCTTATGGCCATAACTTTTGACTCGTGTACTCGTTTTGGGTGATTCAAATTGCAATGTTTTCCTTTTTAAGTCATCTATAACAGTAAGTAAGTGTTTCATATCATAGTTATACTATTTTTGTCATGGTTCTCCATAAAAGTCACTAGTTTACTTGTTTAAATAACATAGGTTAACATATGTATATCAATACTTGTTTTATCCATTTTTAAACATCATGAACACAATACAAAGACCATATATAGCATGAAAGAAACATAATAAGCATGAAATGATAATTAAGCAAGGAGTATGTTAGGGTTTGCTTACAACTTGTGAAGAAACTAACTAGAACCAAGATCAAAACCAAGAACCACTACTTAATCTTCCAAAACCTTTCCAACCATAGCCATGCTTCCATATCAAAAACCCTATCTTATAATCCCTTGATAAACACTAATCTAACATAAAAACAACCTTTAGTAAAAATCTTCACTAAGAACACTTGGAAATTTGATGAGTTTTTGTGGTGAATTTTAGTGTTTTATGGATGGAATGGAACTAGTAATCAACAAGGAATACAAGAGTATAACTTATGATGGATTAAACTAGCAAGAACCATCATCAAAATGGTGTATAAGGGCTGTTTTGGTCGTGGGTTTTGAAGGAGAAAGGAAGAGAATGAGCTTGTATTTATAGTGAAGATGAGGAGGTTACAATTTTAGGATATTTAGGAAGCTTAATGGCCAAGTTTAACACATGTAATGAATCCAAGACTTCAAGTATAAGATCAAGACACATGCTAGGTGACTCCCCCCCCCTCCTAAGTCGGCCATAATGAGATAAGGGTGACTATATGAGTAGTCATGGTCTTATCTAAGTTACGGAGTGAGTTTTGGTCCCGGTAATCGCTAACGGTAAGTCGTTAAGTCATGAAACTTAAAATCGGGTATCCTAAAAATATGAAACTTATAAATATGTTAGAACTTATTAATATAACCTATCTTAGCATATTTAATGAGTGGCAAGTTCTATCGGGTTGCTTAAACGCTGCTAAAACTGGAAACGCGGGTCTAAAACGCGTAATTCGCGTAAAACGCTGAACTGGAAAACGTAAAATTCCAAAACTTTTGGAATTGTCCTAAAATGAGAGAAAATCATATTTCTATTGTTTATAATATTTTATGGACATATCGGGATGCTGGAATGACGTTTAAACCTAAAAGTAAATCTCGGACACGGCTTCGTGATTTTTGCAGAAATGATCCGACGAGTGTGAAATTCTCGGATTATCATTAAAATAGTTTAACTTACAAGAATATGAAATAAAAATTTTTGATGTGAATAGTAAAAGTGAATAGTAAAAAGTGAATAGTAAAAAATGAATAGTAAAATTTTCGGGAATAAAAGTTAACCTGAAAATGCGAATTGTTACAGTCTCTACCCCTTAAGGAGAACTTCATCCCGATGTTCAGTTGATGTTAATTACTTATGGTGTGTCTAAGAGAATTCGGGATTTCAGGATCTCTAAAATAGTGGTGTTCACTCTGATTCGTCTAAGGTTCTTGTTAAGGAGTCGTATCGGCTACAATTAAGCCCACTTATTTATAACACATTACTTATATAAAGAAGCGTCCAAATTTATGTAAGTAAGGTCTCATAAACTTATAGTTCGGTGATTTACAATTTCTTTATTTAAATGAAGAGGCGTCCCAATCCATTTAAATAAGGAGATTCTAAATCATCCTACTTAAGAATTTCCGACACAAAATCCGCCTTCTGAGGCCGATAGTAAGATAATCAAGTCATCAAATCCCTAAAGCTAAGCAATAATATTATTTAACTCAAATCTTGTGTCTCATCAAACAAGAACTGTCACAAGATCAAATTAAATAATTAGTTATTACTGAGCTCCATGTTTTTAATGACTCAACTAATCTCTGGGGCTCCTTATAATACTAAAGTCACATCATCTAATAGCGTGGAACTAAGCAAACCTCTAACCAAAAAGCATATGTGTATGTATTGTGTGTAAGGCAAATAAAGAGGAGAGTCCTAACGTATATAGCAGTTATAGTCTAGGCACTAAATGCAACCTAGTTCTCTATAACCAAGGCTCTGGTACCAATCTGTAACACCCCCAAAATACCGCAGCGAAAGACTGTGTCACAGGGGTGCTACTTCATAATACAAAGTACAAGTTATAGAAAACGAACTCTAACTGAGACGTTTTGAAAAGTTACCATTCGATTAATGAATTCAAAGTTACAAACATGAGATTCCAAAGTATGATACATAAATGTATACAAAGTTTTGAATGGTAAATGATAAAAGCGTAACTCTTCAGAATATGCAGCTTGACTCTAAGTTCCACGCACTAGCTATCGCCTTACTAACCTGAGATAAACATGCTAAAGTGTCAACACAATGGTTGGTGAGTTCATAGAGTTTGTCTTAAAACAGTTGAAAAAGCCTTAAAAGAATATTCGCACAGCAAAGGCATCGTGAATCCACTCAGTTGCAAGTCCCGCCATAAGAGACTTGTAACCTGTGTGTTCACAACCCACTGCTACATATATAGTATGAATAAGACATGTATAAGTTCATCAAAACAATTAAGCAATTAGTAGTGAGTCTCTACTTCATCTCCGAAGACCTCACTTGGGAGCCAATTCCCGAAGACAACTGGGAGCCAATTCCCACAGAAAACTGGGAGCCACTTCCCAAAGATAAAAGTTTACTGGGAGCCACTTCCAAAAGATAAAAGATTACTGGGAGCCACTTCCCAAAGTATAAAACAGTCATGTATGTATGAAATCAAGTATAATGCAATCAAGTATAAGACAATCAAGTATAAAACAATCAAGTATAAATGTTTTGAATATTTGTACAAGTAAGCAAGTAGTTGTGCATGTATCTCCCCCAAAGAGTTAAAACAAGTATGAAAAAGTAGGGGCTATGACTCACCTTAAGCTTATGTAATGAGAAATGAAAGTAATAGTCGAATCGCGAAAGTCTCTAAGAGCAGCCTATAATAGAACGTTGCGACTTAGGTTTGGAGTAACGTCTAAGAATACGAAGAATTGCCTATATATGTCTTGCATAATGCTCATGATGTAGTACTTAGTATATAGTGTAAGTCTTTGAATATAAATGGTTTATGAAACATGTATAGGTTGTATATCTCTTACTACCGTTCGGGCAGACATAATTCAGAAGTCATGTAGTAAACGTTCGAGGAGCCAGGACACTTTAATTCGTAAATCCACAACTCATCTTGACGGCTTACTTAATGAACTCCTCACATGAGGCTCCCTACTATTGTAGTATTTGATAACATATATATAAGTTTTGATCTTTAAAAGTTATATGGTCTTTAGCCGTGGCTTTGCCGTGACCTTGGTCATTGTACCATGGTCTTGAGACTCAACCTTGGCTTTAGCCATGGTTGTGATCTTAGCTTTAGGTCATTAGACCTCTTGGTCTCATCTAATTATAACCATTATATAGTTACTTTGGTCTAAAAATGGGCTGTTAAGAATTTGAAGAAAATTATCACTCAGAAAGCGTTTTCAGGGCTCGAGCTTCTTTGTTCCTGAACGAAAACGTCGTTCCGGAAAACTTTCGTGTTTTAACTTTTTGATGAATCGGAGCAGAAGGGTGACTTTCAAAATGGCAGAATGCAAAACAGTAGGGTATAGGCAGTTTTGCCGTTTTGGTTTCGCTAACTTCTTATGGCCATAACTTTTGACTCGTGTACTCGTTTTGGGTGATTCAAATTGCAATGTTTTCCTTTTTAAGTCATATATAACAGTAAGTAAGTGTTTCATATCATAGTTATACTATTTTTGTCGTGGTTCTCCATAAAAGTCACTAGTTTACTTGTTTAAATAACATAGGTTAACATATGTATATCAATACTTGTTTTATCCATTTTTAAACATCATGAACACAATACAAAGACCATATATAGCATGAAAGAAACATAATAAGCATGAAATGATAATTAAGCAAGGAGTATGTTAGGGTTTGCTTACAACTTGTGAAGAAACTAACTAGAACCAAGATCAAAACCAAGAACCACTACTTAATCTTCCAAAACCTTTCCAACCATAGCCATGCTTCCATATCAAAAAACCTATCTTATAATCCCTTGATAAACACTAATCTAACATAAAAACAACCTTTAGTAAAAATCTTCACTAAGAACATTTGGAAATTTGATGAGTTTTTGTGGTGAATTTTAGTGTTTTATGGATGGAATGGAACTAGTAATCAACAAGGAATACAAGAGTATAACTTATGATGGATTAAACTAGCAAGAACCATCATCAAAATGGTGTATAAGGGCTATTTTGGTCGTGGGTTTTGAAGGAGAAAGGAAGAGAATGAGCTTGTATTTATAGTGAAGATGAGGAGGTTACAATTTTAGGATATTTAGGAAGCTTAATGGCCAAGTTTAACACATGTAATGAATCCAAGACTTCAAGTATAAGATTAAGACACATGCTAGGTGACTCCCCCCCCCCCTCCTAAGTCGGCCATAATGAGATAAGGGTGACTAGATGAGTAGTCATGGTCTTATCTAAGTTACGGAGTGAGTTTTGGTCCCGGTAATCGATAACGGTAAGTCGTTAAGTCATGAAACTTAAAATCGGGTATCCTAAAAATATGAAACTTATAAATATGTTAGAACTTATTAATATAACCTATCTTAGCATATTTAATGAGTGGCAAGTTCTATCGGGTTGCTTAAACGCTGCTAAAACTGGAAACGCGGGTCTAAAACGCGTAATTCGCGTAAAACGCTGAACTGGAAAACGTAAAATTCCAAAACTTTTGGAATTGTCCTAAAATGAGAGAAAATCATATTTCTATTGTTTATAATATTTTATGGACATATCGGGATGCTGGAATGACGTTTAAACCTAAAAGTAAATCTCGGACACGGCTTCGTGATTTTTGCAGAAATGATCCGACGAGTGTGAAATTCTCGGATTATCATTAAAATAGTTTAACTTACAAGAATATGAAATAAAATTTTTTGATGTGTATAGTAAAAGTGAATAGTAAAATTTTCGGGAATAAAAGTTAACCTGAAAATGCGAATTGTTATATATATATATATATATATATATATATATATATATATATATATATATATATATATATATATAACAGAATGTATATAAATGAAGCAAATATATTTAAAATTGTAATGTCGTATATAATCAAATTCTCAACTATCATAAGTTAAAACATGTTGACTCTTTGCCGCCTTAGCTTGCTTTTACAAGGTTTCACTAGAGACCAAATGTTTTCGCTTCGCTGGTACTAATTTTAGTACAGTATTTTGTTCACTAATATTTGGTATCATAGTTGGTGGTGTAACCTATAGAACCAGTTTGTCGTGGCTTAAGCGTTTTCATATGTCCGATAGTTTTAACGGGTTCCTATATGTATATATAAAACACGGTACATTAGTCATGTATGTAAAACTAAAAAAATCAAAGGTGGATGTTTTATTACTTACCACGGTTTCCATTACTGGTACGTTTTCCAAAGTTTCAATGGCCATTGGAGTGGTCACCTGCAATATAAATTAAGAAATACAATGTTGTTATCATTAGAAAATGAAATTGTTAACAACATAAAAAAATGGCTTACATCTGAGTCTAATGGCAATTTCTTTCTGCAAAAAAAATATGGGAAATGTAAGAAACCAAGGCACTAATAACGCTGCATAATATAAGATCTGCCAACCATGAAACAGTAAAAATATACATGGGTTGGCTTTGGTGACTAAGATGGAGCATACCCACGCCTCGAAAATGAAGTGTGCCAGAAAATCCAGCTGAGGGAATTTTTAGCCAGATATCCCATGTATCATCCTCACCCGTGAAAATAGCATGTAGCCCCTGCAAGAAACAAGTAACGTGATTAATGCTAACATAAAAGAAGACAACATTAGATGTCCCAAATATAAGTTTAGCCTAAAAAACAAACATACAGGTTGCATATCAATTCGGGCAACAAATAATATACAATTGGTTGCAATTTTCTGCAGTGCCAAACGTGGAACGAATAAATGTCAAACACATTACCAAGCAAGAAAATCACTAACATTTGGTACAAATGAAACAGTTTCACAAAAAGCAATCATATTTGAGTTAATTTCCTATATAACAGATGTTATGTTAATCTTTTGATAGATAACTTACGCAACTGCGATAAGCAAACTCCAACTGTTCAGCAACATCCTCCCAGAGTGGAAACCAAGTAAGACTCCCTTTACGAGCAAAAACGTCGATTGTCTCCATTCCAATAAACATGAAAACTATGTCGTCTTAATAAGTCTACCTGCAACGATTACCACCACACGAATTTATAATCAAAAACATGTTTTAGGCTAGTTTTAATCCACGAAAATCAATATAAATCATTTTATATTCGATTACACATTCAAGAAAATATAAATTAAATATGTGTTTGAGCATACCCTTGAACAGAGTAGGATAGCTGAGATGAGGGTGATGGTGGCTTGACTGTGATGGTGGTGAATGTGGTAGTTATCTCGAACCAAAAAACCGAAGCAAACAAACTCTCCCATAGAGTTCCCTTGTCTTGATGACGGTGATGGCGTGGAGGAGCGATGGTTGGTGGAACGACGGCGAGATAAAGCGGTGAAGTGTGGCGGTGGTGTGTGTGTCGGTTCTAGAGAGAAGGAGAAGAGATGAATAATAGAGAGAAGATATATCTGCTGACTAGTGTTAATTAGTGTTTTGATTTTGGGTGAAAAAGGGGCGGGATCTTGGGCCAGAGATTGAAATTTTGGGGAAAAAAGGGGTGGGATATATCTTGACAGATTGAAATTTTGGGGAAAAAAGTGAGCTCCAAATGTTTTATGAGTTGAGCTCAACCTTATGTAAGTTGGATTACGGTTATTGTTGAGTTCTCGAGCTTGTAAGTGACATAATATATATATATATATATATATATATATATATATATATATATATATATATATATATATATATATATATATATATATATATATATATATATATATATATATATATATATATATATATATATTTTAATATGTAAGTGTACTAAGTGTAAATAGTTATTTATGAATGCATCAAGCTTTTCGAGCTGAAGTCGAACCGAATTCAATTGTCAGGTTATATTTCAATTCTAATTTGTGTAAGAAAACGCATCTTTACAGATAAATCGAGCTTTTCGAGTCAAGCTCAAGCCGAGTTCAAACTTTCTCGATCCCGGATAACATGATCGAGAGGGTGATGGAGGCTTGATTGTGATAGTGGTGGATGTGGTGGTTATCTTGAACCAAAAAACGTACCGAAGCAAACAAACTCACACCCATTGCCTCCCTTGTCTTGATGACGGTGATGGCGTGGATGAGCGATGGTTGGTCGAACCACGGCGAGATACGGCGATGGTGTGTGAATCGGTTCTAGAGAGAAGGAGAAGATATGAATAATAGAGAGAAGATATATCTAACTAGTGTTAATTTATGTTTTGATTTTGGGTGAAAAAGGGGCGGGATCTTGGGTCAGAGATTGAAATTTTGGGGAAAAAAGGGACGGGATATATCTTGAGCCACAGATTGAAATTTTGGGGAAAAAGGTGAGCTCCAAATGTTTTATGAGTTGAGCTCAACCTTATGTAAGTTGGATTCGAGTTATTGTTGAGTTCTCGAGCTTGTAAGTGATATAAAATAAGTTTTTTTTTTAATATGTAAGTGTACTAAGTGTAAATAGTTATTTATGATGCATCAAGCTTTTCGAGCTGAAGTCGAACCGAATTCAATTGTTAGGTTATATTTCAATTTGAATTTGTGTAAGAAAACACATCTTTACAGATAAATCGAGCTTTTCGAGTCAAGCTCAAGCAGAGTTCAAACTTTCTCGATCTCGGATAACATGATCGAGAGGGTGATGGAGGCTTGACTGTGATGGTGGTGGATATGGTGGTTATTTCGAAACAAACAACGTACCGAAGCAAACAAACTCACACCCATTGCCTCCCTTGTCTTGATGACGGTGATGGCGTGGAGGAGCAATGGTTGGTGGAACCACGGCGAGATACGGCGGTGGTGTGTGAGTCGGTTCTAGAGAGAAGGAGAAGAGATGAATAATAGAGAGAAGATATATCTGACTAGTGTTAATTTGTGTTTTGATTTTGGGTGAAAAAGGGGCGGGATATATCTTGAGCCACATATTGAAATTTTGGAGAAAAAGGTGAGCTCCAAATGTTTTATGAGTTGAGCTCAACCTTATGTAAATTGTATTCGAGTTATTGTTGAGTTCTCGAGCTTGTAAGTGATATAAAATAAGTTTTTTTTTTATTATTTTTTTTAATATGTAAGTGTACTAAGTGTAAATAGTTATTTATGATGCATCAAGCTTTACGAGCTGAAGTAGAACCGAATTCAATTGTTAGGTTATATTTTAATTTGAATTTGTGTAAGAAAACACATCTTTACAGATAAATCGAGCTTTTCGAGTCAAGCTCAAGCCGAGTTCAAACTTTCTCGATCCCGGATAACATGATCGAGAGAGTGATGGAGGCTTGACTGTGATATGATGGTGGTGGATGTGGTGGTTATCTCGAACCAAACAACGTACCGAAGCAAACAAACTCACACCCATTGCCTCCCTTGTCTCGATGACGGTGATGGCGTGGAGGAGCGATGGTTGGTGGAACGACGACGAGATACGGCAGTTATGTGTGGCGGTGGTGTGTGAGTCGGTTCTAGAGAGAAGGAGAAGAGATGAATAATAGAGAGAAGATATATCTGACTAGTGTTAATTTGTGTTTTGATTTTGGGTGAAAAAGGGGCGGGATCTTGTGCCAGAGATTGAAATTTTAGGGAAAAAAGGGGCGGGATATATCTTGAGCTACAGATTGAAATTTTGGCAAAAAAAGTGAGCTCCAAATATTTTATGAGTTGAGCTCAACCTTATGTAAGTTGGATTCGAGTTTTTGTTTTTGTTTTTTTTTAAATATGTAAGTGTACTAAGTGTAAATAGTTACTGTATTTATGAATGCATCAAGCTTTTCGAGCTGAAGTCGAACCGAATTCAATTCTTAAGTTATATTTCAATTTTAATTTGTGTAAGAAAACACATCTTTACAGATAAATAGACCTTTTCTAGTTAAGCTCAAGCCGAGTTCAAACTTTCTCGATCCCGGATAACATGATCGAGAGGGTGATGGTGGCTTGCTTCATAGTGTCTTTGACAAACGGTATATTTATTAGTTTTAAAACTTTTACTGCTTTTTACTTTTAGTTTTTATACTTGTAATAATTAACTTATATTCTAAACTTATAATATATACAAAGAGTATCAAACACACTTCACTTTTAAACTTATAATATACAGTATGCAAAGCTTATCTAATATGCTTCACACACTACCACATAATCCTCTCTTTCTCTCTCACAGTTATAAAACTCACTCTGTTACAATTGACCAAGTAAACGGATCTAAGGTTTTGATAATTTATTCTCAGTTTTGTCTTACATTTGTTAGAGACTTGTTACTTTATGTATTAGATTTATGTTGTGTTGCTTTTGCGAATAATTAGAGCAAAAGAGATATTAAGGTGTGTTTGGATTAGCTTATTTTGTGTGGTTATCGGCTTATTCAGTTTTGGAAAAGTTAATAAGCTCACTGTTTGTTGGCTTATTAGCTTATACACTTAAAATAACATAGGCTTATTGGCATCCCCAAATCTCAAAAAGCTGATAAGATCATAAATTAATATAATCCAAATACCCTCATAGAGCTATTTATTCTTTGGCTTAGGTTGACTATCTATTATAAGAAGTATGTTGCATTTGTATTAATAGAATAAGGAAGAAAATGCTGTGTTGTTTTTGCGAATAATTAGAGCAAAAGAGATATTAAGGTTTGCTTGGATTAGCTTATTTTATCTTAGGCTTAGGTTGACTATTTGGTATAAGAATTATGTTGCATTTGTTTTGAGAGAATAAGGAAGAAAAGTGGCGGATGTGTGTGCGAATATTTAGGCTAAAACACCCCAGTATCAAAGATGGAAGAAGTATCAATGATGGGTGAACAGACACCACTTTCAAGTATGAACATAAACTTGTTTTGGTGTTGTTTATCCATTGTTGATTCATCTTTGCTCTTTGTCTTCGTATTCCAGCATGTTGGTAGGTTATGTAGTTGTTGGCTAGGGTAGAAAGGATGGTAGTTCATTGCACTGTTAATATAAATTTAATATGATTTCATTCATGCACGATTAGCTCTCTAATGTCATAGAATCTACATAATTAATATGTAAGTTCGTCACATCTAAGGGAGCAATATAAATGATAGTAAGAATCTGTTTTCTAATAACTTAAAGCTCAATAATTAGGGTAGATCTATCTAGCGTTGTAGATGGTTCCGTTGCTTAATTTGGAAAACGTCTACTATCGTATGTGTGGTTGATCTTGATCACAAGCTTTGGCTCTTCCAATAATGTACCTTGATTAAAACTTTTGTCCCGACAATGAAGATACATTCTTGAAAGTGCCAAAGCTTGTGATCAAGATCAACCACACAAACGGTAGTAGACGGTGTCCAAAACACAAAGCAATGGAACCATTCTGCAACGTTAGATAGATCTGGCATGATCAGTGAGACGTCTTCAATGCGATGATGATATAGTCTGTATTGTTCATGACAGGCCACACTCCTTAATTATCGCATTCAAGATGAGTGATGTTACTTAGACTCTATTCTTTACTCAACATTTTTATGATCAAAATGAGTCTGGAATTTCAACATACCTTTCCCTTCTAAGCTCCCATACAGTTCCTTTTGTTTTTTCAACAATCTAGCAATGCGGCTGGTGCAGTCCTTTGCTCAAAGTGAGTTGAAACGACAAAAGGAGCTGTAGGGGGAACTTAGAAGGGTTACGTATGTTGGTTTATTGCATTCCATTCTTTTTTATGATCTAAACCCAACCGTCTACCAAGTAATGTGGCCATTGGAGTTCTAAGAACAAAGGTTGTTTCAAACTCACCCTGAATTGCAACATTATCTTTTATTTCATTTGCACTATATATATATTTTTTAATTTTAATATATTTTTTATTTTTTTTAGAAATCATTAACATTGACAGCAATGACTCAAGTTCATTTCACATATCAAGCAGTTCTGAAGGTCCTCAAAATACATGGGCAGACTACTTTCCAAAAGGATATTCTGGATCAGGCACAAAAAAGGAAGATGCTTGGAAGGTTAAAACTCCAAAAAAGACTACCAAAGAGCTTTTTGATGAGAGGGTTCAGGTGCTAGGCCTGCCCAATGCTAAGACTTGTGAAGACAAGGGTATAAAACCATGGGAACCAAAAATGCCCAAAGTTTGTTGAAAAGGGAAGGGTAAAAAGAAAATGTATTAGTTGAGTTAGGAAGTAATTTAAATAAACCTGTGTAATACTTTTGTACTACTTTATTTGACTTTATCAATAAACATGTTGTCATTGCTCAATTTTCTCATTAATTGTTAGAATATTTTGATTGTTGTGTTTATTAAGAAGAACTTGGGATATATTTTGTATTATGTTAATCAAAAGTTTCTGCTGCTAAGAAAACGCTACTGCAGCTGGGTTTGTACTGCTAGATATGCGAGTGCAGGGGTCGATTGGTAACATTTACACTTAAGGGTTTATATCCCCATTGATAACTTTTACATTATAGTTTTAAATGATTGTTACAAACATTTAAAACTACAATTTGTATTAAAACAGCGAGCAAATCTTTGTAAATTTTTTAAAAATAAAACAATCATATCTAAATTCATTTTTCAACTAACTTAATCTATTTAGGTAATGATTAAATTAATTATAGTAGATTACAACAACGTCATTTATGTTACAAGGATAAATGTGTACATGGTTAATAGTCAAAGTTCAAATTTTAACCTTTCAAATTTCACAATTAATTTCTATCGAATTACTAGGCCTATAAAACTTTTACCTTTTTACTGCATTTCATCATTCTCAAACAATTTCTAATTAACACATACTTTCTAATCTGCAAATGGATCAAGCAGGTTTGTGGTTTTGGTTCCTTACACATATTTACCAGTTTTATAAAATCTCTACAAACATCTGTATTTAGATATATGTAACATCATTTTCTTTGGTCAATTTCTAATCGTTTTATTGCTTTATGTTTTACAGCGGCATCATCCACACCACAACTTCCTACAGTTTGGTATATTGAAAAAATGGACCAATTGAGGAAGAAGAAGATAAAGGCTTGGGAGAAGAATGAAAATAAGCTAAGGAAGAAGTACAAAGCAAACAAGTTCAAGGCTGCAATAAGAAGAAAGAAGAAAGCTAAACTTGAAGAAGATCAAACTGTCAGCCATGATGATCCTTTGGATCACATTGACTATGACAATCTTCATCTTGCTTATGATCAAGAGAAGTATCATAAGTTTAGCTTTTAGATTGTTTTGTTATTTCTATTGTTATGTTTAATTTTTTTTATTTAATGCAAGTAATGAACTGAATATGAATCGTTTAATTTTTGTGGCATTATATATTTATCCCTAGCAGCATTATGTTAGGCCAAGCAGCATTAAGTTCTGAGTAATTACTAGCATTCACCCAAGCATCGATGTAAATAACAATTATACAGAAAAATTAATGGTAACATAGTGGTTCATACTGAATGATTAAAACATTAAAATAACATAATAATGATTAATATCATCTTACATCAGGTTAAATTCAATGAAAGTTATACAAATTATTTTGAATGCCTTTGTAAATATCAACAATGTTTCCATGGATTTCTTTTATTTCTTTATTTCGAAGATCAACTTTGTTCTAATGCGCCAGTATGATCTCCTGATGCGCCAGTATGATCTCTTGGTCTTTTTTGTTCTGTTCTTCCAACCGCGTGATTCGTTTGTTGTAAAGTTCAACCAATTGTCGTTCAGTACCATATTGGCCTGCAGAATGGCATTTGTCCCAGCACTATTGGGTTAGGCCGTGGATTTTATATTTTTCTGGCATTGGAGGAGCAGGAGAAGTATCCCTTGAACGTTTTGTTTTCTTTGAAGGATTTGAAGATGATGAAGCCATTGCGTTCCAAACAAAAATTAAATATGTAATGAAAAGATGAAAGAAGTTGGTTGTAATTCTTTTGTATTTATAGGCACACAAGAGTTGCAATGGCACAACGTTTAAGTGTCACAACGGTTTACAATTAAGTATTTACATTTACACCGGTTTACAATAAGTATTTAACAGTCACAACGTTTCCCAAGCAGCATTAAGGTATGCCTAGCAGCATTAAGTTATGCCAAGCAGCATTAAGTTCTGACTTACTAGCATTCACCCAAATTTCAATCCAAACAGCTTTGTTAGTCTAGAAACAAAGAAAACACAAGCCATAACATATGTATCGAATTGTGACTACACTTAAATAATGTGTGACAAAATATGACTCTATGATTTAGACACCTAAATAAATACCACATGTGACCATATATAACAACTTGAATTTAGTCACACAAACACTCAATGTGACTAATATAAAGGTTAATGATAACTGAGTTAACATTTTGCAATAAATAATAGTCACATAAATATTTCACAATGTGACTATTCTGAATGTATTAGTCACATATAATACCCTTATAATGTGGCAATAAACACAATTTAGATACGCATTTGTGATATGGTGTGACTATTGTAAATCCTATAGTCACATGATCGTGCTTCAATTAAATGTGACTATACACATTAGGATTTGGGAAGCAAACACACACTAAACTTTAGACACACATATTAACTTACGTGACCATATGTATCGAATTTTAGTTACACTTAATCATGTATGTCTATGGTTTAGTGTGACCATATATGACATTTGGTCACACTGTTCAAGTGTGAGACATATATTTGTCACTTTTAAATGCATATCGTGACTAACGCTTCAAACTTACTTTTCAGTTGTCACACATTTCAAATTCATATGTGGCTAAATATTCAGCAAAGAATAGCAGTCACGTTTAAATAATGTGTGACAAACTTGACTATATAATTTAGCCACATACGCAATTACTTCATGTGACCATATATCTATTTTGATCACACTCTTCAATTGTGTGACATATATTTGTCACATATGTATATCTGTAGTGTGACTAATGTTTAAAGCTGATTTGTATCTGTCACACGTCCCAAATTAAAAGTGACTAAATGATCGAAAAATATTTACCAGTTACCCTCTAGTCACATAAATACACAAATGTGTGACAATAGAATTCCGAAATGGTCACACAATTCGGATCAAATGTGGCTATTTATTTTATTCCGGTACATTTAGTCACGTAAAAATGTTACCGTGTGACCGTTCAAAATCGACCATGTGTGACGAAAGGCCATTTTTGTACTAGTGTATATATATATATATATATATATATATATATATATATATATATATATATATATATATATATATATATATATATATATATATATATATATATATTACACAATGGCCACTTAACGGCTAGTTTCTATCTGAATTCAAAATCTTCTATAAATACAAACGTTTACATGTTAGTTTCAAACACTTTCCATACACTATTATTGATAAAAAAAAACACACAAACGCCCCTTATGACTTGTCATCTCGTTGTAATGTTTATGTAATGGTTTTATGATTATTAATAAAGTAATTGGTTGTTTATTAAATAAAGTAGTATTAGTTTAGGGTTGAATTCGTAAATTTTATTAAAAAAAGAAAAGAAAAAAAAAGTGAGACCCAAAATATTGAGTTATGTTAAAGGGTGTTTTTTGTGAGTTAAGGTTAAAATGTTAAAGCTGATGTGGCACTGAGTTATTAGTTAACGCAAGGTTATGACACCAAGGGCTCTAATTTCAACTTCATATCAATTTACATATATAAACAACAAACTAACGCATATACATATCACTTTCAGTGTATGCATCTGACCCATATCTACTGTTCTTATACATTCGACCTTTGATTCCTCTCATTTCAATTTC
Source organism: Artemisia argyi (assembly GCA_030686995.1). NCBI lineage: Eukaryota > Viridiplantae > Streptophyta > Magnoliopsida > Asterales > Asteraceae > Artemisia > Artemisia argyi. The sequence goes on from CM060708.1 coordinate 278,105,581, forward strand.
TGGGAAGAGCAACCATAATGACAACCCATTAGTAACATTCAATTATTTCAAAGATCCTGTTGACTTACAAAGACGTGTCAATGGACCAACTATAGTTGATTATGTTGACCCAGATCCTGTTGACTTTCAAGAGAATACTAGACGAGTACCTGTGCATAGCAACGGGATTTTATGGCGACAGATAGTTTATTGATAAAAAAAGTTTATAGGTTATAAACAAAAAATAATAAAAGTTTGAAGATTTGGGAATTTAATATAATGTTTTGAAACCCGGTTCGACCCGGGTGGTTCAACCGGTTGAACCGTTCCGGTCGAAAAATGGGTCGATTTAAACTGGGTCAACTTGCTATGTTGGGTTGAAAATGGGGCAAATTAAACTGGTCAACCCGTCCGGGTTTGAAGCCTCCCGGGTCAACCCGATTTGTGTTTTAATTGGTTGTATTTAATTTGATAGATATGTTTTTACTTAGTTGTACAATGTGAATAAATCATTGTAATTTTAAGTAACGGATAATGTTTTGAAACCCGGTTCGACCCGGTTGCACCGTTCCAGTCGAAAAATTGGTCGATTTAAACCGGGTCAACTTGCTAGGTTGAGTCGAAAATGGGTCAAATTAAACCGGGTCAACCCGCCGTGTTTGAAGCGTCCCGGGTCAACCCGGTTTGTGTTTTAATTGGTTGTATTTAATTTGGTAGATATGTTTTTAATTGGTTGTACAATGTGCATAAATCATCGTACTTTTAATTAATAGGGTGTTTTAATAAGAGTATTAAATGAAATTCAATATTTCCTTATATACATTTTTCAACATTCCACAATATTGACTATTCCATTTTTCCACTTTTCACCTTTGACCATTTTTACATTATAGATAGTATAGATTGATGTGATGTAATGCAATTTGAAGGTGTGATGTTATGAGTATCTGAGGATTTAGTGGAAAGTCGAATAATTTGAATCAGTTTTGTTGTAGACAGTACTCAAAAACTGATTATTTAAGGGAATTAGATAATTGAGGATTTGATTAAATTCACAAGTGTGTGCTTTCTTGGTGTTTAAAGGTGTGACAATATGAGTGTTTAAGGATTTAATGTTGGAAAATTTAGTGCACTTGAGGGATTTAATCATACTTGGAAATGGGTTAGGAGGTATGGAGTGTACACCCATCAAGTCACTGATTCCCTTGACTCTATAGTGGTTGTGCATGATTCTGCTAAAGTGTTGGTTCCTACTGATGGTTCCTTCTGAGAGCTGGTTCCTGCTACTTGTGTCAGGATCATGCTGATAAGCAGAATTTCTACTGATTAAGTGCTGTATGATTATGTAACTGATTTGACCTATTCAAATGGCAGTTACATTTGCACTCACGACCTCGTTTAACTGGTCATGTAACCACTATTTTAGGCTATAATGGGGATAATTATGAGGAGATTAATGGGCTGATTAATTCTAATAATTCCATTTGACTAGCCATGAGTGTCTTCCTATAAATAGGAAATCAAATAAAGCATGAAGGACACACAGAAAACATATAACACTTACACACGAAGGGTTATTGATTTGTGCCTAAATCACTAACAACATTTGGTCTTATCCCAAGTAGATATTCGTGATACCCAAGCATTAGGGTCGAATAGTTTACTTTTGAAAGTGATAACACGATTCCAAGTGATATCCGGTAACCTTCATTGGTACGTAGTTAGGCTATTGAATATCTTAACCCTGTTCTGGGCTCATAATCACTAACAAACAAAGTAAACTATTTGTGATAATCAATGGCTGCTGCTATGAGGCATATGGCTGCTAACTTTTTCAAATTGGAAAAGTTTGAAGGTGTTGATTTTAGAAGATGCACTTCTTGCTGTCAAGGATGAATGTGGTGTATGTTCTTAGCACTGCTATTCCTGAAGATCATGGGGATGATGCTATTGTGGAACAAATAAGGAAAAGAAGCAAATGGGAGAATAATGACTATGTATGCAGAGGTTTAATTCTCAATGGTATGTCTGATTCTCTCTTTGACATTTATCAGAATGTTGAATCTTCTAAAGAACTGTAGGATTCCTTGGATGCCAAATATATGGTTGAGGATGCTTCAAGTAAGAAGTTTCTTGTAAGTAATTTCACAAATTACAAAATGACTGATTCAAGACCAGTCATGGAACAATACAATGAACTTCTTGGAATACTTGGAAGGTTTACACAACATAAAATGAACTTGGATGAGGCTATTTCAGTCTCTTGTATCATTGACAAACTCCCTCCTTCTTGGAAAGATTTCAAGCATACCTTGAAACATAAGAAGGAAGAACTGACACTTGTTCAGTTGGGTAGTCATTTGCGTATTGAGGAATCCCTCATGGTGCAGGATAATGACAAGCTAAAGAGTAGCAATGGTACTGGTGCATCTGTTGTCAATATGGTGGAACATAACAATTCCACCAGGTACAATGACAATAAAGGCAAACGTAAACATCAGGATAACATAAGGGCTGATCCTAACAAGAAGGAAACACCTACTTGTTGGAAATGCGGCAAAACTGGTCACATTAAAAGGGATTGCAAAGGTGTTAAGGTTGGTGGTAAAACCAATGGTTCAGGCACTAGTGGTTCAGGGAGTGGTGGTTTTGCCAACTCACTAAAAGGTCAAAATATGTTTAATGAATCTCTTCAGGTTTATTATGTTACATATGTATCTGAATCTAACTATGTGCAGGATGATGATGTTGCGTGGTGGGTTGACTCTGGAGCAACTGTTCATGTGTGCAAAGATAGAAGATGGTTCAAGACTTACGAGTCACTGAATGATGGTTCTATTCTTCACATGGGAAATGAGTCAACAGCTTTGGTGCATGGTCGTGGTTGTGTAGATCTTAATTTTAGTTCTGGAAAGATTGTAACTTTGTTTAATGTTATTCATGTTCTTGATATAAGGAAGAACTTGGTTTCAAGTAGTGTTTTGAATAATCATGGATATAAACAAGTTATTGAATCTGATAAATTTATTTTGTCTAAACATGGTGTGTTTATTGGTTTTGGCTATTTGTGTAATCAAATGTTCAGGCTTAATGTTGTCACTGACATTGTTAATTCAGCCTTTGTGTCAACCTCTAAACTGAACGACTCCACCCTGTGGCATGCTGGACTTGGCCATGTACACTATAAAAGGATGCAAGATATGTCTAAGGATGGGTTAATCCCAGCTTTTGACATGGACACTGAAAAGTGTAAGACTTGCATGTTGACCAAAATTACTAAGAAACCTTTTCAGGGTGTTAAACGTGAGACTGAGCTCTTGGAGCTTATACACAGTGACCTGTGTGATTTGCATGCCACTCCCTCTTTGGGGAATAAGAAGTACTTTGTGACATTTATTGATGATGCTTCTAGGTTTTGTTATGTCTATCTATTACATACCAAGGATGAAGCATTAGATAAATTCAAGGTATTTAAAACTAAAGTTGAATTGCAACTTAGGTCCCTGATCAAAGATTTAGGACTGATAGGGGAGGTGAATACATGGACACTTTGTATTTTCAGTCTGTTGGTATAATCCATGAAACGACTGCTCCCTATACTCCTTAACAAAATGGTATCTCTGAAAGGAAGAACAGGGTACTGAAGGAGATGGTTAATTCCATGTTGTCCTATTCAGGACTGAGTCAAGGGTTCTGGGGTGAAGCTATGTTAACAGCTTGCTATTTATTAAATAGGGTTCCCAATAAAAGGAACAAGATTACCCCTCATGAGCTCTGGACTAAAAATAAACCCAACCTGAATTATCTCGGGGTATGGGGTTGTAGGGCAGTTGTAAGACTCCCTGATCTTAAGTTGAAAACTTTGGGTGAAAGAGGCATTGAATTCATCTTTGTTGGGTATGCTGAGCATTCCAAGGCTTATAGGTTCTATGTTATTGAACCTAATGAATATGTTTCCATTAATTCAATAATTGAATCAAGGGATGCACTATTTGATGAGAATAGATTCTCGTCAGTCCCTAGACCAAGTCATAGGATTCCAAATGGAACTGATGATATTGGTGTATCAGAGGTCCCTGATGAATTATCATCTCAGGTCCCTGATGAGGTTGTGGTTCAACAACCTGAACCTGAGCTTAGAAAGAGCAGAAGGGTCAGGACTCCAAAGTCATTTGGACATGAGTTTCAATTATACTTAATTGAAGGTACAAGGAATGAGGTCTCTGACCAATATTCCTATTGCTTCATTGTTGAGGATGATCCCAAAACATTTGAAGAAGCAATGAAGTCCCAGGATGTTGCTTTCTGGAAAGAGGCAATAAATGATGAGATTGACTCCATCATGGGCAACAACACTTGGGTGTCAGTTGATCTACCTCCAGGTTGCAAACCTCTTGGTTGCAAATGGATTTTCAAAAGGAAAATGAAGGTAGATGGAACTATTGAAAAGTTCAAGGCTAGACTAGTCATTCAGGGCTTTAAACAAAAGTCAAGGATAGACTACTTTGATACTTATGCCCCTGTGGCACGTATCAGTACCATCAGGCTACTGATTGCTTTAGCATCAATTCACAATCTGATTATTCATCAGATGGATGTGAAGACAGCTTTCTTGAATGGTGAATTGGATGAGGAGGTTTATATGAACCAACCTCGGGGCTTCATCTTGCCTGGAAATGAAAACAAGGTGTGCAAACTGATTAAGTCTTTATATGGACTGAAACAGGCACCTAAGCAATGGCATCAAAAGTTTGATGAAGTGGTTTTGTCTAATAGTTATGTTCTTAACCAGGCTGACAAATGTGTATATAGCAAATTTGATGAATCTGGTAAAGGAGTCATCATTTGCCTATATGTTGATGACATGTTGATCTTTGGCACTGACCAAAATCAAGTTGACCTGACAAAGGAATTTTTGTCATCAAGGTTCTCCATGAAGGACATGGGGGAGGCTGATGTTATCCTTGGTATAAGGATTAAACATGAAAGCAATGGTATATCAATTTCTCAGTCTCATTATATTGAGAAGGTACTGAAGAAATTTAATTGCTTTGATTGTACTCCACTGAGTACTCCCATGGATACTACTGAGAAGCTTATGCTTAATACTGGAAAAGCTGTATCTCAACTTGAGTATTCCAGGGTGATTGGCTGCCTGATGTATGCCATGACTTGTACAAGGCCTGACATTGCTTTTGCTGTGGGTAAACTGAGCAGAGCATTGACAAGCAATTCAGAGGGTACTGAAGTATTTGAAGAGAACTATGGACTATAGTCTCTCATATACTGGTTATCCTTCAGTGTTGGAAGGATACACTGATGCAAGTTAGATCAGTAACACTGAAGACAATTCGTCTACCAGTGGCTGGATATTCCTACTTGGTGGAGGTGCAATTTCTTGGGCATCCAAGAAGCAAACTTGCATCACCAGTTCAACAATGGAATCAGAATTTGTGGCCATAGCAGCTGTTGGTAAAGAAGCTGAATGGTTGAAAAACTTGCTTCTTGAGATTCTATTGTGGCCTAAACCTATAGCACCTATTTCTATCCGGTGTGATAGTGCTGCTACATTGGCAAAGGCTTATAGTCAGATGTACAATGGGAAGTCTAGACACTTAGGTGTCATGCATAGCATGATTCGTGAACTTATCATGAATGGGGTGATTTCTATAGAGTTTGTTAGATCTAAACATAATTTAGCTAATCACTTGACGAAGGGTCTTGCTAGAGACTTGGTTATAAAGTCTACTAAAGGGATGGGTTTGAAGTCCAACTTGGTCACTGAATACTAGGACACCCAACTCCCTCCTGAGGAAACTTGGGAGCTGAGTTCAATGTGGAAAGCTGAACATTCAGTGTACTGGAGCACATGTATTATACTACATCCCAAGGTTGTGCTCAGAACTTGCTGAAAAGGAGGATGAAGTTTTACTTCTCAATGGTTAATTTCTTTGGAAAAATGCTAAGCAAGAGCATGAATAAAGAGGAACTACCTATGTAAATGTTGAAGTTTTTCCGCTTCAGGAAGCTATGGACTTTTAGCTTTTACAACATTTATGAATTGGATATGGACACATGGCTTGTATAGTGTCAGGAGTGTTTAAGTGTTTGAAAATGTATGTGTATTTTATCTTCATGTATTCAAATGGGTTGAAGGGTTCAATTCTTAGAATACCCCGATTCTCGAATATTTGAACGTGTAATGTACTAAGATGGATATTCAATCCTCATGATATTTTCATTTAAGCATATATTTTGTTTAATGTTTGATTTCATGCAAAGGAAGTGAACTAAATTTGGGGAGGATTGTTGGAAAATTTAGTGCACTTGAGGGATCTAATCATACTTGGAAATGGATTAGGAGGTACGGAGTGTACACCCATCAAGTCACTGATTCCCCTGACTCTATAGTGATTGTGTAGGATTCTGCTGAAGTGCTGGTTCCTACTGATGGTTCCTGCTGAGTGCTGGTTCCTGCTACTTGTGTCAGGATCCTGCTGATAAGCAGAATTTCTACTGATTGAGTGTTGTATGATTATGTAACTGATTTGACCTATTCAAATGGCAGTTACATTTGCACTCATGACCTCGTTTAACTGGTCATGTAACCACTATTTTAGGCTATAATGGGGATAATTATGTGGAGATTAATGGGCCGATTAATTCTCATAATTCCATTTGACTAGCCATGAGTGTCTTCCTATAAATAGGAAATCAAATAAAGCATGAAGGACACACATAAAACATATAACACTTATACACGAAGGGTTATTGATTTGTGCCTAAATCACTAACAACATTTGGTCTTATCCCAAGTAGATATTCGTGATACCCAGGCATTAGGGTCGAATAGTTTACTTTGAAAAGTGATAACATGATTCCAAGTGATATCCGGTAACCTTCATTGGTACGTAGTTAGGCTATTGAATATTTTAACCCTGTTCTGGGCTCATAATCACCAACATTTAATAGTAGCTAATCGGATTATGTGAATAGTTACGTTGCAGGTGAAAACATTAAAAAGATGTAACTTCAAGAACAAAATCGAAATGGATGAACACGGAGGCATTTTAGTCAAATTAGCGATAAAATTTGAAAGTATTAGCAATTATGATTAGTGATAAGTTTGTTACGTATTTCAGTCATTTTCAACAAATGTGTTACGTTTCTTTATCTTTCAAGTTGGACTAAAAAGATAGAATTTAATGAGTACATGGGTTAATTCATTATAATTTTAAACTCAAAGGGATGTTAAAGTCTAAATTTATTGTATCCGGATAATGTAGTGACTTATTGAACTTTGAGGGGGTGTTTTGGAACTCAACCAAATGTTACAATAGATAAAACAATACTAGTAATATCTTGTTGACAAATCTTTTATATAATAAAACAAAACCTCTATTGGGAATTTTCCATTTCAAAACATTCAATTCATACCTTATTTAGTAATAATTGTATTTAAAAAAATATATATATTTTCTTATTAGGTAAAATTTTATATTTATCCACAACACAAGTAGAAGATAAATACAAAAAATATAGATAAGATACAATTAATAATAGAATTAAAATTTTTAAATAATTATCTATAATAATAAAAAAACTATAATTAAATATCATAAATCAAACAAAACAAAGATTAAATTATTTGTTTTTTAATAAATAAAAATATATGATTCAAAAAAAAATTTAAAAACCCGCGCGTGCGCGGGAATTATAACTAGTATTATATACATCAACATTTGATTGACAAATGTTATATACTCCTTCCGTCTCATATTAATTGTTCACATTGTTATTTTGAAATATCTTATGATAAGTGTCCACTTTATATTTTAACAAATGAAAGTAGACTTTGGTGGATAGATATGATATTTGTTCCCAAGTATAAAATGGAAAGAAGAGAAATAGGGAGAGGAAGAAAGAGAGAAAGAAGAGGAGAGGAAAAAAATTGATTTTTATTCTTGCGTTCTCGAGTTAGAAAGAAAAGAAGGAGGATATAACCAAAAGAAGCTTTTAAAATCAGTTTCTCTCCAAATCATCCTAATTTGGAAAAAAGATTAGCAAACAAAATTTGGCATAATTTCCTCCTCTTTACTCTTCTTTTCTCTTAAAAAAAACTCGAGAATACAATTTTTTATTTTTTTCATATTCCTCTCCATTTTTTTTCTTCTTACTCCAAATAAAAACTCGGAAACATAGTTATCAGATGGAGAGGGAGTAGAAAATAAAAATAATTTTGTTGTTCTTCATGGTCCTCTTATATGCAATCTTATCCATATATGGACGGTCAACACATTATGCAACTAATGAGAAAATTGAGATATGTAAGTGCAACGTAAGAAACAAGGATTCCAACCCGCTTGTTGCTGCGGAATATTTTTAACATATTTTTTCTAAATAAAGATCGGCTCAACCAAATACTATAAAACAACAGATCTAAATTTCGATTTCATTTGATAACAAATATAAGTAGACATTCATTACATAGAAATACCATACAAACTTCTAAAACTTGATTTCACACTATAACAAATAAAAGTAGACCTCCGTTACATATATAAACACGACATGAAGAGCTTTTTTTTATCAATGGTAACATAAAATAGATTGTCAGGTTAGAGAAGTATGAGACATTAGTCAACCCACACTCAATCGGTCACTCATACCCGCTATCTGCACTAATAGCAAGTAAAACTGACATTTTAAGTGGTCTCACCAATGTATCATACCTTTCTAGCTCGACCAGCTGTCCAACACAATATTATCTTCCTCAATAACGGCAAAGAAAGAACATATGCAGCTCATTAGAAATTAGCATCTTTCCATCCAAATATCGTTTATTTTCTTCACACCATCAAGCTTTCTTTTCTTAGTATCATTCACAGCTATGTATGATATTTCTATTCAAATATTGTTTATTTTCTTCACACCATCAAACTTCTTTTTCTCAGTATCGTTCACAGCTACGTATGCTCTTACTTTCTTTCCTATGATATTGCACACTTGCTTTCCAGTATTCATGGTCACCAAGAATCTCATCAAGCTGCTTAATGGTCTTTTCAACTGTTTAAAATTTATTAATATATTATATAACCGACATAAAGTAATTATCAAGTATTACAAATGTTAAAAATCATACCAGTAGGTAATTTTCTATATGATAATTAGATTTTGATCATCTAAATTCTTGATTGCATTTATCATTATTCTCCAACTATGCACCGTCACCGCAAAACACACAACTACTTAGTAAAAACAAAGTAAAGTATTGGTGATAGCATGAAGTATATCCGGTCAAAAGTATTAGCGATAGCATAAATGTGAAACCAACAATAAGTTACCGTCAAACCTGGTAACTTATAAATAAACCCAAAGTGTAATAACAATAGGCAAATAGTTTAAAAAACGAAATCCTTTACATAACACAATAAAGTAATAGCACTAGCCATAACAACTTACAACAAAAATCAACGAGCTAGAATCACTCCACACTGTGAATGCAGAACGTCGGCATATGTATACGGCTTTCCATTCCTCACTACACATTTGGCTGCTAAACGGATCGTTAAACAACTAAATTGTTCCCTTGGCTTCTGAGATGGTCGATTAATACGAGCAAATAACATAGCAAAAAACCTCCTGCAAGTATCATACAAAAACTTTACATCGATTCCTTCCATTCTCCTCAATTCAACATTAGCGTATAAAGCTGCCATTTATTGGATACCCTAAAAACAAAAGAACAAACCTATTAATAATCATATGACAAATATTAGTGCCCACTCCCATATACTATATTAATCATAAACCATAAAAACTTATTTTTTCGACATGGTTTTTCCAATGTATAAAAAAAAGAAACTGCCCCATTGCTGCAGCTGCACAGTACGATGAACACCTATGGTGGCAACATCCGTCGAAATTCCATGACAGCAAAACCAGCAGAAAACTGAAAGCATGAATTCAGACGTAAGAACAGTTCCTTAATAAAATCTAGAACTCCAAAGACAATCGAAAACCTCTGAAACTCTGAACCTATAAGAATAAAAATAAGAACACGCATACATCTTGCCACGACCAAATAAAACACATTGTACAACACTCGCTATTACTTAGACCTCATAACACCGAGGAACAACTACATATTGCCCAATACAACGACATACAAATGACAATTGCATAAAAAATATAAAACCAAATGTCCACATATCCCTTATCATTCTCATTGCGGCACCGGGTGTTAAGTTAAGCCAAAATCGCATCCAATTATCTTACCAGTTTACACATCCCCAAACCCCAAATATCATTACATTCAAATTAAACATAGCATGTAGCACGCATCAAACCAACATCTATGGCCACAACCTACACAATGTAAAAGGCTACAACTCATAACCGAACTACCGACTTGAAACAACATAAAAAAAATTCCTTTGACCCCAAAATTTTCGTTTTCCTTCCAAATTTCACTTTACCCCGTCAAGACTTTTAGCAACGACATGTGCCGTTGCTAAAAACAACATCTGAATATTACTTTTACATAAAAATAATTATAATAAATGAAATTAATTTTCATAAATAAAGGGGTTGACTTTGACCGACCTTATATATAAAAGTGGTGACATATTATATGCCAGTCACCTTTACTGACAACGGTGTAAAAGTGTGGATTAAAAATTATTTTACTTATATATATCGAATTAATTTATTAATAATTTCTATATTTTATGTTTTTGTTTATTTTTAGTAAATACTTGTAAGGGTGACTCAATTCTTATATCTAACTGAATTTTTTGCGGGGATCACACGTGTCGCTAAAATACTTTGAACGTCATCGCCAAACTTAGCAACATGCTTATGCCGATGACTTGTCCTCGCTAATAGTTTTAGCAACTACTTTTAGCGACGACATGCGTGGTCATGAAAGGCCACAAATGTTGTAGTGGGATGAGCATTATTTTAAGGCTAGCTGGCCTGATTAAGTCTGCTAGGACTCAAACAACTCATAGCAGGAGGATGAGATACAAATTCGTTTGTTTTACTGAGAAGTAAGACCCGCTTAAAATGGTGAACAGATTGATCTTCATATTATGATAAAGAAAATGCACCCTGCTTGAATAATTTAAGTATTAAAAATGTAATTAACAATGACCTGTAATAAAAATAGCAAGCTAGCCTAATCTTTTATATAATAAAAGAATTACACCATTTCAGAGGGTTTTGCATTGAAAAAAAATTAGACCAATAGGAGAGCTCAATTTTGCCAAGTCGGCGAAATCGGGCAATATGATTGGTTAATAAAAAGTCAAAATTAAAATGATTTTGATCAACCTTAATAAATTTGGTGGAGAAATTTGATTAAGAAAAAAAATACATAAAAATATAAGTGTCAAATTTATGAAAACAAAAACTTAAAAAAAATATGAAGTAATTGATAAAACTTTAGTGGTTGAATTTTAAATAAATAATAGAGCTGAGTATAAAATTACAAGTTTCCATGTTTTTAATAATTTTAGAAAGAAAAAAAAAATAATAACCCCTTGCTCTTTATAACTCCTGTACTTTATTATATTAACTTTGTTTAAAATTACATGAGTATTATCATTAGTTTTTAAACTTTCATCCATTAACTTTGTTTAAAATGGTGAACAGATTGATCTTCATATTATGAGAAAGAAAATGCACCCTGCTCGAATAATTTAAGTATTAAAAATGTAATTAACAATGACCCTTCTTTTATATAATAAAAAGATTACATCATTTCGGAGTGTTTTTGCAAAACCCTTCTCATCGAAAAAAATAGACCAATAGGAGAGCTCGATTTTGCCATGTAGGCGAAATCGAGTAATATGATTGGTTAATAGAAAGTCAAAATTAAATTGATTTTGATCAAGCTTAATAAATTTGGTGGAGAAATTTGATTAAGAAAAAAATGCATAAAAATATAAGTGTCAAATTTATGAAAACAAAAACTTAAGAAAAATAGGAAGTAATTAATAAAACTTTAGTGGTTGAATTTTAAATAAATAATAAAGCTAAGTGTAAAAGTACAAGTTTTCATGTTTTTAATAATTTTAGAAAAAAAAAATAACCCCTTACTCTTTATAACTCTTGTACTTTACAATATTAACTTTGTTAAAATTACATGAGTATTAGTATTAGTTTTTAAACTTTCATTAATTAAAATTACAAAATTTAGTAAATATGCAAATTAGTTTTAATATATGTTAAACATTTTAAAACTAATGTTAATTTTAGACTTTCATCCATTAAAATATTTTTTTAAATAATGACTCATGTTATTTTATTTATAAGTTTAATGTATGCGTACACAGATTAGAATATTAAATATGACGACTATTAGGGTAACAGGAATATAAATATCAAATGATAAACATAAGTTAATGTAATATGAAAATAAATACGTGATTCTACTTATAACAAGGACACATGAAATTGTTATTCAAAATTATATATGGATATCCATAAAAACATTTTAAAAACTTTATAGAGCATATTTTAACTTTATCAACGCTCATTATGTGCTACTAAATATCACAAACTTATGAAAACACAATTTTCAAAACAAAAAGGTATATTAGTAAACATGGTGTGATGGTTATTCATAATCAAATAAATGAATCAATCTTTAAAGCTATTTAAATATGCTACATATTTTAACGAAAATATAAGTAAAAGAAATATACCACAATTACAAAACATATCGTAAATTGATAGCACGGGTTTGCAAAACTAAAAGCATATCTCACTAATATCTCATGCAAGTCAAGTATCATCATGTGATTTTGCTTAAATACTAAAATATAATTTTTAATCCAAAAGCATTATCCTAAAATAATAGGTAGATTATAACATATATACACATGATTTTTTATTACATAATCAAAATGAAATTTTAAAAACTCTGCGCGTGCACAGATACTATAACTAGTATCTTATATATATAAAAAGATTTTTTTTTTTTTTAAAGTTCTCGAAAAATTCCAAAAAAATTCCACAAGATCGGGTATGTTGGTGCAAAAAACTTTTGTGAAAGAAATTTTTCTAATTTTGAGTTTTTATACGTTTTTTTTTAATGCACAAAAACCGAATTTTAATGTGCAAGAAAAATTTTAATGCACAAAATTTTCAACTTGTTTTAATTAGATGAACAATGTTATTTTGATGAAAAAAGTCAAAAGAAGTTGGGTCCACAAACGAATTTTTGATACACAAAAAAGCGATTTAATGGACAAACGTATTTTTTTATAATTTTTTTCGGATAAAGTATCCACTTTTAGAAAAACTTCCTTTACAACTTTTTCATGCACCAACATACCCGATCTTGTGGAATTTAAAAAAAAAATTTTTAAAAAATTTTTTTTTTTTATTCTTTTTACGAAAATTTGTCTTTTTATTTGATCTTTATCCTATATATATATATATATATATATATATATATATGTATATATATATATATGTATATATATATATTCGATCTTATCAAATCATACTAAATGTCAACTCCTTGGAAGGAGAGGTGTGCCATCGTGTTTATATTTAATAATTGTCCATTTTAAGTCGTTCGAATAGAAAATCATGGGCGCCATTTTTATATGATAACGTCATGCATGTGATGGTCATTAGTACAGCATATTATATTAACAAATGATCGATTAACCAAATTGTTACTCGTAATTTTTTAATTATGTCCTACAAGCAATGTTGAATCTTTAACTGTTTCTTACTATCGAATTACAGGATCATTCTAATTCACAAACTATTACAAAGAAAAGTGCATTAGTAAGAAGCTCTTTAAGCTTGAAGTCATCATGTCACCGGTGATGATGGAGCCATTATTGTGAAGTTACTTAATTTTGTTCATCATTTCACTTGTACTTCACAAGGTAATATTACATCACTGTTTGCTAACTTCATCGATTACGTTTCAATGGTTTCCATGTCTTTGATTCTCCCTTTTGTTCTGCATCGTTACTATACTCTGGATACATGCATGGTCATTAAAAATAATAAATTCATGTGCCAAAAAAACAGATTTCAAACTTCACCAAAATTAACTGAAATAAATATGGGATAAGTTATTCTGTGATTAAAGAGCATACGTATTTCGTTGCAAAAATCGTAAATCGGTAGTCAGTCGACCTCCTTTAGCTTGTAATTGGTTTGGGCTGGATTTATCGAATTGGCATTTCCGGAAAGTTTTTGGTATTTTCGACGAGTTTTAGGCATATCAATCTATCCCAAAATAAGCAGAAGCAGTCTGTTTTATTTTAAAAGAACAAAATGAAATTGTTCCAAAATAAGCAGATAATCAGAAAAATAAGCAATCAATGTAGTAGGGCTGATCTTTTTGTCTTGCAGTAGTTAGTTGTTCAGTAAATTGCAACAAACAATAGACAGCATGATATGTATTACAATCACAAGCACACTCAAGAATACAACATATACATCGTTCTACCCGAGCAATGTGATGTACTTATGTTCACGTCTGCACTAGCAAATCAGTCTTATTAAACACGTCTTTAATCTGTCATGTCAAATGTATGATTATTGTCCAAAGAGTTCTTTAATAAAATTGCAGTATTCAGCTTACCTACAGCACACATATGATTTTTAATATACACTACAAATTAAAGAACAAGTTATTTTAGGACTTTAGTCTTCATCAATCACTAATTGCTGCATTTCCTTATGCGATGATAATGGAAAAATTGCAAGTTCACAGCATTACACTAGTGATTGAGATCTTGAGGAACTCTGCTGTCTGGTATTAACCTTTCAAATAATTTTTTGTTTAGAACCACAATGAAATCACGATCACAGTCTCATCTTCAACCCTGGGACCTTTATAACAAGTCCAGAAGTCGAGTCAGCCGAATGGTGTTTGCTGTACTTGTTCTGATAGCTTCAATGGAAGTTGTAGAGTCACAATTTCTGGTTAAGACACTACCAGGATTCAACGGAGATCTTCCTTTCACACTTGAGACTGGGTAATTAACTCGTTCTCTTTTTTTACTAGAACTCGGTTGATTTAATGTCAAATTCGTTTATGATTATTCATTCTTTGTCTATAATATAGTACACATACTAACTCTTTACACATCAATGTACCTTAAGTTACATTGGGGTCGGAGAATCAGATGAAGTGCAGTTATTTTATTACTTTATAGAGTCTGAAGGGAACCCAAATGAAGACCCTCTCATGTTATGGCTCACTGGAGGCCCTGGTTGTTCTGGTCTTTCTGGTCTATTCTATGAAATAGGTACATATTAAAATGGAATGATAAGTTGGAACTGATTTCTCAGTTGTTACTTTTACCGCCCATGTTACTGCTCCAAGCTCTACATAAATGATATTAACTTTCATATCTAGTAATTTGTACAGTAGATATTCGGTCGACTCAAGTTATCTATTGGAAATCAATTCTATAGTTTGGAGTTTGGGTGGAAAAACTTTGATAATACCTTGTATAGTTTTCCATTTTGACGATACTTCATTACACGTACTGAATATTAAAAATTAGTAGCAGCTACTACTATGATATTCTGGTTATCACTGCAGCAGCAATGTGAAGTTTAGAAATTTACTTGTATCTGACACTTACCTTGGTGGTCATGTGCAGGCCCGTTGACTATTGACTACGCAAATTCCACTTTGGAGAAGGCGAGACTTGAGATAAACCCTTACAGTTGGACAAAGGTGTCGAGCATATAATCTGTTTTTGCTTGTCATTTTACAATACACAATGCGTAGTACAAACAACAGTACCACAGTACCACTTGACTGTGATGCTGAATGCCTTGAAATGCATGTGTGGAATTTTAGTTGATGTAAAATAGTAGATTACGTATAATCTTTGTATGTAATGATACAGAAAAATTTGCAAGGTTGGTCATATCCTTATAGAAAAAGTAAGTATGTTTGATGTTAACAAGCTTACGAGTATAACCTATTTATATAACGAAATCACCATTATATTTTAGGCAGCAAGCATTATATTTCTTGATCAACCTGCTGGGTCAGGATTCTCCTATGCAAAGACTCCCGAAGCTTATATAACGAATGATACATCATCAACAATACACACTTACAATTTTCTGACGAAGGTATGGGTGTTTTCCTGATACAGGCCTCCTTTTCTCTTTTTTTTTAGTACTCATCAATATTTGATGCAATTGATACATCTCATGCCATTTGATCATGATGAGCAGATTCCAAACTACGGAGTAGTTTTTTTAAATACAAATCTATATCTATATCTATATACTATCTATAAAACAAAAATGTTTAAAGTGAAAATTGGAAAGTCAAGAAAGTGAAATGTGGAAAAAATTAAAAAGGAAATGTTGAAACAATTACTTATAAGCAATTTCAACTATTAATACACATATGTTTCAAAAGGAAACTATTAATACACATCGAAAACCGGGTTGACCTGGGACGCTTCAAAACCGGCGGGTTGACATGTTTTTTCGACCCAACCCGTCGGGTTAACCCGGTTTATATTGACCCGTTTTTCGACCGGAACGGTTCAATCGGTTGAACCACCCAGGTCGAACCGGGTTTCAAAACATTATGTTTAATCCCCAAATCCTCAAACTTTTATTATTTTTCGTTTATAACCCATAAACTTTTTTTTTATCATTAAAACTATCTGCCGCTATAAAATCCCGTTGCTATGTATAAATGTTTGGTTGATATGTCTTTTTTTTAAAGTGGCTTGTGGATCATCCCAAATTTACCAGCACTCCATTGTATCTTGGTGCTGATTCCTATGCTGGCCTAGTGGCGCCGATGATTGTTCAGGAAATATATAATGGTACTCGTTGATGCTTTAAGTGGTTGGCATAGAGCTAATTCACAAACAAAATAAACACATGTTTGATTCATAGAATGTTCCATTCATCTTATATGCATATTGTTGTTTCTTTCTTTGTAGGTAATGAAGTTGGAGAAGGGCCGCATATAAATATCAAAGTATGAATTTGTCAATGATTTGGATCAGTTTGAGTTTCTTATTTGCAATGGAGTTTATCATTCCAGCCCTTGAAAAAGGTCTACCCAATGTTTTCATGGATTACTATATTTAATACTAGGTATTATTTTTCCATCTTAGGGGTACGTGCTTGGTAATCCATTGACAGATACAAGTGCCGACTATAATTCAAGAATTCCATATGCTCATAATATGGCACTCTTATCAGATGCAATTTACAAGGTAATCAACTGTGTCAGCTATGATTATTTGAGCATAATATTAATGAGTTACATATTTTTGTAGTCAACTAAAGAAAATTGCCATGGAGAGTACTTGAATGTAGATCCCAACAACAGTCTATGTGTACATGATCTTGATGTGGTAGACAAGGTACACGAGCTAGTGCTCAACTTGATTTATCAGCATATTATTCTGAAGCAGTATTCACTTTAATGCCTTTTGTTTTCGACCTGTAGTGCCTTGGAAGAATTCGCAAGCCCCAGATTCTAGAGCCTTATTGTGAGACTACAGATACCTTAACATCTGATCTCTACAGAAGGGGCCTAGGAGATTTAGACGAGGCTTCTGTAGATATTTGGTCGTTGCTACCACAAGTTCAGACAAAATGGTGTCGAGTATTACTCTCTCTTTGTCTCTTTGTGTGTGGGTGAATTATATTCTTCCCTTGCCATCCTGCCCCCATCTCTTTACTAGGGAGTATATGCAATTTTTTCAATTATGATCTTTTCTAAGAAGTGGCAATTCCTGTCATGAAAACACGCCCTTAAATCGACTGGAAATAAAAGTGTCTATGTTGACCGGCAAACTTGTCTAAGTTTATGGAAAGTCAAGTTGTCAACCCGTTTAACTTGGGTAACGTGTTCAGATAATTGGGTTACATTGGTTATGTCTATGTTGTGTGTTTTCAGGTTAGGGTTCACATGTGTGACTCTAGCCATGTTCTAGCTAGTTCGTTGCACTAGCTCCCAACCTGAACCCGAGCACCACCCTTGTGTTTTTTTTCAAATGGAGTTTTGCATGTATGATGGTCATCTTGAAACTACTGTACTTGTCAATCAATTAGTGTTATATAGATGTGGCAATTCCGAAGCATGTACATAAATTAGTTACTTTGTTTTTATCTAAAGCGGGTGATATGATCAATTAAACAGATTTAGCTGAAAGGGGAATGGGTTAAACACGTCAAACAAGTTTAAAATGGCCCATAATATATTCGTTATGCATTCAACATCCTAATTCATTATATTCAAAGATCAGGTTGTTATTGTAACCATATTGATTTTTAATCATTTATGTGCATTAAGTAACTATAAAAATGGGCAAAACGTGTTTGAGCCCGTCCGTTTTGGCATGTACTGAAAACAACACATTCCAACCCGAAGCTGATTTAACTTGTTACCCAGCCTGCCTATCTTGACACTTCCATCTATACTTATTGCAGGATGACAACTATTTATATTCTTCTGTGTGGGCTAATAACAAAGACGTGAGAGAAGCTCTTCACATTCGTGAGGTTTGTAGTTTACAGTGGAATTACTCATTTACATAATGATTATTTAGTATAAAAATCGTGTAACCACCAGGAATTTGGCGAAACTGAGTGGGTGCGATGCAATGACTCCATGCATTTTTATTTTGATAAAGATCCCATAGCTTACACACATAACGTCATGAGTGTTGTTAGCTATCATCGAAGCCTTAGTGAGAAAAATTGTCGTGCTCTTATATATAGGTGAATACCCTTTACTATGCTTCATCTCATTATTGAATTTATTTATGCCTACATGTAGTATCTAGATATCTTGAAAGCAAAATATCCATATTAATAATTTGGCTTTTTATCTTTCTTTGTATTTAAACAGTGGAGATCATGACATGGTTGCTCCATATATTAGCACGATGAACTGGATTGAGTCACTAAACCTTCCTGTCATTGATGATTGGAGACCATGGTTCGTTGACGAACAAGTTTCCGGGTTAGTTCTTTTGTCACTTCAAGCAACCATGACTAGTAATATTTGTGCAATATCTTGCTAAAATAGCTTTTGCAGATACACTGTAAAATACTCAAAATATGACTACAGCTTGACATTTGCTACTGTAAAGGTGAGAAATCCTACCTGCAAACATTTCTTTAGTTAGTGTCAGTTCTGACCATTACCATACATTTGGTTTTGCAAAAACATCAGTATATATTATAACAGATCTGTAAATCATTTTGTATTGGTAAAGGGAGGAGGTCACACAGCTCCAGAGTACAAACCTAAAGAATGTTTAAGCATGCTTGTGAGGTGGCTTCATAAGGACACTTTATAAGCAACAATCTTCGAGTTTGGGATTTGTTTCTCATGTTGTATTTTCCTACTGTAAGTGTACTGGTCTTTTTCATCATTATTGATCAATTTAGTAAATTGTTTGACATGTTTGTGGATCATTATATGAATGTTAATCAAACACACTTCATAATATATAGATGATTTGTATCATTCATATTATGATACTGTATTTACAAAGCACTATGTGGTTTGTGTTACCAACTAAACATTTTTGCCCGCTAGTTGCGGCAGCCGCAAAAATAATCGTTTTGTAGCTACCTAATAAACCTTTTACTAACAATGTGTTTTTTCAATGAAATATTAAAAAGATCTAAAAAGGTTAAAATATATAGTTTAATGAGTTAAGAATTCATTTATTATAATGTTACACTTAAGGGGTGTTAAAATATAAAGTTTTAGTAATACGAAAATAATGACTTGTATTGTATTTTGGTTTCTTTTTGTTGTTTAAGAGCACTTACATCCATCACTCAGGTTAAACTTTAACTCAATACTACGTCAGCGTCACATCAGCTTTAACACTTTAACCTTAACTCACAAAAAACACCCACAAAAATAACTCAGCTTTAACTCAAATATTTTCAAATTGAACCCCTAAACTAAAACTAACAATTCATTTAATAAACCACATAACATTAAAACTTAAAATTTACAATACGAAATATAAAATAACATGCAATAACGATAACAACGAAATATAAAAAAACGAAACATATGAAATTACGCCAAACGAATTACAAATAATTATTCATCGTCTTCGTCTTCGGAATATTCTTCATCATGTTGTTGTTGGTGTTGAAGACGTTTCTGCCAAACATGCTCCATAAGGTCGCGTTGGAGCTGAGAATGCATTTCTGAGTCGCGCAATTCCCTTATCTTGCGTTGTTGGGTATCACATCTGTCGACCCATGTTTGCTGCCCCAAATTAGATACCGGATCCACAAACAATCTGTTATAGTCACGGAGCACAAACTTTTGATCTTTCAATATCATGTAATGCAAAATAATGCATGTATACATGATTCGGCGTATCTTGACAATTTCATAAGCACGTGCCGGTTGTTGTAGTATACCCCACCGGCCTTGGAGCACACCAAAAGCACGTTCGATATCCTTCCTTGCACTTTCTTGTTTTCTTTTGAAATAACTATGTTTTTCGTCAGTCGTTGCCGAGAAAGATTTGACGAAACTTGCCCACTGTGGGTAAATTCCGTCAGCCAAGTAATACCCATGTTCATATCTTCTTCCGTTTACAATATAGGGTGCCCTTGGGGATTCGTCTTTTAGCAAGTCGTCGAACAAATTAGAGTTATCCAAAACATTAATATCATTATTTGCCCCTGCCATACCAAAAAATGCATGCCAAATCCACAAATCTTGTTCCCGTTCATGCTTTGGGTAAATACTTTGGAATAAAATCGGATTCATAAGATTCAATACCTTTGAATATTTTTAAAAATAGTTTTTGGCGCATGCGAAACCTTCTACGAAATTACGGGGCGTATACTTACAGCCATTAACAAAATAGTCGTTTAGCAAACGTTGTTCAGCAAGCTCGCGTTCACGATATATGTGGGTACGAGGCACCTGAGTCTGAGGATGAGCTTCTTCTTGTTCTAAGCGTTGCTGATACTCGTACGCAACAATCATAAACTCTATATCTTCTTCGTCATCTAGGTCTGACCAAGTCCGAGATGATTCGGCATTTTCATTTGGGTCCATTGTAAATGAAGAAGGTTTTTTTTTTTCTTATATAGTAAGTATAAAGAGTTGAGAATTAGTAGTGGATGTGTGAAAAAAAAAATATGTGTTTAGTGGGTATTTATAGGGGTGGGTATATGATTTTGAACTTTTTTTTTTTTTTTTTTTTTTTTTTTAATTTGAAAACTAGCCGTTTATTAGGAAAGTGGAGGGGGTGGAATTGATTTTTTTTTTAAATAACGGTCCAAAAATTAGCCATTTAGGGGCTAAATTGATTTTTTTTTTTACTTGAAGTAGCCTTAACGCCGGGTTAAAGGCTTCACGTGAGGCGTTAACGCAACAATAACGCAATCACTCCCATCGGTTAACGCCTAGGTAACGCACGTTAATTGCGTTTTAACGCCACTGTGGCGTTATTGCTACAAGTGCTCTAATAGATGCTGTCTTTCTTGAAAAAAAAATGTAGTAATATAAATTTAATGGGTTAAGCGTTAGTTTGCTATATCACTTAACTTAAAAGAGTGAAAGCTAAAGATACGTTAAATATTTGCTAAAAATGATCAAAATACGTAACAAACTTTACCTATTATCATAATCGCTAAAATAATTTCAAAGGTTGAACAATAGCGCTAACTTTTCATGCGATTTGACTTTAGTACCCTTATGTTCTTCCCCTTTGATTTTGTTATTGAATTTACATTTATTTTTTAATTCCAAAATTCGAATTTCCAGATTTCTGCCATTCACCGCTGCACGTCCACCACCACCTCTTTCACCGATTAAAGTTCCAGCTTTCTTTAAACCCCATCATTTTTGTTAAGATCCCTCGGTATGTTAGCACATGGGCTGCGTTATGGCCTACATGGCATGATGTTAACTTAAGTTATGCCCGAGTTATGACACCGTGTGTTAGAGTTATTGCCCTGCGTTGCCCTTTGAGTTACCATGGTAACGCTACGTTCGTAGCAATCTTAAATAAAAAAATAAAAAACAAAATAAAAATTAAAAAATTACAAAACAGCTCCCTCACCAACGATTACATGTTCAAACGGTAAAAAATACACTTTTGGCCCCTATGTTTTTATAACGACTAGTTCATTTAATATATATATATATATATATATATATATATATATATATATATATATATATATATATATATATATATATATATATAGAATCTAGATCAAATAAGATCAAACTTAAAGTTGTAAAAATGAGATCCAACTAAAATTTGAAAAATGACACTATCGTTAAAACAAAATTAAAATCTTTATTAATTACAACAAAAATTGTTAAAGTTCCAATAGTTTTCTTTTTAAATTTGAAGAAACAAATGTGTTACACTTTGATTCGAAATGTAACGTGTATCAGGTTTAGGTGATACACTTTGATTCGACATGTAAATTTATAAGTGTGTATCACTAATCCAAACTCATGTATCAATTGGTTATTAGTTGCTAAAATGTTAATTCATGTTAATATTTTATTTTTTTGTGTATTATTGCTAATATGGTTATTTATTAATGTTTTTAGTGGTTGTTTATACTAGATCTTATTTTTACAACTTTAAGTTTGATCTCACATTAACATTTCCCTATATATATATATATATATATATATATATATATATATATATATATATATATATATATATATATGATCAAATAAGAAGAAAAACTAAAATGAGAAGGATAAGAAGAAACCACAACCACACATTTGAGATGCACCTACAAAAATAGATGCATCTCCCCTTAAATTTCTCCTTCTTATTTGAATTGTGTGGCTAGAAACTCTTCCTACTCTTCTCATTTTAATTTTTCATCTTATTGGATCCCTTCTCTCTCTATATATATATATATATATATATATATATATATATATATATATATATATATATATATATATATATATATATATATATATATCACTGGTACAAAAAGTTGTATTGGTCACGCCAAAAATGTGTAACGATATGCCTATAGTCACACACGTTTTTTTCGTTGTTTGTCACCATAGGTCCCGCCACCGTAGGTGGCATATGGTCACATTGTTGAGTTCGTGGCCTTTTCCATCGAAAAAGAGTGACCAAAACCCCGAATATGTGTGACAAAGTAGGCACAAGTTTTGTTGGATTAGTCATTATCAGTGACCGTAAACACTTTATAGTCACGCGAATGTTTTTTGAGAGTAACTATTTTTCAACCTTTGGCCACATAAATATATAATATATGTGACATTTGAGATGATATATTCAAGTAAATGTATATTTTGTGTGACTATTTCCCGTCCTGTGGCCACATGAATATACAATAAATGTGACGTTTGTGATGATTTAGTCACACAATGGGTGTAGTTTTTTTGGAGTTAGTCACATACAATTTAACACAAAGTGGCCAAAAGTGTTAATAAGTGTGACCATATGCTGTTTAAAGTGAAGAAATGTGTATTTTGTGTGACTATTGATCATCCAATGGCCACGTGAATTTTATGTTTGTGTGGCCTTTTGTAATATTTAGTCACA
Source organism: Artemisia argyi (assembly GCA_030686995.1). NCBI lineage: Eukaryota > Viridiplantae > Streptophyta > Magnoliopsida > Asterales > Asteraceae > Artemisia > Artemisia argyi. Next base: position 278,129,145 of record CM060708.1, read on the forward strand.
CAGAGCATGTTTGTTTTGGGTATTTAGTCACATACCATTTAGGAAACAGTGGCCAAAAGTGTTAATAAGTGTGGCCGTATGCTGTTTAAAGTGAAGAAATGTGTATTTTGTGTGACTATAGATCATCCAATGGCCACGTGAATTTTATGTTTGTGTGGCCTTCTGTAATATTTAGTCACACAACGAATAAAGCAAACAGTGACCAAAAGTGTTAATAAGTGTGACTATATGCATCTTTTCGTCACATTTAAAAAATCAATATATATCAAAACAATTCAAGTATATATCAAAACAAATTCAAATACAATAAGTATATAACTGAACAAAATATAAAATTGGACATCCTCTTATATACCAAGGAGTCCTAGTCGGCTTACAATAGTTTCTTAAGTATCTATAATCTTTTCCATAAGCAAGTAGCAACTTCGAGCGGTCTTAATCTCTGAGCAGTTCCAACTTTAACTAGCAGTAGTAACTTTTGTACTAGCAGTAGTAAATACTTGGCACATTTTCTTTGAAGTTCATGAGCTGCACTAAATCCATCTAAGCAATATTAACACAAACATGATCAGTAGTAATTCAAACAACATCATGAAGACTTTTAATCCAAAACAATGAACATAATAATAAAATTTGCAGTTAAACTTACAAGTTTTTCTCCCATTGATCTAATCTCATCATCTGGATATAAAAGCCTTAAAAATGTAGGCTGCTGCATATCAACACATCAGGATGAGAGCAGAACTAGAACATGTCAAAGCTCACAACTTAACAGAACTAGATGAGCCACTGGTTCAACTATCTGGACAAACATGATAGGAGAGTTAATACTAGTACCACGTTAGTACTGCTGGAGCAGAGTTACTACTGCTAGTATATATATAAAACAGAATGTATATAAATGAAGCAAATATATATACAATTGTATTTCAAATTCAATAAAAATCGAATGTATATAAATGAAGCAAATATATATAAAATTGTAATGTCGTATATAATCAAATTCTCAACTATCATAAGTTAAAACCTGTTGACTCTTTGCCGCCTTAGCTTGCTTTTGCAAGGTTTCACTAGAGACCAAATATTTTCGCTTCATTGGTACTAATTTTAGTCCAGTATTTTGTTCACTAATATTTGGTATCATAGTTGGTGATGTAACCTGTAGAACTGGTTTGTCGTGGCTTAAGCGTTTTCGTATGTCCGATAGTTTTAACGGGTTCCTATATGTATATATAAAACACGGTACATTAGTCATGTATGTAAAACTAAAAAAATCAAAGGTGGATGTTTTATTACTTACCAATGTTTCCATTACTGGTACGTTTTCCAAAGTTTTAATGGCCATTGGAGTGGTCACCTGCAATATAAATTAAGAAATACAATGTTGTTATCATTAGAAAATGAAATTGTTAACAACATAAAAAATGGCTTACATCTGATTCTAATGGCAGTTTCTTTCTACAAAAAAAATATGAGAAATGTAAGAAACCAAGGCACTAATAACGCTGCATAATATAAGATCTGCCAACCATGAAACAGTAAAAATATACATGGGTTGGCTTTGGTGACTGAGATGGAGCATACCCATGCCTCGAAAATGAAGTGTGCCAGAAAATCCAGCTGAGGGAATTTTTAGCCAGGCATCCCATGTATCATCCTCACCCGTGAAAATAACATGTAGCCCCTGCAAGAAACAAGTAACATGATTAATGCTAACATAAAAGACGACAACATTAGATGTCCCAAATATAAGTTTAGCCTCAAAAACAAACATACGGGTTGCATATCAATTCGGGCAACAAATAATATACAATTGGTTACAATTTTCTGCAGTGCCAAACGTGGAACGAATAAATGTCAAACACATTACCAAACAAGAAAATCACTAACATCTGGTACAAATGAAATAGTTTCACAAAAAGCAACCATATTTGAGTTAATTTCCTATATAACAGATGTTATGTTAATCTTTTGATAGATAACTTACGCAACTGCGATAAGCAAACTCCAACTGTTTAGCAACATCCTCCCGGAGTGGAAACCAAGTAAGACTCCCTTTACGAGAAAAACAGTGGCCTCTTAGAACACGTCAATTGTCTCCATTCCAATAAACAGGAAAACTATGTCGTCTTAATAAGTCTACCTGCAACGATTACTACCACACGAATTTATAATAAAAAACATGTTTTAGGCTAGTTTTAATCCACGAAAATCAATATAAATCATTTTATATTCGATTACACATTCAAGAAAATATAAATTAAATATGTGTTTGAGCATACCCTTGAACAGAGTAGGATAGGTGAGATGAGGGTGATGGTGGCTTGACTGTGATGGTGGTGGATGTGGTGGTTATCTCGAACCAAACAACCAAAGCAAACAAACTCTCCCATAGAGTTCCCTTGTCTTGATGACGGTGATGGCGTGGAGGAGCGATGGTTGGTGGAACGACGGCGAGATAAAGCGGTGAAGTGTGGCGGTGGTGTGTGTGTCGGTTCTAGAGAGAAGGAGAAGAGATGAATAATAGAGAGAAGATATATCTGCTGACTAGTGTTAATTAGTGTTTTGATTTTGGGTGAAAAAGGGGCGGGATCTTGGGCCAGAGATTGAAATTTCGGGGAAAAAAGGGGCGGGATATATCTTGACAGATTGAAACTTTGGGGAAAAAGGTGAGCTCCAAATGTTTTATGAATTGAGCTCAACCTTATGTAAGTTGGATTACGGTTATTGTTGAGTTATCGAGCTTGTAAGTGACATAATATATATATATATATATATATATATATATATATATATATATATATATATATATATATATATATATATATATATATATATATATATATATATATATATATATATATATGTAAGTGTACTAAGTGTAAATAGTTATTTATGAATGCATCAAGCTTGTCAAGCTGAAGTCGAACCGAATTCAATTGTTAGGTTATATTTCAATTTTAATTTGTGTAAGAAAACGCATCTTTACAGATAAATCGAGCTTTTCGAGTCAAGCTCAAGCCGAGTTCAAACTTTCTCGATCCCGTATAACATGATCGAGAGGGTGATGGAGGCTTGACTGTGATGGTGGTGGATGTGGTGGTTATCTCGAACCAAACAACGTACCAAAGCAAACAAACTCACACCCATTGCCTCCCTTGTCTTGACGACGGTGATGGCGTGGAGGAGCGATGGTTGGTGGAACCACGGCGAGATACGGCGGTGGTGTGTGAGTCGGTTCTAGAGAAAAGGAGAAGATATGAATAATAGAGAGAAGATATATCTGACTAGTCTTACTTTGTGTTTTGATTTTGGGTGAAAAAGGGGCGGGATCTTAGGCCAGAGATTGAAATTTTGGGGAAAAAAGGGGCGGGATATATCTTGAGCCACAGATTGAAATTTTGGGGAAAAAGGTGAGCTCCAAATGTTTTATGAGTTGAACTCAACCTTATGTAAGTTGGATTCGAGTTATTGTTGAGTTCTCGAGCTTGTAAGTGATATAAAATAAGTTTTTTTTTTTTTTTTTTTTTTTTTTTTTTTTTTTTTTTTTTTAATATGTAAGTGTACTAAGTGTAAATAGTTATTTATGATGCATCAAGCTTTTCGAGCTGAAGTCAAACCGAATTCAATTGTTAGGTTATATTTCAATTTTAATTTGTGTAAGAAAACACATCTTTACAGATAAATCGAGCTTTTTGAGTCAAACTCAAGCCGAGTTCAAACTTTCTCGATCCCGGATAACATGATCGAGAGGGTGATGGAGGCTTGACTGTGATGGTGGTGGATGTGGTGGTTATCTCGAACCAAACAACGTACCGAAGCAAACAAACTCACACCCATTGCCTCCCTTGTCTTTGATGACGGTGATGGCGTGGAGGAGCGATGGTTGGTGGAACCACGGCGAGATACGGCGGTGGTGTGTGAGTCGGTTCTAGAGAGAAGGAGAAGATATGAATAATAGAGAGAAGATATATCTGACTAGTGTTAATTTGTGTTTTGATTTTGGGTGAAAAAGGGGCGGGATCTTGGGCCAGAGATTGAAATTTTGGGGAAAAAAGGGGCGGGATATATCTTGAGCCACAGATTGAAATTTTGGCGAAAAAGGTGAGCTCCAAATGTTTTATGAGTTGAGCTCAACCTTATTTAAGTTGGATTCGAGTTTTTGTTTTTGTTTTTTTTTTTAAATATGTAAGTGTACTAAGTGTAAATAGTTACTGTATTTATGAATGCATCAAGCTTTTCGAGCTGAAGTCGAACCGAATTCAATTCTTAAGTTATATTTCAATTTTAATTTGTGTAAGAAAACACATCTTTACAGATAAATAGACCTTTTCGAGTCAAGCTCAAGCCGAGTTCAAACTTTCTCGATCACGGATAACATGATCGAGAGGGTGATGGTGGCTTGCTTCATAGTGTCTGTGACAAACGGTATACTTATTAGTTTTAAAACTTTTACAACTTTTTACTTTTATTTTTTATACTTGTAATAATTAACTTATATTTTAAACTTATAATATATACAAAGAGTATCAAACACACTTCACTTTTAAACTTATAATATACAGTATGCAAAGCTTATCCAATACGCTTCACACACTTCCACATAATCCTCTCTTTCTCTCTCACAGTTATAAAACTCACTCTGTTACAATTGACCAAGTAAACGGATCTAGGGTTTTGATCATTTATTCTCAGTTTTGTCTTACATTTGTTAGAGACTTGTTACTCTATGTATTAGATTTATGTTGTGTTGTTTTTGCGAATAATTAGAGCAAAAGAGATATTAAGGTGTGTTTGGATTAGCTTATTTTGTGTGTATTAATACAAATATCGCCTAAAAACGTTATTTATATTTTACGATCTTTGCTATGTTTTGTTAACGACAAAATGTAAACTTTAGTTTCTAAGTAAAACATAATCTTAGTTTTAAAGACTTGCATAAACTAGACTTTTGCTACATTTTACATTTCATAAAACACAACACTTTTTATTTCTTAAAATAGAAATGTCACATCACATTTATGGCAAGTTTTGTCAATATACATTTATGGAAAGAAAGTGTGTTTAACTAACTTTGTGTTTGCTTGCAAGTTATGTGTTTGACTAGGGGTAATGAGATGTGACATTGTTTGGTTTACAAGGTGTAATGAGATGTGACATTGTTTGGATTGCAAGATTTATTGCAAAACCAACTGCAAGCCCGGCGGAACCCTGGGGGTACACGGGCGGAACTCATCTGAGGGTTCCGCCGTATCCGCCAGGCCTGCAGAAGGCTTTGCTATAAATACCAAGCCACAAGTTGATTTTTGGCTTATCACTCTACATCATATTTACACACATTCATTCATTCTTTCATCTAACCCTTTAACATTTCATATGTGAAGTTTCTTTTTGTAGCAAAGAGATTCACGAGTTCATTAAAAGTAACAAGTATTCAACACAACGTTGCAAGACTTGTTAGCTTAGCATTGTGTAGACTTGTGTAGTTTACACTTCATTTGATTGTGTATTTTCAGTAGTGATCGGTTAGTATTTTAGTCCTCAAAACACAAAGTGTATCGGGAGTAGTTGTACCCTTGTAAAAGAACTAATGGGAGTGGTTGTACCCTTGGTAAAGAACTCGACATCTAGCTTAGTGTCGGTAAAAGTATAAGCAACGTGTAAGGTTTTCTCCGCCGGTGAAAGGAGCTTGTTGACTAGTGAAAGAAACTCTCGAGTTGGATACTCGGGGCGTGGACGTAGGGCAAGGAAAAAGAGTCCTTGTAGCCGAACCACGATAAATACTCGTGTTGTGGTTTGATCGTTTCTTTCATTTACTTGCATGTTATATATTGTGTTTGTGTATATATCTTTGATCAAACGGAAAGTTTCAAAGCTAACTAAACAAGTTAAAAAGATTTTAAACGGTAAACTATTCAACCCCCCTTCTAGTTTTCCACAATTGGCATCAAGAGCTACGTTACTCAAGCGTTTAAAATATATTGTGTTTTAAAACTTGAAACGATCCATGGATTTTGAAAATTACAAAGAAGGGCAATCTATGCAAAGACCACCACTCTTTGAAGCAAATGGTTTTATATATTGGAAAAACCACTTTGAAACTTACGTGAAATCTAAAGATATAGATTTATGGTATATAATCATTGATGGTGATAACGTAGTTACTAACATTAAAGATGATGATCAAAAGAAATTGATTGGTAAAAATAATGAAGCTAAAATGATGCTTTACAATGCTTTGCCTAAGAAAGAATATGAAAGAGTCTTTATGTGTAAAACCGCCAAAGATATTTGGCAATCTTTAATTGTCACTCATCAAGGAAACTCACAAGTCAAAGATAACAAAATTGATCTTCTTGTTCAACAATATGAACAATTTGTTATTTCCGAAGATGAGATTATTGATAATGCTTTTGCTAAGTTTAACACTATTATTACTTCACTTAAAGCACTTGATGAATCTTTTTGTAGTAAGAACTTTGTCAGGAAATTTCTTAAAGTACTCCATCCGAAGTGGAGAGCAAAAGTGACGGCAATTGAAGAATCCAAAGATCTTTCAAGCATGTCACTTGATGAGCTAATTTGAAACCTCAAAGTTCATGAAATGGTAATGGAAAAAGATTCGGAACTAGTTAGAGGCAAGAAAGAAAAAGTTAAGTCCATTGCCTTGAAAGCTAGAGTCCAATCAAGTGATGATGAAGAATCTACTTCGGATAGTGATGATGAGGAATATGTTATGGCCGTTAGAGACTTCAAGAAGTTCTTTCGTAGAAGAGGGAAGTATGTAAGGCAACCTAAAGATGACAAGAAAACTTTCCGAAAAGATCGTGATGATAGGAAAGGAAAAGTTGAAAGAAAATGCTATAGGTGTGGAGACACAAGTCATCTTGTAGGAGAATGTCCAAAACCACCCAAGAGCAAACCTCAACAAGCTTTTGTGGGTGGTGCTTGGAGTGACTATGAAGGAGATGACGATGAGCCAAAGAATGATGATATTGCTCTCATGGCTCACAACTCAAATGAGGTGTGCCTCAAAGTTTGTTTGGAACCGGATGAATGGATTAAAGATAGCGGTTGTTCAAGGCACATGACGGGTAACAAAAGCCTCTTCACTACTTATCACAAATGTGACGGAGGTAATGTTACGTTTGGTAGTAAAGCTAAGAGCAAAATCATCGGAAAAGGTACAATCTCTCATGACTCCCTTTTTATAGATGATGTAGCTCATGTTGATAACTTAGGTTTTAATCTCCTTAGTATTAGTCAACTTTGTCGTAATAAGTATAATGTCCTTTTTAGTTAAAACGGAAGTAAAATACTTAAAGATGGTATAACCATAGCCAAAGGTGTCCTTAAGAACAACGTATACGTCATGAAGATGGATCCAACATCTAGAGACAAACTTTGTCTTACCTCATTAGATGAATCTTCAACTTTATGGCATAGACGTTTAGGACATGCTAACATGAGACTAATCCAAAACCTCTCCTCCAAAGACTTAGTTCGAAACCTACCTAAGTTGAAATATGACCAACACTTTTGTGATGCTTGCAAAGTCCGTAAACAAGTCCATAGTAGCCATAAGGCTAAAAACTTGGTTTCTACATCTAGGTGTCTAGAACTTTTGCATATGGATTTATTTGGTCCAACCGCTATACAAAGTTATGGAGGTAACTTCTACACTTTGGTCATAGTTGATGATTACTCAAGATATACTTGGACAAAATTTTTGAAAAGTAAAAATGAAGCTTTTGATAAATTTGAGATTCTAAGTAAGAAAATTCAAAATCAAGTAGGGTCTAATATTGTGTCTATTAGAACGGATCACGGTCGTGAATTTGATAATGAATTTCAATTTGGAAACTTTTGTGATATTAATGGTATTACTCATAACTTTTCGGCTCCACATACTCCTCAATCTAATGGTGTAGTAGAACGTAAAAACCGGACATTGCAAAAGATGAGTAGAACAATGCTTAATGAACAAAACATTCCACAAAAGTTTTGGTGTAATGTCGTTGACACATCAATGTACATTTTAAATCGAGTCTTAATTAGACCATTTTTAAATAAAACTCCTTATGAACTATATAAAGGTAAAAAGCCTACATTAGGATACTTTAGAGTGTTTGGGAGTAAATGTTTCATTCTTGTACACCAAGGATTATCTCACCAAATTTGACCCAAAGTCTTATGAAGGTGTATTTCTTGGATATTCACAAAATAGTAAAGCTTACATTGTTTTGAACAAAGAAACCTTAAGAGTCGAGGAATCGTTGAACGTAACATTTGACGAGAGTCCACCTCCTTCTAAGACATCACCTTTGGTAGATGATGACTTAGTTGAAAGCCAAGTAATAGAAAGTCAAGAGATTTTAGGTAATGACAAGGAAGATGAACTATTAAACAAAGAACTTGTCAATGTCAAAGAATCTAAAAGTCATCCATTAGATGGTGTAATAGGCAACATTAACGAAAGAACACTAAGGTCAAAAGTTCAAAATGAAAGCAACTACTTTTGTTTCGTGTCAACCATTGAACCTAAAAACATTAATGAAGCCATTAAAGTTGAGTCTTGGGTAATTGCAATGTAAGAAGAGTTAAACCAATTTGTTAGGAATGATGTATGGACATTAGTTCTTCAACCAAAGAGTCAAACTATAATTGGAACAAAATGGGTATTTCGTAATAAAATGGATGAAAATGGAATTGTGTCTAGAAACAAAGCTAGGCTAGTTGCACAAGGATATAACCAACAAGAAGGCATTGACTACGATGAAACTTTTGCTCCGGTTGCTAGGCTCGAGTCAATTAGAATCTTACTTGCATATGCATGTGCACACAATTTCAAACTCTTTCAAATGGACATCAAAAGTGCATTTCTAAACGGAGTCATAAATGAAGAAGTGTATGTTGCTCAACCACCGGGCTTCATCGATTTTGAAAAACCAAATCATGTTTACAAACTTAAAAAGGCTCTTTACGGACTTAAGCAAGCTCCAAAAGCATGGTATGATCGACTTAAAACCTTCCTAGTTGACCATAAGTATACCATGGGCTTAGCTGATAATACTCTCTTCACTAAGAAGAAAGATTCACATATTATCATAGTCCAAATCTATGTTGATGACATTATATTCGGTTCAACTTGTCAAGAATTATGTGTGGATTTCTCAAAAATCATGCATGACGAATTTGAAATGAGTATGATGGGAGAACTCAACTTTTTCCTAGGACTCCAAATTAAACAACTAGAAAATGGTATCTTCTTTAACCAATCTAAATATATTAAGGACATGCTTAAGAAATTTGGATTAGAAGATTCGAAACCAATCAAAACTCCCATGTCCACGGAAACTAAACTCACCAAGGATGAGGAAAGTGAATCCGTAGATAGCACTAAATATAGAGGTATGATTGGTAGTCTACTTTACCTAACGGCTAGTAGACCCGACATTATGTTTAGTGTTTGTCTATGTGCTCGTTTTCAAGAAGATCCTAAGACTACCCATCTCGAAGCCGTTAAAAGGATTTTTAGGTATATTAAGGGCACTACACATTTAGGTTTATGGTATCCCAAAGGAACGGGAATAGACACCATAGTGTATGCCGACTCGGATCATGCCGGTGACTATGTCGATAGAAAAAGTACAAGTGGTATTTGTACTTTTGTTGGACATTGTCTCACCTCATGGTTCTCTAAGAAGCAAATGGCTCTTGCTATCTCAACAACGGAAGCCGAGTACGTTTCGGCCGGAAAGGCATGTCAACAAGCTCTTTGGATGAAGCAAGCTCTTGTCGACTACGGAATTCAACTCAACGACATCACAATTCTTTGTGACAACAAAGGTGCCATTGATCTTAGCAAAAACCCGGTTCAACATGCTCGTACCAAACATATTGAAATCCGTCATCATTTCCTTCGTGACAACGTTCAAAAAGGAAATATCTCAATTGAGAAAGTTTCTTCCGAAGACAACATAGCCGACATTCTGACAAAACCCCTTAAACGTGAACCTTTTAACCTTCTTAGGCTAGGCTTAGGACTCATGGAACCTACATTGTAGTTCTGGACTTTAGACAAAAATCACAAAAATCAAAACAAATCCATAACTCTTTTTCTCAGCAGGGTCGGCGGAACCCTCATACACAACGGACGGAACCCAACTCAGGGGTCCGCCGTGTCCGTCGACCTGCAAAATCAATATTTTTGTTTATATTAAACCAAACACCCATTATCTCATACCACCACTTCCAAACTGTTACTATTCACTTTACCATCCATCCATACCTACGATTTCTTGGTCTTCCTTTCACTCACATTGCAAATCAATCATCATTGTAAGTATTCCAAACTTGATTACAATCCTGATCTGAGTCTAGGAATTCTATTTTTGCACAAAAACAAAAACTTGGGGTTATGCATTAAACTTGAGAAACTCATGCATAAAATTAGGTGTTTAACTAAACTAATCATGTTCCCCATAGTTAGGAATTGCATTCTTACTTAGTGTAAACATGTTTTCTAAAACACCCCATGACAAATTTTTCCAAAAATTTCTCACAAATAGGACAAATATTTTTTCGTCTCACATTGAGAATACAAAATCAAAACGTTATGTTTAAAACATCACTTGCATAATGTCTCTTGAATGCTAAAGGGAATACATAACCAATATGTATTTTCGGGTACATTCAAACGAAGCAACCTTGAACTAGGAGCGTTTGGGTTATCTTTTGTTTTATAACAAAAACTTGCATTATAAAACGTTTTTGAAGCATCAAAATGAGTTAAGATAACCGCACCTCCACATTGTTTTCATATAGGCACACACTAGAACATCCACATTATAATAGTAGTTTACTTAAACTAAAATGTGAAATTTTGTTGTTCTAGGAATCATCATGCCTCCTCTAACCCACTAAGACCACAAGGACACCATTAAGTACCTACCTAAACACCACAAAACCAAAGGCCTTACCCCAAACCAAGTCAATGTTTTCAAAGCCTTAGAAAAATACTATGTCCATGAGGGTAGAACCATTGACCCGTCCTTCCTAGAAGGCATAAACCTTTACGCCGAATTTGCCACAATCAACTTTGAGTGTCTTTTGGAAATCAACGAGCCTATTTGTCCTAGGTTCATTTTGGAATTCTATGCATCCGCCATCCTCTCCACGGATGATTATGGTCAAATGTCTATCAACTTTAGGGCTAGTGGTCATCAATACTCCTTCACTCTTGAGGAGTTTGCTCAAATCCTAGGTGTCCCAAGCCGTGGTACTTGCATCTATTCTGACTTGCACTCCCACTCAACTCTTGACAACCTCCATGACCGCATCCATCCTTATGACACACCTCTTGTGTCAAAAGATGTACTCCGTGACTACCTCTTTGTTAGGACAACCAACACTAGGAGAACCCGTTCGGGAAATGAGGTCGATAAGGACCCATATGGAATGGAAATGAATGAACTTTAGCCCCAATTCAAGAAATAGGAGGAAGTCCTTAGAGCAAATGTCATTAGCACCATAGGAAACCGAGATCATATCAACCTTTGCCTTTGATACATGCTCTACTCTTTGTCCGTTAGGCAACCCTTCAATCTTGCCTACTACATGGCCAAGAGAATGGACGACATTCCCGTGCATGGCACAACGGCTATGCCGTATGGAATGCTCTTGACCTGTCTCTTTAGGTTCATCTCACCCATTCCACCAACTCCAAACGGTCTTTGCCTTGACTACTGATACGTGGGAATCGCACCAGGCTTTACCTCTCAAGGGATCTTGAGAAGCTTACAACCCCCACCAGGCAGTGTACCTGATCGTTGTAGTATAGTATAGTGACAAGTACCGGGGGATTGATCGTTCAGCTAGGAATAGTGTCGCTAGGATTAGAAAACCTAAATACTAGTTCTAGAGATAAAGGATGATTATTTTTGTATTTTTATATTTTTTAGAAAGCAAGTAAAAATCTCGGGTTTTAAGGATTTGGGCGGAATTAGTTGCTAGTCAACTAACCCAATACTAAAGATGCAATCAAAATAAAATACTAGAAATGAAAATAAACTAAATTAACTAAGGTTGTGAGCAATAAGTGGAGAAATTGTGTTTACTTAGATTTCACTACTCCCTAGATATCTTTTACACGTTAATTACTTGTTATAGTTGCGTGGATGACGGATTGTATTCCTTAATACCATTCATGAGGTGGCGCACTTAATTCCCCAATCCTATGAGTGCCTACTTCACTCCTATGTCGAGCTGGCTAAGAAGCTCCTAACATGGGATCATTAGAATTTACTCATGCATTAAATACAACCAATAAAACCTAGTGCACGTCAGTTCATGTTTCCTAAGACGTTCAAGCATGTTATCATTTGGAGATCTGCCAGTTTTCTTAAGCCTAACATCGAAATCATTCATCCAACACAACCATAAACAAGTAATCAACACATAATCAACATCTAGGTTTCATTAGATCTAAGCAAACACAAGATAGATCTAGCCTAGCATGATGGAATTAAGACAAGAACAAGATATAGACAACCAACACATAGACATATTGATTGAATTAAAAGAACACTTATCTCAATTACACATGAAAGGGTTCAAGGGCTGAAAACCCTTGAAAAACCTGTAAAATTCGTAATAAGTTCGGCCTTAGGGTTTCTCCAAAACTTCTCTTTTTTTATGAATGAAAATTAGAAAACTATATATAGGAAATTGAGGCTGACGGCGTCAAGACCAAATTGGTGACGCCGTCATCTCGCCGCCAAAATACTTCTCGGACTGCCTTAATCTTCATCTGACGCCGTCACGTGTTATGGTTTTCCAGGCCGTCACGTCTTTTACTCTTGACGCTCTACTTGTGACGCCTTCACGTTTGTACTGGGCCATCATGCAAATTACTCTTGACGCTGTCAGGATGTTCTTCTTGACGCCGTCACCTACTGTTCCCAGCAAGGAAAATTAAGACTTTGGCGTTTTCTTCACTTTTATGCTCCAAAAACGTCCGAATTGCTTCCTTTTCCAGATTTCACTCCCAAAGTACCGAAAATCACAAAAGGAACGATTTAGGGCAATATTTGATCAAATAAATTCAATTCCGGGCTTAAATGACCCCCTAAAAACGGTTCGTTTTTCGCCTCATCATATACCCTTACACTTGAGATTTGCTTGTCCTCAAGCAAATGCGCTTTTATTCTAATCAAAATACAAGTTAGGGGTCATTTAACACTAATATAAAAGTAATTACATCAAATAATCGTTCCACTAAAGACCAATAGACAAGCACGGAGGTCATACACTAGCACCTCATAAATAGTGTTTAGATTCTCACATCTCTCGGGTGTAATAAAGTATAAATTACAATATGGAAACGGAAGATATCTCTCACTACCTGTCATAGCAAAATAGATTACCATAGGCTTGGGAAATGATCAAACCTCCACCACATGGCGTAAGCACCTAGGATAAACTATCAAAGAGGTCTTTTTAAAGGGTTGTAACGTTAGGTGTAGGGATATGAAATACACGGTTTTGTTGGATAAAGGAAGTTTTTACTGGTGGCGAGTTAACAATCTTGGTTAATTACATGTATAATGTGGTGTTGCTAAGCCAAGACTAGACTCGACTTAAGCTAATAAATGAAAAATAACAAAAGCATAAAAATGAACATAGAATAAAAAGGGATGGTAGTCCGTATGTTTTTTCTCTTTTCTTTTTCTATTTTTTTTCTTCTTTTTCTTGATTTTTCGATTTTTTTTTTTTTTTTTTTTTTTTTTTTTTTTTTTTTTTTTTTTTGTGCATACACTCTTACCCTACCATCCAAAATAATACTTCATAGGGAATGTAAATTCCCTTACACTTGAATTTTTACATACTTTACAATAAACTAATCTAATGACTCGAATTAAGAAAATTAAAACACTTTGAGTACTTTTAAGATTAATGTACATATGGGGGTAATATATGATGTTCTTCCCCATTACTCCATAAAATAAGTACTTACCCATGAGTCCCAATCGTCCCAAAACAATATGTACAAGGATATGACTCGACTTAGCAACCATGTAATCAATTAGATAATTAACTAAGGGTTTAACAAATAACAATAATGCACTAAAGATGAGTGCATACACGGAAGGCTAAGGCGATTTGGTTGTACATTTAAGTGGGGTGTAACAAATTCTTCCTTTAAGTAAAATGCTTAAAGTTAGAAACGAAAAGATAGGCTCGAAGGGGTGTACTAGGGGTTTCGTGTACTAAAAATGAGTACAACGCTAAGGTGTGGGAAAAATTAGTTGACTTAACTAGCCAAGTAATATGACTTAAATGGTCAAGTAATTATGATACGGGTTTAACACAAGGGTGATCCTAATGCCTCTTATCATGTAGTAAATCCTACTACACGAATGTAGTCTCACTAACGGTCTCGGGATGCATCACTAACGCAAGTTCTAGAATCTAAATGCTACCGGTACACTCATAAGCACTAATAGTAAATGCTTTTTCTATCAAATCTAAAGGCGATCCTCACATATTTGGGTGGAAATTTTTTTTGAAAGTACGGTTATGTGCTAGTCATACAATCTCCTATCCATGAGACGCTAGCTATGGCTAAAGTTTCACTCCTAAATGTTGTAAAAAAAATTAAATTTGGCGCTAAAATTGCACTAACAAGTATTTCCCATAGTTTTATTACACATCTACCATCAAACAAAACAAACTCAAGCGAAAGTGTACATGTAAGGTATCATCATTTTACCCTCCCCTTACACTTAGGATGAACATTGTCCCCAATGTTCAAGTAAAGAATGTAAAAGTGAAAAAGTAAAAAGAATGAAATCAAATACTCCCCTGATTCGCTCGGTATGGATAATAAGGTGGCCAGGTTAAATCTTCCTCCAAGAAAATGAACAATCAAAGCTTCCCTTCCAGAATATAAATCATCTTCTTGTCATACATAACCTGTAAATCCTGAGAAAACAAACAAGACAACCTCGCATAAAATCGGCGGCAATCTATATAAGTTACTAAATCCTAGAAAACAAAGTAAGATATAATGCTTGTGGAATGAAGTTTACAGATTTCCTGGAGATTATAAAACTTCATAATTCACAAAAACCATAAGACTCCGTTAGAAAAACAAAACCGGTAAAATTTCCAGATTTTTACACGTGACGCCATCAAGAGTTAACTCGTGACGCCGTCAGAAGTGATCTGCAGAAATTCTTATGTTAAGTTTCCGGAAAATTTCTGGAAAAACTTGGCCTCACTTCCTGGAAAATCCTGCAAAACTTCATTATGACTCAATACAAGCATTTGACTCTTAACAAATACGAATATACATGTTCACTTAATATTGTGGAGAATCATGATCGGTTTGTTTCTTAAAAATATATTTGGGGTTTCCCCTTACACTTATCTTTTGCAAAAATACTTTTAGGTGGAGTTAAGACTAGGCCAAAACAACAAAGTAAAGTATTTCCACTATTTAATTGAGAAACATGATCTACCAACAATAAAAATAAAGCATGCATACGGAAGCAAATAACAAACAAACAAAATAAAATCACACAAAACATGGGTTGCCTCCCAAGAAGCGCTTTTCTTTATTTACGAGTCTTGTAGCAAGACTCAAGGTCATGGGTTACTATGTGATCTCATCGTTGGTTCCACTCTCTAGGTCATCTTCTAAACCAGTTTTGTATTCCGGACCTAGTTGCAAGCATTCTTTGTAGAAACCAAGCATCCTATTCTTCACATACTCTACTCCTCTACGTCTATCCTTATCATCCCTATAATAAGCCGCTTGTTTGTGTTCCTTTTCTATATTAGAGAGAAGGCATTATTGCTCAATTTTGTAGGGCATTTGGTAGGCAATCTCATCATTCTCTTCCTTGAATCTAACTATCCCTAAAGTCGGATCATAACTCATCCTAGTGGCCTCAATAAATGGTTTTGCGAATATTACTTGGCTTAGGCAATCATCTATCACCGGACGAGTGTCTTCTACTATCATAAAATCGATCTCATAGGTGAAATTACCTATAATCACATGCAATCCCTTCACTCTTCCTACAAAATTACTTATCAAATTCTTATTGGGCATCATCCTATAATCAAGTTGTTTCTTCATCACCCAATTGTAATAAGTCCTAGTCATGATGTTAACAGGAGATCTAGGATCGATGTAATCTTTCCATATATGCATGTGCCCGATATTGCACGGTATGTTAATGTTAGAGGGGTCTCCCATTTTGATAAGGGGTGTGCCAAGGATATATGGTCTCTCGGGACTATCAAATAAATCCTTATGGTATTCCCGTTCTTCCTTGGTGGGCAGCTTATCAAAGTGTTTTTCTATAGTTTCTACTTCCTCTAATTCCTCTCCCTTATTAACCTCAACTTCCCTACTTTCATCCCTAGTCTCGGTTTCTACTCCAACTTCATCCTTGTCACTTTCTTCTATCTCCTTATCTATTGGTTTAATGGTGACAACATTGACAAAGTGGACATGTTTGGATGATGAGGGATCCTTAATTTGGATTCCGTTATTGGTGTCCCTAGTGTCCTTCCTAGGTGTGGTTAACGCTTGGTTGTTGAGGGCTTTCAACAAGTTGTCTATCTTGTTGGTCATCTCCGTTTGTTGTTGGTTGAATTCGGTTTCGAACCTAGCTATGCGAGCTTCTTGAGATGCCATGAATTTAGACATCAATCCTTCAAGATTGTTGGTACTACCATAGTTGTTAGAAGGATTGTTGTTGAAAGTACGGTTGGAGGGTGGACCGCTTGGTTGGTAACGATTAGGCGGATTGAAAGAATTGGCTTGATTTTGTTTCCACCTAAGGTTTGGGTGATTTTTCCAAGAGGGGTTGTATGAATCACCGTAAGGGTTTGGCTCGGGCTTGAAAGTGTACCACTTATCTCCCGCTTCGTCGGTACGCGTGGATGCGTAGTCCGCAAAAGCTGTTCCGAGGAGTTCCACACAATCACGAGTGTCATGGGGACCACTTCATAATTCGCATGAAGAAGTGATTTTGTTCACTTGGCTTGAAGGCTTAGGAGCTTCGTAAGATTTCATGAGAAACTTGACTTGGTCCTCAAGTTCCATGATCCTACGGTCGGGAGTGCTAGAGTTGTTCGAAGGAAAAGATATTGCCTTGACCGTTTTGTTCAAATCACGGGGATCATTCCAACTTTCATTGTCATAGAGAGCAAGATCTTCTATGAGTTCCCATGATTGTTCCGCACTTAGATCACGTAGCTTACCACCGGCCGATTGGTCAATGGCTCGCCTCGTGGAGAGATCGATATGGTCATAAAAGATTTGGACTTGGAGCCAAAGATCTATGCCATGATGAGGGACTTTTTGGAGTAAGTCCTTGAAACGAGTCCATGCTTCATAAAGAGATTCATTTTGACGTTGTTGGAACATCAAGATGTCATTTCTAAGCTTAGTAGTTCTTCCCGGTGGGAAAAATTGAGCAAGGAAACAAGTGGTGAGATCATCCCATGTGGTGATGGATCCCGCGGGTAAACGCTCAAGCCATTGACTAGCTTGATCCCATAGAGAGAATTGGAATAGGCGTAATCGGGTTGTCTCTCTAGTTTCAACATCTAGGTCTATGGAATCTACGATTTTAAGGAAGTTCTTTAGATGTTGGTTTGGATCTTCAGAACGAAGTCCATGAAATGCACATCCGCTTTGCACCAACCGGATGGTGTCGGATCGCAAGGGGGTCACATTGGCTCCGGTGAGCTCAATGGTGTTTCGGTAGCCTTGGTGGCTAGGTCGGGAATACTCTGCTAAGGTTCGGGGCCTAAGAGGTTCTAGTGGTGGGTTTTGTTGTGGTGGGATGACGGGTTCAAAGATGTTCCCATCGTCCATGATGTCGGGTGGTGAAGAGTTACGAACAAAAACACAAAGAAATAAGATAGACTAAAGAAAACCTAAAAATAAAAATAAAATCTTACTAGAAAGGAATCTAGCAAGTAGACCTAATAAAAAGAGATTCTAACCTAGACAATAACTATTCCCCGGCAGCGGCTCCAAAAACTTGATACGTGGGAATCGCACCAGGCTTTACCTCTCAAGGGATCTTGAGAAGCTTACAACCCCCACCAGGCAGTGTACCTGATCGTTGTAGTATAGTATAGTGACAAGTACCGGGGGATTGATCGTTCAGCTAGGAATAGTGTCGCTAGGATTAGAAAACCTAAATACTAGTTCTAGAGATGAAGGATGATTATTTTTGTATTTTTATATTTTTTAGAAAGCAAGTAAAAATCTCGGGTTTTAAGGATTTGGGCGGAATTAGTTGCTAGTCAACTAACCCAATACTAAAGATGCAATCAAAATAAAATACTAGAAATGAAAATAAACTAAATTAACTAAGGTTGTAAGCAATAAGTGGAGAAATTGTGTTTACTTAGATTTCACTACTCCCTAGATATCTTTTACACGTTAATTACTTGTTATAGTTGCGTGGATGATGGATTGTATTCCTTAATACCATTCATGGGGTGGCGCACTTAATTCCCCAATCCTATGAGTGCCTACTTCACTCCTATGTTGAGCCGGCTAAGAAGCTCCTAACATGGGATCATTAGAATTTACTCATGCATTAAATACAACCAATAAAACCTAGTGCACGTCAGTTCATGTTTCCTAAGACGTTCAAGCATGTTACCATTTGGAGATCTGCCAGTTTTCTTAAGCCTAACATCAAAATCATTCATCCAATACAACCATAAACAAGTAATCAACACATAATCAACATCTAGGTTTCATTAGATCTAAGCAAACACAAGATAGATCTAGCCTAGCATGATGGAATTAAGATAAGAACAAGATATAGACAACCAACACCTAGACATATTGATTGAATTAAAAGAATACTTATCTAAATTGCACATGAAAGGGTTCAAGGGCTGAAAACCCTTGAAAAACCTGTAAAATTCGTAATAAGTTCGGCCTTAGGGTTTCTCCAAAACTTCTCTTTTTTTTATGAATGAAAATTAGAAAACTATATATAGGAAATTGAGGCTGACGGCGTCAAGACCAAATTGGTGACGCCGTCATCTCGCCGCCAAAATACTTCTCGGACTGCCTTAATCTTCATCTGACGCCATCACGTGTTATGGTTTTCCAGGCCGTCACGTCTTTTACTCTTGACGCTCTACTTGTGACGCCTTCACGTTTGTACTGGGCCGTCATGCAAATTACTCTTGACGCCGTCAGGATGTTCTTCTTGACACCGTCACCTACTGTTCCCAGCAAGGAAAATTAAGACTTTGGCGTTTTCTTCACTTTTATGCTCCAAAAACGTCCGAATTGCTTCCTTTTCCAGATTTCACTCCCAAACTACCTAAAATCACAAAAGGAACGATTTAGGGCAATATTTGATCAAATAAATTCAATTCCAGGCTTAAATGACCCCCTAAAAACGGTTCATTTTTCGCCTCATCAACTACTCTCTCATTCCACACACCTTTGTCCCACTAAGTGATAAGAGAGTGTACAAAGCCCAAGGAAAACGTCCACATCCTCCTACCTCATCTTCATCTTCCTCAATGAGTGAAGATGACTCTTTACCAAACTCTAGGCTCCCACCTCTCGAATACCTATCCCAACTTTCGGATATTCCAAACGAGTTGGCGGAGTTCAAGCAAACAAAGGGGATGTTTAAGAATCTTGGAAGGTTCCTTGGAAAGCTCAAGAACAAGATTGACCATCAATGAGTGCGGGTGTGATGGAGTGTTTGGCACTAGGTGCTATTTGAACAAATTTGGTTGTTTAAACAATGTTTATGATGTATTTGTGTGTTAGTACAATGTTTGATACAATTTGGAACATGTAGTATCTAACTTTGATGCAGGTAGACAACTTTTGGCAAGTTGTCAAATTTTCATGTTTATGATATTTTCACTAAGCATAGTGAAATTCTCGACCTCAAGGTCAAAGTCCTATGATATGTGTGTTTACGTGTTTATTTTTTGCATTGCCTAACTAGAAATGCACTATCTTTTTGATTTTAGGAGTTTTCGAAAATTTTGAAAATCGTCTCGCGGGTCAAAATTGCGGACTGCTACTTTTTTCAGCCCTGGCGGATCTGGCGGTACCCAAAATTGGGTTCCGCCAGTGTATTTTCTGGGCAACCCAGAAATGGCCCAACGGACCCCGCGGAACCCTCAAACGGGTTCCGCCTGTGTAACCTGAGGGTTCCGCCAGTTGCCTGCAGAAATTTTCTTTTTGTTTTCAACATTTCAACATCAAAAGACCAAAATACAATCCTTTTATATAGAAACCCATTTCCTGCAATTTGTTTAGCATAATAGGGTACTTCTCATTCCTTATAACTCAACCAAAACCATTTCCCGCCAAATTTCAAAAATAGCCATAACCACCCCAAGGACCCTTCACACATAAAGGAAGGAACCCTTCTAAAGGTTCCTTGAAATTCCTGAGATTTATACTTCAACAAATCTACCAAAACCACTAAGCATTTAGTGCAAAACTTGTCTTCTCACTTCACCATTTTCATTGGATTGACTTCCATGATATGAAAATCCACAATTAGTTTTCCAAATCGTTAGGAACCTCCATTTTTGTATGGACTAACATCAAATCCAAACACTCCTTCCCACAATCCTTCATCACTATAAATTAAACCATCCTAAACACTATCAAATCACACCTTCTTCATCACAATTTCTTAACTTCCAAACCATTTTTAACCATGACCAAGTCAACAATCACTTCTCAACCATCACGACCCATCCGGAAAACCGCCTGGATAAGTGTAAAACCACTATGGTCTAATCAATCCATCAACCTAAGCTCCTCATATTCGGATGAATTCACCTCACCTATCAAAAATGAACACTTTTTGAACCTTGCATCTCCATCTCCATCACCCAATGAACCAAATGAGCTCACTCCACCACCTACTAAATCACCCATTGACCCAACTCCACCAAGTGCTCCAACCCAACCATCCAAAACTCCATCACCATCACCATTACCCAAAATTGAACCTATGGAGTTATTTGGGTCTCCTCCCACATCACCACACCCTTTTGTCCAAGATCTAAATGATCTTCCACCAAGACCTACACAACCACCACCTTTTGCAAATCAATCACCAATGTCAATTCTTGACCTTGATGAGGATTTTAACCACACCCAACCACCACAACAAGTGTACCATCAACCCAAACCATTGTTGTTTCACCCTATCTACCATGACATCCATGGTCCTTTTTATGGAGAACCAAACTTTGAAAACCATGATCACCCAACTTCACCACATTCTCAAGCCCAAACCTTTGAGTCTTTCTTTCCTTCATATGAGGAAATCCAAAGCATGGTTGAGAACCACCTTCATCAAGCAATGGAATTTCAAACCACCTTGCTTGACTCAATACCAAATCCATCCTCCACTCAAGAACCAAAAACCAACCAACTCTCAAACCAAGAAACCAAAACCAACCCATTTCCACCCACTCATCCCCATGTTTGCTCAAATTGTGAGCAAATGGGTGCAAGCATCAAAACGTTGCTTCACCAATTCCAAGATGAAACCCGTTTTGCATTCCAACACGTCATAGAACGTTTGGATGCTCTTTCCCACCCAAACAAATCCTAGACAACCTTTTGAGGCCGTTTGCCCCATTTAGGAAAGTAGGATTTTATTTTTCTTTCTTGGTTATTTTTTAGTTTTTGTTTAGAAGTAGAAGAATATTTCACATTTCTTGTCTTTTGACTTTTCAAAGTCAAAATTTTACTTGGAATGATATTTCTTTCTACTTACTTTCGTGCATTGTTGGTTGATCATTTTTGTGTTGTCATTGTGGTTGCAATGTGTGTGGTAACTACAAGCTTGAGTATATATATCACCAACTAAGCATTTTTTTTTGTAGGATCAAAATCCATGTTTCCCATCTTGGCACTCCTTTTAGGGGGAGTAACAAGCAAGGGGGAACAAGTGCATTATTCCGCTTCGCTACTCTACTTTTTGTTTCGACAAAAAGGAGGAGAAATATATTAAACCTTCAAAACTTAATATGATTTTTATCACTTAAGTAAAACAAGTTTAATATAAAAAAAAATTAGTCTTAAACACAAAGATTTTGTGAGTTACTTAAAAACAAAGTTTATGTTTTGTCATCAACAAAAAGGGGGAGATTGTTAATACAAATATCGCCTAAAAACGTTATTTATATTTTACGATCTTTGCTATGTTTTGTTAACGACAAAATGTAAACTTTAGTTTCTAAGTAAAACATAATCTTAGTTTTAAAGACTTGCATAAACTAGACTTTTGCTACATTTTACATTTCATAAAACACAACACTTTTTATTTCTTAAAATAGAAATGTCACATCACATTTATGGCAAGTTTTGTCAATATACATTTATGGAAAGAAAGTGTGTTTGACTAACTTTGTGTTTGCTTGCAAGTTATGTGTTTGACTAGGGGTAATGAGATGTGACATTGTTTGGTTTACAAGGTGTAATGAGATGTGACATTGTTTGGTTTGCAAGATTTATTGCAAAACCAACTGCAAGCCCGGCGGAACCCTGGGGGTACATGGGCGGAACCCATCTGAGGGTTCCGCCGTATCCGCCAGGCCTGCAGAAGGCTTTGCTATAAATACCAAGCCACAAGTTGATTTTTGGCTTATCACTCTACATCATATTTACACACATTCATTCATTCTTTCATCTAACCCTTTAACATTTCATATGTGAAGTTTCTTTTTGTAGCAAAGAGATTCACGAGTTCATTAAAAGTAACAAGTATTCAACACAACGTTGCAAGACTTGTTAGCTTAGCATTGTGTAGACTTGTGTAGTTTACACTTCATTTGATTGTGTATTTTCAGTAGTGATCGGTTAGTATTTTAGTCCTCAAAACACAAAGTGTATCGGGAGTAGTTGTACCCTTGTAAAAGAACTAACGGGAGTGGTTGTACCCTTGGTAAAGAACTCGACATCTAGCTTAGTGTCGGTAAAAGTATAAGCGACGTGTAAGGTTTTCTCCGCCGGTGAAAGGAGCTTGTTGACTAGTGAAAGAAACTCTCGAGTTGGATACTCGGGGCGTGGACGTAGGGCAAGGAAAAAGAGTCTTTGTAGCCGAACCATGATAAATACTCGTGTTGTGGTTTGATCGTTTCTTTCATTTACTTGCATGTTATATATTGTGTTTGTGTATATATCTTTGATCAAACGGAAAGTTTCAAATCTAACTAAACAAGTTAAAAAGATTTTAAATGGTAAACTATTCAACCCCCCTTCTAGTTTTCCACAGTGTGGTTATCGGCTTATTCAGTTTTGGGAAAGTTAATAAGCTCACTGTTTGTTGGCTTATTAGCTTATACACTTAAAATAACATAGGCTTATTGGCATCCCCAAATCTCAAAAAGCTGATAAGATCATAAATTAATATAATCCAAATACCCCCTTAGTGCTATTTATTCTTAGGCTTAGGTTGACTATCTGTTATAAGAAGTATGTTGCATTTGTATTGGTAGAATAAGGAAGAACATGCTGTATTGTTTTTGCGAATAATTAGAGCAAAAGAGATATTAAGGTTTGCTTGGATTAGCTTATTTTATCTTAGGCTTAGGTTGACTATTTGGTATAAGAATTATGTTGCATTTGTTTTGAGAGAATAAGGAAGAAAAGTGGCGGATGTGTGTGCGAATATTTAGGCTAAAACACCCCAGTATCAAAGATGGATGAAGTATCAATGATGGGTGAACAGACACCACTTTCAAGTATGAACATAAACTTGTTTTGGTGTTGTTCCTCCATTGTTGATTCATCTTTGCTCTTTGTCTTCGTATTCCAGCATGTTGGTAGGCTATGTTGTTGTTGGCTAGGGTAGAAAGGATGGTAGTTCATTGCATTGTTAATATAAATTTAATATGATTTCATTCATGCACGATTAGCTCTCTAATGTCATATAATCTACATAATTAATATGTATGTTCGTCACATCTAAGGGAGCAATATAAATGATAGTAAGAATCTGTTTTCTAATAACTTAAAGCTCAATAATTAGGGCAGATCTATCTAGCGTTGTAGATGGTTCCATTGCTTAATTTGGAAAACGTCTACTACCGTATGTGTGGTTGATCTTGATCACAAGCTTTGGCTCTTTCAATAATGTACCTTGATTAAAACTTTTGTCCCGACAATGAAGATATATTCTTGAAAGTGCCAAAGCTTGTGATCAAAATCAACCACACAAACGGTAGTAGACGGTGTCAAAAAAACAAAGCAATGGAACCATTCTGCAACGTTAGATAGATCTGGCATGATTATTGAGACGTCTTCAATGCGATGATGATATAGTGTGTATTGTTCATGACAGGCCACACTCCTTCATTATCGCATTCAAGATGAGTGATGATACTTAGACTCTATTCTTTACTCAACATTTTTATGATCTAAATGAGTCTGGAATTTCAACATACCTTTCCCTTCTAAGCTCCCATACAGTTCCTTTTGTTTTTTCAACAATTTAGCAATGCGGCTGGTGCAGTTCTTTGCTCAAAGGGAGTTGAAACGACAAAAGGAGCTGTAGAGGGAACTTAGAAGGGTTACGTATGTTGGTTTATTGCATTCCATTCTTTTTTATGATCTAAAACCAACCGTCAACCAAGTAATGTGGCCATTGGAGTTCCAAGAACAAAGGTTGTTTCAAACACACCCTGAATTGCAACATTATCTTTTATTTCATTTACACTATATTTTTTTTTTAATTTTAATATATTTTTTATTTTTTTGCAGAAATCATTAACATTGACAGCAGTGACTCAAGTTCATTTCACATATCAAGCAGTTCTGAAGGTCCTTAAAATACATGGGCAGACTACTTTCCAAAGGGATATTCTGGATCAGGCACAAAAAAGGAAGATGCTAGGAAGGTTAAAACTCCAAAAAAGACTGCCAAAGAGCTTTTTTATGATAGGGTTCAGGTGCTAGTCCTACTCAATGCTAAGACTTGTGAAGACAAAGGTATAAAACCATGGGAACCAAAAATGCCCAAAGTTTGTTGAAAAGGGAAGGGTAAAAAGAAAATGTATTAGTTGAGTTAGGAAGTAATTTGATTAAACCTGTGTAATCCTTTTGTACTATTTTATTTGACTTTATCAATAAACATGTTGTCATTGCTCAATTTTCTCATTAATTGTTAGAATATTTTGATTGTTGTGTTCATTAAGAAGAACTTGGGATATATTTTGTATTATGTTAATCAAAAGTTTCTGCTGCTAAGAAAACGCTACTACAGCTGGGTTTGTACTGCTAGACATGCGAGTGCAGGGGTCGATTGGTAACATTTACACTTAAGGGTTTAAATCTCCAATCAAATCGATAACTTTTACATTATAGTTTTAAATGATTGTTACAAACATTTAAAACTACAATTTGTATTAAAACAGCGAGCAAATCTTTGTAAACTTTAAAAAAACAAAACAATCCTATCTAAATTCATTTTTCAACTAACTTAATCTATTTAGGTAATGATTAAATTAATTAAAGTAGATTACAACAACGTCATTTATGTTACAAGGATAAATGTGTACATGGTTAATGGTCAAAGTTCAAATTTTAACCTTCCAAATTCCACAATTAATTTATGTCGAATTACTAGGCCTATAAAACTTTTACCTTTTTACTGCATTTCATCATTCTCAAACAATTTCTAATTAACACATACTTTCTAATCTGCAAATGGATCAAGCAGGTTTGTGGTTTTTGTTCCTTACACATATTTACTAAAATCTCTACAAACATCTGTATTTAGATATATGTAACATCATTTTCTTTGGTCTATTTCTAATCGTTTTATTGCTTTATGTTTTACAGCGGCATCATCCACATCACAACATCCTACAGTTTGGTATATTGCAAAAATGGACCAATTGAGGAAGAAGAAGATAAAGGCTTGGGAGAAGAATGAAAAGAGGCTAAGGAAGAAGTACAAAGCAAACAATGAGCTCGTCCATTCGTTGGGTGATCCCTTGCTCTCACGTTCGAGTGTTTGCTCGTCGTTTAGGCCGGTGAGTGAGATTTCTGCTCATTGCAGTCACCTCCGGGCTTCTTCGCACCTGGATAGTACTAGGACCCTTGTGCCCCGGCCCTTGATCAGAAAAAGCTGCCCGCCCTATGACCCACAACTCAAAATGAGCCTTGCGACGAGACGCGGACATTCCCCATGCTGCAGTTCCCTCCGGTCCGTTCCCGGGTTGGGTTAGGGGAACATCCGAGCGATTTCCTTCGCGGATCCAAACGCGCTCACAAGGCGCACAATAAGAATAAGATCAATAGAGACTTCATATCAAGGCTGCAATAAGAAGAAAGAAGAAAGCTAAACTTGAAGAAGATGAAACTGCCAACCATGATGATCCTTTGGATCACATTGACTATGACAATCTTCATCTTGCTTATGATCAAGAGAAGGATCATAAGTTTAGCTTTTAGATTGTTTTGTTATTTCTATTGTTATGTTTAATTTTTTGTATTTAATGCAAGTAATGAACTGAATATGAATCGTTTAATTTTTGTGGCATTTTATATTTATCCCTAGCAGCATTATGTTATGCCAAGCAGCATTAAGTTTTGAGTAATTACTAGCATTCACCCAAGCACCGATGTAAATAACAATTATACAGAAAAATTAATGGTAACATAGTGGTTCATACTGAATGATTAAAACAATAAAAATAACATAATAATGATTAATATCATCTTACATCAAGTTAAATTCAATGAAAATTATACAAATTATTTTGAATGCCTTTGTAAATATCAACAATGTTTCCACGGATTTCTTCTATTTCTTTATTCCGAAGATCAACTTTGTTCTGATGCGCCAGTATGATCTCTTGGTCTTTTTTGTTCTGTTCTTCCAACCGCGTGATTCGTTTGTTGTAAAGTTCAACCAACTGTCGTTCAGTACCATATTGGCCTGCAGAATGGCATTTGTCCCAGCACTCTTGGGTTAGGCCGTGGATTTTATATTTTTCTAGCATTGGAGGAGGAGGAGAAGTATCCCTTGAACGTTTTGTTTTCTTTGAAGGATTTGAAGATGATGAAGCCATTGCGTTCCAAACAAAAATTAAATTTGTAATGAAAAGATGAAAGAAGTTGGTTGTAATTCCTTTGTATTTATAGGCACACAGGAGTCGCAATGGCACAACGTTTAAGTTTCACAACGGTTTACAATTAAGTATTTACATTTACACCGGTTTACAATAAGTATTTAACAGTCACAACGTTTCCGAAGCAGCATTAAGTTATGCCTAGCAGCATTAAGTTCTGACTTACTAGCATTCACCCAAATTCCAATCCAAATAGCTTTGTTAGTCTAGAAACAAAGAAAACACAAGCCGTAACATATGTATCGAATTGTGACTACACTTAGATAATGTGTGACAAAATATGACTCTATGATTTAGACACCTAAATAAATACTTCATGTGACCATATATAACAACTTGAATTTAGTCACACAAACATTCAATGTGACTAATATCAAGGTTAATGATAACTGAGTTCACATTTTGCAATAAATAATAGTCACATAAATATTTCACAATGTGACTATTTTAAATATATTAGTCACATATAATACCCTTATAATGTGGCAATAAACACAATTTAGATACACATTTGTGATATGGTGTGACTATTGTAAATCCTATAGTCACATGATCGTGCTTCAATTAAATGTGATTATACACATTAGGATTTGGCAAGCAAACACACACTAAACTTTAGACACACATATTAACTTACGTGACCATATGTATCGAATTTTGGTTACACTTAATCATGTATATCTATAGTTTAGTGTGACCATATATGACATTTGGTCACACTGTTCAAGTGTGTGACATATATTTGTCACTTTTAAATGTATATCGTGACTAACGCTTCAAACTTACTTTTCAGTTGTCAAACATTTCAAATTCATATGTGGCTAAATATTCAGCAAAGAATAGCAGTCACGTTTAAATAATGTGTGACAAACTTGACTATATAATTTAGCCACATACGCAATTACTTCATGTGACCATATATCTATTTTGATCACACTCTTCAATTGTGTGACATATATTTGTCACATATGTATATCTGTAGTGTGACTAATGTTTAAAGCTGATTTGTATCTGTCACACGTCCCAAATTAAAAATGACTAAATGATCGAAGAATATTTACCAGTTACCCTTTAGTCACATAAATACACAAATGTGTGACAATAGAATTCCGAAATGGTCACACAAGTCGGATCAAGTGTGGCTATTTATTTTATTCCGGTACATTTAGTCACGTAAAAATGCTACCGTGTGACCGTTCAAAATCGATCATGTGTGACGAAAGGCCATTTTTGTACTAGTGTGTGTGTGTATATATATATATATATATATATATATATATATATATATATATATATATATATATATATATATATATATATATATATATATATATATTACACAATTGCTACTTAACGGCTAGTTTCTATCTGAATTCAAAATCTTCTATAAATACAAACGTTTACATGTTAGTTTCAAACACTTTCCATACACTATTGATAAAAAAACACACAAACGCCCCTTATGACTTGTCGTCTCGTTGTAATGTTTATGTAATGGTTTTATGATTATTAATAAAGTAATAGGTTGTTTATTAAATAAATTAGTATCAGTTTAAGGTTGAATTCGTAAATTTTATTATTTAAAAAAAAAAAAAAAAAAAAAAAAAAAAAAAAAAAAAAAAGTGAGGCCCAAAATATTGAGTTATGATAAAGGGTGTTTTTTGTGAGTTAAGGTTAAAATGTTAAAGCTGATGTGGCACTGAGTTATTAGTTAACGCAAGGTCATGACACCAAGGGCTCTAATTTCAACTTCACATCAATTAACATATATAAACAACAAACTAATGCATATACATATCACTTTCAGTGTATGCATCTGACCCATATCTACTGTTCGTATACATTCGACCTTTGATTCCTCTCATTTTAATTTCTTCATGGGAAGAGCAACCATAATGACAACCCATTAGTAACATTCAATTATTTCAAAGATCCTGTTGACTTACAAAGACGTGTCAATGGGCCAACTATTTTTTTTTGGAACGGTTCTTTCGGAGAAATCCTTGACCAATTCGAAACCCGATGGGGGAAAAACCTTCAACTTAAGCCGCCCGAAGGCACGACACTTAATTTGAAGTAAACCCTGCCTTCTCCAGATTCGAACCCTAGTGGGTTGAAACCTTCATTGAAGGACTTTGAAAGCCTAGTATCAACAGACCTTGTGATCAAAGAGGACTTCCCGGATGGTCACCCATCCGGTACTACTCTCTTAGTGGCACACTTAACAAGTTAAGTGTTTACCACTATACCACATGGTTGTTGATATCAATGGGCCAACTATAGTTGATTATGTTGAGTAAGGGGTTATTTATTTTTTTTCTAAAATTATTAAAAACATGGAAATTTGTAATTTTACACTTAGCTTTATTATTTATTTAAAAATCAACCACTAAAGTTTTATTAATTACTTCCTATTTTTTTTAGTTTTTGTTTTCATAAATTTGACACTTATATTTTTTTTTCTTAATCAAATTTCTCCACCAAATTTATTAAGTTTTATCAAAATCAATTTAATTTTGATTTTCTATTAACCAATCATATTACTCGATTTCGCTTACATGGCAAAATCGAGCTCTCCTATTGGTCTATTTTTTTTTTCAATGAGAAGGGTTTTGCAAAAACACTCCGAAATGATGTAATTCTTTTATTATATAAAAGATTAGGCTAGCTTGCTATTTTTATTACAGGTCATTGTTAATTACATTTTTAATACTTAAATTATTCAAGCAAGGTGCATTTTCTTTCTCATAATATGAAGATCATTCTGTTCACCATTTTAAACAAAGTTAATATTATTTACCAAATTTTGTAATTTTAATGGATGAAAGTTTAAAAACTAATACTAATACTCATGTAATTTTAAACAAAGTTAATATAATAAAGTACAGGAGTTATAAAGAGTAAGGGGTTATTTATTTATTTTGTTTAAAATTATTAAAAACATGGAAACTTGTAATTTTATACTTAGCTCTATTATTTATTTAAAATTCAACCACTAAGGTTTTATTAATTACTTCATTTTTTTTTTAAGTTTTTGTTTTTATAAATTTGACACTTATATTTTTATGTATTTTTTTTCTTAATCAAATTTCTCAACCAAATCTATTAGGGTTGATCAAAATCAATTTAATTTTGACTTTTTATTAACCAATCATATTGCCCGATTTCGCCTACTTGGCAAAATTGAGCTCTCCTATTGGTCTAATTTTTTTTCAATGCAAAACCCTCCAAAATGATGTAATTCTTTTATTATATAAAAGGTTAGGCTAGCTTGCTATTTTTATTACAGGTCATTGTTAATTACATTTTTAATACTTAAATTATTCAAGCAGGGTGCATTTTCTTTCTCATAATATGAAGATCAATCTGTTCACCATTTTAAGCGGGTCTTACTTCTCGGTAAAACAGACGAAGTTGTATCTCGTCCTCCTGCTATGAGTTGTTTGAGTCCTAGCAGACTTAATCAGGCCAGCTAGCCTTAAAATAATGCTCATCCCACTACAACATTTGTGGCCTTTCGTCGCATGTCGTCGCTAAAAGTAGTTGCTAAAACTTTTAGCGAGGACATGCAAGTCATCAGCATAAGCATGTCGCTAAGTTTGGCGATGACGTTCAAAGTATTTTAGCGACACATGTGATCCTCGCAAAAAATTCAGTTAAAGATATAAGAAGTGAGTCACCCTTACAAGTATTTACTAAAAATAAATCAAAAACATAAAAATAGAAATTATTAATAAATTAATTCGATATATATAAGTAAAATAATTTTTAATCCACACTTTTACACCGTCGTCAGTAAAGGTGACTGGCATATAATATATCGCCACTTTTATATACGAGGTTGGTCAAAGTCAACCCCTTTATTTATGAAAATTAATTTCATTTACTATAATTATTTTTATGTAAAAGTAATATCCAGATGTTGTTTTTAGCAACGACACATGTCGTTGCTAAAAGTCTTGACGGGATAAAGTGAAATTTGGAAGGAAAACGAAAATTTTGGGGTCAAAGGCATTTTTTTATGTTGTTTCAAGTCGGTAGTTCGGTTATGAGTTGTAGCTTTTTACATTGTGTAGGTTGTGGCCATAGATGTTGGTTTGATGCGTGCTACATGCTATGTTTAATTTGAATGTAATGATATTTGGGGTTTGGGACTGTGTAAACTGGTAAGATAATTGGATGCGATGTTGGCTTAACTTAACACCCGGTGCCGCAATGAGAATGAAAAGGGATATGTGGACATTTGTTTTTATATTTTTTATGCAATTGTCACTTGTATGTCATTGTATTGGGCAATATGTAGTTGTTCCTCGGTGTTATGAGGTCTGCGTAATAGTGAGTGTTGTACAATGTGTTTTATTTGGTTGTGGCAAAATGTATGCGTGTTCTTATTTTTATTCTTATAGGTTCATAGTTTCAGAGGTTTTCGATTGTCTTTGGAGTTCTAGATTTTATTAAGTAACTGTTCTTACGTCTGAATTCATGCTTTCAGGTTTCTGCTGGTTTTGCTGTCATGGAATTTCGACGGATGTTGCCACCATAGGTGTTCATAGTACTGTGCAGCTGCAGCACTAGGGCAGTTTCTTTTTTTTATACATTGGAAAAACCATGTCGAATTGATAAGTTTCTGTGGTTTATGATTAATATAGTATATGGGAGTGGGCACTAATATTTGTCATCTGATTATTAATAGGTTTGTTCTTTTGTTTTTAGGGTATCCAATAAATGGCAGCTTTATACGCTAATGTTGAATTGAGGAGAATGGAAGAAATCGATGTAAAGGTTTTTGTATGATACTTGCAGGACGTTTTTTGTTATGTTATTGGTTCGTATTAATCGACCATCTCAAAAGCCAAGGGAACAATTTGGTTGTTTGACGATCCGTTTAGCAGCCAAATGTGTAGTGAGGAATGGAAAGCCGTATACATATGCCGACGTTCTGCATTCACAGTGTGGAGTGATTCTAGCCCGTTGATTTTTGTTGTAAGTTGTTATGGCTAGTGTTATTACTTTATTGTGTTATGTAAAGGATGTCATTTTTTTAACCATTTGCCTATTGTTATTACTCTTTGGGATTATTTATAAGTTACCAGGTTTGACACTAACTTATTGTTGGTTTCACATTTATGCTATCACTAATACTTTTGACCGGATATACTTCATGCTATCACCAATACTTTACTTTGTTTTTACTAAGTTGTTGTGTGTTTTGCGGTGACGGTGGATAGTTGGAGAATAATGATAAATGCAATCAAGAATTTAGATGATCAAAATCTAATTATCATATAGAAAATTACCTACTGGTATGATTTTTAACCTTTGTAATACTTGATAATTACTTTGTGTCGGTTATATAATATATTAATAAATTTTAAACAGGAGCATACGTAGCTGTGAATGATACTGAGAAAAGGAAGTTTGATGGTGTGAAGAAAATAAACAATATTTGAATAGAAATATCATACGTAGCTGTGAATGATACTAAGAAAAGAAAGCTTGATGGTGTGAAGAAAATAAACGATATTTGGATGGAAAGATGCTAATTTCCAATGAGCTGCATATGTTCTTTCTTTGCCGTTATTGAGGAAGATAATATTGTGTTGGACAGCTAGTCGAGCTAGAAAGGTATGATACATTGGTGAGACCACTTAAAATGTCAGTTTTACTTGCTATTAGTGCAGATAGCGGGTATGAGTGACCGATTGAGTGTGGGTTGACTAATGTCTCATACTTCTCTAACCTGACAATCTATTTTATGTTACCATTGATAAAAAAAGCTCTCCGTGTCGTGTTTATATGTAACGGAGGTCTACTTTTATTTGTTATAGTGTGAAATCAAATTTTAGAAGTTTGTATGGTATTTCTATGTAATGAATGTCTACTTATATTTGTTATCAAATGAAATCGAAATTTAGATGTGTTGTTTTATAGTATTTGGTTGAGCCGATCTTTATTTAGAAAAAAAATGTTAAAAACATTCTGCAGCAACAAGCGGGTTGGAATCCTTTTTTCTAACATTGCACTTACATATCTCAATTTGCTCATTAGTTGCATAATGTGTTGACCGTCCATATATGGATAAGATTGCATATAAGAGGACCATGAAGAACAACAAAATTATTTTTATTTTCTACTCCATCTCCATCTGATAACTCTGTTTCCGAGTTTTTATTTGGAGTAAAAAGAAAAAAAATGGAGAGGAATATGAAAAAAATAAAAAATTGCATTCTCGAGTTTTTTTAAGAGAAAAGAAGAGTAAAGAGGAGGAAATTATGCCAAATTTTGTTTGCTAATCTTTTTTCCAAATTAGGATGATTTTGAGAGAAATTGATTTTAAAAGCTTCTTTTGGTTATATCCTCCTTCTTTTCTTTCTAACTCGAGAACGCAAGAATAAAAATCAAAAATTTTTCCTCTCCTCTTCATTCTCTCTTTCTTCCTCTCCTTATTTCTCTTCTTTCCATTTTATACTTGGGAACAAATATCATATCTATCCACCAAAGTCTACTTTCATTTGTTAAAATATAAAATGGACACTTATTATAACATATTTCAAAATAACAATGCGAACAATTAATATGAGACAGAAGGAGTATATAACATTTGTCAATCAAATGTTGATGTATATAATATTTGTCAACAAAATATTACTAGTATTGTTTTATCTATTGTAACATTTGGTTGAGTTCCAAAACACCCACTCAAAGTTTAATAAGTCACTACATTATCCGGATACAATAAATTTAGACTTTAACATCCCTTTGAGTTTAAAATTATAATGAATTAACCCCTGCACTCATTAAATTCTATCTTTTTAGTCCAACTTGAAAGATAAAGAAACGTAACACATTTGTTGAAAACGACCGAAATACGTAACAAACTTATCACTGATCATAATTGCTAATTCTTTCAAATTTTATCGCTAATTTGACTAAAATGCCTCCGTGTTCATCCATTTCGATTTTGTTCTTGAAGTTACATCTTTTTAATGTTTTCACCTGCAACGTAACTAATTCACATAATCCGATTAGCTACTATTAAATCCTTAAACACTCATATTGTCACACCTTTAAACACCAAGAAAGCACACACTCGTGAATTTAATCAAATCCTCAATTATCTAATTCCCTTAAATAATCAGTTTTTGAGTATTGTCTACAACAAAACTAATTCAAATTATTCGACTTACCACTAAATCCTCATATACTCATAACATCACACCTTCAAATTGCATTACATCACATCAATATTCTCTTGAAAGTCAACAGGATCTGGGAATCTTTATAACTCCTGTAATTTATAATATTAACTTTGTTTAAAATTACATGAGTATTAGTATTAGTTTTTAAACTTTCATCCATTAAAATTACAAAATTTAGTAAATATGCAAATTAGTTTTAATATATGTTAAACATTTTAAAACTAATGTTAGTTTTAGACTTTCATCCATTAGAATATATTTTTAAATAATGACTCATGTTATTTTATTTATAATTTTAATTTATGCGTACACAGATTTGAATATTAAATACGACTAAACTATTAGGGTAACAGGAATATAAATATCAAATGATAAACACGAGTTAATGTAATATGAAAATAAATACGTGATTCTACTTATAACAAGGACACATGAAATTGTTATTTAAAATTATATATGGATATCCATAAAAACATTTTAAAAACTTTATGGAGCATATTTTAACTTTATCAACGCTCATTATGTGCTACTAAATATCACAAACTTATGAAAACACAATTTTCCAAACAAAAAGGTATATTAGTGAACATGGTGTGATGGTTATTCATAATCAAATAAATGAATCAATCTTCAAAGCTATTTAAATATGCTACATATTTTAATGAAAATATAAGTAAAAGAAATATACCACAATTACAAAACATATCGTAAATTGATAGCACGAGTTTGCAAAACTAAAAGCATATATCACTAATATCTCATGCAAGTCAAGTATAATAATGTGATTTTGCTTGAATACTAAAATATAATTTTTAATCCAAAAGCATTATCCTAAAATAATAGGTAGATTATAACATATATACATATGATTTTTTATTTTTAGTCCACCAAATAAAAACCATTTGAAACATGTTAATTGATTCATTTGATAATCGATAATAATACATAATCAAAATGAAATTTTAAAAATCCTGCGCGTACACACATATTATAACTAGTATCTTATATATATATATATATATATATATATATATATATATATATATATATATATATATATATATATATATATATATACTAGAAAGGGGCCCGCGCGGTGCGAGGGCGGATTGTTGGGGTGAAGAGGAGGGAGGTGGTTGTTGGGGTGGTGGTTGAGGTGGTTATAAATTGTTGGGGGTGGTTGTTGAGGTGGTTATAAATTGTTGGGGATGATTGCTAGGGGTGGTTGTTTCCATAATTAGTAAGTAAAAGTCTGAATTTTTAAGCCTTTCTAATTATAGAATAGTCCCAAATACATTATATAGTAGTATATATATATATATATATATATATATATATATATATATATATATATATATATATATATATATATATTCGATCTTATCAAGTCATACTAAATGTCAACTCCTTGGAAGGAGAGGTGTGCCATCGAGTTTATATTTAATAATTGTCCATTTTAAGTCGTTCGAATAGAAAATCCTGGGCGCCATTTTTATATGATAACGTCATGCATGTGATGGTCATTAGTACAGCATATTATATTAACAAATGATCGATTAACCAAATTGTTAATTTATTAATTATGTCCTACAAGCAATGTTGAATATTTAACTGTTTCTTACTATCGAATTACAGGATCATTCTAATTCACAAACTATTACAAAGAAAAGTGCATTAGTAAGAAGCTCTTTAAGCTTGAAGTCATCATGTCACCGGTGATGATGGAGCCATTATTGTGAATTTACTTAATTTTGTTCATCATTTCACTTGTACTTCACAAGGTAATATTACATCACTGTTTGCTAACTTCATCGATTACGTTTCAATGGTTTCCATGTCTTTGATTCTCCCTTTTGTTCTGCATCGTTACTATTCTGGATACATGCATGGTCATTACAAATAATAAATTCATGTGCCAAAACACAGATTTCAAAATTCACCAAAATTAACTGAAATAAATATGGGATAAAGTTTGTCTTTGATTAAAGATCATACGTATTTCGTTGCAAAAATCGTTAATCGGTAGTCGGTCGGTCGGTCGACCTCCTATAGCTTGTAATTGGTCTGGGTTGGATTAATCCGATTGGCATTTCCAGGAAGTTTTTGGTATTTTCGACTGAGTTTTGGATATTTCCGGTGAGTTTTAGGAATTTACGGCAAGATTTGCCTTATACCAATAATTGTAGAAAGATATAAACAATTATTATAAGTGATTAAACAAGTTTTCTGGCGTGTTTATGGTATTTCCGACAAGATTTGCGGGTTTCCAATAAGTTTAATCACCGTGTTTATGGTATTTCCAAAAAGGTTGTTGGCCGTTTAGCGCCTAGGCGGCGATTAATCGGCCTTGTAGATTTTATTTTATTTTATTTTTTATTTTTTATTTTTTGCAACACTGGTATTTCATATGACTTGTGATATAAAGGAAACACATATATATATCGTACCAAAAAGGTACACGGACTTGGGATGGTTCCGCCAAATACCATTTTTTATTATTATTATTTTTTTTTCATATATATATCCTGCCATTTCTGTTTTGGTTCTCATCTGAGGGTATATTTAGGTGTGATAAGAACATGAAAGCTAGGAATATGTCAACACAGTAGTGTATGTAAAAGCAACTCGCTTACTCGTGTTTTGAACACTTTTTTATTTTACTGGAAATGGCGACTATAATCACGGTTCCGTTAAGATGGTATAGCAACTACTGGTTAAGAATTTACAGTAAGTGGATTGTGTTTGGCAAATTTGTAGCAGCTCTAATGGTTAAGTCGTGAGTTGTACTTATACAAAGATCTTAAGCACATATGAGGCCTTTTGATATTGAGTCGTTAAGTCTTCTGCTTTGGAAGGACTTTATGGCTTAATATTGTTAAGGGAAATGTAGTATCTGTTTAGTGAGAATGTGAAGTTTTGAGAATGTTGGTTTAATGGATTTAAATCTGCATATCTTTTACTTGTTGATGAAAATCATGGGCATGTCCATCTGATTCCATAGTTTGGATTCCATAGTTGTGGGTTGTACTAATTTGTCTATATACTGTAAATATGATAAATGACACGACGCACATAGGAAAAGCCCAATTGGTAAACACAATTGGTTAAGGGTAAAAATGATAGTTTTTTATTACCATTTTTTTCATAATATAATTAAAGCTGTAGCTTAGTCATTCCAACCTCTATAGGAATAAAAAAATAAAAAAATAAAATTGGAGTTTGCTCTTTTTTTTTTCTTTTTTTTTTTTTTTTTTAATCTTATATGCTGATCTAAAATACCATGCATGTTTGTTTCTAGCTTAGTTAAGACGGCACTTTCGCAAAACTTTTTTAAGACTTGGTAATGTAATATTCTGGATCATTCTTCTTGCAATATTTACTAATTAACTTAAAATTTTCTGAGTTTTTTTTTTTTACCATAATATTGGTTTTACAACCATGGGACCTAATGAATAGCTGGTACGGGCACGCAGAGGATGGTTTTATTTTGTAGGTACACAATAAGACAACAATCACAATCTCATTTTCAATCTCAGAACCTCTGTAACAAGTTCAGCAGACTAGCAAGTCCAGTGCTGCTTACTTTATTTGTTCTGATAGTTAGCAGCGTGGAGGTTACCGAGTCACGGTTTTTTGTTAAGACATTGCCAGGCTTGGTTGGTGATCTTCCCTTTACTCTTGAAACTGGGTAAGGTCATGAACTTTATAATAGAATCTAGTTCTATATGATTATTTTCCTTTGGTATATACTATATAGTATGGTAGATATACTAACTCTAAACAAAACAATATGGTTTAAGTTACATTGGAGTTGGAGAATCTGAGGATGTGCAGTTGTTTTACTACTTCATTGAGTCTGAAGGGAACCCGAAAGATGACCCTCTAATGCTTTGGCTCACAGGAGGCCCTAGTTGTTCTGCTCTTTCGGGCCTTTTGTATGAAATAGGTATATATCTTAATTACATCTCCATATCAGTGCCAAAACATATTTGACTTAATTTTCCAACTTTATTAGAAAATTAAATTGATTCATCTGTAGTCAGGTTAATCATATAAGTTACTTCTCTAAGCTGCATTAAATGATATAAGTGTTAGAATATGAGAATCATGACAATCATAAAAAGGTAAACACATTTGCGGAAGCGTAGGAACATCTATAACACATAAGAGATTAACATAAATTAAATAGGAACGTACCGTGGTGATTCTAGCCCGAACAAGAATCAAAAGCAATTGTTTTTAACAATATGAAGAACCCTAATTAGGGTTTATATGGATCAATGATTAACCCCTTACCGTTTTGTTAATCGATCCCTTGATAATTACTAAAGTAAGTAATTACCTCGTTCTTGTACACACAAACTACCAACGAATAAAGGTTTGATGCAAGTAAACAAAAACACTTATTTTGGTTTAACCAAAATCGATCCATGATCCCTTTGGAGGGGGTGAACCATCGGCCAAGAAAGAAACAAGACAAAGAAAAGATTTAGGGTTTAGTGTGTGTGCACAAAAGATGTGAAACCCTAATCCTTGGCCTTGTATATATATACTAGAGGATATCTTGGTGACCAAGAAAGCATGGGTCAACCCATGGGGATGGGCTTCGACCGGCCATACCACCCAAGGGGTGATTCTAGATCTTTCTTGACTCCCAAGTTACACTGTAGTCCTTATCTTTCGTTACTAATGATAGTTAGTCCATACGATTAATAACTAACGACCATTTAGTCCATTAAGTGTTTATAAATATATATATACGATACGTTTAACATATATATATATATTTATTATTCATTATTCTTGTTTGTAAAGTGTGCAATCCCGAGGTCTCGGTTTCGATACTAGACATTTACATATTAATATTTATCCATATATTTAACAGCTCCCACTTGGATATCTATTAATAGTAAAATGACATTGGTTAGCGTCTTGCAACACTCCAATGCCCCTAGTTCAATCCGAGCTAGGTTTCCTGAAAAACCTTTAATGATTTATCATTATAATTATCCTTTCATTACTAATACCACATTAATAAAGATGTGAGGTTCTTTATTAAATTTCTGTTTCTCGTCTCTTTATGATTTAACAAAATTACCAAAACATCTGAACGTATTCCAGATAGACTTTGGGCGTGGCCACGCAAACATTTTGTCAATCCTACGAGGGGCCCAGCAGTATTAAACTTCTGAACAAATCAGAAGGAACAAATTCTCTCTTGACTACAAGAATAACCCATGAACTTTGCAACACTTCTGAAAACAACCCTTATGACTCCCTGTTACGGTGAGCGGTAAATTGCTTCACAAAAATGCACTACATCCATGACACTTATCTGGTATCTCAAGTCTGAGGATAACTTTAAATATGATTCTCACATTAAATATTAAATCATATTATTGGGATAAGTCCAATATTCAATTCATCGAATATCATGTGAAATTGATATGTCAACGCATCAATATATTTTCAAGTATATTCTTAACCAATACTCAGATTTGTCTTAATTTAATGATATTCCCATATCATTAATCGACAATGGACAATTTAAAATAACATTAAGTTATTCACGGATTTAAACATGCAAATATAGGACATAATTTATTATTAATGAAAACAAACGTACTAAGTACTTTAATTCATTATAAATAATAATTGCTTAATGTCCTTTATCCAAATACTAAATAAATCAATGCATGATAATTCTAGTTAATGAATCTTGTCTCAAGTAATAACTTGAAGACAATTATGCGTCAAGTAATGACAATCATACTTGTTGACAAGGCATTATTTCAACTAACTTTGATCTATCTGAATTTTGAGAATACTTCTTTCAAAAATTCAATAATTAAAATTCTTGTATGTGTATATCCAACTATCTTGATATAGCTACATAATTCTTCATAAATAATGTGATATCCTCAATCACCAACTTATGACAATCAAACTTTCAAACCTTTTAAAGTTTAAAGTATTCTAATTCTTTAATGTTTAATGCAACTAGGCTCTTAGTTGAGCACAACTAGTTCTCATGAAATCCTTCATGACTAGTTATTGATTGTCATCTCAATCAACCAGCATCATTGTATATTAAACACAATATGCTCTTAAAATTTTCCGTAAACTTAATATCCAATGTGTAATGTTTAGGAGCTATTCCAATTTGAGGATCATTATTCTAATTTCAAACATTTTTCATTAGAATATCTATTACACACGTTATATAATAACTTTTAATTGGATATCAAATATTGTCAAATCATTTAAGCACTTAAGCATGATACAACAATAATACAATGCACATGAAAATCCTTCAGTCAAACTTAGATTTATATTCATGTTCTATCTTTTCATAATATATATCCATTTTCTAAATGATATATTATGTTCTATTAGAATTTATTTACCGCACATGTTTATTTAATAATAAACTTTTGTTCCAAGGTTGTATGTTTTATTTTCTAAATCTTCCACTTACAGTTTCATTCCAAACTAAGTCTTAACATTTCACTTATATGGAATGTAACTTCTTATATGTTATACAACATATATGATTTAGTAAATCAAACATAATACTCCCACTAGCTTTCAGAAATACTTAGAAATTACCTTATTTTAATTATAAACCTAAATATAGATTTAATAATTTATCATAAGAATAATCTCCTAGATGCATGCATTTATCCATTCATGGATTATTGCACTTTGTACACTTCTAAAGATTTTCTTGAATTCATAAACTCTTTTTGATTACTTATCGTCCTCGCTCAAGTAATTATTCAAGAAAGAGTTTTTGATATTCATTGTCAAATTTCATATTCATATAAATATGACAATTAACCATCTTTGTATCTTTAATGTGCTTAGGAAAGAGTATTCAATCATAGTTAATTGCTTAAGTATAATTAATAATCTTGTAATAAGACATGCATTAAGATATGTGTACACTTTTGTCCATATGATTATTTCACAAAGATTTAAACCACTAGGGTTACATTATCTTTGAATAAACTCATCATCATTCTCTAACTATTAAGAATTAAGATAGACCAAATTTTCTAAATTTGAATATCTTTATGAACAGCATCTATAACATTCATATTATGAGTAATTTACCCAATTCATTATTTTGGTAATACTACATCATATAATCATCAACATATTAATTAAATATATGAGATATCCAAGTGGATCTATGAATGATAATTCCATCATCTTGAGGTTTATCATTTACATGTTAAGCCTCATCATGATTTTAACTAGTGTGGTCTTAGAAGATTATGTATCTTGTGATTCTATCTTTTCAAGATAAAATACTCCCACTTGCCTTTAGCATTATATAGAATATAAGTACTTAGCAATTAGAGCAACAATCCAATTTTCTCTTTTAGGACTTTACAAATACACATTGATAGTTCTTTGTTAATAACCTTCACATAAGTAACTTAACAAATTCATAACTTCAATTTTAAGACTTAATGTGATTCATCACACTTCATAATTCAATAACGTCTTATTAATCTTCTAGGAGTCTAATTGAGTATATTCAAGCCATACTCAATTTCTAACCTTGATAACTTTTGGAAGAAAAGAAGTCATAGTTATCTTTAATCAAACAATCTAACAAGAGTTTGATTCCCTAACTGAACATACTATCCATATGTGGTACTTCAATTAGAATTAATATTGTAAGAAGATCTAACAATTTATATAAGATAACCATATTCCTGTTGGCATACTTATTTACCAACTAAGTCAACTTAATGGTATAATAGTATTTCCAAACCAATTGCATGCTTTATAACATAAGTACTTTTGACCAAGTCACTTCATGTTTATGTCTTATAAAAACATAAACTTGTTATAATCCCACCATACTATATTAATCATTGATCAACTCAATGACTTCTTGTATATGTCTTAATTAAAAGACCATAACAAGCTAACGTCTTACTTTATTATAAGTCTTGTAATGCTTAAAAAACTTCATGTTTATAACTATACAATAAATTATAAACATGTATAATTAAAGTAATCATGAACACCATCATTTGGTTTCAATAAGATTTTCAAGTTAACACACTACTTTATTTATTTATGTCATTCTAAGAATACATAATTATTGAAGTAGTTTTATATTACTTCATGCATTTATGTCATTCCAATAATACATAAATATTAAAGCTGAAGTAGTATTGTTATTTGACACTATGTTCTAATAGATATCTAATTTAGAAACTGTAAATTATCCATGTTGGTCTCACGCATACATGGAAATTCACCTTGTTGTTAATATTTAGTCTGCGTCTCACGTTTACTGAATTTTAACACCAAGTGTTTCTAAGATTAGATGTATTAATCTAATTAGAATTATAATCTCTTACTTTGCAATTAAGAGAGTCCTTTAAATCATATACTTATGTGTTGTACTTTGCACATAATGAAGATTTCTCCCACTTGTGCATGGTACAACACCATGTATAATTTAAACAACACGCACGCGTTTGTTAATTTGAACAATATGATTTGTGTCATTAACATAACTTAGTAGATATAGAGTTTACTCAATCAATCAAGGAAACATACATTACTATCCTTGAAAATATTAGTGTCTATATTTGGAAAGGCATTACCTTGAGATATTCAAAAGATAATCTAAGTTACAATCAAGATAATAAGTCTTGTAACTCCCACTGAATTAGAGAACATTATAATAATCCCTTATTCAGCCATAAGAACACAATACTCCCACTGAATTTGACAACATTGTAAATGTTTCATTAATCAGTGAAAGGAAATAGTGTACTTGTTTACTTTCCTACATCTTTTAAGAAAAACCCATTCAAACAATTATATAGGTTATAAAAGGATGTAATCTACTACATAAATGTGATTCATCACATTCCAAACTATTAACTTGAAAAAATTGGGCATGCAATTTCTTCCTTTATAGATTTACCATTCCAACAATTGTATGTAGTATCTTTAAATGGTCAAACCAAAACAACTAGATAAAATAATCTAATTCGTCGTTTACCATTATGCAGTAATCAGTCTAGCTTCTAATTTAATAACTCATAAGGTGCATATACTCTTACTATTAAAGTTTGCTATGAGTTATGTATTTAGAGTTTAGACAATTCTAATCATCCTGTTGTACCTTTCTCATTCATGAAAAGGAATAGAATTTAAGTCTCACACTTCTCCTAATGGAAAGAAGACTATATTTATTCTTTTTGTAAATATTGACTCTAACCAAAAACCTAAACGGGTGTAGATCAATTAAAAGAATAACTTACGTTTACGATTTTGAGTTGCATTAATACATTTAAAGAATTTACAAAATTCAATTTTAGTATTTTCGATAATTTATATTTCCAAGAAAATATAATACCCAAGGATATATTCATATAACCAACATATTTTCTTGAAAATCTAGGATCCAACTTTATATAGATTCCACCACATCAGTTGATATGCTAGTGATGAAAGTATAAAAGATGGTAATCTGTCGAACAATAATTGGCAAACACTTTTCCAATTCCTAGATCATTATGGGATTTACATCAAATTGATTCATCAATTTGTCATGTAAGCATGTTTCATCCCATCTCATGCCTTAAGCTCTAGGTCTCACGCATCAACTTAATTAAGTCTTCTAACTTAGAAACTGCAAATTCTCCATGTGTGGTCTCACGCACACTCGGAAATTTACCTTGTCATTAAAATTTAGCCTGCGTCTCACGTTTACTAAATAAAAACTTCAAGTGTTTCTTATAGTTAGATGGCATGTAACTTAAATTTTTAGGGTATAAATTTTTGATGTGAAAATCAAAACATGTATAAAGATGCATGCACTCATCTTTATAACATAAGTTTTCAAAAAAAACTTTTTATATCCAATTCGTGAAATTAATACACAAAGTTTTACTTGAGGTTTATGCCAAAACCCTAAGATGACTTTCTACAATCATGATATAAAAAATAATTCGTTTAAGACATATTCAAGATTGTGATAACCACGGCAGACTCTAAGGCTCTTTTCTAAGCCTTCAAATCACGGTTATGAATATCATCTTAAAAGACTTAATTTTAAAAGCATACTTGTATAAAACATCAATTAAGCAAAAGTTTATGGATTCAATCTCAAAATTATGTAATAAAGTGTGAATTTTGCTAGTCTCGCCTGGGAGCTGATTACCGTGCGAATCGGACCACTAGCGGCACTTAAGACCTTGCAAGATTCTTACTTTATCACATTAGGGTTTCACCATTATTAGTCCGTATTATTTTCTTTATGGAAAAATTACCCTTTTATTGCTTACAACCGTGTCCAACAATCCAACAATAAAACAAGTAATAAAGACAAATAAAAACAACTAATAACATAACAATTATAAAGGTGAAACAATTAGCCACATGCAATCTTGTTAAAAAGATCCTAATAAAATCAATTCTAGGTATAATATGTATAT
Source organism: Artemisia argyi (assembly GCA_030686995.1). Classification (NCBI taxonomy): domain Eukaryota; kingdom Viridiplantae; phylum Streptophyta; class Magnoliopsida; order Asterales; family Asteraceae; genus Artemisia; species Artemisia argyi. The sequence continues at coordinate 278,174,005 of CM060708.1, forward strand.
AATTAACTAGGGCCTTCACCTCTTAATGGAAGTGAGCCACATACATTGACAAGTCAATTGCGTAGGCCAAAGCTAATCACATACCACATAGCACATAATTGATTTTAATAATTATGGGGTCTTCCCCAATATAAGATCTATCTAAACATGTGAAAAAACTTAACAATTAATAAACAATTAATAACCCATAACTAACATGCATGTTTCGTCATGGATCAAAGCATAACAATTACCAATTAGGTCAAGGATACGCCCAAATAACACATAAACATGTAGGCAACCTAGGGTTTCTAATCCAATTAATTAATAAAACCACAAACCCTAATTAGGGTTAATGGAATAAATCGACCCCCCCCCCCCCCCAAAATTAGGGTTAGGGTAAAAAAAAAAACAAAACCCTAGATCCAAAACATGTATCTAACACAATCAAAATTCGTTTTTTATGTGTTTTATGTAATCAATTACATGTTATAGCAAGCTCGTGATACCACTGTTAGAATATGAGAATCATGACAATCATAAAAAGGTAAACACATTTGCGGAAGCGTAGGAACATCTATAACACATAAGAGATTAACATAAATTAAATAGGAACGTACCGTGGTGATTCTAGCCCGAACAAGAATCAAAAGCAATTGTCTTTAACAATATGAAGAACCCTAATTAGGGTTTATATGGATCAATGATTAACCCCTTACCGTTTTGTTAATCGATCCCTTGATAATTACTAAAGTAAGTAATTACCTCGTTCTTGTACACACAAACTACCAACGAATAAAGGTTTGATGCAAGTAAACAAAAACACTTATTTTGGTTTAACCAAAATCGATCCATGATCCCTTTGGAGGGGGTGAACCATCGGCCAAGAAAGAAACAAGACAAAGAAAAGATTTAGGGTTTAGTGTGTGTGCACAAAAGATGTGAAACCCTAATCCTTGGCCTTGTATATATATACTAGAGGATATCTTGGTGACCAAGAAAGCATGGGTCGACCCATGGGGATGGGCTTCGACCGGCCATAGCACCCAAGGGGTGATTCTAGATCTTTCTTGACTCCCAAGTTACACTGTAGTCCTTATCTTTCGTTACTAATGATAGTTAGTCCATACGGTTAATAACTAACGACCATTTAGTCCATTAAGTGTTTATAAATATATATATACGATACGTTTAGCATATATATATATATTTATTATTCATTATTCTTGTTTGTAAAGTGTGCAATCCCGAGGTCTCGGTTTCGATACTAGACATTTACATATTAATATTTATCCATATATTTAACAATAAGACACTTTCATATCCGAACTTTTTGGATCAATAGTACCTACTATGTATTTCAAATTTGTACAGCTTAAAATTTACTAAACTAAGTACTGATATCTTTTAGTGTCATCAGTAAGAATGTAAGATTTCCCTGAAGTGTTTCAATATGTTAGCTGCAAAGTGCTTACTTTAGTGTAGTAAAATTTTGAACCATTTTACATTTTTTTTTTTAATTTATTTATTTATTTATTTGCGGAGAACATAAACCATGGTATTCTCTACAGTGCTAAAGAACATTAAATGCAATAAATGAATAAAAATGAGGGTAAAATGTTATATATTGTAAGTCTAATATATAAGCTTAAAACTACTGTATCCTTTGTTAATCTCACCCTTTACTTTCAAAGGAGCAGATAGAAAACTAACCCAATATACATAATATAGAAATTTAATTGTAACTGACAGTTACTTTTGTGGTTTTGTGCAGGCCCGTTCACAATTAACGATGCTAAATCCAGATTTGAAAATAAGCCAATAATTGAGTTCAACACTCACAGTTGGACAAAGGTGTTTAATATTTACAGTGTTTGTTTACTTAAGCATACACAATCATTAATGTAATTAAACTAAGTTACCACTTTGATGCAAAATAAGAAACACTCACTCTCACGAAATGTGTCACATTTACATATTTAGAAGACATAAAGATTTCAAGCCAATACGATAATGATTGACTCAAATAATTAGAATTTCAGTTGATTTAGAGTAGAGGAATAGTGTCCTTTTTTATCAAGTGTTTTCAGTCTTGTTCGTTTCTATCAAAAATGTAAGGTTGGTCATATCTTAGTAAATTCTAAATGTGTGTAAGGTTATGAACCTTATGAGTACTACTTATTTCTTGATATATTAAGTTGTCATTACATTGTAGGCGGCCAATATAATATTTCTTGATCAACCAGTTGGATCTGGATTCTCCTATGCAAAAACTCCTGAAGGTTACCTAACAAATGATACATCAACAGCAATGGATGTTTACAATTTTTTGAGGATGGTATGTCAATCCTCTTGATGAAAGCACTTGCTTTTCCACATATTTTACTATATCATGCATATATACTTATATAGATGACATATTACATATTCAAGGAATATGCACGTTAGGAAATATGTTCGAACTCATAAATGTTTAGGCCTGATCAAAACAGTCAACTCGTGTCAACTGGTCAATAGCTTTTACTTTACTCATTTGACCCATTTTTATATTGGATCGTAATCTTCATCTTCTACCTTATACACATGCATGTTGCTATCTTATCCTTGAAATGGACAAGTTAACAATTGTGCAAATCACCTAGTCAGTATTTAAGGCATGTAAATATCAGATGCATCTCATGTCATTCAAGCATCAAGGGAAGATTGCAATTTGTTTGTTCTGGAAACTAACTAAAACAAACGATTTCTTGGTATGTCTATCGTGACAGTGGCTTGTAGATCATCCAAAATTTCTAAACAATCCATTGTATATTGGCGGTGATTCCTATATGGGCATAGTGCTACCGATGGTCGTTCAGGAGATATATAATGGTACATCTAAATAAGTCATTGCCATATCGCCACTTTATAACATAAACATTTGACTCTTAATATGAATCATGTCTATCTCTTGAAATAGATAACAATGTTTCCTTGTTTCGTAGGTAATGAAGTTGGAGAAAGGCCACGGATGAACATCAAGGTACAAATTAGATATTCATTTGAATTATTTATATTTCTTAATTATCAGCAGCTATATTTTGTTTTGTCCTCTTTACGATACTAAAGTGAACTGTCAGTGAATGGGCTTGACTGCACTAAATTTGTTGTTTCGCACGTGTTCGATCAAATATTTACATAACTTTCTATGGACACTACTAAATCTGATAATTTTTTTCCAACTTAGGGGTATCTGCTTGGTAATCCTTTGACAGACCGAAGTGGAGACTATAATTCAAGAATCCCATTTGCTCATAGTAAAGCACTCTTATCAGATGAAATCTACAAGGTAAAAAGCACAAAATAAAGTATCGAGATGTTTCTTGCACCAAACAACAATTCAATTTTATCAAAAAATGAGTTGTACATGTTTACAGTCATGTAAGGATAATTGCCATGGTGATTACTTGAACGTAGATCCTAACAACAGTTTGTGCATACATGATCTTCAAGTGGTGGCAAAGGTAAAAGGGTTAGATTATTATTAGGTAATAATGTTAGCATCTAAATATAGATGAAGGATATATTTAAATGATTTCATATTTCAATCTGTAGTGTCTTGACCGAATTTTCATTGGCAACATAGTAGATCTTGCATGTGAAAGTCCAAATACCTTGAATTCTTATATGTTCTCGAGGGAAGTGAGATCTCTTGACAAGACCTCCGTGAACATGTCATCATCACCTCAAGCTAAGATGCCAGCAGTTTGTCGAGTACGATTCTCTCTTTGGAATAAGATAAATTATTTTAAAAAATGAGATAAATGGACTTCTTGAAACTATATATTAATAGCCTTTTTTTCTTATATATTTGTCTTTTGCTTATACATATCCCAGGAAGACACTTATTCTTACTCCGCCATTTGGGCTAATAGAAGAGATGTGCGAGAAGCACTTCACATTCGTGAGGTTTTCTTAGTTCACATGAGTTCTCATCATGTTTCTTTCGACTATGTCAGTTAATTATAATTAATCTCATGATCGATTACCAGGAATTTGATGATATCGAGTGGGTGCGATGCAATGATACTATGACATTTGATTTTGATAAGAAAGACTTATCTTATACACACAATGTCATGAGTAGTGTCAACTATCATCAACGTCTTGCTGATACACATATTCGAGCTATTATATACAGGTATTGATCTTTATTATTCTGCTTCTTCTCATTTATGTGTTGAGAGCAAAAGTTATTCCATAACGGCTTGTTTTTCCCCTTTGTGCTGTACAGTGGAGATCATGACATGATGATCCCATATTTGGGTACACTAAAATGGATTGGATCACTAAATCTGTCAGTCATAACTGATTGGAGACCATGGTTCGTTGACAAACAAGTTACCGTGTTAGTGGTGTTATTTCACTTATAGCATTAGCTAGCAGCCATGAACTTTTTTCATTAAGATTAATACTTGAGATATTTTTAATCGGCCTCATGATGCTATATATTTTCTTGCAGATACACAATGAAATACTCGAAAAACAACTACAACTTGACATATGCTACTGTAAAGGTGAGAAGTCTGCCGCCTACTACAAGTTTTATTTCATTGCAATGCGTGCCTTAAGTGACATGATCCTGATTTTTTACCTTTTTGTGTTGTCGAAGGGAGGAGGTCACACAGCTCCAGAGTACAAACCTAAAGAGTGTTTAAGCATGCTTGTGAGGTGGCTCGCAAACGACACTGTGGATATTCAACTGTAGTCCGTAGATTTTGATGCGTGTTTCTTATGTTGTAAAAATCCATTCGTATGTTTATTTATATGTATCATTATGAAGTAGAAACATTAACCCTGTCACAGGCCAATGGTTCTTGAGTGACTTGTTAAATGGCAATGATGTGCCTGATTGTGATCACGCTTTTTTTTTTTTTTTTTTTTTTTTTTTTTTTTTTTTTTTTTTTTCTCTCTCTCTCTCTCCTTATGATAGAACTAGTTATAATACTCGTTAACCCACGAGGTTTTGTTTAATTTTTTTATTGATTACGTATTATTGTCGAATAAATGAAAAAAAAAAATTACGTGTGATAAATTGTTTTACTTGTTCTTTACAAAATAAGAGAAAGATTGTTTATAAATATTCATATTATGATTCTTGACATGCATGGGACGTTAGTATTAATTACAAAGGTCGTGATCCCTTGCATAGTGGAGAAAAATACTCACAGTATACAAGGAGGTAATTAATTCGTTAGACTAATTAATTAACTAATAGGCCGCTATTTATTAGGTAATGGACTAGACCAAAAACTAATATGGGAAGCCGATATTAGTTATAGAGGTCGGCCACATGTAGAGAAAAAGAAGATAGGAAAAACACTTGAGTGCTAAGTGTAAATACAACAAATTATATTGGGATTAGGTGTAATCTAATCTTATAACTTGAAAAACCTAGTCATTCAAACAAGCACTCGCTCTTAGGGTTTCAGTTTTTGATTTATTCCAAGGCTTAACACAAGTGTTGTTTGAAGTAAGATAGTGAGGATTGAAGAACTAGCATTCGGGTGATACACAAAGACGTGTTGTGTGGATATCAATAGAGGTCATCTACTTTGATGACTTATGGATTTCGTATGGTTACAATAGGGAAAATCTACATGTTCCTCATATTTCTTCTTTCATTTTCAATTACTCATTTCTTCTTCTTATTTTTTTCACCACTTTCCCCACATCTTCTCATGAATTTCGGTTTTAAAAAATTTAAAATGTCAAAATTATGTTATGATCTTTGTTTAATTTCATCATATATTAATTCAATCGCTTCAAATTACAACAATTTTCATAAATGTGAATTTCATGAAAATTAGAGTTTCATTGACATTAAGGGTGCGTTTAATTGAGGGAAAACACCCTTTTTTCCACAAAATGTTTTGTATAAAACAAGGAAAACAGAGATCGCGTTCAAATTAGTGTTTTACAACAAAATTCTCAACAAAACACAAAATTCCTATTTCCAACTTTAATACACAAAACTACAAAACAAATTTTTATTTTTGTTTTCACCTATTTTCCATTAAAATACCCCAAATCCAAATTCGTTAGTTGTTTTACGTTTTCGACTAATTTTATAGGTTTTCGTCATATTTTTTATTTTTTCGTCAGATGTTTTACGTTTTCGTCTGATTTTTGATGTTTTCGTTCATTTTTTTACGTTTTCGTCAGATTTTTTACTTTTTCGTTCAATTTTTTACGTTTTCGTCCGTTCTTTTAAGTTTTCGTCATATTTTTTATGTTTTCTTTCGATTTTTTACGTTTTCGTCAATTGTTTTACGCTTTGGTCAGATTTTTTACATTTTTGTCCGATTTTTTAAGTTTTCGTCCGATTTTTTTACGTTTTCATCTGTTTTTTTACGTTTTGGTTAAATTTTTTATGTTTTCGTCAGATTTTTTACATTTTCGTCCAATTTTTTACATTTTCGTCTGATTTTTTACGTTTTCATCCATTTTTTATGTTTCTGTCAGATTTTTTACGTTTTCGTCTATTTTTTACGTTTTCGTTAGATTTTTTACGTTTTCGTCTGATTTTTTACTTTTTCGACAGATTTTTAAGTTTTTGTATGTTTTTTTACGTTTCCATCAGATTTTTTACGTTTTCGTCCGATTTTTTACATTTTTGTCTGATTTTTACGCTTTCTTTCTCTTTTTTACGTTTTTCTTTTATTTTTTACGTTTTCGCATGATTTTTTACGTTTTGTCCGTTTTTTAACGCTTTCGTACGTTCCCTTACGTTGTCGTCCATTTTCGTCTGTTTTTTTACGTTTTCGTTGGGTTTTTTACGTATTCATCCGTTTTTGCTCGTTTTTATTATGTTTTCTTACGTTTTCGTCCGTTAGTTTATGTTTTTTTACGTTTTCGTCCATTTTTTACGTTTATTTACATTTGAGTCTATTTTTTTACGTTTTCGTTAGACGAAACCTAAACAAACATAAACCAAAGATGAAAACGTAAAAATCATACGAAGACGGATGTAAACGTAAAAAATCGGAAGAAAACGTAAAAAATCGGAAGAACACGTAAAAATCGGAAGAAATCATAAAAAAACAAAAATATTAAAAAATTGACAAATACATAAAAAAAAATCTGACCAAAACGTAAATTAAACATATGGAAACATAAAAAATCAGACGAAAACGTAAAAAATCTGATAAAAACATAAAAAAACTGACGAAAACGTAAGAGAATGTACGAAAACGTAAAAAATCAGACGAAAACGTATAAAAAATGGACGAAAACATAAAAAATCGGACAAAACGTAAAAAAGCTGGCGAACATGTAAAAAAAAGGACAAAACGTAAAAAATAGGACGAAAACATAAAAAAATTGACGAAAAGGTAAAGAAACGGACGAAAACATAAAAAATCGGACGAAAACGTAAAAAAAACTGACGGAAAGGTAAAGGAACGGATGAAAACATAAAAAATCGGGCGAAAACATAAAAAAACAGCCGAAAACGTAAAGAAACGGACGAAAACATAAAAAATCAGATGAAAAAGTAAAAAAAAAAAGACGAAAACGTAGAAAGACTGAAGAAAACGTAAAAAAACTAACGAAACTGTAAAAAAAATCTGACGAAATCGTAAAAAAACAGACAAAAACTTAAAAAAACAGACGAAAACGTAAAAAATCGGACGAAAACGTAAAAGAATGGACGAAAACGTAAAAATTCTGACGAAAAAGTAAAAAAAAACGGATGAAAACGTAAAATATCTTATTAAAATGTAAAAAATCAGACTAAAACGTAAAAAAACAGAAACACATGTTTTCTAGTTTTGCAAAATGGAAAACACAAACACATGTTTCTCAGACTAAACGTGTTTTCTAAATTTTCTATTGTTTTGTGGAAATCAAACTCCCCTCCCTTTTTCTACAAAACAAGAAATAGGAAATGAAAGAAAATGTTTTCTAACTAAACGCCACCTAAGTATTGCTAGAGATAAATACACCGTATTCTTTTAATGTCGACTCTTTATGAATTCTTCTAAGTAAATTAGGCGGCGTATCACCAGAATGTGGATACGTCATATGCTCTTACTGGAATTGTGCAATCCTTACAATTGAGCTTCAAGTTCCGTTGTTTTCCATGTCTTATCCAATATTGCTCCATAATTACGAAAAATCACAAATATAAGCAACTAAGTAATGATTCTCATATAAAAGCATAATAAACGAGCAATATACATAGGATAAACGATGCATAAATATAGTACTTATTTGATCACATCAGCTAGTTTTAAATCCATGACTATATTTTTCTTGACTTCTGATGGACCTCTGTGACTTAACACAACTCTTCCCATGCTTCCTTGGCAGTGGGACAGTTTATGACTTGTTCCATGAGGTCATCAGGTAGACAAGAAATGATGAGACTTTTGAAGCGTTGGTCTAGGTTAACAATCCTTCTCACATCATTTGACCATTGTGGTTCTAGTTTGTCCAAATCAGCAACAGTTTTTGGGACATATGGTCCATTTGTAATCATTTTAAGAAATTGTGGTTCTATACTCACAATATGACATAAAAACCTTTTCTTTCATTTTGTAAAATTTTCTCTTCTAGTTTAGGAGCAACAGTGTAGCTACCTCTATTGTTTAGAAGTTAAGGAACTTTATTATTTTCCGTGGTAGATCTTGATTTTAAAAACTTTGAGCAATTTGTTTTGAAAAGGTTTTATAAATTAGATGGCTCTGATACCACTTGTTGTACCCTTTGTAGCATGATTATAACTTAAGTACTAAGTTAAACCACGTTTCATGCAAACATATGGACGTGTATATACAGTTTTTAGCAACAATACTTAAAGTAGTCTAATACACAAAGACACAAAGTAATTTTCAACGTTTTAAATTCTTATTTGAATGAATCAAAAAATTTGACAAGGTTTGCTTGTGGGATAGCAAACCTAGTTGAATGACAATGTGTGGTGATCTCTTCTCTAACTTAAACACAAACCTTTGTTGTGTTTAAGTACCAACTTTCCTTACTCGTTGGATGTTCAGCAACCAAGCCAGATTCGAGGAGTAAATTCTTTCTTGAAAGTGTTATCACTTAAATTGCAAGAGATATGTTAGGTCACCATTTGTGCAAACACAAGTAATAGATTGAAATAAATGAGATGAGAATGAGAGATGGTTGATTATAACAATATGAGAAATAGAATTGCAAGAGATTACTTAGGATAATGAAATAACCAACAAGTGTAAGAGATACATAAGGCCTCTATATATAGGCTAGGAGCTAGGGCAACACTCCCTCTCCTTTACTTTCATGTGAGGCGTGGGCTTGGAAGCCTTATGGGCCTTTCATAAGCCTTTTACATATTAAACATTAACATAAAAGAAAGTAAATAATAACTAAGCAACCTAACGTTTATTACAAATGACCAAGACTTCATAAAATAGTAAAACTTCGTTCCCAACAATCTCCCCCTAAGGGTCGGTCATTTGCTTGACGTCTTTGTCTTGTCTTTATCTTTGACTTTCAATGCTTTAGACGTCTTCAAAAACCATTAGAAAAAAAATCATTCGTCGTTCTTTGTTCTTTGTTCTTTGTTGTTGTGATAGTGATCATATTATGAAGTTGTCTGCCTTTTGTCACTTCTGCGTCTGTAGTGGTAGTCCGCCATTCCAACATGCTCATACATCTTTGAACTTTGACATTCATATGCACGTAGTTCCCTTTCTTTCACTTTGATCTTTAGTCTTTTTACTTTGTAGATTCTTCTTTTTGGCGTAGAATCTTACTTTGAACTTTGTGTTGCTTTGATCTTTGAGGGAGCTTTCAATGACTTCACGATGTATGTATGAGCATGTGGAATCCGTCGCCATAGAGGTGATATATAGCTGCAGGTAAACAGTTAGTAATAAATCAACCGGTACTTACAGATAAGGAATTAGAGATCGTCAATAGTATATTGTAAAGACTCCTTCTAACCCTTATCAAGGCCGTTCCCATGTCAGATACTCCCGAGGGAGCTTACAAGACCTACTTAGTAGCTCAATGACTGGGTGAGTCGCTGGGGATCACTCCACGACTGTAGACCGTTTTGGAACCACCGCGAACACTAAGCATAACCCACAAGGAGTTACCGAAGTGACCTGCTGTCAGGGCTGTTTGATGTTGACCCTGGCAGGATTTCCGTTCAATCATTGAGAAATACTTATGTAAATTCTCTCATAAACGTTCTTGGCAGATTGCTAGGATCTGCGAAGGAATCGATAATTTACAGCTGGTGTCCATTGATGTAGAACACCAGTTGTAGAAATTCTAAGTGTTCCTAAGAGATCTTTGATGTATCTCATGGCTCTAGACTCGATAAGTGCACACTTAGGTTTCCTATGCGGAGACTAGGGAGGGGTCTCCTGCTTCAATACCAACCATCTCTAAGAGATAAGTTGATAGATTACACCGGTTCCCCGTGAGAATGAAACAAGCTCTTTTAAGAGAACTTGAGTGGTTAAGAAGGTTTAGTGTATTGCGTCACTGGGTCCATGACGACTTTATCTTCAATACCGGTGTTGTCTTTGCAACAACCAGTAGCATACGAATTGAACCCAGTGTCTGCCTTAAGGTTGAACATATGGAGGGCTATTTCTTTTCACCCTTTTCTTTTTCTTTTTAATTCTTCAACCCCTTCTTTCTCCTTTCATTCTTTTCTCCTTTTTTTCATATCATACCTAAGGACTTCTAATTCTAACTATTGGTGATGTCCTTGGGTAGATCCCTCCGGCTCTGGCGGATCATAGGACAGTTTTCCCTATCTTAGTCACCTTATAACACCATGACTATCCTATAATTGCCATGAAACCTTTTATTGAAAATCTCTCAAAGTGTTTGTGATTCTCAAACAATTTGTTTAACACTTTGAGATTTTTGTGTTTACTTTTGAAGGGCTCCCCCTTCACATGTGCTCATGTGTAATTAATAAATTTGCACATGCAGGAGGAGCAAGCACCTTTTGAATTGATCCACCTTCAGTGAACAAGACCGATTCTAGACATGCTTACATCACTAGTTAGACTAGCTTGAAGTTATTACCCGGCCTAGTCGAGTCCACAGAAAGTTTCTCGAAATGGTACATTTCTACTTAGACAAATCCTTTTCGAGACACTCTTACGTGGCTAGTTAGAGAGTTCCATTGTCAGCTTTTAGGTGACAACTAGCTCTGATAACCAACTTGATGTCATTACTTGTCGAGGATAAGTCTTCTCGAGATTACTAACTTTTTGTTTCGTCAATTCTTGGGTCAATTATGAGTCTAGCTCGCATGAGATTCGACTTTAAGTAACTTTGAGCATTCATATTTTAATCACTTTCATTTTTCTCCCCCTCAAAAATAGCATACAAAATGTTGTTTTTGATAAACTTTTGATTAAAATATGCTTTTTGAGTCTTATGGGGAGATATCAACAAGAACTTTGTTTTCAAGAACGATGAGTTTTCAAGTGCTCCCCCTCAACAAGTGAGTACTTATTGAGGTGAAATACTTGTCTTTTGAGCAGAATTATAAAAATCATAAAATGTTTGATTAATTCTACTCAAGAGTAAGAAGTCTTCGCTCCTTATCTTAGGATTGAGGCACTGAAGCGTACCTCAGGGTCCTTTCAATACAAGTGCGGGTTGTACACTGTTATATGTGCAAAAACCATTGAGCATGATTTTGACAAAACATTAAGTTTTGGAAATACTCCCCCTGATACGTGGGAATCGCACCAGGCTTTACCTCTCAAAGGATCTTGAGAAGCTTACAACCCCCACCAGGCAGTGTACCTGATCGTTGTAGTATAGTATAGTGACAAGTACCGGGGGATTGATCGTTCAGCTAGGAATAGTGTCGCTAGGATTAGAAAACCTAAATACTAGTTCTAAAGATGAGGGACGATTATTTTTGTATTTTTATATTTTTAGAAAGCAAGTAAAAATCTCGGGTTTGAAGGATTTGAGCGGAATTAGTTGCTAGTCAACTAACCTAATACTAAAGATGCAATCAAAATAAAATACTAGAAATGAAAATAAACTAAATTAACTACGGTTGTGAGCAATAAGTGGAGAAAATGTGTTTACTTAGATTTCACTACTCCCTAGATATCTTTTACACGTTAATTACTTGTTATAGTTGCGTGGATGACGGATTGTATTCCTTAATACCATTCATGGGGTAGTGCACTTAATTCCCCAATCCTATGAGTGCCTACTTCACTCCTATGTCGAGCCGGCTAAGAAGCTCCTAATATGGGATCATTAGAATTTACTCATGCATTAAATACAACCAATAAAACCTAGTGCACGTCAGTTCATGTTTCCTAAGACGTTCAAGCATGTTACCAATTGGAGATCTGCCAGTTTTCTTGAGCCTAACATCGAAATCATTCATCCAATACAACCATAAACAAGTAATCAACACATAATTAACATCTAGGTTTCATTAGATCCAAGCAAACACAAGATAGATCTAGCCTAGCATGGTAGAATTAAGACAAGAACAAGATATAGACAACCAACACATAGACATATTGATTGAATTAAAAGAATACTTATCTCAATTACACATGAAAGGGATCAAGGGCTAAGAACCCTTGAAAAACCTGTAAAATTCGTACCAAGTTCGTACTTAGGGTTTCTCCAAAACTTCTCTCCTTTTAATGTGAAAATTAGAAAACTATATATAGGAAATAGGGTCTGACGGCGTCAAGACAAATCTTGTGATGCCGTCATCTCGCCGCCAAAATACTTCTCGGACTGCCTTGATCTACTTTTGACGCCGTCATGTGTTATGCATTTCCAGGCCGTCATGCATTTTACTCTTGACGCCCTACCTTGTGACGCCGTCAATTATGTACTGGGTCGTCATGGAAATTACTCTTGACGCCGTCAGAAATTCCTTCTTGACGCCGTCACCTACTGTTCCCAGCAAGGAAAATTAAGACTTTGGCGTTTTCTTCACTTTTATGCTCCAAAAACGTCCGAATTGCTTCCTTTTCCAGATTTCTCTCCCAAAGTACCTAAAATCACAAAAGGAACGATTTAGGGTAATATTTGATCAAATAAAGTCAATTCCGGGCTTAAATGACCCCCTAAAAGTGGTTCATTTTTCGCCTCATCATATACCCTTACACTTGAGATTTGCTTGTCCTCAAGCAAATGCGCTTTTATTCTAGTCAAAATACAAGTTAGGGGTCATTTAACACTAATATAAAAGTAATTACAACAAATAATCGTTCCACTAAAGACCAAAGACAAGCACGGAGGTCATACACAAGCACCTCACAAATAATGTTTAGATACTCACATCTCTCGGGTGTAATAAAGTATAAATTACAATATGGAAACGGAAGATATCTCTCACTACCTGTCATAGCAAAATAGATTACCATAGGCTTGGGAAAGGATCAAACCTCCACCACATGGCGTAAGCACCTAGGATAAACTATCAAAGAGGTCTTTTAACGGGTTGTAACGTTAGGTATAGGGATATGAAATACACGGTTTTGTTGGATAAAGGAAGTTTTACAGGTGGCGAGTTAACAATCTTGGTTAATTACATGTACAATGTGGCGTTGCTAAGCCAAGACTAAACTCGACTTAAGCTAATAAATGAAAAATAACAAAAATATAAAATAAACATAGAATGAAACGGGATGGTAGTCTGTATGTTTTTTCTCTTTTCTTTTTTTTTTCAATTTTTTTTCTTTTCTTTTTCTTGGTTTTTTCGATTTTTTTTTTTTTTTTTTTTTTTTTTTTTTTTTTTTTTTTGCATACACTCTTACCCTAGCATCCAAAATAATACATCATAGGGAATGTAAATTCCCCTTACACTTGAATCTTTACATACTTTACAATAACTAATCTAATGACTCGAATTAAGAAAATCAAAACGCTTGGAGTACTTTTAAGATTAACGTACATATGGGGGTAATATATGATGTTCTTCCCCATTACTCCATAAAATAAGTACTTACCCATGAGTCCCAATCGTCCCAAAACAATATGTACAAGGATATGACTCGACTTAGCAACCATGTAATCAATTAGATAGTTAACTTAGGGTTTAACAAATAACAATAATGCACTAAAAATGAGCGCATACACGGAAGGCTAAGGCGATTTGGTTGTACATTTAAGTGGGGTGTAACAAATTCTTCCTTTAAGTAAGATGCTTAAAGTTAGAAACGAAAAGATAGGCTCGGAGGGGTGTACTAGGGGTTTCGTGTACTAAAAATGAGTACAACGCTAAGGGTGTGGGAAAAATTAGTTGACTTAACTAGCCGAGTAATATGACTTAAATGGTCAAGTAATTATAATACGGGTTTAACACAAGGGTGATCCTAATGCCTCTTATCATGTAGTAAATCCTACTACACGAATGTAGTCTCACTAGCGGTCTCGGGATGCATCACTAACGCAAGTTCTAGAATCTAAATGCTACTGGTACACTCATAAGCACTAATAGTAAATGCTTTTCCTATCAAATCTAAAGGCGAACCTCACATATTTTGGTGGAAAATTTTTCTGAATATACGGTTATGTGCTAGTCATACAATCTCCTATCCATGAGACGCTTGCTATGGCTAAAGTTTCACTCCTAAATGTTGTAAAAAATTTTAAATTTGGCGCTAAAATTGCACTAACAAGTGTTTCTCATAGTTTTATTACACATCTACCATTAAACAAAACAAACTCAAGCGGAAGTGTGCATGTAAGGTATCATCATTTTACCCTCCCCTTACACTTAGGATGAACATTGTCCCCAATGTTCAAGTAAAGAATGTAAAAGTAAAAAAGTAAAAAGAATGAAATCAAATACTCCCCTGATTCGCTCGGTATGGATAATAAGGTGGCCAGGTTAAATCTTCCTCCAAGAAAATGAACAATCAAAGCTTCCCTTCCAGAATATAAATCATCTTCTTGTCATACATAACCTGTGAATCCTGAGAAAATAGACAAGACAACCTCGCATAAAATCGGCGGCAACCTATATAAGTTACTAAATCCTAGAAAACAAAATAAGATATAATGCTTGTGGAATGAAGTTTGCAGATTTCCTGGAGATTATAAAACTTAATAATTCACAAAAACCATAAGACTCCGTTAGAAAAACAAAACCGGTAAAATTTCCAGATTTTTACACGTGACGCCGTCAAGAGTTAACTCTTGACGCCATCAGAAGTGACCTGCAGAAATTCTTATGTTAAGTTTCCGGAAAATTTCTGGAAAAACTTGGTCCTACTTCCTGGAAAATTCTGCAAAACTTCATTATGACTCAATACAAGCATTTGACTCTAACAAATACGAATACACATGTTCATTTAATATTGTGGAGAATCATGATCGGTTTGTTTCTTAAAAACATATTTGGGGTTTCCCCTTACACTTATCTTTTGCAAAAATACCTTTTGGGTGAAGTTAAGACTAGGCCAAACAACAAAGTAAAGTATTTCCACTATTTAGTTTTGAAACATGATCAACCAACAATAAAAATAAAACATGCATACGGAAACAAATAAAATCAAATAAACAAACAAACAAACAAATAAAAACACACAAAATATGGGTTGCCTCCCAAGAAGCGCTTGTTTTTGTTCGAGTCACGAGCCTGACTCTACCTTTATTTAATGGAAATAGGGGAGGTTTTCCCTACACTTAGGATTAAGTGCGGGTGGAAGTAGCGATACACACCCTTAGGGTGGAAACATGCCTCGTGAGGAAAGAGAGGTGGATGAATTATATACTCAAAGGGGTGTGCTCCTATCATCATAACCTTATCTAATTCAATCGGGTTAATGGGTGGATTAAGATTTTCTCCTAGAAAGGGATCATTTTCAATCAACTTCAAGAGATTACTAGTTGGGAATCCATCTTGACCTAATAAACCCGGTTTAAACCCATAATGTGTTTTGTGATTAATCATGAATGGGTGATGTAAGCATGTAAGGTTATGTTCCACTCCTATATTGGCTTCCTCTCTACAAGGCTTAGAGTCCACTACCTTTGTCCTAAGACTACCCGGACTATATGGTTTGATGGGTGGATCGGAACCTATTTCAATTCCAAAATTTTCATCCAAGGATGGAGGATTAGGTAACGGTTTTAGTTGAGGCTCCGGTTCATCAAAACTAGGAACTTCCCTAAAACTAAGAGTAGAGTTATCACTATAAGTATTCAAACCTATATCCTCTAGTGGTGCTTGGTCCAAGGGTTCTACCTCTATTAGGGTTCCTAAAGTCTCTTCTACTTCATCCGAATAAGTCACGGGCGGTGTATATGCCTCAAATGATGGTAGGACTTGTGGGGTACTTGGTGGGTTTAAATTTTCAACTCTATCATCCATCTTATCAGGATTACAAATGTGCTCAGCTTGTATTGTGGTGAAATCAAACCACCCCGTGTGCCCAGTTATCTCATCTATAGGTTTATCCCCAAACAATCTTCTTGCTTGTTCCCTTAAACTTGCTATCAATTGATCCGTAACAACGTTTGTTGGGTTGTCCATTTTTTTGGCAAGTATGGCACAATTCTCTATGGTTTCCCATGCTTCATCAACACTTAATCCCCAAAGGTCCCCATCTGCGGCATGGTCAATGTCCATTTTGGTATAGTGGTCGACACGATGGTAAAATATTTCAATTTGGGACCACAGATCGAAATTATGATGAGGGACTTTTCGGAGTAAATATTTAAAACGAGCCCATGCATCCTAGATAGGTTCATCCTCATGTTGTTTATACATCAAGATGTCATTTGGAGTGGGTGAATTACGTGGTTGGTAGTATGGTGGATGCGCGTTCTCCATAATGGCTAACAGAATAGTCAATGGAAAGGTTTTTACAAACAAAGACACAAAGAAAAGATAGACTAGAGGAAACCTAAAAATAAAAATAAAATCTTACTAGAAAGGAATCTAGCAAGTAGACCTAATAAAAAGAGATTCTAACCTAGACAATAACTATTCCCCGGGCTGCGGCGCCAAAAACTTGATACGTGGGAATCGCACCAGGCTTTACCTCTCAAGGGATCTTGAGAAGCTTACAACCCCCACCAGGCAGTGTACCTGATCGTTGTAGTATAGTATAGTGACAAATACCGGGGGATTGATCGTTCAGCTAGGAATAGTGTCGCTAGGATTAGAAAACCTAAATACTAGTTCTAAAGATGAGGGACGATTATTTTTGTATTTTTATATTTTTAGAAAGCAAGTAAAAATCTCGGGTTTGAAGGATTTGGGCGGAATTAGTTGCTAGTCAACTAACCCAATACTAAAGATGAAATCAAAATAAAATACTAGAAATGAAAATAAACTAAATTAACTATGGTTGTGAGCAATAAGTGGAGAAAATGTGTTTACTTAGATTTCACTACTCCCTAGATATCTTTTACACGTTAATTACTTGTTATAGTTGCGTGGATGACGGATTGTATTCCTTAATACCATTCATGGGGTGGCGCACTTAATTCCCCAATCCTATGAGTGCCTACTTCACTCCTATGTCGAGCCGGCTAAGTAGCTCCTAACATGGGATCATTAGAATTTACTCATGCATTAAATACAACCAATAAAACCTAGTGCACGTCAGTTCATGTTTCCTAAGACGTTCAAGCATGTTACCAATTGGAGATCTGCCAGTTTTCTTAAGCCTAACATCGAAATCATTCATCCAATACAACCATAAACAAGTAATCAACACATAATTAACATCTAGGTTTCATTAGATCCAAGCAAACACAAGATAGATCTAGCCTAGCATGGTAGAATTAAGACAAGAACAAGATATAGACAACCAACACATAGACATATTGATTGAATTAAAAGAATACTTATCTCAATTACACATGAAAGGGATCAAGGGCTAAGAACCCTTGAAAAACCTGTAAAATTCGTACCAAGTTCGTACTTAGGGTTTCTCCAAAACTTCTCTCCTTTTAATGTGAAAATTAGAAAACTATATATAGGAAATAGGGTTTGACGGCGTCAAGAAAAATCTTGTGACGCCGTCATCTCGCCGCCAAAATACTTCTTGGACTGCCTTGATCTACTTTTGACGCCGTCATGTGTTATGCATTTCCAGGCCGTCATGCATTTTACTCTTGACGCCCTACCTTGTGATGCCGTTAATTCTGTACTGGGTCGTCATGGAAATTACTCTTTACGCCGTCAAAAATTCCTTCTTGACGCCGTCACCTACTGTTCCCAGCAAGGAAAATTAAGACTTTGGCGTTTTCTTCACTTTTATGCTCCAAAAACGTCCGAATTGCTTCCGTTTCCAGATTTCTCTCCCAAAGTACCTAAAATCACAAAAGGAACGATTTAGGGTAATATTTGATCAAATAAAGTCAATTCCGGGCTTAAATGACCCCCTAAAAGTGGTTCATTTTTCGCCTCATCACCCCCTCAAAAACTCGCATATGTTTCGAGAATTTTAAATTTTTGAAGCGAATTGGGGAGTAAAGATTTGAAAAATCTTGAGCAAAATTTTTGTGGATAACTAGAAGGGGGGTTGAATAGTTTACCGCTTTTTCACTTGATTATCTTTTTTAAAACTTTAAGTTTGTTCAAAGATGCAAGTACAACTTTGCATGTTTAATTCTTTGAAAAGCTTTACATGTGAATAACAACTCTAACTTTGCTTGTTTAGTTCTTTGAAAAGCTTTACGTTTATTTAAAGATATAAACACAACTTTACTTGTTTAATTCTTTAAAAAGCTTTACGTGTGATTAGCAATTTTAACTAAAGACAATATGTAATGAGCAAAGATAAAGAAAGAAACGATCAAACCACAACACGATTGTTTATCGTGGTTCGGCTACAAGGACTCTTTTTCCTTGCCCTACATCCACGCCCCGAGTTTCCAACTCGAGAGTTATAAGCACTAATCAACAAGCTCCTTTCCCGGTGGAGAAACCTTTACAACATCGCTTACACTTTTACCGACACTAAGCTAGATGTCGAGTTCTTTTACACGGGTACAACCACCCCCATCGTCACTTACACTTTTACCGACACTAAACTAGATGTCGAGTTCTTTACCAAGGGTACAACCACTCCCGTTAGTTCTTTTACAAGGGTACAACAACTCCCGACACATTATGTATTTTGAGGCCTAAAATACTAACTGATCACTTCTACACATATGATACAAATGAAGTATAAACTACCAAAGCTTATACATGACAAAGCTAACAAGACTTGCAACTTTAGAGTTGAAGCTTGTAACTTCTTTAATGATCTTGTGAAGTCCCTAGCTACATAATAGGATCACACAAGTCAAATGTTACTGAGTTAGTTGAGAGAGTATATGAAAATATGTCCTAAAGTGATGACTCAAAACTAAAAAATGGTTTGGTATTTATAGCAAAACCTTCTGCAGGTCTGGCGGATACGGTGGAACCCTCAGATGGGTTCCGCCCGTGTACCCCCAGGGTTCCGTCAGGGCTGCAGTTGGTTTTGCAGTAAATCTTCCAAACCAAACAAGGTCACATTACATAAATACTAGTCAAACACAAACTTGCACAAGGAAACTTATGGTTAGTCAAACACACTTTCTTTCCATAAATGTATAATGACAAACTTACCATAAATGTGATGTGATATTTCTATTTAAAGAAATAAATGTGATGTGACAAGACTCTTTCTATTTTAAGAAATAAAAACAATGTTTTGTTTAAAAGGAAATGTAATCGTTAGTTTAAACAAGACTTAAACACTTAAAGTGATGATTTACTCTTAGCTAAAGTTCATACTTTGTCATTAACAAAACTTAGCAAAGATCGTAAAATATAAATAACGTTTTTAGGCGATTTTTGTATTAACAATCTCCCCCTTTTTGTTGATGACAAAACATAAACTTTATTTATAAGTAAGTCACTAGTTTTAGTGTTAAGTCTTATAAAGTTAGTATAAAAACTTGTTTTTGCTAAGATGATGTGATATGCAAAAAATTTTTTTTTGAAACAAGTTTATATATAAATTCTCCCCCTTTTTGTCGAAACAAAAAGAAGGGTAGCGAAGCGGAAGTATGCACTTGCTCCCCCTTGGACAATACTCCCCCTAAATGGAGTGCCAAGAGAGGAGACATGGATTTTGACCCTACAAAACAAAATGTTAGTTGCCACATAAGACAAGTCATGAAAGCATTTCATGTCTAGAACACAACTAAGAGTTGTGAAGTGGAATAATGCAACACTCATGCTCCCCCTTGAATATTACTCCCCTAAATGGAGTATCAAGGAAGGAAAACATGGATAATTTTCCTACAAAATGAAAGGTTAGTTTCTAAAACACAAGATATATGTATGCTACCATAGCAAGGTATAGTTCACTTATTATACCTAAATGGTCAACAAACAATCCAAACCTTGTAGTAGAATGAAATTCAGTTCATGTAAAAATTTGACTCTTAAAAATCAAAGACAAGAAATTAGGACGACATTATCCTACTTCTTAAAAATAAAGAAAAACTAAAAATAAACTAAGAACATAAAATGCTACAAGGAAATCATCATTTTCCTTAATGAGAAACATTTTCCAAAAACAAGGCTAAGGTTGTTTAAGGATGAAAATGTGTGTTGAGGGTTGTAGCGGGCTTTATTTTGAAGGTTGAGAGGGTGACACGGGTTTTGGTTTGTTGGTTTAAATGGGAAACATTTTCCAAAAGAAACGGTTATGTTTCATTTTGGAGACTCTAAGGTTGAGGTGGGTGAGACAAGGATTGTATATGATCCAAAATGTGGTTTAGTATAAACCTCATTTCTTCGGATAGCTCACGAATTTCCCTTCGACACCCTTCACTAATGTGAGCGGTTCTTTCGCAATGATTGCAATCATGGCGGGGAAAGCTTGGTGGAAGAGTGGTTTGATTTATTGGTGGTGGATGGTTTGAACTTGAAGAAGCAAATGTAGATGGTTGAGAGGTGTTTTTGCTTCCTTCATTAGTTGAGTGTAGCGTTGTTTGTAAAACCATAATATGGTTGATTTGAGAGTCAACCATACGTTTGAAGGCATGAAGGTGGTTTAGATGAGTGTCAATCTCATCATTAAGGTTTGGAGGTTTTTCCCATATGGATGCTTCTATTTTCTTATAGGAAGAAAGTAGAGATTCAAATTGTTGGGAATGTTCTTGTGGTGATGGTTGTTGTTGTTGTGGTTTTTGTTGTTGTGGTTGTTGGTTTTGAACAAAATGGCGGAAGCTTGGTTCGCCGGAAGGATTACCATGAAGGTATTTGTAAATTGGGTGAAACACAAATGATTGTGAGTGTGTATGACCTTGATCATTTGGAAAAATTGATGGTCTAGCATAACGGTAAGCCAACCGTTCTACTAATGATGGTTGATGGGGTTCATCATCTAATTGCTCACTAGGTTGTCGTTAGGTTTCCATTTGAGCAATGGTGTCAAAGAGTGACAAGGATGGTGGGTTTGATGATTTAGGTGATAGGTCTTCTAATGTTTCCAAATAGGGTAGTGGTGATGTTGGTGGTGTATGGAAAAGTTCCATTGGTTTAAGTGTTGGTGATTGAGGTGATGGAGTTTTTGATGGTTGAGCTTGTTGAGAAGGTGATGTTGAATCACTTGAAGGTCTAGTTGGTGGAGGAATGGTGGCTATGTTTGTGTTGCAATGTGTTGGAGAGGGTGTTGGAGTAGCAAGATTAAGCAAATCTTTAAAGGTGATTACATTGGTATTGCAATGTGTTGAGGATGGTGTTGAGGTAGTGAGGTTAAGGAAATCTTGGATAGGTGAAGAAACGTTAAGCGAAGCATCACTTGAAGATGATGAGCTTGACTTGACGGTTTTGTTGAAGCAACAAGGTTTAACACTAATCCTAGTGGTTTTTTAGAAGGATTTTGATGACTCGGATGATGTGTTGGATTTAGTCATTTCAAAGGTGTGGTTTTGATGTTTTGAGAGAAGAAATTATGATGGTGATGGTGTGCTTTGAATTGTTGCAAAACTTTCAAATTTATAGGATGGAAAAGATGTTGAAATGGGTGTTTGGATTTGATGTTCTACCATTCAAAGATTGTGGTTTCAAATGATTTTCATGAACATGTCACATCATTTGATGTCAATCCAATGGAATAGGGCGGAGTGAAAGACCAACATATGCACTCAATGCTTTGTGATCATGGGATGTGATTTGGTTGAAAATGTTTCAATGGTTTGAAGGATCCTTGAAAAGAGTTCCTTGGGTTAGTTATGTTTGAATTTGAATTTTTGGAGGGAAGTGACTTCCTAATTGTTTTAGTGAGTAAGAGTTGTCCTAATATGGTTATTGGAGTTAATGGAAGATGTTTCTCACTTAGGATAATGGTTTGACACTTTACAAGTTTTGAACTTAAGAAAATTGACAAAAATTTTCTGCAGGTGACTGGCGGAACCCTCGCGATACACAGGCGGAACCCTGTTTTGGGTTCCGTTGGGCCAATTCTGGGTTGCCCAGAAATTACACTGGCGGAACCCAATTTAGGGTGCCGCCAGATCCGCCAGACCTGAAAAAGTACACAGTCCGCGATTTTGACCCGTGAGATGATTTTCAAATTTTTCGAAAACTCCTAAAATCAAAAATATAATGCATATCTGGTTAGGTAATGCAAAAAATGGACAAGTAAACACTCATATCATATGACTTTGACCGGGGGCTAGCGATTTTCACTAAACTTAGTGAAATTTACCATAAGCATAAAAATTGACAAAACACCTCAAATATTGTCATTATGCATAAAAGCTCATACAAACATAATTCGACAAACGTAATAAAGCATGAACGTGAAAAACAATACAAATCACATAGTTTAACACATACAAGGTTCTAAAACCTTCATAAGCCAAACACTCCTTAATCACGCTTCTCACAACCGGTCTATCTTCTTATTGAGCTTGCTTAGGTACCTTCCAAAGCACTTGAAAATTCCTTTGGTTTGCTTGAACTCTTCGGATGCATTGTCAATGATGGGGAGTTCTTGAAGGTAGTATAAAGGAGGTAACTTAGAGTTAGGAAGTTTATCGTCCTCGCTCATGTCGGATGATGATGATGATGGTGAAGGTGAGCGAGTACGTTTGCCCTTACCTTTGAAAACTCGTTTATCACTTAGAGGAACGAAGATGTGAGGAACGAGAGAATAGTCAAGGTACATTCCATTATCGTTAGGAGGAATGGGTGAGATTGCTCTAAAGAGGCGGGTGAGAAGCATTCCATAAGGAAGAGCGGTTGTTCCTACCAAGGGTATGTCGGCCATTCTTTTGGCGAGGTAATAGGCAAAGTTAAAAGGTTGACCGGTGGAAATGCTATAGAGCATGTAGCAAAGGCATGTGTTGACATGATCTCTATTTCCTATGGTACTTATGACGTTAGCTCTAAGAATTTTTTTCCCACTTCTTAAATTGTGATTTAAGCTCATTGAGCTCCATACCAAAAGGATCCTTATCCACATCATTCCCCGAATGATTCTTCCTAGTGGTAGAGGTTCTAACGAAGAGATGTTCTTTAATTGTTTCCTTACTAGCAAGAGGGTTGTTGTATGGATGAAAACGCTCAATAGAATCAAGACTTGAAATGGGCCACTTATCCGTGTAGAGAGAAGTACCCTCATTTGGGACACCAAGAATGATAGCTAAGTCTTTTAAATCTAAGAAATTTTGTATTTGATTGGTTGTGAAGTTTAATGATATCTTACCAAAATCATTTGTGGAAAGGTTTACGGTTGCATAGAATTCTAAGATGAACCTAGGACAAATTGGCTCATCGATATCAAGGAGACAATCAAAGTTGATTGCGGCAAAGCTTTGGCGAATGGATGTTCCTTCTAGAAAGGATGGATCAATGGTTCTACCTTCGTGAACATAGCGTTTTTCTAGTGCCTTAAAGGTTTCTACTTGAACTTTGTTGAGACCTTTGGTCTTATGGTGTTTTGGCAAGTACTTAAGGGTTTCTTTGTGATCGGAGAAATTTGCGGGAGGCATGTTGATTCCTAGAAAACACAAAATTATATGTTAACGATTTTTAACAATGTGGATGTTCTAATGTGTTCCTATATGCAAACAATGTGGAGACTTGGTTATCTTTGACTCATTTTGATGCCCAAATTGTTTTGTTATGCAAGTTTTGTTATAAAAACAAAAGATAACCAAAACTCTCCTTATTGAATGTGTCTTCGATTGAATGTACCCGAAAATACATATTAGTTATGTATTTCCTTTAGCATTCAAGAGACAATATGCAAGTGATGTTACAATGACGTTTTGTTAGGAATACAATTATTCCTGTAAAAGTCTCGGTCACCTAATGATTGTAATAGCATTAAGTTAGCTCGTAGTTAGTTTGTTTATTAGTTAATTAGTATTAGTTTAAGTAACACCGTGGAAGAAGGACGGGTCTTCACCCACTGTATGCCTGATCCATAGCCCGGGAGTGGGCGTTTTATTGTAAGTATAAATACCCCTCTCCACATGTGGAGAGGGTTGGACCTTCCACTTAATCTCAATCTAATATTTCTCTTTTTCTCTCAAGGTTCCTTTCTTTCTTTCTTTTCTCTCCTCCTCCTCATTTCAACGATTCACAAATCACCTCATAAACATGTTTCATACATAGTTAGTATTCTACAATTGGTATCAGAGCCAAGGTTTCATCTTAGGGCCTTGTAGAATCAAATTTGATGATGTTTTGAGTGGTTTTGTGAGTTTGGAGTCACTTTCTTGGAAAACATCTTGGTTTAATCTCTCTAGTGTTGTTATACATGTTTGTGATGTACTTTTATGTTCATTAGTGTTTGTAGAACATTGTAGTTTAGTTTGTGTTACCATATCATTAAGCTATTTGAAGTTTGGAGTTGATTATGGGCGGATTTCTTTGTTGCGTTTAAGTCCACTGTTTCATTGCTTGGTTGCGGTTAAGTTATGATATCTGCGGTTAACTTGTTGCGTTTACTATTTCGGGAATACAAACAAAACGCAACGATAGTGACAGTTTTGGACCATTGTCACTGCGATTAGTTATCTGCCTGCGATTAGTTATATGCGGTTAACTATTCTGCGGTTGGGTGCTTTCTGCGGTTTGTGTCCTGCGGTTATTATCCTTGTTTTGCGGTTTACTTAGGTTGCGATTAGTTCTGTCTGGGGTTGGGATTTTTCTGCGATTTGGTAGTTTCTGCGGTTAGTGTTCTGCGGTTAGTATCTTTGGTTTGCGGTTCACTTGGATTGCGGTTAGATCATTCTGCGACTGGATTTCTTTTTTGCGGTTTGGTATTTTCTGAGGTTAGTGTTCTGCGGTTAGGTCAAGTTGTGGTTAAATTGTCCTGCGACTAGTACCTTACATTGCGAGTATCTCCCACTTTTGGTTTGGTAATTTCTAATTTGTGATGTCGACATCTTCCGATGACATTCAAGTTGCGGGGTCTGACACCCGACCTCCGATGTTGGATAGAACTGACTATGAATCATGGGCTCAAAGGATACGTTTGTACTGTCTGGGTAAAGATAATGGGGTTAACATCTTGAAATCCATCGATGAGGGACCCTTTCAAGTGGGTACTACTAGAGACACGGTTACAGAAGCAACTGATCAACTACCGGCCGTATTTGGTCCTAATAGACCTCGCACTTACAATGAGTTGTCTGAAGAAGAAAAGAAACGCTATGATGCAGACATCAGAGCATCAAATATCATCATTCAAGGCCTTCCCAAAGATGTCTACAAACTTATCAACTACAACACTGAAGCAAAGGCGGTCTGGGATAATGTCAAAATGCTTCTTGCAGGGTCTGAGTTAACTAAAGAAGATCGTGAGTCACAGCTATACGATGAATTTGAGCATTTCAAAATGAATCCAAGTGAAAGCATCACTGACTATTACGTCAGATTTCACAAGCTGGTCAATGATATGAGAGCCATCAAGATGACAATGCCCAACATATAGCTTAATTCCAAATTCGTGAATAACATGGCACCTGAATGGGATAGGTTTGTCACAGTTGTTAAGCTCAACAAAGGTCTCAGGCATACCAATCATGAACAGCTTTATGCATATCTCCAACAACATGAGAAACATGCTGCTTATGATCGGCTAATGCGAGAAAAACTCAATCCGTCTGCAACAAATGAATCTCTTGCTTTTGTCTCCAATGTTCAACAACCTAATCAAACCTCAAATGATCAACCTCAACCATCACAATCATCCTCCAGGTCTACTCCAACCAATAGTCAATCATCAACTCCCTCACTATCTGCTTTGAATACACAACTTGATTCTGGGTATTCTCACACTGACATGATGATTGATAATCTCTCCAACCAAGTTTCTCTACCGGTTCAACAGTTCAGGGCTGCACTTCCATCTACTAACAACCAACTCAGAATCTCATCTAATCCACGTAATCAGGCAGTCATTGAAGATGGTCGGGTGGTGGTGCAGAATGTGCAGGGAAGACAGAATTTCAACCAAAGAAATGCTGGTAGAGAGAATGGGCAATACAGAGTTGGGAATGCTCTTCAAGCACAAGCTAAGCAGCCGAAATGCTATAACTGCGGAGGGTTGGGCCATATTGCTAGGAATTGCACTCTCCCAAAACGTCCCCAAAACTATGAGTACTTCAAAGACAAGATGTTGCTGATGCAGGCACAAGAAAATGGGACTGTGTTTGATGAAGAAGCTTTGCTCTTTCTGGCTGGTAATGATGGGAACACCTTTGATGCTGATGTGGATGATCAACCTGTTCAGGACATGGCTCTTAATGACCCAAATATCTTTCAAGTTGAAGAGTGTGATGCATTTGACTCAGACGTGGATGATGAACCAACTGCTCAAACAATTTTCATGGCTAATCTGTCTGCAGCAGCATCCTCTTCACAGCATCCTGATTTATCCATCACGTCTGCTATCTCTGAGGTACCAACATCTCCTAATCATGATCTGAATGATCCTACACCTGTATAGGGGGCATGTGACTCTGTACAACTCAAGAATATTGTCAACACAAACGTCACTGATATGGGTAATACCAATAATATCCCATATGAAATGTATGTGAATGACAATGGACCCCCAGTTGTACCAAGTGACATGCCGTGAACATGAGGTATATGAGCACTCGATATACAACCCTGATGACTCCCTGATCACTAGAATTAACACCCTTAAGGACCAAGTAAACATTTATGAGCAGCGTGCTAAGTTTGAGCTGAATGAACTTGAGCAGAAAATGGAATGGCAACTGCGTACTTACATATCTGAAAACAATTCCAAACAAGAATCATTAAAAAGGGAACTAGTTTCTTTAAAGAACCAATTGGATCAAACCATCAAACAAAAACTAGAGGTTCAAAAAGGTTTGACTACAATCAAACTAGAATTCAAAGATAAAGAAACTAAACTTCTAAATGATTTCTCAAAATTAAAAATGTTGAAAAATAAATTGGAAGATAAGTTGTACACACAGGGCCAAACCATTCAATCTGCTCAAATGATGGAAAACCACAGTAAGCTAAGTGATGAATTTAGTGAACAAGATACCTCCAAACCCAAAGCAAGATTCCTTAGAATAGGTCTAGGTGCACAACCTGCATTATATGATGCAAACACTATGCTTGAACCTAACCATGCCCCTCCTGATACACGATCCTATGACCACATCAATGAGGCAGAGGATAGAACTAGGGCAAAACTTGCTGAACATTTAAAGGATCCTAAATGCATTGCTAAGAATATTGTGTTTCACTATGATTATGCAAATGACAATCATACTCCAATTTTTGTTCCTCAAAAGAGAATTCTTCCTGAAAAAGTGTTTTGGAATATTGACATTGAGAAAATGCAAGCTGAAAGAGTTGTAGGTAACACACGCACTATGTTTAGAATTGCTCACCCAACTGCCTATCCCCTGAACACACCTAGGCACCTTGTACCTTTCACTCTTCCCACACAATGTAATACTCTAATTGGGTTGTATGTGCTAGGTCAATTGTTCAATGACTTTGAGAAAACCTGTAAAATAAGAATTACACCTACAGGGATTACAGAAGGGGAAAGGGGTTTTGAGCAAACAAAACAGTGTTACCTAACTGAAGTTATGCCATTTTTTAAACTTCTCAAAGAACATTTTGAGGGACTTAAAAACACCATTAATGATGATGTGACTCAAATGAAAAAGGCTTTTGATGAAGTGGAAAGTGAGGGTAACCAACTAGCTATTGATCTCAAACACAGTGAAATTGACAGGAAAAACATTCTCATCATGAATGAAAATTTGATTGCTAACTGCATTGCAAAATATGTGTTTTATACTGTTACCGACTCTACGCTATCTGCTCGACAATTTCATGAAATGTCGGTTACTTTGAATGTCTTTCAAAATCGTGTGATTGAGCTTGAGGGGGAGAATTACAAACTTACTGAAAAAATTCAAAACGATGATCATGATAACATGGTCAGGAATTTCTCAAAACTAGAAGTTGATAATCTGAACCTACAATTAAAATATCAACATCTAGAAGAAAGCATAAAAATATCAAATGCCAAGATATCTTCGGATGCTCCTGAGTTTGATACATGTTTTGAATTAGCCAAAAAGGATGAAGTAATTCAAGCTCACTCAAACACGATTCGGAAGTTGAAGGTCCAAATTGCACAATTAAAATCGAACAGAAGCGATGTGACCAATACTAATTACCAGAAGTCGATAGATTCTCAAAACTTTCAAAAACAGGGCATTATCAATGAACTACAACATGAAAATGAGTGGCTTCGTGCTGAAATGTCTAACGCTAAACAACGTTATAAAGAATTGTTTGAGTCTATTAAAACAACACGTGACCAAAACAATGAAAGAGTCACTTCTTTGTTAAATGAAATTGAGAATCTAAAGACCGTGGTGAAGGGTAAAATGCCCGCTGTTTCATGTGATCATGCAATTTCCAATGTACATGCTTGTAATAAATATGCGTGCGATGCTGTGAATGTTTCTCTTCCCCTTAGGAACAATAAGTTAGTTCATAACAACTATCTTAGAAATCTTAAGGATTGTCTGGCCATACTTAGAGAAACCATTGAAGATGAGAGGATTTATAAACCACTTGATGATGTTATTATTGGTGCGTGCTTCCTCACTAATAGGGCCCAGGAATTATTAGAATATGCCATAGGATCATGCCCCAAGAATGATACCAGGTCGGATAGGACAATTGCATTGCACCCTCTCAGTGGCAACAAGCATGTCACAGTTGACTTTCCCCAAACCATGTCACAATCCTCCATCTTGATCACCAGTAAACAAGTAGCAACTAATCAGACTAATGTTCCAATCATTGCTTCTACAGGAGTAAAAGGTGTATCTAATGCTAGCAAGTCACAGCCTAAGTGCAATACAAAGAATGATAGGACTTTGTCGGCTAAGAGCTCACTTATGAAGGAAGTAGAAGAATCATCTAGGAACAATAAAGTGTTGCTTAGTGAAAGGAATCGATTTGATTCAAACATCTGTGTTAACAATGATGTAATTAATTCGAATTCTGATGCTATTTGTAAGACGTGTAACAAATGCTTATTTTATGGTAATCATGATGCATGTGTTGTGTCCTTTCTTAAATCCACTATGAAATCTCCAGTTATGAATGTTTCTAGTGTTAAACGGGTAAAACAAGTATGGAATAAAACAGGAAAAGTTTTCACTAATGTTGGTTATCAATGGAGACCTACTGGAAGGAAATTCACTCTAGAGTTGTGCCTATTAGGAAGTGGAGACCTACCGGTAGACTATTTCCAATAGAAGCAATGAATACCACTCCTAGTTCTAGTGCATCAAAATGTGAATACTCTAGTGAGATATATGTTACTTATGATAATCCAATATTTGTGTGTTCTAACCAAACGGACCCCAAGTGTGTGTGGGGCTCCAGCTTTTTCAGTTATCCACGATTGTCTGGTTTCAAATGCAGGTCGTACAAATCGTCCTTTGGTATTTGGACTCAGGCTGCTCAAAACATATGACTGGAGATCGCTCACGGCTCAAGAATTTCGTGGAAAAGTTTATTGGTACGGTTAGATTTGGGAATGACCATTTTGGATCTATAATGGGTTATGGTGATTACGTCTTTGGAGACAGTGTTATCTCCAGAGTTTACTACGTGGAAGGACTTGGGCACAATCTATTTTCAGTTGGTCAATTATGTGACTCAGATCTCGAAGTCGCCTTCAGAAAGCACACCTGTTTTGTTAGAGAATTAGATGGTGTTGATCTTCTCAAGGGGAGTCGGGGCACTAATCTTTACACCATCTCCATCGAAGATATGCTACGGTCCTCTCCAATTTGTCTGCTCTCTAAAGCATCCAAGAACAAGTCATGGTTGTGGCATCGTCGTTTAAACCATTTGAACTTCGGTACCATCAATGAACTTACACGTAAGGATCTTGTTCAAGGCTTGCCCAGACTTAAGTATGAAAAAGACCATCTGTGTTCCGCCTGTCAAATGGGCAAGAGCAAAAAGCATACCCATAAACCCAAAACTGTCAATTCAATCATGGAAGTTCTTCATACTCTTCACATGGATCTTTGTGGACCAATGAGGATTCAAAGTATCAATGGAAAGAAATATGTGCTGGTTATTGTTGATGATTACTCTCGATTCACATGGGTGAAATTTCTACGATCAAAAGATGAAACTCCGGAAACCATCATCAAACTCATCAAGATGTTGCAAGTCCGCCTCAACAAAACAGTTAGAGTCATTCGTACTGATAATGGAACAGAATTTGTGAACAGACAACTTACTCTTTTTTATGAAGGTGTTGGGATTAGTCATCAAAAGAGCATTCCACGAACTCCTCAACAAAATGGAGTTGTTGAAAGACGCAATCGCACCTTAGTTGAAGCTGCAACGACTATGCTCATCTTTTACAAAGCTCCTCTATTTCTTTTGGCTGAGGCAATTGCCACCGCATGTTACACACAGAACCGATCCTTGATACATCCTCTCCACTGCAAGACTCCCTATGAACTGGTTCATGGCAGAAAACCCGATCTTTCATTTCTTCGAGTTTTTGGTGCACTTTGCTATCCAACTAATGACAGTGAAGACCTTGGGAAACTCAAGGCCAAGGCCGACATTGGTTTCTTTGTTGGCTATGCTCCAGAGCGAAAGGGGTACCGAATCTACAACAAACGTACCAGAGATATAATGGAAACAATCCACGTTACTTTCGATGAGCTGACTGAGCAACCGGTTCCTGGACAATCAAGTTTTGGACCCGTACCTAACCTTTTGTCTCCTGGACCAATTAGTTCCAGGCTTGTACAGAATCCCATCCCTGCTGCTCCTTTTGTACCTCCTACAAGTGAAGATTGGAAGAAACTGTTTGACCCAATGTTTGATGAATACTTTGAACCTCAACAGATGAATGCTCCTGAAGCTACAATGGTTCAACCACCAGATGGGGTGGTGAATGATCATGATGACAATAACGGTCCATCCACTTCATTGTCATGGGATTCTGAAGCTCTCGCCATCAGTCAATCGGTTAGCACGTCTAATGTCCAACCTTCACCTGGACAGCGAGCGGCAAATGTAGATAATACATTTGAAGTTAATCCTTTTGCTCCACCTGATAATGAGCCGTTTGTTAACATCTTTGCCCCTGAATTATCAAATGATGTAACATCCTCTGACGAATCCAACATGGCTACCTCAGTTCCACATTCTCAACCCCATGAATACCTTCGAAAATGGACCAATGATCATCCTATTGACAACATTATTGGAAACCCTTCACGTCCAGTATCGACCCGCAAGCAACTTGCAACCGACGCATTGTGGTGCTTCTTCAATTCTGTTCTTTCTAAAGCTGAACCAAAAAGCATCAAGGATGCAATGTCCAAACACTCATGGTTCACTGCAATGGTGGACGAAATTCATGAATTTGACCGACTGGATGTCTGGGAACTAGTACCACCTCCCGAGTGTGCAATGATCATTGCTCTCAAATGGATATTCAAGGTTAAGCTTGATGAGCATGGAGATGTATTGAAAAACAAAGCTAGGCTTGTGGCAAAAGGATATCGACAAGAAGAAGGTATTGACTTTGAAGAATCCTTCGCCCCGGTTGCTAGAATAGAATCCATAAGGATCTTTCTCGCAAATGCTGCAAGTCAAAACATGGTGGTTTATCAAATGGATGTCAAGACCGCATTCTTAAATGGGGATCTGAAAGAGGTGGTGTACGTATCTCAACCCGAAGGTTTTGTGGATCCAGAACGCCCTAATCACATGTATCGATTAAAGAAGGCTCTCTATGGGCTTAAACAAGCACCCAGGGCGTGGTACGACACCTTGTCTAAATTTCTTCTGGCCAACAAATTCTCCAAAGGCGTTGTTGATCCTACACTCTTTACCAGAAAAACGGGCAAAAACCTCCTACATGTACAAATCTATGTTGATGACATCATCTTTGCCTCATCTGATCCCACAGAATGTGATCGTTTCTCCCAAGAGATGAGTTCCGAATTCCAAATGTCTATGATGGGTCAAATGTCATTCTTTCTAGGACTGAAAATTTCTCAAAACCCCAATGGCATATTCATCAATCAATCCAAATACGCCAATGAAATTTTGAAGAAATTTGGATTCGACTCCAGTGATTCAGTTGATACTCCTATGATTGAACGATCAAAACTTGACGAAGATGATGTGGGAATTCCGGTCGACCAAACCATGTATCGAAGCATGATTGGCTCCTTAATGTACCTTACTGCAAGTAGACCCGACCTTCTATTTGCAGTTTGCATTTGTGCTCGGTATCAATCCAAACCCACCAAGAAACATCTGGAAGCTGTCAAGAGAGTCTTTCGATACCTTAAAGGAACAATCCACATGGGCCTTTGGTACCCTAAAGAAACTTCTATGGCTCTCACAACATATTCAGATGCTGATCATGTGGGATGTCAAGACACTCATCGCAGTACATCTGGGGGTGCACAGTTTTTAGGAAATAAGCTAGTCAGTTGGTCTTCAAAGAAACAAATGAGTACATCTATCTCCTCCACTGAAGCTGAATACATTGCTATGTCATCATGCTGTGCTCAGATCCTCTGGATGCGATCTCAACTGTCTGACTATGGCTTCATATGCAATAAGATTCCCATGTACTGTGACAACAAAAGTGCAATTGCACTCTGCTGCAACAATGTCCAGCATTCAAGAACTAAGCATATTGACATTCGACATCACTTCATCAGGGAGCAAGTTGAGAAAGGAATTGTGGAACTTTACTTTACGAGGACTGAGTTCCAACTAGCCGATATCTTCACCAAAGCACTTTCTAGGGAACGGTTTCACTTCATCCTCCCAGGCCTTGGTATGAAGAGTCTCACACCTGAGGATCTCAGTTGTCTTCAGAAAGATCAAGAGGAGTAAAGGGGTTACTTCACATATCCTTGTATAGTATCAAATCAAAAAGAAAAATAGAAAAATATAAAACCTATAAAAACCATAAAAAATCTGAAAAATCACAAAAATTCAAAAAATATTCTTCTCTCGACATGTCTCTTGTATAATCGATATTATGTACGTTTCTAGAAATGTCATTCAATAATGACACAGAATCATACATATGCTTGAGCAAGAGTTTTTCGGTTTCAAATAAAGTTGTTTTCAAAAACATGTCGTATCTCAAACCATTCTTAACTATGGCTTGTAGTCATTTCAGGCTACAACCTGCTCTTAAACTTATGGCTTGTAGTCATTTCAGGCTACAACCCGGACTTCAAAATTATGGCTTGCTATTACTTCAGATAGCAACCCGCCTTTCAAAATGAGGAAAACACGTCGCCAAAAAGACGGTTGTTCCTTTTACCGGGTGATGTTCACCTGGGCATGGATTACTTTATATCCATGTTTCCTCGATCTAATGTACGCTTCAGTACATTATTTCTTGATAAAGAAGAGAAATCTTCTTTTTTTTTCGCCAAATACTTTCCCTTCTATGATTTTTCCGGAAAGTGTTTGTGCAAAACTTGGTGGTACCATGAAATTTTGAATGAAAATCAAATTGAACTCAAAAGTTTGATAAAATTTTCACTCAATCAATGACGTTGATAGTTTATGAAAATATTTATGCTTTATCATCCGTCATTGATTGAAGGGGAGAGTGATTTCTCAAAATTTTATGTATCATCAAAACTCCCCACACTTCGTACATAAAACCTTGCAACAAAAAGATTTGTGATGGTTATGTGTCAGAATGAGTAAACTTTCAAAGAGTTTTCGTTAAAACTTCGAATATTTTGATAACTCTTCAAATCTGACACATAACAACCTCCCTCACAGTTTGAGGGGGAGCAAGAAAAAGTTCCTTTTTATCAGAAAATATTAAAATTGACTGCATTTCTCTCCCAAAATGTTTTCTAAATTATTTAAATCAATTGAGATCAAAAATCTTGAATGATTTGAAATTTTTGATCGGGGGAGAGAATGTGATTTAAATATGAAATCGGATAATCAAAAGTAATCTTTTGTACTCAATTATAGGCTCCCACATATGGGCTAAACTCTTTCGTATATCGATGCACATATTGAGGGGGAGCAAAGGCGTTTGCGGAAGTTATACCAAAGACCGACCATTTATCTTTATGCATGGAGTTATAAGGATGGTTAAGGTTAGGTATGAGTTCCCATGATCCACCAGAACCGGAAGGATCTTCCCAGGGACAATCCATAGATAGATTAGATGTCCTTAGGAATGATATGAAAAAAGGAGAAAAGTGAGAAAGGGAAGAGTGCGGACTGAGATAGAGCTTGGACTGGAACAAACCCAACAAGGTTCTAGTGGTGAAGTCTCGGTAAGCACTGAAGGGGTTGAAGAATTAAAAAGAAATGAAAGGAGAAAGGGTGAAAAGAAATAGCCCTCCATATATTCAACCTTAGGGCAGAAACCGGGTTCAATTCACAATCTACTAGTGGTTACTAAGGTAACACTAGTATTGAAGACAAGACGTCATGGACCCAGTAACGCACTGCACTAAACTTCCCAACCACTCAAGTTCTCTTAAAAGAGCTTGTTTCAATCTCACGGGGAACCCTGTGCAATGTATCGACCGCTCATTGCGAGCTATGTTGATACCTAAAACAGGAGACGTCTCCCCAGTCTCCAGGAGCGGATCAAAATGCACTATTGAGTCTAGAGCCATGAGATCATCCATAAATCTCGATAGGACACATTCCAAATATGCTTATTGTTTCACATAATGTGGAAAATAAGATAAAATATTTAGAGTCCTACGCATTATCCTTGTGGTATTGCCAGAACATCCGAGTGATATGAAAAATATTCACGATGAAGATGGAAATCCTTCTAGAGCGAACATCACTCAAGCTCTTGGTAGGTGACATGTGAGATCCATCTTGGATCAATGATCAAGTGATGATAAGGCGAAAAATGAACCGTTTTTAGGGGGTCATTTAAGCTCGAATTCGAATTTATTTGATCAAATATTGCCCTAAATCGTTCCTTTTATGATTTTAGGTACTTGGAGAGTGAATTCTGGAAAAGGAGCCATTTTGGACGTTTTTGGAGCATAAAAGTGAAGAAAACGGCAAAGTCTCAATTTTCCATGCTGGGAACAGTAGGTGACGGCGTCAAGAGTAATTTCCTGATGGCGTCAAACCCCAAGAATTAAAATCCGTAGTTGATGACGGCGTCACCCAAGGCCGTCACCTGTTAACTTGTCGAAACTTGCGCGCGGAGTAGCTGATATTGTTTTGGTCATAACTTTTGCATACGAACTCGGATTTAGGTGATTCAAAAGCCCACGCGAAGAGGACGAAGAGATCTACAATTTGGTGAAAAAATGGTCATGATGGCGTCAAGAGAACGAGCTGACGCCATCAAGCCTTGCCGACAGAAAACATGCCTATAAATATAACATCATAACTTCACTTTTTGTAAGCCCTAAACCCTAAAGTCGATTCCTGGGTTTAGGTGGGTGTTTTTCCAGCAACTTATAGGGTTTCAATCACTCCATAAACATCATGTATTAGTTTCATGATTCTATCTCAACTATGTCTTTCATTATTCTTGTTGATTGTCTTTCTTTGATTATGTTTTGCTAATTCACCTTGTGTCTACTTATGATTATGTGAAACTTGTATATAATTGATTAGATCTCATTGATTTCTTGTTGATGTTGTGTCTATCTTCATCAATGAGGGGCTTGTTGATGTGTGTGTCTATCTCTATCAATTAAGGCGTGACAACTTCAATAGATCTAGTTGGTTTAGTTTATAATTCTTGTTTCCTATTGATTCTTGTTTTGATTGAATGAATTTATATGTTAGGCTTAAGAAAACTGGCAGATCTCCAAATGGTAACATGCTTGAACGTCTTAGGAAACATGAACCGAGGCGCACTAGGTCTTTATTGGTTGTATTTAATGCATGAGCCACTGTTTACAATCCCTATAGTTGTGATGGGCATGGTGTAGGAGGAAATAAGAGCTCATAGAATTGGGGAGTTATGTGTGCCACCCCATGAATGGTATTAAAGAATACAACCCGTCAATTAAAACAAGGTTACAATTCAATAGATAGAATTGGATAGCTAGCAAGGAATAACATATCATAGGTAGACATGCTTCACTTATCTTGTAGAACCTTAGTTTAGTTTTCTTGTTAATTAGTTTAATTAGTAGCTTTTGGGTTAGTTGATTAGCAACTAATTCCGCCCACTCTCCCAATACCCGAGATTTTTACTTGCTTTTCATAAAATATAAAAACATAAAAAGAATCATCCTTCACCTTTAGACCTAGTTAGATTAATTTCAATCCTAACGACACTATTCCTAGCTGAACGATCAATCCCCCGGTACTTGTCACTATACTATACTACAACGATCAGGTACACTGCCTGGTGGGGGTTGTAAGCTTCTCGAGATCCCTCGAGAGGTAAAGCCTGGTGCAATTCCCACGCATCAAGTTTTTGGCGCCGCAGCCCGGGGAATAGTTATTGTTTAGGTTGAAATTTATTTTGATTAGGTCTACTCATTAGATTCCGTTTTAGTGAGATTTTTATTTTCTTTTTATTAGCTTTCTCGTAGTCTATCTTTTCTTTGTGTATTTGTTCGTAGAAACCTTTCCATTGACTCTTCCGTTCACCACTATGGAGAACGCGAATCCACCATACTACCGACCACGATACCCATTCACTCCTAATGACATCTTGATGTTCAAACAATATCGAGATGAACCTATTTATGATGCATGGACTCGTTTTAAAAATTTACTACGAATAGTCCCTTATCATGGTTTCAATCTATGGTACCTAAATCAAATCTTTTACTATAGTGTCCACCCGTATGACCAAAGGTACATTGGCGATTTTACCAACGGGGACCTTAGGGAATTAAATGCTGAAGAAGCATGGGATGCCATAGAAGATTGTGCCCAATATTATTATAGAGTAGACAACCCGACAAACAACATCACAAATCAATCAATAACAAGTTTGAAGGAGCAAACAGGAAGTTTGTCTGGGGATGATTACTTAGGGATACCTGCGTGGATGTCACCGAAAATCATAGTACAAAACAAACACATAGGTAATCTAGGTACAATGGAGGATGAGGTGGACAATCCAAGCCCACAAAGTACCCCACAAGTCCTACCATCATTTGAGGCACATACACCGCCCGTGACTTACCCGGAAGAAGTAGATGAGACTATAGGAACCCCAATTGAGGTAGAACCCTTGGACCAAGCACCACTAGAGGATATAGGTTTGAATACTTGTAGTGATAACCTTACTCCTAGTTCTAGGGAATTTCCTAATCTTGATGAACCGGAACCTCAACCTTTACACAACTTCCCATCCTTAGATTTATTTCTAAGAGATAAAAGAGGAACCGACCCACCCATCAACCAATATTATCCGGGTAGTTTTAGGATGAAGGAAGCCATTCACTCACCCCCTTCACCTCACGTAGCATATTCACACCCTAAGGGTGTGTATCGCTACTTTCACCCACACTTAATCCTAACTGTAGGGAAAACCTCCCCTATTTCTGGTAAATAAGGGTAGAGTCAGGCTCGTGACTCGAACAAAAACAAGCGCTTGTTGGGAGGCAACCCAACCCATGTTTTTAATTGTTTGATGTTTTCTTTGTTTGTTCTTGTCATATATGCTTAATCATAGTTGTTTAATTTTCATGTTTCGAATAATTTGTGAAAATGCTTTATTTTGTTTTTAACCTCGTCTTAATTGCATATAAAGGTATTTTACAAAAAGATAAGTGTAGGGAAATTTATATCTTGTTAAAAAGAACTAAATTCGAACATGAAAACTTCACAATTCATGATTAGCATATATTTTATCTTGTTTGTGTGTCAATAATTGTGGATATGTTTTATGAGTTCCTATTTGTAATTCATTCCACAAGTACCCTATCCTTTTGCTGCTTTGTCTTGTTTCTATTTCTAAGTCTGGAATTACATCTAGTTGTGATTTTTGTTCGGTTTGATGCTTTGGTTTTTGTGTTTGTTGATTACAGGACAAGAAGATGATTTATATTTCTGGAGGGAAGCTTTCAATGTTCGTCTTCTTGGAGGTAGACTTAACCATGTTGTCACATTATCCACGGTGAACGAATCAGGGGAGTATTAGTTTCTTTCATTCTTATTTATTTACTTTTACATCTTTTATCTAGAACATTGGTGACAATGTTCGGTTTAAGTGTAGGGAGGGTATATTAGAAACTATTACTCCACTTGGTTTTTGTTTTGTTTAATAGTGAATGTGTAATAAAACTGAGAGAAATATTTGTTAGGGCAATTATAGCACCAAATTTAAAATTTTTTGCAACATGTAGGAGTGAAACTTTAGTCTTAATAAGCGTCTCATGGATAGGAGTTGTATGACTAGCACAAAAACCATACCACTCAAAAATTTCCACCCCAAATATGTGAGGTTCGCCCTTAGATCTTTAGGAAAAAGCATTCATTTTTGGTGCTTATGAGTGTACCGGTAGTATTTAGATTCTAGAACTTGTGATAGCGATGCATCCCGAGACCGCTAGTGAGACTACATTCGTGTAGTTAGGAGTTACTACATGATAAGAGGCATTAGGATAACCCTTGTTCTACACCTGTAATATAATTACATTGACTTCATAGGTCAAGTAATTCTCCCACACCTTTGCGTTGTACTCATTTTTAGTACACGATACCCCTAGTACACCCCTCCGAGCCTATCTTTTCGTTTCTAACTTTAAGCATTTTACTTAAAGGAAGAATTTGTTTACAATCCACCCCAAATGTGCAACCAAATCGCCTTAGCCTTCCTTGTATGCGCTCATCTTTAGTGCATTATTGTTAATTGTTTAAACCTTTTGTTAGTTGTCTAATTGATTACATGGTTGCTAAGTCGAGTCATATCTTGTACATATTATTTTGGGACAATTGGGACTCATGGGTAAAGTACTTGTGTTATGGAGTAATGGGGAAGAACATCATATATTACCCCCATATGTGCGTTAATATTTAAAAGTACTCCAAGTGTTTTGATTATCTTGATTCGAGTCATTAGAATAGTTGATTGTAAAGTATGTAAAAGCTCAAGTGTAGGGAGGAAACGAGCTCCCTTTGATGTATTGTTTTGGATGTTAGAGTAAGAGTGTATGTAAAAAAAAAAAAAAAAAAAAAAAAAAAAAAAAAAAAAAAAAAAAAAAACGGGCTACCATCCGTTTCTTTTATTTATGTTTAAGTCAAATAGTGTCTTGAAAAAAAAAATCCAAAAAGAGTCGTAGTTAGTTTAAATTAAGTCGAGTCTTGGCTTAGCAACGCCTCATTGTACATGTAGTTAACTAAGACAATTGACTTGCCACCAGTAAAATATCCGTTTATCCAACAAAACCGTGTTTTCCTTATTCCCTACACCTAACGTTATAACCCTTTAAAAGACCTCTTTGATAGTTTATCCTAGGTGCTTACGCCAAGTGGTGGAGGTTTGATCCTTTCCCAAGCCTATGGTAATCTATTTGCTATGACAGGTAGAGAGTGATATTTCTCCATTTCCAATTATGACATATAAATTTACAACACCCGAGAGATGAGAGTATCCAAATACTTAATGTGAGGTGCTAGTGTATAATTTCCGTGCTTGTTTTGACTAAGGTGGAACGATCATTTGTTGTAATTACTTTTATATTAGTGTTAAATGACCCCTAACTTGTATTTTGATTGGTGGAAAAGCTCATTTGCTTGAGGACAAGCAAATCCCAAGTGTAGGGATATATGATAAGGCGAAAAATGAACCGTTTTTAGGGGGTCATTTAAGCTCGAATTCGAATTTATTTGATCAAATATTGCCCTAAATCGTTCCTTTTATGATTTTAGGTACTTGGAGAGTGAATTCTGGAAAAGGAGCCATTTTGGACGTTTTTGGAGCATAAAAGTGAAGAAAACGGCAAAGTCTCAATTTTCCATGCTGGGAACAGTAGGTGACGGCGTCAAGAGTAATTTCCTGACGGCGTCAAACCCCAAGAATTAAAATCCGTAGTTGATGACGGCGTCACCCAAGGCCGTCACCTGTTAACTTGTCGAAACTTGCGCGCGGAGTAGCTGATATTGTTTTGGTCATAACTTTTGCATACGAACTCGGATTTAGGTGATTCAAAAGCCCACGCGAAGAGGATGAAGAGATCTACAATTTGGTGAAAAAATGGTCATGACGGCGTCAAGAGAACGAGCTGACACCGTCAAGCCTTGCCGACAGAAAACATGCCTATAAATATAACATCATAACTTCACTTTTTGTAAGCCCTAAACCCTAAAGTCGATTCCTGGGTTTAGGTGGGTGTTTTTCCAGCAACTTATAGGGTTTCAATCACTCCATAAACATCATGTATTAGTTTCATGATTCTATCTCAACTATGTCTTTCATTATTCTTGTTGATTGTCTTTCTTTGATTATGTTTTGCTAATTCACCTTGTGTCTACTTATGATTATGTGAAACTTGTATATAATTGATTAGATCTCATTGATTTCTTGTTGATGTTGTGTCTATCTTCATCAATGAGGGGCTTGTTGATGTGTGTGTCTATCTCCATCAATTAAGGCGTGACAACTTCAATAGATCTAGTTGGTTTAGTTTATAATTCTTGTTTCCTATTGATTCTTGTTTTGATTGAATGAATTTATATGTTAGGCTTAAGAAAACTGGCAGATCTCCAAATGGTAACATGCTTGAACGTCTTAGGAAACATGAACCGAGGCGCACTAGGTCTTTATTGGTTGTATTTAATGCATGAGCCACTGTTTACAATCCCTATAGTTGTGCTGGGCATGGTGTAGGAGGAAATAAGAGCTCATAGAATTGGGGAGTTATGTGTGCCACCCCATGAACGGTATTAAGGAATACAACCCGTCAAT
Organism: Artemisia argyi; assembly: GCA_030686995.1. Classification (NCBI taxonomy): domain Eukaryota; kingdom Viridiplantae; phylum Streptophyta; class Magnoliopsida; order Asterales; family Asteraceae; genus Artemisia; species Artemisia argyi. The sequence goes on from CM060708.1 coordinate 278,215,416, forward strand.
TAAAACAAGGTTACAATTCAATAGGTAGAATTGGATAGCTAGCAAGGAATAACATATCATAGGTAGACATGCTTCACTTATCTTGTAGAACCTTAGTTTAGTTTTCTTGTTAATTAGTTTAATTAGTAGCTTTTGGGTTAGTTGATTAGCAACTAATTCCGCCCACTCTCCCAATACCCGATATTTTTACTTGCTTTTCATAAAATATAAAAACATAAAAAGAATCATCCTTCACCTTTAGACCTAGTTAGATTAATTTCAATCCTAACGACACTATTCCTAGCTGAACTATCAATCCCCTGGTACTTGTCATTATACTATACTACAACGATCAGGTACACTGCCTGGTGGGGGTTGTAAGCTTCTCGAGAGGTAAAGCCTGGTGCAATTCCCACGCATCAAGTGACAACTAGAAAGCAACAATGGTGCGATTCAACATTGAATCAAACTTGTTCCAGGATATGGATTGACAGATACTTTTGCTAAAACCTTTCAATGTGCTCACAAACTAATTTTTCGAACACATTGATTGTGTATAATCTTTCAAACAAAAGTATTTTTGATGGAAATGTGATTCAAAGCTTAAAACTCTCGTCGTGTCTCAAAATGTTTATCATATGACACGCGAGTGATTTCTATAAATCAATTTCTCATCAATCCGTGAATATCAATTCACCGATTCACTCTATTGTGCTGTCTGCTTTGAGACGTTCCGGTAGGAGAACATGCTTAGTATGAAGACTCTAAATTGGATTCTTTGGAAAATTCATTACTACAAGCTGGAAATTCCTGTCAAGGAGAGTCTTCTTTAAAAGAGATTCTACCTGATCACAGGTCGGTTTTCACAAAACCGGAGGGTAGTCTGTCCTCGCAGAACGAATGACAAAGCCATATTCGTTCTCTATCTTTATTGCTAACTGTTTTATTTCAGGGACACATATAAAGATGGCGTTGATGGCCCCCATTTCCAGCTGAATCGGGTCAATCCATACCTCATGCTCACACATCCTCCACACTATCAATGAAGATAAGAGACTTGCTACAACAAATGTTGAGAGACTACCAACAACGTTTCCGTAACTCTGATGAAAAAGTCTCCTAATCCAAAACTCTAATGCAAAGTCTCCTGATCCAGAAGGGTGTGAGCATGATGGTCCTTAGTCACTACATCACATGAAGGCAATACTACTACGGATGAGCTTGGAGATTTACTTTGGCTGATGATCTCAAAGAAGCTCAAAGATCACATATCTCAAAGGAATTCTTATCACAAATTCGCTTGCTTGAAGTAAGAAGTGTGTTGAAAAGTGAAGAATCAGATCCTACGAGCTACAAAGACTAAAGAATGCTTAAAGACCAAAGTTCTTAATTTCAAAGGTGACCTCGCTTAGGGGGAGATTGTTAGGAATACAATTATTCCTGTAAAAGTCTCGGTCACCTAATGATTGTAATAGCATTAAGTTAGCTCATAGTTAGTTTGTTTATTTGTTAATTAGTATTAGTTTAAGTAACACCGTGGAAGAAGGACGGGTCTTCACCCACTGTATGCCTGATCTACAGCCCGGGAGTGGGCATTTTATTGTAAGTATAAATACCCCTCTCCACATGTGGAGAGGGTTGGACCTTCCACTTAATCTCAATCTAATATTTCTCTTTTTCTCTCAAGGTTCCTTTCTTTCTTTCTTTTCGCTCCTCCTCCTCATTTCAACGATTCACAGATCATCTCTGTCACACCCCCAATTTACCTGAATGGCAGCGGAATGGAATACCTGGGGGTGACTGTCATAGCACCATAGTTATAGTTATATTGAACGACCTAAAGTGTCGTTTAGAAAATACAACGTTTGATCATTAAAACATTCAGAGTTTACAAAACGTAGGTCCCAAAAGATGTTGCCATTTAAGGTAAAATAAGTTCAACAAGATCAAACGTTCATAGGTGTAGAAAATATAGTCAGACGCGTCGTCTCCACGACTCCATGAATGTCCAAATGCATGCAACATGAGCTACCTTAATAACCTGAAAATACATACTAAAGTGTCAACACGAGGTTGGTGAGTTCATAGATTTTAGAGAACAAGTAAGTATGGTAAAACATTTGGAGAGTAAATTTCCCAGTAAAAACATCATAAATCCGTAATAAGGTTGATACAAAGACATTGTAAATCAGAAATAAGAAATCAGAAATAAGATATCAGAAATAAGAAAATCCGTAATAAGAAATCAGAAATAAGAAATCCGAAATAAGAAATCAGAAATAAGAAATCCGAAATAAGAAATCAGAAATAAGATTTATAAAAACCATCAGTATTTAACTTTAATCGTATATACAATAGCCCAAGTATAACTTATAGTAATAAGTTTTTCAGTCATAAAACTACATTGTCTCTTAAGCTCATGAAACCGAAGCTAGATGTTACTTGGCCCCAAATGAGTGTTTACCAGACACTCTAATAATAAAGACATGAAATGCATCTGTAATTCTGTTGGAGCAACCCAAACACAGATGGAGGAGTCACCCTCAATAGATCTATTCACTCACTCTCGCTTGGAACTTAATTAACGGTCCATGATAATAAAGGGGACTTGTCAAGACGTGGTAATAAGGAAACTTAAGCAATGTAAGGAATTTAATACTTTGGCATTGTACAAAAAAATAATTAAAACAGCGTATTCTCCTTCATAAATAATTCAAATCGTATAAAAGTATAAAACACATATTTAAGCATGTATCTCCCCCAAAGAGTTTATAAAGTAATTAAACAAGTAAAAGTGGGGCTATGACTCACCTCGAAATGCTACTACAAAGTGATGAAATGATCGGGACAACAAGGCGCGAACACTAGCCGCAACCTAAATGAATGAATGTGATCTAATTTAGATCATGAAATGATGTAATGAATGCACATGCACATGATACCTATACCACTCGTGACTTGGAAATACTAGTTATTGTCAAGATAAAATACTTTCCATACTTAGGAAAAATAAGTCCAATTGGAGTTATAAAAACTTGTCGTAATATATATCATATAAAAATGTTAGCGTTATATTCCTCGTATCGAAAACCTTAAAATAACGTCGTTAAGTCGTATAAATATTTTCTCGGATCGTACGTATTCGTTTGTTAAGAATATAGTCCTTAGTAACGTTTCTAGAAAAATATACCATTTAGTACGTAAGTTATTATTTTTATTTGTGACCAAATATATATATATATAGTTTTGATGATGTTAAAACGGGTATAACTTGGTCGTTATAGGTTCATTTTCCTTGTTCTTTATGTCCACGGGTTTGTTTTTGTGTATACTAGTATATTTTTGATAACTCGGCTCCTCTAGGTTATGTTTAATACCTCTTTTTACCCGTCGAAATCTGCCAAACAGCAAGCAGTTTTTATAAAAATAGTTTTCGTCGTTAAATTTGCAAAAATCATATCTCCTTCGTTATAAGCTCGTTTTAATCCGTTCTTTCGCCTAAAGTTTCGTTTTTAAAAGTATTTTCTAAATCTTTGGTCAAAAATTAGCCATCAACCACTGATTTTCCCACGAAATGAAAATAGGGACAGTAGGTATTTCAAATGTTTCAAAAACCATTTCTAGGGTTCTAATCTAGTTCCATCTTCATTCAAACCACTTTCAATCACCACAAAACTAATCTAATCCTACCATACACCTTCTTAGGGTGTCATGGGTTCCTAAACATCACAACCAAGTAGATCTAACAAGGATCTAACCAAAAATCATTTCTAGGGCTTAAAAGTTTAATATATACAAAATGGAGTGGTATAAGCCAATATATGCATGAGATCTTGCAAGAAAAATATATAATCATGGTAATAACTTGTAAAAATTTATGAAATGAGTTTTGTAAACTTACTTTGAGAGATGGTGTGATTAGATGATAAAAACCTAACAATCCTTGAGTTTTTATTTCAAAACTCTAACAAGGATACTATAATAACAAGATTACACTTGATCTTTAAGAAAAATATTTGGTCTTGCCCTTCCTCCTTGTTGTGGCCGTGGGATCAAGAGAGAAAAGAGAGAAAGAAAAGTGAAATTTGCTAGTTGTAAAATGAGATAAAAAAACTAGTTTAGGTTATATGTATTTTTGGTATTATTATTATTATATGAAAAGTTAGTATAAGCATTTATGAATCTTGAGTGAGTAAGTGGGTTTTGTAAGTTGATTGGCAAGGGGGGGGGGCGGCAAATCAAAGGGGGGGGGGATGAATGTGAAGACTTTTGGTGTATTTTGTATTATTGTGTGTTATTTTGTAGTTTTAAAATGTACCGGATACCGGGTTAACTAAAAATAAATTTTAACGGAGTTAACCGGGTCATAATAAAGTTATAAAAATTATAAAAATAGGTTGGGTAAAATTATTGGGTGTTTAGATAATTATAGTTTAATTTCTACGAAAACCGTCGAGGTTTTAGTAAACTTGAGTTAATAATTAAAATAAATATCCAAAATACCGGGTAAATTAATATTATAATTTTTATATTATAAAAATGAATATAAAAATATATTGGGATCATAATCGGGAGTGTTGGACGTGTTAGTCACATTTATAGTTTGCGTATTAGTGTTTATTTAAAATAAACATACGTAAATCGTTAATTGTACCAAAAGTATTAATTTAATTATCCTACGAGTGGAATAGTATGCAAATACCATAATGATGATATGCAGACTATTTCTAGTCTGAATGAAATGTCCCAATGATAATGCATGAATTCGCACCTGAACCAATACGGTTACGCGAATTTAAATACTCGTAAACTAAATTTACGATGTCATAAGCAATGCACGTGAATAGTGTTATTTCTTCCGGAATGAATAGTGTCAAGTGAATAGTAAAAATTTCTGAACGCTTCTCAGAATATCAAATTGACCTCGAAAACGATGAATAGTAAATGATGAATAGTAACTTGTGAATAGTAAATTGTCGAGGTTTGGAAAATGACCGGAAATTACGAGTTGTGACAGTCTTCCCCACTAACAGGAACTTTGTCCTGAAGTTCAGTTTTGGTTGGTCTCTGAAGTATATTTGGTAAAAATACGTGGATACTTGAGTTGCATTTGGTCTTCCCGTTCCCAAGTAAATTCGGGTCCTCTTCGAGAATTCCAGCGAACTTTCACGATAGGAATTCGACTTTGCTTCAATCGTTCGACCTAACAGTCCATGATTTCTATTGATCCTCTTACCAAGTTTACGTTTGTTTTTGGGTTGGAATTCTTTCCAATTGGGATTATGAGTGACTAATCTGAAAGTCATTTCCTGGGATTTGAATAGGTGAAACATAGTTGTGTAATCCGGCTGTTCTCTAACAAGGCTCAAGTCAGATGTCCACTAGGCCTACTCTGTCTGAAATATTACGTGGTCCAGTGTATATCAGGTTCAACTTTCCCAGTTTTCTGAATGATATCATGCCTTTCCTAGGCAGAACTTTCAACATGATCTGGCTACCAACTTGAAGTTTTAATGGTTTACAACTTGTAAAATTTGTAATTGATTCTTGACTTGTAGGAAATTTCTGGTTATATCATGAATGCCTATTGGAATAGTGAGTTTTGCTTTTTCCGAGTTTGGTTCGTCAATAGATGATCAGTGCTTCTTCAGGTTTATAATGTAATATGGGTAATATACGTTGCTGAACTATGTCAGAACCCAAATCTTATATGTCAGCTGGTCGATTCTAAAATGAATCTTAAACGGTCCAATATACTAGAGGTTCAATCTCTCGTGTTACCAAAATTGTATCATGCCTTTCCAAGGCAAAGCTTTCCACTTAGTTCGTTCTCTCACGGGAATCTAGTTAGTTTGTTGTTCAAGGATACCCAATCCGTATGATGTGCGTCATGTACCAACCTAACTTCTACCAGTTTCTCGTTGCTTGTAACTGGTTCTTGACTTGTGAAATTTCCTTTGTTATAATTTAGTCCTAGACCGGTGAATTTAACTTTCCGATTTCGGTCTGTAAATGGGTAATTGGTACGTCGACCATAAAGTGCCTCAAATGGTGTAGTCTCTACGCTCGTGCGATAACTATCGTTGCAAACGAATCTGATTTATGATAAAAGGTTAGTCCAACCATTTCTAGAGTCAATCACTTATGCTCTGAGCATAACTTTCCTATGTTTGAATCGTTCTCTCGTTCTGACCATCGGTCTGAGGATAGTAGGCGGTGTTTACATCTTAATGAAGTTCCGAAGGAAATCTTAAAATGTTTGCTAGAAGTCTGAGGTGATTCGATCACCTTTTTCGGGAATAATTGAAATAGGTACAATAAATCTTGTGACTAATTACACAACGTTCTGTCTTTCGAACTCGGCGTTATCTGAAGGGGACAGAATATGGGTAACAATTTCTTTGATTCCTTGTATTTTGATCTAACGAATTGCTAGGACATGTGTTTTCCTTTGCCTATTGTGCTTGGGCCTGATGCCTCTCTTGATGTATAGGTGAGGTTATCTAGAATTTCTTGAGAACACAATTCCTTGAGGGAATCTATATCGATATCCATAATTCGAATCAATCATTCTTGGCGTAAACTCACTGCAGGGAAGTTTGCATTTAGATAAGGCCATGTTTAATCAAATCACTTTACAGTATCAGTTAGGAGGCTTGGTTTATTCCTATGGTTTTGCTTAGCGTACTCTTTCAATGTGTTCGATTCTGTAGTTCAGTCTAGCTAGTACCTTTAAATAATAGAATTGGACAACCCGGTCAGAGATGGTGGTTCGGATGGTCTCGTGTCATCTTAGAACTGTTGTTGAGTTATAAATTGTCTTGGTGTATACTTCTAGTCTAGGTTAGTAGTTCTGTAATCCTTTCATTGTTTTACTGGTATCGAGGAATCCTACTAGTAATTGATATGGAAAGTCTCTCCTAGAGAAGTAAATGGAACAATCCAACTTAATGGCTAAATGGGTGACAGGTGAGGTAAGTATCCAGGGAGAGTTTGTCAGAAAAGACACTTATAAAAGAGTTTACTTGTCTAAAACGCTTTTGGATGAAGATTGTTATTAGCAATACTTTAAAAAAAATAACTATTTCCTTCATGGCATAATCCTTCCTGAATTATACATAGGTGATCAGGCTATGTATAGTTGAGGACTAATGATGCGATGCTTGATTTAGTCAAAATAGTGTTACTTTTCTCAAAAGTTTTAGATGGTGTTCAACGCATTCTTATTAAAAATGGTATCCTGATATTTCCTTTCAAAGTAATATAAAAATTGCTTCGCGTAATAATAGTAAATATTTGGCGTAATATCGGAAAAATCAGTTTATAGTACGGTAACAAAACGACTTATTTTAGAAATTCGGTAAAACAATTTCCCCATAAGGTAGTAAAATAGTTTGTAATAAAATTCGTTGAATGGTTTATTGGATACATGGGTATATACTATGGAATGGTAATAATCTACTAATCCGTCAAATACGAAATCGGCCTATTCCCTAAATAAGATAATGGTATAATGTTGCTAAACGATTAAAGATTGAACGATTGGGATAGAAAATGGAGTAAACGAAAATTATGGTTATCACAGAAGGTAACAAAAGATAGTCATTGCATTAGATAGGAAAGTGCTTAATATAACTAGGTTTCATCAACGTACTTATGGAAAGTACCAAAAGAAAGTACAACCCTAGAGGGCTCAAACTATGGTTTTACAACATGAAATGCCTCCTCCAGTTCCGGTCTCTCAACACCGAGCATTCACTCCTGAAGTGTCCCACTACTCCACATTCACGGCAGATTACCGTGAGTTCCTGATGCTTTGCGAGGGTGGGAGCCTTGCAGTCCTTGGCTTCATGTCCGACCTTTTGGCAGTTCTTACATTGAGAGGGGCAAGATCCTTTGTGATGAAACTGACACTTGTTGCACTCGGGTAATTTACCAATATACTTTTTCTTTTGGCTTGACCCAGCAGCACGGGTCTCCACCACTTGTTGTATCTTAAGTGGTTGTTGAGAAGCATTAGCATCCAGATTACCGACCCATTTTCTCTTGTTGTTACTATTATTTCTTGATGTCTTGTCGTGAATTATGCGTTCCTTTGCTTCGATTGCCATCTGGATAGCTTCAGACATGGCATTGGGTTCCCATGCGATGACCAACATACGAATTTCAGGAGAAAGTCCTCCGACGTACCTTTCAAGTCTCTTAATTTCCGGTTCACCAATTGCAGGGTCTAGTCGAGCTAATTCATAAAAATGAGTAGTATACTTGACAACATCATCTCCTACCATGTTAAGGTTTAGTGCTTCCTGATCTATTGCCCGTAATTCACTTCTTACACAAAAGGCTATACCCATCATCTTTCTTAGTTCCTCCCAAGAGCGTGAGTAAGCATCATCAACTCCTACTATCTTAACATGTGTGGTCCACCATTCCTGGGCAAGATTCTGAAAAGTGCATGTAGCGAACTTAACCTTGTCTTCCTTACGACAGTCGCCACATCGAAATATCGTTTCTATTTCTTCAAACCATTTGAGAAATTTCTTTGTGTCTCTAATTCCGCTAAAGGAGGGGGAATTACAACCCATAAATTCCACGTGAGTAAGTTCCTTGGTGAGGGCGGTGGTTACGTTCCTGACAATGGGTTGTCCAACAGCAGTTTGCGTCATGCTTGGAGTTGTTTGCTTAAGTCTATTTCCATCAAATCATAAGAGTCCATGAGGATCTATATTTAATAAAATCATCATATTCATAACACATGAATATAGTACATGAAAGTTTTGGTCAATATCATAGATAGCACAACCATTCCCCTATAGTAGAGTCAATACTTGGTGATTCCGTTTGTTCATCAATCAATAATACTACAAGTTTCTTCGAACTATGCCACACCTCTCGTGGCTAGGATAATAGTAAAAGCTATATAGGATATAAGTCTAGTCTAAAGACTTCCTGTAGTCCCTCTAAGTGAAATCAGGTTTTACGGCATCATAAGGTCGAGATAGTCCTGAAGTAGTGTCTGAAGTTGTGCATCGATCAAGTCCTAGATAGTGTAGATTCTAAGCCATTCTTGAGGAACCTGCAGATGTTCCTGTTGAGTCCGTAATCTTGGTATTATCCATAAGATGTTATCTAATTCGTGGCAAGTGGAAATGGAAAAGGGAAATGACAATGGTGGTATTCTAAAGGATGAGAAGAACATTGATGACAATGAGATTCTAGTGATGAGTTAGGAGATAATGGTGATAATAGTGAATGGGATACTACCCTCTTTCGCGCTATCTCGCGACATCTAAGAGGTAAAGTTAAAGTACGCACTATGGGACGACCAATAGTGTAATAAGTAACCAATGGTGGTGGTAGTACCTAAGTAGTAAGCGTCCTACTAGTGAAGGAAAGAAAACATGTTATCTCTCTTGTAATAAGCATCCTAATAAGTCCATTAAAATTAAGTCTGAATACTCTACCAAATGGCATTTTATGTATAGGTGGAATGATAGGAAAACCTTATTCCTATAACAAATCAATAGTGCTAACGGTGGCATACGTGCAACTGGTGATATAATGGTAGTGGAAGATGACAAGGCATCTTCAATGTCGGAATCTGATGAAAGGATAACAGCGTGGGTATCTGAAGACATGTCACTTGTGAACCAGGTCAATATAATCATATATATATATATATATATATATATATATATATATATATATATATATATATATATATATATGAGTATGGGTATGAATAACTTGCACAGTGTGTGCGTAAAACAACATGTATAGTGAATATGCACCTATGATGAAATGATGAGATGCTATGATGATGTGGTTATAGTCTAGGGTCCAAGATACATCCTAGTTCGCTATAACCTTAGCTCTGGTACCAATCTGTCACACCCCCAATTTACCTGAATGGCAGCGGAATGGAATACCTGGGGGTGACTGTCATAGCACCATAGTTACAGTTATATTGAACGACCTAAAGTGTCGTTTAGAAAATACAACGTTTGATCATTAAAACATTCAGAGTTTACAAAACATAGGTCCCAAAAGATGTTGCCATTTAAGGTAAAATAAGTTCAACAAGATCAAACGTTCATAGGTGTAGAAAATATAGTCAGACGCGTCGTCTCCACGACTCCATGAATGTCCAAATGCATGCAACATGAGCTACCTTAATAACCTGAAAATACATACTAAAGTGTCAACACGAGGTTGGTGAGTTCATAGATTTTAGAGAACAAGTAAGTATGGTAAAACATTTGGAGAGTAAATTTCCCAGTAAAAACATCATAAATCCGTAATAAGGTTGATACAAAGACATTGTAAATCAGAAATAAGAAATCAGAAATAAGATATCAGAAATAAGAAAATCCGTAATAAGAAATCAGAAATAAGAAATCCGAAATAAGAAATCTGAAATAAGAAATCCGAAATAAGAAATCAGAAATAAGATTTATAAAAACCATCAGTATTTAACTTTAATCGTATATACAATAGCCCAAGTATAACTTATAGTAATAAGTTTTTCAGTCATAAAACTACATTGTCTCTTAAGCTCATGAAACCGAAGCTAGACGTTACTTGGCCCCAAATGAGTGTTTACCAGACACTCTAATAATAAAGACATGAAATGCATCTGTAATTCTGTTGGAGCAACCCAAACACAGATGGAGGAGTCACCCTCAATAGATCTATTCACTCACTCTCGCTTGGAACTTAATTAACGGTCCATGATAATAAAGGGGACTTGTCAAGACGTGGTAATAAGGAAACTTAAGCAATGTAAGGAATTTAATACTTTGGCATTGTACAAAAAAATAATTAAAACAGCGTATTCTCCTTCATAAATAATTCAAATCGTATAAAAGTATAAAACACATATTTAAGCATGTATCTCCCCCAAAGAGTTTATAAAGTAATTAAACAAGTAAAAGTGGGGCTATGACTCACCTCAAAATGCTAGTACAAAGTGATGAAATGATCGGGACAACAAGGCGCGAACACTAGCCGCAACCTAAATGAATGAATGTGATCTAATTTAGATCATGAAATGATGTAATGAATGCACATGCACATGATACCTATACCACTCGTGACTTGGAAATACTAGTTATTGTCAAGATAAAATACTTTCCATACTTAGGAAAAATAAGTCCAATTGGAGTTATAAAAACTTGTCGTAATATATATCATATAAAAATGTTAGCGTTATATTCCTCGTATCGAAAACCTTAAAATAACGTCGTTAAGTCGTATAAATATTTTCTCGGATCGTACGTATTCGTTTGTTAAGAATATAGTCCTTAGTAACATTTCTAGAAAAATATACCATTTAGTACGTAAGTTATTATTTTTATTTGTGACCAAATATATATATATATAGTTTTGACGATGTTAAAACGGGTATAACTTGGTCGTTATAGGTTCATTTTCCTTGTTCTTTATGTCCACGGGTTCGTTTTTGTGTATACTAGTATATTTTTGATAACTCGGCTCCTCTAGGTTATGTTTAATACCTCTTTTTACCCGTCGAAATCTGCCAAACAGCAAGCAGTTTTTATAAAAATAGTTTTCGTCGTTAAATTTGCAAAAATCATATCTCCTTCGTTATAAGCTCGTTTTAATCCGTTCTTTCGCCTAAAGTTTCGTTTTTAAAAGTATTTTCTAAATCTTTGGTCAAAAATTAGCCATCAACCACTGATTTTCCCACGAAATGAAAATAGGGACAGTAGGTATTTCAAATGTTTCAAAAACCATTTCTAGGGTTCTAATCTAGTTCCATCTTCATTCAAACCACTTTCAGTCACCACAAAACTAATCTAATCCTACCATACACCTTCTTAGGGTGTCATGGGTTCCTAAACATCACAACCAAGTAGATCTAACAAGGATCTAACCAAAAATCATTTCTAGGGCTTAAAAGTTTAATATATACAAAATGGAGTGGTATAAGCCAATATATGCATGAGATCTTGCAAGAAAAATATATAATCATGGTAATAACTTGTAAAAATTTATGAAATGAGTTTTGTAAACTTACTTTGAGAGATGGTGTGATTAGATGATAAAAACCTAACAATCCTTGAGTTTTTATTTCAAAACTCTAACAAGGATACTATAATAACAAGATTACACTTGATCTTTAAGAAAAATATTTGGTCTTGCCCTTCCTCCTTGTTGTGGCCGTGGGATCAAGAGAGAAAAGAGAGAAAGAAAAGTGAAATTTGCTAGTTGTAAAATGAGATAAAAAAAAAAAAAAAACTAGTTTAGGTTATATGTATTTTTGGTATTATTATTATTATATGAAAAGTTAGTATAAGCATTTATGAATCTTGAGTGAGTAAGTGGGTTTTGTAAGTTGATTGGCAGGGGGGGCGGCAAATCAAAGGGGGGGATGAATGTGAAGACTTTTGGTGTATTTTGTATTATTGTGTGTTATTTTGTAGTTTTAAAATGTACCGGGTACCGGGTTAACTAAAAATAAATTTTAACGGAGTTAACCGGGTCATAATAAAGTTATAAAAATTATAAAAATAGGTTGGGTAAAATTATTGGGTGTTTAGATAATTATAGTTTAATTTCTACGAAAACCGTCAAGGTTTTAGTAAACTTGAGTTAATAATTAAAATAAATATCCAAAATACCGGGTAAATTAATATTATAATTTTTATATTATAAAAATGAATATAAAAATATATTGGGATCATAATCGGGAGTGTTGGACGTGTTAGTCACATTTATAGTTTGCGTATTAGTGTTTATTTAAAATAAACATACGTAAATCGTTAATTGTACCAAAAGTATTAATTTAATTATCCTACGAGTGGAATAGTATGCAAATGCCATAATGATGATATGCAGACTATTTCTAGTCTGAATGAAATGTCCCAATGATAATGCATGAATTCGCACCTGAACCAATACGGTTACGCGAATTTAAATACTCGTAAACTAAATTTACGATGTCATGAGCAATGCACGTGAATAGTGTTATTTCTTCCGGAATGAATAGTGTCAAGTGAATAGTAAAAATTTCTGAACGCTTCTCAGAATATCAAATTGACCTCGAAAACGATGAATAGTGATCGATGAATAGTAAATGATGAATAGTAACTTGTGAATAGTAAATTGTCGAGGTTTGAAAAATGACCGGAAATTACGAGTTGTGACAATCTCATAAACATGTTTCATACATAGTTAGTATTCTACACGTTTTTCATTTGTTTTAACAATGTGGTGAAGAGTTATGTTCTAGTTGTGGATTGCAATTTTTGAAAGACAATGCACTTGGTGAGTTTGGAAAATCAAAATAACAACAAAAAGGATACAATTCTTAACTAATGGAAGACATGATTGGTTAGCAACCAAGTTTTTCATGAATCAAAAAGTTCTATGCATAAACCCTAAGATTCTAGTTAATGAATGTAAATGAGAATGTTATACTTGAATCAAAAATGCAATTATGATTAGAACACTTACAAAGTTGATTGGATTTGAAGAGGTTAGATTGAAAGCCCTAAATTTCGTATGGTTATGTGTTTTTGAGAGGGTGATGGCTGTTTGAAAAGTGAATGATTAAGTTAAGAGGGTGTTTGGTTTTGAAATTAAAAATAAAACATGCTGCAGATTTGGCGGACCAGGCGGAACCAAAGGGAGGGTTCCTCCGTATGGTCTGAGGGTTCCGTGGGAACTGCAGGGAAAAATTCAAAAGGGATTGTCTTGATTTTTGTGGTTTTATCCTAATGTTCAAAATTAAGGTTTTAGGTCTTATGAGTCTTTGACTAAGCCTAGGGATGATGAATGCTTCTAATTCAAGAGGTTTTGTGAAAACGTTGATAAAATGGTTAACGTATAAGACTTTCTTAGTTAAGACGTTCCTCAATGAACATTTTTACCAAGGCGATGATGATGAATCACAATATGTCAATAAAGAACATAATGGATTGAATTATCGCTGAAGTCGATGCTTCCTTTGTTTGAAGAGATAACAATGTTGATGAGATGAATTCCGTTGTTGACGCGAGTTAGCTTGTTCAAGTGGAGCTTGTTGATGTGCTTCTCCATCCGATACTAATATGAGAACCATAAGCGTTTTTGAAGAATCAATGTGTAAGTAAGTATAAAAGTGCAAGTACCACTTGTGCTTTTCTTATCAACTTATTACCTACATAATTCCATTTGGCATACACTATGGTTTCTATTCCCGTTCTTTTGGGATACCATAATCCTAGTTGTGTAGTACCTTTTGATGTATCCAAACAAGCTCTTCCTAAAGAGTTGTTTTAGGATCTTCTCTAAAACGAGCACATAGACAAACACTAAACATAATGTTGGATCTAATTGTTATGAGAACAAGTAGTCTTCTGAGCATTTCTCTACATTTAGTTTTACCTACGGATTTACTAATCTCATTCTTGATAAGTCATCAATAACTTAACAATTGAGAACAAGAGAGTAACTCGGAATGTCTTTAAGTTAAAATCCCTTGCTTTTGGGGCTTGCTTTTATTATCAAAAAGTCTTTCAAATATTGACACTATAATCACTTGATTACTTTGAATAATCTATTTTGTTTCACTAGTTGTTTTACTCTAAATTCCAAAAACTGTTTTTGTTGAATTTGTTTAGACACAACTATGACCTATAAATCAAGTTTTATAACTTATGTCAATTTTGCTTGATTCAATGTTTGACTCAAGGTGAGAAGATGTTATTTTGTACTTTTATCCTTAATGTTTTACACAACATACTTGTCTTGCCATCATTGGACTTTCAACTAAGTCATCATATACCAAAGATGATATCTTAGAAGGAGGAGATCACTCGTTAAATGTTATATTCAACGACTCCTCGACTCTTTGGGTTTCCTTACTTAAGATGCTATGAACTTTATTTGTTTTGAAAAAGTCCAAGAGGTACTACATCATAAGACTAAGTGTCACATTTGATGTGTAAGTCCTAGATGTTGAAAACTCATTTTCTTCCACACATCCTAATGTATGCTAATGTGAATTATTTCACCTTGTATGTTTTATGTGAAATTATCATAAAGGAGTGATTGAAGTAAAACACAATTTAAGACCCAAAGTATGGTGTTTAAGAATGTTGTTTTACAAAGGTTTGTTTCGCAAGCATCACAAAAGTGTTAGACATTTTAACACTTAGGAAATTCTTAGTTAGCTCACTTGTAAGCAAGAATTGAGTAAGACTCACTCAAGAGTTTCTCGTGTTTATCTCTTGACGGTTAAAGAACCGAAACACCTTATATCTCCTACTAGTACTAATGACGAAATTCCTTGTCTTAGAGAATCTAATCATAGTTATTACTAATAGCAGGTAAACACTTTAGAATACTACTAATAACATATACTACAACACATAATGCTGGAAACAAGAGACAATCAAAGTCAAGCTGAAGTAATGCGTACCTTTTAAATTGTATAGAGATGCTATCAAGAGAATAAACACAAAGCGTAAAATCTTGGTTTGACGACATGCTTAGAAACTCAATTACTCATGTATCCAAGAAGGTTAGATAATCATATAAAAGCATAGAGCATGATAATATTAATCCTTTAATCATGAGTTTCTATTAGAGATTGAATTATCTAAAAATCTCTCTTGTAGGTTTAACAAATTTTACTTGCTTTGTTTTACTAGTTGATGGTGCTTTTGAGTTAAATCTTAATCCGGTTTTATCTTTAAACAACCTTTGACTCCTCAACAATCTTTCAAGAGATTTTGAGCTTTCATCAAATTTAGCTAGCATTTTTCCTTTCTCATTTTGCTTTTTAATCTCATATTTGTACTCTAGACATAATTTACATTCTAGATCAATTTCAACATTACTTTCAAGTCTAGACATTTTATCTTCTAACAAGATTTCCTTTTCAAAGTTATTCACAAAAGATTTTGAAGACTCATTGTTAAAGATAGTTTTTAGGTACATGTTACCTAAAAGTTTAGACTCATTTTCTAATTTAGAAAATTCTAAGATGAATGTGTCAAAGCAAAAATGTTTGGTTTCAACATGTACCTTGCTTGTTGTTTCAATAAATTGACAATTAACCACCGGATCATTGTCTTCGTCAACATCCGTTTCATTCCATGATTCGCAAGCAAGTTCATCAAGACACACGTACTCATCTTCACTTGTACCTTCATTTAAAACATTTAAACTAGTAGCACATGTATTAACTTCTACTAAGTATCTATCGATTACTTTTTCTAAAACTTCTAATTCATATGTAAGATCAAATTGATCATCTTTGATTTGACATATTCCTTGATGAAGGTTGATTATATTTTTCCAAATATCATTAGCCGTTTGACAAAAATACATTCTTTCATATTTGGTACTTGATAAAGCTTTATAAATCATTATCTTAGCTTTAGTATTTTTATCAAGTTCAGAATAGTCATCTTGATTTTCAAAACTTGTTTTTGTTGGTTTGAAATCACCAATAGAAATAATATGCCAAAGATCTTGATCAATTGATTTTACATAGTTTTCAAATATACTTTTCCATTCAAGGAAGTTTTCTTTTTCAAATAGCAGTGGGTTTTGAATAGGTTGCCCTTCTTTGAGATTTTCAAAATCCATGGATCGATCCAAGTTTTAAAATACACTATATTTTAAAGATCTTGAGTAACGTAGCTCCTGATGCCAATTGTGGAAAACTAGAAGGGGGGTTGAATAGTTTACCGCTTTTTCACTTGATTATCTTTTTTAAAACTTTAAGTTTGTTCAAAGATGCAAGTATAACTTTGCATGTTTAATTCTTTAAAAAACTTTACATGTGAATAACAACTCTAACTTTGCTTGTTTAGTTCTTTGAAAAGCTTTACGTTTATTTAAAGATATAAACACAACTTTACTTGTTTAATTCTTTAAAAAGCTTTACGTGTGATTAGCAATTCTAACTAAAGACAATATGTAATGAGCAAATATAAAGAAAGAAACGATCAAACCACAACACGATTGTTTATCGTGGTTCGGCTACAAGGACTCTTTTTCCTTGCCCTACATCCACGCCCCGAGTTTCCAACTCGAGAGTTATAAGCACTAATCAACAAGCTCCTTTCCCGGTGGAGAAACCTTTACAACGTCGCTTACACTTTTACCGACACTAAGCTAGATGTCGAGTTCTTTTACACGGGTACAACCACTCCCATCGTCGCTTACACTTTTACCGACACTAAGCTAGATGTCGAGTTCTTTACCAAGGGTACAACCACTCCCGTTAGTTCTTTTACAAGGGTACAACAACTCCTGAAACACTATGTATTTTGAGGCCTAAAATACTAACCGATCACTTCTACACATATGATACAAATGAAGTATAAACTACCAAAGCTTATACATGACAAAGCTAACAAGATTTGCAACTTTAGAGTTGAAGCTTGTAACTTCTTTAATGATCTTGTGAAGTCCCTAGCTACATAATAGGATCACACAAGTCAAATGTTACTGAGTTAGTTGAGAGAGTATATGAAAATATGTCCTAAAGTGATGACTCAAAACTAAAAAATGGTTTGGTATTTATAGCAAAACCTTCTGCAGGTCTGGCGGATATGGCGGAACCCTCAGATGGGTTCCGCCCGTGTACCCCCAGGGTTCCGTCAGGGCTGCAGTTGGTTTTGCAATAAATCTTCCAAACCAAACAAGGTCACATCACATAAATACTAGTCAAACACAAACTTGCACAAGAAAATTTATGGTTAGTCAAACACACTTTCTTTCCATAAATGTATAATGACAAACTTACCATAAATGTGATGAGATATTTCTATTTAAAGAAATAAATGTGATGTGACAAGACTCTTTCTAATTTAAGAAATGAAAACAATGTTTTGTTTAAAAGGAAATGTAATCCTTAGTTTAAACAACACTTAAACACTTAAAGCAGTGTTGCAAAAATCGGCTGAGGCGGCCGATTAATCGGCGATTAATCGGCCTCGGACCTGGAACTTGTAGGAAATTACAAGGTAATCGGCCGAGTCAAGAAAATCGGCCGATTAATCGGCCAAAAATCGCAACTCGGCCCCCGACCGCCTCGGGACCGATTCACAATTTTTGCAACATTGACTTAAAGTGATGATTTACTCTTAGCTAAAGTTCATACTTTGTCATTAACAAAACTTAGCAAAGATCGTAAAATATAAATAACGTTTTTAGGCGATATTTGTATTAACAATTTTGAAAAGTTTTGAAAAACCTTTTGAAAAATTTTGAATAAATTTTGCTCAAGATTAAGAAGTATTAGACAAACTTTGCGTGAGAACTTGCTTCTTGTTTTTAGGATAAGTGCACGTTTGGTTTTAAGAAATGGTTTAGCAAGGCACTTTCCTTTCTTTGAAAACCGAGTTGCACACTGTAATGTGTGCACAAGTCGTTGTTTTCATACAAAATTAGTTTTCTTTAAACAAACTACCGAATAATGAAGTATTTAAGAAATACTTTTTGAAAATTCGTGAGATGTCATTCTGCTCAAGGTTTTAGAAAACACAATTAAGTATTTATACAACAAAGAATGCTTGAATATCATATTAGACAACAACCTCAAGACTGAAAACCTTTGTTTACCAAAATTTGAAATCCATTTGTAGGTTGTGTCAATCCGATTAAAAGATGTTAAATTCCAACGAGGATTGAAAAATCTTTGTTTCATTTTGAAATAACACTCGTGTAATCAATGGAAATTTAAAACTCTTTTACTTTGAGTTTTAAAATCTGAACAAGAAGATTTCCATCTAAAGTTGAACCTCATGGGTTCTTTTTGAAGATTTGATTTTGTGATGAATGAAAACCTTCCCGTATATGGGATGTTCAGATCAGAGACATTCTTTTATTGAAGCTAAACCATTCCAGATTTTGAAAATTTGAAAGGTTTTGAATGACTTTGCTTTGGTTTCCATTCTTGCTTTACTGGTGTAAAACGAGAGTGTAGAGTTTGGAAAACTTGTTTCTCACCATTTTGAATCCTTTTACCAGTTTTAGCCTTTTAACACATTTAACCCTTTGACCTCAAAATATGTTCCATAAGAAACATTTTGTCAAATGTTGAAATTTTGACTTTCAATGGGATGACATGTACTTGCACACAGAGAAAATGCATCAGGCACAAACAAGTATGCGGATGAATCAAAAAACTCATTCTAAATCTTCCTAAGTGCTCAAAATTCTCAGATTAACACACAAGATCACAGATTAATTCATTCTATCACTCAAAATTTTCCAATTATTATCATGGTTTGGAGTTATGATTTGAGACTTTGCACACATGTTAGCATCATAATGCAAGAATATTGTACAAACAAACGCCCTAGTAGTAGCAGCAAAGACATCGACATCTTAAACCCTAAATCACATGATTTCAAACCTATGTTGTTTCTAATCGAGCAAACACACCAATCGAGCATTCTTTAGTGTTCTCTAAAGTTATATGAAATAATTAATTAGACTAAACACATAGAAAAGAAACACCCCGATCGATAATTACATGAACCCTAGTTTCTGATTATTTCTTTTTGACCTTTGAAAACATTTGAAACATTTAGGGAATGATTAGATAACAACAATGAAGAAATTAGAAACTCACAATCGAAAAGAAATCGAGGATAAAATCGTTAGTCTGATTCATTGAGGTTTTTAATTATGTGTGAAACTTTTGAGAACATTTGTGGAAATATTTATTAGAGCCTGTTTTATTTTCCATGCAAGGTCCTTTTACCTAAGTTTAATACTTTTGTGAACATTACACATTAAAGGTTAATTACTTTTCCATTTGAAGTCTAAACATGGTTAAATTGTAATCCTTGCCGAAAATTTTCTTTTCTCCCCCTCGAATTAGCATTTATTTTGTGAAACATTTTTTGCACATTTTAATTCGAGAGATCATAGAACTTTTTGAAAATGAGTTTTTAATCCGAATGATGAAGAAACATTTTATCCTTGAAGAATAATGATTAGGTGTGCAAACTTCATGATTTTGTGAAAAATTTTCTCCCCCTCAAAACATGTTCTATTTTGACAATGTGAAGCAAAATTTGTTTCAATGGAGGAACATAGTTTTGAAGATTAGAAGTTTGTACAAGAGAAAGAGGATTCTTTTTGTTAGTTTTTGAAAATTTTATTTTATTTTTTATTTTTTTTGATAAAATATTTACAAAAAAAAGTTTGATGTTTGACTCTCATAGTTTTTAAGAAAATTTTGCAAATCATCTGGAGTCAAACACCATATACCAATTTGGTGAACTAATACAACAAACCTTGACGGAGGTAATGCCTTTGTAAACAAGTCCGCCAATTGGTGTTCAGTACCCACAAACTCTAATTCAATAGTACCCTTCTCGACATGCTCTTAGATGAAATGGTAGTGGAGAGCATTTTGTTGGGCTTTGGAATGATGAATGGTGTTCCATGAGATTGCAAAAGCACACTTTGAGTTGCAATACATTGAGATCTAGTCAAATACATAGCCGTAGTCTGTGAGCTAAGTTCTCAACCAAATGACTTGAGCACAGAAAGTAGACATGGCTACATACTAAGCTTTTGTTGATGACAGTGATGTACAATCCTGCTTCATTGACTGTATCCTTTTCCTACCAAACTAGATTTGTTGCGAATCACTGTGCCTTCTGCGTCCATATTGTTTTTCCAAATCCATTTAAGTCCAATGACGTGTCGAAGGGTGATGTTGGTAGAACGTATGCATATTAGACGGATCCAAATTGTGAGAAGACGACTCTACTATATCAGGAACGGTTGGAGTCGGTGCAAATAGATTGAAGAAAGCATTTCCATCATAATCTGCAAGTTGTGGTACTGATTGATGTTATGGATCTTTAGCTGATTGTCTGGAGTTAGAAGCGGTTTGTCCTGCTGTTGTTGGAGATTCACTTGGAGGACCGTCTTTCTCAATAGTGGTTGTAGTTTGTTGAGGTGTGTCAGGTACTTGAATATTCTAAGGGTGTGCAGCGGAAATTGGCGAGACCTCTTGAGAACGGCTTGCAAATGAATCATCAAACAGTGGAGCAAACATTCCAATTCTTTACGGGTAAGTGACAATGGTTCAATTGAAGAATCCGAAAAGTTCAGACGGTTGGATGCGGGTCCTAAGCTGTTGTGCTCAGAAGCCATTGCTGAAGTGCTTCTAAACGGTTGATTACGGGTCCTAAGCTGTTGTGCTCAGAAGCCATTACATTTAGCTCGGGTCCGAAGCTGAGTTGTTCCGAAGCCATTGTCATTAAGCACGGGTCCGAAACTGAGTTGTTCCGAAGCCATTGTCATTAAGCACGGGTTCGAAACTGAGTTGTTCCGAAGCCATTCATGTTGAATCTGTAAAGAAAGAAAGAAGAGACAAAACAGAGAACATGGATCCCCAAGTGTAACTGGGTTTCAGATGTTAGAAGCATAAAGATGTAGTGTCAATTATCTTCTTGACACTAGAACATACAATTCCGATGGTTTTGATTCTTGTCTCAGAGGTAGATGTTGTGGATATCACATTAGTTTTTGTGCAAATGTCTAAAATCTTTCCTGTAGGAATCCACATAAGACCAATCGTTTTGAAAATTCTACCTGTGGGTACCCACCTCATGTTAGATCTAGGAGATGTTTTCCTTTTAGATGATGTGGAATGAAATGTAGGAGCATCACTTGGTTGAGAAAACCTACGTCCTATATTGATCCACTTCTTAGGTTTATGAATTATGTCTGTTGGTTCAACGGGTTTGTTTGTCTTAGTCGATTGTGCCTTTGCACGTGAATTTCCTTTTTGAAGATATTCTAAAGCACAGACATCATGATTATTTACGCAACTACTCTTAGATGCTAGCCAATTCCTATTAGTTTGTTGAGAACTCCTAGGTTTTGGTTTGCTACTACTAGCAGTGTTTTGTACTACAGTGGAAGGCATCACATGAGGTTTTGAACCTAGAATTCCATCCTTTTGAAGTAGCGCCTTTTTCCTAGCCTTTTCTAGATCATAGTTCTTGTACATGTCATATGTGCCATAAGATTTTTTACTTTTAATGCTCGTTTTAGACACTGTTTTTGAACTAATCCTAGATGAGCCAGGTATAATCACGTGTTGAGATTTAGTAGACACTGATGCATTTTCCTTAGGCCAAGAATCTGGAGTGACTGGTTTTGTCAAATTGTTTTTCTCAATAACTTGGGAGGCAAACCGAGATTTTGAAAATTTAGGTCGTTTAGATTTAAATGCAGTTGGTTTTCTAACCACTGATTGTTTTTTGATAGTTTGAGAAGGCGGTTTCCCCAAGATTGATGGTTTTGCAAACTTAGTATCCACACTCCGGCCAGTCAGTCTTCTTAATTTGTTTTGCAATGCAGCATGTGCAAACACCTTTGCTTGAATTTGACCTTTTAAAAGCTCATTTTCTTTAACTAATGTATGTACACATTTACTTTGTTCATTAAGAAATTGACCATTGTTGCCTGAAGTTAGAGTTTCGTTTTGCAATTTAAGTTCAAGTGAGATGCAATGTGCCTCCAGTTTTGAAAAATCTTTATGAAACTGGTAATGGTCTTTTTGAGAAGAATGTTTTCAGACTCAAGAGTTTGGTTTGATGTTTGAGTCATTAGATTATTAGGTAAGGACTCAGACTCAGAACGTTTGTCAAGACATTGTACAACATCCTGGTCAGCCTCTTCTTGATTACGGAAGTTAGGTTGCTCAGATTGTTGTTTCTCATTTGCAGGCATAATATGATCAACAGTAGATTGTACCTCAACTATTTGCTCTTTGTTAAAGTTGGGCTCTAAGTCATAGGAGGGTCTGATCTCTGCACAGTCTGCATCAATATCATTCCCAAATCTGCTGTTGTCATCTTGTTTATCCAATACTTTAACCTTATTGCCTGCATTACCGACATCTGCAATATTCCCAACAGTCCTTTCAGCATTCCTTCCTTGTCTATCAACTCTTTCAACTTGCACAATAGCTTGATTCCTTGTGTTAGAAGAAGAACGAAGACGGTTGTTTATCTTGTTGGAGAATTTGCTGAAGGTACGAGCAATAAGTGCGAGTCCTTGATTCAGAATATTGACATCATCATCGTCATCTTCATTGACATTTGAATAGTACATTGTGTCACTGCTTTCATGTGGGAAGGGTTGATTTGAAGTCGATTGCTGTGAAAAATCATATGTGATCATCTGATTTGAAGTTGCATGTTGTGGGTAAATGAAGTAATTCTGTTCTTCAACATAAGCATGATTTGACATTAACATCACATCTGCTGTATGGGCTTCCAAATCTGCTGTATTGGATTTCAAATTTGCATATTCATCATCAGATGGAATATCTCCCATGAAACTTTGCAAAACAGCGTTGAGATTACCCCCTTCAACTTCTATTTGACTAAGTGTGGCATCGTATTCAACATTATCGTCAAAGAGTGGAGTTGAATCATAATCTTGAGCTTCCACATCTGCAATATTTTCTGTATATGCCATAAATGCCATGCTTGGTTCGATAAGATCTTCTTCATCATCAGTATCTTCCATTGTGTTTAACCATTCAGAACTAGAAGTCATTACGCCTTTGCCTTTCTCTGTAGATACTTGTCCAAGCTTCACTAGATTTTGTAGAAGAGATTGCATATGAGCATATAGTGTTGCAGGATGGTATTGTGGAATGAAGATCGACTCAGGTGCATTTAGAGGATTGAAGAATAGACCATTCGGAGTGTATATTAAGGACCCATGGTCAACAGCTGGGGATGGTGGAGCAGGGAGAATGGTCTTCAGTGGATTCATTCTTAAACAAGATTCAAGAATTTGCTTCATTCTGATGTGATGAAGTTCTTCTGTGTGATGCATAGCTTCAAGATATTTCGACATTTCATAAGCACTGGCTTGAAATTCCATATTCATGTAAATTGAATTGGGAAGGGCTAATGTCATGAACCATGCAGCTTGTTGGTCAGCATTGTACTGAGCAAGTTCAGTAGCATTCAAATCTTCATCAGTTTGTAGTCTTATAATTCCTGTTGAGTCAGCAAGAAATATCATTTTGTATGGACCATCTTGAATGGATTTAAGTATGAGATCTGCAGCAGGATGATCTGTGAGCCATTTTAGAAATCTCTATTTCCAATCAGTATATGTTCCTGGCAGCAACATTGGAGGACTTGATTTATTGCCAAATAGCAGAAATTGACGAATGAGGGAGCTGTGACTTTGTTGTTGATGATACTGTTGCTGATGATTATATTGGTGAGGAAGGTAGTTGGAAGAAGGTATTGTTGCTGATGAGAATATTGGTGAGGAAGGTAGTTAGAAGAAGGTATTGTTGCTGATGAGAATATTGGTGAGGAAGGTAGTTGGAAGAAGGTACTGTTTCTGATGACTGTTGCTGATGAGAATATTGATGAGGAAGGTAGTTGGAAGAAGGTATTGTTGCTGATGAGAATATATTGGTGAGGAAGGTAGTTGGAAGAAGGTACTGTTGCTAATGACCGTTGCTGATGAGAATATTGGTGAGGAAGGTAGTTGGAAGAAGGTGATTGAGACATAGTAAATGACATTTCTCTCCCCCTTGATTGTTGCGACGTAATCGAAATAATCAAACAAAATGTCACACTCAAGGTCGATATAGTGATTTTGAATTTTCCCTCCAAAAATAATTTGAAAATTTTCTCTCCTAAAATTTGAAAATCACTATGAAATGCAATTTAAAGGTTGCAAGAAAAATTTGAGTTTCAAAAATTTTGCCGCCAAATTTCACCGAAAAAAATATGAATTTTGGCCTAAAAATTTGAATTTTAGGCCAAAATTTTCACCGTTATACCAAAATTTGAATTTCGCGTAAAAATTGAACGTTTAGTCTCCTGTAAAAAATAAATTTTACTCAACTTTTCCCGCCAAAAAACTTTTTTTTTTTTTTTTAACTTAGGAATAGTAAGAAGATATAATAAAGAAACTTGTGTAATTGATGGATCTTATATGAGGTATAGATGTAATGCCAATTCTCGAAAGTATGCACCAAGCGAATTCACGAAACTCTGTCTTTAGAAAATTTTCAAAATTTAGGTTCTCGAAAAAATTCTAAATGTTCTCGAAATTTAGTGTGTTCTCGAAACTTTTCGAAAAATTTTTGTGTTCTCGAAACTTTTGATGGTTTTCGAAAAATTTGAAGAGTCACAAAACAGTGAAGGTTCTCGAAAATGTGTGATCTCGAAAGTTTGGACTTTCTCGAAATTCTGTTCTCGAAACTGTATATTTTTTTTCGAGAATTCCACACACAAAATTTTCGAAATTGTACAATTTCGAAAATATTAACCAAGTCTAAGTGTTTTCTTTCTTATACAAGAGAGAAACCACTGAGTGATCAAACGATAACACTTTAGGAGCAAAGAGATGTATTCTCGAAACTGTGACAACAAGAGTTCTCGAAAGATGGTACAATCAAGGTTCTCAAAATTTTGGCAGTTTTTTGTTTTCAAAGAAAGCAATCCAAGAACAAGTTTTTAATCCAAGATTCTTGTACTTCTAGCTATAAAATGATAAAAACTAAAATAAAGTTGTAAACTTGACAAACTTTTCAAAAATATGTGTATTTTCGAAAAATAGGTCAAAATCCAAATCTTATGATTTTGATGAAAATTTTGAAACTTTTGTGTTTGTAATGATTTGTAACATAAGTTTGTAAGAAAAGATGTGATAGAAACCAAGAAACAAACAAGAAAGTACAAAAACTTTCAAAAATAACGAGTAAAAAATGGTACTTGGTTCGAATTTAATGAAAACAAAACACTACACCTTCTTCTAGCGAATGATACCACTTGTTAGGTCACCATTTGTGAAAACACAAGTAATAGATTGAAAGAAATGAGATGAGAATGAGAGATGGTTGATTATAACAATATGAGAAATAGAATTGCAAGAGATTACTTAGGATAATGAAATAACCAACAAGTGTAAGAGATACATAAGGCCTCTATATATAGGCTAGGAGCTAGGGCAACACTCCCTCTCCTTTACTTTCATGTGAAGCGTGGGCTTGGAGGCCTTATGGGCCTTTCATAAGCCTTTTACATATTAAACATTAACATAAAAGAAAGTAAATAATAACTAAGCAACCTAACGTTTATTACAAATGACCGAAACTTCATAAAATAGTAAAACTTCGTTCCCAACAAGATATTTGACCCATTTTCTCCAAAAGATATTAGCAGGAATTGGTAGCACCCGAATCTAATATCCATTTAGAGAATGATGTGTACTACATTCCTAGCCTATCTGATGTCTATTTAGGCTAGCTATTAGCAGGAATTGGTTCAGTTGACACACCTTCTGTTGCTTATCTGATGTCTACTACATACCTAGCCTTACTATGAATCTTGCTTATGCCAGTAAAATTTGTGATTCTAGATGTGATGTCAAATTTTTTGGTCTCCAATTGTTCTATATATGATCAAAAAACACATAAGGTAGCTGGGACATGTTACAGGATAGAGTATCTTTATATTTTGGATCACTTTAGAGACATTCATGATACTACATCATCTGGTGTGGATTAGTCTTCTTTTTGGTTGAACCGTTCTTCTTCAACATTTTATTTATGGCATTCTTAGTTGGGTCATGTTTCTACGATTTTTAACATCTACAAGAGCGCTACAAAAGCTAGACACTCATGATATTTCTGACTGTAGTGGTTGTAAACTTGCAAAGTTCTCAGCATTACCGTTCAGTAATAATGTTTCTTCTTCTAATGCCTCATTTGATCTAGTGCATTCTGATGTGTGGATACCTTCTCTTGTATCCACAAAAGAGGTTCCAGATATTATGTTTCATTTATTGATGACTATACTTGCTATACTTGGGTTTATCTGATGAAGTGTAGGTCCGATTTTCTTACAGTTTTCAAAGAATTTAGAGCTCTTGTGAAAACTCAACATTCAATAGTCATAAAATGCTTTCGTTGAGATTTGGGGGTGAATACACATCTAATGATTTTGTTGGTTTACTTAACCATATGGGACTATTTATCAGACCTCTTGTACGAAAACTCCTCAACACAATGGTGTAGCTGAAATAAAGCATCGTCATCTTGTTGAGACGGCTAGATCATTTTTGTTGTTCACTGATGTTCCTAGTGTATTTTATTGAGACGGCTAGATCATTTTTGTTGTTCTCTGATGTTCTTAGTGTATTTTGGGGAGGAGCGGTTCTTATAGCCACATATGTGATTAATAGAATCCCAACTGTACATAATTCTGGTTTATCCCCTTTTGAAAAGTTGTATGGAACTTTACCTGATTATTCCTCCTTGCGCATATTCGGTTGTACTTGTTTTGTCCTAAAACCACATGTTGAGCGTACAAAATTATCTTCGAAGTCCATTTTATGCATGTTTCTGGGTTATGGTGTTAGTCAAAAGGGATATCGTTGTTATGATCCAGTCGGTCAAAATTGTATACATCTCACCATGTTGAGTTTTTAGAGCACATTCCGTACTATTATGTTCCTGCTAGTTCACATAATTTGACACAATATGAGCTCATAAAAATTGATCCCTTCGAAGAAACTACACCTGTTGTGTCGCCCATAATACCAGAACCAGTCTCTGAAACAACCTCAAAACCAACCACTACTGAAACACCACCAACATTAGATACACCTCCACAAACCACCACCACCACTGAAACACTGCCATTTATAATTCATAAGTGTACATCGACCATTAATCAACCCCCACCATGACTACCTAATCATCATCTGAAGTTGCACCATTTCCTCCTCTAAATTTTTGACCCACGTGCATTCGTAAGTCCACTAAAAAGGATGATTTTGTTTATTCTTGTTATTCTAGTTCGTTTGCTTCTTTTGTTGCTTCTATACACAGTCTTCATGAGCTTGTTTCCTATACGGAAGCTGTTTGTGATCCACTTTGGCAGTTGCATTGCATCAGACTCACACGTGGGACTTGGTACCTTTGCCGGCAGGTAAGCGTGCTATTGGTTCACGTTGGGTCTACAAGATTATAACCAAGTCTTATGGGTCCATTGAAATATATAAGGCTTGACTTGTTGCTAAAGGTTACACTCAAGAGTATGGCATGGATTATGAAGAGACATTTGCTCCAGTTGCAAAAATGACAAATGTCCGAACTTTGATTGTAGTGGCTTCTAGTTTTCGATGGAAAATATCTCAAATAGATGTCAAGAATGCCTTATTTAACAGTGACCTAAATGAAGAAGTGTATATGACACCACCTCCTGTCATTGCTCATCAGTCAGCTGAAGTTTGCAAGCTTCGAAAAGCTCTTTATGATCTCAAACAGGCACCGCGTGCTTGGTATGAAAAGTTTTCCATAGTTGTTACCTCTCTTGGATTTGTCTCTAGCCATCATGATTCCGCATTATTTTTTAAAAGTTCAAGTGCCGGACGTATTTTGTTGTCCTTGTATGTTGATGATATGATTATTACTGGAGATGATTGTGATGGAATTAAATTGTTGAAGGCAAAGTTGTCTCATCGTTTTGCTATGAAAGATTTGGGTTTACTACGTCATTTTCTTGGTATTGAGGTTGCTTCATCACCAAAAGGTTATCTTCTATCTTAGTCCATGTATATTGATGATTTGTTTGATCGTTTAAGAATGACAGATAATAAGATTGCTAACATTCCTCTTGATGCTAAAGCAAAATATACCCCTACAAATGATGATCCTTTACCTGATCCTAGTTTATATCGCACTATTGTTGGGAGTTTGGTTTATCTTACAGTAACTCGTCCAGATACTGCTTATGTTGTCCACATTATTAGTCATTTTGTTGCTGCTCCCACTACAGTTCATTGGGTTGCTGTTATGCAGATTCTTCGGTATCTTCGAGGTACTCAGTTTCAAACACTGTTGTTTCCTTCCACATCGTCTTTAGACTTGCATGCTTATTGTGATGCTGATTGCGCTGGTGATTCTGTTACTCGCAAATCTATAACTGGGTTTTGTGTTTTCCTTGGAGATTCACTTATCTCGTGGAAGAGTAAGAAACAAGATGTTCTTTCAAGATCTTCTATTGAAGCTGAGTATCATGCCATGGCCGTGACTACTAGCGAGATTGTTTGGTTATGTTGGTTACTTGCATATATGGGTGTTGTTATTACTAGCCCTACTCCATTATATTGTGATAATCGTAGTGCTATTGAGATTGTGCGCAACACGGTTTTTCATGAAAGGACCAAGTAGATAGAGATTGATTGTCATTTCACTCGTCACCATCTTGGCACCATTTCTTTGTCGTTTGTTCTGTCTGCTTTACAGATTGCATATATATTTACTAAGCCTCATTGTGGCCTGCATTTTCGTTTTATGTCTGGCAAACTATCAATGTTTCTCGCTGCAGCATTGTGAGTGTGAGAGGGGATGTTAGTTAATAAGGCCCAATATGCCGGCCCATTTAGCCCATCTAAGATTAGGGCATCACTATGTTATTTTGTTTATTTATATGTTTTTTACGAACTCTTTATTTATCAAGTAATACAAGTTTGTTTTGGTTCGTTAGTTTCTACAGTTAAAATGTTCATCAAATAAAAACGTATAACAGCAAAGAATTATTTGATGAACATTTGTGCAAATACTAGCACATTAACATCAAAATCAAGCATAATCGTTAAAACTACTGCTAAAAGTTCATCAATAATCATCACAGTAAGTATTTTCTTGTTCGTTCTTCGAATGAGGCTAGTAGAGACTAATTCCTTCTGGCTAATAAAGAGACTACTCCAGTCTTCCCATTCATTAATAAGAACACATCACAATTAATTAAAAAATGAATAAATAAATAAATAAAATAATGAAAGTATCAAAATACCTTGATTAAACTCGTGAGAATCATCAGTCGCCATTTAAAACCAAAATTTGACGGTTAAAAACCTTAAATTGGTAACCGATTTGAACAACAAACACGATTTGAAGAATGAGTAACTAATTTGATGGTTAAAAATTAAAAATTATCAATTACCAGGAGAAAACCCTAATTTTACAAAGTATGAACAAATGAATGAATGATAAAATTGTGAAATTGAATGAATGGATGAATCGAATGGTTATTATTGTAGAAATCGGATATAGATCAATTAAAAATAGAAAGATTCGAATCAAATAGTAAGAATGGACGAAGAATTGAAAGAAAAATGGAAAGAAGAGCATAAAGTAGCAAAGGGCAATATAATTACAACAATGTCATTAGTTGAAATAGATTGGGAGGATACGTGTCAGGCGCTCGTCACTTTCTACATGTTTTAGGTGGGATAAACTTTTCATTTGATCGCCTACTCTTTAATATAAAACTAGCCGGGTACCCGCGCGTTGTGGCAACAGGCATCCGTATAATTAAATTTTCCAGCATTAAACAATCAATTACCATGATGATAGAACCATGTGACGAGTGTAAAAAGGTGTATTAAGATGTCACTCCTAACTTATAAAAATAAATGATTGTTGTTACTATCACTCTAAAATATACGAGGTCCCACTCCAACCTCCTGAAAAAGGAGGGTTTTACCTGTTTTGAGTCTGTATGACGGTGGCCAAAAGATCGAAAACCATTGTTACCAAAAAAAAAATAATAATTGATTGTTGTAAAATGTATTGAGTTCGTTATCTTGACCCAAACATAAATGACTCCAACATCCTCGTTTCTTACGATATTAAAAAATTACTAGGCGAGTACCCGTGCATAGCAACGGTAATTTCTAGCGGCAGACAATTAACGATGTGCGATACTGTAGTAAGTGTTTCGTGTAACATTCAAAATAGAACGTGAAAATACCAAAATGTAATTGCAAATGGTTGTAACATGTGATAATTCAATGTTGGGTTTATTAATTTTGTTAGCATTAAAGAATTATATAAAGAAGTGATGGTCATTCTCATATTATAACTTTGTGTCATTTGTTAAGATATGTAATAGGATAGTCAATGGGCTCATGGACTTGGTAAGCTAATATGTTAAGTGATATATTATGTAAGCCTTTAATATGAAATGTAATCCAAGTCCAAGCCCAAGCCCATAGAAAGCCTTAGGGAATCTCTTGTATCTTACTATATAAACACCTCAAAGCTCATTTGAGGTGTGTGTGAAGTGTGTGTTTCTCTAATAATATTCTCTCTTCTTTCTTTCTCTACATTCTCTACTTTCTCTCTCTAACATACTTCACATATCAAGTCACCAAGGCTATTGTGTGTGATAAAGTTGATAAATTTACGTTACTACAAGTGGTATCAATCGCCTAACAATGATTTAGGAGGGTTGAGAGTTTGTTTGTTTCAAATTTTTTAGCTTTTCTACACGTTTTTTTTTTTTTATCAAAAAGTTCTTTACTTTTCTTGTTTTTCTTGGTCTTTAACACTTTTTTTATTACAAACTAGTGTTATAAACCTTTTCTAACAAGAGAGTTTCAATTTTTTTTGAAAGTTTCTAGCTTAAAAATTCGAATTTTGAATTTGTACTTGTTTTTCTAGAACACAAAAAATTTTCATAAAAATCATCAAGTTTGCAACTTTTTTTAAGTTTTGGTGTTTTTATAACTAGAAGTACAAGAATCTTGAAATACAAACTTCATTTGGATGAGCTTTTAGCAAAATCAAAATTCTAGCAAAATTTCTAGAACACAAAAAATTTTCATAAAAATCATCAAGTTTGCAACTTTCTTTAAGTTTTGGTGTTTTTATAACTAGAAGTACAAGAATCTTGGAATACAAACTTCATTTGGGTGAGCTTTTTGCAAAATCAAAATTCTAGCAAACTTTCTAGAACACAAAAAAAAATCATAAAAATCATCAAGTTTGCAACTTTCTTTAAGTTTTTGTGTTCTTATAACTAGAAGTACAATAATCTTGGAATACAAATTTCATTTGGGTGAGCTTTTAGCAAAATCAAAATTCTAGCAAATTTCTAGAACACAAAAAATTTTCACAAAAATCGTCAAGTTTGCAACTTTCTTTAAGTTTTGGTGTTTTTATAACTAGAAGTACAAGAATCTTGGAATACAAACTTCATTTGGGTGAGCTTTTTGCAAAATCAAAATTCTAGCAAACTTTCTAGAACACACTTGTACCATCTTTCTAAATCACAAAGTTTCAAGAATACATTTGTACCAAGTTTCGAGATTACACCTCATTGATCCTTAAGTGCTCCCGTTGCTTACTCGGTGTTTCCCTTGCTTGTATAAGTGAGAAAACACTTAGACTCGTGGTATACTCTCTAAATTGTATAATTTAGAAAGTTTTGGTGCTAAATTTCTAGAACAATGAAAAGTTTCTAAAACACTGAAAAGTTTCTAGAACACTGAAAAGTTTCTAAAACACTGAAAAGTTTCTAGAACACTGAAAAGTTTCTAAAACACTGAAAAGTTTCTAGAACACTGTAAAGTTTCTAAAACACTGAAAGTTTCTAGAACACCGAAAAGTTTCTAAAATATTG
Organism: Artemisia argyi; assembly: GCA_030686995.1. Classification (NCBI taxonomy): domain Eukaryota; kingdom Viridiplantae; phylum Streptophyta; class Magnoliopsida; order Asterales; family Asteraceae; genus Artemisia; species Artemisia argyi. Next base: position 278,247,851 of record CM060708.1, read on the forward strand.
AAATTTTCGAGATCACTCAAAAAGTTTCGAGAACACTGTGAAAGTTTCGAGATTCCAAAAGTTTCGAGAACACTGTGCTAGTTTCGAGAATCCTCAAAGTTTCGAGAACACTTAAAAGTTTCTAAACACACCTCCTATTTCGTTGGAACGATCCAAGAATCAACTTTATCATTCATCTATGGCAACTCACCATGACAGTTTCACAAGTGCTTTGTCCAATGTTGTTGCCTCATTCTTCAAGGCATTAAACATCCAACAAAACAACAACAATCAATGGATTTCGTCATACACTACGCAGTTTTCTCAGCCAAGTATACAAATGGGGCAAGAAGGACAAATGAGTGAAGTTTTTGGAAATCATAAAGGATATGCTTCGAGTATACAGATGGGGAATCAGATGCAATATGCAAGGCAGTATGTAGGAAATCAAATGGATCAGATTGTGAATCAGAATGTACTTAATCAAAATAGGATTGATTGTTTTATGACTTCGATTCAAAAACTTACATCTGAAATTCACCGCAGTGATATTGGTAATAATTAAAATGTCAATGCAATGAAGAAGGTAGAAAAGATTCAGTACTTGTTCATGCTAGCCAATAAAGAAGAATCGGGAATACCGTTGACTGCTGAGGAAAATAAGTTTAGAGCTACAACAAGAGTTAATGACAATTCAGCAGATCTTAATGAAACCTACAACTTTATGGCAAATCAGCAGGCAACAACATCAAGCAGTGATTCTGATCTTCCTCCTACTTATGATTCAGATCCATTCCATGAGGAACCAAATTATGGTAATAATGCTAATCCGTTTGCTCATGAGAAGCCACATTATGTGCCACCTGAACCTAATTATGATACATATGTGGGGGAACAAGTTAATAGCAATGTTAACTATGAAACTCCAGATATTGATCCTAATGGAGTTCAAGTTGCACAAAATGGTGCTAATGATAAGGAAACCCATGCTTTCTTTGAATCATTATTGAATAATTGTAGCATTGAAATTGAGAAAGTGAAAAAGGTCAATCGCGATGTTAAGGCCGCGAATGTTAAATTGACTGTTGAGCTTGAGAGTTACAAGAAAAACGTTAAAGCTTTTGAGTTTCATAACGAAAGATTGTCAGAATTAGAAACTGGTTATCAAAATTCCGTTTCAAGGGAAAAACTTTTGCAAATCAAGTTTGATACACTTGATGTTAATTCTTTCAAAAAGATAAAATCCTTAAACGCGGAAATTTCTGATTTGCAAAACCAACTTTCTAAACAAAAATCAGCTTATACCAATCTTGAAAAAGAAATGGATGAGTTAAAAAAAGACTTTGCAAAGAAAGAAGATAAACTTTTGGATGAAATCGTAGAGTCAGAACACATGATTGCACATCTAGAGGAACTAGTGGTTAAGTCGGGTCAGTCACCGAGAGACTTTCTTTGGACTTGACCAGGACGGGTAATAATTTCAAGCTAGTCTAACTAGTGATGTAAGCGTGTCTCGAATCGGTCATGTTCACTGAAAGTGGATCAATTCAAAAAGTGCAAACTCCTCTCGCATGTGCAAATTTCTTAAAAATACATGAGCACATGTGAAGGGGGAGTCCTTCTAAAGTAATGCAAAACTCTCGAAGTGTCAACAATGTGTTTTATTATCATAAACACTTTGAGAGATTTTCAATAAATGGTTTCATGGCAATGATAGGATGGTCATGGTGTTATAATGTGACTAAGGTTAGGAAAAACCGTCCTATGATCCGCCAGATCCGGAGGGATCTACCCAAGGACAATTCCAATAGATTAGAATTAGAAGTCCTTAGGTATGATTGAAAAAAGGAGTAAATGAGAAAGGAGAAAGAAGGGGTTGAAGAATTAAAAATAAAAGTTATGATAAAGGGTGAAAAGAAATAACCCTCCAAATGTTCAACCTTAGGGCAGACACCGGGTACAATTCGTATGCTACTGGTTGTTACTAAGGTGACACCGGTATTGAAGACAAAGACGTCATGGACCCAGTGACGCACTGCACTAAACCTTCTTAACCACTCAAGTTCTCTTAAAAGAGCTTGTTTCATTCTCACGGGGAACCGGTGTAATCTATCGACCTGTCTCTTAGAGATGGTTGATATTGAAGCAGGAGACCTCTCCCTAATCTTCGCATAGGAAACCAAATGTGCACTTATCGAGTCTAGAGCCCCGAGATTCATCAAAAGATCTCATAGGAACACATGATATTTCCACACTGGTTGTTCATCATTAAGGACGCCAGATGTAATCTTAAGAGTCCTACGCAGATCTTAGCAATCTGCCAGAACATTTATGAGAGGATTCACATTTGTGATTCTCAATGATTGAATGGAAATTCCTGCCAGGGTCAACATCAAGCAGCCCTGACAGCAGGTCACTTCGGTAATTCTTTATGAGTTACGCTTAGTGTTCGCGGTGGTTTCAAACAGTCTACAGTCGTGGAGTGATCCCCAGCGACTCACCCATTCGTTGAGCTACTTAGTAGGTCTCGTAAGCTCTCTCAGGAGTATCCAAAATGGGAACGGCCTTGGTAAGGATTAGAAGGAGTCTTCACACTATGCTGTTGACGATCTCTAATTCGAACCTGTAAGTACCGGTTGATTTATTGCTAACTGTTTTCATGCAGCTATACATCATCTCCATGGCAAAGGATTCCACATGCTCATACATGCAACACTACGTCAAAGGAAAGTTCTCACAAAGATCAAAGCAAAGTAAGGTTCAAAGAAAGATTCTACGCAATGTGAAAGAATCTACAGAAGTAAAGTGACAAAGATTGGTGTGAAAGAACGGGAATAACAAATGCATGTATCACAAAGACTAAAGACGTATAAGCATGTTGGAATGGCGAACAACCACCACAGACACAGAAGTGACAAAAGGCAGATTGCTCCACATCACAAAAGAACAAAGAAAAATGAAAAGACATTCATCAAAGATCACAAAGCATGAAGGAACAAAGACTAATGACTATTCTACTACGACACACAATGTTCAACAACAACAAAGACAACGACCTAATCACGTAGAGCATCATTCGAATGACCACCCCTTAGGGTGAGATTGTTAGCATTAAAGAATTATATAAAGAAGTGATGGTCATTCTCATATTATAACTTTGTGTCGTTTGTTAAGATATGTAATAGGATAGTCAATGGGCTCATGGACTTGGTAAGCTAATATGTTAAGTGATATATTATGTAAGCCTTTAATATGAAATGTAATCCAAGTCCAAGCTCAAGCCCATAGAAAGCCTTAGGGCATCTCTTGTATCTTACTATATAAACACCTCAAAGCTCATTTGAGGTGTGTGTGAAGTGTGTGTTTCTCTAATAATATTCTCTCTTCTTTCTTTCTCTACATTCTCTACTTTCTCTCTCTAACATACTTCACATATCAAGTCACCAAGGCTATTGTGTGTGATAAAGTTGTCATCTTTATGTTATAACAAATTTGATGAGACAAAATGACCAAGAATGAAACAAGAGGGACTTAATATGACAAGAAGGAATTATGCAAAAGATGGAGTTTTCTACAAGACATTCCTTATTGTATTTTGTAAACCCTAATGTCTCTATTATATAAAGAGACATAGGGTACAGGTTTTATATGATTAAGTCTTTCAATATGTAGACGTCTAGTTAAAGGTGTGTGTATCTAGGGCGTAAAATATAAACGCCTAGACTAGAGTTAGTTAGTATTAGTTCGTATCCTTCAAGGTCTGAGGTGTCTTAGATCCTCGTTACACTTAGGTAACAAGTTATTATTCTGATCAAATAATAATTGGAGGTGATTGTGGAAAAACCGTGTCAATAACTTTGATTTGTTTAATTCCGCTGCGTGTACATGTTTATTATCATTGTTATTGTTTAACCCTAGATGCTCAAAACGGTCCAAGGAGTCTAATAAACTCCACATTCAACTTCAAGCAAAAATTCTTAACATGTATCAAAGAATATATAAAAACATTTAGTGAAATGGAAAATAAAACATTACATCAATTATGAGATAATAACTAACAATTCAAATTTTTGCAAACATTCATAAATCGTTGTTTGTTTGCCATGTTTGCAACAAATAAAATGCTTCTTGACATGCTTATTAGATATTTATAATATTAAAAAGCTTGTTGGAGTTGCTTCACATGTAGTCTATTGCGGCATTAATTGCAATCTTGTGCTGATGGTAAAATACTATCACGATCACCAGCACCCGGGGTTGCAGCCTTCGCTAACCCCCCCCCCCCCCCCCCCCCCCCCCCCCAATCTCTGCTTTTTAGCAACCTGTTCAGGTGCTACTTCATCTTTTAGCCTTGTAGCCTGTGAAAAGAGGATTTCTTCGTACATTAATAGGTTATAATATGGTTTATTCATTCTAAAACTTATACAAGAGAGGTTCGTTCAATCGGTTGACGGATTCTGAAATTAGAGTCTACCAACCAACATCAACTATACTTTGGTCTCGAGACGAAGATGTCAAGTCTAATAAAATATAAAAATTTAACTTGATGTAGAGAAACAAAAACGAGGGGAAGTAGAAATATACTTGTTTTGCAAGTTTATCCAGCTTGCATTGAAAATCACTCCTTTTCTGGTCAAGCATTTCTTCTTTTTTTTTTTTTTTTTTCCGTAGTCGTAGATGCGGGTGAAGGTCCTGTCTCAACTGATGCAATCGATACACTTTCACTGGCAAGGGATATGGGGAGATTAAACTGAGAGGTTCTGTAAGTGTGTATATATATGACTACTCATAACCAGGGAAATCGTAAAGTATGAAATTTGTAAGGAACAATCAAAGATAAATGCCAATAATATCATGCAATGAATATTCAAGGGTTTGATTGATCCTATAAATAGGGCTTCAGTTGCTTGTTTTATACATGTAGACATAACTATTTAGTAGATATGCAATGATAAGATAAACTAAAAATAAGCTATATGAGATAAACTATTTAGTATATATGCAATGTTAAATCCACAACATATGGATATGAAGTATACGAGGATCGAAGCTGGAAAAAACCAACCACTTCTTAAGACCCCAAAAATACACGAGCATTATGAAAATACAAGAAAAGCTATCCTAATACAACTCAAATATTTAAAAATACATACTACGTATTTTGGAGCAAAAAGTTTAGGTGTGTTTGATGCAATGATAATGACTTGCAAGTTTAGACAAGTTTTCTGATGCTTCAAGCAAGAAGCAACCTCCGTTTGACTTTCACTTTGCATGAGAGTTCCTTTGTTATAACATGTAATTTGGTAAAGCTCTTTTCATCATTAATAATTAGCCATACGTAATATTACTTTTTACCAACAAGCAAAGAAAACCTAGAGAAAATACATAAAAAAAGCTAGGAAGTTAAGAGTCACTGTCACAGAAAAGAACTTTCTACTTGTCTTAACAATTTTTTTTTTTTTTGGGTAGCATTCTTGTGCAGCAAGCTAGTTATTTGAAGATCAATAGGTGTTATGTTTATCTTATAGAGCAATGACGCATCCTCTTACTATATTATTCTTCGTAGCCCGTCCTCGTAACGATGATAAAAAAAAGAAAAGAAAAGAAACATCACCAGGTCTCTCTTTTAATATAAATCCTATACTTTATCGAGTGTCATAATCGTATGGTTAGAAGGATAATTAACCACACAGGTTAGGAGGTAATATCAGTTACATGTATCTTAAGACTTCCTAGCATAACAATTTCTACTTTCATTCGCACACAAACTGATAATGAAAATCTTGAGGGCTCCTATTGAAAGGCTTTCGTTTTATTTTTTTAGTTTTAAATCAAACTCACGCACCAATGACCAATCTACTCAACTCTTATCAAAATGGGACTTAAATATTCAACCATTTAGTAGAGTAGTATCGAAAATAAAGATGATATAAATCCATTCGACAAGATTTTGGAAAGACTTAAGTTAGAAACATTATAGCAATGGCCATAATGCAAAAACACGAACAACTTTACCAATGCGCTTGCTATGCAATTTTTACAACCAAGAATAATTTTGTATGACATAAGTATCTATTTGGAGTTATTTTCTCTTGCAACAAAAATGATAAAAGTTCTTTTCTTGTATCATGAAACAAACACCAAACTCTAACAACACCAGAACTATAAGTATAAAGCACTCTGAATGGCGACCAAACTACACTATACCATAATCATATCAATGACCAATGCAAATTCAATTCAGATTTCAGACTGATTCCACTATTCTAGCAAATCTGCTCTTACACTCTAAACAAAATCCCGACACTAATGACAATGTAACTATCAGATGCTATTTGAAAATTGTGATAGAAGGTGAATTTGACGATTTACCCTCTATATATATACACACTCTGCACATATGTATAGTAAAAAAGGAGCAAGATAGTGGCTTAAAAATGGGAAGATACCGAAAGAGCCATGGTGAAGCCCATGATGATGATAAGACAGCCCATGAGATTCATAGTAAATCTCTAAGTTGAACCAGCTTAACGGAACCATCACCCCACATGAAAGAAAACCATTATAAACAACTTGAATGTCTGTTACAGCAGCCTGCAGAGTTTCAAACTTTGTCAAAATTTTAAAGTAAGTTGTATTCTATTATACACAACAAAGTATTGAAGTAAGAGGGTAAAATGGTACCCTAACAACTCCTCCAAAGCCTCGTGAAATAGGTTGAATGAAGGTATGCCTATCATGCAATTTTGGCCAGTGATATACTAACTTTGCATTTTTAGCATCCCAAAGCTTTACGTCTCCGTCTTTGCTCCCAGTTAAGAAAAAACTGGTATTTTGGATCGCTGAAATTTTGGTAATGCTCCCTACAAGTGGAAGGGGTTTAAAACTCAAACTGTATGTATCTATAGTAGATAATATTAGGAGCCATTAATGGTTCGATTCGGGCTATTTTTCATCTCTAACGGGTACTATAAGTGAATAGCTTAAAATGAAATGTATAACTTTTGTCACCATATTTGACAAATTAAATTTAAGTTTGGACATCTGTATATCGGGTCAACCCGATGCATGCCTAAATAACAAGTTTTGACCCGTTATTAGACCTGCCAGAACCACTACATCTAAAGCAGGATACTTTTTAGTACCTGAGTGAGCCTTTGGTATGTACCAAAGCATCCCATTTCGATTCTGATCCCCATGTTTATTTTGTAGGCCCGCTGTTGAAGATGCATTAAACTTTTGTTCATTGTTATCAGAACTCTTATGTTTTTCTGGTCTTCCGGTAGCTATGTAACAGAAATCATGAACTTCAACATCCCACCCTTTCCACCAGTCACAATAAAGGGTGAAATAGAACCACTTCCTATGTCATTAGCAAATACACAAATGGAGCGTGCACCACCTAAAAAACATACACATTATACATCATGAAGACGCTGTGGCTCAGACTAAGTAGGAAAAAAATGTCAAATTATGAACCTTCATGACACATGATGGAAGCTCGAGATGTTGCGGGTGGAGCAAGCATATCCCATATAACAACATTAACATTATTGGAGTTATAACCTACTACAGCCACAATTGATCCACTTGAAGTAACATACGTCACATCCCTGCAACACAAGCATAAATTGTTTTAACCATCAACTCATCAAGAAAGAAAATTACAATGAATGGGTAAAAAGTGTAGCTATTTCAATCCATTTAGTCATTTACTAATAAATGGGTCGGTTTGGGTTATTGATTATCACTAATATGGGTAAATTGTAAAAATAAATAACTTAATAGGAAATCAGTGACAAAGTGTTTTTTAATTCATAAACCCTCCTAGCGGCAGACAATAGGCTTAATTACCTCAATCGTGTCTACTAAGAATTCAGACAATAATGAGATGATTGCAGTAATTCCGATTAGCTAAACGATTCCACTCCAAAGCCCATTCACGGGGGTTTCATCATCATTCACATCATCGTTCTCATCCTCAAATTCACCTTAGTTGTGTAGTGACACAATACAGCGTAACCGATACGAATCACAAAATATACTACAGAGAAAAAATTTATACTTGATCAAACCAAATCTGAAAAAACTACAGAAATCCATCTTGGAATATAGTTGAGCCAATTTAAGATTTCACTTTCACAAAAATAACTTGTGGAGATCTTCAGTCCAAGTTATCAATATATATGTTTCAAGAATATCTATGGCATGGTTTGTAATTCCCAGAGTACGTTAATTAATTCAGGTTATTGGTGGTGGTCGGCTCGGCGGAATCACTTGTTGGTGGCAGCGGTATTGGTTGTTGTGGAGGCGACAAAATCTACTGGTAGTGGTTATGTGGCGTGGGTTTTTGTGTTTGGGTTTGAGTTGTACGGCGGCGAAAGAATGGGGTGAGGGTTGTTAGGGTTTCTGTTAGAAAGAGAACGAATGGTGATAGCGAGTTGTTTGTTTTATGAATGTGAATGTGCCAGCTTTACAATCATAAATGTCTAATGAATATCCAGTTGTGTTGCCATAGTATGAGATTCAAAACATTCAGCATAGTGGACTTTCCTTAGTGTTACAAGGGTATTATGGGAATTGACCCAAAATTCAGTTTTTCACTTTTCATCTTTAACTACTCCTATTTTTACATTACTAGACGAGTACCCGTGCATAGCGACGGGATTTTATAACGGCAGATAGGGGTGACAATTTCTGACCCGACCTGAAATTGACACGCAAATTAACATTCGAGTTAAGTCTATAATAGATATTGGGTCGGGTTTGGGTCGATCCAACTAACCTGTTTAGTAAACAAGTCAGGTTTAGATTGAGAATAAATTAAGCGGTTTGACTCGCCAACCGTTTATGATTTTTTACTTAAATTAAAACTATTTTTATACGGGTTAAGTGTATTCCCCTGACTGTAATTTGATGCCCAAAATGCAATACAATCACAACACTAATCAATAAACTAAAAAAAAAAAAAAAAAAAAAAAAAAAAAAAAAAAAAAAAAAAAAAGATGACTATCATATAGTAGGTCTAAAGTAAATATATAGTAATATCTTTTGGACACATGGACAGAACAACCGTTTTAGATTAAGAGCTCGGAACAACATGGACACCATATTGTAGTCCAGTGATGGATTCTTTTTAATAAGCTATCTTTTCTACTTAAAACACATATATCCTATTTCTACCTTGAGAATATCCCTTTCGTCAGTAAAAAGAAACTAATAAACGTAGCAAAACACATTCTATTATATCAATATCACCTTCACCTCACTACAATAACTGATTAGTTTACCTGCTTCTTGGGCTTTTTTTGAGGCCAAATTAAAATCATGTTGCTGCAGGTTGTTCGATTAATAACGTGCAAATGTATATATTAACAATACCAAAATGCCAAAATTCCACCTGTAGATTTGCGATTGTCAATTTGTTATAGTAGGTGTATATAGATGTGGCAAAACGGGCGGGTACGGGCATGGGCTAGAACAGGCACGGGCTTAAACGGGCACGGGCTAGAACGGGCACGTGTTATACAATCGCTTTATACAAGACCGAAAATGACGAAATAAATTTCTTAAACGTAATACCTCATTTATATTTTAAAATTAAATATTATATATATAAGTTTTTTCTTCAAAAACGATTATAATGTTCTCCAATTGAGAGAAAATATGTGTCTGTTAGTGCCCATTTAACTTTTCAATGGGCTAAATATGCCCATTTCAAAAAAAAAAAAAAAATGAGGAGCTAAATGTGCCCAAATCTTTTACTAAGTAGTCGAAATTAGCCTCTTTTTTTTTTTTTAATTTTATTTTGGGCACAAATTGCCACCTCTATTTATATTACATGCATAATTATTGTTACTTTTGCGTTAATAATAAATAAACCTTGTGCACTTTTCACGTAATTGGTCAATTCATATTGTAGTAATTTAATAATCTACCGGGCTATATTGCAAGTACCAGTTTAATGAGAACAAAAGAAAACATAGCTGCAATAGTTGCAAACGTCCATCTCAATCAAAATTTCATGTATTATTTAATATAAAAAATATCATTCTAATTACAAGGATGCGAGCATAGACATAAAATATGTGTTCCTATAAGACAAATCTTGCATTCAGCAGTGCCGCTGGCATATGCCTTCGCACACTTGTCTTGGCAACAACCTAGCGGACAATTAAGGCTGCACAAGTCATTGTTTCAACACATGTCTTACCACCATCGGTAACAATGCTTTCGGATGTCATCTCCCATGCCATCATTGCACATTTGCTGAGCAACTGCATTTCAAACATCAATACACATGATGCTACAATCAAAAGTAAATCAATATTGAGTATCACAATTCAAGAAAAATTACCTAGCAAACAAACTATGAGCAAGGTTTTATTAGTCATCATATTGTATGAATATCAAAAAACACGTAGTAAATGTAATGCTATTAACAAAGTTAGTGTAAACTTTGATTTGAGAAGGTTTCATACGATGCTTTTGTAAGCATTTAACCACTAATATATAAAGCAAATTAAAATCACCATTAATTCCTTATAATAATTGAGTATATATTTATTTTAAATAAATATATTTGTTTCTAAATTAGTTTATACCCTTCCTTTTTTAATCACAGCTCCTTGTTATTTGAAAAAAAAAAATGGAGAAATTATTAAAATTTCAGTTATGGATATTAATTAATGCCGTGAATTACGACACCTTATTATTGAATGCTACATATGACCTTCTTTAGCTTGTTTATGGTTTTAATCGCAGAATGCTTCAATGAAATCATTTTTATTAACATTATTTTGAAAGGTGGCGTTTCATGGCTCAAATATCATTGCTATAAGTAAAAACATAGACACGCAAATTAACATTCGAGTTAAGTCTATAATAGATATCGGGTCAGGTTTAGATCGACCCAACTAAACTGTTTAGTAAACAGGTCAACCCGCAAACCCGTTTATGATTTTTTTTCTTAAATTAAAACTATTTTATACGGGTTAAGTCTTAAGTGATTCCCCTTGTAGTTAATATGTTTCCTGAAATATTATGCATTATGTTAATTTGCATGTTTCCTGAAATATTGTATGGCTGTATATTGAAATTATGTTATTTTGCATATTCACTTTCCAAACGCATGTTGCCTCATATTCACTTTGCATGGCTGTATGTTATTTTGTATGACTTTCCAAAGGCATGGTGAATTCCATTTGTATATTATTTCAACATTCCACAAACGTATGTTACATTTCATAATTTTCTTTAATAAGATTTTTTAACATTTCACAAATCTACTTTTCACTTTTCCAATGTTGACCATTTTCTTTTTATATTTTGTTAAGATGAAACAGACATTTAATTCTATTATTACTTTCCATCTTTCGGTTGACATTAATTCACCAGTCAATTAAGTTTCGGTTGACATTTGCAAGGTTAAAATTAGGATTGACCGAAAATTAAGTTTTTCATATTTTCACTTTGACCATTTCTCTATTATAAGTAGTTAAGATAAGTAATTAAGATTAAGATATCTTCATGCACCAAATAACTTAATTATCTTTAAATGATCATTTTTATACATGAGAGCTTTAAATAATCAACATTTTAACTATCCGGACCGAACCGAAAACCTATTACGTGTGATCTTTAAATATAATCTATAATCTTTCTTCAAAACAAAAAAATATAAAAATATCATCAGCAAACAAATTACGATGAGATCATCATCGACAAGTCATCATCACCCTGCATTACCAGACCATGACGTCATCATCCAACCACCACCACCACAACACCGTAAAAAATCAACCGGAGTAAAACCATGGCTGGTCCTGACGTCAACCGGCCAATCACAAACCATAGAAGCCGGTAAACACGCTATCATGCGCCGCACTGGCTTACCTGCACGTGACCTGAGGATACTTGATCCAATATTGTCGTATCCTTCAACTGTGTTAGGTAGAGAAAGAGCTATTGTGATAAACTTGGAGCATGTGAAGGCGATAATTACTGCTCAAGAAGTGTTGCTTTTGAATTCTGGTGATCCTTCTGTTGTTCCGTTTGTGACCGAGGTTAAACGGAGGATATTGCGACATTATCACGCTACTGAAAAGGTTTTTTTTTTTTTTTTTTTAGGAGCATTTGAGGCATTTAGGAGCGGCTAGCGTTGTTTAGCGACTAGCGGTTAAAACAAACATTAAGGGTGCATTTAGTTGCAGAAAAAATCTTTCACTTTTTACCATTGTGTGTAGTGATGTTTTTTTTTTTTTACTAAACTTTCGAATTTGGTACATTGTGTGTATTTTGTGACCATTCAGCCTTGTAAAATGACTAGGTAAGGGTAAAATGGTCACAAAATACACACAATGTACCAAATTCGAAAGTTTAGTCACACATTAGGAAAAAAAAAAAAAAAAAAAACAAAAACAAAAACATCACTACACACAATGGTAAAAAGTGTACTTTGATGCTTTTTTGGATAATTTTCCCTAAATTTAGAGAATGCGTTTTGAAAAATGGGATTAAAGAGCTCTTTTCTAAGTTCTATTTGGAACACAATCGATTCTACTAGACGTGCCAGTAATTGCTACATAAAATCTTACAGGTTCTCGAGTTTTAGATCATCATAGAAATCAGATGTAAGATGTAATCGGATACAAATAAAAATGTTAAGTATATGTATTGATATGGTGTAAGTGTCTGGAAGTTTAGAGCATAATGTGATTTAAGAAGTGAAATGTGAGAAACGCTAATTATTTCACTGTTTACGCTAATAAGTAGTTGTTGACATCTATACTATCCATCGGATACATCCTCGTGAAATGTGAGAAACGCTAATTATTTCTCTGTTTACACTAATAAGTAGTTGTTGACATCAATACTATCCATCGGATACATCCTCAAATCATTGATGTGCTAATATGAATGCCAACTGTTGTTTGCCTGATGTTTATGAAATTGAACTCTGTTCATGGATGATATTTAGAAATTTTCAGGTCTGTGATTGTCCTAAGCCACTGTAAGTTGTTATATTGGTAAATACTATAGCTCATGTTCACTATGAGTATGTGAAACCAAAATGGACATAGTTCATTTGATCGGGGTTTTTAGACAGCAAAGTTTTTGTGATTACTCTTAAAATATCGATTCTGAAAGTTGTTATGTTGCCTGTATGAATGTAGGTAGCCAGACTCTAGCAGTGTGGTTGAAAATTATAGCTGTTGTTATACTTGGTTTTAAGAGAAAATACCAGGAATATACTCTTGATGCAGTTTACTTTAGAAATGAACGCTCACTTTAGTGAAAAGTAAATACTTGCTCTGATGGCTTGTACAATGATTGATACTTTATTGGATATTAAAAGAAATGATTTTGACTAGCTGTTGATATCTGTTGGAGGAAACATCAGATATATGTCTCGAAATATTAATTATGTGTCGGTTAAATAAAGTAAAGCACTGCTCAGCTTTCACATATCATAATGTATGATTGAATACTGCCATTGGTTTCTGATCACTTTATAGAAATCACCTGGTTAGAGTTTGCAGCAAGTTTAAGTAGACCTCTGTTGTGAGCAATATTTATCAAGTCCATTCATCTTTATAAGGAGGCTTACTCAGCATCTAAATAACAAAAATAACAGACGATTCTCGTGTACGATTGGCTCCAAGTGCTTTGCCAAGTAGAATGATATACCCATATTAATCAAGTTTTGGAACTGCTTATGATGATAAGTAATTTAAACAAAATGTAATCTGTCCTTATTATTTGACATTCTATCGGTCATTGCATAATCTGGTATCTGACATTCCAGTCACCTAGTCTCTTCAGCTTACATGTTAATGTTAATGCTGTTGTAACTTTTTTAGCAAAGGGTAGGTGCTGATACTGATTGGACACATTTGTATGATTTGGGAGAGCTGCGATCAAGAGAAGCTAGCCCATCAAGATCGGCTGTGAATATCCAAGAGAGAGATGCTGGTGATCAGGGGGTTAAAGCTGATGGAAAACATTCTTTTGACAAGCGAGATGGACCAATGCTTCTTCCATTTGAGTTCGTTGCACTTGAGGCATGCCTGGAAGCAGCTTGCAGTTCTTTGGATAATGAGGTGAGGTTTTATGGCTATCTAGTACATGTTTCCTGTGAATCATTTTTGTATATTTAACTAAAAAAAAATATTGCCACTTTACTTGAACTAGGCAAGGACATTGGAGCAAGAAGCACACCCAGCACTAGATAAGTTGACCTCAAAAATTAGTACTTTGAATCTGGAACGTGTCCGTCAAATTAAGAGTCGCTTGGTTGCCATTACAGGACGGGTTCAAAAGGTTTGTAAGTTCAAACTCATAATTCAAACCAAAATGGTGTTGTTGGGATGTTTAGCTTGATAAGCATGTTAAATTCCTAATTGATTTAGGTCAGGGACGAATTAGAGCAACTGCTAGATGATGATGGAGATATGGCTGAAATGTATTTGACTGACAAGCTGGAGCAACAACTTGAAAAATCTTCCGCCTCTTCTTTTGTCAATGAAGAAGATGCAATGGATGAAGAGATTCTTCAAACAGAAGCTGATGACAGGTTAGGTTGTAAGTTATCATTTACTTGTGACTTGTGATGCTACTATAATTCATTATGACAAATTTAATGTATTTATGATATTAGAATTCTTGCCGAGGGTATAACGGATGGGACTGGAAATGGGAATGGGAACATACATGAACATGGTATTCAACAAATGGATTATCAGCCTGAACATCTTTTTCGAGCTAATACGTTTGGGAGAGACAGCCGGATGACTAGAACTAGTACGACAGTAAGTAATAATAACAAGCGCCTTGATATTGAGGAACTTGAAATGCTCTTGGAAGCCTACTTTGTTCAGATTGATGGTACTTTGAATAAGCTATCCACGGTATGCCAGTTGTTTCCTTCTTGTTATCTGGTATTCACTCATATCTAAAATAATTGTTATATGAATGTGTTAGAACCCGATGTTAATATTTCTTGGTTAGGTATTAGTAATTTACTAACAGACTTGATAAATATGAGGATTAGTCGTTTTAATGGAATAGTGATTCTGGTCACGAAAATCGATAAATGGGCTTTAGAATTAATATACTGTTCTGCTTAATTTAAGAAATATAGAGTTATAAATTGAGCGTCATTGGGTGAATTGGGTTTGCCACTGATAGTAATAAACTGACCTGATTGTAGTTCGTTAACATAGTTGTCACTGTCGTTTTTTTAGTATTGTGTTAAATTTCTGCATAATGTATATCAGGGTCCTGTCATATTGTTCGTTGACATATGCAATAACTGAGTTAGCCTACATATTTCTAATGTCACTGAATTCCATTACAATTATAAGGGTGTTTGGCAGAGCATTTTGTAAATGATACGGAAAAAATCTGAGATAATCAGCAATGACAAGATGTACTGCAGGAGATAGTGTTTTATTTGCTTATGTTTGCAGTTGTGATAATCAAATGATCAGTTATTTGATCGTTTGACAAATGCTGCTTGTTTAAGGATGTAGAAAGAATAAATCAGATTCACTGCAACCACTCTTGATACTTTGAACTGATTATGCAGACCTAATTAGTTGGTCTCAAAATAATCAGATTGTAGTCATATTCAGTCTCACTATGTCAAACACTTGAAACTGATTATCTGAAACTTGAAAACATGGTAATCAGATAATCAAACGCAATGCCAAACACCTCCAATGATTAAATGAGCTGACATTATGGAGTATCTCTGTTTGTGTGCAGTTGAGGGAGTATGTAGATGACACAGAAGACTATATCAACATAATGCTGGATGACAAGCAGAACCATCTTCTGCAAATGGGTGTTATGTTGACCACTGCAACTCTGGTGGTGAGTGCGTTTGTGGTTGTTGCTGGAGTGTTTGGGATGAATATTGGTATTGACCTGTTTGACCATGACACTGAAGAACAGAAGGAAGTTGGTATGCGTAAATTTCTATGGACTGTTGGTGGTGGTACCACAGGTAGCATCTTCTTATATATTGTCGCCATGGTCTGGTGCAAGAGCAAACGGCTTCTAGAGTAGTAAGTATCTCCAAAGCCCAAATACTTGATGCATATGTTACGTGTATAGTCAGTCACACAGAAGAGTTTGTGAGATTTTTTTGTTTTCTTTAGTCTTCATTGAAGGTTCTAGCCATGAAAAACTCATAGCTATTCTTTTGCTTCTTTTGGCACATGTACTAAAGCTCTATGATGTTTTCATTCTAATAACACCTAAATACGAAGTTTTTGCATTGCAGAAAATCACTTCTTTCATATATACACAGATGCACACCTACTTTATATTTCCAGCATGTTTTTGAAATTTGCAAAACACGCCGTAGACCAATTAGATGTCTTATATTTGGGACCAAGACCCTAATCATGTATAGTTTATAATATATAAGGCTAGTGGGCTTGTTTGGCTTTGATAAGCTTCGAACTATATGAGAAATGTTCCAATAGTAAAACCATCTACTATTTGTACAGATTGTAAAATGATCAGATTTTACACACTGGATAAGAGAGGGCAAATAGAGATGCTTGAGTGGATAAAGAAATGTGGACCTGACTTGTCAATACTCGTGCTCTTAAATTTTACGTACTATTTTAGTATAGAAAGTCATAACAAACAATATGTTACTACTATATATGATGAAACATTTCCTAATTACACAAAGCATATCCCCCTTGATCTTCACATTTCTTCCGAATATATGATATGGCAGTTATGCACTGAACCCCACCTCCTTTCATACCATCTGTTGCGCATAACGTGTACATTAAGTTAGACCAAAAAAGCGTATATCTTGAAGAAGGGGGAAAAAAGTCTTTATAGGGTTATGGACCTAACTAATTTTGTCGCAACTGAGTACCAGAAACAGAATTGTAAACCCGCCCAAGTTGATCCTGGAATCTTGATTTACCTTGAAAATGGTCGTTTGAATAATCTGAAATACTATTATCACCCTCCTCCACTGCATCCTGGTTATTTCCCACCTGTCAACATTCAAGTTATACTATTTTATGAGCAACAATCGAGTGTTAGGCTGACTCTGATTATTTAAAAATGTATATGTAAAATAGCCTGAATAGTCGATTTCATTGGAGCTATTTCTAAACTGATTATCCAAAACGATAATTCGTTTACTGTACACAAAGTAAAACTAACTAAATGCCACTTATCAAAAAGAAAAATCAGATAATCACTTTTAAATGCAAACTGAAAACGGAATATAGAGCACTTTCAAATTGCAAAACACAAGAGCGAGAAAGTGATTACATGAGAGAAGCTAAAGAATGGAGAGCTAGCAGTGTCATCAAGAAAACAAGGCAAATCATTTATCTTTCTTGACTCCTTGACAACTTCTTGCCTTTTGCAGCCACCAAAACCATCAGTGTTGCATTCTTGTTCTTGTTGAACATGTGGTGGACCTGAAGATGCATCTGAAACCATTGACATATCATCATCATCTTCTTCCACATTTTTCGTATTATAAACAGAATCACAAAGATAATTTGAATGTCCTAAGTAGATAGTCCAACCAGATTCACACCCACTGCTGCATCCTGAACCAAAATCTTGTTCCATTTTTTTGTTCAAAAGATTTGAAATCCAAAGATGGGGTTTGCTTATTTCTTATACTTGTTGGATTCTTTGAAGAATATAAGAACATTGAATTTAGGACTAGAACATGTATGAGCCAAATCCTAGACTAGTTTGTCTTGATGTACAGCTCTTGATGGTCAATAGTATGCTGGTGAACCAATAAGTGCCACTTGGAACTCACCAAAGGTGGCCACAAGTCATCAGTGAGAGTCTATTCACATGCCAATGAACATGGGATTCATATATGCTTAATACTGTTTTAAGATATAGTAATAGTAATATCATTAATATGAGAACAAATCCGTTCCAAAAATATATTAAAACGGGTTTATAACTTCATTTTGGTCTGTAGTTTGTGGCTATCGTTGTTTTGCATGTTATGAAATCACTCTTAGTTGATATACGGGCACAACTCACAAGGCAAGCCCATGAGAAAATCATGTGGTGAGTGGTAGGCAATGTGTCACAAAACGGGTACACGTCTCTCAATTTCAGTTCACTTTCTAACAAACAAGACCCAGGATTCGACAAACCCCAAAACAACTGTCATGACTCGGGTTGTTTGCAAAATGAAACGCTGTCATGAATTCTAAACATGGCCATTCAATGTCAGGGACAATTACAAAAATATCAAAATCAGAAATAAACAATCTTGTATCTGGTTTTCAGTTTAATCTTCAAGTTGGTCAATTTAAAGTTTAAGCGCAACCGGAAAACTAGAGGATTGGGAATTTCGCGATTCAAAGACTTTGAAGTGCCCTTTTGAATTTTTGATCTACAACCACGCTCGCTCATTACACAATATTTTAGTTAAGAATTAAACTTACAAGCACTTGGTTGCTAAGGCTCACATGACACACTTGGATAAAGTTATGGCCAAAGCGTTTGTATATCTGGTACTACTATTAGGAGATATCAACTTCCACAGATTATTTGCGGAAATACTGAATATTTTGTGCTTGTAAGTTCATACACGAGGTAGTACATTACTAATTAGTTGATGTGTTTCATAGTTTGGTTTCAATTGACTCACAGTGTTCATTGCAATGCTCAAGTTCACAGTCGTACTTATGCTCATCCAACAATAAAGCTAATTAGCTAAACCCCTAGTCTCCTTCTCAAAGATAAGCATAACTAACATCGATATCACCAATAAAACTCAAATTCAAACTCTACTTTGCTGGTAAAAGGAATCTATAGCATACCTTATGAGCAATAAGCCAGAATAGCCAGATATTCACATATAAAATAAGCAATCAAGTTAAATTCTTGATTGTTCTTATAAGAATTAAACAAAAATATTTTATTAAGTATCTTTATGATTTACACCATATTTAAACATTAAGGACGGTCGATTCAATATTGTAATTAGACCAGAAAAAATTTGATGCAAATCATCTTCCATAACTTGTTAAACAAAATGCATATAGATTAAAAATATTCTACTGCAATAACTTAAAACATAGTTTCATATCCCTAATATAGTTGGCTACAAAAAAACTTTATAAAAAGATCACTTATGCCTAACTGTAACACCCAACTCACCAGCAACAATCAAAGTAGTCGCCATATCAATAAACATCCCATGTTCCACAACGCCAGCAAACCTCAACATAGCATCACCAGCCGCTTTCAAATCACCAATATCTTTCTTAAAATACAAATCAATTATATAATTACCATTATCCGTCACATAAGGATGATCCACGCTTCCCGATATGATCCTAAGCTTAGCAACACAACCGGCATCCTTAAACAATGTTTGCAGCTTACTCGCAGTAAATTTCCAACAAAACGGAACAACCTCAACTGGCAAAGCCAAGCCACTACCTCCAACATAATCCACTAGTTTTGACTCATCAACAATAACAACAAACTTTTTACAACACCCTTCAATCATTTTCTCACGGAGCAATGACCCTCCACGACCCTTAACCAAATTCATATTCGGGTCAACTTCATCTGCACCATCAATAGCTAAATCAAGAACCGGGTGGGTATCAATATCCGACAAAGGTATGTTTAAAGACAAAGCTTGTTCATGGGTAATTGTCGACGTTGGTATTCCTATGATGTTTGATAGTTTTCCTTGTCGAAGAAGTTCACCGATACGGTCAATTGCGTGTTTTGCAGTTGACCCGGTTCCTAGTCCGAGGACCATGTTTGATTCGACATATTCAACAGCTTTGTAAGCGGCGATTTTTTTTAGTTCGTCTTGGGTTAAGATGAGTTGTGGTGGTGATGACATTGCAGCTGTGGTGTTTGGTTTTTTTGATCCTAGGTAGGCTAGAGCCATTTGGTGATATATAGGATACTTGCTATATTAAGAGCACCACCTAAAACTTGGCACACGCTATGAATTAATAAGTTGATTCAGCATAAGCGCTAACACAACCAGCAAGCACCTGTAAAACAAAGTTAAGAAGTTCAAGATTTTATCCATGGTAGTAAAATGCATTCGTTAAGAGATCATATACTTTGTCTCAGATAAGGAAGCAACTTACTGCATGTTTGATTGCCATTTAACATATCGGCAATGGTGATAAAAACTAATGACCTGATCTACTAGCTAGCAGCTACACATCTTAAGAGTGGAAATCGAAGTTATCTTCATTTTAAAGCACAAAGGGGTACTGATTTCTATTAGGATCACATATTCCTATTAGACATAATCATGAAACAAAAATTAACAAGATTCTAAGATAAAAGGCGTGTTCTGCGATGAGCTTCTTGGAGCATTTAGAATATAATGCTTGGCAATGAGCATTTAAGTTATTCTAGACTTTATAATTAGAGCTAAAGCTATGTTACCAAATGCTTTTACGTTGCCAAATATTTTTATAAAACAAACAACTACTGCTAAATGTTACTCTTAGAGCCATTTTACGGCTTTAAACCCTTAAGAACCGATAGA
The DNA here is from genome assembly GCA_030686995.1 of Artemisia argyi. Taxonomy (NCBI): domain Eukaryota; kingdom Viridiplantae; phylum Streptophyta; class Magnoliopsida; order Asterales; family Asteraceae; genus Artemisia; species Artemisia argyi. The sequence goes on from CM060708.1 coordinate 278,268,381, forward strand.
CCAACACAAAAAAGAATAAAAGCAGGTATATGGTTACATTGTTACTGAAGTTTAAGATTATGGCTAAATATACAGTTCCAAAAACAATGCCATTACAATTTACAACTAAGGGAACAGACAAATATAAGAAGACATATTAAAAACATGTAAAATACAAAATAATCTAACATCCCACAACATGCAATTAAAATCAACATAAATAATGAAGAAAAAAATAACGAACCTTGTGATTAGTGTATTGACCGGCGGCGACACTGGAGCAGATATATGGAGCGGCGCCTGTAAAATAGAGATGTTGCCACGTTTTTTTTTCTTTTTTTTTTTTTTTTTTTTTTTTTTTTTTAATAAAAGGCATCAAGAAATGTTATCAAAAGATAACGTTTTATTTCTAAGAGCAGTTGCACCGGTCACACAAGTTAAGTTTTAACACGGTCACGTCAGCGTCACATCAGCTTTAACACTTTCATATTAAAAACAAAAAAACACACACAACAATAATTCAACCTTAACTCAACAACAATTTACAAAAACACTCCTTCATTTAGGGGGAAAGTGATTTTTTTTTTTTACACAATACACCCTTAACGCTAAGTTAAGGGATTAACACCGGGTGTTAACGCCGGCTTAAAGCAGCACCATGCAACAATAACTTAGCTTTAACGTGGGTTAATACCCTTTTAACACAGGGGCAGCGTTATTGATGCAACTGCTCTATAGATGCAGGTTATGGTAACACAGTAACACAAATATTGCCCATCCTCATGTCATCTTTAACATTTCAATATTAACACCAAAAAATCACTCTTTTATCATAACACAACATCAACACCACGTTTTGAGACACACTTTTCTTTAAAAAAAAAATACAAATTACAAATTCAACCCTTAAATTAATATTTCATTCATTAAATTATGCCTTAAATAATCTTTCATTTATTAAATAAAAATATGAATTACAAATATTTTAAAAAAAACAAACATAAATTTAACTTTATAAATAAAAAATTGCAAAAGTATATATATTACTATATAGGGGGCCATTCATGTGAGAAATCTAATTTTTATGAGAACGCGAGAACTAATCCTAGCCACTCATTTTATCCTCCTTAAACTTTGATCTAATGGCTATTATTAGCTAACTATTTTTTTTGAAAAATTTCAAAAAAATTTCGAAAAAATTTCAAAAAAATTTCGAAAAATTTTCGAAAATTTTTTTGAAAAATTTTCAGAAAATTTTTGAAATTTTTTTTGAAAAATTTTATTGAAAAATTTTAAAAAAAATTTCGAAAATTTTTTTGAATAATTTTCGAATTTTTTTCACATGTGACGAAATTTTTTTTTCACATGTGACGGAATTTTTTTTTACATGTGATGAAATTTTTTTTTCACATGTGACGAAAAACAAATTTACATGCAACAAATTTTTTTTTCACATGTGACGAATTTTTTTTCACACGTGACAAAAAAATTTTCATGAAAATTTCCAAATTTTTTTTCACATGTGATGAAAAAAAATTTCAGAAAAAAAAATTTCGGAAGAAACAAATTTTGAAAAAAAAAATTCGGAAAAAAAAAAATTTCGAAAATTTTTTTTCGAAAAAAAAATTTTGGAAAAAAAAATTTTCTAAAAAAAATTTCGGAAAAAAAAATTCGAAAAAAAAATTTTCGAAAAAAAAAAAATCGAAATTATTTTTGAAAATTTTCGAATTTTTTTTTAAATTTTTCAAAATTTTTTAAGAAATTTTCAAAAAATTGATTAACTAATATTAGTTATTAGATTTAAGTTAAAGGAGGATAAAATGAGTGGCTAGAATTGCTTCTCGCGTTCTCACAAAATTTAGGATTCTCATTTGAACGCTTTACTATATATATATATATATATATATATATATATATATATATATATATTAAAAAAAAAAAAAAAAAAAAGAAAAAAAAAAAAAAAAAAAAAAAACTCTAGTTTCAAATGGACAGCCTACTTGCATATTCACCAACAGCCCAATATCAACTAAAAGAAAAAAATAAATATACATCATCTCCTCCGCCACACACACATTATCTTCTTCCCCACCCTTTCTTCCTCACAGAAAAGCTGCAAAACACACACTAAAACAAAATAATAATAAAAATAATTACGTTAAAGAGGTAGATGTGTAAATTATGTTAAGGTGTTTTGAAACATTTTTTGGCCTCTTCTACGTTTCTACCCAAGTTATTGTAGTAACTTGAGTTATAACGCCACACTTAACACCGGAGGTGGGGTATGGTAACGACGGCCAACGCCTGGCCATGTCGGCATAACGTCGAACCAAGCGTTACCATACCTTATCCTCTAAGAGGGCATGATGAGTGACCAACAATATGTTATTTGTTTGTCACTTCGGCTTTATCTGATCACTCTCCTAATAACAAAACAACAATTAAAACAGCCTTAAAAATGTTATTAATTCATGTTGATCCCACAAAATACCCCATCAAAATACACTCACTCATAGGGAGGGAAAAAAAGACAACAGTTAGAGCAATGGCTAAAAGTTGAACGGCGGAAGGCACGGTGTAGCAGAACGTACCATTCGTGCGTTCTTGGGTCAAATGGCGGACCAACAATTGAGCATCGAATAGGTGGAGTTCATATTTCACATGTTGTAAATGAGAATTTTGACCCGCTCGTTCTGGCGGAGCATTTGTATACGGTGGTATTGCATATGTTAGAAGAGAATTTTTTTTTTTTTTTTTTTTTTTTTTTTTTTTAAATTGCTCATCTTTGGCTCGGCTGTGAACAGTCGTGAAAGCCTGCTCAATTTTAGATCGCGTCTTTGCAATCTTATCGGGCCATTCAATAAAAGGCACCTTATTGTTCCCCAGTAGGTTTTATTTTATTTTTTTTGTATCCCTCTTTCCGTGTTTTTCATGCTATTAACTCACATTAGGTTAAGTTAAAAAAAAAAAAAAAAAAAAAAAAAAAAAAAAAAAAACAACTCGCATCAGGTTACATTGGGCTTACTTCGCTTGGGTCATGAATAGCGGTTCACATTTAGTATTTGTTAGAAGAGAGAATTTTTTAAGAGAATAAGGGGGTGTTTTTTTTCTTCTGTTAGTGAAAGGAAGTGTCGGATCCATCTATTTAATATTATTTGTTTTGTAAGTAGGGTTCATTTTTCTCTTGTTTGGTCTATCCCCATGTGAGTAGTATAAGGGAGACTCTCCTCATCCAGATCCATTAACAGCCATGAGTCCCACATAGGCTCCACGTAGGGTTGTAAACAAACCGGACGAACACGAACGGAGCCTTGTTAATGTTCGTTCATTTAATTTTAACCGGACAAATAAACGGACACGAACGCTTAAACGAACGAATTTTCTTGTTCATGTTCGTTTATTAAGAAAATGAGTTGTTCATGTTCGTTCAATGAGATATTAAACGAACGCTAAACGAACATAAATGTACACAGACAATCAAAAACAAAATCTATTAAATTATGCACAAGATATTATTTTATAAGTGTTGGTTTGTCTAAACAAACCAATTCTAAAATTATACAATTAAAGATATGATATTTGAACATCAATAAATAAATGAACATCAACGAATGTTAACGAACGCATAATCGGACGTTCACGAACATAAATAAACGGACGCGACTTTTGTTCATGTTCGTTCATTTAACTAAACGAACGTAAAATCTTGTTCATGTTCGTTCATTTAATAAATAAACGAACATAAACGAACTTTTTACCGAACGGTTCATGAAATGTTCACTGAACGTTCAGTTCGTTTACAGCCCTAGCTCCACGCATCCCTTAGCTAACAGAAAAAATAAACACCCCCTAAGAAAACTCAGCAGAGATTCCTTTAGTTTGGCCTATGAATTGGTGGCTGCAAAATGGTACTTCTCCACCTTTTTAACTATTTTATTTTTCCAAAAATGCTAAAATATCAATCTAGCAACCATTTCTTTTTCAAGTCGCAATTGGCTTGTTAGGCTTTGTTTATGAAGAGTGGCGATAATGTTAATAATATGTATCTAACAGTTATGAACATAATGTACTCCTACCTATGTTGACAATTTCAACTCCGCTTCGAAAATGTTTTATTGTTTGCGATGTTTTAGCTTCTTTTCATTAATGATTCATCACATGATATAAAGATGACCATTGTGTTTGTTGATAGTTCATAATGATTATTGATATTGCATAGATGAATGTGAAAAAAAAAATAAAAATAATAAAAATAAAATGTAAGATTAACCCATCTCACCTTTAGATATTAGATAAGATACATATAAAGTTACACAAATTGTTTTGATTTCTTCTCAGCTATATTTCTTATAAGTAAGATACTAATAAAGTTACAAAAAATCATTTTCATTTCTTTTTGGCTTCAGTTTGTGCTGATCTGTTGGAGAGTTTCGCTCCATGATGTGCATGTCATATCTACTTTAGAGTTATGACATATCTTGTCATCTTAGGAACCAAAAGCTTTGTCATTATGGAAGAAAATAAGGATCTTCTTTCTTACAATAAATCCGAAATAATTGCTTAAAGTATTCAAGTGCAAGAATTCTTTTACTGTTTTCCTCAAAGAATTATTCAGAAATAGGCATTTTTTGACAACATACAGGCGTAGAATCAGATGTTTAACATGAATTCGTTCAGTGCTCAATATAATATGGAGGTTCTAGTTCCTCTTACAACCCCACTTTTTCTCCCCCTCAGCATCCATGATATCGTACTTTTACATCTCTAGAATATCCTTTCAGCCGTTAACCATACCAAAACATTGCTTTACAATGTTCACATGACCAAATAAATCGCCTAAATCAACGTAAGAATATGATGCACCTGTATTCGATAACACGCAAAACAGAAACAAATATTAAAGTTAGAAGCGGAATTTAAGAACGCATACTGAAACAGCATATGATACCCAAAAAAACAAACCCAAAAAGACTTTGTTCACCTTCAGTTTTAGCATTAGTTGGTCCCACATTTTATGTCCTTGTATTATTAACTGGTAATCCATGATCTACAACACGCTTTCTTCTCTGCCTATGGCCAGATACGGAATCCATTCCAAATATCTGACGACCTCTTGCTAACTAATTTGTAGATCTCCTTCTTTTTCGTCCTAAAGCCTTTATATTGATTTCTTCTATCCTCCTCACCTAAACATTATTATGTCCAGTTGACATTCTTATATATCATGAATACAAAAAAGAACAATCCATTAATGATTGCACAGAGTAAATATTTTGTACATTTCATCTAATTGGGCATTCGAACTTCTCCCTCTTTCGCTTATAATTTGTGTAGCAAATGTTTCTCATTTGATTGTTTTAAAGCATAGAACATCAACTACACTACATAATTCGCAGCATCCTTCATTTCAGACCTTATTGATCCCATTTATAAAAACACCACTTAAAGCATTGATTTCAACTAATGATGTGAATCTCCTATCGTGAGCCGGACCAAGATCACTGGTAACTCTGCAAGTGAAACCGAAATAATAAGACTAAAGATTGTTGTAACTTGTAAGTATTGTACTCTATGGCAATATCCGAATGCACTACTCATACTTGTAAGCGGCTTTTAGTTAATGTCTCTTGTTGCAAAACTCTTTTAATTTCCGCATCGGCTCAGATATTGTGTTGGAAAAAAAAACATGGTTGCATTTTATGCACTACAGTTTGTGTCATGCCAAAGTTAAGACATACCAGTCGACAGAATCATCATAGCTAAGCAACCGATTATCCAAATTAGATATGCAAAAACAACCTACGAAATATATGGGAAACTAAATAGCCTTAAACTAATGGTGCATGTCTAAAGTATTTGTGTTGGTATTAAGCTAAAACTATCAATAAGTTAAAGCCAAACATTAGAGCCAAAGATGCGCAGAAAAAATAATTGTTGTTTAAACATCAACCTCTGTGATAATTTACAATAGAAGCATGGTTTCGCAAATGGGGAGAAAAATAATAAAACTCCACAAAACCAAATTCTTAAAAACAATAAAACATTGTAGTAACTAAGATTATAAACACCATGTAACATTTAAACTTTTAAAGATCATTACACAAAAAAAACCATCATTCAACTCCGTGCTCCACACAATAAACACACATTTCATTCCAAACAATAAACAATCTATCAGCAACAACTATAAAATGGGCCAAAACTGCTAACATCTAAATAATGACATATAGTAATATGAACACGCAAATGATTCTGTTGAGGCAACATTATCAAGATCTCCTAATATTTTAATGATGACAAATAAACCTTCGAAACACATAAAATAACAAACGGTAGCCAAAATTCCCCGAACCAACATATGCTCCTGACACGTTGGCCACGCGTTGACGCGTGGCTGACGCACCAGGCTTCTGATGTTGTCGGGACGAATTTTGAAAGTTGACTTTCCCTTTACCCGACAAATGTGGATCTTTCAATACAGGTATGAATATGCTATGTGCATAATTCAAAACACTCGAAACGAGTTTTGGGATTAGAGAGATCCAACTTTTAAAGCACCCACTTACGGGAAAACGCCAACTCATGTTTTCTAACTCTCGCCTCTAGCAAAGGCTTTTCTAAACTTAGGGAGTTTATATATTTTTACGTAACATCATGTGAAAGCATCCATATGCTTATATCCCGTGCTTACGTCTTCTCTAATCACGTAACGGGTTTACTCCCTTATTGGTCAAACTAAGTCAAATGTCTCTTTGCGTAAACACATCCTTTCCCACTTGGGTTATGCTTTACATCGCACTTAACTTGTTTGAACCAAGGTATTAGTTGAGTACGTCGAGTCATGGAAAGTCACGAGTTATGAAAATATGGATTCTCGATGTTGTGTTACTTGAATTTATAAGTAACCTATGATTTTCTCAACTCATAATCTTAATTGTCTAAACCTTTTTATTCTTAATGACAATTAGATTACTTCTTAATCTTTTCTTAATCACATTTTTACAAAAGACAAAACCACCAAATCTCTCACAATCATTCCCAAAAATTCTTTCCCAATAACCTCTTACATATTCCCTTACACTCCTTACAAAAGTGTACTTTGTCTCCTCACAAACTCCCACACAATATTCCCTCTTACAATATTCCCTTCACTTTACCAACTTCTCATACACCTTTTCTTATACACACACATATGACATATACACACACTACTTCTCTACTACACACATACACTCTCATATACACATACACACTACTCACATACTCCCTAAATACACACACAAGGCTCCCCATCTTTTCACACTCTTACATATTCCTTACACATACAACTCATTCTTACACGCATCATATCCAATCCAACTCATTCCCTCACAACCACAACAACTTTATTTTCAAAATACACACACTACTCACAACCATCTCACATTCTACACACACAAGGCTCCCCATCACATCCCTTCTTACATATTCCCTTACACGCATCACATCCCTTCACTCTTACACTATCCAACCTTTATTCCCTTACACACTTACGCAATCCAACTCATACCTTATATTCGTTACACCCTTTCACATCCCAAACCTTTCTCTCCAAGAAAATGAATATACCTTTAGATATTCTTTCTTAACCCAACCATGGTTCTCCTAACCCAACTATGGTTAGTTCTCTACACTTAACCTTGGTTAACTCTTAACCACACCAAGGAGGCATGGATGGAATATTCCCTTGGATATACCCTTTAACCTAACCATGGTTTACTCTCTACACACTCTTCTAATCTAACCATGGTTACTTCTTAACTCAACCTCTCACACTATTCCCTATAGAGGAATATCCCATGGCATATTCTCTTCTCTATTATGCCATGTGAGGAATACCATTTCTACCCCTACCAAATTACCCTTTCTACTCTTCTACCCTTGGTATTTGGTTTTCTCATAAACACTTCACAAAACATTTTCCAAATTGGCTATTTGAGTTGGTAAACCTTAGATTGATTAATGTTAAGGTTTTGTGTGAAGTACAATTGGGGGTTTAGCAAGGTAAGGTATTTACAAGGACCAAGATTTGGGATTAATACAACAGAGGTCCTGGCGCGCTGCCCACGCGTTGACGTGTGGGTGACGCGCCGGCCTCGGTAAATTAATCCCAAGTTTGGGTCTTGGCCTATAAATACCCCCTTGCCTCTTGTATTCCTCACCCCTTGCCATTACTCTTTCTCTCTACATTCTTTCTCTTTAATCCTCTAATTCTATCTCTTGTGTTCTTTGTTAAACACTAACATCTTTGAAAGAACACATCTCCTTACAAGGAAAGAATCACAAGAACTTAATCCACTCTTGTGATTGTGTCGAGGGTCTTCTTATCTTATACCCTTTCTATTACAATCGGGTCTATAGGTTAGGTTAGGGCTTGGTTGAACAAACACTTATTCATTCATTCAATTGTTTGTAAGGGAAGTCTTGTAGCCTAGATCATTGGGGATCTAGTTGGGGTTTGATACTTCCGGGTGGAAGTTTTGGTTGTGGTCTTGGTGACCCTTAGGTGAAGTCGAATCGCGAGATTCTTTTGGGTACTTTCTGAGGGCGGAATACCATGGGAGTAACTCCTTCTTTGTGAGCATCGATATTGGTGAATATCGGTGGAGTGAATTATAACAGTTTGTAGTCCACCAAAAGGATTATACTAGTGAATAGTATCGTGTCGTGGATTCGCAACTGGATGTACGGATGGTATAAACCCCCCATCTCGAACCAGTATATATCGTGGTGTCTCTCTTTACTCGCTTTATATACTTTGGATTGCATTTGTGGTTGTTGTATTGATTGTACAACCACTTGGTTCATCTTCTTGGCTTAAAGTTTTTAAACATTCTAAAAGCCGAAGAAACCGTATTCACCCCCCTCTACAGTTCTACAGATTCAATATTGCGATCTTCTGCATAATGCAAGAAAGTAAGAAAAACAAACATAAAAACTTATAGCGGCAATCAAAGGATTAGAATCCTCACCACAGTGAGAATGAGCAACGTCGACACAAGCCAGTATATGGATTTGGCTTTCCATTCCGCACTCAACATTTGACTGCTAAACAGATCACCAAACAACCACTTGCTCCTTTGGGTTCTGGAGCTAGCTTATTAATCAAGGCATACTTCGTAACGAAAATTCTTCTTCAAGCATCATATAGAATCTTTACATCGATTCTTTCATCCTCCGCACCCCAACATTAGTATGTCCAACTAACATTTCTTAACACCCTAAATACAAAAAAGAACAAACTATTAACAATTGAACCAACAATATTCATGCCTAGCCTCAGATATGATATTAGGTACAAAACAGTGTTACATTTTTTTCCATGGCAAAATTAAGACTAGCCGTGTGACCGAATCATCATAGCCAAATGTGTGATGAAAACTTGTGGTTACGCCATGACTTCAAATATAAAAACTGAACCTTAATGAGCTTTGGAGTTCTAAAGATGATTATTAAGATTTGGAACTCTAAAGATATAACAACAGATATAAGAACACACAGCCATTTTGCCACAACTAAATAAAACACAGATTATACCACATGTGTTTATATACAGCTTATCTGATGAGGAATTATTTGTTACCGTTTTAAGGGGTCATTTAAGGCCGAAATCGTATTTAGATGATCAAATATTGCCCTAAATCATTTCTTTTTGCATTTTAGGTACTTGGATGAGAAATCTGGAAAATGGCATGTTTTGGGCTCGAAACGATGAAAAGATAAAGAAAATGACGAAGTCCCGAATTCTGTCAGATATGGGAGTCTAACTGCGTCACATTAAACTTGTGATGATAGTGTTAAACCTAGCAAACGCATTATCAATTGATTCCTTTTCCGAAATCGTAAATTGCTCATATTGTTGAACAAGTAGATCTATTTTGTTATCTTAGACTTGACTATTACCTTGGTGAGTTATTAGTAAAGAGTTCCAGATTTATTTTGCAGTTTCGCACATAAAGATTCTTTCGTATTCTTTACGTGTTAACGCATTGTAAATAACCATTTTTGCTTCATTATTTTTAGCAAGTTTTCTTTTTAAATTATCGTTTTGTTTTTCAAAATGTACTATTTCATCTTTTTTAGTTTCTGGATCATTTTGAATAAGGGGAAAATCATCATTAGTAATATCATGCCAAAGATCTAGATCTTTTGATTTCACATAAGTTTCGAATCGATTTTTCCAATAAAAAAATCCATCACTTTCAAATAGTGGTAGTCTTTGCATAGATTGCCCTTCTAAATATTTTTCAGATTCCATAGATCATTTCAAGTTTTAAAATATAATATATTTTAAAAATCTTGTTTGACGTGGCTCTTGATACCAATTGTGAAAAAATAGAAGGGGTGAATAGTTTACGTCTTTTTGGTTTGTTTTAAAACAAAAACTTTAGTTACTTATTAAAACTTTGATTTGATCTTATGTGAATTCAATTGTTGAACTATATAAGCAAGTATACGTAAGTATAATCTAATAGTGCAAATAATATAATGAAATGAAATGAAAGATAGGGATGGAAAGATCAAACCACAACACGCGAATTTATAGTGGTTCGGTTACAAGGACACCTTCCTTGCCCTACTCCACTCCCCGGGCACCACACTCGAGAGTTCTCTTCACTATGTCAACAAACTCCCTTGTGGTGGAGAAACCTTACATACCTTGGCTTGCACCAATTAACGACACTAAGCTAAATCTCGAATTCTAATCCTAGCTAGAACTAATCTCACAACTATTTCACGACTTCACACCTTCTTCATGATGTCTTCACAACTTCTTCACGCCTTCTTCACGACTTCTTCACACCTTCTTCTATCTCCAATAACTTCACAACTTATTCACAATGTAAAACCTCGCAAAAATTCGTATAATTAACTTCGGTTAATTAAATAAATAATCTATGTCATTATTATAATCACCATTTTTACGGGGAAATTTAAAATTTTCTTAGTATATTAAAATGGTCACGATTACGATATTGCAAAATTCGTCAAACGACAAAACAAGTTCTCGACACAATTAACAAAATATTAATAATTCACTAATCTTAATTAATAATATTAATCACAAAACCAAACGGGCCTTGACCTTCCCTAAGCCCAACCGGCCCAAAAACTATGACCCATTTTTTTTTTATTCCAAAACAATCGATCAAACAAGCTCCAAAACGCCTCGTTTATTCTCAATTCGTACACACGACACCTATATATTTTTGCACCATCTCGTTCACCACCTAGCCAAATATTAGTGTGTCAAATCCCAAGTTCATTGGACGACGTTTGATATGTTTTTAAGTGGCAAAGTGATCGAACCAAAATCAAATCAATCGATTCATATATTATTCAAAACTTAACCGTTTTTATCCCGGTTTGTTTCTAAATGATCCTAATAATATTTCAAGCATGTTTTCATGTTTAAATATTATCTAGGATCAGCCATAATCGATTAGTACAAGATTAAGCAAATCGTTTATGGATAAAAATGGTGGTCGACATGTCTATGTGAATCACCAAGACAATCCCCTCAATTCTAGCTCTCACATCCCATATTATAGTAATATATTTCGTCCTAGGAGTCCAAGTATTACTGACATTGCATAGTTCATGTTTCCTTGAGTGAATTTTGCACCATACGATTCCTTCAATTGAAATATATATACGTTCCATGCATGCACTTGCTTCTTCTCATTCTCAAACATTTTCACAACATTCTTTCTTCATAAAAACGCACTTCTAAGAGTCTAGGAATAAGTTAGCATACGTTTGGAAGCAAGAGAAAAGGAACGGGTTGAATATATTCGAATATATCCTTGAGTTATAGTCGAATATATTAGTTTCTTGTGTTTTCTTCGTTCCTATTCGTTTCTTCACCACCCTAGAGGTGTAGTAAGTCCTTTACAACTCATTCAAATTCATATCACACGTTAAATATAATCATGCACTTTGTTATTCATTGTTTCGATCGTATATAGCTTCATATATATATATATATATATATATATATATATATATATATATATATATATATATATATATATATATATATTTTACGTACGTCTACATTTGTAGCAACACAAACGTGACTAGCCTCTATCTTGGAAGGCCTAGGAGTCACGTAACACACACACTTCACGTTTATTCTCACTTTACATGCATCAATTAAATCATTTTCGAACCATACTCCATCGTATGAAATTTTACCAAAACACTTAGAAATATTTACAACATTTTCATAAATATAAACGTTCCATGTGACCCAAGAAACACACGTATAAATTGAAATATTACTTAACGAGCACCCAATATTTTTACTCAACCTAATAGACCACCTAGAAAACGATCAATTTCATTTATACATCTTGTAAAAATAATCACGTTTCGACACCCAAATCAGTCCATTTTGAATCGGCAAACATAAGGTTTTCAAATTCAAAAATTGTTAATAAAACTAATATTGGTCGAGTGGGCTGATTTACGGCCCAATAAGATTTTACGATTAAACAGCCCACTGAGCCCATATGAAATATTTTTAGAATCATAAAAATAGCCCAAGTTCAGGCCCAAAACAATTTCCATGCCCTCGCCTCCAAATTTATTAATGGGCTTTTGGTTTGGTTTGGTTCGTTAAGGCCCATAAGCTAGAAAAATAAGCTTTGAAATAAATAAGCTGTTGAAATAAGCTTGGAATTAATAAAATAAGCTACGGAAATTTTTATAAAATTTTTATAATCATTTTTGTGATTTTGGACTAAAAATATAACGCGACGACACCTAAAAGGACTAAAACTGCCAAACCTTAAAAACTTGGACTAAAATTGTCAAAACAGAAAGTTTAGGATAAAAATTGATATTATATGATGTTCCAAGCTTAGATTGTAATTTTGGACAAGTAGTGGACTATAAATGTAAATTAGATACGAAAAGGACTAACGGTGTAACGCTAACGCCGTTAGTATAAAAAGTGTAAAATTGGAAAAGGACAAGGACTAAACATAATCTATTTGACATTCTTATTTTATTTTCTATTTTACGGCAACCATCACGTCATATGCATTTTATTACGTTTTATTTATATATTATTTATTTTTACGTTAATAATATATATATAACGATATCTAAAAAGTTAATATTTTTACTTACGATTAAAAAGGTAAAACTACGATGGATATTTTAATAAAGTATTTTATCATATCATGCATGGCATAATAGTTACACTGCACATCATCTATTCGTCATAACGAATAAATATTATTCGTTATTCGTTTGTATTTACCAAATAGTATTTGGTTATATTCTCAGATAAATTTATTTATCAGGTTCCGTATCAAAGACGTTTCCATAATCATTCCCATAAATCTCATCCTACTTTACTTTTCATCATTTCTAAATCAATCCAGGTGAGTCATAGCCCCATTTACAATAATTGTTTTAACTCATTGGGGGAGATACATGCTTACATATACTTTGATAAATTGATAAATATATGAATAAAATACATGATTCAAATCAATTTCTTAATTGATATTAAATTAATATGGTTTGTAATTTAAGATTGTGATATACACGATACTTGACAAAATACTTAATTGAAATACTGATACTCATATGATAATGCTTCCAATTTGAATATTGTGGTATGTGATATATATATTTTACTGATGAATTACTTGACTGAAATACTGATACTCATATGATAATGTTTCCAATTCAATTATTGTGGTATGTGATATACATGTGTTACTGGCGAAATACTTAAACTGAATTACTGATACTCAAACGATAATATTCTCAAACTGATTACTGTGGTATGATACTTGATTACATGATATTATTCTGAATGATCCCATTATTACCTTGATATTGCCTAAGTTACCTTATCGCGATAAAGTCCCTCAATCATGAGCCATTAATCACATGTAAAGTGGGCGCGAATATAGTGAACAGCTTCGAAACCTGTTAAGGACTGACCTCCTGTCCCACTAATACTTGACGGAATGCCATTTGCAAATGGTTAGTCGTATTAGTCGTGATACACTATATTCGTAGACAAATAGGAATTGGCAAATCACCTATTATTAGAAGGCAAAATTTATCATTGATTTGATAAAACACCACTTTTGGTTAAGCTTGTGTGTCATGAGGCTTGGTGCAATATCTATAAAGGAAATGTATGTTTTCAACATATATTTAGCTACAACTGTATAGGAATTTGACCATACGTGAATTGTATATCTGATTAAATTAGCATCATGAGTTTCCAGCTCATGTTAGGATTATTGATTCCTTATTTGAATGTGATTGAATGTTTATATGATTTATTTGTGATTATAGTCAATATACTTAATACTTGTTTCATTACTGTTTGTATTTTATCAATACCAAATATTCCTGAAATCTAACAAAATAAAGGGTTTCCATAAAACTCTATGAACTCACCAATCTTTGTGTTAACACTTTTAAGCATGTGTATCTCAGGTAATTTAACAGAGCAGGACAAGACACGGAGTAGACATTTATTACTCTGATAAATTAAAATGGTGTAAAAATCAAATTTGTTATTTTTACAAGCCTTTATATCTTTTAATAAGATTTTAAATCAAATGATTTATATTTTTATCAAAAATAATATTTAAATGACAAATAACTTTCAAAACGTTTCTTTTAGGTCGTTTTATGAGATGATAACTTCGATCCTCCCCGTAACACCCAAATTATTTTCCGCTGCGACAAACTTAAATTTGGGGGTGTTACAGATTGGCATAAGAGCTACAGTTATAGAGAATTAAATATTTTAAAACATTAAAACTATAACTACGTTTTCAAAATAATGATTTTACACCATAACATTTTATGCCCTCCGTGTCTGCAGACTGCCGTGCTCCATACTTTATCTGTTGAGATTATCTTACATGCTTAATAGTTACTCTTACACAATAATTATTTCATCTGTACTGTTATATCTTTAACATACAAAATACTCATAAAATATTATTCTCGGTTACTACTGTAGCATGTCTTCAGGAACTCCCGTGAATATCAAAACTACTCTCCATAATACTAATACCTCATCTATCAATAAAAATTCTCCGAATACTGAAGATCCTTACGTACAAATATCAAAATCCCAACCTAATATAGAACACACTCCGAGATCACCTCCATCGTCACCTATTCGTTCACCTTTACGTCAAAGAATCAGGAGAGCTATCGAATCATATGAAGATTTGATTGGTGGCCAGGCAACATTCGAAGTTGGACAAGGTTCAAGCCAAGAGATATCATGGACGAATGTTGAGCCAAATTCTTCGTTACCTTATACTTCAGATTCTACAATACCAGATTCTCTAAATAATTTATCGTCACCTAACTCTCCCGACTATGATATAAGCACTCCTTAATCAATATGGAATCTTATTTATCGACATGCCGGCATATTGGATGCTCACACTGAACAGCTAAAAGGGTTACGACCAACTCAATTTGAATGGTACGACTGTAACCTTGACGCATTGTTCAAGAGGGCGGATGCTGAGAGGCGAACAATATGTGAGTTAGGAATAAAGATTAATGAAATAAAGGACAACACCAACCAGGAACTTGGAAGTTTGGACTCCAGGGTTCGTTGTGCAAGAAGAGAACATGGTCAGACACATGTAAGAATTGAAGATATTAAGAGAACCCTATGGATGGCCAGAGATGCAGCCAGAAACCAGGGTCAAAAGATTGCCGCATTAGAGAATATGTTGGCAAACCAAATGAACATGTGTCAAGAACGTTTCTCAAACATGGAAGCTGCACAACTTGAACTTGAGAAAGAAATTAGATATTTACGTCAGAGGCGTAACTAATCTTAAGTTTACAAGTTTCCTTGTTGTTTCTACTAAACCAAATAGACTTAGTTAATATTTCATGTAATGTTCAATAATTCTGAAACTTCAGAACGTATAATCAAAACATATTGTATAATAACATCCTTTCTGTTATATCTCTATGTTATGAATCAATCTTTTCTTCCGTATCAATCATGCATGTAATGAATCCTCATATTTTCATGCAAAAATATCATCATTTGTTATTTCTTTAATAACCAAATGATTCTATTCAGATCAATGGAGTATTAATAAAAGATCTTGTATCGTTTATCTTGCAAAAACAATCATACAAGTTATTAATATTCTGTTTACCTCTGTAATATTATTCAAATCTACCGTAATATTTCTTTCAAATTGTAAAGATTTCTTAAAATTACCATAGTTAACCTAAAACTTTAAGAATCGTCTAAATACCAATTTTTGAAAAGGAATTTAAAGAATGAAGAAAAGATAATTAAACTTCAGTTTTAATAGACAAGTCGGTTTGTTCCTTAGTAATCCCATATCAAGAGTTGATCATTGATAAATGATACAACAAAGACATATCTTGAAATTAGATTACAGTAGGGAGTCAATTCAGTCTATCATCAATAAAATAATTAACTTCATTAATCAAATTATTCTGATATTATATGGATTCTAATGTTGAGTTTCATTTATGTTTACAGAAAATGGACAACATGAACAATGCATATCAATCATCATCAGAAATCACCATGACTCCTGGAGCGATCCAAAAATTGGTAAAAGACATAGTGTCGGTGGTACTAGAAGGGACTACCGTAGTTTATCCGAGAAGAGAGACGGGTATACTTGGTAATCAACACCCTGCAAGTTTCATGAAGTATAGGCCACCTCACTTAAAGATTCAAGAAGGAATGATCAACCCTACCATCAACCATCATCAAGGAATTAGGCATGGGATTATACCAAATGGAAATAATCAAAAGAGGAAACTCCCCGAGATAGGAACCATCAATCCCATCTACTACAACATCAGCAATGCTCAAGACCGTTATCACAAACATCTAGAAGATCGCATGGAGTACCAACGTCAGCTGGGACACAATCAGAAAGCTAATAGAAATTGTCTCTTCACACCTGTTACTGGAAGTGGTTATCGTGGAACTTTACCCTGGTGTCAAAAATGCAACCAGCATCACACCGGGATCTGTAGGGTTAAATGCACGAAATATCAGAAAACAGGTCACCAGGCAATTAGCTGCAGGACTAAGGACAGGAAAGTACAACCAACAACAATTGTATGCCACGGATGTGGTGGACAAGGTCTTCATGTGAGACGATGTCCAAACTACAATGTTAATTGGAAAGCCAAGACCTTTAGAAGAAAATGAAGAATCTTTAAAGACCTTGATAGTATCAAGAGAATGACAACTAGATTGGAACAGATGAATAAATTCCTGTTGAAGATAAATAAAATCTAGTTTAAAATTTCCTAAGTTGTATCTCTTTCCTGTATTTCACTTCATGTTACGATGGATGTAACTTAAGAATAACAATAATCTTTCTACTGTATCGAAAAATCTCCCTCGTAATATTTCCATAATAATGATAATCTAAGTTAATTTCAATTTCTGTCTCATTTACCAAATGACAATATACAATAATTACTCCATAAATTTCTGATTTATAATATGAAACCTAAAATTTTCCACTTTATTTTAAAAAGGAATTACGTGTTATATTATAAAAACAACACGTTGAACATCATCTAAAACAATTTATAGAAATATATGATTGAACCAAACATCACATCATTTGGTCCTCAATTATACATAGCCTGATCAACTATGTCTAATTTAGGAAGAATCATGTTATGAAAGGAACAATGATATTTTCAAATCTTTAAATAACAATCTTCATTCCAAAGCAAGATATAGAGCTAAAATAAACTGTTCATAAACAATACATTGAACAACCCACATTAAACACCTATCTTATCTCATCACCATTATGATAAGAAATCAACAAAAGAACAAGCAAGAAAAACACCAATAATTCACAAAAACTGATAAAAGACATCAATAACGAAAATTTTATTAAAATCCATAGAAATTAATACATAAACAAATAATTAGCATCGGAAGTGCTATCGTTACAATTATTACAATACAAACAAAGGAATCTTCAATAGGTTGATCCGCTATGACAAATAAGACTCCCACCAACAAAACAATAGCAAGAGCCACCACATGATGAATCACCCTAATTATGCTGAAAACTAAATATAAACAAAATATTAAAAACAATAATGAGACAAATTCTAAATAACAAAACGAGTTTTATTCCTTATTCGTTACAAGTACATAGAAACATAACAAAAAGTTAATTCAAAACAACCCTAGCTCAAGATTTTACCCCCAGATCTTGTCGACGGTAATGGCTAGGATAGTGAGGGGTACGACGAACATCAAGATCGCGACCAAGAATCCAAAGTCTTCATCCGGAACATACGCTAAGTAGATAGCGGCAAGGACGACATACATAATCGCTAAGATGGTTATGAGATGCGGCATTTTGATGGAAAATGAGAGGAAAATGGTTGATGGAAGAAGTGGAAATTGGAAGTGGTATATATAGGCTAGAATATAGCCGTTGGGTTACTATTCCCGACCGTTGGACACTATACACTAGCCGTTATTTTACTATTCATGACCACTATTTTCAATATTCACAACCCTTGAATACGTCAGTTACCTTGTCTTGTTGGGTACAAGTAAATCTAATTGAATCACATTTCCTTAATTTTAGGAATAAAAATCTTTTGACAACCTCTGTTCAAAAATTCTTTACTCAAGTAATCACATTAAATTTGAATTTCGGGACGAAATTCAGAATGACATGTGGGTACTGTAAAACCTCGCAAAAATTCGTATAATTAACTTCGGTTAATTAAAAAAATAATCTATGTCATTATTGTAATCATCATTTTTACGGGGAAATTTAAAATTTTCTTAGTATATTAAAATGGTCACGATTACGATATTGCAAAATTCGTCAAACGACAAAACAAGTTCTCGACACAATTAACAAAATATTAATAATTCACTAATCTTAATTAATAATATTAATCACAAAACCAAACGGGCCTTGACCTTCCCTAAGCCCAACCGGCCCAAAAATTTTGACCCATTTTTTTTATTTATTCCAAAACAATCGACCAAACAAGCTCCAAAACGCCTCGTTTATTCTCAATTCGTACACACGACACCTATATATTTTTGCACCATCTCGTTCACCACCTATCCAAATATTAGTGTGTCAAATCCCAAGTTCATTGGATGACTTTTGATACGTTTTTAAGTGGCAAAGTGATCGAACCAAAATCAAATCAATCGATTCATATATTATTCAAAACTTAACCGTTTTTATCCCGGTTTGTTTCTAAATGATCCTAATAATATTTCAAGCATGTTTTCATGTTTAAATATTTTCTTGGATCAGCCATAATCGAGTAGTACGAGATTAAGCAAATCGTTTATGGATAAAAATGGTGGTCGACATGTATATGTGAATCACCAAGACAATCCACTCAATTCTAGCTCTCACATCCCATATTATGGTAATATATTTCGTCCTAGGAGTCCAAGTATTACTAAAATTGCATAGTTCATGTTTCCTTGAGTGAATTTTGCACCATACGATTCCTTCAATTGAAATATATATATACGTTCCATGCATGCACTTGCTTCTTCTCATTCTCAAACATTTTCACAACATTCTTTCTTCATAAAAACGCACTTCTAAGAGTCTAGGAATAAGTTAGCATACGTTTGGAAGCAAGAGAAAAGGAACGGGTTGAATATATTCGAATATATCCTTGAGTTATAGTCGAATATATTAGTTTCTTGTGTTTCCTTCATTCCTATTCGTTTCTTCACCACCCTAGAGGTGTAGTAAGTCCTTTACAACTCATTCAAATTCATATCACACGTTAAATATAATCATGCACTTTGTTATTCATTGTTTCGACCGTATATAGCTTCATATATATATTTTAGGTACGTATACATTTGTAGCAACACAAACGTGACTAGCCTCTATCTTGGAAGGCCTAGGAGTCACGTAACACACACGCTTCACGTTTATTCTCACTTTACATGCATCAATTAAATCATTTTCGAACCATACTCCAACGTATGAAATTTTACCAAAACACTTAGAAATATTTACAACATTTTCATAAATATAAACGTTCCATGTGACCCAAGAAACACACGTATAAATTGAAATATTACTTAACGAGCACCCAATATTTTTACTCGACCTAATAGACCACCTAGAAAACTATCAATTTTATTTATACATCTTGTAAAAATAATCACGTTTCGACACCCAAATCAGTCCATTTTGAATCGGCAAACATAAGGTTTTCAAATTCAAAAATTGTTAATAAAACTAATATTGGTCGAGTGGGCTTATTTACAGCCCAATAAGATTTTATGATTAAACAGCCCACTGGGCCCATATGAAATATTTTTAGAATCATAAAAATAGCCCAAGTTCAGGCCCAAAACAATTTCCATGCCCTCGCCTCCAAATTTATTAATGGGCTTTTGGTTTGGTTCGTTAAGGCCCATAAGCTAGAAAAATAAGCTTTTAAATAAATAAGCTGTTGAAATAAGCTTGGAATTAATGTGATTTTGGACTAAAAATGTAATGCGACGACACCTAAAAGGACTAAAACTGCCAAACCTTAAAAACTTGGACTAAAACTGTCAAAACAGAAAGTTTAGGATAAAAATTGATATTATATGATGTTCCAAGCTTAGATTGTAATTTTGGACAAGTAGCGGACTATAAATGTAAATTAGATACGAAAAGGACTAACGGTGTAACGCTAACGCCGTTAGTATAAAAAGTGTAAAATAGGAAAAGGACAAGGACTAAACATAATCTATTTGACATTCTTATTTTATTTTCTATTTTACGACAACCATCACGTCATATGCATTTTATTACGTTTTATTTATATATTATTTATTTTTACGTTAATTATATATATATATATATATATATATATATATATATATATATATATATATATATATAGCGATATCTAAAAAGTTAATATTTTTACTTACGATTAAAACGGTAAAACTACGATGGATATTTTAATAAAGTATTTTATCATATCATGCATGGCATAACAATTACACTGCACATCATCTATTCGTCATAACGAATAAATATTATTCGTTATTCGTTCGTATTTACCAAATAGTATTTGGTTATATTCTCAGATAAATTTATTTATCAGGTTCCGTATCAAAGACGTTTCCATAATCATTCCCATAAATCTCATCCTACTTTACTTTTCATCATTTCCAAATCAATCCAGGTGAGTCATAGCCTCATTTACAATAATTGTTTTAACTCATTGGGGGATATACATGCTTACATATACTTTGATAAATTGATAAGTATATGAATAAAATACATGATTCAAATCAATTTCCTAATTGATATTAAATTAATATGGTTGTAATTTAAGATTGTGATATATACGATACTTGACAAAATACTTAATTTAAATACTGATACCCATATGATAATGCTTCCAATTTGATTATTGTGGTATATATATATATATATATATATATATATATATATATATATATATATATATATATATATATATATATATATATATATATATATATATATATATATATATATATTTTACTGATGAATTACTTGACTGAAATACTGATACTCATATGATAATGTTTCCAATTCGATTATTGTGGTATGTGATATACATGTGTTACTGGCGAAATACTTAAACTGAATTACTGATACTCAAACGATAATATTCTCAAACTGATTACTGTGGTATGATACTTGATTATATGATATTATTCTGAATGATCCCATTATTACCTTGATATTGCCTAAGTTACCTTATCGCCATAAAGTCCCTCAATCATGAGCCATTAATCACATGTAAAGTGGGCGCGAATATAGTGAACAGCTTCGAAACCTGTTAAGGACTGACCTCCTGTCCCACTAATACTTGACGGAATGCCATTTGCAAATGGTTAGTCGTATTAGTCGTGATACACTATATTCGTAGACAAATAGGAATTGGCAAATCACCTATTATTAGAGGGCAAAATTTATCATTGATTTGATAAAACACCTCTTTTGGTTAAGCTTGTGTGTCATGAAGCTTGGTGCAATATCTATAAAGGAAATGTATGTTTTCAACATATATTTAGATACAGCTGTATAGGAATTTGACCATACGTGAATTGTATATCTGATTAAATTAGCATCATGAGTTTCCAGCTCATGTTAGGATTATTGATTCCTTATTTGAATGTGATTGAATGTTTATATGATTTATTTGTGATTATAGTCAATATACTTAATACTTGTTTCATTACTGTTTGTATTTTATCAATACCAAATATTCCTGAAATCTAACAAAATAAAGGGTTTTCATAAAACTCTATGAACTCACCAACCTTTGTGTTGACACTTTTAAGCATGTGTATCTCAGGTAATTTAACGGAGCAGGACAAGACACGGAGTGGGCATTTATTACTCTGATAAATTAAAATGGTGTAAAAATCAAATTTGTTATTTTTACAAGCCTTTATATCTTTTAATAAGATTTTAAATCAAATGGTTTATATTTTTATCAAAAATATTATTTAAATGATAAATAACTTTCAAAACATTTCTTTTAGGTCGTTTTATGAGATGATAACTTCGATCCTCCCCGTAACACCCAAATTATTTTCCGTTGCGACAAACTTAAATTTTGGGGTGTTACACACAACCTCTACACTACTTCTTTTCACCACAACGAATAACTACAATCTACTTAAGCACACAACACTTTACAAATAATCTAGCACTACTTACAAGATAATACTAACTAACACAACACTACTTCTTTATAAATATGTTGAAGGAGTGTTCTTCTTTTGCACTTGAGTGGATGAGGCTTTGGATCACTTGGAAACATAGATTTATGATTATATGATCAAAGGGTTTGAAAGAATAAGAAAGGGGATTTAGATCAGAAATTTTAGAGTGTAGAAGGCGAGGAAAAAATGCAGGAATCACCCAGTATTTATAGGCAAAACTAGGGACCTCAAGAGCGTGGCTGGTCACCTTTATAATTAAGGGGGTCGCCCCTTCTGAATGTTGCCCAGCTTTGTCTTTTAGTGGGGAAGGTTTTTCTGGAATATTTTTGCCATTTTTTGTTGAAATTTTGAATTCATATATTTATGGTTAATTAAACATATTTTTATTTAATACCAAAAATGATTTTCTAAAAAATGTAAAATGTTTGTGACATTTTATAAGAATCTAGTGATTAAGAAAATGTTCCTTTGATCATATAGTGCAATAGTCATTTTTTTTATTCATACCTTAAATGATTAGGTTGTCGAAATCAATATTTACGACTAAATACTTGTTTACGTCATAATCTTCGATTTGAATGAGTTTACATTTTGTGATTATCAAAACGTAGAGATATCGAAATATATTAATAACGTTTTTTAGGCATTATTTATATCAACATGTAGGGCATATCTTGTCAAGATCAGGTAGATCGTGAAGATCGTGAGTAGATCGGGTAGATCGTGAGTAGATCGGGTAGGACGAGTTTAGATCATGTGGATCGTGTAGCTTGTGTGATTTACGAGGATCGGGTAGATCGTAAGTGAGATTGGTACTAGCTAGATTACTGCTCAACATTTAGCTTAATGTCGAAAAATAATGTAAGCGACACGGTTTACGTGTTTAGGCCTCAAAACACAAGGTTTGTTATGTTGGGCCATAAAACATAACGGGTTTGGTTGTACCCTAAAAAGAACTCGACATCTGGCTTGGAGTTGGAAAATATTGTAAACGACGTTGTATAGTTTTCTCCGCCAAGAAGGGAGCTTGTTGATTAGTGAAGTAACTCTCGAGTTGGGTACTCGCGGAGTGGAGTAAGGCGAAGAAGAGCTTCGTGACCGAACATCTATAAATCACCTTGTATGGTTTGCTCTTTCTTTACTTATCTCTTTACGTTTATTTTTGCATTTACCACCTTATATTTATATTTGCATTGCATTTATATTTGTGTGGTTTGTTGCTTATATCATGTTGACTATGTTTATGTTATGATATGAAACGTATGTTATGTTTGTGTTGTGATCTAGTTGATAATATCTCTAGTTGTAGATTAATTGACAATTTTCATATTGCGTCATACTTGATCGGGTGTTTATTACAAAAGATTTAAGTTTTTAAATGGGAACGTATTCACCCCTCTACGTTTTCCATACCTTTTATTGTAGGGGTGTTTCAAAAATAACACTTATTATATATTTATTGAAAGGTTGTTACTTGTAACTTCATATTTTATTATTAGTAAGTGTGTTGCTTAAAATTTTATACCTCTTATTTTAAGAAGGTCCCGAATAAATTATAAATTACTCTCTTCGTTCTAAAATTATTGTCCCCGTTTGATTTTTTCGGTATTTCTTTCTCAACTTTGACTATAAATATTTTTATTTATGTTATATAATATTTGATGAAAATTATACCAATGAAAAAATATATAAAACTCAATCCATTCATATATTTTACGTAAGATATTATGTAATATAAAAAATATTTAAGGTCAAAGTTAAAAATAAAGATTAAAAAAGTCAAAAAAGGACAATAATTTTAGGACGGAAGGAGTAGCATAAATAGGATAGTTAAAGGAGTAAAGAGTTATTTACTAAATTAAATGATTATATAAGAAGGTCTTAATAGCTATTAGAGATAGGTAGTGTTTGATAACTTAAAATGTTTTAATTGAAAAATAAGTAAGTTAATAGGATAAATATCTTCTCAAGTTATTATCAACATGATACGTCATGTTGTGTGTTTTGTGAGAGGGAAAATACAAGTGGGTCCATAATTTTTATTAAAAGAAAAATATTTATTCATTTAACTTGTTCATAATTGGTCAACATAACCTATCATGTTAAAACCAACTTTAGAGGATCTTAATCCAAGTTAATAACATATGATCTGCTAGAAAAAGCCAGGAGATAAGGGTATCCAAATTAAATCATTCTTTTTTCTCTTAATTTTTCATATTTACTCTCCCATTTCTTAATATTATTTCAAATAAAAGAGTATAAAAGTATTTTTTTTCTTTCTTATTGAGACACTTTATTCAATATACAAAACAAACAATAGTTTATTCATATACAAACACACATAATATATCTAAACAAACACCGTTAATATATCTAGACAAACACCGTTTGTCCTTGTGATTTACGTTGACTGGCGTCGTTAGTACTTTGACCAAAAAAATTGCACCGTTCGTCCTTAACGGGCAAACGTTTGGCATCGTTAGTCCCTCCCCAACTAACGTTTGTTAAGTGTTGTTACACCTGAAGTCCCATGAGGGTATACTAGTCATTTCGCAAACCAAAAGAACGAACGGTGCAAAAGGACAAACCGTACAATTTTTTTTAATACGTTCGTAAGTTCCGTTTTAATACGTTTTCGTATGTTTTTTTACGTTTTTGTCCCTTTTTTTTGTTTTCGTCTCTTTTTTTACGTTTTCCTCCGTTTTTTTTACGTTTTCATCCGTTTTTTATTCATTTTCGTCTGTTTTTTTACGTTTTCGTCTGTGTTTTTACGTTTTCGTCTGTTTTTTTACGTTTACGTCCGTTTTTTTTTACGTTTTTGTCCATTGTTCTAACGTTTTCATACGATTTTGTCCATTTTTTAAACGTTTTTATCCCTCTTAACCGTTTTTTTTTGTTTCGTCTGTATTTTTACGTTTTCCTACGTTTTTTACGTTTCATCCGTTTTTTTTCGTTTTCATCTGTATTTTTACATTTTCTTCTGTTTTTTTTTACGTTTTCATCCGTTTTTTTCGTTTTCGTCTGTTTTTTTACGTTTTCCTCCGTTTTTTTAACGTTTTCATCCGTTTTTTCATTTTCACCTGTTTTTTACGTTTTTTCCCCTTTTTTCGTTTTTTTACATTGTCATCCGTTTTTTTTGTCTTTTTTTTTTTACGTTTTCGCCCATTCTTTTACGTTTTTGTCTTTTGTTCTAACCTATAAAAATGGATAAGAATTGATAAAAATGTATGAAAATGTAAAAAATGAACAAAAACGTATGAAAACGTTAGAACTAAAGACAAAAACGTAAAAGAATGAGCGAAAACGTAAAAAACGTATGAAAACAGACAAAAACAAAAAACGGATGAAAATGTAAAAAAAATGAACGAAAACATAAAAAACAGACGAAAAGGAAAAAAAAACAAACTAAAACGTAAAAAAGCAGAGAAAAACGAAAAAAACGGATGAAAATGTAAAAAAATGGAGGAAACGTAAAAAAACGGATGAAAACGTAAAAAAACGGAGGATGTAAAAATACATACGAAAACAAAAAAAACGGATGAAAACGTAAAAAACGAAGGAAAACGTAAAAATACATATGAAACCGAAAAAAACCCCGGTTAAGAATGGATAAAAACGTTAAAAAAATGGACGAAAACGTATGAAAACATTAGAACAACGGACAAAAACGTAAAAAAACAGACGTAAACGTAAAAAAACAGACGAAAATGAAAAAAACTGACAAAAACGTAAAAAATCAGACGAAAACGAAAAAACGGATGAAAACGTTAAAAAACGGAGGAAAACGTAAAAAAAAAGACGAAAACGAAAAAAAAACGGACAAAAAGGTAAAAAAATAAAAAATAAAAAAATAATAAAATAAAAAAAACAGACGAAAACGTATTAAAACGGAACTTACGAACGTATTAAAAAAATTGCCCCATTCGTCCTTTTGCACCGTTCGTCCTTTTGGTTTGCGAAATGACTAGTATACTCTCATGGGACTTCAAGTGTAACAACACTTAACAAGTGTTAGTAGGAGAGGGACTAACGATGCCAAACGTTTGCCCGTTAAGGACGAACGGTGCAGTTTTTTTAGTTAAGGGACTAACGACGGTTAACGCAAACCACAAGGACGAACCGTATAATTTACTCGAAAAGCAAATACAGTGGTATATAGTTGAAAAGTCCAAAAAGAAACAGCGGTGTATGTTGAGATGAGACAGATGGTACATTTTGACAGGACACGTGGCGAAACCCCACATGAACAGAGTTGCAGAACAGAAAAGCCTGCTACAATTTTTCACATGAAGGTTTTTTGTCACGGGGTTTACCTGCTTTAACCCCACCCCATTTATTTCTTACCATCTCATTCCTACCCAACAAATCCACTTAACTCTACCGAATCCATTCGTATCTACTACTTGTGATGGAATGTTGTGTGTGCGTGTATGCTTGTGTCAAATTGTCTCATTTACGAGAACTAAACATGTGCAAAGTTACAGATAATAATTTTGGATTGTTACTATTGATACAAAAATATTTTTATACACAAAGATACTATTGTACAATAATTTGATATATTTGCATGTCGTCATAGATATCTTCCTTATTGTCAAAACCTATTGTAATGATGAGTCAAGAAACTTTATACTTTTAGTTCACCTAAATTATTCTAGCCCCATTGACCAATTCGACAGCCAGCTATCAATGTTTTTTACTCAATCATTTTATATACTTCCTTAACATAGTTAAAAAGCGTAGATCCTATTCACATACAGTAATGAACCACATAATCCAACTGAAAACCAAAAAGAGGATTAAAGTTCCCTCTAGTTCTTTTTACTTGATCCATCTTAATATAGACACATAATTATAAAAATATAGAACAAATAAAACTTCGCTTTACTAAAGCTCTTTTTCCTGTACATTAGACCTTACTCTTTTAGCTTCTCTACCATTTTCGCCAAAAATAAGTGACGGAACAAAATGTCCGTCACCAGAATGAGTGTCGCAGCCGACGCAAGTCACTGCATCCAATACACCATCGGGGCTCGCCGGTTGCTCAGCAGGTCGCTTCGGGACTTTATGATCTGCTAATGGGCACGTGTCCAACAAGTACTCATTCATTAGTCGATGACAACTTCTCACCATTTCCTGTACACTTTTAATAATTATGTAACAATTTTCATCGCTTTGTTCTATGCTTCGAAATTCACGCTTTTTTTTTTTAATATAAAGTGATCATCTAACGCAATTATAGAATGTAACAGTATGCTTCTATTATTTGTCGTTATAGCATAATTTCCATTTTACATTACTAGATGATGTAACGTAGTTATAAAAAAGATAGGGTCAATAAACAAAATGACATTGCATAAAATGAAATAGCATATAATATACTCTATGTCAAATTTTTTATGGGTCGAGAGTAAATTTATGTATGATAACGAAAATACTAGGGGAGATTTACGAATTAGTACTATGTTTACGAGCAACATATTGAAACATAATGTATTTATAATTTTGTCATTAAATACAAATGAAGTTAAAAATGCTTACTTTGTTTACCGTCTGGTAGAAACATTCCGGCACTTCCGCGCCCTCGCCAATGACACAAATCACCGCTGCCGCGGCAATCACAGATGGTCGAAACCCCAAAAAATCAACCCCTGTAAAAAAAACTAAATATTAAAAAGGAAAAACCAAAATAAGAACTAAAAAACCAACAAGTCAAATAAAAAACGTTTATTACCTCGTATAGTTTTAACGACAAGATCCGAACATTTCCAACGAAAATAAACCTCATCCGTAACATATTTAGAAGGAGCCATCAAGACAAAATAATCAATAAAATCAAAGGGAGTAACGGGTCGGATCCTCCAGTCAAGTACTGACAAAACCAAAAGCTCCATTTTTAGTATTGTTTTGGATCCGAATACAAATCGGGGCCCTGAAACTTGAAGATCCATTAATAATGGTACATCAAGTTCTTCCATTTTGGCAGCTAACGACAAACACGCAACGGATAGTAGTTGATATTTCCATCCATTATCATTCCACTGTTGTCACAAACATTTCATAAATATTATTTTACAAAAATATACCATACATAAACTTATAGATGTATTAAAAATTTAAAACCAATATTTATTTAAGCACACTTTTTTCACAAACATATCATAAATATAGTTACAGAATTCAATAAACAATACAGATGTATTATAAAGAATTTATTCATCTACACTTTTGTCCTAACACATCATAAATAACGTTACAAAAAGTAATAAAGTTATAGATGTACTAAACTATTTATTAATGTAAACAAAATATAATAAATTGCTGACAAACATATCTTAAACATACAAACTTTATATAGACGTATTAACATTATCTAGTAACTCCGTTTCAAAATAATTATCCATAATTTTTTTTAAGGATGTCTCAAATTAATTGTGAACTTTTCCTTAAACTAAAATAAAAGAATTCTTTTTTAGTGGATAAAAATTAAATTGGCCCCAATTTTATTAAACTAAATGATCCTTGTATCCTAACAATTTTGAGACTTTTGAGACAGAGTATTAAAATGATTAGTTATTCACATTTTTCACACATATCTTAAATAGAGTTAAAAATAATACTCCTAATAAACTTATGGACGCAGCATAGAAATGTCTATTTATACATATACACTTTCACAAACATACCAAAATAATGTATAAAAAAGATGGTATATTTAGAGAGTATTTATAGGTACCTCAAGAGAGGCGGCGCCGTCGGCGGCTGACAGAAACCGGTCGAAATAGTTGACGGCTAGTACGGCGGTTACTGGCTGAAACTGATAATGTGCATGAGCCTGTTACAAAACAAATATATATTAGTCTCTATATATATGCTTAAAACTTTTAATACAAGTCATGTAAATATTAATGTAGCATACGTTAAGGATCCAGTTAATGGAATCTTGACGGCGGACGGAAAGGTGGTGAGGAAGTGTGGTAACATTTGTTTCGGCGGCGATGAGTGTGTCAATGGCGGCGGCTGAGGATATGTTAATGTTGGACATGTTGGATGACAAAAAATGAAACAACTGTTTTTAGTGTGTAGATAAATAAGGAGACATTGGTGGTGGTGAGTGGTGGTTGTTTGGTGGTAGTGGGACAACACATGGTTTTATGGTATAGGACATGATATGTTTTTTTAAGGATTTTGTGTTTGTGTCCATTGTGTTTTTGTCACAACTCGTAAATTCTGGTCTTTTCCCGAACTTTCACATATACTATTCATCGGTTACTATTCATCAATCACTATTCATCATTTTACTATTCATCATTTTTTAGGTCAGTTTGATATTCTGAGAAGCGTTTTAAAAGTTTACTATTCATAAAACACTATTCACCTCCGGAGAAAATTTGTCATTTATGCGTGAGTTGCGTCATTTCTGTAAACGTACGGTTATCTACCTAATAAACGTTATCCTATAAACTATTATTTTGAATAATTGATCCGACAATCCCAACTATGGTCCTAACACATTTTTATACTCATAATAATAATATAAAAATTATATTATTAATTTACCCGGTGTTTTCAAATCAACCGTTAAGTTTTCCGGTCGAAGCTTATAACTCCGTCGGTTTGCGATATTTCAACCCGATCATTATTTTAACTTCCGATTCTCATCAGGAATATTATTTTACAATTTTTACAACTTCATTATATTTTATTTTATCTCGTTACAATTTATTTTTAGTTAACTCGGTACCCGGTATCACCTAAAACTAATAATATCTACCCATTACCTAACAAATCTTACAAAAATCACACAATTTCTTCCACCCTTTCCCTAATTGCCCTGCCCCCCCCCCCCCCCCCCCCCCCCTTTGCATCCTTCCTCTTTTTGTGGATCTTGCCTCCTAGACCAAATATATACTTTATTATCACCACACTTATTCATTTAACACATCCATAAACTAGCAAAATTCTCTCTTCTTCCTTTCTTCTTTGGGGTGATCGGCCAAGAACAACAAACAAGGAAGAAACCATAATTTTTCCAATATCAAGTGTTAATCTAGTTCCTTTAGTGATCCTTGTTTGAGTTTTGAAATAAAAACTCAAGGTTTCCTAGGTTTTACTCATCCAAGCTCTATAATCTTTCTAAGTAAGTTGTCAAACTCTTGTTCATAATTTTTTCATGTTATTTTTATGGTCATATGATTTCCATTCAAGATCTACATGCATATGTTAGTTATACCACTCATTTATATATATATATATATATATATATATATATATATATATATATATATATATATATATATATATATGTAACTTTTGATCCCTAGAAATAGATTATAGTTAGATCCTTGTTAGATCCACTTGATTTATGATGTTTAGGAACCCATGACACCCTAAGAAGGTGTATGGTAAGATTAGACTAGATTTGTGGTGATTGAAAGTGGTTTGGTTGAAGTTGAAACAAGTTTGAAACTAGGAAAATGATTTTTGAAACTATATAAATACCTACTGTCCTTATTTTGAAAACGTGGGAAACTCAGTAACTCAGGGGATATTTTTGAACAAAGATTTAGAAAATACTTTCAAAAACGAAGCCGTGGGCGAAAGAACGGATTAAAACGAGTTAATAACGAAGGAGATATGATTTTCCGAATTTAACGACGAAAACTATTTTCTGAAAAACTGCATGCTGTTTGACAGTTTTCGACGGGCAAATAGAGGCGTTAAACGTAACCTAGAGGAGCCGAGCTATCGAAAATATATTAGTATATACTAAAACGAATCCGTGGATATAAAGAACGAGTAAAATGAACTTAAAACGACCAAGTTATACATGTTTTAAAATCGTCAAAACTATATATATATATATAGTCATTACTAGAAAATAATATAACTACGTACTAAATAATATATTTTCTAGATTTCTTATTCAAGGAGTTTATTTTTTTATTAACGAAATACGTACGACTCAAGGTTTATTTACGCGACTACTAGACATTATTTTAAGGTTTTCTAGACGATGAATATAACAACTAACACTTTATACAAGATAATACGACAAGTTTTTATAAATCTAGTTGGACTTATTTTTCCTAAGTATGGAAAATACTTTACTTTGACTATAACTATTATTTCCAAGTTATGAGTGGTATAGGTATCATGTGCATGCATATTCTCTACATCTTTCATGATCTAAGTAGATCACTATCATTCATATTAGGTTGCGGTTAGAGATCGAACCTCATTTCTGTGTATCCATTTTTGTCATCGTAGCTATCGCACCAGGTGAGTCATAGCCCCACTTTTACTCTTTATACTTGTTTTAACTCTTTGGGGGAGATACATGCTCAACTACTTGCTTACTAGTATAAATACTCAAAACATACTTTCTTGATACTCAAAACATTTATACTTGATTGTTTTATACTTGATTGTTTTATACTTGATGGTTTTATACTTGATTGTTTTATACTTGATTTCATACATACGTGATTGTGCTATACTTAACTGTGTTATACTAAACTGTGATTGTGTATTCTTGAGCAACTGAAACTTCCAATGGCCCCAGATTAAGTTGCTGGGCACAACCATTGAGACATACATACTGAGACTTTCAATTGCCCCAGATTAAGTTGTTGGACACAACCATTGAGACATACATACAAACGTGAGGTCTTCGGAGATGAAGTGTAGACTCACGACTAATTGCTTAACTGTTGTGATGAACTTATACATGTTTAATCTTACTATATATATATATATTAGCAGTGGGTTGTGAACACACAGGTTACAAGTCTCTTATGGCGGGACTTGTAACTGAGTGGATTTACGATGCCTTTGCTGTGTGACCATTTTTCTATAAACTTTATTTGTTAAACAAACTCTATGAACTCACCAACCTCGTGTTGACACTTTAGCATGTATTTTCAGGTTTTAACTTATGGCACGCTACAGGAGGTTTTGGCAGGGCATGTCATGGTCATAGAAGACTCTGATTATTTATATGGGGACCATTTTAAACTATTTTAAGGGCCTACTTCCGCACTACTTTTAACAATGTAAATTTAACATTTTTAATTTAACTATTTTATTCTAAATGATTTAAGTGAAAACCATTTTTGAACTTGTGTTGTAATACCAATTGAGTTACACCCCAGCTACATGTATGCTTCCGCTGGACCCGATTTTGGGGGTGTGACAGTTTTGTGTTTTTTAAGTTGGAGTGAAGTGGGGTGTATGGTAAGAAGTGTGTGGTGCGATGTAGGGGAATGTGTCTTGGTTTGTGGTTTTGTTAGAGACCTTGGAATTCGTGTATTTGACTAGTCAATTACTGTAATATTTTGCAATTTTTTATATTAAAGGTAGTTGTTATACCCGATCATATTTTATATTAGCGGCACCTCAATTTTGTCTCTCCTCTCATTTCTCTTCACACTCTCATCTTTCAACCGTAGCCGTCACACCACTCCTCACATTTCACTAAATTATCCGTTTGATACAAAAATATCCCACTAAATATCCCACACATTCTAAAACAAAACAAAAAACAATAAAATACAAAAGAAACGCACAAGAACCAAGAGGAGACCAACTCATCTATGTCTCATCTTTTTCCTCTTACTCGCGTGTAAGGAGTGTTTGTTGGAGTACGGTGGCGCATGAGTTTGTGTCTCACGAGTGAGGAGTCACCTCTCACTCCATCTAGTCTTAGAGCATCTGCAATGCAAAAGCTAACAAAATCTTTTTAAAAAGGTTTAATGCATTGCATTAAAAGCTTTTTGAAAAGCTGATTACATCAAATAATTATGATATTTAGTGTCAATTTCCTCATAATATGCACATTATTTGCATTGTTTTATATGGATATATACTTTGATTTTTTTTTATATTTCGTTTCTATGTTGAATATGAGCATAGGAGCAAAAGAGACACGGAATTGAAAAAGTACTTGCAAGATACACACTTTGGTATGCATTGAAAATGTTATGGCGTAGCTCCACTCTCCACTTACGCAGTAGCTAAGGATTTATACACAAAGACCAAGTCAACGCAAATCAAAGATTACGGCGTAACTACCACAAGAGGTTACGCCGTAACATTTTAAAAGACTTAGAAGAAATTCGTGGCTATGAAGGTTACGTTGTAACCCATGCATTAGGTTACGGCATCAATTTTACACAGAATATTGATTGAAGTGATTGACGCGATTACGACGTAGCTAACATGAAGATTACGATGTAATTAACGCCGCAAGAAGATTACGGCGTAAATATCATCAAGGTGACGCCGAAATGAATAATCCGCTGTAAGAATGATGTAGAGGTTGTAAGGATAATAGCATCCACATAAGGTAACAAATAAGCAATATCAGTGCCACGATGAGAAATAAATATGGAGGAATCAGTTTTGCTGTGCTGAAAACAAATCCGAGTAGCATAACTGGCTGAGCGTTGAAACCAATAAGCCTAGTTAATTCTATAAAGAGAACGCTGCAAATGACACACATAATCAGGATGCTCATGATCAATAAAACCCGGAGGCTGGTGCATGAAAACTGTCTCTAATAAATGACTATGAAGAAAGGCATTCTTCACATCTAGATGATGACTAGGCCAATCCCGAGAGACTGTTGTTGGTGGTTATGAGCCCAGATGAGGGTTAAGATAATCAATAGCCTAACTACGTACCAATTAAGGTTACCGGATATCACTTGGAATCGTGTTATCACTTTCCAAAGTAAACTATTCGACCCTAATGCCTAGGTATCATGAATATCTACTTGGGATAAGACCAAATGTGGTTAGTGATTTAGGCACAAATCAATAACCCTTCGTGTATAATTGTTATATGTTTTCTGTGTGTTCTTCATGCTTTATTTGATTTCCTATTTATAGGAAGATACTCATGGCTAGTCAAATGAAATTATGAGAATTAATCGCCCATTAATCTCCACATAATTATCCTCATTATAGCCTAAAATAGTGGTTACATGACCAGTTAAACGAGGTCATGAGTGCATATGTAACTGCCATTTGAATAGGTCAAATCAGTTACATAATCATACAACACTCTATCAGCAGAAACTCTGCTTATGAGCAGGATCCTGACACTAGTAGCAGGAACCATCAGTAGGGACCAGCACTCAGCAGGAACCATTAGTAGGAACCAGCACTCAACAGGAACCATCATAACCACTATAGAGTCACGGGAATCAGTGACTTGATGGGTGTACACTCCGTACCTCCAAACCCATTTCCAAGTATGATTAGATCCCTCAAGTGCACTAAATTTTCTAACAATCCTTCCCAAATTTAGTTCACTTCCTTTGCATGAAAATCAAACATTAAACAAAACATATGCATAAACGAAAATATCCTGATGATTGAATTTCCATCTTAGTACATTACACGATCAAATATTCGAGAATCAGGGTGTTCTAAGAATTGAACACTTCAAACCATTTGAATACCTGAAGATAAAGTACACATATATTTTCAAACACTTAAACACTCCTGACACTATACAAGCCATGTGTCCATATCCAATTCATAAATGTTGTAAAAGCCAAAACTCCACAGCTTCGTGAAGCTGCAAAACTTCAACATTTACATAGGTGGTTCCTCTTTATTCATGCTCCTGCCAAGCACTTTTTCAAAGAAAATTAACCATTAAGAAGTAATGACTTCATCCTCCTTTTCAGCAGGTTCTGAGCACAACCTTGGGATGTAGTGTAATACATGTGCTCCAGTACACTGAATGTTCATCTTTCCACATTGAACTCAGCTCTCAAGTTTCCTCAGGAGGGAGTTGGGTGTCCTAGCATTCGGTGACCAAGTTGGACTTCAAACCCATCCCTTTAGCAGACTTTATAACCAAGTCTCTAGCAAGACCCTTCATCAAGTGATCAGCTAAATTCTGTTGAGATCTAACAAACTCTATAGAAATCACCCCATTCATGATAAGTTCACGAATCATGCTATGCCTGACACCTAAGTGTCTAGACTTCTCATTGTACATCTGGCTATAGGCATTTGCCAATGTAGCAGCACTATCACATCAGATAGAAATAGGTGTTATAGGTTTAGGCCACAATGGAATCTCAAGAAGCAAGTTTTTCAACCATTCAGCTTCTTTACCAGCAGCTGCTAAAGCCACAAATTCTGATTCCATTGTTGAACTGGTGATGCAAGTTTGCTTCTTGGATGCCCAAGAAATTGCACCTCCACCAAGTAGGAATACCCAGCCACTGGTAGACGAATTGTCTTCAGTATTACTGATCCAACTTGCATCAGTGTAACCTTCCAACACTGATGGATAACCAGTATATGAGAGACTATAATCCATAGTTCTCTTCAGATACTTCAGTACCCTCTGAATTGCTTGCCAGTGCTGAACACTAGGATTACTAGTATACCTACTCAGTTTACCCACTGCAAAAGCAATATCAGGCCTTGTACAAGTCATGGCATACATCAAGCAGTCAATCACCCTAGAATACTCAAGTTGAGATACAGCTTTGCCAGTAGTTGACATAAGCTTCTCAGTGGTATCCGTGGAGTACTCACTGAAGTACAATCAAAGTAATTAAATTTCTTCAGTACCTTCTCAATATAATGAGACTGAGAAATTTATATACCAATACTTTCATGTTTGATCCTTATACCAAGGATAACATCAGCCTCCCCCATGTCCTTCATGGAGAACCTTGATGACAAAAATTCCTTTGTCAAGTCAACCTGATTTTGGTCAGTGCCAAAGATCAGCATGTCATCAACATATAGACAAATGATGACTCCTCTACCAGATTCATCAAATTTGCTATATACACATTTGTCAGCCTGGTTAAGAACATAACCATTAGACCAAACCACTTCATCAAATTTTTGATGCCATTGCTTAGGTGCCTGTTTCAGTCCATATAAATACTTAATCAGTTTGCACACCTTGTTTTCATTGCCAGGCAAGCTGAAGCCCTGAGGTTGGTTCATATAAACCTCCTCATCAAATTCACCATTTAAGAAAGCTGTCTTCACATCCATCTGATAAATAATCAGATTGTGAATTGATGCCAAAGCAATCAGCAGCCTGATGGTACTGATACGTGCCACAGGGGCATAAGTATCAAAGTAGTCTATCCCTGACTTTTGTTTAAAGCCCTGAATGACTAGTCTAGCCTTGAACTTTTCAATAGTTCCATCTACCTTCATTTTCCTTTTGAAAATCCATTTGCAACCAAGAGGTTTGCAACCTGGTGGTAGATCAATCAACACCCAAGTGTTGTTGCCCATGATGGAGTCAATCTCATCATTTATTGCCTCTTTCCAGAAAGCAACATCCTAGGACTTCATTGCTTCTTCAAATGTTTTAGGATCATCCTCAACAATGAAGCAAGATGAATATTGGTCAGAGACCTCATTCCTTGTACCTTCAATTAAGTATAATTGAAACTCAGGTCCAAATGACTTTGGAGTCCTGGCCCTTTTGCTCTTCCTGACCTTAGGTTCAGGTTGTTGAATCACAACCTCATCAGGGGCCTGAGATGATAAATTATCAGGGACCTCTGATACACCAATGTCATCAGTACCATTTGGAATCCTATGACTTGGTCTAGGAACTGATGAGAATCTATTCTCATTAAAGAGCGCATCCCTTGATTCAATTATTGAGTTAATTGAAACATATTCATTAGGTTCAATAACATAGAACCTATAAGCCTTGGAATGCTCAACATATCTAACAAAGATGCATTCAATGCCTCTTTCACCCAGAGTTTTTAACTTTGGATCAGGGAGTCTTACAACTGCCCTACAACCCTAAACCCTGAGATAATTCAGGTTGGGTTTCTTCTTAGTCCAGAGTTCATAAGCGGTAACCTTGTTCCTTTTATTTGGAACCCTATTTAATAAATAGCAAGCTGTTCACATAGCTTCACCCCAGAACCCTTGACTCAGTCCTGAATAGGACAACATGGAATTAACCATTTCCTTCAGTACCCTGTTTTTCCTTTCAGAGATACCATTTTGTTGAGGAGTATAGGGAGCAGTCGTTTCATGGATTATGCCAACAGACTAAAAATACAGAGTATCCATGTACTCACCTCCCCTATCAGTCCTGAATCTTTTGATCAGTGACCCAAGTTGCAACTCAACTTCAGTTTTAAATACTTTGAATTTATCTAATGCTTCATCCTTGGTATGTAATAGATAGACATAACAAAACCTAGAAGCATCATCAATAAATGTCACAAAGTACTTCTTGTTCCCCAAATAGGGAGTGGCATGCAAATCACACACGTCACTGTATATAAGCTCCAAGAGCTTAGTCTCACGTTTTACACCCTGAAAGGGTTTCTTAGTTATTTTGGTCAACATGCAAGTCTTACACTTTTCAGTGTCCATGTCAAATGCTGGGATTAACCCATCCTTAGACATATCTTGCATCCTTTTATAGTGTACATGGCCAAGTCTAACATGCCACAGGGTAGAGTCATTCAGTTTAGAGGTTGACATAAAGGCTGAATTAACAATGTCAGTGACAACATTAAGCCTAAACATTTTATTACACAAATAGCCAAAACAAATAAACACACCATGTTTAGACAAAATACATTTATCAGATTCAATAACTTGTTTATATCCATGATTATTCAAAAAAACTACTTGAAACCAAGTTCTTCCTTATATCAGGAACATGAATAACATTAAACAAAGTTACAATCTTTCCAGAACTAAAATTAAGATCTACACAACCACGACCATGCACCAAAACTGTTGACTCATATCCCATGTGAAGAATAGAACCATCATTCAGTGACTCGTAAGTCTTGAACCATCTTCTATCTTTGCACACATGAACAGTTGCTCCAGAGTCAACCCACCACGCAACATCATCATCCTGCACATAGTTAGATTCAGATACATATGTAACATAATAAACCTGAAGAGATTCATTAAACATATTCTGACCTTTCAGTGAGTTGGCAGAACCACCACTCCCTGAGCCACTAGTGCCTGAACCATTGGCTTTACCACTAACCTTAACACCTTTGCAATCCTTTTTAATGTGACCAGATTTGCCACATTTCCAACAAGTAGGTGTTGCCTTCTTGTTAGGATCAGCTCTGGTGTTATCATGATGTTTACGTTTGCCTTTGTTGTCATTGTACCTGGTGGAATTGTTATGTTCCACCATATTGACAACAGATGCACCAGTATCATTGCTACTCTTTGGCTTGTCATTATCCTGCACCCTGATGGATTCCTCAATACGCAGATGACTACCCAACTGAACCAGTGTCAGTTCTTCCTTCTTATGTTTCAAGGTGTGCTTGAAATCTTTCCAAGAAGGAGGGAGTTTATCAATGATACAAGAAACTGAGATAGCCTCATCCATGTTCATTTTGTGTTGTGTAAACCTTCCAAGTATTCCAAGAAGTTCATTGTATTGTTCCATGACTGGTCTTGAATAAGTCATTTTGTAATTTGTGAAATTACTTACAAGAAACTTCTTACTAGAAGCATCCTTAGCCATATATTTGGCATCAAAGGAATCCCACAGTTCTTTAGAAGATTCAACATTCTGATAAATGTCAAAGAGAGAATCAGACATACCATTGAGAATTAAACCTCTGCAAACGTAGTCATCATTCTCCCATTTTCTTCTTTTCCTTATCTGTCCCACAGTAGCATCATCCCCATGATCTTCAGGAATAGCAGTACTAAGAACATACACCACATTCATGCTTGACAGCAAGAAGTGCATCTTCTTTTGCCATCTTCTGAAATCAACACCTTCAAACTTTTCCAATTTGGAAAAGTTAGCAGCCATATGCCTCATAGCAGCAGCCATTGATTATCACAAAATAGTTTACTTTGATTGTTGGTGGTTATGAGCCCAGAACAGGGTTAAGATAATCAATAGCCTAACTACGTACCAATTAAAGTTACCGGATATCACTTGGAATCGTGCTATCACTTTCCAAAGTAAACTATTCGACCCTAATGCCTAGGTATCACGAATATCTACTTAGGATAAGACCAAATGTGGTTAGTGATTTAGGCACAAATCAATAACCCTTCGTGTATAAGTGTTATATGTTTTCTGTGTGTTCTTCATGCTTTATTTGATTTCCTATTTATAGGAAGATACTCATGGCTAGTCAAATGAAATTATGAGAATTAATCGGCCCATTAATCTCCACATAATTATCCCCATTATAGCCTAAAATAGTGGTTACATGACCAGTTAAACGAGGTCATGAGTGCATATGTAACTGCCATTTAAATAGGTCAAATCAGTTACATAATCATACAACACTCTATCAGCAGAAACTCTGCTTATCAGCAGGATCCTGACACTAGTAGCAGGAACCATCAGTAGGGACCAGCACTCAGCAGGAACCATTAGTAGGAACCAGCACTCAACAGGAACCATCATAACCACTATAGAGTCAGGGGAATCAGTGACTTGATGGGTGTACACTCCGTACCTCCAAACCCATTTCCAAGTATAATTAGATCCCTCAAGTGCACTAAATTTTCTAACAACTGCAAGACTCAAAATAGTGCTTATAGTTATCAGTTTAAGAACTGGACTAAAAGTCTCATCACAATCAATACCCTGTTGCTGATCGCGAACATTAGCTACTAGGCAAGCCTTATACATGCTGAGTGACCCATTTGCATGAAACTTATGCCTAAAAAGCCACATATAACGCACAACATTCACATTCGAATGACGGGGTACAAGAACCCACGTATCGTTAGCAATAAAGCATTATACTCATCTACCACAATTTTTTGCCAATTAATATCACACATGGCATGGACATGAGACTTGGGAATTAAAGACATGACATCAACACGAAGAGACATACGCTCAAGGGGTTTATAAATACCATCTTTTGAATGAGTGACCATGGTCTTCAGGCATATTATATTTTGTGATAATTATTAACACTTTCCTTATGATTATTAGCTTCGAAAAACAATATGTAATGTATAGAACTTTTTATAAGCAAAAAAAAAAATTAAAAATATCATATGTCAATCAAAATTAGAGTTCATTACATCGTATAAGATTTATGTTTAATCTCCCACCGCAAAGCGCATGACATAACAACCTCGTTATCTATAATGGGATACCTTGGTGTATTTTTGTAAGATGATGTTTAGACATTGATTTTTTTTGGTTGCCTTGGTTTCTGACTCAAAATTGCGAGCCGACTAATCACAAGGCGACTACCATTTTGGATAGCCTAGAGTCATATTACATCTGGTTTCTATAATGATGAATAAAAACATACATTAAGTGTTAGCAAAATATAATTTTTTTAAAGAGTTAAACACCAAGAGATAATAAAATTATAAGATAGCAAATAGAGTATTATTATTGAATGTGTTTTGTGATTAAATAAGAAAGATTGCATATTTATTTATGATAAATACATAGCTTTGTGAATGAGCAATATTGACCATAAACCTAAGGACCTTAAGCCTAGAATTTTGGGACAACTAACCTAGTTATCTAACACTCCCCCGCAGTTTGAACAAGAGGCTTCCAGATGGACAAACTGAAACATATGTTGAAAGCTGCTTCTTCTTTTCTTCTTCTAGCATCTTCTTTGTTGTTTGTTTAAACGGATGTATAATTATATTTTGCGGCATAGTTATTTACTACTTGCGGCTTTCTCCTTTGTGTTACTTTTTTTACGTCATGGCTTGCTTTTCCTTTAGGTATGTAGGTCAAAAAATTATCAAGTTTCATACAATATTAGAAGGTTTTAGTATTCAAGATAGAAATCTTGAGAGAGAATGATGAGAGGATGTTATTCAAATAAGGGTAAGTTTCACACACTACAATGAATACACACACTTGTGTGAGGGATATATCTTGGTCCTAAGACCAATTGGGCTCTAATGGGCCTAGCTTTGGACTCCTAATGGACTTAGGTCCATTAGTTACATAACCACTTACATTAGCACACTTCTAAGCCTCTTATGCTATATCTAATATACAACTATTACAAGAAGCGTATAGTCGCTAATGATCGTCACTTTCAATGCTAACAATCTCCCTCTAAGGGGTTATCATTCCCTTTATATCTGTTAATACAAATAATGTCAAAAACGTTATTTGCATTATTCGGTCTCTACATGTTTTGATAATCACAAAATATGAAAACACGATACGTAAACTTATGGTTAATAAGTTTTTGGATGAGAAAACTCGTTTACTTAATGTATCTACTACAACGTCACTTCAGATATGAGTAAACTTAATACCGACACTAGTAGAGTGATCAAAAAGTTTATTTTCACAAAACCTTACATTTTTATGTATGACAAAACATTTTCACAAATGTATTTTTGTATTTTTAAAGAAATGTTTTATTAAGAAAGTACATTCAAAATTCAAACATTGTAACAGCCATATTTCCCGCCCAAAACAGTAAAAGTTTTCACCAGATAAACTTTCACTACGTTAGGACAAAAAGAGGAGTGTCTGTCGGGACAGTCCCTTAAATGACTGACGGTCGACCGTCACATATTTAAGGGACCGTCACCTTCTCTCCTGGCGTGCATAAATACTGAAATGTTCCTTTTCAGAATACAAAGCCTCTTAGCACAAAAACCTTCTGTTTCTTTCTTTCTTCTTCTTTGATCACTATAACATGCCGGGTTGTGTTTATAAGTGATTCTCGTATCCTCTACATCAAAGTACAAGAAAAGAACACTCGAAGTCATCAAGAATCGAGTTGTTATTAAGTCCACACACAAACGTAACAAGTGTTACGATTCTATTCCTCCTCCAACTCTCTCATTGTAAATATTGTAATATTGTGAATTCGACTTGTGTGTGAGTCGTGACTAGATGTGATAGGGTAAACTTGGACATTGGTGAAAGTCCAAGAAGTGTTGTATCTAGATTAGACTTTGTATTAATTGTGTGTTGTGGTGTGAAGGCTAGAACTTAGTGGAGTTCTAGTGTGAAGATTAGGACTTAGTAAAGTTCGTGTGTAAAGACTTGAATCGGGTGAAGGTTCAAGTGAACGGGAGTGCTCGTTCATGTGAAGACTGGGATTGTGTGTCGATCCAAGAGGGACAAGAGTGCTTGTTCGTGTAGCCATGTGGGCTTTGATGTAGATTGGTTCTAGCTAGGATTAGAACTCGACATTCCGCTTAGTGTCGTTAAACTTGATGTAAGCTTGTGTACAGATTGCTCCGCCTGAATGAGTGTGTTGACTGAAAACTCTCGAGTGTGGTACTCGGGGAGTGGAGTAGGACGAAGAGTGAGCTTCGTGCCAAACCACTATAAATCTCGACGTCTCTTTTGGTTGTGCTCTTTCCTTTACTATTTCCTTTACACCATTTATGTTAACTTGATATCACATAACTAGCAAATCTAGTAACTTTGTAATAAAAACATAAACGGACCTAACAAAGTGAAAACCAATTTTAATAAGCAATAATTAACAATGAAACTATTCAACCCCCCCCCCCCCCCCCCCCCCCGGCCTTCTAGTTTCTACACCCCGGTTAGGCCATGCACACAAGCCTGGATATTCACCTATACGGGCTACCCAACTGCACGAGGCTCAAAAAGTTTTGGGGCCTTAAATTTTAAGTGAAGCCCATAAAAGGGTATACTTAAAGTATTAATAAGCCCAAGAAGCACATAACTTTCGTGGTGCTAGCGATGTGGGATAATGATATCATTGTTTGCCTCATCTTTCTTATCCCATACTTACGTTAGATACAGAAAAGAAGTAAACTTAATGTTATATTTTCCAACACACAAATGCATGTACACGCTATAGTCCAAGTTGGTTCCCTCAGCTATTAATAAGCCCAAGAAGCACATAACTTTCATGGTGCTAGTGACGGATCCTACACAGTGCGT
This sequence comes from Artemisia argyi, assembly GCA_030686995.1. Taxonomy (NCBI): domain Eukaryota; kingdom Viridiplantae; phylum Streptophyta; class Magnoliopsida; order Asterales; family Asteraceae; genus Artemisia; species Artemisia argyi. The sequence continues at coordinate 278,312,065 of CM060708.1, forward strand.
TTGACATTGACTACCTCAACTATTTCCTTGGCATTTCAGCTCAGGAGAACATCTGCATGCATGTTTCTCTCCTAGTCCAAATATGCTGAAGAAGTTCTTGAGCGAGCTTATATGCAGTAGTGTAATCCCTGTCGAACCCATGTGGACATTGAGTCCAAATTAGGTCCTGACAAAGATCCAGTTTCTGATCCTACCCTGTATCGCAATCGCTGGGGCACATCCGTATCTCATGTTTACGCGACCATATTTATCATATGCAGTCCACCAAGTTTGTCTTTGTATGCATGAACCTCGTGAGCCATACTTCTCTGCTTTGACGCGTGTTCAACGCTATGTTTGTGGCACTCTTAATCATGGTCTTCAGCTGCATGTCTCTTCTACTACTCAGCTTACAACTTACTGATCTCGTTCTAGTACAGAGGTTGAATATCGTGGTGTTGCTAATGTTGTGGCTGAGACCGCCGGGTACGTAATTTTTTTCGTGAGTTTCATGCTCCTTTATTTATAGCTACGCTTGTGTATTGTGACAATGTTAGTGTCGTCTACCTTTCTACTAATCCTATTCAGTATCAGCGCACTAAACACATTGAGATTGATGTACACTTTGTTCGGGACTATGTGGCATCAGGACAAGTGCGTGTTCTTCATGTTCCCTCTCGTTTTCAGTGCGCTGATATCTTTACCAAAGGTCTTCCCACTACTTTACTAATTGAGTTTCGTGCCAGTTTGAACGTTCGGAAGCCTCCCGTTCGAAGTATCGGGAGTATTAGTTTGTCGATATCATAGCTTAAGCCCAACTTATTAGTCATGTGTAATTACGAGCGTAGCCTATGTTAGTTGTCTTAGTTTACAAGCCATGTACTCTATTTAATATGGGCTAATGATTTGTTACGGGGAATTACCAAATCTAATCTATATATAAAGGGCAAATTACCTGAAAATGTATTTAACTTACCACTTTTTATCATTGTATGTAGCATTCTATTTTTTTTCTCAATCTGTCAATGAACTTGCAAAATCCGTTCAATGCGTGTAGCGGTGACCTGCTTGACCTGCTGGGGCAGGTTAAACTAACGATCGTTAGGTTTATCATTGCAATGTTAGTCCTTTAGACTAACGATCGTTTATCATGGCTACATAAAAAGACAAAAAGTAACAAGTGATATGACTTTTATTATTTTACAAATTTATGTACGTTTTTTACATGTTTTTGCACACATTTTTATGCACGTTTTTATACACATTTTTATACACGTTTATACACACGTTTTTATGCATGTTTTTATACGGATTTTTATACACCCATTTATATACACGTTTTTATACACACGTTTTTATGCACGGTTTTACACACGTTTTTAAAATATTTCAATACATACATTTTTATCGTTTTCGTCAGTTTTTTTACGTTTTCGTTTTTTTTATGTTTTCACAAGTTTTTTTAACATTTTCGACAATTTTTACGTTTTCGTCTGTTTTTTTACGTTTTTGTCTGTTTTTTTCCATTTTCGTCTGGTTTTTTATATCTTACCCCATTTTTTATGTTTTAGTCTATTTTTTATGTTTTCGTCCGTTTTTTTATATTTTTTTACGGTTTCACACTTTTTTTTTTTTTTACGTTTTTGACATTTTTTTAACATTTTCTTCTATTATTTTACATTTTAGTCTGTTTTTTGCTTTTTCGTCTGTTTTCATATGATTTTGTAAGTTTTTGTACGTTATTGTACGTTTTGTTAAATTATCTTACGTAAGAAAACGTAAGAAAAAGGACAAAAATGTAATAAAACGGACAAAAACGTAAGAAAAAAATGAAAACGTAAAAAAACAGGCGAAAACATACAAAAAAAGACGAAAACATAAAAAAGGGCGAAAACGTAATAAAACGGGCGAAAGCGTAAAAAATGGACGAAAACGTAAAAAAAGGGCGAAAACGTAAAAAAAACAGACAAAAATGTAAAAAAAACGGACGAAAACGTAAAAAAGGGCGAAAACGTAAAAAAACAGACGAAAACGTAAAAAAAGGACGAAAACGTAAAAAAAACAGACAAAAACGTAAAACACTGACGAAAATGTAATAAAACGGGCGAAAACGTAAAAAAACTAACGAAAACATAAAAAACGGGTGAAAATGTAAAAAAAATGGGCGAAAACGTAAAAATACGGACGAAAATGTAAAAAACGGACGCAAACGTAAAAAATTGTTGAAAACGTAAAAAAACGTGTGAAAACATAAAAAAACGAAAACTTAAAAAAACAGGCGAAAACGTATAAAAATGTATTTATTGAAATATTTTAAAACCGTGCATAAAAACGTGTGTATAAAAACGCGTATACAAATGTGTGTATAAAAATTCGTATAAAAATATGTATAAAAACGTGTGTATAAACGTGTATAAAAATGTGTATAAAAACGTGTATAAAAATGTGTGCAAAAACGCGTAAAAAACGTACATAAATTTTAAAAATAATAAAAGTCATTTAACTTGTTACTTTTTGTCTTTGTATGTAGCCATGATAAACGATCGTTAGTCTAAAGGACTAATATTGCAATGATAAACCTAACGATCGTTAGTTTAACCTGCCCCAACAGGTCAAACAGGTCACCGCTACACGCAATGAATGGATTTTGCAAGTTCTTTGACAGATTAGGAAAAAAAAAAGAATGATACATACAATGATAAAAAGTGACAAGTTAAATACATTTTCAGGTAATTTGCCCATATATATAAGAGTTTCGTTAATCATTAGGCTTCATTGTTTAGAGAAATTTTAAAGTGCAATGGCCGTTTGGTTATATTTTAGAGCTAAAGTAAAAGAAAGAAAATTCAAAAGATAAAATAAAAACAAAAATAAAAAATAATAATAATAAAATTAAATTAATGGCATGTAATAGTAACATACTTTCTCATTTGTGTTATTATCAAATACGAACTCAAAATAATACAATAATACCCATTCAACTTTCAAATTTTGTTTAATTATCAGATACGAACTTTAAAATATCAGATATCAGATACGAACTGTAAAAAAATTTTTGTTTCATTAGCAACGTACTTTCTCATTTGTTCAAATGAAAACAATTTTTTATTTTTTTTTTATTTATTATTTTTTTAAGTTCGTATATGATATTTGAACAAATGAGAAAGTACGTTGATAATGAAACAATTTTTTTTTAAAGTTCGTATATGATATCTGATATTTTAAAGTTCGTATCTGATAATGAAACAAAATTTAAAAGTTGGATGGGTATGGCTGTATTATTTTGAGTTCGTATCTGATAATGGCACAAATTGATAAGTATGTTGCTATTACATGTCATTAAAAAAAAAAAAAAAAAAAAAAAAAAAAAAAAAAAAAAAACAAACTAGCAGTGAGCATTGAAGCTAGGTGGGGTTGGGCGTGAACATACTTAAACACAAACCAATGACCTTATGCTAAAGTCATTTATTGTTAAGCTAACCTCATGTATTTACCAAATACTAAATTATCAAAAGAAATCCTAATTAGCACTATATATATTTTTTTTGGAGTAAAAGTTGTTACACCCGTTAAATATATTACTCCAAAAAAATGTTTAAGTACATAGGATATGAGTAATCTCACATTTTAGCTCGTTACATAGGTGATAAAGCAAACATAACAGAACTTTTATAAAATACGTTTAGATACATTATTTCATTTCATGATAGTTCAATCATATTCACAAGAATACAAGCCTACAAATCTGCATAATGCATTTCTCAAAATGAACAAGAGAACCAACGCGTAAGTTACTAGACAGATGGAAAGTACTTAGAAAGTCCATAAGGAAGCGAATAGAATTCAGCGCTTCGAACATCTCTTTCATAGTACTTAAACTTTGCCCACCAATGTCTTCCACCATCTATCCTAATATCTTTGTCGCCGTAACCAAGTGTCCGATCTAGAAACATACTAACAATGCCTGCTACTGTGGCCGGGGACGTGAATATCACTAGCATCAGTTCATTAAACTGCATATATCAGCATACCATTAGCATATCTACACAAAATTTTAATCCTTGCAAAATAAGTATTTTTATTAAAAAATGTTGGAGAGAATATTTGTACGTACCCAAATGGATTTACTGCGTACAGGCCCTAATCCAGTTGTTACCACGTAGTTATTGAAGTATTGTGGCACGGAAAGACCCATGAAGATTGAGAAACCGAGTATGAACTTTGTTCTGTAACAATTGAGGTTGCAGTATTGAAGTAATCCTAGACCAGCAGAAGCTGCTCAAAAGAAAAAAATGTCGAAAATTACTAGAACATTATGGCATATTTGTTTATTTTTTTTGCTGTGTCCATCATCCTTGTTTTAGGTCCACATGGTTTTTTTGTTCTTTTTTAAGCTACTGAGTGTAAGGTATTCAGTATCTAAACATATTAATGATCAAGAATTCTACTCACACATGTAGGCAAACAAGACACAATATAGAGCACCAATGATTGGTAAAGGTATAGAAGCTACAATCGCTCCAAATTTTCCTATTCAAGAGAAAATATTATAAACATCGTTAGAACTAATGGATTCATTCCATGTATAACAAAAGTGATTTTCTAATTAGATACCAGGAGTGGACATACCTAAGATCGAAAAGAAGAACATGAAACCTGCAGACATCTGAACCACTCTTCTGCTACCGACTTTAGTTACTGCTAGAAGACCTACGTTTTCACTATACACAAACAGCGCAAATATATATCATTAATGACCAAAAAGGAAAGAAAAAGACGTTGTTAATAAAATATGAAGGTGTTAAGTTGATTTTATACACTGATGCAGTTGAGCCAGTTCCAGTACCCCACATTCCGTCCATCATTATACCAACTCCCTACAAAATTTAAAGATTAAATATGTTTGGTTAACCTAACATTGTCGATGAGTGATCTTAATGACTATATAATGACATGATCCTTTCTTACCAGCCAAGCAGCACCGCGGCTTAGAACAGAAGAAGGCACATGTGTCGCACTACCATATCTTGCTGCTGCAATGAATGTGCCTGTTGACTGTAACCAGAATATATAACTAATATTAAATATTGTGAAAAGGGATAGGTAAATTGAATCAAGTTGGCATGAAATGTAAGATTCACAAAGAAAGTCAGTAAGTCACTTTGAGGAAAAAATATCGAAAATGGTTTCATTATTTAGTACGAATATTTAGATTCCATTTTGAATGAAAATAAGAAGTAGCTACACATATATACAAACCTCGACAAGAGAAACGAAAGCAGCTGCTAGCATCACAAAAGTATCCCCAGCGCGAATAGTGGGTTGACCCCATTGGAATGGATAAGGAAACTTTATCCTGCGACAAGACAAAGGAACATTGGTGAATATAAGCCATGTAAAAGCATCTTCAATGATTCAATAAAAAGTCCCAGGGAAAGCTAAGGATACTCGACTTATAAATGAAGCACACAAATGAGACTTTTTATTTGACTTTTCTAAAGATCAAAGCTAGTTATTCCAAAGATGCACATTCATTTTAAAGATCGTAGCACCATTTAGTTACAAGTTCAAATGTATCTTGGTATAACTTTATTTTTTTTATCATCTTCTTATTTCTAATACTTTAATAAGCTTTCTCAATTGTGAATTTAAAAAGTGATTAGTTGACTTATTAAGGTCATACTTTATATGAAGGGACTCACCATTTAGCACCACTTACAAGACCAGAGCGATCAACACGACAACTAAATTGAGTGTTAGGAGGTCTAGTTTTATAAGCACCAGCAACTGTTAGAAAGGAAGCGTATGCCCATACAATTGCTATGGATATAAGGACAGCAAATCGATCAACCCATTTTGACTTGTACCAGTATGGCATGTACTGCAAAAAAAAAAAAAAAAAAAAAAAAAAAAAAGAAATAGTCGAATACTGTCAAAACAGTTAACCATTATACTAGAGGTAATAGCAAAAGAACAATGCGCCCTTTGCATAGTTGGCACCCTAATTGACGCGTCCACCTTAAAACCATGCCCCTCAACCAACGCGTCGTTGAAGGATTTTTGGGAGAACTCGGTCTATGGAACGGCCGAGTTGTTGATGTTGATTGTGTGTGAATGTGTCAGTTTTTTGGGGTATATTTGTGTTTGAGTGAGGTATGTTTGGGTGGTGAAGTTGGTTGTATTATTATACTATGTTGGTGGTGTTGAAAGCTGATGTGGCGTTGAGTTGGAGGAGGTGATCATGGTCACCACTACACCCAACCTTATATTTAAATTTTAAACTATAACGACACAACATATTAGTTGATACACACTGCAACTGTGCAAGATAGCCTCTTCTATAGAATTTATATTATCGATAAAAGCTTGTTATAACTTACAAGCCAGTACCAAAATCATCTTGAAAACTAAAGGATAGCAGGTGGGCAAGATATTAAAATCACCTGGCAAAACATAACTAGTAGAATCAAATGAGGAAGCCCGATCTCAATGCATTCTGCCAACTACAAAAGCATCAATGGACCAATAAATAAATATAAATAAAAAGTAGTTATAAGTGTTTTAAATTTAAAAAAAAAAAAAAAAAAAAAAAAAATGATAAGAATTGATCAAACTTAGCCTCAAGTTTCAGCTTACTTACGAGTGGAAAGCCTTGTGCATAGAGACCAAATCCGACCAGGGTTACTAGAGGAACGGCAGAAAGGGGGCTCAGAAACCTTCATTTATCCATCCAACAAATCCCAAATTCAGTCTCAATTAATTAACTATTTTTATTTGGTAGTAACAATCATGAAACTGGATTCAGTTTTGGTTTTAAAAAGAACAAGTTTTTCGTGATAATGATAATTGGATGCATTTAAGAGTATTTCTATAATATCGTAAACAAACTCAGTTGCATGTGAAATGAATTCATTGCATGAACTGGTTAAGGATAAAGGTAACCCATAACATGATTATTAAACCGAACTTGTGTTATCAAATGGTACGCAGTAGAAGAATATGGTACCTGACAACGATTCTCCAGATGCCAAGGAAGCCAAGTAACATAGGAAGAAGTGAAGACATCATAAGTGCTCCTTGAAATCCCCTCATTGTATGTCGAAACCTCTAGAAAAGTAACCTTAAGGTTAGCATCAGTACAAATTAGAAACAGGTACATAGTTTACATTTAACAACCACGTATATGCCTTTTTTTATTTATTTATTACTGTATAGTAACGAATTTGACATAAAATTTGGTTTAGGAACATACCGTGGCAGGATCAAGGTAAACACTATAACGATTTTGTAGAGCAATGTAGAGCATAGGAACGATAAATCTAAACGATCCGCCAATCACCACAGGAAGGCGTGTTCCAAACCATGTTTGTAACAATGTATTCATTCCAGAAACAAATAACATTGTCTGTATCATAAAAGCTTTCTCAACCTGCAAATATAAAGATGACAATTTTTTTTATATATTTGAGAAAGACTAAATTTCAAACAAAGTGATCGAGTTTATTTTCTTACATTGCCTCCGCCCATTGTTGGAACTACAATGGAAGATATAAGAACTATGGTCCCGAGCATCACTAGATAATGTTGAAATGCAAGAATAGCAGCTTCAGCTACACAAAGTAAAACAAAAAATGGGTAAATCATAAACTATACATTATATAAAAATTATGGATTTCTAGCAGTATAGTTCAAGAAAAAATAAGTACCCCATGGAGGATTACTATTGACACAAAACTCGACCCCGGGAAACTGCTCTTTCACTGGATGTGGAGCGAATTTGTCAACTTTTACCGTCATATTACACAAACTTATGATGCGACACCCTTCGTTGTTAAGGACATAAACGCATTACACTTATGTATTTAACAAGTTTTATGACATGAAGAAGTTAGAGAACTAATAAAGACTTTAAGTTGGAAATTGTTGGACAAGTGACACAAATAAGTTGAAATATCATTAGTAGCTTTTGAATTTAAATCAAGTTTTGTGTAGTTGAAGTTAGGATGGATTTTTGTGTTTAGATAACAACCTAACCTCACCAATAATATATGACCTTCTTACTCATCTCAAAGTAAAACATTAGGTTATCAGACAATATCAATATAAGTAAGACATAAGAATATGCTATCCGATACAAGAAATTTTGTGGCATGCTACAGGTGAGTTATTTGTACTTTATTTGTCCACAATTATATGGGATAAACACTACAACAAAATAGTAACATGCTCACACTTATTAGAGCATGGCGCCACACTTTAAAGTGTGAAGAATTAAAAAGTTCACACTAGCATGTGTGTGAACCAATTGAGTGTAACAAATATTGTCACACTTTTATGTGTGAATGTTTATAAATATTTTCACACTTTTAAGTGTGAGGGTTTTAAAACAATTCTTCACACTTTTTAGTGTGATGATTTTGATTTTGAAATAATTCTTCACACTTTTAAGTGTGATGCTTTTGATTTTAAAACAATTATTCACACTTTTAAGTGTGAGATTGAAATTCTTCACACTTTTTAAGTGTGAAGATTTTGAAACAATTATTCACTCTTAAGTGTGAATACCTTTAAGAAAAAGTTCACACTTTATAAAGTGCGAAGAAAAAAGCGTGTAAAAATGACAAATTTGTTGTAGTGAAAAATCACACAAAACTAAATTATCTGAAACAAAGTATTACAAATTATGTATCTTTTGGGTAATCGAACTATATCAAAATCATAGTTTAATTTACACGTTTATTTTTTCATTTTGCAATTGATATACGTATTCTTCAATGTTTGTTGTATGAATCGAAAAGACAATTAAAAGTGGCTGGTATAACTTTCTTCAAATGAGAAATACGCAAATACAAGATCATTTTTACAGTACAATTTTTTCTAAAAATATATTGTAACAACTTCTTCTAAATTATTGTTAAAAATAAACGTAATCCTTAAAAATTAATACTAGTCTTCAAAGGTTTAAACTGATGGAGAACCCGAACTCTATAAGCACCCACGGGGTGTCGACATACCCTTCCTCAAAGATCAGGCTCAAGGAATGTTCAATTGTTCTTTTTGAACCCAAACCCTATTTCTTTAAAAAACCCTCCCTAACCCCATGTACAGAGACATTTATGCTGGGGAAATAGGCATCCGAAGGCTGACCCCAAAGTTACAGAAATTAATGATACTAGTAAAACAACCAAAATAACTACTAACGTCAAAATTCCTAAATACAACTGCTTACGTTCCTTTTTCAAAGTCATTGTATACTAATTCAAGTCATTTAGTAGCTCTTAGTTGAGAAAAAATCGTCTCTTGTCTTATTTTCATCGTAGTCTCACCCACCAACATCATCCTATGTTTGACTTTTACTCATCAGTAAATAGTTTATTGGAATCTTTGGTTTCAAATATATCATAACTTCATTGTATATCTAACACAGAGTGATAAGAGACCGATTGATTTGAGTTGATCAATCTCTCAAAAATTAGATTTGATAAGTATAGCTAATTCAGTTAGCAAATCTCTAAAGAAACTATGAAAGAAACAAGACTATTTGATCAACTTTCTCCTATTTTCATCGAATGCCAAGTACAATATTTAAAGTAAGGAAACATTATAAAACTACTTGCTAATTCTTAGGAGAACATGGGACATGACTTTAGGACATGACTTTAACTACTCTTAACAAAACTAAAAAGGAGCATGGGAACATGATTTAATGGGCTGCCTTTCTAAAAAAAATGATTTAATGGGCTACATGCATGCAAATACTGAGTAGTAAAGTAGGAAATGGTCTTGACGTCAGAACCACTATTCGAATCATAGACCCCATCTTGCAATATGGCTTTGACCGTGTCACAGTGGTTAGTTGATCTAAGATAGATTATTACGTTTTAAAAATCGACACTAAATGATTTGGTACATGTTGATTATTATCTTTCGAGTACTCGAAGTACGTGTATTGTATCCTATATTGAGGATCGAAGCTTGAAATTAGTTAGGTGTGGTTTGATTGTCGTCAAATGCTAGTAATTAATCACTTTATAGGATTCTGATTAACTTTAAACAAATATTAGCCACACCCTTTAATGTGTTTAATTAACTTTCTTGCCAAAAACACGTGATGTAAATGCTTTTTTCATGCGTAAGTTTGCAATACATGAAAACCAATACTGACGATAATTTTGAAAAATAAATCAACCACAACAATATAGCACCAAGCAATTTTTAAAAACTTCATCATCCATTAATCATCATGAGTAACCAAACCCAACCTCCCATTGCTGCTCCTCCTCCACAAGGTTCATTTTAATCATAGCCTTTTATTTGTCTTGGATCCCATTTAGGGAGATTTGATGTATATTTTTTATAATTAACGATTATTGATGGGCATGTGCAGGATATCATGTAGAAGGACAAGATAAAGACATGTATCCGCCACAGCCAGCGTATCCACCACAACAAGGGTATCCACCACAAGGTTACCCACCGCAAGGATACCCTCCACAAGGCTACGCACATGGGTATCCGCCACAAGGGTATCCTCCCCAAGGGTATCCACCACCAGGATACCCACAACAAGGGTATCCCCCGCCATACTATGCTCCTCCTCCACAACGTCATAAAAAAGACAACAGTTTCATGGAAGGATGGTAATTATTAATTTTTGCATTTCGTTCTTAGATCTATTTTGAGAATTTGGTTATGTGTGTTATATGCGTGGTTTGAAGAGAAATTACTTTATCTAATGTGAATGGCACATGATTTTGGGGGGAGAAATTAGTACTAATTAATCTGCCATTGATCGAAAATAGTCTATGATGCCAAACTTTCCATTGTGTCAAGCATTTCATTCTTTGTGTCAACATTTACATAATGGTTATTTTCATGTGTACGTCCATTCATACATTATGGTCAAATGTCTTTTTGCACTGTTTATTGTGTTAGATACTTACATCCTTGTGATGGCCTAATCAAAATATGGTGAATTTAGAAATTGAGTACTTTTTGTACAAATAGATAAGGGAATGTTATTACATAGTTGTCCGAAGAATGCATATAAGACTCTAGTGGTTGATTGACTAGTTATTGCGATAAAAATCGTAGAAACTGTAATTGCATGCATATTTTAAATAGTTTTATCTTTTATGTGTCAAACTGTCTACAGAGTTTTTAAGACATGTAGGTAGTTGGTTGAAGTCTCCGTCTTCAAACAATATTCAAGTATGTAGACCAACATACTAATTTGCTAGCGTTACTTGTTCCAAGTTCAGAGTATATGGCATTGTAATAGTTAGTTTTACCTCATAAATCTCTTCTTTCGCTGCCTCTGCCTCTCCTCTGGTTTAGAACCCCCAAATCCACAATGACAATGATTGCTTCAAGGTCCACCTCTTAATAGAAGACCCGATCTATCTTCTCTTGAATCTCGACATTTCATCCAAAGAATATCCACTTCACTTTATTAGAATATATAATTTACATAGTGGTTGAAGGCAAACGAGCAACAAGCTGCGCCGCTAGCCCTTTTTGGATTGCAAAGCTAACTCTTTTGAAAACTACATTCGTGGATCTATGTGTCATAACATTACTTCACTTTATTACATTCGGAGGAAGATCTCTCATCGGATCATCCTGAACACGAAGGAGATGCTCTCGATGTTACCAGTACCCAAATTGAATTAGAAAACGCACAAATTTACGTCTAACATGATACACAACATAAGACTGAACCATGTCATCAATAAAGAATCTAGTAAAATGCAATTAAATGCATACAATCCTCTCAATAAAGTTATCTAAAACTTAGATTATTATTTTGATTATTTAGTTCTTGTCGTGTAAGTAAACCATTAGTATACATAGAACTCAAAAAATGGATAAAGAGTGTTATACTTGACATTAATTGTTATGACATATACTGAAAAAAAAAACTAAATGGTTTGAGTATTAGGCTATTTGCATGTTTTGTGCATCCTGTTGGTGCTGAACTGCATTTGCTAGTACTGTTTTATAACTTAATTTGCTGTAAATAATGTTATGATTCTTGTGCAGTTTAGCTGCCTTGTGTTGCTGTTGTCTCTTGGATATGTGCTTTTGATTCAGAGAACAAGCTACGAATACTCAAATTTGTTTTCGAGATTGCGACATTCCATATTTTTGCATCATGTCACATGAAATAACTTGGACTCACAAGTCACAAATAAGAACACGTCTTTATTTGCGTTCAAATGTTGAGGTCTGTAAATCACGAGAGATCATTCATTTGGTTTGTGGAAACAACGTATGTCGAATCCAAGTAGTCGTTATTAATGAGATTGATTGTCTTCTATATTCTTTCTTGCAAGTTGATTTAGCTTCTTTTATGTACTTGATGCGCTTTGTTTCTTTTGTAAGGTCTAACTCAAAGAGACTTTGCATGAAAATCAACACCTACTAAAAAGTGGTAAGTTTAAAGTTCATCTTTATGTCAAAAATCAAAGTTACGAGTAGTATAAGACTATAAGATGATAGGATTTGGCCAGCTTTAATATGTAGTTCAATAAAGTTTTAGCCAATTTTAATACTAATTCAATAAAACTACCACCAAATAGTCTAGTGGTAAGGCAATTGACCTCCTTATATAAAATCAAAGATTCAAACCTTATTAAGTATTTATGTGAGGCCTTGAGGTGGCAATGGAAGAGTAGGAAACCGGTCATAGGAATACCCCGGTTAATCCACGCACATAGGCACGGATATTCACTAGTGCAGGCTGCCCAACCGCACAGGGCCCAAAAAGTTATGGGGCCTCAAATTTTAAATGAAGCCCATAAAAGGGTATACATAAAGTATTAATAAGCCCAAGAAGCATATAACTTTCATGGTGCCAGCAATGTGGAATAATGATATTATTGTTTGCCTCATCTTTTTCATCTCATACTTACGTTAGATAAAGAAAAGAAGTAAACTTAATGTTATATTTTCCAACACACATATGTATGTACACGCTATAGTCCAAGTTGATTTCCATGCCAAAAGGCAAAACCCAAATAAGAAGAGTGTAACGAAAGAAAAAATAAAATAACTTGTCAAATATTTCATATTTAAAGATGTTTGTAATTATGGCATAGGGCCCTCGAAATCCGCGGAACGGCCCTGCACATTTGAGTCAAAAACTCTCTCCCTATATAATCCTAAAGTGGGAAACTTCATTCGTTTTAAATAAAGATTAAATAGTTTGAACTTGCTACCAAAAGTTTCCAAATATGTTAAAAGCTCGAAATCCTCTATTTATTATCCGTCAATACTCATTATGCTTCATTTACTTTTGATTCTTCTCCTTCTACCTAACATTGACTGATTTCAACTGTCATTACACATAATTACATAGCAACTTAAGTATTTTCACGTGGAAAGACTTAAACGCTCTTTGTCTTCCACACTAGCCATCAACCTCACTTTCACCCCCACACACCACCATCACTTTGAGCCTTCAACACCAGCAATCAACCATCGCCACCACTTTCGCCTCCCATCACCACAACATCTTTTAAATGACCCTAATAAACTATCCCTCTCATATGAGCCATCACATGAGCCTGTCAACACCCATTATATCTTCCAAAATTATTTAGCCTACTCATGAAACGACCATATATCCGCCACCCTTCATTTGATATCTTTTATATCTACCTCTGTTCGTCGGCAATGACCTTAACACACTCTATATAGCCGACGAGAAATAGGTCCCATAATCACCGCCGTCTCCATTGTTGTCCTCTGAAGTTTGGTCCTTTGCCATAAAAGTTGACATCTCCATTATGTCTATCAATAACTTTATTTTCGAATCGTTAACTTTGTATGGAACAATTTTTGAATCATTAATAACCGTCGTCGATTTTTTTAATCGTTTATATGGCGTGTTTCTTATAAAAAAAACAAAATTTTGAAATAATCTGATGAAGAAGATGAAGTTGTGTGAAATGAACAAATTACCCTCAACAAACAAGTTAGGTCGTGTAAAATGACAATATTCATTGTACGAAAAGAATAATGAGTTTTGACAGATAGTACATAAAGAACTTTTAGCTTTTACTCTTCCTAATACTACTTGTCAAAATAACAAGAGCTCAAAAGTTTAATCACACAGACCGCGTATAGCATAATAACAACTATAATTATTGTTGGGTCAATTTAGTACCCAAGGTCTCTTAAACAAAGATTTGAATAGAAAATAACCTAAGCGTTAGAAAACCTTAAACAACATTCAAGTCACTGAGTGAACAGTTACTTAGTGAGTCACCTTCAGGAAGCTTAGGACGAGTCTAAGAAGAAAGTCTCTCCATTCAGTGAGGCAGAACTCAGTGAGTGGCACCTAAGCTAAAGAAGAAGGTAATGGGTTCAGTAAGTGATGACAATAACTCACTGAACCCCATGACTCCTCAAAAGCTATGATGACTGAAGAATCAAAGACTGAAGACTTGAAGACTGAAGACTTGAAGACTGAAGAATAGGCGAGACAAGGCGGGAAAGGTTTGAAGGGATAAGGAGAAGTCCTTATCAGGCTAAAGTCAAACTTCCCTGAAAGGCAAATGTCAGGACAGTTTCATCACTGTTCCTCATAAAACAGTATTGTCTTCTACCCAAAATAGCTTCTTGTAATATAGACAAAAATACGTAAGTATTTTGTCCTAACTAGCTTAGGTCACCTTTTGTCTTTATCACAACGGTTGTGAAATACTTGTGTATAAATAGGAAACATAAGGTAGAGTAAAAGTTTGACAAGTTTGTGCAATAAATGCTTAGACATTCACAAACAACTTTTACTACTCCAAATAGCAACCTAGTCCCCGAGATAGCTTAGTAGGTTCAGTTTAGTTGCTACTTAAGCTTAGCTTAAGTTTAGCGAGGAGTTATACTATACTTGTCATTTCAATACAATTGTTATTCCGCAAACACTTGGGTATAATTCTTTGATTGATTTATAATAAGAATTAAATGTTGAAAAATCTTGTCTATTTACTTTTACGTTTTCTTATAAGTGTAAGAGAATACTAACACATTACTTAACCATGAAACACAGTTAGATTAACTTTGTAGTTAACTTTAACTGTGTAAAGGGAACAACAATTATAAAATTTTTGTAATTTTGATAGTATTAATATGTATCATTTTGACATTTAAACTGGCTGACCTACCTATTAAATAAACACTTAAGGTAAGGATTGAAGATGTCTAACATGTGTATTAGTATGATATTTTTATAAATAAATATATCATGATATTTAAACTGACTCACATATCTACTAACCAAACCGATAACTCAACCAAACAAGGCTCGTTTATCAATCGTGTCAGGAAAACTCAACATTAATTCGCACCTGTATAATACACATGTATGCCCCATTATGAGTTGGGTAACTCATTTAACTAAAAATTTCGTGAGTTTGCAGATTGATAGTTAATTAATTAACTAGTTTAGGTACACAAATTATAAACAAATCAAAAAATTTCATGAAAATATGCATAACCCATGTAAACTTCAAAAAAAATAATATCAAAACACAAATCAATTCATTCTCTTCGGCGCACTGTTAGAGGAGGTGTCGAAGTTCACCAATTAGACCTCCTTCAAAAGTTAATTGAGACGACGATCTTGACAAATTTGGAGGATAGATGGGTTTGGGACTTGAATAGGGAATGAGTCTTTCGTGTCAAAGATGCTCGCATGCTTCTCGATGAGCGTTTTCTCCCAAAAGACTCTACTGCCACAAGATGGGTTAAATCCATCCCGATAAAATTAACGTGTTTGCTTGGAAGGTCTACCTCGATCGACTACCCACTCGATTGAACCTGACGAAGCGAGGTGTCCAAGTTCCTTCTTTATTATGCCCGGTTTGTAATGCAGATCATGAAGATATGTCACACTTGTTATTTAGTTGTAGTTTAGCCAATGAAGCTGTTCATCTTGTATGTCGATGGTGGAACTTAACGTGGTCGCCTCTTGGTTCGTATTCGGATTGAATTTCTTGGTTCAATTCATTAAGGTTATGTTCTACAACTAAAGGGCTACTTGAAGGGGTTTTCTACGTAACGTGGTGGTGCTAATGGAATTACAGGAACCAACTACTTTTTTCGGCCCAAATTCCTCGAAAAGACATTATTTTGACGATATTTTTTCGCGTTCTTTTTCTTGGTGCCGAGCTAGATGTAATCGCACTTTTAGTTGGAATAGCTGGCTTCAGCATCCTTATTTGATTTCCTTGTAAATTTGCTCTAGCTCTCTGATAGTGGTTTCTAATAAAAGTTGCCGTTCAAAAAAAAAAAAAAAAAAAAAAAAAAAAAAAAAAAATCAATTCATTCTTAACAAACCAACTACAATTATGAAACTCACGCTCGTCGATTTCACTTTTCAATTTTTTGAAGATACTGTATATTTGTAAAAGGCATATATAGTTAAACAACTACTTTTGACTTAAACTCGTTTATCCTTAACTTAAGCATGTTTATTTTTGTGTCGATTTAGTGTCATGTCGTTTTCATATTAAGAATTGTCACTCTTGCTTTCAAGTTTAGACTAGGGGCGGAGACAAGCTGATCAGAGCCCGAGCTCGACTCGTTTATATTTTAGAAAACTTAAGCTCGAGCTCGGCTCAATTTGAGCCTTAAGATTTGAGTCTGACCTCAGCTCGTGGTATGATATATAAAGCTCGAGGTCGGCTTGGGCTCCGCTCGTTTGTGATGTGCTATAAAAAAAACTGCTTGGCCTTTTGAGATTGCGTGTTCAAGCTTGTTTATATAGAGCTTGTTTATTTGTTTTGACCTCGTTTATATGAATACACAAAATGAACTAAAGCTTGTTTAGGCTCGTGAGCTTAGTCGAGCTTTGTATATAAAGCTCAGGCTTAGGTACGTTTATCAAATGAGCTCTAATTTCGAGCTCGGGCTCAAGCTTTTTATTGATTCGATCCCGAACTATTCACAAACGGCTCAGCTCGTTTCCACCCTAGTTCAAACTAGGGATGGCAACGGGTCGGGTTCGGGCCAGGTTTTAGTGTACCCGTACCCGTTTATAATATCCAAACCCGTATCCGCCCCATTAACCGCCGGGTACCCGATTAATATTATCCATCGGTTTTTCGGGTTTCCCCGCGGGTTTCTGTTATCTCCAATTGAATAATATATGGACAAAATGACGGTATTATGATTAAGTCGCGCACTAAAATCCACCGAAAAAACAAAGAAAAACACCCTAATATATTCATGTTTTGTTAAACTTAAAGAAAATGAATATCGTATCAAACAATTTAATGTTTTTAAATAATTCATGTACAAAATAAAATATATTATGTAATAAAGATACGTATATAAAAAATATAATGGAAGAAATTATATATAATATATAAATATTCTAGTTAAATATAATAGCAATAAAACGGATGTAAATTCGGGTAAACGGATACGGGTACGGGTACGGGTAATCGGGCGGGTATTACCCGAACCCGTACCCGGCTAAAAATTTATATCAATACCCAAACTCGCATCCAAACCCGCCAACCCGCCCCCGAACCCGACCCAACCGGTTCGGATTTCCGTTTTCCCCGTCGATTTCGGGTGCTTTTGCCATCCCTAGTTCAAACCCATTAAACCCACGTAACCTTGTATTGACTTACCAAACACCCCAATAAACCTCTAACAATAAAAAAAATCCCAAACACCACCATCCTTAAATAACCCCCACCCATAAACCCTAATAAAACGTTCAGTTATATATTATCGCCTCCCTCCAAACCTTCTCTCTATCTTCTTTGCTTTCAACTCCTCAACCTCTCTATCACCAGGTATCTACTTCTCATCACTCGATTCATACTTTCAATTACAATTAATTATATTTTAATCAATTCAATCAATTGTATTATCATAATTATTTGCAATAAACACCGATTAATTATCTACAATTAACTGCTTAATTGTTTTATTTGATTGATGAATATATTTTTATACATAACTTTATATAAGTTAAATACTGCTCAATTAAATCAAGTACTTATAAACTGCTTAATTATAAGTACTTTTACAAACAGTGTTATGGATTTGCTTATTTTGTAAAAGATGCAATAATACTAACAATAATGGCTTGATATAAAAAAAATTCGATCCTATGCACCGGTTTATGAAAAACTGTTTTTTCTGCTTAAAAATAAGCAGAAAAAAATAAGCAATGCCAAACACCTACTAAGCTGTTTTCGCCTAATTCATTATGTTTTGTATTAGCTGAAAGAAAATAAGATGGTGGCGATTCAATTAGATGACGAGACCGTAAAGAAAGTCATTAGACAGGTATGCCGAGATTATTATTAATTTTTTTAATGATTGATTGGTGATGTTTTAATTTCTATGTTTATGATGTATGCAGGTTGAGTTCTATTTTAGCGATAGTAATATTCCGAGAGATACGTTTCTCAGGAATACTATTAACGAGAGTGAAGATGGCAGTATCCTTTTTATTCCGTACATTTATATTATTATTATACCTTTCAGCGGCTATGTTTATCAATAAACGGGTTTTGATGAACATGGCGGCCTTATAGCAATAAAAAGGGTTTTTTCGAGGTCTATTATCACTATTTCCTGCACGTTTTTAGTTTTTTGTCTGATATGATATTTGTTGATGACATGTCGTTAATAAGTATGATACTGGGACAACAATTGAAGTTTGTAGCATATAGTGGAAGGAAAAAATATACGATAATGGAACTTGAAGAAAAGTGCATTGCTATTGTATGCGCTAAACCGTTAGTTACATTATTATATAGTTTTTCTTAACTCAAATTTAAAAACAGTGGTAAGCTTGGCATTGATATGCTCTTTTTCACGGATGAGAGGTCATTTGGGATTAGGAGAGGTTAAGGCTGAAGATGTTCCTGAAGATACAGTGGAAGCTGTGGCTGAAACAATAAAGACAAAATCAACTACTCTTAAAATTTCCGAAGATGGTCAGTCAGTCAATGAGTTTACTATATATGATACATATTAATTGTTTTGTAATTGTTATTTTAGTAGTTTGAGTGATGATGGCTGATGAAGATAGCTTAATATTTGTAGGGAAAAAGGTTGGAAGGACCACTGAGCTCCGGAAACCAGAGGAGGTGATTGAGCAATTAGACAGTAGAACAATTGCTGCATCACCAATCGAGTACGATACAACCCTTGAGGAGGTCGAGACCTTCTTTAATCAATCTGCTAAGGTAGAATTCTTGCTTTCATTGCGAGTTTTATACGTTTTCTACCCGATGATTGCTTAACATCTGTATGAAAGTGTTTGATTGGATGACTAAACTGCATATTTAATTGTCTGTATACGAAATACTTTTGCTATCTAAAACAAGGGTATATTCATTTTATTGAGTGTGATTGGTAATGCAGGTTACTAGTGTGAGGTTACCTCGTCATGTGGCTGATAAGAGGATAATTTGTGGCACCGCTCTTGTTGAATTCTCATCTGAGGAGGATGCAACAAACATTTTGACAAAAAGCTTGGTTTTTAAAGGTGCTGAGCTAGAGCTAAAGCCCAAGTAAGCACCATCTTCTTGCATTGTTTCTTATTTTAGGACGACATTGGCTACCTAGGATATTGGTGTTTTTTATATGATTATATCTTATCTTTGCTTTTACGAATTTAGGAAAGAGTTTGATGAGCAGAGAGCACTTGATGAAGAAGCTGAGAGTACCCGTCGCGAAACATTAGCAAATCGTAAAAATGGTTCTCAGGAAGAAGAGTGAGTACTGAAATACATTATTATTTTTTAAGTTTCAATTGTTGATGCTGTTGTTAGTTATAATATTCATTGGTCTGAATTTCTTTTATTATGTTGATGGTAACAGATACCCGAAAGGCTTAATTGTTGCATTTAAGTTGAAGAGCACATCAGCTGAAAACGATAACCAGGTCAAATCCGGTGATGCGAAACCAGATTCCATGGAATTGGAGACCGAGAAAGAGAGTGAACCAAAGGCTGATGCGAAAGCCAGTTCAGATGCTGATGAAGCTGAAGATAATAAGAAGAATAATACAGAGACTAAAAAAACGTCTGCTGACATGTACAAAGACAATAAGGATGTTGTTTTACGTGAAGATCTCAAAAGTATTTTCCAGAAATTTGGAACGGTTAAGGTATGTATGTTATTATCCTGCTAGCTTTTAGATATTCTACTTGATGAATGGTCTAAATATATATGTACCCTCATTCTTTTCTACCATTGTAATTTGATGTTATACTAATGTTGAATAATAAGGTTTAATATTCTAATCATGTGGTGCTGGTTTCAGTTTATTGATTTCAAGATGGGGGAGGAATCAGGATACATACGGTTTGAAGAAGAAGAAGCTTCACAGAAAGCACGTGCTGCTGCTGTTCTTACTGAGGAGGGTGGTCTAGTTGTGAAGAACTATGTTGCTATTTTAGATCCAGTGACAGGTAAAGCTACAACATTGCGTCCTTCAATTGCACAATCTTTGTATTCCATCTTTTTTTTTTTTTTTTTTTTTTTTTTTTTTTTTTTTTTTTTTTTTCTTTTTCTTTTTTTTTTCTCTGCACTACTTTGTAACAGTTTTAACCCATTTGTTTGTATATGGTCGATTCTGGTTTATTTCTTACAAATTGGGTCAAACTGTTCAAAAGTCGTCTAATGTGTACACAAATAAAATAACCGGTAATAGCATCTTTATAGTTAGACATTTTAATAACCGGTAATTTTTTTTATCATGATTTCAGGTGATGCCGAAAAGGAGTACTGGACTATGCTCCGCAGTCAAGAGAAATCCCGTGGAAATAATAGAGGCAATTGGAGCCGGTTAGTGTTTTTTTGCATATAAAGATTTTTATGTAACATGCTATAATAGCATCTTCACCATTTATTTATTTATTTTTTTAATTAGTTGAAATTAGAAGTGGACAATTTTTTTAAGACGGCTCAAAAAATAAAAATGAACTATAATTTTGGAACGGAGAAAGTAATAATATGTTGTTTAAATGTTTATTTATTTATTGAAAAGGAATTTTATATTTTTTGATGGAAAAAAGTTACATATTTATTCTACAAAGGGTAAATTTTTATGTGATCAGGAAACCTATGGAGCGAGTTTTTTTGTATACTCAAATAAGTTTTTCTTAGTTTTGAGTAATCGATAGTCTAATTTTAATTTTGTTATTGATGTTGATTTTGTTCCAAAATAAATGCAATTTTATACATGGGCTGAAAAATTACAGAAGCTGTTTGGTTAGTGACATGTAAGGGTGCATTTCAATAATGACAAAAGTAGCTGTGTGAGCAGTAGTAGTGAGTAGTAGCTGTTCGCAACTTCTTAAAGAAGCATTGAAAAAAATGAGATTTCCTAAAAAATAGCAAAGCTCACCGCTCTTTCGCCAAACGAACACTAAAAATTAAAAAGCTCATTGCTCACCGCTCATCGACCCAAAAACGTCATGAGTTCTTTTGTTACAGCCAGGATCGTTGAAAAAGAAAATTGTTACTTTTGTTTTGTGATTGTTGTAGTTGATTATTACATCAAACTTAGTATGCTTCTTCAAATAAAAATGGTTAAAGGCTAATATGAACTTGGAACATAATTAACATTGAGGATAACCTGCTAATATGTATCTATCAGTTATTAGTTTCAGTTTTCCATCTTAAAAGTTGTCACTTACATTTATGAAAAGCGGATGGACGTCTTAGTTTTTACATGTGTCTGTTTTGTGTCATGCCTTGGTTTTTTATTTCCTGGGATTGTTTTAGTTTCCTTTATTGTAAGGATTTATTCTGCAGTTCTCATTCAGTTATTCTCTTTGGCTTGTGTAGGGGAGGAAAGAACAATAACAGAGGTGGACGACAGTTTAACGGGAAGAACCGTTCAAGAGATAATAATTCTGGTGGTCGACAAAACAAGTTCCAAAAAGTTGCAGCTGCTTGAATTTGTTTCGACTCAAATAACTGGCTTCCCCAAATGAAGTAGTATCTGTGCAACAATCGGGTTTTATGTTGAATTATGATAGCGTTTCCTTTTATAGAACTTTGGCGGAATGTTATTTTCTGTTTCGTTTAGGAAGTAGTTACGCATTTCAAGTGTTTGCTTGCTTGTATGCTAAACTTATGTCGTTATGAAAATCAAGTATTACCTATTTGCTGATGCTTCAACGTGCTGATAGGTCAAGGACACTGGATGTCACTATTTTTATTAAATCACTTCGACCAAACTATTTGTTAACAACAAAAGTCATAACACAAAAGTAGATGAATCAAGTAGGCAAGTACGACAACAGAAGGAAATTTGCTCATTTATTTTGTGCTACCAATTTGCCAATAAAATATTTCTGTTTCTAAGCATATGCAATGGCAAAAGTCATTAATGACTTTTTGCAATAAATTAAATTATATTTTATATATAAAAAAGTCATTAAAACTTGGTCCAATGGAAAAAGTCATCACTAAAGCTTTTTATGTGTTGAATTCATTAAATGAGAACAAAAAATACGCCTAAAGAGAGCAAAAAGCTTTTGCTCAAACCACTTGAAGTTTACCAAGTCTTTGAATAAAAAGCTTTTCTTCAAATCATTAACACAATGCAAAAAGTAGTATGAATAACTTTTTCAAACAGTGAAAAGTCTTTCTTCAAACTCCCATTGCAGATGCTCTAAGGTTTATATATAACTTTACGCTATGTTGCCTTTTAAGACCATCTTCAATTCACCAGAATTAAAAACATGTTCACTAATATCTAACAAAATGAATCAAATTCTGTTGTCACGAGCCTTGTACAAAATTTGTGCAAATAGATGGCAACCGACGCTCGTTCAAGTATTTGCTTCAACATCAGGAACTTCTCAAGGAATACGATATAGGATTTTTCATTATGGACATCCACAACTTCAGTAAAACCTCTTCCATAGTCGACTTGAAATTGAGTACTGATGATAATAATATGCAGGTTTTCACATTGTTCTGAAGCCTTGTATGTGATCATAGAAGTACTATTTTCAGACAAATGGAAAAGATTAAGGAGACATTTAGTTTGGATATGAGTTTGAGATTAAAGTAGGAATGACACAATATTATCTTAATAAATGAACAACTTTAGCGAATGCATTCTTTTTCTTTCACTCGCTAGAGCCAAGTCAAAAACCTCAAAACAAACACACCCTAAATGAACTACGTAGTATTCCCTCTATATACTATAGCATGGGAATTCGAATTCCGTGCCTTGATAAAAAGAGTTTCCGAATTAAATATTTCGTTTTGGTCAGGAAGAGCAAATTAAACAAATACTTTGTATATAGCGAAAATTACTGCAGAGGCCACTATGTGAAGTGGTTGCCTCGCAGTGGGTTGGTTCTTTTTTTTTTTTTTTTTTTTTTTTTTTTTTTTATTCCCTATAAGGCCACTTAAATCGCTGCAAAGCTGCAGCGAAATACATTCCCTACACGTGTTGCCCTCTCATTAATTATAAAACAAAAAACAAAAAAACTTGTATTTTACATACGGGTTGCAGCGAAATACAAATAAAAAGGGACCCACTTGACCTCTCTCTTTTGTACGAAAATTATCAAGCTCGACTTGAGTTAAACACATACCTCACAAATCCTGTCACAACAACAACAATAGCAGCAACAACAACAGCAACAACAACAACAACAACAAGAACAACAACAAGAACAACAACAACAACAACAACAGCAACAACATCAGCAACAATAACAACAGCAGCATCAGCAGCAACAACAACAACAGCAGCAACAACAACAATAACAACAACAACAATGACAACAACAATAAAACAAAAACAAAAATAACAACAACAACTTTGACTAGAAATATGCCTAGTCAAGAGGGTAATTGTTATAAAGAAGTTTTTAATGTCCGCTTTGCAGCGGGTTGAAACAAACATTGTTTTATTTAAAGTCGAGATCATAATTCTTTAAAGCCGATACCATAATTTACATAAAGGGGAAAAAGGTGAAACCAAACTCTCAACAATAATGCATGCTTCAAATTTTTTACTAATGTTCGTCTTCGAGGACAAACTATCTTTTGGACCACAGATAACCAATACTAAATACTGAGACAACATTATCCTGTCATTTGAAATAAACAAAGGTTCTGGATAATAATCAATCCAAGAATTAATAAAACATGAAAAGGAAGTTAACTTAGTTTAAGAATCTTTCACTCCATAAACCTTTATTACCTATAAGTCTGCATGACTTATGTAATAATAACATAGCCCACGCAAGTATTCTCCCAAAACCCCCAAAATCAATGCCCTAGATCCCAAACTCAAACCTTCATCATACCCAAACTGCAAAATTTCACTATAAGTCTCATTTGCTAAATCAAGAGAACTATCCTCTGCTTATACGATGAATCACCATAAGCCACCCAGTGCAAAGCTCCATTTAAAAAAATACCACAACCATTCAATGGAGACTGACAAGAAAAATCACCTAAATTCTTCGACTTTCCAGTTTCAAAGAGTATATATGCACTTTGATATCAACAATTTCAACAAGTTTGTAATCGTCAGTGGATTCATCATAACCTAAAAGAATACCATTCAGCCTCACTATTTCTCGTACGAAATGGTAACCGATTCCAAATTCTAGTACTCAGGTTATATATAGACAGATTATAATCATCATCATTTTTATCATCATTCTCAACAAAAAGGCACATTTCCATTACAAGACCCAACTATCCTAACCTCGTTAGGTCAAGGTAGTTGCAACGGATTTTCAAGCAATAACGCGTTACTAATAGATTTATCAACCAACACATCATAAAGAGGACAGCTGTTGAGATTGTCTCTTTGTTCACAAATAATGTATATAACTCTATGATGTGCATAGTGAGTGTTGTCGGCACTAGATAAAATATAACGTGTTTTAATGAAATGTTGGTCGGATATTAAAGTATACCATTCTTTGTAACAGACTTACATCGTAATAATGATTTGACTGTAGCCTTCAGCAAGACGGATGATTTATGGTGGAAACGAATGACTGATTACTTCGAGTGTCATTAGGGTTGATTTTTTTATTGTTATTAGGGTTGTTTCTATTTGGGGCAAAAGGACATGTTTTCTTCCCTTTGTAGTTGTGTCTATTGATTTTTGTATGTGGTTTTATGACCCCTTTAACTTATGCAGATCAAATACTTTAGTCCCTGCATCACTTTTGGGTTTTTCCTAGATAACGAGTGTTCAATTCGTTAGCTAGGAGTTGAACCTATAATTAAGTCATGGGCGTAATGGTGAACACATAGTACCGTGATCAGCACTGTCGCATCAACACTAACTTAATTTTCTTTCTTTATAATCAACTTCAAGACCAAATTACCGTAATGGTGACCGTCATTTTTTTCCATTTCCCTTTTTTAAACACTAAAATTAAATTTTGATTAATAACTAAAAATCATTATATTAACAATTCAACTAAAATAAAAAACATTATAATAATAATTTAAAACTTAAACTAATAGTCTAAATTATATTTATCTTTATTTTCCCTTCCTTTCCAACCGTTTTTCTCTTTTTTTTGGGGGTCAAATGGTCATCGAAAGTATGATAAAACATGAGGTCTTTGTCCTTTATTTATTTATTTATTTATTTTTCATTATTTTTTTTTCAAAGATAAACATTTGAATTAGTAGGTATTTGGTTTAGCTTATTCTACAAGTTTATGAGCATATTCGATTTTGAAAAATTCAATAAGCTTACTATTTAGAGAATTTTAATGAATAAGCATATAACTTAATAAGCTTGAGTTGAAAAAAAATAAAAAAATTCCAATATGCACTTTTTCTAAACAAATAAGTTCTAGGTATGGGGTGTAAACGAGCTAAGTCAAGCCCGAGCTTGATAAAACTTGATCTTGGCTCTTAAGTTATTTTTAAGGCTCAAAGCTTGCCTCATTTATGTTTAAAACCTTCTTCTAATTTTAAGCTAGAATAAAAAAGAAAATATATAAAATATAATTTTAGATCTTGTATTTTAAAGAAAAGAGACTTGTTTGACACGATAATGTACCTCAAATGCGTAGTTATCTTACAAAACTATACAATGTCTAATTATTTTTCAAATATGAAAAGCTTGTTTAGGCTTGCGAGCTTGATTAAGCTTGTTATATGACGCTCCAGCTCCGACTCGTTTAGCAAACCAGCTTTTTAATACGCTCTAGCTCAGGTTCGAGCTCGTCAAACTTAGAACTTGAATTGAGTTTTTAATGAGACAATCTCGAGTAGCTCACAAACAACTCAACTCGTTTACATTCGCACTCATGAACCGGCTAAGGTTAATCTAAGCACCACCCCTTGGTGGTTCGTAGGGGTGTGCATTGTTTGGGTAATAACCGAATAAATCAAAACCAAACTGAAAAAACCGAAGCGAAGTTATAACGGAACCGGATTTTTCAAAACCGAACCGAATCGAACTAAAATTTCGGTTTTCGGTTTGGATATGGTTTTGGCTATCTAAACCGAAAACAAAATTAACATAAATATATATAATTTTTACATATTTATATATACAAAATGACCACTAAAATTTATCATAATATAAACAAAATATTTTTTATACTTGAAATAATTTTTATTGCCAAAATCTATTTAATTAAATTTAAAAATATATATAATGGTGTAATTCGGGTTATTGGGTAACTCGAAAACCGAACCAAATTCAAATTCTATTTTTGGTTCGGTTGAATTGTAGTTCGATTTGACTATGAATTTTTTTTAACCGAATAAACCGAACAACCTGATAACCGAAACGATGAAGACCCTTTGTAATCCGGATATGGGAGGGCCCAAATAAGTAAATTAGCCCGGTAGATGTTCAATATCAATAGTAGCCCATTAGCAATAAAACAAGTCGGCCAGACTCACATAATCCGGATCGGGTCAAAATGCAATTTAATTGAAGGTGGATAATGGAATTCATTCATTCATTCATTTAGAAACCCTAATTTGGTCACCTCTCCCTTTATTTATTTCCAACCGAAACCCTAATTTGAGGATTGTAGATCCAATTATGATCTGTTATCGAATGCAATAACAAAGGTACATCAAAATCCCAAAATTTCATAATCAACAAACATTTTAAATTCTTGATTGTTAGATTTGTATGATTTTATAAAGTGTTAGTTATGTTTTAGATGCTAAATATCCACTTATGCCCTTTGTACATTTTGTATAGTGTTCAAACAATAATATGGGTGTTTGTTTAAGCTTATATATGGGGTTATATGAGCTTATTTGATTTCGGCTTATATTTCATAAGCTCCAATTTTCCGGCTTATTTGGAGACTTGTGGGCTTATATAACTTTATTATATAATTAAGTTATATAAGCCCACAAATCTCCAAATAAGCCGGAATATTGAAGCTTATGATATATAAGCCGAAAAACAAATAAGCTCATAAGCCACATGTAAGCTTAAACAAACACCCCCAGTGTGACGGGTGTTTTGTTTTCTGAGATGTCTTTTTACCGGGGAAAGAGTTATCAAGTTACTAAAGGAAAAAAGTTTTACCGGGGAAAGCGTCTGTTCGAGGGGTGGACATGGATATTGGCATAGAATTTATGGTGAGAAGAATGATGGATATTGTGGCTCAAATGTTGTCAGAATAGACACTCAATTGAAAAATGTGATTCCAAAATTAAGAAGCTGCTAAATTGCTAGTAGCCTAGTACTTTGTAGGCTGCCAAGTAGTCCTAACTGTTTTTAATTATGAAATTATTTTCTCTTGTCGTTTTTGGGCAAAAAGTTATAGGTACTTCAAACCTGGGCCCTTTTCGTGGCTATGTTCGTCACAAAAAATAGATTTAAGCATTTTTGTTGGTTTGTAATTTGATAACCATATATATGATACCCAACCCTTCGGTAAGATACTTTTTACATCAAAAGATACTTCCTCTTGGTGGTCCGTACTTTTTAACGATCTCATTAAGTCCCTTATGTGTGTATCATGTGAAAGCGTTTTTGTCTTTTTTTATTTTTTATTTTTATTATTTTAATTTTCTCACCCCCTTTATTTAATTATGATATTGCGAATCAGCTAGGGTTTTATTATAATCTAGTGTTACATGATAGAAACTTTATGATAGTTATCAGATCAGGTGTGTCCGTAGGCATGTTTTTTTGGGGGATAGAAACTACACTTGTGCTTTTTGTTGATAAATGATTTCTATTTGAAAACGAGTATTATGTTAATTTCATGATAACGTTGTGAGGTAATCGACCTTTTCAGACAGCTATTTAGGTTGTTTATTTTCATTTTTTGATTAATGGCAAAATATATGAGGTTAAACGGTGAGTAGTATATACTTCATTAGGGCAATTTTGTCAAAATACAGTTATTATGTGGAAAAAGTCTATGGCCTCACTCATCTAGTCAAGCGCGCTTCGCTACTTTTCATGTAATTTTATTGATCTTATAGTAATTAATCATTTATGATGCCATATATAGTCCTTTATTCGCAGTATAGTCAATTGCATCTTATAGATCACTATGCAAATTCTTATATGGATTCTTTTAAATCATTAGTGTCATACTCCTGTGATGTCTATCTGTTCGTTTCAAAATGTTCTTATATTGTATATGTTTCACTTGATTCTCTTCAGTCTTCACTTTCATTGTTATTGCTATTTAAATGCAAGTCTAATGACCTGAAGAATATGTTCTACAGCTAGAACATCGCTACTTCCAGTTAGCCTAATGGGTGCTCCTAAGCAGAAATGGACAAATGAAGAAGAATCAGCTCTCAAAGCTGGAGTTGTTAAGCATGGATCAGGGAAATGGCGTACAATTCTTAAAGATCCAGAATTTAGTCACATATTATACTTGCGGTCTAATGTGGATCTCAAGGTTTGCTATAATGTGGATCATATCTCAAATGACATTATCTGGTGTCTTTATTATTTTAATTTAATTGCTGGATCAAACTTGAATCAGGATAAGTGGAGGAACATGAGTGTAATGGCCAATGGATGGGGATCTCGTGAGAAGGCTAGGATTGCTCTAAAAAGGATTCACAGTGGTTCTAAGGATGATAACCCTCTGGCACTTGCAAACGTTGATGACACTGATGATGACTCAGGTGATGGTAGAACTCTTCCATCTTCAAGTGGCTCTCCACAGACCGGTGGTTCAAAAAGATCTATGATAAGGTTTGAATAATTTATAATGTTGCTTATTTACCTCAGCGTATAAACACTTGCGTACTGTTTTTAATTATACACATTATGATTCACAAATGCTAGTTATTTTGTTTCTTGAAGGCAACAGTATCAGAACTGATACTTTTGTTTCTGTTCATTCTTTACAGGTTGGATAATCTTATAATGGAGGCGATAAGCAACTTAAAGGAACCCGGTGGCTCTAACAAGACTACTATCGGCTCATATATAGAGGTATTTTATATATGTTATAGTTTTGCTAATGATGAAAAACTAAAAATTAGTTGTGTATACACTTTCACTTTCTTCAGTAACACCGTTTCTCTCTCGTTTTGCAGGAACAATATTGGGCACCTCCGAATTTTAAGAGACTTTTGTCTATGAAGTTGAAATTTTTGACTCAAACCGGCAAGCTCGTGAAGGTATAGATATATCATTTTTAATAGAACATTTTTTTATGTCGGAATTATGTTTTAATGTTTGAATTGTTGTCCGTTGCAGACAAAACGCAGATTTAGAATTGCCTCGGCTAATGTAATGGTATCTGACAAGAAAAAAATCCCATCGATGTTACGTCTAGAGGGGGGAAGACCAAGTGGTTCATCTCCTAGATTTGATAAGGATGACATTAATGTACCTACCAGGGGTCAGATTGATTTAGAGTTGCAAAAGATGAGGAGCATGACAGCACAAGAGGCGGCTGCTGCTGCGGCTCAGGCTGTTGCAGAGGCAGAAGCCGCCATTGCAGAAGCAGAAGAAGCCGCTAGGGAGGCTGAGGCAGCTGAGGCTGATGCAGAAGCTGCTCAAGCTTTTGCGGAGGCTGCAATGAAGACACTCAAAGGGAGAACCGCACAAAGGCTGGTAATATATTAAAAAATAGGTTTTCGCTAATCATAGCCCTCAGTCCCTTGAGTACTTATTGTTAAAGTACAAAGTTTTAAGGATGTTTTTCCCTTATTCAACAAAATATACATATTATTTTTAATAATATCTGGCCACACTTGTTATGAATGAAAAATATGAAATATTGGACAAAAAGTGTTTTGGTCAACCCAATAACTCAAATGTACCAGACCCATACAAAAAGTTATGGTCCTTTCACAGTTCTAATTGTATGACCCTCTTCAACTTTTTGCAGATGATTCGTGCTTGACTGAATTTGGCATAATGACAGGGGCCTATGTTATACCTTGCTTAGAGAAGAACTTTGCAGTTGTAAATATTTTCGGGGCTTGTAGCTTGTTGATCATGATTTCTTTGAATTGGTAAATGAACGCTTATGGTGGTTGGTTTATATATTCTTGAAGTAGATTAAGATAGAATAAAACATTCCTTGCTGTTGTTGTTGGTTGTCAACATACATGCTTTGATTTTGTGGATGATAAATTATTGCAATACTTTTTTGGATGTGTATATCTGTTTATCTTGTTATAGAGCTAGTACATGAGTGCAAATTGTAGGGACATATTGCTTGAAAAAACAATGCAGATTTATAAGGCGCCAAGAATATATGTATCGCTTTTGAAAAACAAAGAATTACTACTGTATTTTGGAATTCCAGTTTGAATTTAAGGCTTTCATCTGGGATACTTTGGCTGTAAAATGAAAGACTTGGGGTCACTTTTGGTTCTATCACTCGTATTGTGACAGAAAGCTTTATTTGGTTAGAGTATTGGTACCCTGTTAGCGTAAAATGTATGCATTTTTGGTTCATTACTTTCTGAGTGTTTCTGTTATTCAAAAGCAATATAGTTATTGTTTAGTAACCAAAAACATCACATATGGCACTTACTAAACGTCTAAACTGTCTTCTGGAATGGATACCAAATCCTTCAGTGATAAGCATCCTTCCCCAGCTCCCACTGATCGAGACATTTGTGTTTGAACCAGATTTTGTGAAAAGCTGCTGGTTGCTTATACAATATTGTAATGGTAGCAAAATGACTGCCTTGACAATCTTTTAGAATCCATAGTCTGAATTTGGTGTTGGGAGCAGTGTTTAAACAGAGTCAAGAATGTTTTGTACATACACCTGCAAGACTTTGTTATCTAGAATAATGATTGGCTTCTTTGGTATGAAATTGCTAAGTTTTTTTCTGACAATGTATTCGACTACAGTGTGAGCTTTGGTATACTTGCTATTCCTTTGGTACAGTGAGAAAAGCTTCATAAATATATGGGATGCCTTCACCTATATGGTTTACAATTTGTAGTTTTAAACTGGTTTTTAGTCTTTACGTCTAATACAAAAGAAACGGATTTCTTCATAAAGTTAGGATTCTAGCATAGAGTTAGAAGCTTGGTGACTACCAACCTAAAAGAGTCGATGACATACAAACCGAACTCACAATAACTAGTTTAATTTAGAGGATAATGTGAAAGGCTCTTTTTTTACAAAACAAATAAACATAATGTCATTCAATATCATAATATATTGTTCAACAAAAATAATAATAATAATAATAATAAAAATAACATACCATATAACTACTATTGCTTATAATGTTTTTGCAATTAGTAATGAAAAAAATGACAATTTTGCGCTTCACTTAAGTTGTCTTCCATAAATATATCACAGTGAACCTAGCAGTGATTGATATATATTGGTATCTCTGTATCTAGCGGTTCATAAGTCCTACTAATTCGATAAAGATATACTGTATCATTTTTATCAAACATGAACCACCAACTCAGAAAATTAAACTCACTTGTATTTGGAACAGATTCATTAGTATGAATAGTCCTAATATACAACTCAATCCAGTGTTGGACAAATTCTCAATCAATAGCTTTTCATCTTTCATCAACTCCGTTTTGTAGAACACGAACATTTAAATATCATAGCAATGAAACTAAATGGAGCAAATAAAATGATACATTTTGGATGTTTATGATTCAGGAGTGGCAACTGTTTCCTCGACCTCGGCCTCAACCTCGAGTTGACTGTAGTTTCCTTTTTGCTTAAAGAGTTGGAGATGGTGATGCTTGCAATAAAGCCTGCCCTCATGAGCAATGTAACTAGATGGACTTATGGTGCATCCTCCATGACAACATTTGAAGCAGCTTTTATGATATGCAACTCCATCCACCTTAATCTACATTAGATATACTAAAGTTAGTATCTTTTGTCTGAGTTATACAGATTTTGACGGAAAAAAGTTTGTCTTTTGTGCCCTCGTAGAAATTTCTATTAAGGCGAAAAAATGATATGAAAGCGAAGTTTTACCCGCTCAATTGGATAAACAATCTTTGAACATCCAACACATTTGTCTCTTGTACCCTCAAAGAAATTTGCGAGTTTGCTTGAATTTGGCTGCATAAGAGAGAACATGTTCCGTCATATTTTAACAGAGAAGTACAAGATAAACTCAATGACACATGAATTGATGAATATCTTGTTACACTAACGGATATATTAGTAACAAAGGATGTGCATAACATTGCGGAAATTTTGATACCTCATAACTGACAGTCCTTTCTAGCTTGAATTTTGGCGTTCCTGAAGTTATCAAGCAGAAATCATGAATGTAAATAATGATTGGATTATAGGTAATCAATTTATAAAATCGCTTAAAGCAGAATAATAAGTATTGAACCTTCAAAACTTTTTTCCAAGCTGCCTGTTCTCTTGAAGAGCTGATCAAAGTGATGCCTACAATAAACCACTCCATCGAATGAATTGAAGTTGCTAAGCTGCAAAAAAGGGTTGTCACGTTATTGTTATCTTTTTGAATGACAATTTCTTATACTCTCATACATTGAGCCTTGAGCGAATAATCTATGTTTGACAAAGGCTCATTTGGCAGTTTAAGGCCAAAAGTTTGTTGGTGGCTGTCACCGTATTAGTTTAATTTTATATGTGTGATATTAGTTATTTACACGGGCCAAATATATGATGTGAGGGAGCGCGATTTATGTCACATTTTTTGATGTGAAAAAAACAGATTGCATACAAATGAATTGAAGAATGAGAAACTTGTATGATTCAGCGAAACTGATATTGTTTTATAGACAAAAGAAACTGACCTTAAGGGTACCGTTGCAATGATGGCATCGGAAGCAGGCTTTGTGGTATATCCGTTTATTAGCTTCTAGCTTATCAACGAGATATACAGTTTTATCACAAGCTGTGCATTTTTGGGTTGTTCCTGTAAATTTGTTCATTTTTCTCGGTAGAGTTCTTTTTCTCTTGTTATTCAGGAAAACAACACGAGAAAAAGAACTCTAAGAAAACTCCTTTTATTTTTTGCAAAAAGAATCTCAATTTTCATGTCCATTAAAAAGAGACGAGTTGCAGCAAATTAAGGGATAATAGTGTCTTCAATTGATTTTCAATCCGATTTTAATGCATTTCCATTGCAAGCCTATTTCTCCCTTAAATTTTCTTCCTCCTATATTTTTAGAAACATGTAATAGAGTTGTGGTTAACATTATAACAAACTTCTAGCAGTTGCTACAATATTTAATAATTTATCAGCATAGTTCATAACAAAATTTAATAAGCTACCACAACATGGAAAGACACACAACACGAAGGAACCGAAATAAGACTCCTAAACCACAACTGCTAGATTCATATGTGTGCAAAATCCTCAATTTGTTTGAGTACCCGACAAACTGCGAATCAAGTTCCTAAAATATTGTTTATATCTTTTGTGCTTGAACTTGCAAAGTTGAGTACTTGAGTTGAACAGTACATGTAAACTGTCTCCATTGTTGTTCTGTAGAGCCAAAGAATAAATATCAAGACCTTTATATTCCACAAATTTTAAACTAATGAATTTATAGAAAGTCCATTGAAAACTTATCACCAAATCAGAGTGGCGCAGCGGAAGCGTGGTGGGCCCATAACCCACAGGTCCCAGGATCGAAACCTGGCTCTGATATTAGAGAAAAGCTTCCAAGAACCACGTCATTTTTTGTTTTTGTGTTTTGCAATTGGGCCATAAAATGTTACAAGTTGGGTCCTTCAATTTTCTCAGTTTTACGTTACACAAATAATAAATTAATAGTAAAGTTGCTGAAACAAGCTTTACATTTTTACATAACATTAGTACAATTGCATGTTAGCATTTTCAACCGTCCAAATATTGATGGTTTTCCAAAAGTCTCGATCGATGAGCATTTTGAGTTGATCAAGGAGTCTGAAAACAGCTACTGGAAGTCTGGAATACAGGACCAATTATATATTATTATTGTTTTAAAAACTTTTCTGTATGAGCATTTTCATCATCATTATATTATCATCTTTAGCATTTTTATTTATTTATTTATTTTTGTTTAGCAAAAAAATAACGATGTAATTCTATTTAAATATATTATAGGAAACCCGAGAAAATATATAAACAAAGCGAAAAAAAAAAAAAAAAAAAAAAAAAAAAAAAAAAAAAAAACAGAGCAAAGAAAAAACTAAAGTTAAAATGTACAAAAAGAAAGAAGAAAAAAAGAGCTAAAAAACATTAAGATGTAGTAAAACATACTCTCCATATCTTATTGGATAAGATATTTGCGTCTAATTGTTTTTGAACAAGAAATAAAGACAAAAACGCACTTAATGTTCAAACGTCTAACCGCATCTAAATAGATCAGATTAAGAGATTGTTAAGGGGTACCTTTTTAAAACAAACACTACTTAAGATTGCATAATGCATTTAGTTGGAGGAAAAAAATCTCAATTTTTTATTTTTAGTTTCTTATAAACAAAAAAAGGGATTTAATTCTCCATAAAACATAAAAAAATACATTCAATTGACATAATTTTCTATTTTGTAAAAAAGAAGGGAGGCTTTGGGTTACAAGGAAAACATAAAAATGGTGTTTTGTAGTTTAGAAAATGCAAATTTTCTATTTTGTTGAAAATTTAATGAAAAATAATTAATTTGAATAGAATTTTTATTTATTTTTATGTATTCTATAAAATATATTGTTAAAATACATCTGCAAAAAAATAATAATAATAATAATAATAAAAAATAAATAAAATACATCTACATTATTGCAATGCTAGATATATACCAAGATCATTAAAGATTAAACACAGTCGGGCATTTGGTCTAGTGGTATGATTCGCGCTTCGGGTGCGCGAGGTCCCGAGTTCGATTCTCGGAATGCCCCACTTTTTATTTTTGTCACAAAACAGGTGTATACTCTCTAGAAAAGTTTATTGTTAATGTTGTTAAAGTGTTTTGGTACCTTTTTTAACTAACGTTTGTGTGCTTTTCTTAAGAAGATACCATATTCTATGTAATTTGCAAGTCAAAAGAAAACGTGTCTTAGAGAATAAGGTAAGATCAAAACAAGTTACGACACGTCTAATGAACAGCCATAAAGAATAATGTAGAAAAATAACTTGCTTCATTGTTCAAGCTATGCAAGATACTTGAACTAAGACGAAAAGAGCTTACTATTGAAAAACTCGCAGTGAAACACGGCCTTACATCATTCGTTATATACAGTACCTCAATTACACAATTTAGATTCACTTTCATGTTATTAGAAACAAAACAAATGATTTTAGTGGGATATCATTTTATCACAACTTTAATTTCGAGTTTTCAACTATGAAAAAACATATCCAAACACCGCTATTATTATTCCACTCGTATTCGCCTGCAAACATGATATCACATATATATAAAACTAGAAACAGTTGGTCATAATTACAAACTTTACTTTAAGGACATTCATACAATTGCATCACATCGTACCTTTTCAAAACCGGATTACAAAAACAATCGAAAAAACTATAGTCACATGAGAACGTCAACTAGTAATTACCTAGCGACGTTGTCTTGAGGATATGGGGTAGTGAGGTTGATCCACACGCTAAATTTTAACCCTATGGAACAATGGTGACCTAGCTTGTTGCTTACGAACTGAATATGACTTTGTTGAGATGCAGGAACCTTCACCGGGACCAACACTGGCCCATCATTATAAGTATTTACCGGCTCCTCGGATTCACAATACCTGTACTCGTCCATTCTTACTTGCACCACATTGTACATTTCTGATTCAAAGTCAAAATCTGCATTTTGTTTTTTTATTTACATTAAACAAGATGAACAAGTTCACAATTTACATACACAAAAATATTACTCCGATCCCCTCGTCCTATAATTAGTATCATGACCCACACAAATTAATACACAACTACATACACAAAAATGCATAGACTATGACATTGTCACAAACATACTAGGCACTAGGAAAACGTGTAGAAATAGAATCTGTATGTTTGATTGTGAGTGTATCTACTTACATAGTTCGTCGTCAACATGAAAATCCTTAGAAGACGACCAATCATCATAGAAAGTTTTGGTCGGAGGAATCGACCAAACTGAGTCTCCCACGATGTATCTAACGCCACCAGCGGATGGCGTAAAAAGTAGTACCATTAAAGCTATTGGTACTACAACCGCTACAGTTGGAAACCAATGGCCTCCTTGTGCCACCATCGTTTTTTTGTATAGAAGTGAAATGAAAAGATGACGGTTATTGTAAATAAATTAGTTTTTTAAATGAAAACTGACTTATGTAACTTCCTTTTCCTTTATGATTAGTACTCATAAAAAAGTGTTTTGTTATACAGTTTTCACTCCATAGTGATTTTTACTAGTTTTTAACCCGTGCACGTACGGGTTTGGGCAGATTAGGGTGGTGGCAATGGGGGAGGTATGGGCCGGCGGTATGGCCATACCGGCGGTGAACACCGCCGCCACCCTAGCGGTATGGCCCGGCGGTTTGGTTCAGCGGCAAACGGCATGAAGAAGAACATTGCAAAATATGACTGTTGGTGAGTTGTTTTTGAACGTTGGGGGAAAAAAAATCCTATATATACTACTTTAACATTACAATTTTTATATACTACCAATTCAAATATACTTCCAATTCTAATATACTTCCAATTCAATTTAACTTACAAAAAGTATAGCATGGATCAAAGAAAATCAAGAGGTGCTTCAACAAGAGGTCGTGGTTGTGGTCGGGGCTTCCGTCCGCAAGTTCTACCACTACCACCGATGACTCAACAATACCCTCAATCGGGCTACTATCCCCAACCTCCACCACCGATGAATCCACAATACCTTCAACAACCTCTATATTATACCCAACCTCCACCACCGATGAATCCAAGCCAATATAATGTAACAATGACAAGTGAGTTCGACCCGTTTCTTGACTACCGTGAACAAGGTACTTCGCGTCGTGAACCAAGTGTTCAACGCGAACTACCTCTATATGGTGACAATTATGATGATGATGATGATGTTGAGTTTGTTCCGGAAACTCAATCCGAAACTGAATTCGGTATTAATTTTTAATTTGTTACGTTATTATTTTATTTGTTATAATTTTATACGTTATTATTTTATTTGTTAATTTTATACGTTCTAATTTTATACGTTCTAATTTTATACGTTATTACTTTATATGATATATTTTTATATGTTCTAATTTTAAACGTTATAATTTGATACTAGATGAAGATGTTCAAGTCGTTAAAGGGAAAACAAAGACTAAAGCGGATAAAAAAAACCTTGGACGTCAGCCGAAGAGGTTGCTTTGGCTAAAACGTGGATTTATATCTCGACATGTAAAAAAGTCGGGATTGAACAAGGTCGAGAGAAGTTTTGGGAGAGAATTTTGGAACAATTCAAGGATGCCGTGGGAGATACTCCGCGAACTCGTCATGGATTGAACACAAAGTGGAAAAGTATGAATGCCGCCATGGGTGTCTTTAACGGGCTATACATCCAACAAGTAATTTTTTAACTATAAACTTGTGTTAATTTTTTATACTTGTGTTAATTTTATATACTTGTATTAGTTTTATATACTTGTGTTAATTTTATATTCTTACTTCTATAATTGTAGACTCGTATTCGTGAGAGTGGGTGTGACGATGTTAACGTCATGACTAATGCCATGTCCGATTATGATAAGAAAAATAAGGGCAAGTCGTTTACTCATGTTGAAGCGTGCAAGGTTGTTAAGGGAGAAGACAAATGGTTGAAACAACCATGTTTTGTTCAAGCATCTTCGGCATCTCATTCCGACAAACGAAGAAAGTCGCCGGAATCTAGTTACTACGAGTCGGGAAGCAATGAGAATGTTGAAACTGTTATTCCTGATCTAAATGACTACACAACGCCTACACGTAAAAGAAAAGGGAAAAAGTCCGATAGTGAGGCGTCGACAAAGAATAGTGTTGTTGAGAACTTCGAGAGCTACACGGCAAAAAAAGCACAAATGTTGGAGGAGGCGATGGAAAAAAACGTGCAAAGGATGAATTGGCCGGAAAGTTGATGGCGGCACAACTTGCTAATGCTGAAGAAAAGGCTATGATTCGGGCGATGAAGTTCTATAATGAGCCGCACGAGTACATAACCAATCCGGTTATGTGAGATATCGCTATTAAGAAAAAACGTGAGTGCGAAATATGGATGGCCTACCGATTTTTAGAAATAATTATGTTTTTTTTCCAAGTATTATGTAATGTTTTTTTAATTATTAATGAAATATTTATGTTTTTATTAAATTGTTTATGAAAATAAAAAAATAAAAATAAAATAAAATTAGTTAGAGGTATGAAAGCACCCATTGCCACTAAAAAAGGATGTAGAGGTATGAAAGAGGTATGAGTGAGTTGGAATGATATTATTGGTGGGTTGGGAGGTATGAGGTTTGTTGGGAGGCATGATTGCCACCACCCTTATAGGGTGATACTTTACTTC
Organism: Artemisia argyi; assembly: GCA_030686995.1. Taxonomy (NCBI): domain Eukaryota; kingdom Viridiplantae; phylum Streptophyta; class Magnoliopsida; order Asterales; family Asteraceae; genus Artemisia; species Artemisia argyi. The sequence goes on from CM060708.1 coordinate 278,350,975, forward strand.
TTAAGTGTCTTAGGTCACCTGCAAGATGCAAGGACTACCCTCACTCCACTTTTTGCATCCATTTCCTCATCTTGATTACATCCTTTCGTGCGAAGCATTGTGGATTAAGTCACATGTTTAAGGCGAAGATACTTCAACTAAGATTGTTCTACATGAATGTTATGTTAAAAGGTGAGGTCATGGATGCAAAAGTGCAGTGTCATACATGGGGTCATTTGTTCCCGCCAAAATTTCCCAACTTTTGAACACATGCACCTATTCTCCCATTTATAAATAAACGCAAGAACATCATCTGATTCATTGGGTCTTGTGTTCCCCAACCCATTTCCTCTAACTTTTCCACACAAGCACCCATATCATCTGATTTATTATCTACAAGTTGCTTCAATTACGAGCGTGTGAATCATATAAGTTGTTGTAAACTTTATAATGTAATGTGATATTTTTCTAGTTAGTAGAATGTATTTGTAATGTAATGTATAGACGTTTCTATGTAATGTGATGTTAATATAATTTGTGATAACTTTTATTAAAAAAACAAACACCGGAAAAAACAAAATATATTAATTTAAACAAAGGTTGCAAAAAACGTGAATCGGTAGTTGGACGGTCAACCCCCCGGTAGCTTGTAAGGTCTAGGCGGGATTAATAGGTGATAATCGGATTGACATTTTTGACAAGTTTTTTGTATTTCTGGCAAGTTTTAGGTATTTTTGGCAAATTTTAGGTATTCCCGGCAAAATTGTTCTTAAAAAAACATCTTGTAATGGATATAAACAATGGCTGTAACTTATTAAACAAATTTACGATAGGTTTTGGGTATTTCTGGTAAGCTTTGAAGGTTTCGGGCAAGTTTGACCACCGTCGACCGTCATTAACCGTCGTTGACCACGGTTGACTGATTTGTTTGACCGATTTACACAAATCGAAAAGGTTAGTGGCCTTGTAGCACCTAGGCGGCGATTAATCGGCATTGTAGGCCTTGTTTTGCAACACTTATTTAAACTAAAAACCTTGGAACAAACATTCGAAATATAACACTACGACATCGAAGTTTTTTAGTTGTGTAGTACTCAATGTATTTTTTTTCTTTCTTCAACGTTCCTTTGCAGCCGTTGAAACTCAGTGTGTAGCGTACGCATTTATTTTTCTTCTTTTGCTAAATCAGTATCGCGACATACCTCTTCTCTGCAAGACGAACTTGTCTTCTTATGATGTCAAAGCGCAACCCGAGAAAAGAAACAAAGTTGCATTGCATACTGCAATCTACATTTAATTGAATGTTTTGTATTCGTAACTGTATCCGATATTATTTATCCAAAAATATAAAAGAAACTGAACAATGATTATTATTAAAAGTAAAGATCGACTTGTGTTCATTAAAAAGAGAAGGGAAAACTACAATATATCACATAAACTTAAAAAATAAAACATTGACATGCATGCTACTTAATCATAGGATGAACAAATTTTCAAGAAAATTATTTTTCGTAGCAATGGATTATTCGAGTCTCTTCAACTGCTTAACACGTTCTTCCAAATTAGACATGTCATGACCATATCATCAAACAAAAACGCGACAACTTTTGTGCAACATTTTGCACGATTATAGTCTAGTTGTTTGAGCTCATTGATCTTTTCATATATTTCTTTTATTGCGCCTGCAAAGTAGATAACTTTTCTAGTAGTTCGTCCCTTAAAGTGCTATCTGTCTTTCTCAACAAAATGAAATTGTGTTGTAGAACCCGATTCATCCATTTTTTTTTTCTTATTACTTGAACGAAGACATGAGATCTTTAATACGAACAAACTTTGGGGAGGCGGAAGAATACAAAAATTCATTATTAATCTTACGAAAAGATTAGGAAATGAAACGATTGCGAATATAAAGCGAAACTAGTACTTTTAGATTGTGAAACATAATATTATGAATCATATGTGAAATATAACCTTAACTTACGGTTTTCCTATATAAACACATTTGTTATCGAGTCAATTTATCTCACATATGGATACATTTACCAATAAACTGCTTCCTTTACAACACATTTACTATTTATATCCTATCTATTCACTATATAAATCATATTGTTCTACTCCTACCTACCTTATGGATCCATCAACGGAGCTAAAGGTCATCTATCGACGTTGTGAGGAACTTTTCGTTCTAATATACGGAATCGGATGTTGTTATGTTATGAATGGAAGTACTTCCATTGAACCAATTTGCATAAATGTTACTATAAGACCACCATGAAACATCCCATTTTAAGGTGGAAGGCCTTATGCCTAAGCGCCCGTAAAGGCGTTTGACCCTATGTGTCTGACACTCAACAAACAAAACATATCTATTTTATTAAAGTACACTGGATAATCTTAGCATTGAAATAATAATAATAATAATAATAATAATAATAATAATAATAATAATAAATCATAGTTTTATCAATTTGCGACAAAAGTGAGTCAAGTTTAAAATAAGTGTCAGCTTAAGTCACATGAAAGCAAGTTTCCCTATTGAAATGCGACCTTCCGAAACAATATAGTCTGTTTTAAAACGTATGCAACAAATGGCAGAAAAAAAATCGTTAAATGTATTCAAGACAACATACATCATTAACATCTACATTCAAAACAAAACAAAAAATAATTTTTCACTATCATATCGGGTTAAAACAACAAACAAAATACATTTGTATTGTATCAAATATCAATGAATTTAAGCTCCCGCTTCATATTTGGTTTAGATCACTTCGCTAAATAATATCTTGGGATGGTAAAGGACCACGAAAATATCCGTTAAAATTTTACATACAGGGATTTTCTAGAGTAGCATTGCTCACCTACTCATTTTCTTATTATAAGTTTGGGTAATTTTAAGTAATCTCTTAACAAAAAAGGGCATTTGGTCTAGTGGTATGATTCTCGCTTTGGGTGCGAGAGGTCCCGAGTTCGATTCTCGGAATGCCCCAATTTTATTTTTATATTATTTTTAAGTGCCACTATTTTGTTTAATTTGATATTCTACCAAGTCAACTCCAGACTTTGGAAACAGATCTACTATACTAAAGTGATATTATATAGCCGAACCATGTGCTTGCAGATCTAGAGATTATGTCGGTAAATTCAACTAATGGGTGCTTCTATTAATGAGTAGAAAATCATAAGACAACACAACTCCATTACCGGAATAAACAAAAGTAGCTTCAATGTTTTTGCCAAGACTCTTAGGAACCAAGATGATATGGCTGCATTAGAGATTATATTACCAAACCTACAGATGAGATCAACAACAGATGATAGTATGATTGTCACTGAAAATGCCCTTCACATCACAACTTACATTTCTCACTATTTTCTTACAAGTGTTTTCAGAAGTTTCAAGTTCAATCTTAAAAATAAAAAGGGACATACACATTAAAGACGTTTGGGCATATGGGAGAGATGCTAGGCATTTCGGTCATGGAAATGCACCAAGTATATCAATCTTTTCAAAATAATATATCACATCTAACCATGGTGCTGGGCATTCATGTCAAAATCAGTAAAAGTCTGTATGCAATATTTCAGTATGATAAATTAGATATTAATGTATACGAGCTTTAATCATAAAAACCAGTACATGAAGTTGATCGTTGCCAAGATTCTTAGTATGATAAGTGTTGAGAATGTGATGTATCAGATCACAAATTACACGCTATCATTAAATCTACTAAACACACGTATACATATACATTGATGCATAAACATGTGGTCTCAGTATAATAATTCTTTGTACGTGTTGCCTCATCAGTCATCACTATCTTCTCTCAAGTAATCTCAATTGTTTCAAAATTTCATAACTAAAAGAAGAAAAGTATTAACTATGTGTCCTTATCACACACAGATGCAACTTCCCGTTGTTAAAGCTTAGGAGACCTATATATCTTATCAGTTGACGTGTTTTTAGTGCTTTCTATTCTAAGCTATGCATATCCTGATGTTCCTAAGTTGTTCGAATTAAGCAATTAAAGACTTTGGCGGCTTTTGGAAGAGGTGATAGGCTGCCATTTGATGTGATCACGTCTGTACATCCGAAAAATTGAGCTTGGATCATGAAATTGAACCAAGTAGTTCAGTCCTTTCACTATTACGTATCATATTTAAGCATGTGCTGGGAACTCGTATCAATATAAGTAGAAGTATCTGCACAGGGTACGCAATATTGTGTATATTTAAGCTTATATATGGACTTATGAGCTAATTTGACTCGGCTTATATTGCATAAGCATTTAAGCCCAAGAATAAGCTTAAAGAAAGACTTTACAAAGATCACATAATCAAATTCAGACCAGAGGCACTAAACACTTTTTGTTCACACGTAGTAGCCTCAAACTCCAGAGGAGTTGAAAATAGTGATATCGCACTAGAAAAAGAAAAAGAAAAAAAAAAGTAGGCAAAATCAAATTGTGCACTTCATGAAGTTAACAACTGAAGCTGTCAAGTCATGATTCAACCAGAATGATAGGAAATAAAAAGAGACATGTGAAACAAGTGGGCATTTGGTCTAGTGGTATGATTCTCGCTTTGGGTGCGAGAGGTCCCGAGTTCGATTCTCGGAATGCCCCGTTTTTGTCTATTTTATGTATTTTTTTAATGTGTCGCTATTTCTTTAATTGGATATTCTACCAAGTCAACTGCAGATTTTGGAAACAAAGCTACTACCTAAAGTGATGGTATAATATACCCAAGCATGTGATGCAGAGCCAAAAATATCATGTCAACAAATTCAACTAATGGGCGCTTCTACTAATATGCAGAATTTTTATAAGACGGCCAGCTTAATTACCAGAATAACCAAGATGGTGAAAAGATGAAACCCGCATGGCTGCATTACCACAATAACTGATTAAAATAGATCAACACGCTACCAAACCTACAGATCAAATCAACAGCAGAAGATAGTATGATTATTGCTGAGAATACGCTATTTTCAGATAACAAGTTACACACGATCATTGAAACTACGATACATATCTTTACATATACATTCATACATAAACATGTGGTCAATATAGTAATTCTCTATATGTGTTGCTTTTCAGACTATCTTCTCAAGTATTTCCAAAAGTTTCAAATTCAATCTCAAAACTAATAAAAGACATAAATATTCGGCATTTGTCCTTATTACAGACATAAGGAGATTTATAGTGTTTATGTTAGGGAGACCTAAGGTGATTAACTTCCAAAGATCATGCATCTCAACCGAAGTTTTTATTCTTAAGCATTGTGTTCTATACTCCTATGCCACCCATATCCTGATGTTCCCAAGGTTGTTCAAAGTAGCATTCAAAGACATTTGACTTATGGGAAAGGCGATGGGTTTACATTTCACTTAATCATATATGACAAGCGAAAGAGTGTCTGGGTCATGGAAATGAGCCAAGTAGACAAGCAGTTCACTCTGTTCAAAATAATATATCATATTCAACCATGGTACTGGGCAGAGGGCACTGATTTCATTATAAGAAAAGATATCTGAACAGGTTGTGCAATATTTCAGTATAATGGATGAAATATGTATGTCTACGAGCTTTGCATATATCAAAAGCAAACTTTACACAGCAGACGCTAAACACTTATTTTCTGCACACTTAGTAGCCTCAATCTCCAGTATGTTTAAAGTAGTGATATTGCACCAGAAGAATAAATAGAAAACTGGATTAGCTATAGGCAGAAGCACATTGAATTCCCTGATGTAACAGGCTTTAAACAGTTGTACACTTCATGAAGATACCAACCAAGTTGTATATTCGTGTTTCAACCATGGTGATAAGAAAAACAAATAGAGACAAGTAGCAAGTGGGCATTTGGTCTAGTGGTATGATTCTCGCTTTGGGTGCGAGAGGTCCCGAGTTCGATTCTCGGAATGCCCCATTTTTTAAAAATTACCAATCATTTTACAAAACTTTTTAAGGTCCACTATTTTGTTTAATTGGTATTCTACTATTAATATAAAATAAAGTCAACTAAAGGATTCTGAAAACCACCTACTTATTTTAGTAATATTATATGACACAAACATGTGCTTATAGATCCGGAAAAAAAGTCTTAAGTAAATTCAGTTCTCATGGGTACTTTTACTAATGTGCAGAAATCGTGAGAACTTGAAATTCATAAAAAGCGTATGTAACTTCATTACCAGATTTGCAAATTTAGATTACAATCCCTTGTCAAGAATTTGTAAGAAGATGCCAACCACATTACCAGAATAAGCAGAATCATATACCAACACGTCATTCAGTTACCAAACCTGCATTTCTGATCAAATTTAGAACAAAATAAAAATTCTTGTTGAAAATGCAAATTCTCTGGATTTCATGCTACATAGTATTGTATCCCTAATGCTTGAACTACTATACATGTATTTATAATACTTTCATAAATAGAGTAATAAACATGTGTTCGATCTATTTAATCCTTATAAATGTTGTCTATGTGCGTCAAAATGCACATCTAACGCTAAAAAAATATGTCAAATGTATATTAAAATAGGTAAAGTTTGTAATTAGCAACTGAATCGAATATAAAGCCATAGAATGTTGGTGTGAGTCATGAATTTTACCATCACCTAGGTAAGACTTTTAGTCAGGGCTAAAATATATTCTAACAGTATAAATGTCATTAGACTGGTTAACACACATAAGGTGATTAGGAGCTTAACAGTCATCAAAGTGTTGTCTGCAGTTTGGGTTCTAATTTATTCATTTCCTGATGGTTCCAAAGCTATTCAAATTAACTCTGCACTCAAAGAGCTTGTGATTGAGTGAGTAACAAAGACGAGGGTTTGGGTCTTAGAACTTTGGATCGAGTGACTGATTCATTCCAAGACAACTGACTTAACTGACTCAAGTGGTGGTTCATGTGTAGTTTATAACAGCCTTTCCAGCATGGCTTTTTGTTGAGGCAACAATACTCAAGTGGAGCCTAAAGCATAACTGTCAGGATACATTAGTTTCTCAAGATGTAAGTTATACTGAAGTGGTATATAGGCATTATAGACTAATCAAGAAAGTGTAAATCCATGACCCTAATCGCTGTGTTTCTTGTCCAGCACGAAATACAAGCTTGGCTAGACACCAGGGCCCAGGCACCAGGAAACTCTTCCTTCACACAAGTAGCCTAGAATGTATGTAAGAAAAATATAGGGATAGTGTACCAAAAATATTTAAAAAATAAATAAATAAATAAATAAATAAATAAATAAAAAATAAAAAAACTAAACTGAAAAACTGAAAAACTATAGGCAGAAGAATATTCACTGGTATCACAGGATTTAAACAGTTAGATCATGAAAACAAAATGAATAATCTAATGTCAGCAAACTCATGTTTTTAACATGCTTATCAAGAATATAAACAGACAGACGAAGCAAGTGGGCATTTGGTCTAGTGGTATGATTCTCGCTTTGGGTGCGAGAGGTCCCGAGTTCGATTCTCGGAATGCCCCATTTGTTATATTAAACATAGATTAATAATTTTGTATATTTTTTTAAGTGCCACTATTTTGTATAATTTGATATTTGACATAGTCAACTCCAGACTTTGGAAATAGATCTACCAACTAAAGTGATATTATATACCCCAAACATGTGTTGTAGATCTAAAAATATCATGTCAATAAACTCAACTAATGGGTCCTACTAATATACAGAAATCATAATACGATACATCTCCATTACCAGAATTAATGACTGACCTCGATGTTCTTTGCAACGACTCTTAAGATCCAAGATGGTGAAAAGATGAAACCTGCATTACCAGAATAACTGATCCTAAAAAACAAAACATGAAGGTGATTATATTACTAAACCTTAGAACAGATTAACAACAAAAGATAGTATAATTATTGCTGAAAATTTACGACTCTCAGATCACAAGTTACACTATCTATGAAACTACTATACATATATTTACGTACACATTAAACATGCTATCAATATGATAATTCTCCTTTTTTTTTTTTTTTTTTTTTTTTTAAATGTCTCTAAGTCAATCTCAAACTAAAAATAAAAGAGATACATATTTTACAAACATGTCATTATTAGAGACATAAGGAACAGCTCACTGTCAATGTGTTAGGATGACCTCAGGTGATTTACTTCTAAGGATCTTCGATCCCAACCAAAGTGTTCTTTATTGCAGTGTATTCTATGTTTCACATATCCTGATGTTACCAAGGTTGTTCAGATTAGCTTCTAAAACTTACGGCTTACGGGAAAAGCTATAAGCTACCATTTGATAACATTTGCACAACCAAGAAAGGCGTTTGAATAATTGAAATGAACCAGGTAGTTCAATTTTTTCAAGATAATATATCATAATCGTATTTACCCATGGTACTGGGGACAGGGCACTCATGTCATTATTAGTAGAAGTATCTGCACAGGGCATGCCGGCATGCAATAGTTCAGTATAATAAATCAGATATGTATGTCTACGAGCTTTGCAAATATATAAGAAAATTTTACACAATAGGTAATTAACACGTTTTTCTACACAGTTAGTAACCTCAATATGCATTAAATTTATAGAAGTGATATCAGACCAGGAGAATAAGCAGATAATAGGCAGAAGCGCATTGAATTCATGAAGATAACAAATGAAGCTGTCAAGTAATGTTTCAACCATCGTGATAAAAAATACAAACACACAAATAAAGCAAGTGGGCATTTGGTCTAGTGGTATGATTCTCGCTTTGGGTGCGAGAGGTCCCGAGTTCGATTCTCGGAATGCCCCATTCTTTTTTCTAAACCATTTTAAATTAATTTTTTTTAGGTTCCACGATTTTTGCTGAAAATGCATTATTCTCAGATCACAAGTTACACACTATCTATGAAACTAATATACATATATTTACATATAGATTATACAGAAGTTCAATATAATAATTCTACATATGTGTTGCCGCTTTACTATCTTCTCTCAAACGTGGTCAAAAGTCTCAAAGTCAATCTCAAACTAAAAATAAAAGAGATAAATATTTTATATGTGTCATTATTGCAGACATAAGGAACAGTTTATTGTTAATGTGATAGGAAGACCTAAGGTGATTTACTTTACTGCAGTGTATTTTTATGTTTCACATATCCTGATGTTCTCACGGTTGTTCAAAAGCATTCAAAAACTTTTGGCTTAAGGGAGAAGCAATAGGCTACCATTTTATGTGATCACATTTGCACAACCAAAAAGGCATTTGAGTCATGGAAATGAACCAAGTAGTTCAATCTTTTTAAGATAAAATATCATATTTACCGATGGTGCTGGGCACAGGGCACTCATGTCTTTATTAGTAGAAGTATATGCACAGGGTATACAATATTTCAGTATAATAAATCAGATATGTATGTCTACGAGCTTTGCAAATATCACATAAGAAACACATAAGAAAATTTTACACGATAGGAACCTAAACACTTTTTTCTACACAGTTAGTAGCCTCAATATATAGCAGTGATATCAACTTAGGAACTTTGAAGATTGCAAGCCTTTTAACTCATAAATTGGGTTTCACCTCAAAAATGAGTAACACATGAATTCTTGTACATATCACAAAAGAACTTGATCATTCAAATAAAAAAATTATCAATTTTACTCAATAAATATTACCCAAAAGCCCCAAATCATGCATGAGCCCTAATATGCAAATTCAACATATAGCTCAATTAATCATTCATACATTATGAAGATGATGTTAATCTAATAAACTCTTTTAATTACTTGATAATCTACAATCAATTGATATTGAATCTCCATCTAAGTTCTTACTCATAACCATCACATAAGCACGTAAGAATTAACACTTTTGCTAGTTCTCAATCATCAAACCACCAAGAATCATCAAAATCCCTTCTTTAAATTCGTCACACAAACAAGCACACTCTTACATCTTTCTAGAAAATGGAAGAAACTCTGTGTCCCAAGTGTCTGATTATAAGGATATTTACACAAATAGTCCCTATACTTTAATTTTGTGACACTTTGTATCCCAAGTCCATAAGTTATATCATTTCTATACCTTTGACTTGTATATTTGACCCTCCATTTTGACTTTCAACGCTAACCAATCACATTTTATCTACCCATACACTTTCAAACATGCATTATAAAATATTCCAGTCAAACTATATAATCGGTTTTGGGGTGTAACATTTGTTACGAATAACATTCATGTAGCTATGCATTCTTCTAGACCTCAAAGTGGAGTATATGGGTTGATCGTATTCACTGCCAAAAGGTTCACAAGTAACTCCATTCCAGTGCTCTCAACCTTTATTTGATGATATATGACAAACACCCGTAGCGAATACAAATCGTAAGACTAATGTCAAACATGTGTTATTTCTTACACAATAAAGTGACACAATATTTGATCGTAAGGCTAATGTCAAGCAGTGATATTGCACCAGAAGAATAAACAGTTGTGCACTTCATGAAGATACCAACGAAGTTGTATATTCGTGTTTCAACCATGATGATAAGAAAAACAAATAGAGATAAGTAACAATTGGGCATTTGGTCTAGTGGTATGATTCTCGCTTTGGGTGCGAGAGGTCCCGAGTTCGATTCTCGGAATGCCCCATTTTTTTTATTAAGCAAGATTGATAATTCTATATATTGTTTTAAGTGCCACTATTTTGTATAATTTGATAATTGACAAAGTCAACTCCAAACTTTGTAAATATATCTACCAACTAAAGTGATATTATATACCCCAAACATGTGTTGCAGATCTAACAATATCATGTCGATAAACTCAACTAATGGGTCCTTCTACTAATATACAGAAATCATAATACGATACATCCTCCATTACCAGAATAAATGACTGACATCGATGTTCTTTGCAACGACTTTTAAGATCCAAGATGGTGAAAAGATGAAATCTGCATTACCAGAATAACTGGTCCTAAAAACCAGAACATGAAGGTGATTATATTACCAAGCCTGTAGAACTGATCAACAGCAAAAGATAGTATCATTATTGCTGAAAATGTACGACTCTCAGATAACAAGTTACACACTATCTATGAAACTACTACACATATATTTACGTATACATTAAACATGCGATCAATATGATAATTCTCCATTTTTTTGCCTCTTCACCATTTTTTCTCAAGCATGGTAAATGTCTAAGTCAATCTCAAACTAAAAATAAAAGAGATAAATATTTTACAAATGTGTCATTATTAGAGACATAAGGAACAGCTCATTGTCAATGTGTTAGGATGACCTAAGGTGATTTACTTCCAAGGATCTTCGATCCCAACCAAAGTGTTCTTTATTGCAGTGTAATAGTGTATTCTATGTTTCACATATCCTGATGTTCCCAAGGTTGTTCAAATTAGCATCTAAAAACTTACGGCTTACGGGAAAAGCTATAGGCTACCATTTGATGTGATCGCATTTGCACAACCAAAAAAGGCGTTTGAGTCATGGAAATGAACCAAGTAGTTCAATCTTTTCATGATAATATATCATATTCACCCATGGTAGTGGGCACAGGGCACTCATGTCATTATTAGTAGAAGTATCTGCCCAGGGCATGCCGGCATGCAATATTTCAGTATAATAAATCAGATATGTATAATGTATGTCTTCGAGCTTTGCAAAGATCATATAAGAAAATTTTACACAATAGGTACTTAACACTTTTTTCTACACAGTTAGTAACCTCAATATGCATTAAATTTATAGCAGTGATATCAGTCCAGGAGAATAGGCAGATAATAAGCAGAAGCGCATTGAATTCATGAAGATAACAAATGAAGCTGTCAAGTAATGTTTCAACCATTGTGGTAACAAATACAAATAGACAAATAAAGCAAGTGGGCATTTGGTCTAGTGGTATGATTCTCGCTTTGGGTGCGAGAGGTCCCGAGTTCGATTCTCGGAATGCCCCAAGTCCTTTTTCCTCTTTTTTTTTGAGACCATCTTCAATTAATTTTTGTAGGTCCCACGATTTTGTCTTAATCTGAAATTTACTAAAGTCAACTCAAGGCTTTGGAAACAGATCATCTACCCACTTTTGTCACATTATAGGACACAAACATGTGCTTGTGATCTGAGATGATTCTATCAGTAAGTTTCATTCATGAGCAGATCACTTTTACTAATATGCAGAAATAATAAGTGGATGTGACTTGATAACAAGCATATGAATCTTCATTACTAAATAAAGCTAATGTGACTTCACTATCCTTTCTCAAGTTGGTGAAAAGATGCAATCGCATTACCTTAAAAAAAGTAATCATAAACCAACTTGTTAAGCTAAATCGATTGCCAACCCTGACAAACAGATCAAAACAAAAGACAGCATGCTTCTTGTTGATAATTCACCTGGTTTATAAGGTATCATGCATAAGTAAACATGTGTTTAATATATTCAATCATCTATGAGTGTTTCGTCTCTGCTATTCTTTAGTATTTAACATATGTGCCGTAAATAATAGTCTAATAGCAAGTCAGAGTTTACATAAAATCATGGAATGCAGGACTGAATCCATAAATAGACCATAACCAAGATGCAGGCTTTTTATCAGAGCTAAACGTTACATGTGATGTGACAACATTATAAGATTGATCCTTTCATACCAACCACCAAGGTCTGAAAGTTCCCAGAAAAAAATCTAAACATGTGATGATATGTTTGTTTAGAGCAACTAGCAAAATACTTTCAGGTCCTTGTGTAAAACAACATATCAGTATAACAATTAGCACAATGTCCTAGTGTAAAGCACCAGCAATACTTCATCTTTTAACAATAACAGCATAATTAAAAAGGGCATTTGGTCTAGTGGTATGATGTTCCAAGTTCGATTCTCGGAGTTCCCCCTTCTTTAAATAAGAAATATATCATTTTATATCATCACATTGAACTGCTTATATTTTGTATAATTGGATATTCTACTTCTGATATGAGACCATTAAAAAAAAAATACTTCTAATATGAGAAAGTCAACTCAAGACAATGGGTAAAAATTCTTGCTAATAAAATGTAATATTATAGGCCACAAACATATGCTTTTAGATCTCAAATGATTTTCACAGTAAATAACTAATGGATGATGCTTATGTTAATATGCAGAAATCATGAGAAGATGCAACTTGATGACAAGCAGCACATGAAGCTTCATTACCAAATTAAAAAAATTTAACAACACTATTATTTGCCAATATACGCAGAAACCATGTTGGTGAAAAGAGGCAACTGCATTACCAGAAGAAGCAATCATACAGCAACACGCCAAGGTAATTTATTACCAAACGTACAAAAAGGGGCCAAAGTGCAAAGACAGTATGATTTCTGGATATGTTACACACTATCATCTAGACTAAGAATTTACTAATAAGTTCATAGGTAAACAGGGTCAATATAGTCAATAATCTGCAAGTGTTGCAACTTCACTATCTTCTCTCAAGTGTTATCAAAAGTTGGTCAAATGCAACCTTAAAAATCAAAAATAGACAAATTATAATTACAGTATGTGTCATTTTTAATAGCAAACTGAGTTGACATAAAAAAACATGGAATGCAGGTCTGTTTCTATAAATCTGTCATCACCAAGATACAAGTTTCTTATCAGGGGTGGACTTAATAACTAAAAAATGTGTAGTATGAGGTTATTTAATAGTGTAAAACACCAGCAATACTTCATGTATAAACAACAGGGCATTTGGTCTAGTGGTATGATTCTCGCTTTGGGTGCGAGAGGTCCCGAGTTCGATTCTCGGAATGCCCCAAGTCCTTTTTCCTCTTTTTTTTTTTTTTTTTTTTTTTTAAAAAAAAAAAAAATCTGCATCATTTCTAGTTTTCATTCTCTAAAACTTATAACCCTGTCATGGTAACAAAAAATCAAACATACTTTTGACCTGTTATAACAATTTGCCCACATCTACTGTCTTTACCAGGATTATTCTTTCTTTTAGGCTGTATATCCAACACGATGTCAGACCCTGCTCCATATATTACAATCAAAAACACCCAACTACGGCGTATCCAAAGGTGTATCCTGATGGTCTCAAGGCTGGCCATATTTGCTTCCGTGAGAATTGTGTAGGATTACATAAAAGAGTAAGTATGTGTACCATTTACACAAAAAGTTTGTATGTCAGGTGATGAGGTGATCAAAACACGCTAGCATGATTTGGAGATTAGTAAAGTAGCTGCCCAGAAGGCCAGAAGAAACATTATCAGAAATAGATTGTTTGCTTTATGAACGTTGCAAATGCCACACAAGGCAAGCTTATCCAAATTCGAGGTTGAAGCATCTCAAACTCACCGGTCTCACATCTTAGATTAATTAATAGAGATGTATCTACCAAGAATAAGCAAAATTTCACTATAAAAGCAAAGAATATGTTTTCATATGAACTTTTTAGAAGGTCCAATTTGCAAAATTTAAGTACAGGCACCAGACATTTTTTACATCAAACATATTAGCCTCAAACAGTTGTAAGTTAGATGCAGTGACATAAGTATAAAACTATAAGCACAAAAACTATAGGCACAAGCACATTAATTAACTGCTGGCACATGACTCAAACAATTGCATACATCAGAAAGATAAGGAATAAAATATGTTAACACATGTTCCAACCATAGTAATAAGGAATACATGCAGAGACATGAAGAAAGTGGGCATTTGGTCTAGTGGTATGATTCTCGCTTTGGGTGCGAGAGGTCCCGAGTTCGATTCTCGGAATGCCCCATACTTTTTATACATTCACTCATTTTATACAAAATTTTTTTGCTGTCACTGTTTTGTTTAAACTGATATTATTATCTTTTTTAGGGTAACCATGGTTTCCATTCGTTTGGCCGTTTGGCCGACTAATCCACGGGGTTTGAACCCACCACCACAAATAAATTTACCTACTATTATCAACTCGTGATTATTTGTAACAAATCTACCTAATATAATTATATTATATGCCACATACATGTGCTTGTGGATCTGATTTTTTTTTTTTTTTTTTTTTTTTTTTTTGTCAATATGCAGATGTCGTGAGAAGATGAAACTTCATGACAAGCATATGTAACTTCATTGCCAGATTAAGCAACTGTTAGGTCATTATCTTTACCATAAATTATAGGCACCAAATTTCTGAATAGATGCAACTGCATTACCATAATAAGCAGTTGTGACAAACACATCAAGGTAATTCTACTACCAAACCTGCATAATATATCAAAAGCTGAGTATAGTGCATGAATCTTGCTGAGAATGCACGATTTCTAGATTACAAGTTAAACACTATCATTTAGACTTCTACCAAACATGTAGTATCAACAGATACCTTCATAAACAAGCATGTCTTTAATGTATTCAATCCACTATAAGGGTTTCCGCTTTGCTATCGTCTCTTACATGTTTTCAATAGTTGATTCAAATGCAGTCTCATTTAACATACGTGCCAGAATAAAAGCAAATCAAGGGGTTTGCATACAAGTAGGCAATTACACCAAGACAGTTTCTTTTTCAAGACTACACATTATATGTAACAATATAAGAGTGATCTCTTTGAACCAGGCTCCATGTTACTTGAAACAAAAGCCAAACATATGATGATATTTTCTTTTGTAACAACTAGAGAAAAGGAAAAGATTTCCCAAGTCCTTTGTAACCTAAGTGTGTCAGCATCACAACTATCACTTATCACTATGCCCAAAAGATGTAAACCTCATAAGTTTAAAAGAGCTAAAAATGCCTTCATGTCAAACAGAATACACATAAATACAAACATGAAGGTAGTAACAAAAAGGGCATTTGGTCTAGTGGTATGATTCTCGCTTTGGGTGCGAGAGGTCCCGAGTTCGATTCTCGGAATGCCCCATTTTAACTAAGGCAACTTGTTTTATAAAATTATTGAAATTCCAATTATAACATAAATTCAAGTCAACCGAAGACTTTTCATAACAGATTGAATTAAATAGTGACATTACATGCCAAAAGCACATGCTTATAAATACAACTTAACCGCACATTGTTCTCGACAAGTCTGCCAAAAAAAACTTAAAAGGAGCATATTTTTCATAGTTGAGTGGATTACTATCAGTGTTCAAAAAGCATATAATAATGGTAAGAAAGGCTTGCAGTGCTACATACTTAATTGAAATTGATGTATCCATAACAGATTACTTCCACAAATTATAGACTTTAGAATAGATTTACCTTCATCATCATGGGCATTTGCTCTAGATGTATGATTCTTGGTTTAAAAAATCCTAAGAGTACTCAACCTCAAGCCTCTGCATTTAAAGATCATGAATGTGTCAATGCTCTATGTGGTAGTTTTCATATTTAGACTAGAAAATCATTAAGTCCTCTTGGAATTATTCACATCATATATTGTAAATCTGATAAATTTTCAGTCTTAATGCTATATCATCGCAGCAATGTCATATTAAGGTTTCAAAGAGAAGGCCAACACACTATATGAATTATCTAAACTGAATAAGAATGAAATATTTAATAAGCTGCATAGAATAAGTTGTCTGAATAAAGTCATCACTCAGTTGAACAAGGCTAGTTCAAAACTAGAAACAGGTAAACTAATTATATTCTACACTCTTAGGGTATGAGAGACGATTGAATTAACTACTGAATCATAGTTATTTACTTCTATATATCGAAAAGGAAGTGAGCCAAAGTCAGCTCATTTAATGACAGTATTTATTTAAAACATTTTATAAGGCTCTGAAGATCCTTATCAAAATTTACTGCTTTGGAAGGCACTTTATTGTATACAGACTACATAAAGGCTCTAAATTACCAACTACCTGCACCAAGTAATAAATACATATACAATTAAGAATGAAGATATAAACAAGTGGGCATTTGGTCTAGTGGTATGATTCTCGCTTAGGGTGCGAGAGGTCCCGAGTTCAATTCTCGGAATGCCCCCAACTAAAATTTTATTTTACATTCACTTTTCCTCTCTTCCAGCCACAACCAATCTAAACTTTTTTTTTTTTTTTTTTTTCCCCATTCCCTTAAATCTTAAAAATGATGGGTCAATACTCAGTAACCACAGCACTGTACTTCACTACCAGATATGAAAGGGTTTGTGCTGTCATGCTGAAATCTTAATCCTACTGGGATAAAGTGAAAAGACAAAATAAACTCCAAGTTGGAATTCTCAAGGAAATATTCTAAATATCCGTCAGTGCAGTTAATAGTTTTTCATCTATATAATGTCTTATGAAAGTCTCAAAGTGATGGTCATTCCTCTTCTGAATTAATAAGTGGCTGAGATATTACTTTCAATAGGATCTATGTTGTTATTGGATGGTTGTGCAGCAATTCATCTGACCAACAGTCATCTCCGTTACTGCACCCCCAAAAACCATAATGGAAGACTTCAGACCCGGGTGCTGGCAGGAAAAAGGGACTGCACCACTGCTGAAAGTGGTGTTACGCATCCCCTTGCCAAAGCAAAAACCTCAGGAATTTCAAACCATAAGGTGAAAATTTGTGGTGGGCTCAAAATTTGGTCTATTTACTTAAAAATAAAATAACAATTCATAGCATGTAAAATTGTAAAACAGGTCTAAAGTGAGAGATAGTCTGGTTGCAAGAGTACAAGAGGAGTAGGTGAGACACACGGATTCAATTTTGTTAATAGTCGCACCATACTGGGCACACAATGTATGAATGTAACTAGTCATGAAGTAAGAGAAAAACCCCGTATGCATACAAAATTCATCCAGATTTTCAATTGTTGTATATTAGTTCCATGTAGTACATAGGAAGATATTCACAGTATAAATTCATCTGGGCATTTGGTCTAGTGGTATGATTCTCGCTTTGGGTGCGAGAGGTCCCGAGTTCGATTCTCGGAATGCCCCACCTACATTTTGAGAGTCTGCACAGCTAATTTTGACTTTTCCATACCAAGATATTATTTTAAATCATCATGTGTCAAATAATTATCTTTTAAGCATTTTAGTAATCATATAATTCTAGATCTGACAAGGTCCTTCGCCACTTGTACCTACTCTATTATAGCAGTAGTCATTGTCATAAAGCTGGCAAGCAGAAAGAAAACCGCCACTTAATTTTGGATTATCAGATACAAATATTCTAAGTACAAAATGACATGACGGGATCATCAAAGGCCACTGGTCTAGTAATACCATCCTCGTTAGACAGATCCAACAAACGATGAAACCACATCACAAGCATTTGTGTACCAGTCAAGCTTGTATTTGGTCGTCCAGTTCTTCCTGTGGACTAAGGGGAGGTTTGGTGCATCCGCCTTTTGATAATAACGGGAGGCTTTATACAGTAACTTACATAGAGCATACATTTGGATATCTTAGAATATAGTCATATACCTTCTCATTAGAACACTTTTGGAATTACTCAAGTACTCTTTAGCTTTCAGTTGTAGTAAATGGTTATTTCCATCAAGCAAATCATATACATAGTCCTAGTGGAGACCCGTAAGATGACAACTGGGAAGTTGTTGGTGGTAATATCCTAACTTATAGTGCAGGACGTCGTTGGAATTCCTCACTTGAAGCTACCAAATCTATAGGAAACACTAACTACCCTAAGTGAACCTAAAAAGTCCTTGTGTTCATAAGGGTGAATTCACGTAATTTACTTTTTCATATTTACCGAAATACATAACATACTTTATTAACATACTGTCACAGTATCGCTAAAATACTTTCAAATACTTGTCAATAACGCTAATTTACCTATCACCTAATTTCAAACATCTCCCCAAAGTCACTATCACTTCATTATTCTGGATAAATTTAAACAGTTTGAATCAAAAGCAAAAACCTAACAGTTGTCAAGGTGTGTCCCCGATTCACACAAAAACCCTAATATATAAAAAATAACAATAATGCGATTACTGGACTAGTATCAAACATATAGCTATAGATAAATTAATTAAATTGATAGAAGTAATTCTAACCTTTATAGTCGATAACAAAAGGCTTATTCTGCAAATAGCTCGTTTTGTTGCGGAGTTGATAACAAAAGGCTAATTGGAATAATATTTTTTTCAGTTATTGATGAAATGAATTTTATTGGAATTGCCGTGGCAAAATGAAATGATTTTGTTGGAATTATCGCGGCAAAATGAAAATATTTATTGGAATTGTCGCGGCAATATAGAAAAGGTTAAAAAGGTGAAAAGTAATTAAAAAAAAATGTTTGCGTTTGCCGGGAGTCGAACCCGGGTCTATTGCTTGGAAGGCAATTATCCTAACCGTTGGACTACAAACGCTTGCATGTTTTACATTTGTTCTACGTTTAGATCATCGAGGAACTCCGACCCTCTCTCTCATTTTCAATTGACGTTTCCTCAAGTGATAGCCCGTATTTTATTTAGAGCTGGCAAATCGTGTCTTAACAGGTTTTGAGCGTGCGAATAACATAAGTTTCAAACATGAAAACGACTTGTTTAACACTTGGTTTGGGTGGTTTGATTATGACAGATATACGTTTTATGTATCAAAAAAGTTAAATATTAAATCCTAGAATACTAAAAACAATTATTTTAAAAATTAAAAAATTTGCATGGTACATTTTTTCCCTTAACAGGTCCTAACATGTACCCAATTTGCCAGCTCTAATTTTATTTCCCTGACTTGGTCAACACTTGACGTTGAACTAATACATAGTGTAAGCTATTTGATTTCATTAAATAGCTCGAATCAAAAGAAGTTATTTTGATTTGAGTTACCGGATCAAATCCAATAGCTCACAAATGCCCAACTTAAGTCAAGTAAGTGGAAAGAATCCTTACCCGATACATATTTACTTGAAGTCTTCATTCGCATGTCAATTAGATATTTGAGGTGTCGCTCTAGGTGTTATAGTGATAAAAGTCTTATAACTATCACTATTAAGATACGAGATGTTTCAAGGTTGGTTGTTTTTTTTTTTTTTTTTTTTTTTTTTTAACCATGATATACGACCTTCTGACCGACTAATTCACGGGGTTTGAAACCACCGCCACACAAACTCAGACTAGGTAAAGTACTCCCTTTTAGAAGGTTAGCGTGGCACTTAAGGTTGTTTGCACCTACCAGGAATTGAACTTGAGACCTCACACATTTTAGAGGTCTCAAGTTTAATTCATGCTAAGTGAAAACGACTCGAAAATGGTCACATCAACCTAACAAGGGTTTTGCCTGATTTGATTTTATGTGGCAATGTATTCAAACCCCGTGCATTGGTCATTCAAAATTTTGGAAACCATAATTATCTAAAAAGAACTAGACATTTTCGATAAGAAATACCACCATAATTATTGCCTTAATGGATTGATATAAAACAAACTTAGGTTTTAATCAAGAGTAAACTGCAAAAAAATGTCCATAAATGTTGTCAAAATTGAAAAAGTTGTCCTCAAACAAAAAAAATGCAAATATTGTCCCTAAAGTTTCAACTTTATGCGAGTTGTGTCCTTCCCGTGTTACTGTAGTTGCAATTTTAGTTTTTGGGCTAATGCTCGTTAACTTTTTCACGTTAGTGGCGTGTGAAATTGCTATTTTACCCTCATCTTCATCCCATAATTACTTCTTTTCTTTTATTTCTTTTTTGTATTTGCAATTAATGCCCCTCCATCACTACCACAATCCTCCATTATTCAACATCACCACCACCCTCAACCACCACATAACCACCACCATCATAATACATTTCTACTGATTCCAAACCCACTATTGATTCCACACTAGTTGTGAATTTTGAGCATAACCAAGATGATGAAATTGTTGATAATCAAATGGGTACCAATCAAAATTTGATCTTTTGTGAAGTATCAGTTCTATGAAATTTGCTCGTGTTAATCAAAATTCGAGCTTTTGTTGATAATCAACTGGTCATTTGGTCAATATGGAACAGAAGTCTTTAGGTTCGCTGATTGAGCCTAAATGGTCAACCTAAATTAACCAAGTGAATAGTCAACATAATCAAACAGCTTAGGCTCAATCTCCGCAGAATACAGTGTTTCCCCGAGTCGTTATGTCCCGACGAGATTGAAATGGTGTTTAGAAACGTTTGTGGGAATGAGTGGTACTGAGGACAGTAACCAATAAAGATTTGGAATTGATTATACTACTGATTACTTGGTATTTAAGCAAATGAAACAATATTAACAATTACGGAATCACATATATGAACAAACGTAAACAAATTAAAATCAGACACGATTGCGTGCTGAGAAAAAGGTGAGTTTTAAGCAAATATAAACTACAGGGGGTGAAAATGAAACTTTTACAAACTTAATATTAAAAGAAAAATATTTTTTTGATTATTTTATTATTTATTATTAATTAAAAACTAATTTAACTTATTTAATAATTAATAAAAACTATTTTAAATCTACTTTTTAATTACTAATAATACCTAAATGACTTACAAAATTATGAGAAAATTTATAAATCTAATTAACCATCACATGAATCCTGAAAAATTATAAAAAGTTTATAACAATTATTTTTAAACTATTTTACTAATTGTTATCTTAATTATTAATTAATTACCACTTAAACTAATTAAATTATAAAAAATAGAAGATGAATAGTAAAAATTAAGAGAAAATTCCTAAAATTATTTTATAACATATAAAAGCTAGGAAAAATATAAAAACTAGGTATTACTTGATAAAAACTAATTATGTTATTTAATACTTAAATATTAATTAATAATTAATAAAACTAATATTAAATCTAATAAGTACTAAATGATAATATAAAATTCTGGAAAAATTACTAAAAATACTTTAATATAAAAGAAAATTAAGAAAAATATAAAAATGCAAATTACTTAATAAAGAGCTAAAAAGGGAAATTAAAAAGATAAATTATATTAAATAGAAACTATCACTTAATATTATTTTGGATTTTTCTGGTTTTTGTTTTGGAAATATATTTAACTACTAAAAATAAGAAACGTTTGTGAAGACAACTTTTTTCTAGCTTAAAAATAAGCCAAATGGACACCAAAATGCTTATACCGTTAACTTTTGTTGACTTTAGAAGGAAATAAGCTTATGTGGGGTCCACAGGGGTGGATTATGCTATAAACATCTTACTTGGACTGATATGAACCCAAAACAACAAAATAACACCACTGATAAGCAAATAAGCACTCCAATAAGCACTTTGAAACCTTGGCTCAACACAGAAATGGGACAGAATACAAGAGGGATTCTAGGTGGGTCCCAGGGGTCTTGAGCTCAAAAGCTTGGTACAAATAGAAAGGTGGCCAGCTTGTGAGTCCAAAGAACCAAGGGGGAGGCTATGGGGCCCACTGTGGTGTCTTGTGGGACCCACCAAAGGTGAGACAGTAGGTGGTGCTGCTGGTGCAGCAGGGGCCTGCAGCCCTGTTTGGGGGGTGTGGGGCCCACAAGAAAAATCACAAAAGTATCTGATTGTGGGATTCTAAATATTAGGTGGGGGGATTCAACATGTAAAAGTTTCAGGGCCTAAATCCTAACACAAAAATCAAAACAATTCCTTGAAAATCTGAGATTGTGCCTAGAAGTCAATTTTTGACTTTTTGAGTTTTTATGAAAGTATGACTTTGGTGAATTTCTACTGAATCCTAATGACTGATAATGATGTTATAAGTTGAAATGAGGCTAAATTAAGCTTCTAACACTATTTATACAACTAATGGTGAGATTGTGAACATAAGAATCTTAACAGTTAATGTAAACATGAGATTGAAACTTGCATTTTGACTTTTTTCTACATGACCTATGTATTTTATGGTTTAAGTGGTCTAATATTACCTAATGGGAATTGACTAGACCTAAAACTTCCACTGAAACACTATCAAACCCAATGGAATCCCCTAAACCAAACAGTCCCAAACAGCCTAAAGGGGTCACTTTGAGGGCTTATGGGGCCCACTAGAAAAAATCACAAAAATAAGCACTTGGGTGGATTCTAAGGATTAGGTGGGAGACATCAATTGGTAAAAAGCTCAAGTCCTGAATCCTTACACAAAAATCACAACAATTCATCCAAATTTTGGATTTTTGCACATGTATGCAACTTTGACTTTTTCTATTAACTTGAAACTTTGACTTATATGAACTTGTTTTGATTCCTACTGATTGAATTGGTTATATTAGACTAAGATGAAACTGAATTAAGCTATAACAACTAATATAACACTGATTTGAATGCTTAATAGGTTTGAAATTCCAAAAGTTAACAGGTTTGGTGAGATGGAAAGCTAATTTGACTTTTTTACCAACTAACTACTTATTTTATGCTTACATTAACCCTAACACACCTAATGCAATCTACCCATGTCAATTGAGCAGCAAAACAACAACAAGAACATGTGATATAAACCTGATCCAAACACCCCTTATGTAAGTGATAATGAGATTTTTAATGCCAAAGACTGTTGTAACTTAACACACTGATTTCATAAGGTTGTATGATGAAGCAATAAGGTCATTTAAGTTCAAAAACATCAACAACATTAGCCTAATACATGAATCAAGATTATGCTACTTTTGACAGTTAAATGTGAAATCTGAGTATCCAAATAATCCAAGGAACAAACACGGTATTTTACGTAATAATAATACTAACAAGTACCAAATAAACACAATTACACAGGAAATGAACACTGATTAATAGGTTCTACAGTAAAATGCTAATAAACTAAAAAAATGCTTACAACATGGATTTTAGCCGGAAACACAGAACCAAGGATCTCTGTCACACACTCACACCCTATGGCTTCCCATGAAGCAACTAAACCCAAGGCATTCCAAAATTCCCTTGCTCAATGCATCAATATTCTTCACATGTAATTTTTGATTTTTCATTGATTTTAGTGATTTTTGATTATTTTTAGTAATCTAACTAGAAACTGTTTTAGAAGCTTAGAAAGCTTATGAACACTGATGAATGAGCTTATAAAAACTTAATGGAACACTGGTAACCACAATTAACAAAATTCAAGTAAAATTGTCAATTCTACTTAAATATGCTAATTCTGAAATTAACAAAAGAAGGTTTGAAATTAAAGGTAAATAAAATTAAGAGTACATTGAAATTAATGATTACAAGCTTCTTAACTAAGAATTACAACCTGGAAATGAAATTACACTAAGACAACCTAAACTAAAACTAAGCTACCACTAACTACTCTCCCTCCTGGCTTCTTTCTCTTTATATAGGGTTCTTGTGGGTCCTCTGGTCAAATCCCACTTGCAATCTTGGCTACTGGCTTGGTCTGAATCAATCTGAGCCGTTTAATGATTTTTTTGGCGGGAAATAGGATATGGTGCAATTGGATAGTGAGGGTAGCCATAGGGGGTGGCATTAAATGTACTTGGGAAGTGTGATTGGAATGGATAAGGGTGTGGTGGCTAGGCAAGTGGTGGTGAAACCACCCTGGTTTCATGGATGCAGGGGTGAGAGTGGAGGTGAACAGTGTTGGCGGTTTTGGGAGGTTTGACTGGGGTCAAACCAGGGTAATATTATAAGGGTGTGGGCTGGGTTTGTTATTTGGGCCAAAGGGATTTGCTGGATCAGGTATTGGTTTGTGTTGTGTTTGTTTGTGGATTTGGACTTTAATAACTTGGACCTATTTGGTTGTAATAACTAATAACACAAGGACCAAAAATGTATATCCTGAAAATTGAGGGGCTGGAAATGTAATTCATCCAAACTTCTTAAAGGGTCCTTTCATGCCAAGTATAAATAGTATAAGGACCATAATTCCCTTTTTCCACTTTTGAACACCCAGGGACCAAATCTGCCAACTTTGTAAACTCCAGGGACCAAACATGTAATTTCACCAAACTTTTCACCCAAGGACCATTCCTGCCAAAGATTACTAGCACAAGGACCAAAATTGATTTTTTTCAAAGTTTTTTAAATCCCAGGGACCATTTTTGTCAATTTGGCAAAGTGCATGGACTAAACTTGTATTTTTATGAAACTTCACACCAAAGGACTAAATATGTTTATTTGTGATTTTAAAAGGACCTTTGGTGAATTTTCTTTCAAAATAAATGCTCAGGGACTAGATTTGACAAGTTTTGAAAGTTGAGGGACTGAAACTGCCAATTATGAAAATTTTGTTCATTTTTAATCTGTTTTTAATCATTTTGCATCTAAAACATATAAAACACAATCTTGTGATATTTTTAGTATTTTGATGCATATTTGAGTGTTTTGGATGTTTTGGCACTTCAGATGAGACAAAAATGATGAGTATTTACACACTCATCATTCGCTGTTGGCACTGTCCAATGGACCATTGAGGCTTCGCTAGCAAAGGCTGGTCTTACCCATTTAGATATCGATTGGCTACTGCTCCATCAGGTATAAATCATATTATTTCATGGGTCCAAACTATGCTACTTGTGACGTGTTAGTCTTTCTTTTAGAGGTGGTAAACTTATAGGCCCGGGCCAGTTTGGTAACATCCCAAATTGGACCGGCTCGAGTTTGGTTGACACGTTTGAGACGTTTAAAAAATTGGTGTGTCAAGCATGATTACAAACTTATAGTGCACTTTGGGCAAGTTTTGACACATTTGACCCATTTCCTTTAAGCTAATTTTTTATATGTTTGAACATAACCCGAGTGACCGGGTTGACCCGTTATTGCAAGGCTGACCTTAACCACTTTTTACCATTGTAGAATAAATCCCAGCAGATACTTGAATCTAGAAGTTTATAAACGTAATTCCTCATATGAGAGGCATTTATTTTATTTTACCTGCAGGCGAACCAAAGGATCATTAATGGAGTAGCAACAAGATTAGAAGTCCCAAAGGATAGAGTGATATCGAATCTAGCAAACTATGGAAACACGAGTGCAACTTCTATCACATTACCATTAGACGAAGATGTTAGAAGCAGTAAAGTCAAACAAGGTCAAACCATAGCAACTGCGGGATTTGGTGCCTGTTTTACATGGGGTTCTGTTATCTTGAGATGGGGTTAGAGTTGTGTTGTTAACCATTGTTTTGTATACTTGAGTTATTTGGTGAGAGTGGGAATGAAAGAAGGTGTGTACATTGTTTACAAATCTCATCAATTTTTATTTGTATGTTTCATAATCTTCTTAAATTTGAACTACCAGATACAATAATAATATTTCATTCTTTTTCTTGCTAGCATCTATCTTACAAAATGTTATCTCTTTGACGATAGAAATCCAACGATTTAGTTTCTAATGATGTCTTATTAACAAAGGGATTTACAGCGAATGTCACATGAGAAATCACCAATAAGTTCCGGACAATGTCAAGAAAATTATATTCGTATTAGGCAAGAAATTTCATACTGAGCATTTCAAATCTAACATTCGGATGATCAGAATATGCTATCTGCAACAATTATAGTCGTGTACAGAACATACATCTATAAAACTCAAGATGTAATATTGTTGAAAGGTGAAAACTTTCTAGGCATTCTAGTGGATCAGTAACATGATGAAGATAATCACATTAAATCACAAACAATAGTATATTAAATTCAAGATGATAGATCACTAAGACCTTCAAGACTAGCTTTAATCCTATGAATTGTACCTTCAACAGAAAATATCAAATATACCTGAATGCATGCTGGGGTAAAAGAAAAAGATACAGATCATGAATTTGATACAAATGGTTAAGTATGTGTAACAATTCGCATTTTCAGATTAATTACTATTCCCGGAAAATTTCACTATTCACTTTTACTATTCATTTTCCCCCGAAATTTCCCTGAAATTTGATTTTTGTTTCTTGGCCTCGAGTGATAAATCATTTCCATAGCAAATTAAAAGTTTGACACTCATCAGATTATTTTCGTAAAAGTTATTAAGGAATTACACGTTTTAGGGTAAAACGTCATTCAAAAATTCTACGCACAACGAAACTCGACCGCGTTAAGTGACCCCGCATCAGAAAAATGTTTAGTACTCTCATGATTAATTAGAGAATTAATCATGACTAAGAAAAATATGATCAAATAAACCTCGGCCGTGAGAAACAGGAATTTTCGTTTTTAAGCATTTTTACTTAGCCGTAACCTTAGCCTATACTTGCACCGTGTTTCTAAGACAATTTGAGTTTTCACATTTTTGGAATAAGTCAACATATTTTTCCCTCCTCCTTTGACCAAAAATCATTCCTTGATTTTATAAATCATTCCTTGATTTTTGGGCTTACGGTTTTAAGTTTAAAGACATTAAATACCAACCGACACTAGACAGAGCCCAACCTAGACATTATAAGCCATTTTAAGTCATTAGTATCCTATTAGAAAAGTTACATTTTACTTTTCTCAATTTTACGCAACTTTCGTACGTTTTACGTATTACGCGTTTTAGACCCGTGTTTCCAGTTTTAGCAGGGTTTGAGCACCCCAATAGAACCTACCACTCATTTTATATTTTATTATGGAGTATATTGATAAGTTCTAGCATATTTATAAGTTTCATATTTTTAGGATACCCGGTTTTACGTTTCGTGACTTAACAACTTACGGTTAGCATTTTACGGGTCCAAAACTAGTCACATAAGTAGGATAATACCATCAAAAGCCAACACTTCCTCCCCAAGTATTGTGAACCACCTCTAGGGGGGGAAAACAGCCCATGTGGCTTAATCTCATGACTCTAGCCCTAGGATTAGAACACATGTTGAACTTGGTCTCCAAGTTTAAGAAAAATATATAATACTTGCACCTCCTGATCCTAGCTTATATAAATACTCATTCATGACTTAGAAAACTCATTTTCCTTTCTTTCTTCATCACTAAAAACGCCACACCATTAATCCCTAGCACCATGATCCTTTGATCTTCAAACTACAAGTTACACTACAAAGTTCAAGATCTTAGTATTCTCTACCTAGTTCTTAAGTTTGTTTGGTGATTCCATGGTTGAATTAGGAGCTACACAAGGTGATTAGGGGTTGAAGTTAAATGGTTTTCACAAGGTCTATATCAAGGCTAGCAAGGGTTACAAGAGTTGTGGTGAAGGGTTTGCAAGCATAGGTTTAGTGTCCTAGTTTCATACTTGACTTCCTTTCTTTAGAAAGCCAAAAGTTGTAAGAAATCCTATTATACTTTCTTGCTCAATATCATTTTCATGCTTATTATGTTTCTTTCATGCTATATATGGTCTTTGTATTATGTTCATGATGTATAAAAACTAGTAAAACAAGTTATGGAAACTATATATTAACTTATGTTATTTAAACAAGTAAACTAGTAACTTTCTTGGAGAACCACGACCAAAATAGTATAACTATGATATGAACCACTTACATACTGTTAAAGAGGGGTTTGAAAGGAAAACATAGCAATTTGAATCACCTAAAACGAGTACACGAGTCAAAAGTTATGGCCATAAGAAGTTAGCGAAACCAAAACGCCGAAACTGCCAATACCCTACTGTTTGCATTCTGACCTCTTTGAAAGTGGCCCTTCTAGTCCAATTCATCAAAAAGTTAAAACACGAAAGTTGTCCGGAACGCCGTTTTCGTTCAGGATTAAAGAAGCTCGAGCCCTGAAAACGCTTTCCGAGTGATATTTTTCTTCAAATTCTTAACAGCCCATTTTTTAGACCAAAGTTACTATATAATGATTATAATTAGATGAGACCAAGAGGTCTAATGACCTAAAGCCAAGACCACAACCATGGCTAAAGCCAAGGTTGAGTCTCAAGACCATGGTAACAATGACCAAGGTCACGGCTAAAGACCATATAACTTTTAAAGATCAAAACTTATATATATATATATATATATATATATATATATATATATATATATATATATATATATATATGTGTGTGTGTGTGTGTGTGTTATCAAATACTACAATAGTAGGGAGCCTCATGTGAGGAGTTCATTAAGTAAGCCGTCGAGATGAGTTGTGGATTTACGAATTAAAGTGTCCTGGCTCCTCGAACGTTTACTCCATGACTTCTGAATTATGTTGGCCCGAACGGTAGTAAGAGATATACAAACTATACATGTTTCATAAACCATTTATATTCAAAGACTTACACTATATACTAAGTACTACATCATGAACATTATGCAAGACATATATAGGCAATTCTTCGTATTCTTAGACGTTACTCCAAACCTAAGTCGCAACGTTCTATTATAGGCTGCTCTTAGAGACTTTCGCGATTCGACTACCACTTTCATTTCTCGTTGCTTAAGCTTAAGGTGAGTCATAGCCCCTACTCTTTTCATACTTGTTTTAACTCTTTGGGGGAGATACATGCTCAACTACTCGCTTACTTGTACAAATACTCAAAACGTTTATACTTGACTGTGATATACTTGATTGCATACATACATGACTGTGTTATACATAATTGTGTTATTCTATTTAGTGGCTAGTAGTTGTCTTTGGGAATTGGCTCCCAGTTGTCTTTGGGAATTGGCTCCCAAGTGAGGTCTTCGGAGATGAAGTAGAGACTCACTACTAATTGCTTAATTGTTTTGATGAACTTATACATGTCTTATTCATACTATATATTTAGCAGTGGGTTGTGAACACACAGGTTACAAGTCTCTTATGGCGGGACTTGCAACTGAGTGGATTCACGATGCCTTTGCTGTGTGATCATTTTTATAGGCTTTATTTGTTAAACAAACTCTATGAACTCACCAACCATTGTGTTGACACTTTAGCATGTTTATCTCAGGTTAGTAAGGCGATAGCTAGTGCGTGGAACTTAGAGTCAAGCTGCATATTCTGAAGACTTACGCTTTTATCATTTACCATTCAAAATATTTTGTATACATTTATGTATCATACTTTGGAATCTCATGTTTGTAACTTTGAATTCATTAATCGAATGGTAACTTTTCAAAACGTCTCATTTAGAGTTCGTTTTCTATAACTTGTACTTTGTATTATGAAGTAGCACCCCCAGTGACACAGTCTTCCGCTGCGGTATTTTGGGGGTGTTACAGATTGGTATCAGAGACTTGGTTATAGAGAACTAGGTTGCATTTAGTGCCTAGACTATAACTGCTATATACGTTAAGACTCTCCTCTTTATTTGCCTTACACACACTACATACACATACGCTTTTTGGTAGTTGTTGGTTTAGTTCCACGCTGTTAGATGATGTGACTTTAGTATTATAAGGAACCCTAGAGATTTGCCGAGTCATTAAAAACATGGAGCTCAGTAATAACTAATTATTTAACTTGATCTTGTGACAGTTCTTGTTTGATGAGATACAAGATTTGAGTTAAATAATATTATTGCTTAGCTTTAGGGATTTGATGACTTGATTATCTTACTATCGGCCTCAGAAGGCGGATTTTGTGTCGGAAATTCCTAAGTAGGATGATTTAGAATCTCCTTATTTAAATGGATTGGGACGCCTCTTCATTTAAATAAAGAAATTGTAAATCACCGAACCATAAGTTTATGATCCCTTACTTACATAAATTTGGACGCTTCTTTATGTAAGTAATGAGTTATAAATAAGTGGGCTTAATTGTATCCGATATGACTCCTTAACCAGAACCTTAGACGAATCAGAGTAATCACCACTATATTAGAGATCCTGAATTCTCTTAGACACACCGTAAGTAGTTAACATCAACTGAACTTCGGGACGAAGTTCTCCTTAAGGGGTGGAGACTGTAACAATTCGCATTTTTAGATTAATTACTATTCTCGGAAAATTTCACTATTCACTTTTACTATTCATTTTTTCCCGATATTTTTCCGAAATTTGATTTTTGTTTCTTGGCCTCAAGTGATAAATCATTTCCATAGCAAATTAAAAGTTTGACACTCATCAGATTATTTTCGTAAAAGTTATTAAGGAATTACACGTTTTAGGGTAAAATGTCATTCAAAAATTCTACGCACAACGAAACTCAACCGCGCTAAGTGACCCCGCATCAGAAAAATGTTTAGTACTCTCATGATTAATTAGAGAATTAATCATGACTAAGAAAAATATGACCAAATAAACATCGGCCGTGAGAAACAGGAATTTTCGTTTTTAAGTATTTTTACTTAGCCGTAACCTTAGCCTATACCTGCACCGTGTTTCTAAGACAATTTGAGTTTTCACATTTTTGGAATAAGTCAACATATTTTTCCCTCCTCCTTTGACCAAAAATCATTCCTTGATTTTATAAATCATTCATTGATTTTTGGGCTTACGGTTTTAAGTTTAAAGACATTAAATACCAACCGACACTAGACAGAGCCCAGCCTAGACATTATAAGCCATTTTAAGTCATTAGTATCCTATTAGAAAAGTTACATTTTACTTTTCTCAATTTTACGCAACTTTTGTACGTTTTACGTATTACGCGTTTTAGACCCGTGTTTCCAGTTTTAGCAGGGTTTGAGCACCCCAATAGAACCTACCACTCATTTTATATTTTATTATGGAGTATATTGATAAGTTCTAGCATATTTATAAGTTTCATATTTTTAGGATACCCGGTTTTACGTTTCATGACTTAACAACTTACGGTTAGCATTTTACGGGTCCAAAACTAGTCACATAAGTAGGATAATACCATCAAAAGCCAACACTTCCTCCCCAAGTATTGTGAACCACCTCTAGGGGGGGGGGGAAATCAGCCCATGTGGCTTAATCTCATGACTCTAGCCCTAGGATTAGAACACATGTTGAACTTGGTCTCCAAGTTTAAGAAAAATATATAATACTTGCACCTCCTCATCCTAGCTTATATAAATACTCATTCATGACTTAGAAAACTCATTTTCCTTTCTTTCTTCATCACTAAAAACGCCACACCATTAATCCCTAGCACCATGATCCTTTGATCTTCAAACTACAAGTTACACTACAAAGTTCAAGGTCTTAGTATTCTCTACCTAGTTCTTAAGTTTGTTTGGTGATTCCATGGTTGAATTAGGAGCTACACAAGGTGATTAGGGGCTGAAGTTAAATGGTTTTCACAAGGTCTATATCAAGGCTAGCAAGGGTTAAAAGAGTTGTGGTGAAGGGTTTGCAAGCATAGGTTTAGTGTCCTAGTTTCATACTTGACTTCCTTTCTTTAGAAAGCCAAAAGTTGTAAGAAATCCTATTACACTTTCTTGCTCAATACCATTTTCATGCTTATTATGTTTCTTTCATGCTATATATGGTCTTTGTATTATGTTCATGATGTATAAAAACTAGTAAAACAAGTTATGGAAACTATATATTAACTTATGTTATTTAAACAAGTAAACTAGTAACTTTCTTGGAGAACCACGACCAAAATAGTATAACTATGATATGAAACACTTACATACTGTTAAAGAGGGTTTTTAAAGGAAAACATAGCAATTTGAATCACCTAAAACGAGTACACGAGTCAAAAGTTATGGCCATAAGAAGTTAGCGAAACCAAAACGCCGAAACTGCCAATACCCTACTGTTTGCATTCTGACCTCTTTGAAAGTGGCCCTTCTGGTCCGATTCATCAAAAAGTTAAAACACGAAATTTGTCCGGAACGCTGTTTTCGTTCAGGTACAAAGAAGCTCGAGCCCTGAAAACGCTTTCCGAGTGATATTTTTCTTCAAATTCTTAACAGCCCATTTTTTAGACCAAAGTTACTATATAATGATTATAATTAGATGAGACCAAGAGGTCTAATGACCTAAAGCCAAGACCACAACCATGGCTAAAGCCAAGGTTGAGTCTCAAGACCATGGTAACAATGACCAAGGTCACGGCAAAGCCACGGCTAAAGACCATATAACTTTTAAAGATCAAAACTTATATATATATATGTTATCAAATACTACAATAGTAGGGAGCCTCATGTGAGGAGTTCATTAAGTAAGCCGTCGAGATGAGTTGTGGATTTATGAATTAAAGTGTCCTGGCTCCTCGAACGTTTACTCCATGACTTCTGAATTATGCCGGCCAGAACGGTAGTAAGAGATATACAAACTATACATGTTTCATAAACCATTTATATTCAAAGACTTACACTATATACTAAGTACTACATCATGAACATTATGCAAGACATATATAGGCAATTCTTCGTATTCTTAGACGTTACTCCAAACCTAAGTCGCAACGTTCTATTATAGGCTGCTCTTAGAGACTTTCGCGATTCGACTACCACTTTCATTTCTCATTTCTTAAGCTTAAGGTGAGTCATAACCCCTACTCTTTTCATACTTGTTTTAACTCTTTGGGGGAGATACATGCTCAACTACTCGCTTACTTGTACAAATACTCAAAACGTTTATACTTGACTGTGATATACTTGATTGCATACATACATGACTGTGTTATACTTAATTGCGTTATTCTATTTAGTGGCTAGTAGTTGTCTTTGGGAATTGGCTCCCAGTTGTCTTTGGGAATTGGCTCCCAAGTGAGGTCTTCGGAGATGAAGTAGAGACTCACTACTAATTGCTTAATTGTTTTGATGAACTTATACATGTCTTATTCATACTATATATTTAGCAGTGGGTTGTGAACACACAGGTTACAAGTCTCTTATGGCGGGACTTGCAACTGAGTGGATTCACGATGCCTTTGTTGTGTGATCATTTTTATAGGCTTTATTTGTTAAACAAACTCTATGAACTCACCAACCATTGTGTTGACACTTTAGCATGTTTATCTCAGGTTAGTAAGGCGATAGCTAGTGCGTGGAACTTAGAGTCAAGCTGCATATTCTGAAGACTTACGCTTTTATCATTTACCATTCAAAACATTTTGTATACATTTATGTATCATATTTTGGAATCTCATGTTTGTAACTTTGAATTCATTAATCGAATGGTAACTTTTCAAAACGTCTCATTTAGAGTTCGTTTTCTATAACTTGTACTTTGTATTATGAAGTAGCACCAGTGACACAGTCTTCCGCTGCAGTATTTTGGGGGTGTTACAGTATGCGGGTTCCCACCATACCAGTCAGTTTTTTCATGTATAAAAATGAATGAAACATTACTTTTTACGTTCGTTGTTCGCACTATGCCACAGACCATTGAGGCGCCCTTTGCAAAGGCTTATCTTACCCATTTAGATATCGATTGTTTACTGCCCCATTATGTACCAAAATATGTCATTGGTCTCGCACAAATGCTACTTGTGTGTCTTTCTTTCTTTATTTATTTATTTCTTTCAGAGTTGCAAAAATTGTAGGGTCGGGCTGTTGGGTAACATGTCAAAAAGGGTCAGACTGAGTTGGGTTGACGCATTATTTTTCTTTCAAAAGAGATGGGGTTGATAGTATGACAGATTCTATCGAATGCTTTTAGATAATTAGTGTGTCAAGCTACTTGAACATTACCTAAATGACTAAATCGACCCATCTATAAGTTACATATTTATAATACATTGTAGGCGAATTTCTACCCATTTGACCCGTTTACTTTTAGCTAATTTTTAATATGTTTGGGCGTAACCTGAATGACTGAAACGACCTGTTCACAAGTTAATGGTCGAAATTCTCACCTAAACTTTCTTCGACTGTTGTAGGATAACTACAAACTGTAGTAATGGGTAATAATCTTACTTATTCATTCGTAGGGGTGTTCAAGTTATTTTACGTGCAGGCAAACCAAAGGATCATTGGTGGAGAAGGCAACAACATTAGAGTCCCAAAGGATAGAGTGATATGAATAAAGCGACATATTGAAACAGAATTTCTGATACCATTAACATTAGACCCATTACCATTAGACGAAGCCATTAGAAGTGACTATAGGCTTTGCTGCTGGTCTTACATGGGGTTCTGCTATCCTGAGATGGGGTTGGAGTTCTGTTTGTAACAATTGTTTTGTATCGTTATTTGGTGAGAGTAGGAAAGAAAGAAAGATGTCGTACATTGTTTCCAAAATCTAACATCTCATCAATTTTTGTTTGTATTTTTATCATGTTCTTTAATTGTAAACTACTAGATTCGTTATTAAGATTTCATTCTTTTTCTTCACTGCACATTTTTCATACAAAAAGGTTCTCTCTTTGATGATGAAACCCAAATGATTTAGTTTCTGTTATTGTCATGTTAACAAAAGGCAATACATGTAGACATGCAAGTAACACATATGGATATCTACCCGTTATGACTTCTGTTCCACATTGACCAAATGACCAGTTGATTATCAACAAAAGCTTGAATTTTGATTAACACGAATAAATTTCATAGAACTGATACTTCACAAAAGCTCGGATTTTGATTGGAACCCATTTGGTTATCAACAATTTCATCATATTGGCTATGCTCAAAATTCACAACTGGTGTGGAATCAATAGTGGGTTTGGAATCAATTGAAATGTATTATGATGGTGGTGGTTATGTGGTGGTTGAGGGTGGTGGTGATGTTGGATAATAGAGGATAGTGGTGGTGGTGGAGGTGGAGGTTGTGGTATTAATTGCAAATACAAAAAAGGTAACTGTGGGATGAAGATGAGGCTAAAATAGCTATTTCACACGCCACTAACATGAAAAAGTTAACGAGCGTTAGTCCAAAAACTAAAATTGTAACTACATTAACGCGGGAAGGACACAACTCGCAAAAAGTCAAAACGTTAGGGACAATATTTGCACTTTTTTTGTTTGAGGAAAAATTTCGCAATTTTGGCAACGTTTAGGGACATTTGTTGCACTTTACACTGTAATCAATGTAAACAAATTCAAAAATAATTTTTCGGCTCAAATTAGCGCCCAAAATGAGCATTGATATAAAGTACCAAAATACATACTTAAATGTCTAATCAACTTATAACTTGACACATTTCTTATTTTGTTTCTCTCTCATAATATTCACACATAGTCTTCACCATTGATCGTGACATGTTTTTCAATCTTGTTGTCATGCATACTTTTAAGCTTGTCTTGTTGATGAGGCGAAATTTGTTACGCTTTTAGGGGGTCATTTAAGCCCTAACTTGTGTTTTTATGATCAAATACTACCTCAAATCGTTCATTTTGTCATTTTAGGTACTTTGGAGAAGAATTCTGGAAAACGAAGTATTTTGGACGTTTTTGGAGCATAAAGTGAAGAAAACGACAAAGTCAATAATCCAAGCTGGAAATAGTACCTGACGGCGTCAAAAGTCACAAGGTGACGCCTTCACATGTTGATCAAGAGGTGGATATTTGTTTTACACTTGACGCGCCAGAAAAGAATTTGGAGATTTACACGTGACGGCGTCACGTTATAAAATGTCAAGGCCTTCACGTATTATGTTAAAGAGAGATGCCCAGAGTGAAGTTGAACTAGACGGCGTCAGATGCGGATCTAAACAATCCGAGGAGTATTTTGGCGGCGACTTAACGGCGTAACGACCCAAAAGGTGACGCCGTCAGATTGTGAAATCTATATATAGTTTTGGATTTTTCATTCATTAAGAGAGGAACTTTTGTGCTAAAACCCTAAGTCGAATTTCAGACCTTTTTCAAGGGTTTCATACCCTTGTTTCATCCATGTTTAATTGAAGATAAGTTATCCTTTAATCATTCAATATGTCCATGTGTTATTTGATTATTTCTTATTATTGTCTTTATTTTAACATGCTAGCTTAGGTTATTTGTGTTTACTTAGATCTAATGAAACCTAGTTATTGATTGTTGATTGTTGGTTTGTCATTGATTGTTGTGGGTGATTGATTTTAGCGTTAGGCTTAAGAAAAGTGGCTAATCTCCTATACGGTAACTTGCTTGAACGTCTTAAGAAACGTAATCGGATGTGTACTACGGTTTTATTGGTTGTATTAAATGCATAAGTAACTATTAATGAGGCCATGATAGGATACTAAACGTGTCATCATAGGAAGAGATAGAAGCTTATAGAGTTGGGGAAGATTGTACACGGCCTCACGAATGGTATTAAGGAATGCAACCCTTCATCCACGCAATTGTGACAAATCAACTAATCAATAAAAGATAGCTAGGGAGTAGTGAAATCTAAGTAAATACGTTTTTCTCCATATAAGAAGTTCCTACCATTTTATTTTCTTTTTATTGTTTAAGTAGTTATTTGGGTTAGTTGACTAGCAACTAATTCCGCCCACTCTTCCAATACCCGAGATATTTTACTTGCTTTCCATAAAATATAAAAAATACAAAAAGAATCATCCCTCACCTGTAGACCTAGTTAGATTAGTTTCAATCCTAACGAACACTATTCCCTGTGGAGAATGATCAATCCCCCGTACTTGCCACTCACTATACTACATCGGTCAAGTACACTGCCTGGTGGGGATTGCAAGCTTCTCAAGGTCCCTTGAGAAATAAAACCTTTTGCAAGGTTGCATAACCACGCATCAAGTTTTTGTCGCCGTTGCCGAAGATCCATGGACTTCGTTCCGAAGAACCAAACCAACATCTCAAAAATTTTCTTAAAATCTTAGATTCCATAGACCTTGATGTTGAAACTCGAGAGATGGCCCGATTGCATCTCTTCCAGTTCTCTCTACGTGACCAAGCTAGTCAATGGCTTGAGCGTTTACCTTCGGGATCCATCACCTCTTGGGATGATCTCACCTCTCGTTTCCTTGCTCAATTTTTTCCACCGGGAAGAACCACCAAGTTTAGGAATGACATCTTGATGTTCCAACAACATCAAGGAGAAACCCTCTACGAAGCTTGGACTCGTTTCAAGGACTTACTCCAAAAAGTCTCTCATCATGGCATAGATATTTGGCTCCAAGTCCAAATCTTCTATGACCTTAACAATCTTTTCACAAGGCAAACCATTGACCAAGCGGCCGGTGGTAAGCTACGTGATCGGAGTGCGGAAGAATCATGGGAACTCATAGAAGATCTTGCTCTCTATGACAACGAATGTTGGAATGATCCCCGAGATTCGAACAAAAAGGTCAAGGCAATATCTTTGCCTTCGAATAATTCAAGCATTCCCAACCGTAGGATCATGGAACTTGAGGACCAAGTCAAGTTTCTCATCATCATGTACCGACGGAGCAGGGGATAAGTGGTACACTTTGAAGCCCGAGCCAAACACTTATGGTGATTCATACAACCCCTATTGGAAAAATCACCAAAACCTTAGGTGGAAACAAAACCAAAACAAGCCCCAAAACAATTCTTCCAATCCACCTAATCATTTTCAATCAAACGGTCCATCCTCAAATTGTACTTTCAACAACAATCCTTCCAACAACTATGGTAGTACCAACAATTTTGAAGGATTGATGTCCAATTTTTTGGCATCTCAAGAAGCTCGTTTGGCTAAGTTCGAGTCCGAATTCAAACAAAAGCAAATTGAGATGACAAGTAAAATTGACACCTTGTTGAAAGTTCTCAATAACCGAGAAATGGGAGCACTCCAAAGCGACACGGTTAAAAACTAGAAACTAAACGTTAACGCCATCTCTTTGGTTTCGTCTCCT
This sequence comes from Artemisia argyi, assembly GCA_030686995.1. Taxonomy (NCBI): domain Eukaryota; kingdom Viridiplantae; phylum Streptophyta; class Magnoliopsida; order Asterales; family Asteraceae; genus Artemisia; species Artemisia argyi. Next base: position 278,389,353 of record CM060708.1, read on the forward strand.
AGTTCTTGCCCACAATACTATTCGGTCAATGCTATGAGCACGTGTTTCAAGCAAACTCAAGTTCTTAAAAAAGACCAATATGATGAAACCACCAATAAAAAGTCATTCAACAAAGTAATTGAAACACCTCCTATTCAAAACCTTGACGATGAATTCAAGGAGCTCTACCTTGAATGTCTGGTTATTGATGTTTTAGCTCATGCTCCTTACTACATTGCCCTTTTGGAAAAATACGAGAAGAAGCTTAAATTAGGTGAAAAAGGAACCGCCTTCGTTCAAAACAAGTTACCCAAGAAATTAGCTGATGGGCATATTTGTTCTACCTTGCAAGATTGGAAACTCTGAGGCTTTTGACACGTTAGCCGATCTTGGGTCAAGCCTAAATCTACTTCCGTTGTCCCTTTACACCACTCTTAAGCCGGCTAAATTAGATGAGATGGAAGTAATCATAGGTCTTGCGGATAGAAATGTCGCATATCCGGTTAGGGTAGTAAAGGACGTATTAGTGCACATAGGAAGACTAACTATTTTAGCCGATTTCCACGTCCTCGATATGGTTAGTGACTCTACATGCCCTTTGCTAATAGGAAGAGGATTTCTAGCTACCGCAAGTGCGATGATTGATTGTAAGGAGTCTAAAATAGCGGTAGGGGAAGGTGAAACTTGGTCGGTTTACGATGTTAAGAAACACGCCTATGATACTAATGAGAAACCAACACCTCATTGGGTCAATATAAATAGGAGACCCTCTAGATACGGACCTTAGATTAATAGAGACTTCATAAGACCCCAACGCCCATTTTACCTTGAAGAGGAATTTGTGAACCGAACACATACGGTAGAACAACTCTTAGCTAGGGACACAGAATTGGACCCATTTGAAGATTCTCTAGTTTTTATAAAGATGATTGAATTCCTATGTGTCTTACCCATTAACCTAGGAATGAATAGGTGGAAAAAGCAAAGGTGATAAATGCAAGTGGAATTGGAATAAATCACCTAAGGAAGGAGATGGATCATGGCACATAAAAATGACACTATATGATCCAGATGGAGAGAAGTTTGAAAAGTCATACCGTACTAAGCGTACCGATAAGAAATTAAAACCTAAATTCGATCATAAAAGATGTCCTCGATGAGGATCTCACTCACATAGGATAGGGCATGACTTTGAGTATAGCTACAAGACTCGTTAATAAAGAAAAGCGCTTCTTGGGAGGTAACCCAAGCTTTATTTATTTGTTTGTTTGTGTGTTTATTTAATTTTATTTGCTTCCGTATGTATGTTTTATTTATATTGTTTATAGTTCATGTTTCAAATTAAAATTGTGAAAATGCTTTATTTTGTTTTTAACTTCGTCTTGATCACTTTTAAAGGTATTTTACAAAAGATAAGTGTAAGGGAAATCCAAATTGTTTTTAAGAACAAGTTGAACATGAACGACAATAATGTTAAATTAACATACATATTAGTATTTGTTTGAATCAAATGCTTGTATCGAGTCATAATGAATATTTTGCAGGAATTCCAGGAATTAAGGCATGTGTTTTTCTGGAAACAAAATATAAAATTTCTGTTAGATCAATCTGACGGCGTCAGGCATTTCAACCTAACGACGTCAGGGGTTAATTTTCTGAAAATTTTGCAAGTTTTGTTTTTCTGCCGGAATTGTAAAGTTTCGTAAAAAATCTTTAACTTTTAAACTCTAGGAATCTGCAAATATTCATTCCACAAGCATTATTTCTTTACTTTCTTTCTAGGATTTAATTTTATATAGAATTTACTGCCGATTTTACGCGAGGTTTTTCGTGTTTGCCTTCTCAGATTTAACAGGTTATATTGGACAAGAAGATGATTTACATTTCTGAAGAGAAGCTTTTCTATGTTCATTTTATTGGAGCAGTATCTAACCATGTTACCAAATTTTCAACACCAAGCGAATCAGGGGAGTAATTGTTTTATTTTTTCATTTTCTTTACTTTTACATTTTTTAATTGAACATTGGGGACAATGTTCGGCTTAAGTGTAAGGGGGGTAAATGAAGATACCTTAGAGATTACAATTGCGCTTGATTTTTGTTTGTTTAATAGTAAATGTGTAATAAAACTGAAAGAAATATTTGTTAGGGCAATTTTAGCACCAAATTTAATTTTTTTTGCAACATATAAGAGTGAAACTTTAGTCTTAATAAGCGTCTCATGGATAGGAGTTATATGACTCGCACAAAAACCGTACCACTCAAAATTTCCACCCCAAATATGTGAGGTTCGCCCCTAGATATTTAGGAAAAAGCATTTATCTTTAATGCTTGTGAGTGTACCGGTAGTACTTAGATTCTAGAACTCGCGTTAGTGATTCATCCCGATACCGCTAGTGAGACTACATTCGTATAGTTAGGATTTACTACATGATAAGAGGCATTAGGATAACCCTTGTTTTACACCTGTCATATAATTAGATTGGCTTCATTGGTCAAGTAATTCTCCCACACCTTTGCGATGTACTCATTTTTAGTACACGATACCCCTAGGACACCCCTCAGAGATAATCTTTTTTGTTTTTAACTTTAAGCATTTTACTTAAAGATAGAATTTGTTTACAATCCATCCCCAAATGTACACCCAAATCACCTTAGCCTTCCTTGTATGCACTCATCTTTAGTGCATTATTATTACATGTTTAAACCCTTAGTTAATTGCCTAATTGATTACATAGTTGCTAAGTCGAGTCATATCTTGTACATATTGTTTTGGGATGATTGGGACTCAAAGGTAAAGTACTAGTGTAATGGAGTAATGGGGAAGAGCATCAATTATTACCCCCATATGTGCTTAAATATTTTAAAGTACTCCAGGTGTTTTAATTATCTTGATTTGAGTTATTAGAATAGTTATATGTAAAGTATGTAAAAGTTCAAGTGTAAAGGGAATGTAAATTCCCTATGATGTATTATTTTGTATGGTAGGGCAAGATTGTATGCAGAAAAAAAAATAAAAATAAAAATAAAATAAAATCATGAAAAAAATGAAAAAAAAAGAAAAAGAAAGAGAAAAACATACGGACTACCATCCCGCTTCCTTTTATGTTAATTTTATGTTTTCATTAGTTTATGATTAGCTTAAGTTGAGTCGAGTCTTGGCTTAGCAACGCCGCATTGTACAAGTAATTGACCTAGATGATTAACTTGTCACCAGTAAAAATATCCTTTATCCAACAAACCGTGTTTATCATATCCCTACACCTAACGTTATAACCCTTTAAAAGACCTCTTTGATAGTTTATCCTAGGTGCTTACGCCAAAGTGGTGGAGGTTTTCGATCTTTTCCCAAGCCTATGGTAATCTATTTGCTATGACAAGTAGTGAGTGATATTTTTCCATTTTCATTTGTGATATATACATTTATAACACCCGAGAGATGAGAGTATCAAAACACTATTTGTGAGGTGCTAGTGTACGATTTTTGTGCTTGTTTTGATTAAGGTGGAACGATCATTTTTTGTAATTACTTTTATATTAATGTTAAATGACCCCTACCTTGTATTTTGATTAGAATAAAAGCTCTTTTGCTTGAGGACAAACAAATCTCAAGTGTAAGGGTATTTGATGAGGCGGAATTTGTTACGCTTTTAGGGGGTTTTTTAAGCCCTAACTTGTGTTTTTATGATCAAATACTACCTCAAATCGTTCCTTTTGTCATTTTAGGTACTTTGGAGAAGAATTCTGGAAAACAGAGCATTTTAGACGTTTTTGAAACATAAAGTGAAGAAAACGACAAAGTCAAGAATCCAAGTTGGAAACAGTACCCGACGGCGTCAAAAGTCACAAGGTGACGCCGTCACATGTTGATCAAGAGGTGGATATTTGTTTTACACTTGACGCGCCAGAAAAGAATTTGGAGATTTACACGTGTCGACGTCACGTTATAAAACGTCAAGGCCGTCAAGTATTATGTTAAAGAGAGACGCCAAGAGTGAAGTTGAAACAAACGGCTTCAGATGTGGATCTAAGCAATCCGAGGAGTATTTTGGCGGCGACTTGACGGCGTCACGACCTAAAACGTGACGCCGTCAGATTATGAAATCTATATATAGTTTTGGATTTTTCATTTATTAAAAGAGGAACTTTTGTGCTAAACCCCTAAGTCGAATTTCAGACCTTTTTCAAGGGTTTCATACCCTTGTTTCATTCATGTATAATTGAAGATAAGTTATCCTTTAATCATTCAATATGTCTATGTGTTGTTTGATTATTTCTTATTATTGTCTTTCTTTTAATATGCTAGCTTAGGTTATTTGTGTTTACTTAGATCTAGTGAAACCTAGTTATTTATTGTTGATTGTTGGTTTGTCATTGATTGTTGTGGGTGATTGATTTTAGCGTTAGGCTTAAGAAAACTAGATAATCTCCTATACGGTAAGTTGCTTGAACGTCTTAAGAAACGTAATCGGATGTGTACTACGGTTTTATTGGTTGTATTAAATGCATAAGTAACTATTAATGAGGCCATGATAGGATACTAAACGTGTCGTCATTGGAAGAGATAGAAGCTTATAGAGTTGGGGAAGATCGTACACGACCCCACGAATGGTATTAAGGAATGCTGAGACGTGGGAATTGCGCCCTCGCAACAGGTTTTACCTCTCAAGGGATCTCGAGAAGCTTACAACCCCCACCAGGCAGTGTACCTAATCGTTGTAGTATAGTATAGTGACAAGTACCGGGGGATTGATCGTTCAACTCAAGAATAGCGTCGCTAGGATTAGAAAGCCTACTAAACTAGGTCTAGAGGTGAGAGATGACTCTTTTTTAATTTTTAAATTTTATGAAAAGCAATTAAAATCTCGGGTTTTGAAGGAGTGGGGGGAATTAGTTGCTAGCCAACTAACCCAATTAATCTAAGATGCAATCAAAATAAAATAAAAGAAATGAAAATAAAACTATTATACTAATGTGGTTGAAACAATAATGATAAAATTCTTATTGCCTAGATCCATTTGTGACGCCGTTATGTGGAGAAATACTCTGGGCCGTCACTAGTATTTGGACCCTGACAGCCTTGGTGACGCCGTCAGGCCATAAGCTTGAAAACTCTCTGGGCCGTCACGTTATAAGTTCCACATCCACCTCTTTTGTCACTCTTGACGCTGTCACGTGTAAAAGCTTGACGTCGTCAGGTACTGTTCCATCAAGGAATTTTGAGAGTTAGCCGTTTTTTTCACTTTTATGCTCCAAAAACGTCTAAAATGCTTCCTTTTCCAGATTTCTCCTCAAAAGTACCTAAAATGACAAAAGGAACGATTTAGGGCAATATTTGATCAAATAATCTCGAATTCGGGCTTAAATGACCCCTTAAAAGCAGTACACTTTCGCCTCATCAAAGACCCTTACACTTGAGATTTGCTTGTCCTCAAGCAAATGCGCTTTTATTCTAATCAAAATACAAGTTGGGGGTCATTTAACACAAATATAAAAGTAATTACAACAAATAATCGTTCCGCTAAAAACCAAAAACAATAACGGAGGTCATATACTAGCACCTCACAAATAGTGTTTAGATACTCACATCTCTCGGGTGTAATAAAGTATATATCACAATAAGGAAATGGAAAACATCTCTCACTACCTGTCATAGCAAATAGATTACCATAGGCTTGGGAAAGGATCAAACCTCCACCACTTGGCGTAAGCACCTAGGATAAACTATCAAAGAGGTCTTTTAAAGGGTTATAACGTTAGGTGTAGGGATATGAAAAACACGGTTTTGTTGGATAAAAGCAATATTTACAGGTGGTGAGTTAATCATCTTGGTTAATTACATGTACAATATGGCGTTGCTAAGCCAAGACTCGACTCGACTTAAGCTAATAAATCAAAAATAACAAAAACATAAAACAAATATAGAATGAAACGGGATGGTAGTCCGTATGTTTTTCTCTTTTCTTTTTTCAATTTTTTTCCTTTTCTTAAATTTTTCATTTTTTTTTCAGCATACACTATTACCCTACCATCCAAAATAATACATCATAGAGAATGTACATTCCCCTTACACTTGAACTTTTACATACTTTACAATTAACTATTCTAATGACTCGAATCAAGATAATCAAAACACTTGGAGTACTTTTAAAGATTAATGCACATATGGGGGTAATATATGATGTTCTTCCCCATTACTTCATGTCACACCCCCAAAATACCTGAATGGCTGCGGAATGGAATACCTGGGGGTGACTGTCATAGCACCACAGTTACAGTTATATTGAACGACCTAAAGTGTCGTTTTGAAAATACATCGTTTGATTTACTCAAAATATTCAGAGTTATAAAACATAGGTCCCAAAAGAGTTAGAAAGTTTAAGTAAACAAGTTTAGTACAATCAAACGATAGTTCATAAGTGCATGAAATCCAAAAAGAGACGCGTCATCCTTGATTCTCAAAGAAATGACTCCATGCATGTCATGAGGCATATGTCTTAGTTACCTGAAAATACATTGCGAAAACGGTCAACAATAATGTTGGTGAATAATCATAGGTTTGTAAATTAAATCGTATGTACATAAGCCACAAGTATAAAGTAAACCGACAAAATGTCAAAATGCTACATTGGCTCTTAAGCTCATGACCCCGAAGCTAGACGTTACTTGGCCCCAAATGAGTGTTTACCAGACACACTAATGTATTAGACATGAAATGCATTCGTACCCGTTGGAGCAACCCAAACACGAATGGAGGAGTCACCCTCAATAGATCTATTCACTCACTCTCGCTTGTAGATTAATTAACGGTCCATGATAATAAAGGGGACTTGTCGTGACGTGGTAATAAGGCAACTTAAGCAATGTAAGGAATTTAATACTTTGGCATGTACAGAAAAATAAGTATGCAATGTATTCTCCCCCGTGGGATTTGAAATCAAATATGTAATTGAAAACGGGGCTATGAAAACTCACCTTAAGTGATAGTACGATGAGATGATATGATCGGGACAACAAGGCACGTACACTAGCCGCAACCTAAATGAATGAATATGATCTAATTTAGATCATGAAATGTTGTAATGAATAATCATGCACATGATACCTATACCACTCGTAACTTGAAAATACTTGTTATCGTCAAAGTAGGAAATTTCTGTACTTAGGAAAAATAAATCCAATAAGAAATATAGAAATTTGTCATAGTATATCGGATATAATATGTTAGTGTTATATTCCTCGTCTTGAAAACCTTAAGATATCGTCTAGTAGTCGCATAAATAAACCTTGGGTCGTACGTATTTCGTTAGTTAAAAATAAACTCCTTGAATAAGAAATCTATAAAATATGTCATTTAGTACGTAGTTATATTATTTTCTAGTAGTGACTAAATATATATATAGTTTTGATGATTTTAAAACGCGTATAACTTGGTCGTTTTAAGCTCATTTTCCTCGTTCTTTATATCCACGGATTCGTTTTAGTATGTACTAAGATATTTTTGATAGCTCGGCTCCTCTAGGTTACGTCTAACACCTCTATTTATCCGTCAAAAATTTTCAAACAGCATGCAGTTTTTCAGAAAATTAGTTTTCGTCACTTAACTTGCAAAAATCATAACTTCTTCGTTATAAGCTCGTTTTAATCCGTTCTTTCGCCCACGGCTTCGTTTTTGAAATTATTTTCTAAATCTTTGGTCAAAAATTACCCATCACCTACTGAGTTTCCCCTGTTTTGAAAATGGTGACAGTAGGTATTTCTATTGTTTCAAAAACCATTTCTAGGGTTCCAATCTAGTTCCAACTTCAACCAAACCACTTTCAATCATCACAAAACTAGTCTAATCCTACCATACATCTTCTTAGGGTGTCATGGGTTCCTAAACATCATAAATAAAGTGGATCTAACAAGGATCTAACTATAATCACTTTCTAGGGCTCAAAAGTTAGTTATGTTTAAAAATAAAGTGGTATAAATAGCATATGCATGTAGATCTAGCATATATAACATATGAAACTTGTAAAAGCTTGGTAAAATCATAAGTTTGAGTTTCTTACACTTACTTGAAGGATGAAAGAGATTTGAGGATGAAAACCTAAGTAAACCTTGAGTTTATCTTTCAAAACCCCAAAAGGAATACAAACTATACTTGCTAAATTACTTATTCTTGAAAATCAAATGGTTTCTCCTTGTTTCTTGATTTGTCCGAGCACAAGAGAAAGAGAGAAAAGAAAATGAGTTTGCTTGTAGATTTGGTACAAATGAGATGAAATGAATTATTGGAATGTATATATATATTTTATATAAAACTCTATGACACATTTAAGAGTTAGTAGAATTATTTCAAGTGTGTAAGAGTATTATCATGAGGGGGGGGGGGGGGGAATTGGAGGGGGGGGGGGAAGAAAGTGGGAATGTGTAAGATAGTTGGTGAGATTTTTGTATTATTATGTATATATTATTAGTTTTAGGGATACCGAGTACCGAGTTAACTAAAAATAAATTTTAACGGAGTTAACCGGGACATAATAAAGTCGTAAAAATTGTAAAAATATGTTGGGTATAAATATTGAGTGTTTAGATAATTATTATTTAATTTCTACGAAAACCGTCGTAATTTTAGTAAACTTATGATAATAATTAAATAAATTTCCGAAATACCGGGTAAATTAATATTATAATTTTTATATTATTAAAATGAATATAAAAATATATTGAGATCATAGTCGGGAGTGTCGGACGTGTTAGTCACATTATTGATCGCGTGTTAACGTTTATTTAAAAATAATTAAACGTAAAAGTTAATTATACCAAAAGTACTAATTTAAATATCCTACGAGTGGAATAGTATGCAAGTGCCATAATGATGATATGCAGACTATTTCTGGTCCGTATGAAATGTCCCAATGATAATGCATGAATTCGCTCCTGAACCAATACGGTTACGCGAATTTTGAATATCCGTAAACTAAGTTTACGATGAAATGAGTAATGCACATGAATAGTGGTTTTCTCTCGGAAATGAATAGTGTCATGTGAATTGTAAAATTTTTGAATGTTTCTCGGAATATCAAACTGACCTCAAAAGTGATGAATAGTAAAATGACGAATAGTAATTGGTGAATAGTAAGATGTTGAGGTTTGGAAAAATGACCTGAAATCGTGGGATGTGATAGTCGCCCACCCAAAAAGGAATTCAGTTCCTGAATTCAGCTAGTGCTGGACTCGGAAATTGGCTTGGTGAAAAGTTGTGGATACTTTAGTCGCATTTGGTCTTCTCGTTCCCAAGTAAACTCGGGTCCTCTTCGAGAATTCTAGCAAACTTTCACGATCGGAATTCGACTTTGCTTCAATTGTTTAACCTCGCGGTCCATAATTTCAACTGGTTCCTCCACAAAGTTAAGCTTGTCATCGAGATTTATTTCTTCTAATGGTATAATGGCAGACTCGTCCGAAAGACATTTCTTGAGGTTCGAGACATGAAACGTGTTGTGTACATTGCTGAGTTCTGACGGAAATTCAAGTTTATAAGCTACCGGACCAATCCTTTCCAGTATCTTAAATGGACCAATGTATCTCGGGTTCAACTTCCCGTGTTTTCCAAATCGTATCACGCCCTTCCAAGGCGAGACTTTCAACATGACTTTGTCTCCGACCTGAAATTCCAATGGTTTGCGTCGAACATCTGCGTAGCTTTTCTGTCGACTTCTAGAAGTTTCGAGTCTCTCTCGAATCTGAATTATCTTTTCTGTTGTTTCTTGTACCATCTCCGGGCCAGTACATTGTACATCACCGACTTCGGCCCAACAAACTGGAGATCGACACTTACGACCATAAAGTGCCTCGAATGGTGCTGCTTTAATGCTTGAATGGTAACTGTTGTTATAGGAAAACTCGATCAACGGCAAATGGTTAGCCCAACCATTTCCAAAGTCAATCACACATGCCCTAAGCATGTCCTCAAGTGTCTGAATAGTTCTCTCACTCTGACCATCGGTCTGAGGATGGTAAGCAGTGCTCATGTCTAACTTGGATCCAAAAGAATCTTGTAATGACCACCAAAAGTTTGAAGTAAAACGACTATCTCTGTCGGAAATGATGGAAACTGGTGCACCGTGTCTTGAGACTATTTCCTTGACGCAAAGTCTAGCAAGTTGTTCCATGGAATAAGTCTCTCTAATGGGTATGAAATGAGCTGATTTGGTAAGACGATCAACAATTACCCAAATAGCATCGTAACCTCCTGACGTCTTGGGAAGTTTAGTGACAAAGTCCATTGTAATACGTTCCCACTTCCATTGTGGAATCTCTGGTTGTTGAAGTAACCCTGACGGTTTCTGGTATTCGGCTTTCACTTTAGCATAAGTAAGGCATTTGCTGACGTACGTAGCTATTTCTGCTTTCATGTTCGGCCACCAATAAAGCTTTTTGAGATCCTGATACATCTTATCAGAACCTGGATGAATAGAGTACTTCGACTTGTGTGATTCATGCATAATCAATTCTCGTATCCCACCATAGAGTGGTATCCAACTTCGGTCCTTGAAGCATAACACTCCATCTGATCTCTTTACAAAGCCATTTTTGTTTTCTGGCATACCATAAAGTTTCTCATGTGGTCGATTTTCTTCTTTGAGAGCCTCAATCTGAGCTTCTAAAATTTTTGATGGTAATGGCGAAATGATTGTCATTCCCAATGACCTAACTCTCAAAGGTTTGAGTCGTTCTTTTTGGCTAAGTGCATATGCTACAACATTCGCTTTTCCTGGGTGATATCGGATTTCACAATCGGAATCACTCAATAATTCTAGCCAACGACGTTGTCTCATATTGAGTTCCTTCTGATCAAGTATATGCTGTAAGCTCTTGTGGTCGGTAAAAATTACGCACTTGGTACCATAAAGGTAGTGTCCCCAAATCTTGAGTGCAAAAACTACCGCACCCAACTCCAAATCGTGTGTAGTGTAATTCTTCTCGTGTGTCTTAAGCTGTCTAGATGCATAAGCTATCACCTTCTCGTTTTGCATTAGCACAGCTCCAAGTCCTTGATGCGAAGCATCGCAATATACCACAAAGTTCTTAATACCTTCTGGTAGTGACAAAATTGGTGCGCTACAAAGCTTTTGTTTTAATACCTGAAATGCGGACTCTTGTTTCTCTCCCCACTCGTACTTTTGATTCTTTTGTGTCAGCTTTGTCAACGACTTCGCTATCTTAGAAAATCCTTCAATAAACCTGTAATATCCTGCAAGTCCTAGGAATTGACGAATTTCCGTAGGAGACTTGGGCGTAGCCCAATCCTTAACTGCCTCGATCTTTGCTGGGTCGACTTGTAATCCTTGGCTATCAATGACATGGCTAAGAAATTGAACTCTTCGTATCCAAAAATCACACTTTGAAAATTTGGCATACAATTGCTCCTTCTTGAGTAGTTCCAGGATTGTTTTGAGATGTTCTTCGTGCTCTTCCTTACTGTTGGAATAAATCAAGATATCGTCAATGAATACGATCACAAACTTATCAAGATACGGTTTGCACACCCTATTCATGAGATCCATAAATACCGCAGGTGCGTTGGTTAATCCGAAAGGCATTACTTGAAACTCATAATGACCATAACATGTTCTGAATGCCGTCTTCGGGATATCCTCTTCCCGAACTCTAAGTTGATGGTAACCAGATCTTAAATCAATCTTGGAATAAAAACTAGAACCTTGTAACTGGTCGAACAAGTTGTCGATTCTGGGGAGTGGATAACGGTTCTTCACCGTTAACTTGTTCAGCTCACGATAGTCGATGCACATTCTGAAAGTTCCATCCTTCTTCTTCACAAACAAAACCGGCGCTCCCCAAGGCGAGGAACTCGGTCTAATGAATCCTTTGTCCAAAAGTTCTTGTAATTGATTTGACAACTCCTGCATTTCTGAAGGTGCAAGTCTATACGGTGCTCGCGCAATAGGTGAAGCTCCAGGCACTAATTCTATTTGAAACTCAACTTGGCGTGTAGGCGGAAGTCCTAGCAATTCTTCCGGAAAAACTTCTGGAAATTCCTTAACAATTGGCACATCTTCAAGTCGTTTCTCATCCGACTTCTTCTCCGTGATGTGAGCCAAGAATGCATAACAACCCTTCTTATGTACTTCTCGGTTTTAATGCATGATATAATACTGAGTCTAGTTCCACTTCGCTCTCCACGAACAACCAAAGTTTCACCGTTATAAGGAAGGTGAACAACTTTCTCATCACAAATAATTCTCGCTCGATGCCGAGATAACCAATCCATACCGATAACAACGTCGAAACTTCCAAGTTCTACGGGCATAAGGTCTATATTGAATGGGTGGTTTAGGAAATTTATAGTGCAACCACGGACAATGGTGTTGGTGTTAACTAAAGACCCATTGGCTAATTCAACGATATAGGAAATGTCTAATGAGGTTGGTTCTATGTTAAGTAAAGGTGCAAATGCAATAGAAACAAAACTTCTATCCGCTCCTGAATCAAATAAAATAGATGCATAACGATTATTAACGAGGAACGTACCCGCAACAACATTCGGGTCCTCTTTGACATCATCTCCTCCCATAACATAAGCTCTTCCTCGAGCCATTCCACCTTGGTTTCCAGCTCCTTGATTCTTCTTCTGTGGGCACTCATTCCTAAAGTGTCCAATTTCTCCACAGCCAAAACATGTTACTGGTGGTTTCTGATTGTTAACCAAGTTTGGAAGTTTGCAATCTTTGGTGTGGTAATCAATCTTCTTGCAGTTGCCACATAGATCTGGGCAACGTCCTGGGTTATGATGTTTCTGACACCTTTCACACTTGGGTAGATTACCCTCATATCCTTTCCTTTCAGTCGGCCCTGCAGCATAGGCCCTTGCCACTTCTTGCCTCTTAGGTGGTGGCTGAATAGCATTTCCACCTTGGTTGTAGTCAAACCTCCTCTTGTTGTTGTTGTTATTGTTTGGGTTGTTGTTTCGGTTATTGGGATAGTTGCGATTTCGATTGTTGTTATAGTTGTTGTTGTTTCGAGTGTTGTTGTAGTTGGTGTTGTTTGAACGGTTATTGTTGTTGACAGCAGATTTTCCTTTTACCACTTGAACCATGAGTTTCTGAGTTATTCGGATAGCCTCTTCCATTGTTTGAGGATCAAAAGAAATCACATCCCCTCGAATACTTTCAGGCAGTCCACCAATGAAGTTTTCCATCTTTTTCTCATCGTCGGGAACCATAGTTGGACATAGTACAGCCAACTCTTGAAACCTCCTGATGTAGGTCTCGATGTCATCGCCTTTAGTTACCAGCTCATAGAATTCTGTTTCCAACTTTGCACCTCAGTACGTGAGCAAAACTTCTTTGTCATCAATTTCTTGAATTGATCCCAAGTGAGCTTGTGAGCATTTTCCATACCAATGGGCTGAGCATAAGAATTCCACCAAGACATAGCTTCATCAAGAAGCATACCTGTAGCAAATTTTACCTTGCTGACATCCGGACAACCGCACATGAGAAATACATTCTCAGTCTTTTCAAACCAGCGGATCAAAGCAACCGCTCCTTCAGTGCCCTTAAACTTGATAGGATCACTAATCTTGAAATCCTTCCATGTACATTCCCGCCTATTGTTGGGTGGTTCAACCGTCCCTGTATTAGAAGCAGTTTCAGCAGCCCTTGCAGCAACCTCAACTCTCTCAACTTCTAGAGCTTCTGCAATACTATCCCTGACCAACTTGCGGATAGCGGCTTGAGTCATAGCGGGTGTTTTTGGTGCAGCCTTACCTTTCCTTGGTGCCATACTTCTGAAAAATCAAAATGGAAATAACCATGAGAAAAATCATAATAGAAATAGTCATCGTACCAAAGGTATACACCCACAACATGTATATATATACAACCACAACGAGTAATAACACAACCAGGACATGTACGTGTACAACCACAACGTGTATAAACACAACCACGACATGTACGAGTACAACCACAACATGTATAAATACAACCACGACATGTACGAGTACAACCACAACATGTATAAATACAACCACAACCTGTATAAATACAACCACGACATGTATAAATACAACCACAACCTGTATAAATACGATAACAATAAAGAGTAACCATGAAACATCATAAATATAATCACAACACATGAATATACTACATGAAAATTTCGGCCTACATGGACCGATATGATATATAGCACAACATTTCCAACATAGTAGAGTCGCACTTGATATATTTGTTTGTACAACAACCAAAAGACTACAAGTTCTTGAACTATGTCCCACACCTCGGGACTAGGAAAATAGTAAAAGCTAATACAATACAAGTCTATGTCTAGGCTCCTCCAGGTGCTCTAGATGGTCCAGGTGCTCCAGGTGCACTCCTCAGACGACGGATCTCCCTATCCATTATGACGACGATCTCCTCTAGATGCTGAACTCGAAGCTGAAGAGCAGCATCCCTGCCCTCCATCATAGTCAACCTCTCCTGAGCCACTGCCAACTAGTGTGTTTGCTCACCTTGAGTCTCCTGTGTCATCTGGGCTCTATCCCGTATCTCAGGTAGCTCATCTCTAAGCTGATCACTCAGCTCCTGGTGCATCTCCTGTCGTGCCTCAAGTCCATGGTATGACACGTCGATGCTAACTCTGCCTAAAATCAATCCCTCCACCTGCTCCTCGACTGCCTCAAGTCGAGTAGTGATAACCTCATCAACCCTATAACCCAAACTATCAACCTGCTCCTGTTGAGCCCCTAACTGATCCTCTAAGGTAACAGCTGTAGGCCCCCTAGCAGCAGCCGCTCTCGAACTCTCACCTATATGGTATACTGGTGGTGGTGGAAGGTCAGCAGTCTCAGTAGTAGGTGAAGCTGGGGTGGTAAACCTTGCACGCTTCCTGAGCGGCAAAAGTGAAGTAGATATGGAAGTAGTAGTGGGTATGGCTGGTGGTGGTGTAGGTACTATAGGGATAGCAGGGATCTTAAAAGTAGATGTAGCAGGGCGAACACTCTTCCTAGCAACTAGAGTGGTCTTACTACGGGGAAACATAAGTCTTGGTTCTGAAGGAATAGTAGTAGCAGGGGATGATATGTCAGTAGGTACACGGGTAACCTCAGGTGGTGCAATAGGGGAGACATGAGGAGTAGGAGCCGTCTCCTCCTCCTCAAAAAGCTCGGTATCCTCACTTGGTGCCAAAGGTGGCAACACAGGTGCAGGAGGAATGGGTGGTGGTGAAAAAGCAGTGGAAGACAAAGAACCCTCAACATCAGAGTCTGAGACAGAGTAAAGTATGACAATGTTCGGGTCTGAAGACATAACTCTGTGATAATCAAGGTGAAATAAAAATAAATAACTCGTATAATGGAATCACCTAAAAATAAGTAAATATGCACTTATGATGAAATGATGAGATGCTATGATGATGTGGTTATAGTCTAGGGTCCATGATGCATCCTAGTTCGCTATAACCTTAGCTCTGATACCAATCTGTCACACCCCCAAAATACCTGAATGGCAGCGGAATGGAATACCTGGGGGTCACTGTCATAGCACCACAGTTACAGTTATATTGAACGACCTAAAGTGTCGTTTTGAAAATACATCGTTTGATTTACTCAAAATATTCAGAGTTATAAAACATAGGTCCCAAAAGAGTTAGAAAGTTTAAGTAAACAAGTTTAGTACAATCAAACGATAGTTCATAAGTGCATGAAATCCAAAAAGAGACGCGTCATCCTTGATTCTCAAAGAAATGACTCCATGCATGTCATGAGGCATATGTCTTAGTTACCTGAAAATACATTGCGAAAACGGTCAACAATAATGTTTGTGAATAATCATAGGTTTGTAAATTAAATCGTATGTACATAAGCCACAAGTATAAAGTAAAGCGACAAAATGTCAAAATGCTACATTGGCTCTTAAGCTCATGACCCCGAAGCTAGACGTTACTTGGCCCCAAATGAGTGTTTACCAGACACTCTAATGTATTAGACATGAAATGCATTCGTACCCGTTGGAGCAACCCAAACACGAATGGAGGAGTCACCCTCAATAGATCTATTCACTCACTCTCGCTTGTAGATTAATTAACGGTCCATGATAATAAAGGGGACTTGTCGTGACGTGGTAATAAGGCAACTTAAGCAATGTAAGGAATTTAATACTTTGGCATGTACAGAAAAATAAGTATGCAATGTATTCTCCCCCGTGGGAATTGAAATAAAATATGTAATTGAAAACGGGGCTATGAAAACTCACCTTAAGTGATAGTACGATGAGATGATATGATCGGGACAACAAGGCACGTACACTAGCCGGAACCTAAATGAATGAATATGATCTAATTTAGATCATGAAATGTTGTAATGAATAATCATGCACATGATACCTATACCACTCGTAACTTGAAAATACTTGTTATCGTCAAAGTAGGAAATTTCTATACTTAGGAAAAATAAGTCCAATAAGAAATATAGAAACTTGTCGTAGTATATCGGATATGATATGTTAGTGTTATATTCCTCGTCTTGAAAACCTTAAGATATCGTCTAGTAGTCGCATAAATAAACCTTGGGTCGTACGTATTTCGTTAGTTAAAAATAAACTCCTTTGTTGACATAATTAATGTCTTAAAACATTGTTAGCATATTAACAATGTCTCTATGTTTTGATAATTACAAAGCATAAACTCATTAATCTAAAACTTATGACGTAAACAAGTTTTTAGTGCTTAATATTTGTCTTTGCTTCCATATCACTTAAGGTATGAATAAACAAAGGGTTTATTACATTTCATGATCAAAGGAAATTTCTCTAATCACTAGAATTTTTATAAAATGCATTAAACATCTTTTATCTTTTACAAAATTACTTTTGGAATTAAAAGAATATGTTTAATTCATTATAAATATATGATTTCAAATTTCCAACCAAAAATGGCAAATTTTATCCAGAAAAATATTCCCCACTAAAAGACAAGAAAAACCAACTTTCTGAAGGGGCGGCCCCCTTAATTCCTTAGGCGGCCCCCTTAATCGTTAAGGGGACCGGCCATTAATTAAGGGAACCGGCCACGCTCCAGAACAATATTTTTCTCCCCTATAAATACTGGTTCATCCCTCAGAATTTTCTTACCTTTTGCACTTCTAAACTTTCTGATCTAGATCCATATTTCTCTTCTCTTATCCTTTGATCATAAGTGTATAATTCTTTGTTTCAAAGTGATCCAATCTTCATCATCTCAAGTGCAAGAGAAGAATACTTCTATCCCTCAAGACAAGAAGTATTACAACTTGTTGTGATCTCCACATCCAAGTTGTTGGTGCATCATCAAAGATCATTTACATTATTCTATGTGAAGATTGTTGTGAATATTTGATTGTAGATAGTTGTGCTAGATATATAGATTGTGTGATTAGTTAGTAGCTTGGTGTGAAGAAGAAAAGTTAGGAACTAGATTGGTGTGAAGAAGATAGTTGTGGAGTAGTTAGTTGTGAAGTAGATTGATTTGAAGAAGTTGTGTAGAAGTTGTGACTTAGGTGTGAAGAAGTTGTGGTGTGAAAATTGGTGTGTAAATTGGTGTGAAAATTGGTGTGTAAGGTTTTCTCCGCCATAAGGGAGCTTGTTGATATAGTGAAGAAAACTCTCGAGTTAGGTGCTCGGGGAGTGGAGTAGGGCAAGGAAGGTGTCCTTGTAGCCGAACCACTATAAATCTCTTGTCTCGCGGTTCGATCTTTCCATCTCTTACTTATTTCATTACTTATCATTGTTATATATTGTTTATTGATAGTTGTTTATATTGTGCAAGACTTGAGATCACATATTATCGAATCTAAGTTTTTAAAAGCTAAGAAAACACTAAAACTATCTTTTATAACGAATTAAAAAGACGAAAAACTATTCAACCCCCTTCTAGTTTTCCACAATTGGTATCAAGAGCCACGTCTAGCAAGATTTTTAAAATATATTGTATTTTAAAACTTGTAACGATCTATGGAATCTGAAAAATATTTAGAAGGGCAATCTATGCAAATACCACCACTATTTGAAAGTGATGGATTTTTATATTGGAAAAATAGATTCGAAACGTATGTGAAATCAAAAGATCTTGATCTTTGGCATATTATTACCTTTGGTGATTTTCCCCCTATTCAATATAATGTTGAAACTAAAATGAATGAAATTGTATCTTTCGAAGAACAAAATGATGATTTGAAAAAGAAATTAGCAAAAAATAATGATGCTAAAATGGTTATTTATAATGCGTTACCACGCAAAGAGTATGAAAGAATTTTTATGTGTAAAACCGCCAAAGAAATTTGGGATTCTTTACTAATCACTCACCAATGTAATAGTCAAGTCAAAGATAATAAAATAGATCTTCTTGTACAACAATATGAACAATTTACGATTCCGGAAGAGGAATCAATTGATAATGCTTTTGCTAAGTTTAACAGTATTATCACAAGTTTAAAAGCACTTGATGAGACATTTTCTAGTAAAAATTGTGTTAGGAAATTTCTTAGGGCATGGCATCCAAAATGGCGAGCTAAGGTCACGGCAATTGAAGAATCAAAGAACTTGATGACGTCATCACTAGATGAACTAATTGGCAACTTGAAGGTTCATGAAGAAATCATAAGAAGAGATTCGGAAATGGTCAAAGTCAAGAAAGAACAAACCAAATCCATTGCTCTAAAAGCCAAAAGGGAACCTAGTGATGATGATGATTCAAGTGACGAAAGTGAAGACGAAGAATATGCAATGGCCATAAGAGAATTCAAGAAATTCTTCAAGAGACGAGGAAGACTCACTAGATCATCACGAGACGAAAGAAAAGCGTTCCAAAGAAATAGAAGTGAAAACTACGGGAAAAGAAAGTGCTTTAGATGTGGAAGTCCAAATCATCTCATTGGCGAATGCCTAATGCCACCAGGTTATGAAAATCAAGGTGCTTTTGTTAGTGGAACATGGAGTGATAGTGACAAAGAAGAAGTTGAAAAGCCAAGAGACGAAAAGTGTTTTATGGCAAAAGAAACCCACGAAATATGTTTAGGAATTGACTTGGAACCTGACGAATGGATCAAAGATAGCGGATGTTCGAGGCACATGACGGGGAACCGCAAGCTATTCTCTCCATACAAGGCATACAATGGAGGTAACGTTATTTTCGGTAGTGACTTATGTGGAAAAATCATTGGCAAAGGTACGATTTCTCAAGACTCACTTACTATTGAAAATGTAGAGCATGTAGATAAATTAACATATAACTTGCTTAGTGTAGGACAAATATGTGATAATAAATGTAGAGTCACATTTACCGAAGATGATAGCGAAATAGTTAAGAATGTAAAAATTACAGGTAGAGGAATTAGGAAAGGTGGCATATATGTTATGAAACTAGGAAACAAACCTGAGGATAGGATATGTCTAACGACCCTAGATGAAAACTCTACATTGTGGCATAGGAGATTAGGACATGCTAACATGCAACAAATACAATCTTTGGCCTCTAAGAAATTAGTTAGAAATTTGCCTAATCTAAAATATGACAAGCATTTTTGTAATGCATGTAAAATTGGAAAACAAGCTCATGCTAGTCACAAAGCTAAGAATATAGTATCCACTAGTAGGTGCCTAGAATTATTACATATGGATCTTTTCGGTCCATCCGCTGTGCAGAGCTATGGAGGAAAAAAATATACCTTAGTAATTGTAGATGACTACTCACGATACACGTGGACTAGGTTTTTAAGTGACAAAACCCAAGCCTTTGAAAAATTCGAAATATTTAGTAAAATGATTCAAAATAAATTAGGATGCTCAATAGTTGCAATTAGGACGGACCATGGTAGGGAATTTGATAACGAAGTACAATTGCGGAAAATATTGTGAGTTAAATGGAATATCTCACAATTTCTCCGCTCCTCGTACTCCTCAATCAAATGGCGTAGTAGAAAGAAAAAATAGGTCACTACAAGAAATGAGTAGAACTATGTTAAATGAACAATCCATCCCACAAAAATTTTGGTGTCACACCGTAGATACATCTACTTATATTTTAAATAGGGTATCAATTAGGTGAATTCTAGGAAAAACTCCTTATGAGTTATTAAGAGGTAGAAAACCAAACTTAAGCTACTTTAGGGTATTTGGAAGTAAATGTTATATTCTAAACACTAAGGATTACCTCACTAAGTTTGATCCAAAATCATATGAAGGAATATTTTTAGGATACTCACAAAATAGCAAAGCATATGTAATACTTAACAAACACTCCATGAAAGTAGAGGAATCACTAAATGTAACATTTGATGAAACACCACCTCCTCCTAAAACATTACCTTTAGAAGATGATGACTTAGTCGAAGATGAAGCTATTGAGGTTAGTAAAAGGAAACCCATAGGAAATGATAATGAAGACATTCACTTAGAAAATAACGAAACTGTTAATATTAAAGAATCTAGATCACATCCATTAGATAATATAATAGGACATCTTAACCAAAGAACCCTTAGGTCACAAGCCCAAGATAAAAACAATTTCTTTTGTTTCCTCTCAGCAATAGAACCTAAGAATATTAGCGAGGCTTTAAAAGATGAAAGTTGGGTTATAGCTATGCAAGAAGAATTAAATCAATTTAAGGCAAATGATGTTTGGGAATTAGTCCCAAATCCAAAGAATATGGCCATCATAGGAACTAAATGGGTATATAGGAATAAGTTAGATGAGAATTAAATAGTTACTAGGAATAAAGCTAGGTTAGTGGCCCAAGGTTATAATCAACAAGAAGGAATTGATTATGACGAAACTTATGCCCCCGTAGCTAGACTAGAATCGATTAGGATATTACTTGCCTATGCTTGCGCCCTAGATTTTAAGTTATTCCAAATGGACGTGAAAAGGGCATTCCTTAACGGTTTTATCAATGAGGAGGTATATGTGGCACAACTTCCAGGATTCATTGACTTCGCAAAACATGATTATGTTTATAAGTTAAAGAAAGCTTTGTATGGACTCAAACAAGCTCCCAAAGCTTGGTATGATCGATTAAAAGCCTTTCTTATTAAACATGATTATTCCATGGGAATGGTAGATAACACTCTTTTCACTAAAAGGAAAGACCCAAATCTCATCATTGTCCAAATATATGTTGATGACATTATATTTGGATCGACTTGTCAAGACATGTGTGATGAATTTGCCAAAATCATGCATGATGAGTTTGAGATGAGTATGATGGGTGAACTTAACATCTTCCTAGGATTACAAATAAAACAATTAGAAGATGGAATATTTTTTAACCAATCTAAGTACATTAAGGAAATGCTTAAGAAATTTGGCCTAGAAGACTCAAAACCCATGAAAACTCCCATGTCTACGGAAGTAAAGCTCACAAAGGACAATGAAGGTGAGTCCGTAGATAACACCAAGTATAGAGGAATGATAGGTAGTTTACTATACTTGACGGCAAGTAGACCCGATATCATGTTTAGTGTCTGCCTTTGTGCCCGTTTTCAAGAGGATCCCGAAACCTCTCACCTAGAAGCGGTTAAGCGTATCTTCCGATACGTTAAAGGCACTATACACTTAGGATTATGGTATCCTAAGGGATCCGGCATAGAAACCATCATCTATGCGGATTCAGATCATGTGGGAGACTACGTAGATAGAAAGAGCACTAGCGGTATTTGCACGTTTATGGGATGTTGTCTAACATCTTGGTTTTCGAAGAAGCAAACCGCTCTTGCTATTTCTACCACCGAAGCCGAATATGTAAGCGCCGGAAAGGCATGTCAACAAGCACTATGGATGAAACAAGCTCTCGTAGACTATGGCATTAGGTTAGAAAATGTCCCCATTATGTGCGATAACAAAGGTGCGATAGATTTAAGTAAAAATCCGGTGCAACACTCTAGGACTAAACACATAGAAATACGCCACCATTTTCTTAGGGATAATATACAAAAAGGAAACATATCTATAGAAAAGGTTGCATCGAAAGACAACATTGCGGATATATTCACAAAACCCCTTAAGCGTGAATTATTCAACCACTTGCGTTTAGGATTAGGAATGATGGAACAAGTTGACTAAATTATATTGAATTAATACAAATTTATACTTGCATAAAATTTATTTTTCTTCCATTTCATCTTTTCTGAGTCTAGGAATCTATTTCGCACAAAACTAAAGATTGGGAAGATTTATTTTCTTTGCATAAACTCCTTTGTAAAACCCAATCAATTTTCTCTAAAAATTATTCTCACAATCTAGGAATCACATGAAGATCATTTTCCTTGCATTGTTGACTAATTCTAAAAACATTGTTTTTCATAATCATGCATAAACTCTCACATAAATTGTCAAGGTGTATAATCTAATATATGTCTTTGATATTCATGATCGAGCAAAAATTGAATCAAGGAGATCATTTGGATTGTTTCTTAGGATCATTATTTCTTTTTGCATTTAGGAGTCGAAACAATCACAACTCCACATTTGTTGCATATAGACACACACTAGGACAAATTCACTAATAACGTTGTCATCTTGATCCATCACTAGTTTTTCACTCACTAATTGCCTTTGCCTTTAATCTAAGATAGGTGCCTTAGGAAGTTTAAGTGATCTTGCCCTTACTTACCTCCTCTTGCTTATTATGTGTTGATTATTTGCTCTTTTGCCTATGTGTTATTGCATGCATGCTATATCTTGATTAGATTAGATTCTATATTGCCTAAAGGAATTGAACTTGCTTGAATTCTAATCCAAACACACAACCTTTCTGCAAATTTTCTGCCAAAAACCCAATTCTGGCAACCTGGAAATCACCAGATGGGCGGCCCCCTTAATTTTGTAAGGTGGCCCCCTTAATCATTAAGGGGACCACCCCCTAATTAAGGGGACCGGCCATCAGATGGTCGGGTTTACAGAATCTTTTCTGCTTTTTAGCCCATTTCAACCTACATTTTCCAATTTTCACCAACATATTTTGTCCTAATCTCCCAAACAAACTTTATCCATCCATAAACACTCAAATCTTACACTATAAATAACCCCAATCCTCAAAACTCTTCACTCATCCCTTCATGGCTTCTCCAAACAAACCAAAATCAAAAGCCTCAAGGCTTGCAAGAATGACGGAAAAACCCGTTTGGCGAAGAAAAAGCCCTCGAAACAAATCCATCATAACAAATGAAGTTGGAAGTCACTCAACACCACCAACCACTTACTTCCCAAACTTTCCACCAAATTCACAAGGACATTCATTTGATCCTCTTTACAAATCATGCAACATTGGCCAAACATCTTCCTTCATGCCAAACCACTCATCTCATCCTCCAATCACTTGTAATGATCCATACAAGTTTGATCAACCATCCCACTACAACTTCAACTACACAAACCAAATTCATCCATATCAGCACAATGACTTTCTCCGCATTACCACGGAAAAGCAAAAGTTCCGTGACGAAATATCACAAATCCATGATCTTTGTGATCTCAATGCCATGCATCTTGCACAACGCAACAAAGGGCAACCTCCATCATCACCCTACAACAATTGCCTTCCTCACTCTCTCAACTTGGATCAAGTTACAAACCACACTCACTATTGCCCTTGTTGCATCTTTCTTCAAAAACAACTCCTTTACTTGAGTGAAGATATTTCTTGGATTGAATATCTTCTCACTTGACCTCATCCCATTCCACCCTTAACACGATACAATATCATAAGGACCACCTCTTCCGCTCCATACCCCACTCCATATCCCTCTCCATCTAACAACTAAGCTTTATGCTTATGTTATCCTTCAAGCAAATAAAACAATCAACCATGAGTTGCAAGCAAGTCCAAGTGCTCTTTTTAGGCAATATAGGACTATGTATTTTCTTTTGTTTTATTATGATTAATATGCCTTAAGCATATTAAATGTTGTAATGCTTTCTATGATGCTTGAATTAATCTATTTTTATAATTATTGGTTTGCATGTATATGTGCCTTGTTCTCTTCTAATATTTTGTGTAGCCAAGATTTCCATAGCTCATTCCCTTGGTGCTCTCAAATGAGGGGGAGCATACATCAAGGGGGAGCATTAACCTTTTTGATTTTACAAAAAGGGGGAGAAGAGAATGTTAAACTCTAAATCCTTGTCTAAAAATTATTTTTTAGACCTAATGAGTTTAAGGTTTTGTAATCATTAAAAAGGGGGAGATTGTTGACATAATTAATGTCTTAAAACATTGTTAGCATATTAACAATGTCTCTATGTTTTGATAATTACAAAGCATAAACTTATTAATCTAAAACTTATGATGTAAACAAGTTTTTAGTGCTTAATATTTGTCTTTGCTTCCATATCACTTAAGGTATGAATAAACAAAAGGTTTATTACATTTCATGATCAAAGGAAATTTCTCTAATCACTAGAATTTTTATAAAATGCATTAAACATCTTTTATCTTTTACAAAATTATTTTTGGAATTAAAAGAATATGTTTAATTCATTATAAATATATGATTTCAAATTTCCAACCAAAAATGACAAATTTTATCCAGAAAAATATTCCCCACTAAAAGACAAGAAAAACCAACGTTCTAAAGGGGCGGCCCCCTTAATCATTAAGGGGACCGACCACGCTCCAAAACAATGTTTTTCTCCCCTATAAATACTGGTTCATCCCTTAGAATTTTCTTACCTTTTGCACTTCTAAACTTTCTGATCTAGATCCATATTTCTATTCTCTTATTCTTTGATCATAAGTGTATAATTCTGATGAGGCGAAAAATGAACCACTTTTAGGGGGTCATTTAAGCCCGGAATTGAATTTATTTGATAAAATATTGCCCTAAATCGTTCCTTTTGTGATTTTAGGTACTTTGGGAGTGAAATCTGGAAAAGGAAGCAATTCGGACGTTTTTGGAGCATAAAAGTGAAGAAAACGCCAAAGTCTTAATTTTCCTTGCTGGGAACAGTAGGTGACGGCGTCAAGAGTAACACCCTGACGGCGTCAAGAGTAAATTCCATGACGACCCAGTACATATTGGACGGCGTCACGAAGTAGGGCGTCAAGAGTAAACGTCATGACGGCCTGGAAATGCTAATACATGACGGCATCAGAAGTAGATCAAGGCAGTCCGAGAAGATTTTTGGCGGCGAGGTGACGGCGTCACAAGATTGGTCTTGACGCCGTCAGACCCCTTTTCCTATATATAGTTTTCTAATTTTCACATTAAAAAAGAGAGAAGTTTTGGAGAAACCCTAAGTACGAACTTGGTGCAAATTTTACAGGTTTTTCAAGGGTTCTAAGCCCTTGATACCTTTCATGTGTAATTGAGATAAATGTTCTTTTAATTCAATCAATATGTCTATGTGTTGGTTGTCTATATCTTGTTCTTGTCTTAATTCCATCATGCTAGGCTAGATCTATCTTGTGTTTGCTTGGATCTAATGAAATCTAGATATTAATTATGTGTTGATTACTTGTTTATACTTGTTTTGGATGAATGAATTTATATGTTAGGCTTAAGAAAACTGGCAGATCTCCAAATGGTAACATGCTTGAACGTCTTAGGAAACATGAACCGATTGCACTAAGGTCTTTGTTGGTTGTATTTAATGCATGAGCCACTGTTTATAATCCCTATGGTTGTGCTGGGCATGGTATAGGAGGAGATAAGAGCTCATAGAATTGGGGAGTTATGTGCGATACCCCATGAATGGTATTAAGGAATACAATCCGTCATCCATGCAACTATAACAAGTAATTAACATGTAAAAGATGTCTAGGGAGTAGTGAAATCTAAGTAAACACATTTTCTCCACTTATTGCTCACAACCTTAGTATAATTTAGTTTATTTTCATTTCTAGTATTTTATTTTGATTGCATATTTAGTATTGGGTTAGTTGACTAGCAACTAATTCCGCCCAAATCCTTCAAACCCGAGATTTTTACTTGCTTTCAAAAAAAAATATAAAAATACAAAAAGAATCATCTCTCACCTTTAGAACTAGTATTTAGGTTTTCTAATCCTAGCGACACTATTCCTAGCTGAACGATCAATCCCCCGGTACTTGTCACTATACTATACTACAACGATCAGGTACACTGCCTGGTGGGGGTTGTAAGCTTCTCAAGATCCCTTGAGAGGTAAAGCCTGGTGCAATTCTCACGCATCAAGTTTTTGGCGCCGCTGCCGGGGAATAGTTATTGTCTAGGTTAGAATCTCTTTTTATTAGGTCTACTTGCTAGATTCCTTTCTAGTAAGATTTTATTTTTATTTTTAGGTTTTCTTTAGTCTATCTTATTTCTTTGTATTCTTTTTTCGTAAACTATTTTGATGGATAACAATAACATTGATCGTTTGATTCCTGTTATTCGTGTTTTTCGTCGTAGGATTTTCCAAATGCCAGCCCCACTCCTTCTAGTGGAGAATGAGAATCCACCTAACCTCTCACCCAACCACCACTTTGACAATAATTCTGAGTTAGAAGAGTCTGATCATGATGATGACCGTAGGGCTAGTCCTTTTTACTATTCAGACTCCGATGAGGATCTTGATGATGGTGATGTGATTAATGAGGATAGAATGGAAGAGGAAATAAACCCTCTTAGGTATGTCGACCCTAGAACTAGGATTGAGTGTGATAGTTCATTTAACATGCAATTTCCTTGTAAGATCGGATTCAAGAGCTTTAACACCTATCTTAACTCATCTCTTCCAATGAACGTAATCTCGCGTAATGAATACAATAAAATCATGATAGATGAGTTAGAATACAAAGGAGAAAAAATTATTGCTAGGGCAATACCATTGCATGTGTTTGTAGGAAGCTTGGTCTACCTTGTTGATTTCATGGTTATGGAGAATCTAGGAGAGTTTATTGATGATAAGTTGACCCAAGTTGTGTTTGGAAAACCTTTCAAACGGTTGACCAACCTCGATGAAAAACTCATAGAAGGGTTAATTACATTCTCGGATGGGGAAGAAGATTTTGTCTATCAAATGCCCCGCACACACCCTAGGTTCAAGGATTTTCCCATGGAAAAGTGTAGTAGGTATCCGCTCATAGAGATGCTAAGTGAGAATGATAAGAGAAAAGGACTTAAGTATACCCATGAAAAGAATAAAGGATACTATCGCGGATGCTTAGAATTAGGATATGATTATAAGAAAGATGAGGCGACTATTAGATGGCTCACACTAGGTTATGTGAGCATAAGTGATACACGTTAACCCATGACCTTGAGTCTAGCTACAAGACTCGTAAATAAAGAAAAGCGCTTCTTGGGAGGCAACCCATGCTTTGTGTGATTTTATTTTTGTTTGTTTGTTATTTGCTTCTGTATGCATGCTTTATTTTTATTGTTGGTTGATCATGTTTCTAAATTAAATAGTGGAAATACTTTACTTTGTTGTTTTGGCCTAGTCTTAACTCCACCCAAAAGTATTTTTGCAAAAGATAAGTGTAAGGGGAAACCCCAAATATGTTTTTAAGAAACAAACCGATCATGATTCTCCACAATATTAAATGAACATGTGTATTCGTATTTGTTAGAGTCAAATGCTTGTATTGAGTCATAATGAAGTTTTGCAGGATTTTCCAGGAAGTAGGACCAAGTTTTTCCAGAAATTTTCCGGAAACTTAACATAAGAATTTCTGCAGGTCACTTCTGACGGCGTCAAGGGTTAACTCTTGACGGCGTCAAGTGTAAAAATCTGGAAATTTTACCGGTTTTGTTTTTCTAACGGAGTCTTATGGTTTTTGTGAATTATTAAGTTTTATAATCTCCAGGAGATCTGCAAACTTCATTCCACAAGCATTATATCTTATCTTGTTTTCTAGGATTTAGAAACTTATATAGGATACCGCCGATTTTACGCGAGGTTGTTTTGTCTATTTTCTCAGGATTTACAGGTTATGTTTGACAAGAAGATGATTTATATTCTGGAAGGGAAGCTTTGATTGTTCATTTTCTTGGAGGAAGATTTAACCTGGCCACCTTATTATCCATACCGAGTGAATCAGGGGAGTATTTGATTTCATTCTCTTTACTTTTTCACTTTTACATTCTTTACTTGAACATTGGGGACAATGTTCATCTTAAGTGTAAGGGGAGGGTAAAAAGATGATACCTTACATATGCACTTTCGCTTGAGTTTGTTTTGTTTAATGGTAGATGTGTAATAAAACTATGAGAAATACTTGTTAGTGCAATTTTAGTGCCAAATTTAAATTTTTTTACAACATTTAGGAGTGAAACTTTAGCCATAGCAAGCGTCTCATGGATAGGAGATTGTATGACTAGCACATAACCGTATATTCAGAAAAATTTTCCACCCAAATATGTGAGGTTCGCCTTTAGATTTGATAGAAAAAGCATTTACTATTAGTGCTTATGAGTGTACCGGTAGCATTTAGATTCTAGAACTTGCGTTAGTGATGCATCCCGAGACCGCTAGTGAGACTACATTCGTGTAGTAGGATTTACTACATGATAAGAGGCATTAGGATCACCCTTGTGTTAAACCCGTATCATGATTACTTGACCATTTAAGTCATATTACTTGGCTAGTTAAGTCAACTAATTTTTCCCACACCTTTAGCGTTGTACTCATTTTTAGTACACGAAACCCCTAGTACACCCCTCCGAGCCTATCTTTTCGTTTCTAACTTTAAGCATCTTACTTAAAGGAAGAATTTGTTACACCCCACTTAAATGTACAACCAAATCGCCTTAGCCTTCCGTGTATGCGCTCATTTTTAGTGCATTATTGTTATTTGTTAAACCCTAAGTTAACTTTCTAATTGACTACATGGTTGCTAAGTCGAGTCATATTCTTGTACATATTGTTTTGGGACGATTGGGACTCATGGGTAAGTACTTATTTTATGGAGTAATGTGGAAGAACATCATTTATTACCCCCATATGTACGTTAATCTTAAAAGTGCTCCAAGTGTTTTGATTTTCTTAATTCGAGTCATTAGATTAGTTTATTGTAAAGTATGTAAAGATTCAAGTGTAAGGGGAATATCCATTCCCTATGATGTGTTATTTTGGATGGTAGGGTAAGAGTGTATGGAAAAAAAATCGGAAAAAAAATCAAGAAAAAAAAATAGAAAAAGGAAAAAGAGAAAAAACATACGGACTACCATCCCTTTTTATTCTATGTTCATTTTATGTTTTTATCATTTTTCATTTATTAGCTTAAGTCGAGTCTAGTCTTGGCTTAGCAACGCCGCATTGTACATGTAATTAATCAAGATTGTTAACTCGCCACCAGTAAAACTTCCTTTATCCAACAAAACCATGTATTTCATATCCCTACACCTAACGTTACAACCCTTTAAAAGACCTCTTTGATACTTTATCCTAGGTGCTTACGCCATGTGGTGGAGGTTTGATCCTTTCCCAAGCCTATGGTAATCTATTTTGCTATGACAGGTAGTAGAGATATCTTCCGTTTCCATAATGTAATTTACACTTTATTACACCCGAGAGATGTGAGTATCTAAACACTATTTGTGAGGTGCTAGTGTATGACCTCCGTGCTTGTCTATTGGTCTTTAGTGGAACGATTATTTGTTGTAATTACTTTTATGTTAGTGTTAAATGACCCCTAACTTGTATTTTGATTAGAATAAAAGCGCATTTGCTTGAGGACAAGCAAATCTCAAGTGTAAGGGTATATGATGAGGCGAAAAATGAACCACTTTTAGGGGGTCATTTAAGCCCGGAATTGAATTTATTTGATCAAATATTGCCCTAAATCGTTCCTTTTGTGATTTTAGGTACTTTGGGTGTGAAATCTGGAAAAGGAAGCAATTCGGACGTTTTTGGAGCATAAAAGTGAAGAAAACGCCAAAGTCTTAATTTTCCTTGTTGGGAACAGTAGGTGACGGCGTCAAGAGTAACACCCTGACGGCGTCAAGAGTAAATTCCATGACGACCCAGTACATATTGGACGGCGTCACGAAGTAGGGCGTCAAGAGTAAACGTCATGACGGCCTGGAAATGCTAATACATGACGGCATCAGAAGTAGATCAAGGCAGTCCGAGAAGATTTTTGGCGGCGAGGTGACGGCGTCACAAGATTGGTCTTGACGCCGTCAGACCCCTTTTCCTATATATAGTTTTCTAATTTTCACATTAAAAAAGAGAGAAGTTTTGGAGAAACCCTAAGTACGAACTTGGTGCAAATTTTACAGGTTTTTCAAGGGTTCTAAGCCCTTGATACCTTTCATGTGTAATTGAGATAAATGTTCTTTTAATTCAATCAATATGTCTATGTGTTGGTTGTCTATATCTTGTTCTTGTCTTAATTCCATCATGCTAGGCTAGATCTATCTTGTGTTTGCTTGGATCTAATGAAATCTAGATATTAATTATGTGTTGATTACTTGTTTATACTTGTTTTGGATGAATGAATTTATATGTTAGGCTTAAGAAAACTGGCAGATCTCCAAATGGTAACATGCTTGAACGTCTTAGGAAACATGAACCGATTGCACTAAGGTCTTTGTTGGTTGTATTTAATGCATGAGCCACTGTTTATAATCCCTATGGTTGTGCTGGGCATGGTATAGGAGGAGATAAGAGCTCATAGAATTGGGGAGTTATGTGTGATACCCTATGAATGGTATTAAGGAATACAATCCGTCATCCATGCAACTATAACAAGTAATTAACATGTAAAAGATGTCTAGGGAGTAGTGAAATCTAAGTAAACACATTTTCTCCACTTATTGCTCACAACCTTAGTATAATTTAGTTTATTTTCATTTCTAGTATTTTATTTTGATTGCATCTTTAGTATTGGGTTAGTTGACTAGCAACTAATTCCGCCCAAATCCTTCAAACCCGAGATTTTTACTTGCTTTCAAAAAAAAATATAAAAATTGTGGAAAACTAGAAGGGGGGTTGAATAGTTTTCCCTTCTTTTTCATTTTATAAAAACTTTGTTTCAAAATGTTGATTCAAATTTATTCAATTGTTTGTTTGGAAATCTTCAATTAGAGTTTAGTATGAAAACAACATATAATCAATATGATCAATTATATATGTAAGCTTTTGGAAAAGCTTAGTTTTATGAATGAAGCTTTGGTCGATCTTTATGTGAATACGTTTTCCTTTTAAAATCTTAAAACGTTTTGTATCAAATTATCTATCAAGTTAAACTTAATATGAGAAGTGTGAATAATAATCTATTTGACCATATCATGCAATTATACACACAATCACAATATTAACTACTATGTTCAACACAATCAATCATCACAACTATATAAGCAACAACTAAGACATGTAGGCAAGCATAGAAGTAAAGCGATAAATGCAAGAACAAATGATAAAAGATAAGAGAAAGGAAATGCAAACCGGACACGATGATTTATAGTGGTTCGGCTACAAGGACACCTTCCTTGTTCCTACTCCACTCCCCGAGTCACCTACTCGAGAGTTTTCTTCACTACTCAACAAGCTCCCTTTTGGCGGAGAAAACCGTACACAACTTTTGCTTACACCATTTAACGACACAAAGCTAAATGTCGAGTTCTAATAGTAGCTAGAAACAATCTCACAACACAACTTCGATCACTACACAACTTCTACACAACTTCACGACTTCATCACAACTTCTTCTAAACTTCTTCACGGCTTCACAACTTCTTCACGTCTTCACAACTTCACAACTTCATCACAACTTCTTCTAAACTCCACTACTTAATCACACACCTACATCTTCACAACTACATGTCTTCTCCACACTACTACTTCCTTCCACTACTTCTTACTCACTCATTAAATCACTACTAAGTAAGATCATCTTGATCTACTTATTACATATACATAACTCACAACTTCACATAAGCACTAACTAGATCCTAATACATCTTTGGCTTTATGATAGAGAGGATTCTTCTCTTGCACTTTGAGTGATGAGAAATTGGATCACTTGAAACAAAGATTAATAATCTTATGATCAAAGGGTTTTAGAAGGATGTTTAGAGAGAGTTGGATCTGAAAATTTTTGTGCAAAAAGTGAGAAAAATTCCAGGTTTGAGGTGGTATTTATAGGGAAAAATTTCTGACCAAATCTGACAGGGGAGCGTGGCCGGTCCCCTTAATTGTGTGCCGGTCCCCTTAAAATTAAGGGGGCCGCCCTACTGAAACGGCCAGATTTTTTGTCTTTTAGTGGGGAAAGTTTATTTGGTGAAAAACTAACTAATTTTGGTTAAAAGTTTGAAATCATATATTTAGTATGATTAAAATATTTTTCTTTATTACCAAAAGTGTTTTTCAAAAATATATAATATGTTTATATAATTAAATAAACTTTGTATTAGTTAATTAAATACCCCTTTGACCATGAGATGTATTAAACACTTGTTTATCCATACCTTAAGTGATTGTTGAAGCATACTTGAGACGTTGAGATGTCGAGGCTTGTTGACGTAAGAATGCATAGGAGAATTGTGATCACAAGTAACTTAAGCAATTTACATTATATGTTGTAACTTACATCTTTGTCATCATCAAAACATGAAGAGGATGTTTAGATTAAATATCGTAATATTCATGCCAACAATCTCCCCCTTTTTGATGATGACAAACTATGTAAACTATAACTTATAGTAAAATGTATAAGTTACTTGTTTACACTTCTTCTCCCCCTTTTGTCGAAGCAAAAAGGTGGACTCTAAGACGAGACTTCTACTATGCTTGAACTCTAGAGATAGAATGTAAAAGGCGAGCTTGCATCATCCTAAGTGAAGCCTTGATCCAATCAACCTTAATGCTCCCCCTTGGTGTATGCTCCCCCTTGGTGTATACTCCCCCTTGGTGTATGCTCAAAACTAGTTTTGGCTACCAAAGAATCGAGCGATGAAGTAATCCTTCAAAACAAAGTTAGTAGACAAGTGCAAATATATATAATGATGATGATAGGTATATGCATGATACTAATAGGGGAACAATATATGGACGTAATAGGTATATGCGCTAAAAATATGACACATGTAATTATTGTTTTAAAAACAACAACCTAACTTCCCAAAAAAAATTACCATGACCAAAGCTTAAGACATGATAATGATTGGAACCTAATGCAAAGATTCTACCGACATATTTTGGCAAAAGATACCAAAATATATATTCTAAAAGAGAAAAAAAATGATAATGATGCCTTCTTTTAAAGACGTAGAAAAATAAAGAAGGATGAGCGTGAATGAAAAGGGAAGGTAATGGCAAAAGGTTAACAAATATGGTTTAGATTAATATAACATTTGACAAGGGTGGATGATTTGGAATCAAGGGATTTTTAGGTGTTTTGTTGGTTGACGACCGAAAATGGATATGTGAATGAGGTGGTGATGGCTTGACAACACTTGAAGCATGGATATCTTCTTTGTGTTCTTCACTTGCTAGGAAGTGGAAAAGATGCATTTCATAAAGAAATTCGTTTGACTTTTAGGGGTGTAGATTTAGGAGCGGAAGAGGTTGATTGAGAGTTTGGATGTTGTTCAAGTGATGATGTTTGTTGAGATCTTGTAAGAAGATACTCAATCCAAGTGAGGTGCTCATTCAAGGCAATGGTTTGTTGTTGAAGGAAGATGCAACAAGGGCAATTGTTGACATGCTTCTCAACTTGGTTGATGTTGTGTGGTGATGATGGTGAGCTTGATTGGGTTGGATCCAAATTGCGTTGCGCAAGATGTAATGCTAAAAGAGCGCTAAGCTCATGAGCCTCTTTTAGCTCCTCAACGAACTTCAAGTGTTCGGAGGAAGGTGATGATGGTGGAACATGATGGTTGTCTTGGGTGAAGGTTTGAACATGCAACATAGGAATGATATGTGAGGTTGTAGGATGTGGTGGTGGTACTCTTGGTGGTGGAGACATGGTTGAGCTTGGGTAGTCATGAAAACATGAAATGGGTGGAAGAGGTTCTCCAATAGTGAGTA
Organism: Artemisia argyi; assembly: GCA_030686995.1. Classification (NCBI taxonomy): domain Eukaryota; kingdom Viridiplantae; phylum Streptophyta; class Magnoliopsida; order Asterales; family Asteraceae; genus Artemisia; species Artemisia argyi. Next base: position 278,423,312 of record CM060708.1, read on the forward strand.
GTGTTTTTGTTGAATGAGCAACATGTGAAGTATTAATTGAGAGATTGGGATTGTTGTTTTGGGATTGAGCATGCTCATCATAAGAAGAAGCATGAATGAGGGAATGAGTGGGTGATAGGTTGTGAGATGAGTCATTATTTTGGGTTTGAGGTTTAGTAGTTGGTTGCCTTGGAACAACATCACTTGAGTTATGACAAGAATCAAGTTTCCTCCTCCAAACGGGTTTGACAGAGATCCTTGCGGTTCTTGAAATCTTAGGTTTTTGGTTGTTGGGAGATGACATGTTTGGGTGTGATAGCATTAATGATGGGAAGAGGGTATTTATAGTGTAGGAAAGATGTGGTTTAGGAAGGTAAATTTTGAGGGCATGGAAATGGTGGATGACTCGAGATTGGTAGTATAAAGGATGATTCGGTTTTTCATTTCACATGGGTGGTTTGAGGATGTACTAAAGAAGGGTTATGAGGTTTGAGTGTAAGGTAGAGGAATATATGTGAGTGAGTGTGTTTTCCTTTCCCATTAAATTCGTGCTCATCCGGACATAGAGTTAAGCATGTAAAGGCATACAATCAAATCACATAGGAGCAAATAAACATCTAGAAACAACATATATGCGATATGCCATAAATCTAAGAATGAAAGAATCTAATGTGAAGCAAAGTTCATAAAAGTAAACTAGCGTTAGGTATATATAGGAAGAGCAATTTAATCAAGTTGGAGAATGAGTATGAGACTATTACTAGTGGTGTTCAATTCAGGCTAAACACGACCATTTTTACGGGTTACACACACCCAACTTCTCACATAGAAGCAATTCAACCGTTAGGTTAAATTGAATTTCTAGTCAATAGATTCTCCAGTAGTCATTCTCTTTTTAGAAGAAATTGAGTTCCTAAATTTACCTATCGAAGATTACCAAACATGAAGTTTGCTTGATTCACTAATACTTGGCTTAATGTGACTCAAACATCATGTTTTAATGAAGGTAAATCTAGATGATATATTTTATTCATGATCCTAATAGAGACGTGTTGAATGTTTAGATAAGAGTAAACAAAAAGTTTTAATCTTTTCTTCATGATTTACCGGTTGTTTGGTTTTGATGACATATTACTTGATTTAATAACTGTGCTAAACTTAAGAGTGCACCTTTGTATCTCTTGTGAAATGAATCTCATTAAGATTATTTATCTTAAATGAGTTTGTGATTCTCAAATGATATCAAAACTAGACATTAATATATTTTTAAACAAATATTATTTTCTATGATTTTTGCCAATGTTATATATCATACTTTAACAAGTATTAAAAAAAATTATTTGTTTATGGATTGTGCCAAGTTATTTTTCACTTCTAATAACTTATATTATTTCAAAAAGGAAAGTGTAGTGCATTATCTTGTAACACAACCATTCATGCTACAAAGAAAATGAAATACATAGAATATATAGTGTGTATTATTCTTAAATATGTATTTTATCTTGAAGTGACGACTTTAAGTAGTGTGAGCAAAGTTTACATATGTTGTTAGTTTGCTCGTGTTTGGTTTTTCGGATATGACACATTTATCCATTGCATTGCAATGTAAATTGCTTGAATATTTCGAACGAAACATCCAAGTCGTCAATCCTATTTCATTGTATATTTTATAAATGTGTTTAAAATGTTATTCTAATATTTGGAACACAATTATTGGACAAGTAGATTCAATATGACATTATCAACACAAGTGTGAGTTATGATCCAATGCACACTCTTTTCATCTACAAAGGATGTAACTATTTTCATATCAATCTAGTGTGATTGAGTATGTAGATTCAAGACTATATCTTTTGTTGTAATTTGATATAATATTGAAGCTAAACAAATAGCAATCCAATTTCTTGTTCACACTCAAAAACACGTCAATTAGATTTGATGAATATATCAACCATAATTTGAATAATGAATTGATATAATATCAAGATCTTTCTTGACCCTCACGGACTCTCATTTGAAATAAATAAACATTTTGATAGTGTGTTCCATTAATCATAAGATTATTTATTAGTGAATGATTGAAAGTTGACTTATTATTTCATGATTGTTATATGCTTTGTTTTTGTGAAAGACTCTTCATTTTTACTAATTATGAACACACTTAGATTTTGAAAATACTTTTTCTTTTATATAACTATTAATGTTTTACAATGATTCAATTTCTCTGATTAAACATCTTAAGGTAAAACAAGCTAATTTGTAGAAAGTATTTAAGTGTGTTGTGAAGAGTAGATTAAATTGTTTGAAATGTTTAGGTGACTAGATTGAACTCATTTACAAGATGTTTGAGTAACATTAAGCCATCTATACCTATATGCAATGCAATCATATTGTAACAATCCTAACGCAAGAAATCTAGCATAAGATCTAGTTAAGTATAAATCGGCAAACTAGCTATACACTAATAGGGCACATATGCATAGATATATACATAGCTAAACTTCAAATAGCAACAATCATTTGATATATTCAATTAAGAAAATAAAATCACAAGGAAGTTCACATAACACATAAAACACTTGTCGTCGTTTTGTGTATTATATACACCAACGTTTACTTAGCTCGAATTTATTTGAAAATAAAATAGTTTCCTCCCATTCTATAATTTAGTTAAGATCAATATTTTGAAAACATAAATACTTAATTTTTCAAAAGTATATCAACTAGGAATACCCGACTTGAAGGAAAAGGTAAAACAAAAGTTTTACGTTAAAATGAAACACAAATTTTTGACCAGCGTATAGTATTTTGACTTTCTTACTTATTTAAGTTTGTAATGGTTACTTGTAAGTATTTTTAAATGAAAGTAGACTCAATTACCTTTAAAACGCCGGGTGGCACGACTTCTACGGAGTTACGGTTAATTTTATATGATTTTTCAAAGTTTTCGAAAAACTGTCGAACAGACAGGCGGACCCCTTAAATAATTAAGGGGACCGCCCAGACAATTAAGGGGGCCGCCCATCTGGTACTAAAAATTTCATTTTTTGTAAAAAATTGTTTTCTGACTTTTCGGAAAGGTGTGTAACTTTCTGATTTTGATACCGAACATATAACACTTATTTTAAGCATAATATTATTTCGAGCTAGTATAATTAGTGTATATATCATCAAAACTAATACAAGTTAATCAACAAAACACTTTTCATATTTAATCCTCCTTAATGGGTAATTTGATACATGGATCGTACTCAATTTTTAAAACCATTTGTTTTGAAAATTTGAGCGACGTGGCTCTGATACCAATTGTGGAAAACAAGAAGGGGGGTTGAATAGTTTTCCCTTCTTTTTCATTTTATAAAAACTTTGTTTCAAAATATTGATTCAAATTTATTCAATTGTTTGTTTGAAAAACTTCAATTAGAGTTTAGTATGAAAACAACATATAATCAATATGATCAATTATATATGTAAGCTTTTGGAAAAGCTTAGTTTTATGAATGAAGCTTTGGTCGATCTTTATGTGAATACGTTTTCCTTTTAAAATCTTAAAACGTTTTGTATCAAATTATCTATCGAGTTAAACTTAATATGAGAAGTGTGAATAATAATCTATTTGACCATATCATGCAATTATACACACAATCACAATATTAACTACTATGTTCAACACAATCAATCATCACAACTATATAAGCAACAACTAAGACATGTAGGCAAGCATAGAAGTAAAGCGAGAAATGCAAGAACAAATGATAAGAGATAAGAGAAAGGAAATACAAACCGGACACGATGATTTATAGTGGTTCGGCTACAAGGACACCTTCCTTGTTCCTACTCCACTCCCCGAGTCACCTACTCGAGAGTTTTCTTCACTACTCAACAAGCTCCCTTTTGGCGGAGAAAACCGTACACAACTTTTGCTTACACCATTTAACGACACTAAGCTAAATGTCGAGTTCTAATAGTAGCTAGAACCAATCTCACAACACAACTTCGATCACTACACAACTTCTACACAACTTCACGACTTCATGACTTCATCACAACTTCTTCTAAACTTCTTCACGGCTTCACAACTTCTTCACGTCTTCACGACTTCACAACTTCATCACAACTTCTTCTAAACTCCACTACTTAATCACACACCTACATCTTCACAACTACATGTCTTCTCCACACTACTACTTCCTTCCACTACTTCTTACCCACTCATTAAATCACTACTAAGTAAGATCATCTTGATCTACTTATTACATATACATAACTCACAACTTCACATAAGCACTAACTAGATCCTAATACATCTTTGGCTTTATGATAGAGAGGATTCTTCTCTTGCACTTTGAGTGATGAGAAATTGGATCACTTGAAACAAAGATTAATAATCTTATGATCAAAGGGTTTTAGAAGGATGTTTAGAGAGAGTTGGATCTGAAAATTTTTGTGCAAAAGGTGAGAAAAATTCCAGGTTTGAGGTGGTATTTATAGGGAAAAATTTCTGACCAAATCTGACAGGGGAGCGTGGCCGGTCCCCTTAATTGTGTGTCGGTCCCCTTAAAATTAAGGGGGCCGCCCTACTGAAACGGCCAGATTTTCTGTCTTTTAGTGGGGAAAGTTTATTTTGTGAAAAACTAACTAATTTTGGTTAAAAGTTTGAAATCATATATTTAGTATGATTAAAACATTTTTCTTTATTACCAAAAGTGTTTTCCAAAAATATATAATATGTTTATATAATTAAATAAACTTTGTATTAGTTAATTAAATACCCCTTTGATCATGAGATGTATTAAACACTTGTTTATCCATACCTTAAGTGATTGTTGAAGCATACTTGAGACGTTGAGATGTCGAGGCTTGTTGACGTAAGAATGCATAGGAGAATTGTGATCACAAGTAACTTAAGCACTTTACATTATATGTTGTAACTTACATCTTTGTCATCATTAAAACATGAAGAGGATGTTTAGATTAAATATCGTAATATTCATGCCAACAAAAATACAAAAAGAATCATCTCTCACCTTTAGAACTAGTATTTAGGTTTTCTAATCCTAGGGACACTATTCCTAGCTGAACGATCAATCCCCCGGTACTTGTCACTATACTATACTACAACGATCAGGTACACTGCCTGGTGGGGGTTGTAAGCTTCTCAAGATCCCTTGAGAGGTAAAGCCTGGTGCAATTCTCACGCATCAAATTCTTTGTTTCAAAGTGATCCAATCTTCATCATCTCAAGTGCAAGAGAAGAATACTTCTATCCCCCAAGACAAGAAGTATTACAACTTGTTGTGATCTCCACATCCAAGTTGTTGGTGCATCATCAAAGATCATTTACATTATTCTTTGTGAAGATTGTTGTGAATATTTGATTGTAGATAGTTGTGCTAGATATATAGATTGTATGATTAGTTAGTAGCTTGGTGTGAAGAAGAAAAGTTAGGAACTAGATTGGTGTGAAGAAGATAGGTGTGGAGTAGTTAGTTGTGAAGTAGATTGATTTGAAGAAGTTGTGTAGAAGTTGTGACTTAGGTGTGAAGAAGTTGTGGTGTGAAAATTGGTGTGTAAATTGGTGTGAAAATTGGTGTGTAAGGTTTTCTCCGCCATAAGGGAGCTTGTTGATATAGTGAAGAAAACTCTCGAGTTAGGTGCTCGGGGAGTGGAGTAGGGCAAGGAAGGCGTCCTTGTAGCCGAACCACTATAAATCTCTTGTCTCGCGGTTCGATCTTTCCATCTCTTACTTATTTCATAACTTATCATTGTTATATATTGTTTATTGATAGTTGTTTATATTGTGCAAGACTTGAGATCACATATTATCGAATCTAAGTTTTTAAAAGCTAAGAAAACACTAAAACTATCTTTTATAACGAATTAATAGACGAAAAACTATTCAACCCCCCTTCTAGTTTTCCACATCCTTGAATAAGAAATCTAGAAAACATGTCATTTAGTACGTAGTTATATTATTTTCTAGTAGTGACTAAATATATATATAGTTTTGACGATTTTAAAACGCGTATAACTTGGTCCTTTTAAGCTCATTTTCCTCGTTCTTTATATCCACGGATTCGTTTTAGTATGTACTAATATATTATTGATAGCTCGGCTCCTCTAGGTTACGTCTAACACCTCTATTTGTCCGTCGAAAATTTTCAAACAGCATGCAGTTTTTCAGAAAATTAGTTTTCGTCACTTAACTTGCAAAAATCATAACTTCTTCGTTATAAGCTCGTTTGATGGATCTAAACACCTTGAACTTGTGTTAGATTGATACTTTGAGTTATATCACTAAGTATGCGGAATTACTTAGTAACACTTAGAAGTTTGATTGTGAGTAAGACAGTTGTATATGAATAAGAACAATGTATGTAAACAAACTATTAGCTCCAATATTATTAATAATAATAATAATACGAGTGATCTTGATATCACTAGGGTTACACCTTGAAGCTCTAGAAAGCGTATATCAAACCTTTAACCTAGGATCTCCTTTTATAGCACAAGGAGTCCTCTTCTACAAGATAAGTATAAAGCTAATAGAATAAGATATACACAAGATCTATTCTATATTTATCTAAACACGTTTCCTAACAGTTATCTAATAAGCAGTGGTAATATATGTTCTTGCAGTGGTAATGAGTTTCCACTGCAAGTACAATCTTCTGCAGTTGTAACATCTTCTCTTAACCGTGGTAACTGTTAGTATAATTCCCAACAATCCTCCCCTAACTTATGATTAATAAATAAATCAATAAGTTTCTTCAAGTATGCAGCAACCATGAGGATATGGGAATTCTTCCAAACACGTATCTTCTTCTTAATAACTCTTTACCTGCTCTCACACTTTGATCATAAATCCTTTGTATAAATTATCTATGACTTGAGTTCTTTCCCAGTACCTAAGCTTCTCAGTCAACATCACTGTCAATACTCCAGCTCTCAATGGATATTCTTTCTCAGCCAGCATAAAGACATCAACTCCATTTTGAGTAGAAATATAATGCACAGAACTTGAATCATAGAATTTCCACAAAGTTCTTGTACCATGAGCTTCAAATCTCCAATATCTATCACTTGGGTCAGGTTCATATAATCTTCTGAAGTGAACCCATAACTCCTTAGCTTTGACATCAACAAGTTCATCCTTCTTAAACTGATCTTGAACAATTCTCCACAAAGTATCCAAATCTTCTCTATCACAAGATCTAACAATATCTTCAAAATCTCTGCAAATGCTTGTGACACTTCCAGTTCTAATGATCTTCCAAGCTACACCAAAACTATCAGAAAAGATTTCCCAACCAACTACTGGATATCTTGCTTGTAGAGGTTCAATATTAAGTACATCAGTCTCTATGAACACCATGTTTGTAACTTGCTCTTCTGTCAACTAGCTAGGACCCTCTTCTGCTTGAGATGATTTCTGAGTCTTCAACTTCTTTGCTTCTTTTGATTCAAGACTCACTCCAGTCCTTTTTGCCTTCAATGTTATTGGTTCTTGATCCATTGGAAAGAATTTACTATCTTGTCTTTTGATTCTGTAATAAATTCCTTCAATCTGATCATGTGACATTCCTTTGAATTGAGCCATCTTCATATTACCAACATGGCAACAAAAAGACTTCGTCTCAGCAATAATCTGTGCCTTTGTAGGTTTTCTTGGCTTCTTTTGACCTTTTCTAACATCCCCAATGATTTCATCAAGAGCCTGCTGATTCTTTATTTGAATGAAATCTTTAAGTTGGGCAGACTTTTGGCAATCAATTCAATGGCATTTGATGAGGCGAAAAATGATCCGTTTTTAGGGGGTCATTTAAGCCCGAATCCGAATTTATTTGATCAAATATTGCCCTAAATCGTTCCTTTTGTGATTTTAGGTACTTGGAGAGTGAATTCTGGAAAAGAAGCCATTTTGGACGTTTTTGGAGCATAAAAGTGAAGAAAACGGCAAAGTCTCAATTTTCCATGCTGGGAACAGTACATGAAGGCGTCAAGAGTTCTTCCTGACGGCGTCAAACCTCAATAATAAAAATCTGTAGTTGATGACGGCGTCACACACAGGGCGTCAAGAATAATTTGTGTGACGACCTAGGCCTTGACGGCGTCAGAAGTAGATCAAGGCCGTCCGAGGAAGTATTTGGCGGCGAGATGACGGCGTCACACCTTTGTTCTTGACGCCGTCATCCCTATTTTCCTATATATAGTTTTCTAGTTTTTCACATTTAAAAAAAAAGGAGAAGTTTTGGAGAAACCCTAAAGACGATTTTGGTGCAACTTTTACAGGTTTTTCAAGGGTTCCAAACCCTTGATACCTTGCATTGTAATTGAGATAAGTGTTCTTCTAATTCAATCAATATGTCTATGTGTTGGTTGTCTATATCTTGTTCTTGTCTCAATTCCATTATGCTAGGCTAGATCTCTTTTGTGTTTGCTTAGATCTAATGAAACCTAGATATTGATTATGTGTTGATTACTTGTTTATTCTTGTTTTGGATGAATGATTTATATGTTAGGCTTAAGAAAACTGGCAGATCTCCAATTGGTAACATGCTTGAACGTCTTAAGAAACATGAACCGAGGCGTACTAGGTCTTTATTGGTTGTATTTAATGCATGAGCCACTGTTTACAATCCCTATAGTTGTGCTGGGCATGGTGTAGGAGGAGATAAGAGCTCATAGAATTGGGGAGTTATGTATGCCACCCCATGAATGGTATTAAGGAAACGATCCGTCATCCATACAATTATAACAAGTAATTAACGTGTAAAAGATATCTAGGGAGTAGTGAAATCTAAGTAAACACATTTTCTCCAATTACTGCTCACAACCTTAGTATAAATTAGTTTATTTTCATTTTTTGTATTTTATTTTGATTGCATCTTAGTTTTGGGTTAGTTGAATAGCAACTAATTCCGCCCACTCTTCCAAAACCCGAGATTTTACTTGCTTTCTAAAAAATATAAAAACACAAAAATAATCATCCCTCACCTTTAGAACTAGTATTTAGGCTTTCTAATCCTAGCGACACTATTCCTAAGCTGAACGATCAATCCCCCGGTACTTGTCACTATACTATACTACAACGATCAGGTACACTGCCTGGTGGGGGTTGTAAGCTTCTCAAGATCCCTTGAGAGGTAAAGCCTGTTGCGATTCCCACGCATCAAGTTTTTGGCGCCGCAGCCCGGGGAATAGTTATTGTCTAGGTTAGAATATCTTTTTATTAGGTCTACTAACTAGATTCCTTTCTAGTAAGATTTTATTTTTATTTTTAGGTTTTCTTTAGTCTATCTTTTCTTTGTGTCTTTGTTTGTAAAAACCTTTCCATTGACTATTCCGTTAGCCATTATGGAGAACGCGAATCCACCAAGTCCGACACTAGAGTTTTACCAGAAAAATATAATTACACCAGTTTGGATATACCAAGATGGACGAATGAAATGAGGCGGACAGGATCTTATATTGATTTTATTGAGTACCTTGAGAAAAGAGACCAAGTGCATAAGACTTTTAAAGAATTTACCTTAGGAGCTCCATCAACCCCTCAAAATGCCTCACTTAGTGCAACCTATGCACCATATGAGCCTTCACCTAGGATAGTTCTGTATGAGCCACCTAGCTGCATGTCATGGTTAGGCCCTACCATAATACAGGATGAACACATGGGTGACCTTGATGTGATGGAGGATGTAGCCAAACATGATCACATTGATCAAAAAGACCTAAGTTTTATGATCGATGATGATGAATCTCAAGAAACAGATGATGAATCTTTTGGGCAATTTGTATATAGTAGTCATAATATTGAGGATGATCCTTATGATTCGGATATAGAAGTTGAGATGCCTAGAGAAGCACGTGAGATACTTGGGAAAATGTTAGGCTTAGATTATAATAAAATACATGTTGAGGATATAGGTGATCGTGACATAGGGAATGATGAAGTAAATAACATAAGCTCACTAAGTACCCCACAAGTCCTGCCATCATTTGAGGAATACACCCCACCTGTGACTTACCCGGAAGAAGTAGAAGAGACTTTAGGAACCCCAATAGAGGTAGAACCTTTGAATCAAACACAACTAGAGGATATAGGTTTGAATACTTATAATGATAACCTTACTCTTAGTTCTAGGGAAGTTCCTAGTTATGATGAACCGGAGCCTCAACCAAAACCGTTACCTAATCTTCCATCCTTGGATGAAAATTTAGGAATTGAAATAGGTTCCGATCCACCCATCAAACCATATAGTCTGGTTAGTCTTAGGACAAAGGTAGTGGACTCTAAGCCTTGTAGAGAGGAAGCAAATATAGGAGTGGAAAATGACCTTACATGCTTACGTCACCCATTTATGTTTGATCACAAGAAACATTATGGGTTTAAACCGGGTTTATTAGGTCAAGCTGGATCCCCAACTAGTAATCTCTTGAAGTTGATTGAAAATGATCCCTTTCTAGGAGAAAATCTTAATCCACCCATTAACCCGATTGAATTAGGTAAGGTTATGATGATAGGAGCACACCCCTTTGAGCATATAATTCATCCACCACTCTTTCCTTACGAGGCATATTTCCACCCTAGGGGTGTGTATCGCTACTTCCACCCGCACTTAATTCAAAGTCTAGGGAAAACCTCCCCTATTTCTGTTTACTAAGGGTAGAGTCAGGCTCGTGACTCGAACAAAAACAAGCGCTTCTTGGGAGGCAACCCATGTTTTGTATGTTTTTATTTGTTTGTTTGTTTGTTTGATTTTTATTTGTTTCCGTATGCATGTTTCATTTTTATTGTTTGTGGCTCATGTTTCAAAGTAAATTGTGAAAATGCTTTATTTTGTTTTTAACTTCGTCTTAATCGCATATAAAGGTATTTTACAAAAGATAAGTGTAAGGGAGATCCAAATTTGTTTATAAGAACGAAATTGAGCATGAACCACAACAATATTAAATGGACATGTGTATTAGTACTTGTTAGAGTCAAATGCTTGTATCGAGTCGTAATGATGTTTTGCAGGATTTTTCAGGAAGTAGGACGAAGTTTTTCCAGAAATTTTCCGGAAACTTAACATAAGAATTTCTGCAGGTCATTTCTGACGGCGTCACGAGTTTACTCTTGACGGCGTCATGTGTAAAATTCTGGAAATTTTGCTAGTTTTGTTTATACCGGAATCTTAAAGTTTTTGTTGATTTATTAAGTTTTATAATCTCCAGGAAATCTGCAAACATTCATTCCACAAGCATTATATCGTTAATTGTTTTGTTTTTATTTCTAAGTCTGGAATTACATCTAGTTGTGAGTTAACTTTGTTCAGGTTGATGCTTTGGGTTTTAGTCTGTTTTCTCAGGATTTACAGGTTATGTATGACAAGAAGATGATTTATATTCTGGAAGGGAAGCTTTGATTGTTCATTTTCTTGGAGGAAGATCTAACCTGGCCACCTTATTATTCATACCGAGCGAATCAGGGGAGTATTTGATTTCATTCTCTTTACTTTTTCACTTTTACATTCTTTACTTGAACATTGGGGACAATGTTCATCTTAAGTGTAAGGGGAGGGTAAAAGGATGATACCTTAAATATGCACTTTCGCTTGAGTTTGTTTTGTTTGATGGTAGATGTGTAATAAAACTATGAGAAATACTTGTTAGTGCAATTTTAGCGCCAAATTTAAAATTTTTTACAACATTTAGGAGTGAAACATTAGCCATAGCAAGCGTCTCATGGATAGGAGATTGTATGACTAGCACATAACCGTATATTCAGAAAAATTTTCCACCCAAATATGTGAGGTTCGCCTTTAGATTTGATAGGAAAAGCATTTACTATTAGTGCTTATGAGTGTACCGGTAGCATTTAGATTCTAGAACTTGCGTTAGTGATGCATCCCGAGACCGCTAGTGAGACTACATTCGTGTAGTAGGATTTACCACATGATAAGAGGCATTAGGATCACCCTTGTGTTAAACCCGTATCATAATTACTTGACCATTTAAGTCATATTACTTGGCTAGTTAAGTCAACTAATTTTTCCCACAACCTTAGCGTTGTACTCATTTTTAGTACACGAAACCCCTAGTACACCCCTCCGAGCCTATCTTTTCGTTTCTAACTTTAAGCATTTTACTTAAAGGAAGAATTTGTTACACCCCACTTAAATGTACACCCAAATCGCCTTAGCCTTCCGTGTATGCGCTCATCTTTAGTGCATTATTGTTATTTGTGAAACCCTAGGTTAACTTTCTAATTGATTACATGGTTGCTAAGTCGAGTCATATCCTTGTACATATTGTTTTGGGACGATTGGGACTCATGGGTAAGTACTTATTTTATGGAGTAATGGGGAAGAACATAATATTATTACCCCAATATGTACGTTAATCTTAAAAGTGCTCCAAGTGTTTTGATTTTCTTAATTCGAGTCATTAGACTAGTTTAAATGTAAAGTATGTAAAGATTCAAGTGTAAGGGGAATTTTCATTCCCTATGATGTATTATTTTGGATGGTAGGGTAAGAGTGTATGCAAAAAAAAAAAAAAAAAAAAAAAAAAAAAAAAAACATACGGACTACCATCCCTTTTCATTCTATGTTCATTTTATGTTTTTAGTTGTTTTTCATTTATTAGCTTAAGTCAAGTCTAGTCTTGGCTTAGCAACGCCATATTGTACATGTAATTAACCAAGATTGTTAACTCGCCACCAGTAATACTTCCTTTATCCAACAAAACCGTGTAATTCATATCCCTATACCTAACGTTACAACCCTTTAAAAGACCTCTTTGATAGTTTATCCTAGGTGCTTACGCCATGTGGTGGAGGTTTGATCCTTTCCCAAGCCTATGGTAATCTATTTTGCTATGACAGGTAGTGAGAGATGTTTTCCATTTCCATATTGTAATTTATACTTTGTTACACCCGAGAGATGTGAGTATCTAAACACTATTTGTGAGGTGCTAGTGTATGACCTCCGAGCTTGTCTATTGGTCTTTAGTGGAACGATTATTTGTTGTAATTACTTTTATATTAGTGTTAAATGACCCCAAACTTGTCTTTTGAGTAGAATAAAAGCGCATTTGCTTGAGGACAAGCAAATCTCAAGTGTAAGGGTATATGATGAGGCGAAAAATGATCCGTTTTTAGGGGGTCATTTAAGCCCGAATCCGAATTTATTTGATCAAATATTGCCCTAAATCGTTCCTTTTGTGATTTTAGGTACTTGGAGAGTGAATTTTGGAAAAGAAGCCATTTTGGACATTTTTGGAGCATAAAAGTGAAGAAAACGGCAAAGTCTCAATTTTCCATGCTGGGAACAGTACATGAAGGCGTCAAGAGTTCTTCCTGACGGCGTCAAACCTCAATAATAAAAATCCGTAGTTGATGACGGCGTCACACACAGGGCGTCAAGAGTAATTTGTGTGACGGCCTAGGCCTTGACGACGTCAGAAGTAGATCAAGGCCGTCCGAGGAAGTATTTGGCGGCGAGATGACGGTGTCACACCTTTGTTCTTGACGCCGTCATCCCTATTTTCCTATATATAGTTTTCTAGTTTTTCACATTTAAAAAAAAGGAGAAGTTTTGGAGAAACCCTAAAGACGATTTTGGTGCAACTTTTACAGGTTTTTCAAGGGTTCCAAACCCTTGATACCTTGCATTGTAATTGAGATAAGTGTTCTTCTAATTCAATCAATATGTCTTTGTGTTGGTTGTCTATATCTTGTTCTTGTCTCAATTCCATTATGCTAGGCTAGATCTCTTTTGTGTTTGCTTAGATCTAATGAAACCTAGATATTGATTATGTGTTGATTACTTGTTTATTCTTGTTTTGGATGAATGATTTATATGTTAGGCTTAAGAAAACTGGCAGATCTCCAAATGGTAACATGCTTGAACGTCTTAAGAAACATGAACCGAGGCGTACTAGGTCTTTATTGGTTGTATTTAATGCATGAGCCACTGTTTACAATCCCTATAGTTGTGCTGGGCATGGTGTAGGAGGAGATAAGAGCTCATAGAATTGGGGAGTTATGTATGCCACCCCATGAATGGTATTAAGGAATACGATCCGTCATCCATACAATTATAACAAGTAATTAACGTGTAAAAGATATCTAGGGAGTAGTGAAATCTAAGTAAACACATTTTCTCCAATTACTGCTCACAACCTTAGTATAAATTAGTTTATTTTCATTTTTTGTATTTTATTTTGATTGCATCTTAGTTTTGGGTTAGTTGAATAGCAACTAATTCCGCCCACTCTTCCAAAACCCGAAATTTTACTTGCTTTCTAAAAAATATAAAAACACAAAAATAATCATCCCTCACCTTTAGAACTAGTATTTAGGCTTTCTAATCCTAGAGACACTATTCCTAAGCTGAACGATCAATCCCCCGGTACTTGTCACTATACTATACTACAACGATCAGGTACACTGCCTGGTGGGGGTTGTAAGCTTCTCAAGATCCCTTGAGAGGTAAAGCCTGTTGCGATTCCCACGCATCAGCCTTCTTCCTGATTATTTGATCATTGTTAATCAAGTAATCAATCTCTTCTTCTGTAGGCACATAAGTGAACAATGGAGGTTTCTCATGTATGACAGTTGGTGAGACACTTGAAATTGGTTCTGTCATTACTGCTTCAAGTTTATCTAACCTCTTAGCTTCCATAAAACTAGCAACTTCATATTCCTCAAGCTTTCTCTTTCTTTCATTCTCTTCAGCTTGTTGTTGCTCTGCTAATCTTGCATCAAAGTCAATCTGAGCTTGTTCATACTTAGAAATCTTTCTTGTCTCGTGATCTGAAGCAATTACAATAGCCTTTCCTTTAACTGATCTTATTCTGGCAGCCTCTTCCTCTGCAGTGGTAATTTCTTGATTATCAGTGGTAACTTTTTCTCTTGCAGTTGTAATAGGTTGATCAGCGGGAACTTGTTCTGCTTCAGTGGAAATTGGTTGAGCAGTTCCAACTAAATCATCAAAGTTAAAACCAGCATCAACATCCATATCTTCAAAATCCAATTTCCTCCCCTCAGTGTCAGCTACATCATCTTTTGCTTGAGCATAATCAGAATCAGTGAGCTCAGCAAACTCTTTTTCAAAATTTTTACTCCTCCCCTTAAGCTCTGCATCTATTTTCCTCCCCTATTTGGAAGAATCTCCCAAAACTTTAGTAGAACTTGCAGAAAACTCATCCTGAGGTGAAGATGATGAAGATAACACAACTTTAGATCTTTTCTTCTTGAGATTCTCAACTTCAGTCTGCAATCTTTGAATCTCAGCCTTCAATTGATTCAGCTCTGTGGCATGGTGTTCTTTGGTTTGTGCCAGGTCTTTCTCTAGAGCTTGAACCTGCTTGACTAATTTGGTACAAATGTCCATCAATTCAGGTAGTTGCACACTGCCTTCATCACTTCCAACTGTGTAACCTGCTGGGAGAGGTGAATCATGAGGCATTGATTCAGACTCTTCCCTAGTTGGACTAGGATTAAGCCTTGAACCACCACTGCTTGTCCCTAAACCAAAAGGTTCAGCAACATGCAATGTTGAGATGAGAGAAGTTGGCTGTTTAGACCTTCTCTCATAAGTGTGAGTTACAGCAGGGATATGTTGAATTGGTGGAACAACAATAGTGGGTGTGTTTTGGGATACAACTGGGATTGTTGCATCTTGACCTGTACTTGAGCAATTTTAGCAAGCATTTGAGAAAAAAGTGGATGAACCTCCCCATTCCAAAGATCTGAAGCCTTACTCATATTTTGAAAAACTTTTGGCTTAAGACAAGAAGGTTCAGAAATTCTATTGAAAGTCATTTAACACTGCTTGCACGAACCTTAGATACATCAAAAATTTATATTGACTCTTTACATTGCCTTTCATATTATTGAAAATAAACTTTGAAAAATTGAAAGTCCTATCTGTTGCCAAACAAACCAAAGGATAAGCCATGGTTGATGCAAATTGTTCATAAGATGTTTTCTTAGGACTCAGGCAATGTAAAAGAGTGTGAATTAAAAATCTCCAATGGGGACAAAAACATCCTTTTCTAAAAGTGACTTTTTGTTCAGATGTATCATACCCCATTAAAGTAATATTTGCAAAAATATCTGAATTAGGTAATGTGATGAGACCATTGAGATCATCCAATTGGAGAATTCTCCTCAAGGATGACTCAGTAACATCAATAGTTACCCCATCCACTATGGCTCTTAAAGCATCCACAGATTCATGTGTGTCTCCCTGTTCAAGAGTTATGGACTCCACAGTGTTCCAGAACTGTTTGATATGAGAGACATAGATTGTGGGATTAATAGTTAAGGCATACCTTATATGAGTTGTGTTTAGAAAATCCACAATCTGATGAAAAACAGGGCCACTCTTCTTGTTTGACTTTTGTAAGTAGGCCACTTGGTTGTGCTCCTCAAAAAATTTTAGAATCGCCATGATATTTGTGAAAAAGAGAATAAAAGTGTTAGTAATCAAGATAAAAAGCAAGCCGTATGATGATCAATTTATACTAATAGGGTTTGAGGAGGTTGCCCAATGTGAATTATCTTTAGAAAGAATTATCTTTGGAAAAAGAATAATTTATAATAAGTAAGTAGATAATTCACAAAAGATTTTACCCTATTAATAAGGAGAGACGGTTATTTACAACGGCTAGTAAAAAATGGATTACTGACACAACAGTTGTAACGGCTAGTTCATCAGTGGAAAAATTACTCTTGCAGTGGTAACTAATGAACTAGCAGTGATAAAATTTTCACAACATATCAAAGAGCAGTGGTGAACAAAACATGAAAATTTGCTGCTCTTATCATAGTTTTTAGCAAACTACCAGCTATCAACGGATTTGATATGTCTTTACCATGAGCCGTTTGCTATGGACTAGCCAACTCTTGATCACTTGGATGTATGGTGAGTTGATAACCTAGTTTTTGGTAAACTATCAACCATAAACGGATTTGTTAAGTCTTTACCAGTAGCCGTTTGCTCTGGACTAGTTGATTCTTATGTGGATTAGACATGTTGAATCAATAACCATTTGTTGTGTGTCTATGATACACACCTTATTACTCCAATGACTTCAATAATATGGGTTGTGTTCTGCAACTTAACTTAACCCATAAAAATTAACCCAAAGTAACTTTTTAACTAAGCTACTATTCACAAAAATATCTTCCAAAAGTCAACCCGATAATAACCAAATTTACTCCTCCAACCTACCAAAACAAGTAGGAGTAAATATTCTTCATTAATTAGAATTCGAACTTGACTTTGCATATAAAAGGGGGCTCAAAACTTTTATCTTTCATCAACCAACAACTTCAACAACACAAACCCTTAATCAACACAATGAGCTGGTTTCCTTTAATCTACATCTCTTTTGATGACTCTTCAGATGAGGAAATCAGTTATTATTCTGACTCTGAAGAACTGTCAACTGGATGGAGTGGATATTTTCCACCAAGTGCTGCAACTGCTACATCTTCAAGCATGAAGCCCAACAAGAAGATTTCAGCTGATCCTGCTCCATCACTTGAGTTTAATTCAAGCTCTTCATCTGATGATGATAATGATCCAACCTTTGATCTTTCCACAGAGCTTCCAAAGGCCCTCACCACAACACTGACAACTGCTATCAACAACATGAAGTGGCCAGCTGTTGAAAAGCCTACTCAAGCACCAAGGCCTCCCAAGCAAGTTCTGGGACTGGCTTGTCCAAGGAAACAACTTTCTTTTGATGACAAGAGAAAGAGGACTTCTAAGGGCAAGCATCAATATGAGGGAAAGGGAAAGAAGCCTATGGAATAAGTGTTAGGTTGTATGTTCATGTCTTTTGTGATGGTTTTCTGATTTGGTGACAATGTTTGTCATGATGGTTGTTATGTACTTCTCTTTTATAATGAATAAAAGTACTCTTTGTTCTTGCTATTATCACCAATCTTTCCACTGTTGTATGTTTATTTCCACTATGCTTTTGATAACTCTGCATACAAATTAGTAGAAAACCACACAAACAATACTAGTACCTAAAAACTATCCTGCAACACTGAAAAGTATTAGACATCAAAGATTTATGGATTTAGCATTCCAATACCTGTTACCAAGTATTGAAATCTAACCACATCAAGCGCTTTTGTTAACAAATCAGCATAATTGTCATCAGTATGAATTTTGACAACATTAATAAGCTTTTTCTCAAAACAGTCTCTAATAAAGTGATATCTAATTTCAATATGTTTAGTTTTAGTGTGTTGCACAGGATTTTTAATAATGCATATGGTACTACTATTGTCTATATAGATAATGGTGTTCATGAAATTGTACCCATAATCAAATAATTGATTCTGAAGCCAAAGGATCTGAGCACAACAACTAGCAGCTGCAACATATTCTGCTTCAGTGGTTGAAGTAGCAACCATAGTTTGCTTCTTGCACTGCCATGACACCAATCTACATCCAAGAAATTGACATCCTCCAGTAGTTGATCTTCTATCCAAACTTGCACCAGCATAGTCACTATCTGAGTATGTGATCAATTTCATTGGAGAGTCTCTTGGATACCATAATCCTAGATTAGGATAAGTCTTCAAGTACCTAAAAATCTTTTCCACTGCTGTCATATGTGATGTCTTTGGAGTCACTTGAAATCTTGCACAAGCACATACAACAAACATAATGTCTGGCCTTGATGAAGTAAGATACATCAAAGAACCAATCATAGATCTGTAAGTGTGAACATCAACATTAGCACCACTAGCATTCTTCAACAATAGGTGAGTGGTCTTATCAGCAGGGGTATTTGAGGATTTTGCATCAGTAAACTTGAACTTCTTAATAATCTCAGCCACATATTTGTCTTGACTGATAAATATGCCTACCTTACTCTGTTGTACTTGCAGCCCCAAAAAGAATGTAAGTTCTCCCATAGAACTCATTTGAAATTCATCTTTCATCAGCTTCTTAAACTCTTTGCACATCTCTTATTTAGTAGAACCAAAGATAATATCATCAACATAAACTTGAACAAGTAGAATATCACCCTTGTCTTTCTTGATGAACAAAGTTTGATCAATATTGCCTCTATGAAACCCATTATTCAACAAATAATTAGCTAAGGTTTCATACCACTTCCTTGGAGCCTGATGTAAGCCATAAAGAGCCTTAACCACTTTATATACTTTATTTGGGTGTTGAGGATCTTCAAAGCCTGGAGGTTGAGAGACATATACCTCCTCATCAATAGTTCCATACAGAAAGGCACTCTTAACATCCATTTGATAGACTGTAAAGCCCATAAATGATGCATAGGCTAAAAACAATCTAATAGCCTCAATCCTTGCAACAGGAGCAAAAACTTCTTCATAATCAATACCCTCCTCTTGAGTGTATCCTTGAGCAACCAATCTAGCTTTGTTCCTTATTACAATGCCTCTTTCATCTTTCTTGTTTCTGAAAACCCATTTAGTACCAATGACCTTTATACCATCAGGCAAGTCACAAAGAATCCAAACCTTTTGAAGTTTAAACTGCAGCAACTCTTCTTGCATAGCTTCAACCCAGCTAGATTCTCCTAGAGCCATATATACATTCTTAGGCTCCACCTGTGAGAGAAAACAGAAAAACAAACACTCATTCTTCTTACTATGTTTCTTGGACTCATACACTTCACTGATGAACCCATGAATATCATTTTTCTTTGTCTGTGTTCTAGTCTTCACACCTGATTGAAGTTCACCAATAACATTATCAAGTGGATGCACTTTGTGAATTGAAGACTGTGATGTGCTAGGAATATCATATGTTGTAGGCATGTTTGAGATCTCTACATCATCACTTGGTGATTCCTGAGAAGTATGTTCCACATTTGGGTTGACAGTGGAAACTTCTGGTGTAGCAGTGGGAATGGAGCTACCACTACTAGTAGGAATATCTTTATTTACATCAAAATTCACACCATCTGCATCACTTGTCTTTTCAGAATTATCAACAAAGTCCCAAAGTGGCATAACAATTTGATCTTCATCATGTTTACAAGCTTCATCTTCATCAATGAATTCTTCTGAATCTTCAAGATCTTTGTCTCCAGTGCTTGAAGTGAGAGGAACATAATTCATTGTATTTGATAATGTTTCAAGATCGAATAGCCAATCTGGTCCTGAACCTGCCATGTTTGCTTTATTTTCAAGAAACTGAACATGCAAGTTCTCTTCAATCTTCTTTGTTCTTAAGTTATAGACTCTAAAAGCCTTGCTAACCATAGAGTATCCAACAAAGAAGCCTTCATCTGACTTTTCTTCAAATTTTCCCAGATGATCAATGGTATTGAGAATAGTAACATGACACCCAAATGGCCTTATAAACTCCAAAGTAGGAGGTCTTCCTCTGAATAACTCATAAGGTGTCTTGTTCTTTGTCTTGACCACTAAAACTCTACTCTGAATGTAACAAGCAGTGTTAACTGCTTTAGCCCAAAAAGTTACTGGAAGCTTGGAATCAGCTAACATAGTTCTAGCAGCCTCAATTAGTGTTCTGTTTCTTCTTTCTGCAACTCCATTTTGTTGAGGAGTTCTTGCAACACTAAATTCTCTTTTAATACCTTTGTCTCTGCAGAAATCATCCATAACTTTTTTCTTGAACTCTGTCCCATTGTCACACCTGATGATCTTGATCTTCTTTTCATATTGATTTTCAACTTCAGTGATGAATGTCTTAAGGATGCCAGTGGTTTCATCCTTGGTTCTTAAAAAGAAAACCCATGTGAATCTACTAAAATCATCAGTCACAACAAGACAATACTTCTTCAAATTGATGCTGCTCACAGAAGTAGGACCAAACAGGTCCATATGCAGCATAAAGAGTGGATGATCAATAGAATTGAATGCTTTGGTCTTGCATGAAGCTCTGTGTTGCTTTCCTTTGAGACAGGCAACACAAGTTTGGTCATTTTCAAATCTTTTCTCTGGTAGACCTCTGACAAGTCCATCTTTCACAATCTTGTTGATGGTCTTGAAGTTAACATGACCCAATCTTCTATGCCAAAGCATTGATTCATCCAAAGTGGCTTTAGCAAGCAAGCAAGTAACATCATTATTAGCCACTATGTTTTTCATGTCAATGCTATATAGATTTCCTTTTCTAGGGATTTTAAGCAAAATATCACTTTCATCAGGGAGCTTATAATCCTTAGATAAGATATAGCATTCATCTTCTGTGAATAGAACTCTATGCTTCTTGTCACACATCTGTGACACACTGAAAAGGTTGTACTTGAGTTCTTTCATATATTGCACATCTTCAAAATCAATGTTTCCAGCCTTGATTGTTCCTTTGCCAGAAACTTTTCCACCAATTCCTCCTCCAAAGCTGAAAAATTGTCCATCATAAGGTTGAAAGTCTGAAAGATAGGACTTATTGCCAGTCATGTGCCTGGAACATCCACTGTCTGAGTATCCTTGATCATTTGTAGTCTTTGAATGTTCCTGCACATAAAATAAATGAATTAGTTCCTTTTGGGGACCCAAGCCACAAATGATTTGGATCTGCCTCGTGTATCAATATAATTATATCTATCAAAGGTCATTGATACACCATTGGGATTGTTTGAGGTGATGGTTCCTTTTAGTTTCCATTCCCAACGTGCTGAGGCCTTAACAGCATTTCCCATATTTACCCTTTTCTTGTTAACAGACCTACCAGTGGTAACCTTTGTCCTTGCAGTGGTAACTGCTGGCTTAGCAGTGGAAACTGCTTGTTTTGAAACTTTGGGTACCCACTTCTGATTATTGTTAACTTTCTTTTCAAAATTGGTCTTTTTCCCTGTTTGAGTAGATTTAACAAAAGTAGTAACAGGGGGCTTAGGGTAAAATCTGTTTTTATTTCTGACAGTGGCAACTGCTGGTCTAGCAGTGAAAACTGCTGTTCTAGCAGTGGAAATTGGTTTAATGCCAGAATGAAGCAAAACAGACCTGGGAATCATCTTGCTAAGTGGATTTGGGTGAGTTAAGTTATTAGCATTTTGTCCATTCACCCTAGTATTCCCAAACACTTCCCTTCTTCCCAAGTGGTAGGTACAACTATAAGAAAAATGGTCAAAGCTACCACATATATGACAGGGTTTGTTATTGAACACAAAGTCACTACCAAATTGCCTAGATTTAACATGATTCCAACTCCTCATATTACCCCTAGGAGTTGGTGACCTACTTCTGTACATCTCTGCATATCTAGAGTGGGCCTAGTGAAATTAGGTTGTGACCTAGGCTTCTCTTTGACTACATCAGAAATACTTCTTTTAACCTCCACTTTAACATTCTCAGGAACACGAGGTTTAGACTCAATATTTAACTTTTCATCTTTAAGAAATGAGTCACTAGCACTATCAAATACATCAACCTCAACCTGAACCTTTTCAGTTTCAACTGGTTTAACAAATTTTGGTCCATAGGTCATAGGTGGTTCCTGGAATTCCTCTAATCCTGTGTGAGCTAAGTCAACGCCAGGAGGTGATGGAACACCTCTTAGAGGTGGTGGAACTATTTTGTATCCAACTCCTGATTTGGCTTTGCTCACAACTTGGGCTTCCCAAATCTTGTCAATACACTTGGATTGATGATCCAGTGTTTGCTTAGTTATCATTATATTATCACTAGCCATCTTAACCTTTTCTAGTTCTTCTCTAAGAACCTTATTTACTGCAACCTGATAATCTAAGTCTCTTATTAATACTGCAATATCATCATTGAACTTAGATTCATTTGCCCTATAATGCTCTAATTGAGTTTCTAAAACACCTAGGCCTCTTTTATGATTTGCTAAGTTGTAATTAGTATGAGTTAACTCTAGCAATTGTTCATCATATTGTGCTTTAATTTTCTCATACTCTTTTAAGGCCTTACAAGATTTAGAACAAGCATTATCAATTTGTACCTCAGAGTCAGAAAAAGCCATTAGTGCCAGCTCTGTAGCAACCATTGCAGACTCTGAATCATCTTCCTCTTCCTTAGTCATAAAGCTCCAATCAAAGCTCACTCCATCAATAGCCAATAGCCCCTTTGGCTCATCAGTAGTAGATTCCTTTTTCTTGTCCTGCTTGTACCAAGTTGACCTGTTGTCAGACTTCCTTGGCTTTCTGCACTCCCTGGCAAAATGCCCCTTCTTGTGACAATTATAGCATTCCACCTTCTTTTTGTCAAAACCTACTGTTTCATTGCCACTGATGTTGATCTTTCTTCCAGTCTTCTTCCAAAACTTCTTTGTCCTTAGGCTTAGTAATGCCACTTTCCATTTGATGTCCATCTCCTCCATATCATCCTCATCAATTTGATCCAAATCCTCATGATTGAGAATTAAACCTCCCACTTGACTTGATATAAAGGCATAAAAAGTAGTGTCACTAAGTCCTGCAATCTGTCTCTTTGAGCTACCAGTGGAAACACTTCCATTACCAGTGGAAACAATAATGTTAGCACTGTCATCATCACTATCACTTTCTTCATCTGAACTATCATCAATAGATGATGATATGAGTGCTACACTTCCTGAACTTGAGCTTATTTTGCCAGCTTTCTTCAATCTTTGTTCAATAACTTTGAAGTTATTGTACAAATCATTAAGTTTCATGGTCTCCAATTCTGGCTTATCTTCCCACACAGCAACATTGGTTCCAAACTCAGAGGGTAAGCTTCTTAAGAACTTTAAATTAAGGTCTTCCCTTTCCACCTCTATTCCAAAAACAGTGAGTTGAGTAACAATCTTTTGTAGCCTTGTGAAGATGCTATCAAGAGATTCATTACTTGTTGAACCAAAGTTTTCATAAGTCTGCTTTAGTAAGGTCTTTTGAGTCTTCTTGGTGGAATCATTACCACCAAAAACTTCACAGATCTCATCAAAAAGAGTCTTTGCAGTCTTGAACTTGCTGAATGCTAGAACTTGGTCTCTGGGAAGAGTCATCAGCAACAAACCTCTGGCCTTCAGATCATTCTTTAGTTGAAGTCTTTCATCATTAGTAACAGGTCCAGTGTTGACCTTAATTACTTCCTTGCCACCAACCATCTCTGAAGTAGAACTTGGTTTGAAAGAATTTCCAACCATAATAATCTCCCAAAGTGTGTAGTCTTGGACCATAAAGAATTGTTCGATCATTAGCCTCCACATCTCAAAGTCATTCAACTTAAGCTTTGGAAGCTTAGCAGCAATGTTTGAGTTACTGGTTTCTGTCTCCATTGATTCTTCTGAGTGAACTAGAGTCTTCTAAATCAAAGTATCAAAGCCTGGCTCTGATACCACTTGATGGATCTAAACACCTTGCACTTGTGTTAGATTGATAGTTTGAGTTATATCACTAAGTATGCGGAATCTACTTAGTAACACTTAAAAGTTTGATTGTGAGTAAGACAGTTGTATATGAATAAGAACAATGTATGTAAACAAACTATTAGCTCCAATATTATTATTAATAATAATACGGGTGATCTTGATATCACTAGGGTTACACCTTGAAGCTCTAGAAAACGTATATCAAACCTTTAACCTAGGATCTCCTTTTATAGCACAAGGAGTCCTCTTCTACAAGATAAGTATAAAGCTAATAGAATAAGATATACACAAGATCTATTCTATATTTATCTAAACACGTTTCCTAACAGTTATCTAATAAGCAGTGGTAATATATGTTCTTGCAGTGGTAATGAGTTTCCACTGCAAGTACAATCTTCTGCAGTTGTAACATCTTCTCTTAACCGTGGTAACTGTTAGTATAATTCCCAACATCGTTTTAATCCGTTCTTTCGCCCACGGCTTCGTTTTTGAAAGTATTTTCTAAATCTTTGGTCAAAAATTACCCATCACCTACTGAGTTTCCCCCGTTTTGAAAATGGTGACAGTAGGTATTTCTACTGTTTCAAAAACCATTTCTAGGGTTCCAATCTAGTTCTAACTTCAACCAAACCACTTTCAATCACCACAAAACTAGTCTAATCCTACCATACACCTTCTTAGGGTGTCATGGGTTCCTAAACATCATAAATCAAGTGGATCTAACAAGGATCTAACTATAATCACTTTCTAGGGCTCAAAAGTTAGTTATGTTTAAAAATAAAGTGGTATAAATAGCATATGCATGTAGATCTAGCATATATAACATATGAAACTTGTAAAAGCTTGGTAAAATCATAAGTTTGAGTTTCTTACACTTACTTGAAGGATGAAAGAGATTTGAGGATGAAAACCTAAGTAAACCTTGAGTTTATCTTTCAAAACCCCAAAAGGAATACAAACTATACTTGCTAAATTACTTGTTCTTGAAAATCAAATGGTTTCTCCTTGTTTCTTGATTTGGCCGAGCACAAGAGAAAGAGAGAAAAGAAAATGAGTTTGCTTGTAGATTTGGTACAAATGAGATGAAATGAATTATTGGAATGTATATATATATTTTATATAAAACTCTATGACACATTTAAGAGTTAGTAGAATTATTTCAAGTGTGTAAGAGTATTATCATGAGGGGGGGGGGGCGGCAAATTGGAGGGGGGGAAGAAAGTGGGAATGTGTAAGATAGTTGGTGAGATTTTTGTATTATTATGTATATATTATTAGTTTTAGGGATACCGAGTACCGAGTTAACTAAAAATAAATTTTAACGGAGTTAACCGAGACATAATAAAGTCGTAAAAATTGTAAAAATATGTTAGGTATAAATATTGAGTGTTTAGATAATTATTATTTAATTTCTACGAAAACCGTCGTAATTTTAGTAAACTTACGATAATAATTAAATAAATTTCCGAAACACCGGGTAAATTAATATTACAATTTTTATATTATTAAAATGAATATAAAAATATATTGGGATCATAGTCGGGAGTGTCGGACGTGTTAGTCACATTATTGATCGCGTGCTAACGTTTATTTAAAAATAATTAAACGTAAAAGTTAATTATACTAAAAGTACTAATTTAAATATCCTACGAGTGGAATAGTATGCAAGTGCCATAATGATGATATGCAGACTATTTCTAGTCCGTATGAAATGTCCCAATAATAATGCATGAATTCGCTCCTGAACCAATACGGTTACGCGAATTTTGAATATCCGTAAACTAAGTTTACGATGAAATGAGTAATGCACATGAATAGTGGTTTTCTCTCGGAAATGAATAGTGTCATGTGAATTGTAAAATTTTTGAGTGTTTCTCGGAATATCAAACTGACCTCAAAAGTGATGAATAGTAAAATGACGAATAGTAATTGGTGAATAGTAAGATGTTGAGGTTTGAAAAATGACCTGAAATCGTGGGGTGTGATACTTCATAACACAAGTATTTTACCCATGAGTCCCAATTGTCCCAAAACAATATGTACAAGATATGACTCGACTTAGCAACCATGTAATCAATTAGATAATTAACTAAGGGTTTAAACAAATAACAATAATGCACTAAAGATGAGTGCATACACGGAAGGCTACGGCGATTTGGTTGCACATTTGGGTGAGTTGTAACAAATTCTTCCTTTAAGTAAAATGCTTAAAGTTAGAAACGAAAAGATAGGCTCGGAGGGGTGTACTAGGGGTTTCGTGTACTAAAAATGAGTACAACGCTAAGGTGTGGGAAAAATTAATTGACTTTACTAGTCAAGTAATATTACTTAAATGGTCAAGTAATTATGATACGGGTTTAACACAAGGGTGATCCTAATGCCTCTTATCATGTAGTAAATCCTATTACGCGAATGTATTCTCACTATCGGTCTCGGGATGCATCACTAACGCAAGTTCTAGAATCTAAATGCTACCGGTACACTCATAAGCACTAATAATAAATGCTTTTCCTATCAAATCTATAGGCGAACCTCACATATTTGGGTGGAAAATTTTTCTGAATGGTACGGTTTTGTGCTAGTCATACAACTCCTATCCATGAGACGCTTGTTAAGGCTAAAGTTTCACTCCTAAATTTTGTAAAAAATTTTAAATTTGGCGCTAAAATTACACTAACAAGTATTTCTCTTAATTTTATTACACACCTACCATCGAACAAACAAAATCAAGTGCAATTGTATCCTATAAGGTATCATCATTTACCCTCCCCTTACACTTAAGAGAAATTCCCAAATCTCTTTTAACCCCATTCACATCACCCGATCACAAAACGGTTCTCGATTTCGCATTTCATTCCTTGTTGGGAGAATGACTCGGGAACTAAAACTTCCGGCATATACGTAGTTTTGACTTGTTAGCTATTTCTGAGGGCTAACGGTCTTAATTATTTATATATATACTTAATAACATATCAATAATAGATAATACCGCCTTTCAAAACTACCGAAACTAGAAGGTCTTATGACAAACTAAGCATGCACACACTAGAAGCAATAATAAAAACATAAAGCAAAGAATAAAAACCAAATAGTTAATCATCCAAATAATTAATTAATTAATTGACTAGAGAAATTAATTAATTAAAAGCCAATAACAATTAAATAAAACACGACATAAAATAAGTCATCGATAACCAAGCAGAATCAAAATTATAGTCATTAATAATGAAATTGAATAAAATAATGAGTATCGAGAAAGTTTATATATCGCGCCAATTAAATGCTTTGGATCCCCTAGTTGAATATCGGGGCAAAACCCCGAAAGGTTTGTCCCTAAAAACCTTCGAAGTGGCTGCGCCACTTTTTCTCATCCATCTAACAAGAAAGCACCAGATCTGAATTCCCAAAAAGATGATTTGATGACCTACGTACTATTAGTATTTATAATAATAGGACTTTTAGCTTTAACCTCCATCTTTCATCTCTATTACACTTTGGTCCTTGGCATTATTTCTTCATTGATACATCAATTTATTTTAACACCTTCAGCCTCTCATCGTATTTCATATAATTATCATTAGTCCTTAAAATAAGTAATCTTCATATCAAATTTCCGCTTTTAGTCCCTGGACTATGACAACTTCGGGCCCACTTTATAAACTACGGCGTAACTGATTCACTTAGTTACGCCGTAACACTTCACCTTCGCACCCACGTAATTAATTACGGCGTAACTATATAACCAAGTTATGCCGTAAGTCTTTATCAACTCGTACTTATCCACTCGTAAATATCTCTACGTTGTAACTAAATTGCTAAGTTACGCCGTAGCCTTCATAATTATTAATTGCGGCGTAATATTCATCATGGTTAAGCCGTAATCTCTTCAATCACATTAATCCCACTCGGAGTCATAACTACACCTTAACCACATGTCATGGTTACGGCGTAACCTTCATAATATGCCAATAAAGCAAACTCTTTGGATAATTATGGCGTAGCTTCAATGACTAGGCTACGCCGTAACTGTTCTTCAACATAAATTATTGCACATGTTTGCATTTTCATGCACCATTTCCGCTCCAACGCCTCATTAATCCTGAAATGTACATATGAAAAAATATGAACGAATTAAGTATAGTATTTATATAAATGAGGCACGGGAATTTGATATGTAAAATATCAGATTATTTGATGTTATCAAATATCCCGCCACTTGAACTCTATTTGCCCTCAAGTAGACTTTTAAAATTGTTTCTAAAAAGATATCTCCCAAGATGACTTGAAAAATATGAGTTTTAAAATTACCTAAGCTAGAAAATTTCCAAACCGAGCACCTCACGAAAAGGGAATTGAAATCACACATTCTCTCACTAATTTATGTGCTCTTTAGGGGTGTTCACTCAACTGCTCAGTCATGACGAGTATTCTATCATAGGCTTGGCATAAATACTAATCTCCACCACTAGAGTCTATAGATGCAGTTATTCCAGAAGGCAAAAGGGTTGACACAACATAAAGGCTTATGGGTTTATTTTGTCATTACTAACATACCACAGCGAAGGCGACAAAGAGTATTGATACATGACCAGAACGCTGGCCAAGACACAAATGCCTGCTTTTTCCCTCACCTAAGCATGATTCATGACTAAAGAGTAGGATAAGACATGGGAAAATATTTAATGGGTGTAAACAAAAAGACACGAAACAAATAGTTTCCTAAAGTCCACAATCTTCCCGTCACTAGTCGCATTCAATCCCATAGCAAAAACAGAGGGTCAATAGTCAAGGGGTCTTCAATATCATCAATACACTAGTTAATACATACAAAATGTAGTGTAGTGCCTTATAATCTCCATAATTTAGGCAAAAAGATGCATTAACTCGGCCTTCATCATCAATGAAAAAAAAGTATGTGCTCTAAAAATTTTAAAATTTGGGTAGAATTTGCACATATTTCGACCAAAAACCGTAATATCAACCATTTCTATCTCCCTTCCCCCACTTGAGATGTACAATGCCCTCATTGTACAAATATTGACCAAAATTGAAAGGTGAGATAGAAATGTACGGGTCTTAAAAAGTATAAGCTGCGCAAGGTGGGAATACTAACCATAATACGACACATAAGTTGATTTATATTACTATCAGCTAAAAATAAACTAATAACAAAATCTTGCTTGCATTCTCTCTCTCTCTCTCTCTATCTCTCTCTCTCTTTCTCTCTCTCTCTCTCTCTCTCTCTCTCTCTCTCTCTCTCTCTCTATCTCTTTTTTTTATGCAAGACATGGTATACAATAAAAAACGATACAAACATATAAAAGCATCCCCCCACTTGAGATCAACTATCATCTAAACCTGATCTTCTTCCAAAACCATTTATTCAAAACCCGCGACTTTCACTGGTGAACCAAAATTGACTAACAACACTCGGACCATGGACTATAAGAAACTATAGGGTAGGCTAGGCGATAGGTATAACGAAACAAATATATGTTGGGTGAACAAAATGAAAAGAATGGCTCAGACGGGTGTATCTAAGGGTATCTTGTACTAATAATGAGTGCAACAAAAAGGGTTTAAGAGGGGGATTGACTGATCGATGTGAAAACTCAATATACACATAACATAAATGGTTGGGCTATTTGGGTTAAATCCTAAAAATTGCATTTTATCTTAGCTGCAACGATTACACCAAGTTGCCTCAGTGCAATGCTCATTATAATAGTCTCGAAAAGATATACAGGGCCAAGTTCTAAAGTCTACTACAACTACCAACACACACATTTTAATGGAATTTATGTATAAGGGGAAAACGAAAAGGCTTATCCTCACACAATGGAAATATAGGGTAGGTGTGCTCAGTCTAGATTAAATTACTTAAGTAATGAAAAACATGTCAAAATTTTGTAAATGAAACATTTTTCACTAAAAACTAGAAAAATAAAGGCAAGTAAAATCAGGTTGGCTGTTGATGAGGCGAAAAATGATCCGTTTTTAGGGGGTCATTTAAGCCCGAATTCGAATTTATTTGATCAAATATTGCCCTAAATCGTTCCTTTTATGATTTTAGGTACTTTGGGAGTGAAATCTGGAAAAGGAAGCAATTCGGATGTTTTTGGAGCATAAAAGTGAAGAAAACGCCAAAGTCTTAATTTTCCATGCTGGGAACAGTGCATGACGGCGTCAAGAGGAGTTTCTTGACGGCGTCAAGAGTAAAAGTCCGTGACGACCCAGAAGAGTTTTGACGGCGTCACGTAGGAAGGGCGTCAAGAGTAAAAGAGTCATGACGGCCTGGAAGTGTATAAGTCTTGACGGCGTCAGAAGTAGATCTAGGCAGTCCGAGAAGAGTTTTGGCGGCGAGGTGACGGAATCACAAGTTTATTCTTGACGCCGTCAAACCTATTTTTCTATATATAGTTTTCTAATTTTCACACATTAAAAGAGAGAAGTTTTGGGAGAAACCCTAAGTACGATTTTGGTGTAACTTTACAGGTTTTTCAAGGGTTCCAACCCCTTGATACCTTGCATGATTAATCAAGATAAGTGTTCTTCTAATTCAATCAATATGTCTATGTGTTGGTTGTCTATATCATGTTCTTGTCTTAATTCTATCATGCTAGGCTAGATCTCTTTTGTGTTTGCTTAGATCTAATGAAACCTAGATATTGATTATGTGTTGATTACTTGTTTATTCTTATCTTGGATGAATGATTTATATGTTAGGCTTAAGAAAACTGGCAGATCTCCAATTGGTAACATGCTTGAACGTCTTAAGAAACATGAACCAACGCGCACTAGGTCTTTATTGGTTGTATTTAATGCATGAGCCACTGTTTACAATCCCTATAGTTGTGTTGGGCATGGTGTAGGAGGAGATAAGAGCTCATAGAATTGGGGAGTTATGTGTGCCACCCCATGAATGGTATTAAGGAATACGATCCGTCATCCATGCAATTATAACAAGTAATTAACGTGTAAAAGATATCTAGGGAGTAGTGAAATCTAAGTAAACACATTTTCTCCAATTACTGCTCACAACTTTAGTATAAATTAGTTTATTTTCATTTTTAGTATTTTATTTTGATTGCATCTTAGTATTGGGTTAGTTGAATAGAAACTAATTCCGCCCACTCTTCCAAAACCCAAGATTTTTACTTGCTTTCTAAAAAATATAAAAACACAAAAATATTCATCCCTCACCTTTAGAACTAGTAATTAGGCTTTCTAATCCTAGCGACACTATTCCTAAGCTGAACGATCAATCCCCCGGTACTTGTCACTATACTATACTACAACGATCAGGTACACTGCCTGGTGGGGGTTGTAAGCTTCTCGAGATCCCTCGAGAGGTAAAGCCTGTTGCGATTCCCACGCATCAAGTTTTTGGCGCCGCAGCCCGGGGAATAGTTATTGTCTAGGTTAGAATTTCTTTTTATTAGGTCTACTCATTAGATTCCTTTTTAGTGAGATTTTTATTTTCTTTTTATTAGCTTTCTTGTAGTCTATCTTTTTCTTTGTGCCCTTTGTTTGTGAAACCATTTTCATTTGTCTCCATGGCGGATGAAATTCCATTTCGATCATTAACTATAGAGGAACAATTAGTTTACTCGGATAGATTTGCCTCCTGTTGTTCTAATGAATTTTTAAGTGATCTTACATATATACAAGAGGAGATGGGTGTAAAGTTAGATGGGTTTGATGAATTTTATGCATGTGTGTTTTCTATTAGACGATCATTTTTAGGATCAATTCCTTTTATTGAGACCCTTTGGATGAATTTTGAGAAAAGCTTCCTAACCATTACCCATAAGTTCAACGAATTGGTGGATTCGTATGAGCGAGATGACCTAGTTTCTAAGAACATGAACTTAGAATCAAACCAAGATTATGAGATGGTTAGTGTTGAACTACCTAGTTGCATGAGCGGGATAGATTTCACCAAAACATACGACACACATGAGGTTAGAGTTGAGCCACCTAGTTGCATGTCATGGTTAGGCACTACCATAATACAAGATGAACACATAGGTGATATTGATGTGATGGAAGAGATAGTAGAAAACCCAAGCCCACTAAGTACCCCACAAGTCCTAGCATCATTTGAGGCATACACACCGCCCGTGACTTACCCGGAAGAAGTAGAAAAGACTATAGGAACCCCAATAGAAGTAGAACCCTTGGACCAGGCACCATTAGAGGATATAGGTTTGAATACTTGTAGTGATAACCTTACTCCTAGTTCTAGGGAATTTCCTAATGTTGATGAACCGGAACCTCAACCTTTACACAACTTTCCATCCTTAGATATATTTCTAGGAGACAAAAGAGGAACCGATCCACCCATCAACCAATACTATCCGGGTAGTTTTAGGATGAAGGAAGCCATTCACTCACCCCCTTCACCTCACGTGGCATATTCACACCCTAAGGGTGTGTATCGCTACTTTCACCCACACTTAATCCTAAGTGTAGGGAGAACCTCCCCTATTTCTGTTAAATAGGGGTAGAGTCAGGCTCGTGACTCAAACAAAAACAAGCGCTTCTTGGGAGGCAACCCATATTTTGTATGTTTTTATTTGTTTGTTTGTTTGTTTGATTTTATTTGTTTCCGTATGCATGTTTTATTTTTATTGTCTGTGGCTCATGTTTAAAAGTAAATTGTGAAAATGCTTTATTTTGTTTTTTAACTTCGCCTTAATTGCATATAAAGGTATTTTTGCAAAAGATAAGTGTAAGGGGAAACCCCAAATATGTTTTTAAGAAACAAACCGATCATGATTCTCCACAATATTAAATGAACATGTATATTCGTATTTGTTAGAGTCAAATGCTTGTATTGAGTCATAATGAAGTTTTGCAGGATTTTCCAGGAAGTAGGACCAAGTTTTTCCAGAAATTTTCCGGAAACTTAACATAAGAATTTCTGCAGGTCAATTCTGACGGCGTCAGGGGTTTACTCTTGACGGCGTCAGGAGTAAAAATCTGGAAATTTTACCGGTTTTGTTTTTCTAACGGAGTCTTATGGTTTTTGTGAATTATTAAGTTTTATAATCTCCAGGAGATCTGCAAACTTCATTCCACAAGCATTATATCTTATCTTGTTTTCTAGGATTTAGTAACTTATATAGGATGCCGCCGATTTTACGCGAGGTTGTCTTGTCTATTTTGTCAGGTTTTACAGGTTATGTATGACAAGAAGATGATTTATATTCTGGAAGGGAAGCTTTGATTGTTCATTTTCTTGGAGGAAGATTTAACCTGGCCATCTTATTATCCATACCGAGCGAATAAGGGGAGTATTTGATTTCATTCTCTTTACTTCTTTACTTTTACATTCTTTACTTGAACATTGGGGACAATGTTCATCTTAAGTGTAAGGGGAGGGTAAAAAGATGATACCTTACATATGCACTTTCGCTTGAGTTTGTTTTGTTTAATGGTAGATGTGTAATAAAACTATGAGAAATACTTGTTAGTGCAATTTTACCGCCAAATTTAAATTTTTTTACAACCTTTAGGAGTGAAACTTTAGCCATAGCAAGCATCTCATGGATAGGAGATTGTATGACTAGCACATAACCGTATATTCAGAAAAATTTTCCACCAAAAAATGTGAGGTTCGCCTTTAGATTTGATAGGAAAAGCATTTATTATTAGTGCTTATGAGTGTAC
This sequence comes from Artemisia argyi, assembly GCA_030686995.1. Lineage (NCBI taxonomy): Eukaryota > Viridiplantae > Streptophyta > Magnoliopsida > Asterales > Asteraceae > Artemisia > Artemisia argyi. The sequence continues at coordinate 278,457,286 of CM060708.1, forward strand.
CGGTAGCATTTAGATTCTAGAACTTGCGTTAGTGATGCATCCCGAGACCGCTAGTGAGACTACATTCGTGTAGTAGGATTTACTACATGATAAGAGGCATTAGGATTACCCTTGTGTTAAACCCGTATTATAATTACTTGACCATTTAAGTCATATTACTTGGCTAGTTAAGTCAACTAATTTTTCCCACACCCTTAGCGTTGTACTCATTTTTAGTACACGAAACCCCTAGTACACTCCTCCGAGCCTATCTTTTCGTTTCTACTTTAAGCATTTTACTTAAAGGAAGAATTTGTTACACCCCACTTAAATGTACAACCAAATCGCCTTAGCCTTCCGTGTATGCGCTCATTTTTAGTGCATTATTGTTATTTGTTAAACCCTAAGTTAACTATCTAATTAATTACATGGTTGCTAAGTCGAGTCATATCCTTGTACATATTGTTTTGGGACGATTGGGACTCATGGGTAAGTACTTATTTTATTGAGTAATGGGGAAGAACATCATTTATTACCCCCATATGTGCGTTAATCTTAAAAGTGCTCAAAGTGTTTTGATTTTCTTAATTCGAGTCATTAGATTAGTTAAATGTAAAGTATGTAAAGATTCAAGTGTAAGGGGAATTCTCATCCCCTATGATGTATTATTTTGGATGATAGGGTAAGAGTGTATTTAAAAAAAAAAAAAAAAAAAAAAAAAAAAAAAAAAAAAAAAATACCGGACTACCATCCCTTTTTATTCTATGTTCATTTTATGTTTTTGTTATTTTTCATTTATTAGCTTAAGTCGAGTCTAGTCTTGGCTTAGCAACGCCATATTGTACATGTAATTAACCAAGATTGTTAACTCGCCACCAGTAAAACTTCCTTTATCCAACAATACCGTGTATTTCATATCCCTACACCTAACGTTACAACCCTTTAAAAGACCTCTTTGATAGTTTATCCTAGGTGCTTACGCCATGTGGTGGAGGTTTGATCCTTTCCCAAGCCTATGGTAATCTATTTTGCTATGACAGGTAGTGAGAGATATATTCCGTTTCCATATTGTAATTTACACTTTATTACACCCGAGAGATGTGAGTATCTAAACACTATTTGTGAGGTGCTAGTGTATGACCTCCGTGCTTGTCTATTGGTCTTTAGTGGAACGATTATTTGTTGTAATTACTTTTATATTAGTGTTAAATGACCCCTAACTTGTATTTTGAGTAGAATAAAAAGCGCATTTGCTTGAGGACAAGCAAATCTCAAGTGTAAGGGTATATGATGAGGCGAAAAATGATCCGTTTTTAAGGGGTCATTTAAGCCCGAATTCGAATTTATTTGATCAAATATTGCCCTAAATCGTTCCTTTTGTGATTTTAGGTACTTTGGGAGTGAAATCTGGAAAAGGAAGCAATTCGGACATTTTTGGAGCATAAAAGTGAAGAAAACACCAAAGTCTTAATTTTCCATGCTGGGAACAGTGCATGACAGCGTCAAGACGAGTTTCTTGACGGCGTCAAGAGTAAAAGTCCGTGACGACCCAGAAGAGTTTTGACGGCGTCACGTAGGAAGGGCGTCAAGAGTAAAAGAGTCATGACGGCCTAGAAGTGTATAAGTCTTGACGGCGTCAGAAGTAGATCTAGGCAGTCCGAGAAGAGTTTTGGCGGCGAGGTGACGGCGTCACAAGTTTATTCTTGACGCCGTCAAACCTATTTTTCTATATATAGTTTTCTAATTTTCACACATTAAAAGAGAGAAGTTTTGGGAGAAACCCTAAGTACGATTTTGGTGTAACTTTACAGGTTTTTCAAGGGTTCCAACCCCTTGATACCTTGCATGATTAATCAAGATAAGTGTTCTTCTAATTCAATCAATATGTCTATGTGTTGGTTGTCTATATCATGTTCTTGTCTTAATTCTATCATGCTAGGCTAGATCTCTTTTGTGTTTGCTTAGATCTAATGAAACCTAGATATTGATTATGTGTTGATTATGTAACAATTCGCAATTTCAGGTTAACTTTTATTCCAGAAAATTTCACTATTCACTTTTTACTATTCACTTTTCACTATTCATCTCAGAAATTTTTATTTCATATTCTCGTAAGTTAAACTATTTTAACGATAATCCGAGAGTTTGACGCTCGTCGGATCATTTCTGCAAAAATCACAAAGCCGTGTCCGAGATTTACTTTTAGGTTTAAACGTCCTTCTAGCATCCCGATATGTCCATAAAACATTATAAACAATAGAAATATGATTTTCTCTCATTTTAGGACAATTCCAAAAGTTTCGGAATTTTACGTTTTTCAGTTCAGCGCTTTACGCGAATTGCGCGTTTTAGACCCGTGTTTCCAGTTTTTAGCAGGGTTTTCGCACCCGATAGAACCTACCACTCATTTTATATTTTATTATGGACTATATTGACATGTTTAAGCATATTTATAAGTTTCATATTTTTAGGATACCCGGTTTTACGTTTCGTGGCCTAAAAACTTACGGTTAGCAACTTACGGAGTCAAAACTAGTTACATACTTAGGATATTATCATCCAAAGACCATGACCACTCATCTAGTCACCCTTATCCTATTAGAACCGACTTAGGAGGGGGGGGAGTCACCATGTGTGGTTAAATCTTGACCATTGATTCTTTAGATCATTTTAATTACAACTTTGTCACCAAGTTATAGCACTTTCCTAGCAAGCTTCCTAACCTCCTCATTCTTACTATAAATACAAGCTCATTTGCTTCCTTTCTTCATCACCAAAAACGCCACAACATATATACCTAGCACCATGATCCTTTGATCTTCATTATACAAGTTACACTACAAAGTTCAATGTCTTAGTATTCTCTACCTAGTTCTTAAGTTTGTTTGGTGATTCCATGGTTGAATTAGGAGCTACACAAGGTTACTAGGGCTGAAGTTATATGGTTTTCACAAGGGTTAGATCAAGGCTAGCAAGGGTTACAAGAGTTGTGGTGAAGGGTTTACAAGCATAGGTTTAGTGTCCTAGTTCTATACTTGACTTCCTTTCTTTAGAAAGCCAAAAGTTGTAAGCAAACCCTTATACACTTTCTTGCTCAATATCATTTCATGCTTATTATGTTTCTTTCATGCTATATATGGTCTTTGTATTGTGTTCATGATGTTTAAAAATGGATAAAACGAGTATTGGTATACATATGTTAACTTATGACAAGTAAACAAGCAAACTAGTGATTTTTATGGAGAACCACGACCAAAATAGTATAGCTATGATATTTGACATTTACTTACTGTTAAAGAGGACTTAACAAGGAAAACATAGCAATTTGAATCACCCAAAACGAGTACACGAGTCAAAAGTTATGACCATAAGAAGTTAGCGACACCAAAACGCCGAAACTGCCCATAACCTCCTGTTTGCATTCTGCCAATTTGAAAGTCCCACTTCTGGTCCGATTCATCAAAAAGTTAAAACACGAAAGTTGTCCGGAACGACGTTTTCGTTCAGGTATAAAGAAGCTCGAGCCCTGAAAAGGCTTTCCGAGTGATATTTTCTTCAAATTCTTAACAGCCCATTTTTAGACCAAAGTTACTATATAATGATTATATTTAGATGAGACCAAGAGGTCTAATGACCTAAAGCCAAGACCACAACCATGGCTAAAGCCAAGGTTGAGTCTTAAGACCATAGTAACAATGACCAAGGTCACGGCAAAGCCACGGCTAAAGACCATATAACTTTTAAAGATCAAAACTTATATATATGTTATCAAATACTACAATAGTAGGGAGCCTCATGTGAGGAGTTCATTGAGTAAGCCGTCGAGACGAGTTGTGGATTTACGAGTTAAAGTGTCCTGGCTCCTCGAACGTTTACTCCATGACTTCTGAATTATGTCGGCCCGAACGGTAGTAAGAGATTTACAACCTATACATGTTTCATAGACCACTTATATTCAACGACTTACACTATATACTAAGTACTACATCATGAACTATATGCAAGACATATATGGGCAATTCTTCGTATTCTTAGACGTTACTCCAAACCTAAGTCGCAACGTTCTATTATAGGCTGCTCTTAGAGACTTTCGCGATTCGACTACCACTTTCATTGCTCATTACATAGACTTAAGGTGAGTCATAGCCCCTACTCTTTTCGTACTTGTTTTAACTCTTGGGGGGGATACATGCTCAACTACTTGCTTACTTGTACAAATACTCAAAACGTTTATACGTGACTGTGTTATACTTGATTGTCTTATACTTGATGGCATTATACTTGATTTAATACATACATGACTGTCTTTTATCTTTGGGAAGTGGCTCCCAGTTATCTTTGGGAATTGACTCCCAGTTGTCTTTGGGAATTGACTCCCAGTTGTCTTTGGGAATTGGCTCCCAAAAGTGAGGTCTTCGGAGATGAAGAAGAGACTCACTACTAATTGCTTAATTGTCTTGATGAACTTATTCATGTCTTTATTATACTATATGTTAGCAGTGGGTTGTGAACACACAGGTTACAAGTCTCTTATGGCGGGACTTGTAACTGAGTGGATTCACGATGCCTTTGCTGTGTGATCATTCTTTAAGGCTTTTTCAACTATTTTAAGACAAACTCTATGAACTCACCAACCATTGTGTTGACACTTTAGCATGTTTATCTCAGGTTAGTAAGGCGATAGCTAGTGCATGGAACTTAGAGTCAAGCTGCATATTCTGAAGACTTACGCTTTTATCATTTACCATTCAACATTTTGTATACATTTATGTATCATACTTTGGAATCTCATGTTTGTAACTTTGAATTCATTAATCGAATGGTAACTTTTCAAAACGTCTCATTTAGAGTTCGTTTTCTATAACTTGTACTTTGTATTATGAAGTAGCACCCCTATGACACAGTCTTCCGCTGCGGTATTTTGGGGGTGTTACAGATTGGTACCAGAGCCTTGGTTATAGAGAACTAGGTTGCATTTAGTGCCTAGACTATAACTGCTATATACGTTGGGACCTTCCTCTTTATTTGCCTTTCACACAATACATACACTTATGCTTTTTGGTTAGAGGTTTGCTTAGTTCCACGCTGTTAGATGATGTGACTTTAGTATTATAAGGAGCCCCAGAGATTCGTCGAGTCATTAAAAACATGGAGCTCAGTAATAACTAATTAGTTAACTTAATCTTGTGTTTGATGAGACACAAGATTTGAGTTAAATAATATTATTGCTTAGCTTTAGGGATTTGATGACTGGATTATCTCACCATCTGCCTCAGAAGGCGGATTTTGTGTCGGAAATTCTTAAGTAGGATGTTTTAGAATCTCCTTATTTAAATGGATTGGGACGCCTCTTCAGTTAAATAAAGAAATTGTAAATCACCGAACCATAAGTTTATGAGACCTTACTTACATAAATTTGGACGCTTCTTTATGTAAGTAATGTGTTATAAATAAGTGGGCTTAAATTGTAGCCGATACAACTCCTTAACCAGAACCTTAGACGAATCAGAGTAAACACCACTATTTTAGAGATCCTAAATTCTCCTAGACACACTAAACTTCGGGACGAAGTTTCCTTAAGGGGTAGAGACTGTAACAATTCGCAATTTCAGGTTAACTTTTATTCCAGAAAATTTCACTATTCACTTTTTACTATTCACTTTTCACTATTCATCTCAGAAATTTTTATTTCATATTCTCGTAAGTTAAACTATTTTAACGATAATCCGAGAGTTTGACGCTCGTCGGATCATTTCTGCAAAAATCACAAAGCCGTGTCCGAGATTTACTTTTAGGTTTAAACGTCCTTCTAGCATCCCGATATGTCCATAAAACATTATAAACAATAGAAATATGATTTTCTCTCATTTTAGGACAATTCCAAAAGTTTCGGAATTTTACGTTTTTCAGTTCAGCGCTTTACGCGAATTGCGCGTTTTAGACCCGTGTTTCCAGTTTTTAGCAGGGTTTTCGCACCCGATAGAACCTACCACTCATTTTATATTTTATTATGGACTATATTGACATGTTTAAGCATATTTATAAGTTTCATATTTTTAGGATACCCGGTTTTACGTTTCGTGGCCTAAAAACTTACGGTTAGCAACTTACGGAGTCAAAACTAGTTACATACTTAGGATATTATCATCCAAAGACCATGACCACTCATCTAGTCACCCTTATCCTATTAGAACCGACTTAGGAGGGGGGGGAGTCACCATGTGTGGTTAAATCTTGACCATTGATTCTTTAGATCATTTTAATTACAACTTTGTCACCAAGTTATAGCACTTTCCTAGCAAGCTTCCTAACCTCCTCATTCTTACTATAAATACAAGCTCATTTGCTTCCTTTCTTCATCACCAAAAACGCCACAACATATATACCTAGCACCATGATCCTTTGATCTTCATTATACAAGTTACACTACAAAGTTCAATGTCTTAGTATTCTCTACCTAGTTCTTAAGTTTGTTTGGTGATTCCATGGTTGAATTAGGAGCTACACAAGGTTACTAGGGCTGAAGTTATATGGTTTTCACAAGGGTTAGATCAAGGCTAGCAAGGGTTACAAGAGTTGTGGTGAAGGGTTTACAAGCATAGGTTTAGTGTCCTAGTTCTATACTTGACTTCCTTTCTTTAGAAAGCCAAAAGTTGTAAGCAAACCCTTATACACTTTCTTGCTCAATATCATTTCATGCTTATTATGTTTCTTTCATGCTATATATGGTCTTTGTATTGTGTTCATGATGTTTAAAAATGGATAAAACGAGTATTGGTATACATATGTTAACTTATGACAAGTAAACAAGCAAACTAGTGATTTTTATGGAGAACCACGACCAAAATAGTATAGCTATGATATTTGACATTTACTTACTGTTAAAGAGGACTTAACAAGGAAAACATAGCAATTTGAATCACCCAAAACGAGTACACGAGTCAAAAGTTATGACCATAAGAAGTTAGCGACACCAAAACGCCGAAACTGCCCATAACCTCCTGTTTGCATTCTGCCAATTTGAAAGTCCCACTTCTGGTCCGATTCATCAAAAAGTTAAAACACGAAAGTTGTCCGGAACGACGTTTTCGTTCAGGTATAAAGAAGCTCGAGCCCTGAAAAGGCTTTCCGAGTGATATTTTCTTCAAATTCTTAACAGCCCATTTTTAGACCAAAGTTACTATATAATGATTATATTTAGATGAGACCAAGAGGTCTAATGACCTAAAGCCAAGACCACAACCATGGCTAAAGCCAAGGTTGAGTCTTAAGACCATAGTAACAATGACCAAGGTCACGGCAAAGCCACGGCTAAAGACCATATAACTTTTAAAGATCAAAACTTATATATATGTTATCAAATACTACAATAGTAGGGAGCCTCATGTGAGGAGTTCATTGAGTAAGCCGTCGAGACGAGTTGTGGATTTACGAGTTAAAGTGTCCTGGCTCCTCGAACGTTTACTCCATGACTTCTGAATTATGTCGGCCCGAACGGTAGTAAGAGATTTACAACCTATACATGTTTCATAGACCACTTATATTCAACGACTTACACTATATACTAAGTACTACATCATGAACTATATGCAAGACATATATGGGCAATTCTTCGTATTCTTAGACGTTACTCCAAACCTAAGTCGCAACGTTCTATTATAGGCTGCTCTTAGAGACTTTCGCGATTCGACTACCACTTTCATTGCTCATTACATAGACTTAAGGTGAGTCATAGCCCCTACTCTTTTCGTACTTGTTTTAACTCTTGGGGGGGATACATGCTCAACTACTTGCTTACTTGTACAAATACTCAAAACGTTTATACGTGACTGTGTTATACTTGATTGTCTTATACTTGATGGCATTATACTTGATTTAATACATACATGACTGTCTTTTATCTTTGGGAAGTGGCTCCCAGTTATCTTTGGGAATTGACTCCCAGTTGTCTTTGGGAATTGACTCCCAGTTGTCTTTGGGAATTGGCTCCCAAAAGTGAGGTCTTCGGAGATGAAGAAGAGACTCACTACTAATTGCTTAATTGTCTTGATGAACTTATTCATGTCTTTATTATACTATATGTTAGCAGTGGGTTGTGAACACACAGGTTACAAGTCTCTTATGGCGGGACTTGTAACTGAGTGGATTCACGATGCCTTTGCTGTGTGATCATTCTTTAAGGCTTTTTCAACTATTTTAAGACAAACTCTATGAACTCACCAACCATTGTGTTGACACTTTAGCATGTTTATCTCAGGTTAGTAAGGCGATAGCTAGTGCATGGAACTTAGAGTCAAGCTGCATATTCTGAAGACTTACGCTTTTATCATTTACCATTCAACATTTTGTATACATTTATGTATCATACTTTGGAATCTCATGTTTGTAACTTTGAATTCATTAATCGAATGGTAACTTTTCAAAACGTCTCATTTAGAGTTCGTTTTCTATAACTTGTACTTTGTATTATGAAGTAACACCCCTATGACACAGTCTTCCGCTGCGGTATTTTGGGGGTGTTACAGATTACTTGTTTATTCTTGTCTTGGATGAATGATTTATATGTTAGGCTTAAGAAAATTGGCAGATCTCCAATTGGTAACATGCTTTAACGTCTTAAGAAACATGAACCAACGCGCACTAGGTCTTTATTGGTTGTATTTAATGCATGAGCCACTATTTACAATCCCTATAGTTGTGCTGGGCATGGTGTAGGAGGAGATAAGAGCTCATAGAATTGGGGAGTTATGTGTGCCACCCCATGAATGGTATTAAGGAATACGATCCGTCATCCATGCAATTATAACAAGTAATTAACGTGTAAAAGATATCTAGGGAGTAGTGAAATCTAAGTAAACACATTTTCTCCAATTACTGCTCACAACTTTAGTATAAATTAGTTTATTTTCATTTTTAGTATTTTATTTTTATTGCATCTTAGTATTGGGTTAGTTGAATAGCAACTAATTCCGCCCACTCTTCCAAAACCCGAGATTTTTACTTGCTTTCTAAAAAATATAAAAACACAAAATAATCATCCCTCACCTTTAGAACTAGTAATTAGGCTTTCTAATCCTAGCGACACTATTCCTAAGCTGAACAATCAATCCCCCGGTACTTGTCACTATACTATACTACAACGATCAGGTACACTGCCTGGTGGGGGTTGTAAGCTTCTCAAGATCCCTTGAGAGGTAAAGCCTGGTGCGATTCCCACGTATCAGCTGTTTATTTCTAATCCCTTCCCCCCACTTGGGTCATACTAAGCATATAAATGAAAAATAAGAAGGGTTAGAAATGGAATGAAAAACTCCCTTGGATTTGCTCTGTATGCTCCATAATGTGTGTCCAAAAACATGCTCCAAGCATGCCTCCTCGAGCAACATCTAACTCCATCTTCAATTTTTCATTACCACCACCACGGTACTAAACTAGACTGGATAGAAAGTGTTTTCTTGTATCTATGCACCACATCATATTCCACACCCTTGTGAGATAGCAAGAAAATTAATACCAACAAAGCATATATCGGGATAAAAGCAAAAATAGCACGAAATGTACACAAAATGAAAATAAACAAAATGAAACCTAACTCACTTTCGTAGAAATCACGGTTGCATTTAGCGTATACAACAAGCCTTTTAAACCCCTCGGTGTCCCGAGTGGACGAGTGAAGTCTTCTGAGGGTTTACAGGAAACACACCCACAAATTTCATTTGACTACTAATACAAGGGATGGAAAGGTTTGAAACTGTTTTTAGAAAAAAAATTTGCAACAGGTAATAGCTACGGTGTAACTCGATCGGCCCAGTTATGTCGTAGGTCAGTTGAATTGAAAATATGTTTACCAGGAATAGGTAGGCGTAACTGGATCGGCCCAGTTACGTATTAATTGAAAAGTCAAGGATTACCTGGAATAAACAAGTTACGGCGTAACTAGATCGGCCTAGTTACGCCGTAGTTATAATGAATAGGGCCAATGGTCATACGAATTACCAGTTACGCCGTAACTGGATCGGCCCAGTTACCCCGTAGTTACTTAATGATGTAGTTTTGCCAAAATTACGACTCTTCCACATGGCTAGAGGAGTTAACGCCCCACCTCTCTTCTATCTTGGTCTTTAAACCTGCAAATATGATAAAAATAACAAACCAAACCAAGAACCAAACCTAAAATCTAACAAAAGGTCCAAAAAGTTATAAAATAAAATCAAAAACTAAATTTAGGATAGGGACGGGTAGTCTCCTGACGAGCACTTATCTTTAATCTCCTGAGTCTTTAAGTTAGACTCCATTCTCCATCACCAACAGGCATCAATTGGACGTCTCCAATCATGTCCATTGCTCTTCACATCATGGCAAGCCAACGTCCATCTCAACTTGTTCTTCTTGCTCAACCTGCACACTTCACAATCTTGTGCATTAAATTTGTAAAATACTAAACATGAGCAACAAGTGAGATATAACACACAATTCATAATTTTAAGATGTTTCAGACTGTGTTACGGCGTAATCCCATTACTAACTACGCCGTAACTCCCATCTGATAGCAATCTTTTATATAATAAGAATAGGTTACGGCATAACAATTATTACTATGTTACGCCGTAGGTCAAGACAGAGGGAAATAAACATAGAATTTCAATCAAACAACCAAAAATACAAAGATCGTTCCCCAGCAACGGCGCCAAAAACTTGATGCATTAATTCTGACTAGGTCTTAAATTTATAGAATATCGATTACCTAAGGTCTACCTAAATGCACTAACGGATAGTGTATCCGGTCGTGTGTAGACTAGTAAATGGTAAAAACCGAGGTTGTCCCAAGAATGGTTGACTTCTAGTTGTTTTAATTAAAACGATTTGTCACAATAATAATAGTTTTAATATAATGATCAAATAAAAGATTGATAATGGAATTTGTGAAATTATACCATCCAATAAAATGGAAGAATTATAAATCTCCAAAATAATAGATATTATACGTGATCAATTGGGATGGTTCTAAGGCAAACAACTAATGTAGATGATAATTGAAATGGTCTAATTCTCATATTTGGCTTTCTATCACTACAAGTGGGGCATAAATATCACTAAGAATCGTAAGGTAAAGTCATCTTAGTCTATCTTCCCTAATATCGTCTCTGGAACCAAAGGCACTACCCTCTGTAGTAAGCGGAGATTGGATACTCGATTGAGTCATTAAGTGCCACTACATGTTAGATTTATTCATTGGTGTGGCCCCGCCTCTCAGATCTTAGACCACGCCCGACCTCTCGGATCTTAGACCACGTATCGCTAACTTCTTAAGCTTATCTAACAATGGTAGGTGATCCTATGGTCAATTCACACACAAGGCAAATGGCTAGTTGTCATCCCAACCATTCCCCTCGCAATCTACCAGACTAGGGTCCTATGGTCAATTCTCCTTGCCTACTAGATAAACTGAAGGAGTAGTTCAATTTAAGCTCGCATAATAGATACTACCCCCTTCGAAACTACCGAAACTAGAGGGTCATATGACAAACTAAGCATGCACACACTAGAAGCAATAATAAAAACGTAAAGTAAAGAATAAAAACCAAATAGTTAATCATCCAAATAATTAATTAATTAATTGACTAGAGAAATTAATTAATTAAAAGCCAATAACAATTAAATAAAACACGACATAAAATGAGTCATCAATAACCAAGCAGAAACAAAATTATAGTCATTAATAATGAAATTGGATAAAATAATGAGTATCGAGAAAGTTTATATATCGTGCCAATTAAATGCTTTGGATCCCCTAGTTGAATACCAGGGCAAAACCCCGAAAGGTTTGCCCCTAAAAACCTTCGAAATGGCTGCGCCTCTTTTTCTCTTCCGTCTGACAAGAAAGCACCAAATCTGAATTCACAAAAAGATGATTTGATGACCTACGTACTATTAGTATTTGTAATGGGAGTTGATACTCCCACCACTATTTTTTTTTCTTTTTATTGTTTCACCACAATGTTTCAAAACTAATGCATATGGTACAATATGATGAATGCATGAGTGTGGTGTGTGAATCAATATAAGTGGTGTGAGTATCAATGCTCATTTATAATAATTAGGACTTTTAGCTTTAACCTCCATCTTTCATCTCTATTACACTTTGGTCCTTGGCATTATTTCTTCATTGAAACATCAATTTATTTTAACACCTTCAGCCCCTCGTCTTATTTCATATAATTATCATTAGTCCTTAAAATAAATAATCTTCATATCAAATTGCCGCTTTTAGTCCCTAAACTATGACAACTTCGGGCCCGCTTTATAAACAACGGCGTAACTGATTCACTTAGTTACGCCGTAACACTTCACCTTCGCGCCCGCGTAATTAATTACGGCGTAACTATATAACTAAGTTACGCCGTAAGTCTTTGTCAACTCGTACTTATCCACTCGTAAATATCTCTACGCCGTAGCCTTCATAATTATTAATTACGGTGTAATATTCATCATGGTTACGCTGTAATCTCTTCAATCACATTAATCCCACTCGGAGTCATAACTATGCCGTAACCTCATATCATGGTTACGACGTAACCTTCATAATACGCAAATAAAGCAAACTCTTTGGATAATTACGGCTTAGCTTCAATGACTAGGCTACGCCGTAACTGTTCTTCATCATAAATTATTGCACATGTTTGCCTTTTCATGCACCATTTCCGCTCCAACGCCTCATTAATCCTGAAATGTACATATGAACAAATATGAACGAATTAAGTATAATATTTATATAAATGAGGTAATAAACACGTGAATTTGATATGTAAGATATCAGATTATTTGATGTTATAAGAGGACCATATTGAAATGTTCGGTCCATGTCCGGGCCGGTCCGGTTCTTCGGTCAGTCCGATCCAACAAAGCATAATGTCCGGTTGTGCATATGACCGGAACGGACCGAGGACCGAAAATGATTTAAAGGGTGGACTGAGGACCGAACTGAAATACATTCGGTCTGGTCCGGTTCGGGCCGGTTTCCCGGTTCGGTCCGGTCCGCGGTCTATAATGCCCAACCCTGATTAGCATCCACGCTTCGTTGTGGAGTGTATATGTGATTCTTTTAGTTGCTTGGTTAAAAAAAAGGTTAAGGATATATAATTGATATCTAAAACTATTTGCTTGATTTAATATCTTATGTCTTGGTCGGTAGACTTTGGAGAACTTTTTTTATTAAAATTTTATTAAATTTTTTTTCTCATCATCATTTTAGTTAAGCTTTTTCAATTCGTATATTCGAAATTTTGGATAATCGTTTTATAGGAATATTCAAATATCTGTAATTTCTAGAAAACTTTTGTATGAGTTCTAAAACTGACATTTCATAAAAACATCTGATCAAATTTTCGGATATCTTAATGCGAATATTTTTTGAACACCCACAACCTAAATTAATAAATCATAGAAAGCAAGTTGAAAATTTTGTTTTATATTTATTGGTAAAACTTTTTACACTTTTTGGTTGTGTCTTCTAATAAGCCATTGTAACTGTTAAAAATACCTTCCAAACTTACAAGGGTTGTTTCTGTAATAACAGAAACCTATCTTACTCTTAACCCTTTATCTTTTGTTCTCTCTTTGTGTATTTGTGAAGTGCAGGGACTGAAGGTGTCAACTCCATTCTTGGATCTATACCAAGACCCACGACTGATTAATGTTTAAGAGATGACCCATCCTTTGTTGCAGAAAAGAGTAGGTGTGCTCACCTCTCCCAATGTTGCTGCTTTCAAGACACAACGGCTATTTTCCATTCCCTTAGTATAAAGTCTGGGTCATTAGCACCAATTTTATTATGGAAGTCTAATATTCTCTGAGGATACATCTCCTCAGTTGTTAAACATGGAGTATCACTCCTTCTTGTTAAAGAGAGCCGCTATATCTCATTCTCTCTTCATCTCTGGTTTTGTTCATTGTGAACCTGGTCTGGTATGGTATTGATATTAGGTCTTTTTATTGTTTAAGAGTGTTGTAGTGAGGTTGCTTGTAATCTAATCTTTGTAGTGTGATAGATAGAACCCTTCTGAAGGGGACTATCTCTTTTCTTTGTAATTGTTTGGTAAGCACCCGTTTGGGGACTTATCTACTATAGCAGTGTAGGTCATAGTTGTAATCAGCCTGATTGTTAAGGTTGTATTAATCTGATTGACTCTAGTCAGAGCTCAATCGTTGTCTCTTGTAACTTGTATTGTATTGGATCTCATAAATTGAATCAAAGGGAGGTTGGTTGGATTCATACCCGATTGTTCTTAACCATTTTTACATGGTATCAGAGCCACGGCTCAAGTGAATCGAGTTTGGTTGAAGCCACCAATTTTCCCCCGGTTGTTCTGTGTAGCCGGAACCCTCGATGGTGATTTCTCTGGTTGTATCGTTGTTAATTCGATGATTATCGTGGGGTTAATTGAGGCTGTTTCATTAACAGCCATTGTTGGTTTAGTTTGATTGGGGCTAAATCTTGTGGTATCTGGTGTTTCTTGGCTGGGGTTTGTGAAACCCTATGTTTCTGGTTTGGGCGTTTCTGATTCGAGTGGATTCAGACGCCAATTGGGACCTTGATTACCTTACAATATCTTTTTAAGAGTATTGTGAGGTTTTTCCGTTATCTGGTTTGGGCGTTCTGCTCGTTATCACTAAGAGTATTGTGAGGCTTTTCCGCCATCTTCTTCAATGCTCTAGCCCCAAGTGAAGGTTGACTGATCCCTAGTCGCCGGTACTGCAGTTGTTTCAGACTGTTCGAAGACTTGGTGGTCTATTTCTGTTCGGGGTTTGTCCTTTCTGGCAAACTATGGATTGGGGCAATTACTTCTGGTCCGTATTCTGGATTGGGTGTTGCTGCTCTTAGCCTATTCGATACCCCAAGTGTAGGTTTCGTGTTTGGTTGGATTCTGCTTAAGGGTCCTTGAAGCTGTTATGGTGGATTCTCTATCCTTCGTCTTCCGCTGCTAATTCACTGTAAGTTATCTTTCCTACCTGATTTTGGTAAAATCAGGACTTCTTTGTGTGATTAGTTGTTTTTTGTTCCTCATCTGTTGCTATGCTTTTTTGCCTGATATATGTTGCTTTTCTTGCCTTTTATAGCTATGTAGAATTATAGTGTTTCTGCTGCTTGTTCATCTTATCTAACCCAGCCTACTATACCCAAGAGGGTGGTTGGTTTTTTATTTGGGTTTCTAGGTGCTTGTTGTTAGTTTTACTTAAATGATTATCTGTTTACCTGCTTGTTGCTTTTTTTAAGCTTGTTTCTCTGTTTTTCTTTCTTGTTTATGCCTTCTAGTTGTTTACTCTTGGCTGTAGTTTGTTTGGTTGTTTGTTGCTTTCTGTCCAGCCAATTCAACCCACATAGGGTGCGCTTGGTTTGATTATTTGCTGCTGTCACAACCCACCCAAATAGGGTGTGTCGTTGCTGACTTTGTTGCTTTTATTGGTATTGTTGTTTGTTCAGCCCCAAATGGGGTATCTTGCTGCTGGTTTCTCAGCAGCAGGAGGGGAGTTTGCCTTGCTTATTTGCACCCCCTTAATGGGGTGTAATTGGGGTGTAATGCTGTTGCCTAGCAGCAGTTTGCTTTGGTCTAGCAGCAGGTTGCTTCGGCCTTGCAGTAGTTTATCCCTTTAAGCTGCCATGTTGTTTGTTTGTTGGTGCTGACATTGTCTTCAGCTCATGTGTAGTCATGATTCGTGGTACTATGGGTCTTGGGGATTGATGACCCCTTGCCCACGTTGTTTGCTGAATGGCATGGCTATAGTTATGATCCAGTTGCTTGTTGCTTCCCATTTAAAATGGTTGGGTAATTAACTGTTTCGGAATTGATGTTGGTGTTATGGCCTGGTCATTTCAGACCTGGTCATTTTTTTGGCTGACATCGTGATCATATTATCAATCATGATTTTTGTAGGTCTTGGGGATTAATGACCCCTTGCCTACGTTGTTTGTTGGGTCGTCTTGGCATGACCTTGGTTAAGATTGGATTACCAATTGACCTCTTAAGAAGTTCTTCTGGAATGTTGTTGGGTTCTCTCTTGAAGAACCTGATTTTGAATCAGTTAATGATTCTTTCAGGTGGTTTATACCTGGTGATGCTTTTCAGTCCTCTGATATATCTGAGGCTGGAGTGTT
The DNA here is from genome assembly GCA_030686995.1 of Artemisia argyi. NCBI lineage: Eukaryota > Viridiplantae > Streptophyta > Magnoliopsida > Asterales > Asteraceae > Artemisia > Artemisia argyi. Next base: position 278,473,418 of record CM060708.1, read on the forward strand.
GATTATTGCAACAGTTGTGTTATGTGTTCGGTTGAAAGAGAGTTTGTATTCTCTGTTGCTATGGGAGCTGTTAAGAAAACAGTTCAAGTTGATTACTCAAAACCTTTTGGCTGTAAAAGCCATATGTTGTATCTTGTCTGATCCAAAGCTATATTTCTGAGTATATTTCTACTCAGTTGTCAACATGGATATTGTTTCATGTTGTTGGATCCTCTGTCTAGTTCTTTGTTGGACTGGTTATTGTATAAACTGAAATTGATCAGTTCCTTGTGTGTAGTTGTACTATCATCCTACAAGTTATTGATGCCTCACTCTTAAAAGAGTTGGCTAGTGTTCTTATATGATGATGGTATGACTACTCAACATCAGCAGCTATCTGAGCTGCTCTCTCTATCTACCCATGGACTGATCTTGTGATTCATTCTCACATGACTCCTTTGTTGGTTTGCCTAATTGAGATCAGGTTGTGCTATCTCTTGGTTACTAATCTGCTTGAGATCAGATTGGGGTATTATTGTTGATATTGGTGGTACTCTTTACACTTGATTAAGATCAAGTTATTGTCTTGATACAGTTTGAGAACTGTTGTTTCAAGTTGTTGTTTCATGTGGGCATTCTTGGCCTTTATGGCAGCCTCTCTGTTTCTGATAAGGCCTTGTGTGGCTTTGATTGGAATCTCTTCCCTGATTGAGATCAGGTTGATGTTGCTTTTTGTTGTACACCTGCTTGAGATCAGTGTTGTACTAGGTTGTGTTCCATTCAAGGAGCTGCAGCTTTGCTCCTTGTTTCAGTTGTTATTGCTTCTGTTACATTCTTCACTTGATTGAGATCAAGTGTGGTACTGGTTTTTTGCTTACCTGCTTGAGATCGGGTTTAAGCGTTTCATATTTTTAGCCTGCTTGAGATCAGGCTCAACATGTTCCTGTATTAACCTGCTTGAGAGGAGGTTGTTGCTATTTTTGCTGCTGATTTAGATCAGCTTGCATTTGTTCTTGGTTGCTGCTGATTAAGATCAGTGTTGCACTATGGTTCTGTCCCTTTGATACTTATTCATCTTGTTAAACCAACCCAGCTCTCATAAGAGCTTGGGTAGTGCCTTGTATGGTTTATGGTTTGACTGATCTTTGTGGATCTAGCCGTTATGTGTGGTTGGTATTAACCCACACTCTTATCTCACAGCCTGAATCTTAAAAGAAATGGCTTGTGTTCTTGTATGGTTCTTCCAAGTCTGATCATAGTATCAGCTTGGTGTATTACTGATAACACCCTGAATGTTCAGGATTGTGCTTACCTGGTATTGATTGACTCTGGAGTTCATCTTATGCAGTCTCTTGTGTGAGCTGCGTTATTCCACCTCTCTTGATATTGAAGGTGGCTGGTCTTCTGTTTCTGGAAGTACCATTTGACTAGTTTCAGTCATGTTGTATCATTGTTGAACTGATCTTTGAAGACTTCAGTCTTGTGTGTAGTTGGTCACATTAACCAAGTACATTTTCGCTGCCTCCCTCCTTTTAAGAGCTGGATGTTGTATTTGCTGGTATGGATGTTCAGTTGAATATGTTGGTGGTGTTTGGTGTGTAAGTTTGAGGGAGGGTGTTAAAAATACCTTCCAAACTTACAAGGGTTGTTTCTGTAATAACAGAAACCTATCTTACTCTTAACCCTTTATCTTTTGTTCTCTCTTTGTGTATTTGTGAAGTGCAGGGACTGAAGGTGTCAACTCCATTCTTGGATCTATACCAAGACCCACGACTGATTAATGTTTAAGAGATGACCCATCCTTTGTTGCAGAAAAGAGTAGGTGTGCTCACCTCTCCCAATGTTGCTGCTTTCAAGACACAACGGCTATTTTCCATTCCCTTAGTATAAAGTCTGGGTCATTAGCACCAATTTTATTATGGAAGTCTAATATTCTCTGAGGATACATCTCCTCAGTTGTTAAACATGGAGTATCACTCCTTCTTGTTAAAGAGAGCCGCTATATCTCATTCTCTCTTCATCTCTGGTTTTGTTCATTGTGAACCTGGTCTGGTATGGTATTGATATTAGGTCTTTTTATTGTTTAAGAGTGTTGTAGTGAGGTTGCTTGTAATCTAATCTTTGTAGTGTGATAGATAGAACCCTTCTGAAGGGGACTATCTCTTTTCTTTGTAATTGTTTGGTAAGCACCCGTTTGGGGACTTATCTACTATAGCAGTGTAGGTCATAGTTGTAATCAGCCTGATTGTTAAGGTTGTATTAATCTGATTGACTCTAGTCAGAGCTCAATCGTTGTCTCTTGTAACTTGTATTGTATTGGATCTCATAAATTGAATCAAAGGGAGGTTGGTTGGATTCATACCCGATTGTTCTTAACCATTTTTACAGTAACTAAAAAGTTCTTTTCACTTTAGAAGATTGACTACGTAAGAAATATGAGTTAGAAGCACTCATTTTCGTCACTCTTAGCTCGCAAAAATGGCTACAAGATTTAATTAAGCTAAGGCGCTTTTGTCTAGAGCATTGAAGGTCTCGACCTTCATTTTTCAGATGTCACATAAGAAAACTAGAGATACATCTTTTCATTCATTGTCGGCTTGTAACATCATATTACTAAGTTATACGATGATTATATATCCGAGTAAAAAGGGTAAAGTAATCAGTAAATCCGTGAAAACATTTACATATTACTTTTCTTCTCATGATTCATAAACTCATGTTACAGCCAATGTAATTAGGATGACATGGATACACGTAAAGCAAGTTATTGTTTTACTTAATTTAGAGGAAAATATACTTCATCTGTTTCATGAATAAATAAGTGTTCATTTTAGATATGTCATGTAACTTTAAAAAAAAGTTATTGTCTAACAACAAGACATCATATTTACTTTTGAACCTTTTTTATTGGTTAAAACTTAAAACCAGACATTTATTTTGTGACAAATTAAAATAATAAGTTAAACATTTATCATGAAACAAAGTTAGTACGATAGATAATAAAAAACTTAAGAAACATAAGATCAGTGAATTAATAGCAAAGGAACGCAAACTAATCTTATATATAGAGAGAAAATATTTAGGAAAAACTTCTTGGCCATGTTTAGTCGTAGAAAAAACTTTACTCTTCATTTTTTTCTCAATTTATTTATTTATTTTTCGTGAGAAATAGAAAACAGAAAACATGTTCAAATTCATATTTTTCTAGAAAATAGAAAATTTACTATTTTAAGTTAAAATATGATTTCAAAAAAGTGTAGAAAAATGAAATAGGTACTTTTCTATGTTTTATTAGAAGATATATAGGCCCAAGCTCGTTTGTGGGTTTAGGGTTTTCTATGGTTTTATATGTAGTAATCATTATAAATTTTGGATCAATAAAACATAACATCTCACGGGGTTTACATGATCTAACATGGTATCAGAGCGGGTCTTGTCCTTAGACCTAGGTGGCTCAATTAAGCCGCATCCTTTATGGCACCCCATCAAACCCTAGCCGCCGCTATTTATTTTTTCAAAAATAAAAATAAATGTCTGCTTTTATTTTTTGTTTCGTTGCTTCTGCTTTTGCTGTTGCTAGATTGTGAAGATTAATCTCTCGCTTGCTGTCGGATATCTTCATTAACAAATATGATATTTGCTTTTGCTAATGCATTTATTTGCTTTTACTGCCGCTTGAAAAATTGCTTCCACTTGCGGCCAGAATTCTTCATCAACAAATTATGTTTTTATTGTTTTAATGTTTATTTAGTTTTCTCATCAAATCCGAGTTTTCACGATTTCGCTGCTCAAATTGAATGGGAGTATTAGAATATATAGGCTCAAGCTTGTTTGTATGTTTAGGGTTACAGGGTTTCATATGTAGTCACTATTATAAATTGTGGATCAATAAAACATAACACCTCACGGAGTTTACATTATCTAACATGTTTTATTGTTTTTCCTCCTTATTTTCTCACATCACCCCACTTTTCTAAAATAAAAAGTACAACACCGTCTAAACTAGCTTTCTAAATTTTCAACTCTTTTCTAGTGAAAAATAACACTCATTCTAAAAAACCAAAAATGACAAGTTAGGAAAAGTTTCCACAACTAAACATAATTTAACCTTAGTAGTACGACAATATATATATAGTTATATACAGCTAACATCATTTTCTTAACATAAGCGGGCATTTGGTCTAGTGGTATGATTCTCGCTTTGGGTGCGAGAGGTCCCGAGTTCGATTCTCGGAATGCCCCTATTTCGTATGTTTACATGATTTTTAAATAATTTTTTGAGTGCCACTTGTTCTTTCATAAAAAATGCAGTTTACCTACTGTATTGATGAGAAACATAATCTTGCAGATGTGACTATCATTATATTCAACTCATTGGTATGACAATATGACATGTTATATTAAGCACCAAGTTGGTAGGAAACATCTTCAGTTCTTCACTACCAGAATCAGCAATCATAAACAATGATATGACGGTAATCTTAATACCAAGCCTGCAAGAACTCATCATAAGCACAAGAGAGAATATTATATGATTCTCACTGAGGGTGCACAATTTCTGATCGAATTACTACCTAAAAACTGTTTCTGAATTACGCTTGCTTGTAAATATAGTGAATTCTCTGATGCGCTATCTTCTATTTAGTTATTAGTATATTCAGAAGTTAGTCAAATGCAATTTTGCAGTTTACAGATTTAACATTTGATTAAGATTAAACATTTTTGTCATTCATGATTGCAAACTATAGTCGAGTTAGAAGCATATGCACATCTGAGCTTAGAGATCTACCATTTCAAAGCTATGATCAGTTTTCAACCAAGGTGAGATGTTACTATAATAAGAGCAGAAATATCGATGCCTTTTGAAAATCAACATGTTTTTATTCCTTTCATATTTGATACTTTTGGTTTCCTTGCACCTGAGGCAGTGGATTTCCTCAACAGAGTTCAACGAGTTATGCATAGTAATGTTATGACACCTAGATCCGCAGATGTAGTTCTGAAAAGAAAAAGTTTTGCAATCCAAAAAGGGCTAGCGGCGCAGCTTGTTGCCCATTTGCCTTCCACATCTATGTAAATCCATACATTGACTGTATTAGTTTGCAAGTTGCAACAATGATAGCAATGCACTTATTTTAATACCAGTATAATGAACTTAGTGAAACAAACACGACAATTAATTATCACTACCAAAATATGAAATATGTACAAGCGAAAAGTGCAAAATACAAGAAACACTATGAACCTAATGTTACAGTTTTTTTTTTTTTTTTTTTTTTTTTAATTATTATTTTTATTTTTATTATTATTTTTTTTTTATATATATATATAGAGAAAAAGTAAGAACATAGATGCTCTAAGGGATCAGTATTTAAAGAGACTAAAAGGTAGTAACATCACTGCATTTGGCCTAATTTTATGTTTCTCGACTAGGGTGAAACAGGTACCCAGTTCGATTTTTAGTCAACTTATGTTTCAACAATGATGATAAATACACACAGATAAATGTAGCAAGTAGGCATTTGGTCTAATGGTACGAATACAAACTTATGTTTCCTTTACACATAGCTATACCTTAAACTGCTGTAAGCTAAATGCAGTGATAAAGAACCAGAAGTATTAACACGAAAACTTTAGGCACAAGCACTAGAATCCACAGTTGGAACATGCTTCAGACAATTGTGTACTACTTGAGTATAAGAAACAAAATGTGTTAACTCATGTTCCGTTCATGGTAGTAAGGAATACAATGAGACAATGTTGCAAGTGGGCATTTAGTCTAGTGGTATGATTCTCGCTTTGGGTGCGAGAGGTCCCGAGTTCAATTTTCAGAATGCTCCAGCTGCATAATAAATCTTACTCCTTTTATATGAATGTTTTTAATGCCACTATTTTATTTTATTTCTATATAGTCTACTACTTATATCAACTAAGGTGAAAATAGTTTGGAACCAGATCCACCTAATAAGGTGATTTTGTATGCCACAAACATGTGCAGTGCCTGGCAGATCTGAAGAGATACTTTGTCAATAAATTCATTACATGGTTATGGAAGCTCTTTATTTAGGTAGACCAAGTTTGTGAAAAGTACTATCCAATTATAAAAAAGAGCAATAAAGATTAAATGTGTACATAAACTGATCAGGAAGTGGAAGGTAGTATTGGTTTCATTAAGGATGCATACTTTTTGAATTATATGTATGTTATGTATTTACAATAATAGATAACTTACATGAAATACACACTTTACGTATGAAAAGTCTAAACGGCCAAACGGACATTCACACCAGAGGTGTGAATTGTGATTCATGCAGAGAATGCCCAACCCCAAGGTCACAAAGTTGTTGATCAGTATCCTATTTGGTTGGTCCCATGTTAAACAACTAGATCCTTAGCTTGAGCCTTCATATGACCCTTTTTAAATATTTAATTCTACATCATGGTACACAGTGTCTTGTTCAAGTATGAAGAAAAGACCAACTCACTCTAAATGAGTGTTATACAAAAGACTATAACATTTAATCAGCTGCATATATAGCAGAGCCATATCCGAGTGTGTGTGAGGTGTGCTATCACACATGGCTTCAAATTTTTGAAGGGCTTCAAAATATATACCTCATTATATATTTGGGGCCTCAAAATTCACTTCCAACAAAAATTGTTACTGATTTACAAACTTATGTTGTAGATATTTGTTAAAACTTAAGATAGATCATCAAAACACTATGATTTTTGTTTCCATAGTTGGTATAATATATTTTGGATAAATCGTATTTATTTATCGTATAAGCTTTCGCACACGACCTCTGTTTGCTTAGCAAGGCACTGTTGCATAGAGTAAGTGATCTGAACTTGAGCGTTTGAGTCCATTAGTATAACTCACTTAAACAAGATTAGTTCAAAAACCAGAAAAATGGGCCAGTCATACCAAAGTCAGTTATTTGAAATTTTAATTACTCTTTTACCAGTTTAAACTAAACATATTTGTGGTTCAGGGAAGCCTTTAGTAGTCAACTATTACCCTACATGAATACAAGTACAATATGGAAAATAGAATACACATAACAACAAATGGGCATTTGGTCTAGTGGTATGATTTTCGCTTAGGGTGCGAGAGGTCCCGAGTTCAATTCTCGGAATGCCCCTTAATTTTTTTCTTCTTATATTTTGACTTCCACCCCACCCCATGATTTCACAACCACCATCCCAGATTTATTTTTTTTGGGCAGGCTGGACCCTGGAATCCTTTATCCTATTCGAGTTTAAATGTACATTTTTTTGATCCGTTTTCTGAGAACTTACGGAAAGATCTCCAAGTTGAAATTCATACGAGAACTTCAATGCAATTGATAGTTTCTTCTATAGAAGGTGTTGTGAAAGTGATAGTGGTCACTACTATTCTAAACTAAAAAGTGTACTAGAGTTTGCTACCCATAAGACCTTTATTGTTATTCGATGGTTGTGCAGAAGTGCATCCGTTATCCCACTGCACCCTTAAAAACATAATGGAAGTCTCTAGCACCACTGCTGATAAATGTTGTTTTATCACTTTATGTTCCCGGTCCCTTGTAAACGGGGTACAAGAACTTTAAACCATAAAGTAAAACAAAAAGAGGAAGAACAGTTAAACTTAGAAGTGGAAGGGGGAAAAAAAACACCAAGCTGAATAGCAGGGGTTTTCTACCCTTTCCAAAAGCCCATTTAACTATGGGGGTGTGGTAGAGTGCCCATGTATGCAGCATTTACCATATCCCAGTTGTGATCACAGATGCACGATGAAATTGGATAGGGCGGTCATTTTTCTTTTATGGGAAATGACAATACATAAGTTATTAAAAAAAAAAAAAAAAAAAAAAAAAAAAGTCTATTGTAAAACGTAGGTCTGGTTGCAACTTGCAAGACTACAAAAAACTAAGTGATGCCCCAAATTCCTTTACGTTGATTGTTTAGACTATAACGGGCACTCAGAGAATTGCCTAGGATTATATGGAGTGTATTGTATATGTTTTCATATGAACTTTGCAAAGGTCAATATAACCATAATTTAAGTTCAGCAAGTTAAATAACAGCAGCGTAAAATAAGGATGTGTAATCTAATGTTTTAACCCTGGTGTTAACTAATAGAAATATAGTTATATAGCAAGAGGGCATTTGGTCTAGTGGTATGATTCTCGCTTTGGGTGCGAGAGGTCCCGAGTTCGATTCTCGGAATGCCCCTAATTCTGTTTATTTTTAATGATTTAGGCTGTCACAACTTACTTTGAATTTTTGTCCAAAACTAAAGAGGATTTTGATCAACTTGCGTCTAGTTATAATCCTTTTTGCATTCATCTAACAGGGTTCCTCACATTTTGCTCCTACTCTATTACAATGGTCATCACTGTAATTTGGATGATCAAACACAGAGTACAAAAAATGAGATGCTAGAATTACCGAGACCGCTACTTTTGTAAGATGATCTTTGTTTACGAATTTCCGTGATATTTTTGTTGGATTATATAATTCCCGTAGGAATTATGTTATATTGATGAGGTATTTGTACATAGATAACTTCTGAAACCTAATTGACCTTAAGCCCATAATCGGGCTTGGCTATGTTTATCCTCTAATAATTTTATGCCATTCAAAATAAACATAAGACTTTTAACCATAAGTTACAAGTAACAGGCATTTGCAATCTAAGAATATTACTTCTAACAATACGTTTACATACACCAGAAAGCTTAAAATGTCAACTGTAGTGTTTAGAACAATTTATTACTTCCTTAATATACAAATCCTGAATACCTGTACTGCGAGGCATGTGGGCATTTGGTCTAGTGGTATGATTCTCGCTTCGGGTGCGAGAGGTCTCGAGTTCGATTCTCGAAATGCCCCACCTTAAGTCACTGCCATTAAATATTGATTTATCCTTTTTTGTAATCAGAATATATTTTTTCCTGAGTTAAATTTTAAATTAATTATCGGCAGCATTAAATATTGATTTATCCTTTTTTGTAATCAGAATATATTTTTTCCTGAGTTAAATTTTAAATTAATTATCGGCAGCATTTACTAGTAATCTGTCAAGATATCTGTACCTTAAGGTTACTATATTGCAGCATCAGCATCTTAGAGTACGTATGCATAACATAAGTACATGCATAAAGTAAATTGGGAGAAGAACTCACGGGTCATAAAGCCAACAAAGTCATGAGTTAATTGCAGTTCCTAATTGCTTCAGAAAACTAAAGTCATCCAAAGTCTACTTGGCATGTTTTAACTTTTAAGTGTTGAGCATCTAAATTGACATCTGCTTTAGTAGCAATCAGTTTTAAGTGCACAGATATCTTGTCAGATTACTAGTAAATGCCTCAATCTACTTATTCATATGCAATATGTTATCAGATAATATGATGCATTGTGAATTAATACCATATAGGTGGCCAGATGATTCATTGTGAATACTTGACCTTCTATCCATGAAGGCGAGAAAGGTCACAAGCTTATCATTAAACTGATTACGCAGTGTCATAGCTAGAGGACTAAATGTTAGTGTTTGCTAATTTGTGCAACACCAAAAACACAGGCAATATCTTTTTCTTTTTGAAAAGCAAACATTATCTTACTTTCAATCCTCTAAAATTCTAAACGGTATGGATCAAGTTACGTTTTATGGATGACTTCAAGTCAATCTGCATCATCACCTCAGAAGTCAACATTTCGCAAGGATGCATATCAATGACAAAGAAGTGCACATGTGCATATATATACAAAGAACCGTATTTGCTAACTTGTTACATTGAAAACCAGAAAATAAACTAATAGTGAGACCAACACAAGTAGTAACAAACATAGATTTTTATAGTTATTATACTCCTTCCGTCCCAAAATAATTATACCCCAACAAAAAGCAAACAGTTGAAAGGCACCAATCAAACATTAGCTCTCCAATAGATAAATACCAAAAGATGAAACGTTTTCTTGTTTGAACTGAATAAATTTTACTGAAATCATCCCGGGAAAACAATAAGGTTAAAGTTAAAAATTTTCATTTAAAAAACAAGAATAAAATGAATAAAAATATATTTGCGTTTGCCGGGAGTCGAACCCGGGTCTATTGCTTGGAAGGCAATTATCCTAACCGTTGGACTACAAACGCTTGCTTGTTGATTCACTACTTAAAATCTTTTTATACAATTCGAACAAGCTTCGATGAGTTGGCCATTTCAACCCATTGTTTTAACAGACAGGCAGGGGTGGACCAAGCACAAAGTTTGGGGGTGCCCTCCACGACTTGTCGAAAAAGTTCAGATTTTAGTGTAAAAAAAAATTTTTTTGGACCTTTTTATTAAAGTGCACCCCTCCAAAAAATCAAATTGCCCCCCACCTTGAAGCCAAAAATGTAAAAACCTTAGGTTTTAGTGTAAAAAAAATAAAATTATGATCTTTTTATTAAAGTGCATCACGATTTTATCAAAAAAAAAAAAAAAAAAAAAAAATTTGCCCCTGCCTTGGAAAATCCTGGGTCCGCCACTGCAGACAGGCATTGCTTGTTCCTGACAGAAATTGTCATGACCTTTTAATTGGTAAGGAACTGTTCAAGCTGTTTCCGGTTTCATATGATCGTATACAAAGTTTGTTATTGACATCATGTTCAACCGTTATATTTGAGAACTTTAAGCAAGGTTAGTCAAGCATCATTTGAAACTATGATACTATTGTTTTCGAGTTTTTTAGTTACATATGAAAATTTAAGGTTAAGTTAAATGTCCAAGTTCAAAAAACTTAAATCAAGTATCAAATTTTGCAATATAAATGTATCAGTTTTCATACAACGCTTGCAACATAAACGGAGAGATGTTCAGGCTATTCGGGTGAAATCAATCAATCTTTGTTATGAAGTATGCGGCTTAACAAGTATTCACAGGGGCGGAGGGAGGGGGGTGGCTAGCGGGTGCTAGGCCCCCTGCAATAAGCTCAATAATTGTATTAATATACATTGTTTAGCCATAATTTAATGTTTAATTTACCACTAGCATCTCTCAACTAGCGACTTTTCTATCATGAAAGAAAAAGAAAACAACCGAGATGAAACATCTCCTATTTAAGTGGCCACTAAAGCGAAAATATGAAATGAGACATTTTTGACAATATTTTTTTGTTGTTAATCTAAAAAATTTAATGGACTTGTCAACAACTAGTTATATCACAAATTTTGGATATCCGAAATTTTCGATGATGGTTTTTTGTTAGACATTATATTTTATCTAAGTTTTTTGTAATTCGGATATTCGAAATTTCAGATTACACATTTATATATCTGAATATCCAGATATCTATAATTTTTGGAAAACTTTTATATGACTTCCAAAATTGTCATTTCATAAAAACTTTTTAGTAAATTATGATCAAGTTTTCGGATATCCGAATACGTATATTTTTTGAACACCCGAAACCTAAATCAAGAAATCTTAGAAAGTTTCGGCTTTGTTGCTCTCTCCTAGTTATATACTCAAAAGCATCAAAATAGATAAAAAAAAAAAAAAAAAAAAAAAAAAAAAATGACCTTATTTTGAGTTTACTATACTTTTTATCCACTAAATATGTTAGAAAATGTCTCTCCGCTTATTTTATATTGTCGTCTACTTCACCGCGTTAGCAACCCAAGCTTATGCCCCCCTTCACCCACACCAGCATATGCCCCCCTCTTCCAGCAGCAAATCCTCCCAAACCCAGTACAAACAACGGGCAAGAGCAGCAAAACAATAATAGTGTACACGTACACTTTCCGGAAAAAACACATCTTAATTCAAACCATTGAAGGATCAGTCAGTGTCTTGGGGATGTTTTACATGGTTTGGGCTCTATGGAGAAACATAGCGGGTAAGGGCAATGAAAATAATCCAGATGTCGAGATGCAAGCAATGAGTGTTCATATCTGATTTAAGAATCTGATATCATATGGAACTATCATGTGCTATAATAATTTATCGGACTGTTGTTTGTCTTTGGCAAATGTCCCAGTGGTGGGTACATGTATTTGTCTTTGGGGTCTTAGTGAGTTTGGTTAGTCTTTAGTAGTTTTGTTGTAATTTTTGTTTTTAGGGACCCTTTGCCTTATTAAATAGGTGGGCTACCTTTGTTTGTACTTTCTTTTGGTTCCGTTGAATAGGTAGCCCACCTATTTAATAAGGCAAAGTCCCTAAAAACAAAAATTACAACAAAACTACTAAAGACTAACCAAACTAACTAAGACCCCACACTACTAGAAAATCTGGCATCAGCAACGAAAGTTTGCATCGCTACTTCGTCACTAAATCCCTTCAACGACGGAATGGTTACAAATATATTCCGTCACAAAAAAGGGCCTCGCAAAATTTTAGCTACAAGTTTAGCGACAAAAGTTTTGGAGCTTCGGCGATGGATTGTCGATCTCCAACCCCTCGCTAGAGCCTTTATAAAGTTACCTAAATTAACTTTGATTCGACCATCAAGTGATGGCTTAGCGACAAACCTTTTTGTCGCTAACAGTAACGATGAAGCAGTCACTAATCCATTTCTAATAATCGGCCTACCATTTGTTGTTATTCCGTCGCTACTAGAGACAGATATATTTGTCGTTAATCCACCACTGAAAGTATTGTCTCAAAACAGTCACTAACAATTTGTTGCTTAAATAAACACCATTTCATAGCATGTTTGATCAAATCAATCTCTAATTTGTCACGATTTAAAAGTCTTTTAAGGATAAAATATGGCGCTAATCAAGATATCACACAAATGGATGCTACACTTATAATAGTCAATAAATCCATACCCAAATCAAATAACAAACATATCTAAATCAAATAACAAGAAAATTCGAAACAAAACTAAAATCTGATCTTCGACAACAAAAAAGGAAATCTAAACCAAAGATTCTCTCTTACATAAAAGTTAAGAGGATATAAAGCTCTTGACAGTGTAACGGTTGACGTTTAAGATGTACTGCCACTTGCATTACCTTGTTTTGTTTTTGTGCGGGTAACACGACTCTTGATACCATACTCATTACTCAACAAGCATATCTTGAATTTCTGCACGCATTTATTCCTTGAACTCTTCACGCATTTCTTCTTTTAGCTCTTCACGCATTTCTTCTTTGAGCTCATTCTTCATTTCTTCCTTGAGCTCGACTTTCATTTCTTCCTTCAATTCTTCCTTTAACTCTCCACGAACGCTATCAAGATAGTTCTTGAACATAATAAATTCAAATATTAGTTTATTTGAAATAGCTCAATGCAACTTTTTTTGTGCAAAAGGTTGAAATTTTTATATTACTCACTCAAAGATTTACAATATATCATATACATATCTGCTTCTGGACATATCCCATAAGCATAGAAACATTCAATTCTAGAATCAACCTATATATGACAATACTACATACAAGTCTGACAAAACACAAGATCAGTAAAACTATTGATCCTGCAGACATCTTATTAGCCTTTCATCTCTTTTCCATACTTCAGCAGCCATTACCTTTATTCACCTTAATTGCACCTAGCTCAATGCAACTTGAGTGGGTCTTATATGTAAAGTGAGTTATAATTCAGTCATTGCATTGATCTGTTAGGTAATAGTGTAAGTTTTTATGTTACAAAAACTACTTTTCTACAAATTCATAATTCCATGCATGCACTGCTGTACAAAACTTTGGGCATTGCTGTTGCTATAGCTGTTGGGTCACTGAATTCCCCAAATCTTCTAACAAGGATTTGAACGTAAAATCCCCTAAGTGTAAACAAGTCACTGAGTGAACAGTATCTCAGTGAGTCACCTTCAGGGAGCTAAGACCGAGCCTATGAAGAAAGGTTCTCCATTCAGTGAGGCGGAACTCAGTGAAGTGTGATCTAAGCCAAGAAGAAGGTGATGGGTTCAGTGAGGATGACAATAACTCACTGAACCCCAATGACTCCTCAACAACTTAAACGTACTGAAGACTGATGACATGAAGACTGAAGTTTTGGCGGGACTGGGCGGGAAAGTCTGAGCTGCTTTATTAAAGTGCTTTATCACTTTAATGTTAGACTTTCCCCAAATGGTTAAAACCAGTCTGTCATCAGAAAGTGCCTTTTGGATCAAACTCAATGAAGGTTCCTTGCCAGAAGAATAATATATTTCAAGATATTGTTAAGGAAGCTTTAGATCCAATGTATATTTAGTTGTTCTATACTTGTGTATAAATAGGTAGCAAATGTGAGGAGTAAAGGTTGACAAGTTTGTGCAATTAATGCAAAGCATTCACAAACCACTTTTACTCCTCCAAAGAACAACACAAGCCCCTGAGATAGCTCAGTGGGTAATTTAAGTTGTCACTCACTTAGTTGAGTTTAGTGAGGAGTCCATACCACACTTGTCTATTCAACCCCAAGTGTTATTCCGCAAACACTTGGGTACGATTCTTTTGATTAACTTCTAATAAAGAATTAAACGTTGGAAAATATTATCTCTTTTGTTTATGTTTCTTTATTGTTAATCAATTTCTACATCTGTGTTCAAGTCATAAGACTTGGTTACTTTAACTTCTTAGTTACGGTTAACCAAGTAAAAGGGACCAACAAGTGGTATCAGAGCCTCTGATTTATAAAACTTTTACACGTTTTCAAAACCTAAAGAGTGCTCAAGTTTTTAAAATCAAGATCCCACTATGACTGACATAGATGTTCCCCAGCTTGTTGATAAAAAGGGTGGAAGTTATTCAGCAACTGCCCCTCGACTTGAAGCTGGCAAATTTAACAAGTGGAAAAAGCGAATGCTTTGCTACTTAACTGGGATGGAACCTTATTATATCAAATTGATTAATGAGGGTCCATATGTCCCAACAACTGCCCAAGGTTTAATCAAACCTGAAGCTCAGTGGACCCCAGATGAAAGGAGGGTGGTCAATCAAGACCAGCGCCTGAAAAGCATCATTATATCATGCCTTCCTGATGATATAATGGAATCAGTGATCAACTGTCCCACTGCTCAGCAGACATGGACTGACCTGGTTCATAGCTATGAAGGGCCTTCTGATACCAAAGAGAATAGAATCATGGACCTGAAGCTTGAATTCAATACCTTCAGGGCCAAGGATTCTGAAAGTCTCTCTGAGACTTATACTCGGTATAAGACCCTCCTGAATGAGCTGACCAATGATGGTGTTATACTGTCAAAACATGAAATCAATGTTGGTTTTGTCAACAGTCTCCCTGAGAAGTGGTTAAACTTCTCTCAGGGATTGAGAAACGCAAACCACATTCAGAATCTTGAGCTCCCTGCCATCTATGGGAAGTTTGTCTATGAAGACAATCTTATCACCAGGAGATACCCTGGTAAAGCTCAGGAGACCAAAAAGGCCTTGACAATCACACCCATATCAACTGCTTTCTATTCTAAAGGTGTTGTGCAGGATTTTCAGGATGGTTCTGATGATGAGGTTGACCAAAGAACCAGTGAGGAGTATCTTAATGATCTTCAGATTGAATTTCATGAAAGAGCACTCCTTGCTAATTCAAAAAGATTTTTTAAGAAAAACAAATTTCCCTCTAAAGCAAATGACAATACTGAATGCTTTAAATGTGGCAAAATGGGGCATTTTACTAAAGATTGTTTTTCAAAAACAACCTCAGAACCATCCTTCAAGTTTTCAGGAAATAACTCATTTTCAGGCCCCAGCAAATTTCAACCAAAAATGCTTCAGTCTAGTCAAAGATTTGAAAAAGTCCCTCAAATTGACTTTGAAGCAAAGTATAGAAAGGCAAAAGCCAAACTTGCCCTTCTTGAATCATCCTCAACAGTCTCTCAGCCTCCTCAGGCTCCTAAGCCTACTCAAGCCAAGAACAAAGGTCTTGTTGCTGAAACATACGAATGGGATGAGGTTGAAGTGTCCTCTGATGACGATGAAGTTCACGTCAGTGCCCTGATGGCTCTATCAGAAGATAACAAACTTGCTGTGGGGAAGAGTCATGCAAGAAATGGTGAATGGGTCAACATCACAATGAGGAAGGTAAATCTTTTACTTTCTATGGATGATAATGATGATTGGAAATCTTACTTAGACTATATTAATGTTGATCTTAAGTATGTTGAAGAGCAAAGACTTAATCTGTTTTCTAAATTTAACAAACTCAGTTTTGAATTAAATCAGTGTAGAGATGAATTACTTGTCTTAAAACAAGCCAAACTTGAAAGTGTCACACTTCAAATTCAAAACTCTGAACTTGTAAAACAAAATCAAGCTCTTCAGGAAGAACTTAAGAAAGAAAAGGAAATTATTTGGAAGTGGACTCAGAAAAACCCCAAACTTTATGAAACACTGAGTCTCTCACCCAGCCCCAACAAGGCTGGTCTGGGTGATGATCAACTCACTGAGGTTTCAGGGGAAAGTAGTCATTCCACAACTTTTCTATTTACCAACATACTCTCTAGCAAGGAACTAGCTCCCAAACCCAGTGATTGGATTGAAAGAAACAATCCTGATAGTAAATTACCAAATTTTAACACTGGAAGAATTCTGGAGCCTGAAAGTCAGGCTATCAAGGAGCTGCTAGGAGTCACTGATGAACTTAGTCCTACTGAGTCCATCACAGAGTCTAATTCTGATTCACCACTCCCTCCACTGAAACAACTTCAGGGAGCAGAACCCAATTCTAACATTGCACCATTAGTCTTTCAACCACATTCTCCAAAAGAGAAGTCAGGGTTAGGAAGGACTATTCTGAAAAGACCTACTCCTGCACCTACTGAACATCAAAAACCTTCAGTAACTACTGAAGTGAAGCTTGAAAGCACTGATTCAAAGGTTGATCAGCTTGCTGAACTTGTCAGGATGCTGAGTGAGAAAATTGAGTCTACTGAGAAAAACTCTGACTCTAAATCTACCAAGCCCTCAGTATCCTCAGGATCCTCCAAACCAAAAACCACACCCAGACCCTCAGGGAGATGTGAACTGTGCAATTATCCAAATCACAGCACTGATAAATGCTACAGAGTCCTATTTTGTATGATATGCAAACAAGAGGACCACAGAACTTGTGATCACATCCCCCACACTGCCTCTTTAAAGGCAAGGGGTCAGTACAAAACCCAAGGCTATCAGTATGCCACATCTTCCAAACAAAGACTGAAGGCTAAGCCTTTCTCACCATGTCCTCATTGTGGTTTCAATGATCATCTTCCTGATGATTGTTTGATGAAAATATGCTGTGACATCTGTGGAGATCCCTCCCATGAAACCAGGGGGCATGACAAAGTGATTCAGTCCAGAAGGAAAATCCAAACCAACACTTCTCAGTCACCTGATGCATCAACATTCACAAAATGTAAAACATGTGGAAGCACAGGTCACATAACTTCAGACCATGATTCACTGACTGAGTTCAAAAAGTCCCTGAGGACTAAGCCCACTAGAAGGTGGGTCAACAAGCAAAACTAACCCAGTTTACTGTTTGTGCAGAAACACATCAAGGATCCTACCTGGCATCTAGACAGTGGATGCTCCAGAAGTATGACTGGTGTGAAAAGTTTTCTGCACAAATATGTGGAAGAACCAGGACCCAAGGTAGTATTTGGTGATAACTCATCAGCTCCCACTGAGGGTTATGGTTCAGTAAACTGCAATGGTATAGTTTTTACAAGAATAGCTTATGTGAATGGTCTGAAGTACAACCTGATAAGTGTTTCCCAACTTTGTGATGCAAAATACATAGTTCAGTTTGATGATAAGAGAGGGACCATCTTTAATGCCAATAAGGAAGTTGTGTTGATTGCACCCAGAAGGGATGATGTATATGTCCTTGACATGTCATCCCTGACTCAAAATGGGACTTGCCTATTCTCAAAGGCAAGTGAGACAATCAACTGGCTATGGCATAGGAGACTCTCTCATCTCAACTTCAAAAACATCAACAACCTGGCCAAACAGAACAAAGTTCTGGGCCTTCCATCCCTGGTGTATACCAAAGACAAGCCTTGTTCTGCTTGTGAAAAAGGAAAACACCACAGGGCATCATTCAAAACCAAACAAACCTTTTCCATCAAAAGCTGCCTGCATCTTCTTCATATGGACCTTTTTGGACCTGTCAGTCCAATGTCCATATACCATGAGAAGTATACTCTGGTCATTGTGGATGAATACTCAAGATATACTTGGGTTTACTTCCTGACCAAAAAGAGTCAGGCAGCTGAAACCATCATGTCATTTGTCAGGAACATTGAAAATCAAAATGATGTCAAAGTTAAACAGATCAGGACTGACAATGGCACTGAATTTAAAAACCAAGACCTTGAGTGTTTTTGTGATGAGAAAGGAATTTCTCAAAATTTCACTTCTCCCTATACTCCTGAACAAAATGGAGTAGCTGAAAGGAGAAATAGAACACTCATTGAGGCAGCAAGAACAATGCTGAATGGCTCAGTCCTCTCAAAACACTTTTGGACTGAGGCAGTTAAAACAGCCTGCTACACTCAAAATAGGTCAATCATTGTGAAAAGGCACAATAAGACACCTTATGAGATATTCAAAGGAAGGATTCCTGACATCAGCTACTTTCATGTATTTGGGTGTCCTGTGTTTATACATAATCACAAGGATCACTTAGGTAAATTTGATGCCAAAGCTGATGATGGATACTTCCTGGGATATTCCTTGGTCTCTAAAGCCTTCAGGGTGTTCAACACAAGGAGACAGCAAACTGAGGAAACTTATCACATTACTGTTGATGAGAGCACTGAATCCATCAGGTTCTCAAATTCCTCAGTAGAAGAAATTGGTATTGATGACTCATCAAGATATCCTCCTGATGAATATCATCCTGAGAACAATCCCTCAACTCAGTACCAAGCTGATGCTGATGTCTCCTATTACATCATCCCTCACAACCTACCCCAACCACCTATCAGTGAGTTCACAGAAACTCAGCCTGTCTCAAATGAGACTGACACCACTGAACAAAATGTTCAGGAACCCACAGAACAAATTGTTCCTACAACTGTCACTGAAGTGCATATTGATGAGTTACCTCATGTTCCTGAGTCTGAACCTAATCAGGCTCCTTCAAGCTCAAATTCTTATCCCAAACCTCAGGATAGCTGGACTAGATCCAAAATCATTGAGCTTGTGAACATCATTGGTGAACCCACTGAAGGCATGCTCACAAGAAGCAAGGCTGCCAAACTCAAGGCTGCCACTGCCAATATATGTCTTTATACTGACTATCTCTCAGAAATTGAGCCTAAAAATGTCAAAGAAGCCCTGACTTATGAAAGTTGGGTTCAGGCCATGAGAGATGAATTGGAACAATTTGACAGAAATGATGTCATGACCCTTGTTGAATGCCCCCAGGGTGTTTTAATCATTGGTATGAAATGGGTCTTTAAAAACAAGACTGATGAGAATGGCACAGTCATCAAAAACAAAGCAAGACTGGTTGCCAAAGGATATAATCAACAGGAAGGTATAGACTATGAGGAAACCTTTGCACCTGTTGCAAGAATGGAAGCCATCAGGATCTTCCTTGCCTATGCAACTTACATGAACTTTAAAGTTTACCAAATGGATGTTAAAAGTGCATTCCTGAATGGTAACATCAAAGAAGATGTTTATGTGCAACAGCCTCCTGGTTTCGAAAGTAGTGAATACCCCAACCATGTCTACAAGCTTAACAAAGCCCTTTATGGACTGAAACAAGCACCCAGGGCATGGTATGAAACTCTTTCAGCCTTCCTGATCCAAAACAAGTTTGTCAGAGGAAGAATTGACAACACACTGTTCATCTACAGAACAAAGGATGATGTCATTCTTGTCCAAGTATATGTTGATGACATCATCTTTGGCTCAACAAGTTACAAACTTTGCAAACAATTTGAAAAACTCATGACCACAAAGTTTGAAATGAGCATGATGGGTGAACTCACATACTTTCTTGGACTACAAATCAAACAAACTGAAAAAGGAATATCCATTTGCCAAGAGAAATACCTCAGGAACCTACTGAAGAAGTATGAGCTCACTGACTACTCTTCAGTAAAAACTCCTATGGTTCCTCCAAACAACCTTGGCCCTGATCTCACTGGAAAATCAGTGAATCAAACCCAATATAGGGGAATGATTGGCTCCCTGATGTACTTACTTGCCTCCAGGCCTGATATCCAATTCTCAGTCTGCCTGTGTGCAAGATACCAGGCTGACCCAAAAGAATCACATCTCACTGCTGTCAAGAGAATCATCAGGTACCTGAAGGGTACTCCAAACCTTGGTTTGTATTACCCAAAATGTTCAGGATTTGATCTCAAAGGGTACACTGACTCTGACTATGCAGGATGTAACATGGATAGGAAAAGTACTTCAGGATCCTGCCAATTTCTTGGTGGTAAACTTGTGTGTTGGAGTACAAAGAAACAACAGTCAGTGGCCATGTCCTCAGCTGAAGCTGAATATATGGCTGCTGCAGGATGTTGTGCAAATGTACTTTGGATGAAGAGCCAACTGAGTGACTATGGCATTCAGTATAAGATGGTACCTATCTTTTGTGATAACACAAGTGCCATAGCCATCTCAAACAATCCAGTACTTCATCAAAGGACCAAACACATTGACATCAGATACCATTTTATCAGGGACCATATCTCTAATGGAGAAATTGAACTACATTTCATCCCCACTGAGTATCAGCTAGCTGATATCTTCACTAAACCTTTGGATGAACCCACTTTCACAAGATTGAAAGCTGAACTGGGCATGTTAGACATAGAATCAGGGAACTGATCAAAATGTTCCAACATGATGTATATTCTCTAGGTCCCTGATCACACCCTTCCTAAAAAAACTCATTTTTTATTGAATGAAAATCATTCAGGGGGCTCAGGATGAAAAATGGCATTTAAAACCCTAACTAAATGCTCTAAGTATTTAGTCAGTTAATGTCCCAGGTAGGTAACTGAATCCTATTTAATATAGGAATATATGTCACTTACACAACTGGCATCCACTCGTTGGGCCCCCACATCCCTCTCACCAAACATCACTGAGCATTAAATGCTCCCTCACACACAAAAGTTGTGATAATTTCTCTCTGCAAAAGTGCATTATTTGCAGAGCCTCACAACTGTTCACCCATGATGTGAGAGAAAATAGGGTAATGGGAATCGTGATATTTAATGCGGATATCAAACCAAAATTATTATGCCGCTTCGGTTGAATAAATTAGACCTTTGGTATCCGCAACATCACCACCCAAATCCTTACCCTATAAATACCCCCACAAAAGGGAAACACACACACGCTTTTAAAATCTTAACAAAACTATTGCAAATTGTTTTCAAAACTGCGTGTGTTTCCTCACCCATACCTAATTTTCTTACTAAAACCAGGCTTTTATTATCGAATGGCTTCTTCTAAGGTCGTAAAATACGCACCCAATGTGGATTTCCAAATGGAAAGTGTAGACCTTACCAAGAACAATGTGGTAGGGAACTTTGCCTACCCTGCTGGGTTCCCTGAATACAGGGATGTGGTGAAGTTCCTTCAGAACTGCTTCCTGACCACTTCATTTACCAAAACCCCCTCAGTCATCTATCATGACTACTTGAGGGAATTTTGGTGCACAGCGGTGGTTGAAAACCCTGATGCACCAAAAGAGGCCAAAATCAAGTTTACAGTCAAGAATGGAACTAAGTCCCTAACTCTTGACTATAACACTTTTGTCAAAGCCACTGGGCTTGACTACACCACGACCTTCACTGCCCAACCCTCTGAGAAAGAGGTAAAGGAGGTCTTACTGGAATTGGGACCCTATGACAAAAATCACCCTGAGGTGACACCAGGGTCCCTATTATCCAAAGCCCCAATAATTAAGACCTGGTTCCCAGCTCCCTGGAGGATTCTCATGACTTTTGTCATTCAGGTTCTCTGGGGAAATAAATCCCCGACTGAGCAATTAAACGCTACTCAGGCAATGATAGTGTTCAGTCTCATTGAGGGTAAAATGATAGACCTTGGAGAAATCATCTTCAGGGACCTCATAGCAAAGTTAGGGGGGAAGTCTAGGCAAAAACATATGTCATATCCTAGATTTGTTTCTTGTGCCCTACAAGACTTGCTTGGGTCTGAGTATGATAGGCCTGACGCAATAGGTTTTGAGCCTGACGTCCTACACAAGGCTAACTACTCACGTGACCCTCTTGAGGTTACACCCGTCACCCTGACATTGTACATGCGTACTGCTATCCAGGGTGACAATAAAGTATCACCAATACCCTCTCCAGCCAAAAAGGTGAAGAGGAAGAAGGGACAGGGGTCCAGGAAGGTGGCTCAACCCAAGTCACTCGACACTGAGACCTCTACCCTTAAAGATGCCCAAAAGGGGCCTGAAATACCGCCCTTGACTGCGGACACCCTGAGAATAATAACCCAGTCACTAGGCCTGCAACAAAAGCCATCGGAGGGCACTGAGACATCACACTCAGTGTCCTCGGGCAAACCCGTTTCAAAAGACACTACTATCATACACAAGACAGTTGAGTCGAAACAAACCAAACCTTCACATCTTGTTAAAGGCTCTGGCAAATCACATCCAGGGTCTCAGGGAGTAAGGGATCCTAAATCCTCGGTGGAGCAGCACTACTCCACTGAGAAGGGGGTCCACAAACAATCACATCCCGCTAAAGGCTCGGGTAGATCAAAACCCAAGCATCAGGGAGATCATGTCCTTAAACCTTCGACAGGCCAGAACAAGCCTGTTGGAAAGGGGGACTCAACCACTCATTTGCCTGATGAGGACATTCGCAAATCAAAGCTTTTGTCTGAGGGCACCCCTACTCATCCCCAAGACTCAGTGGGAAACAAACAACCCACTGACAGGGACACAACATTCACGGCTCCTAGGGATGGCACTGGAAAATACCCATCAGTGTCTGAAGGAGTCAAGGGGGACAAAGACTCAGAGGGATATAAACCACCCGCTGATATGGAACCCAAACCCACTCCCGGAGGTGCGCATAACTTGGGAACTGGCCTTAAAGACCAGGTAGGTAAAACCCAACCTACCGGATTTGAGGGGTCAGGACCTGGCCAAAACGAAGGCAAATCTTCTTTTGAAGAGGAGCCGGATAACCTCCAGCAGTTGCAGATCACCTCCCTGGCGGATGCTCAGGCATTCCTCTTTTCTGATGATGAATTTAATAGTGATGAGGAGGTCTTTACGGCCGGAGATGATATGGAGGATGAGGAGACAGTCCCTGAATCTGTTACTCAGTCTCCTCAATCCTCTAAACATGTCGAAGATGAACAACATTCCGAGCCGGAAACCTCAGAAGATGATTTAACTCCTCTCACTGAAAGGGCCTTTCAAAAGTTCATCAAGAAAATGACCAACATTTTGTACAGGGGGGTCACTGACGAGGTGTTTGACATGCATACTGAACAAGCTGTCCACTATCACCTCCTCAAGGATGCTGTTGAAGACTACAATGATGATGTCAGGGAGCAAAATTCCACTGTCTCTCACTCCCTGACACAAATGGCTTCACACATCAATCAGTTTTTGGAATCCCTTAAGGAGCTGGCTACAGGGGTTAAGTCAGTTCAAGAATCAGTCAAGGATGACCCTGAGCTCAACAAGAAAATTCTTCAGGCATCTGAGACATACCAAGTCAACTCGGCGGCTCTTACTGAGTTACTCGGTTTAATAAGGGGTTCAAATGTTCAGAATCTCAGTTCCACGGTGGAATCCCTCCAGTCTTCCTTCACTAAGTTGGAAGCATCAGTGGCTGCTCAATCCCTGAAGTCCACATCTCTGGCCTGGACAATGGGATCCAGGATGACTGCCCTTGAACTCTCTCAGGCTTCACTTGACTCCAAGGTATCTCTCCTTCATCAGGATACTGCGGAGATCAAGTCCATGGTGACTGAAATGTTTCAAGCCTTCAAGGGTACTTCTACTTCGTCTTCAGTAACTCCAACACTTG
Organism: Artemisia argyi; assembly: GCA_030686995.1. NCBI lineage: Eukaryota > Viridiplantae > Streptophyta > Magnoliopsida > Asterales > Asteraceae > Artemisia > Artemisia argyi. Next base: position 278,497,367 of record CM060708.1, read on the forward strand.
CCATCACTGCAGCTCCGGCAAATGTTGAGGGGGAGAATGTTACTGAAACCCCTGTTACTGACGAACAAGAAGCTGGACAGCCCTCTCACACTGAGGGGGAGCATGTCACTGAAGCCACACCAATCACACAAGTTCCACCTGAAGAGGAACCAGTCTCCTCCACTCTCTTTCAGGATAGAGGAAAGAGCATTGCTACCACCTCTGAACCCACTACTGTGCTCCAGCCTGCCTCCACAATAGTCAGAACTGACCCTGATGAACCTATCAGGGTCCCGTTTGCTATCAATGGTAGAATTTATCAACTCACCAATGACCAAATACAAGCCCATATGGAAAGAGTTGAATACTTGGCAAAGGTAGCTGAAGAAGAGAGGTTGAGCAAGCCTGAATTAATTCAGGTTGTTAATGAGGAGGCTGAAAAGATTGGTTTGGACACTGAGGCACTAGCCACTGAGCAAGCTGGTGCAGCCTTTAAAAAGGCTCAGGAAGAACAGATGATTGCTCTGAAAAAGGAAAGGGAAGAGAAGCTGAAAAGGCAAGCTCATATCAGGAAGACCAGGGTTGAAAGATATCATTGGGTGATGAAGGAAAGATTGAAGCCTGAAACCATCACTGACATCAAAATCCACAGGAATACTAAACCCGCAATGGTCACTGTCTTCAGGGGAGCTGATAAGAGAATAATGGACATTCATAATCCATTCAAATTCGCTGACTTCGGGATCACTGAACTTGATGAACTTCGTCCCATCATTGCCAAGAAAAATGGTGTCGTGGTTGATCAACTTCTCAAGTCACTGAGCGAAAGATATGACAGACTGAGAGCTATGCCTGAAGCCCTCAACATTCCCTCCTTACTTCCTGCTCCAACAACAGGAACTGCTGCTTCAACCACCACAAAGAAAAAGAGGAAGCACATCGAATCCGAGCCTGAGATTAAGGTCCCAGGATTGGAATGTGACAGGTCTGTTCCTGAAGGAATCACCTTCGTGAACAACACCGTGCTTGAACACCCTGAACGAGGTCTATGCTTCACGGATGAATATGGAGACCTTGCCTTCCAAAGATGGTCTGACATTGACAAAGCAGGGGTCAAAGCAATGGTTACATACCTGATGTTAGCTTCTCCAATACATAGTGGTGCAAACCAAAGGTTCTGTAAGGATCTTCGGGAAAAGATTGAGAAGCATCCTGAGAAACACCTACTGAGATCAAAGAAAGCTAAGATTGAGGGACTTGGCTATCATCTGAACATCTGATCTGCAACAACTATCTTTTTTTTGTTTGTAATTTGTAGGAAAATGTAATAGCTATGAATAAACTGATGTTTTGTTTTTAAAGTTATGTCCTACTTACAATTACAACAAACATTCAGCAAGAGACAATGTACCCTGACAACTCATGCTGAATCAAGTATCACTTAGGCTATTTGTATGTTCAAATAGGGGGAGATTGTTGGGTCACTGAATTCCCCAAATCTTCTAACAAGGATTTGAACGTAAAATCCCCTAAGTGTAAACAAGTCACTGAGTGAACAGTATCTCAGTGAGTCACCTTCAGGGAGCTAAGACCGAGCCTATGAAGAAAGGTTCTCCATTCAGTGAGGCGGAACTCAGTGAAGTGTGATCTAAGCCAAGAAGAAGGTGATGGGTTCAGTGAGGATGACAATAACTCACTGAACCCCAATGACTCCTCAACAACTTAAACGTACTGAAGACTGATGACATGAAGACTGAAGTTTTGGCGGGACTGGGCGGGAAAGTCTGAGCTGCTTTATTAAAGTGCTTTATCACTTTAATGTTAGACTTTCCCCAAATGGTTAAAACCAGTCTGTCATCAGAAAGTGCCTTTTGGATCAAACTCAATGAAGGTTCCTTGCCAGAAGAATAATATCTTTCAAGATATTGTTAAGGAAGCTTTAGATCCAATGTGTAACAATTCGCAATTTCAGGTTAACTTTTATTCTCGGGAATTTTACTATTCACTTTTTACTATTCACTTTTACTATTCATCTCAGAAATTTTTATTTCATATTCTCGTAAGTTAAACTATTTTAATGATAATCCGAGAATTTGACGCTCGTCGGATCATTTCTGCAAAAATCACAAAGCCGTGTCCGAGATTTACTTTTAGGTTTAAACGTCCTTCTAGCATCCCGATATGTCCATAAAACATTATAAACAATAGAAATATGATTTTCTCTCATTTTAGGACAATTCCAAAAGTTTCGGAATTTTACGTTTTTCAGTTCAGCGTTTTACGCGAATTGCGCGTTTTAGGCCCGTGTTTCCAGTTTTTAGCAGGGTTTTAGCACCCGATAGAACCTACCACTCATTTTATATTTTATTATGGACCATTTTAACAAGTTTAGTCATTCCTATAAGTTTCATATTTTTAGGATACCCGGTTTTACGTTTTGAGGCTTAACAGCTTACGGTTAGCAACCTACGGAGTGAAAACTAGCTCTATATCTTGGATAATATCAACCAAAGACCAAAACTTGGTCCTTAAGCCTTCCAAACCGACTTAGGGGGGAGGGAGTCACCACACATGTGTCTTGAAATTACAAAAGTGCCCTTAGATCACTAGATATTCACAACTTGGTCACCAAGTTTAGGAAGCTTACTAGTTACCTTCCTAACCTCCTCAAAACTCATATAAATACCCCCTTGCCCCTCTATGAACGTCCACAACACACACACACCATCATCTCATCCTTAGCTCATTCTCTTCCAAGTTACAAGCAAGATTCAAGAACCATATCAACACATAAACCCTAGTTAGCTTTTGATTCATCAAACTACATCAAAACCCTAGAAAACTTTGGTGATTCTCTTGAGTTTAGATCCACTCAATTCACCTAGACCTTCATCACAAATCATTCAAGAATACAAGATTAGCAAGGGTGGTTAAATATTGGAAGCATGGCTATGGTTGGAAAGGGTTAGGAAGATTAAGTAGTAATTCTTGGTTTTGATCTTGGTTCTAGTTAGTTTCCTCACAAGTTGTAAGCAAACCCTTATACACTCCTTGCTTAATTATCATTTTCATGCTTATTATGTTTCTTTCATGCTATATATGGTCTTTGTATTGTGTTCATGATGTTTAAAAATGGATAAAACAAGCTATGGTATACATATGGTAACTTATGACAAGTAAACAAGCAAACTAGTGATATTTATGGAGAACCACGACCAAAATAGTATAACTATGATATTTGACATTTACTTACTGTTAAAGAGGACTTCAAAAGGAAAACATAGCAATTTGAATCACCCAAAACGAGTACACGAGTCAAAAGATACGGCCATAAGAAGTTAGCGACACCAAAACGCCGAAACTGCCTAAACCCTACTGTTTGCATTCTGTGAATTTGAAAGTCCCACTTCTGGTCCGATTCATCAAAAAGTTAAAACACGAAAGTTGTCCGGAACGACGTTTTCGTTCAGGAACAAAGAAGCTCGAGACCTGAAAATGCTTTCTGAGTGATAAATTTCTTCAAATTCTTAACAGCCCATTTTTAGACCAAAGTTACTATATAATGATTATATTTAGATGAGACCAAGAGGTCTAATGACCTAAAGCCAAGACCACAACCATGGCTAAAGCCAAGGTTGAGTCTCAAGACCATGGTAACAATGACCAAGGTCACGGCAAAGCCACGGCTAAAGACCATATAACTTTTAAAGATCAAAAAGCCTATATATATATATGTTATCAAATACTACAATAGTAGGGAGCCTCATGTGAGGAGTTCATTGAGTAAGCCGTCGAGACGAGTTGTGGATTTACGAGTTAAAGTGTCCTGGCTCCTCGAACGTTTACTCCATGACTTCTGAATTATGTCGGCCCGAACGGTAGTAAGAGATGTACAACCTATACATGTTTCATAGACCACTTATATTCAACGACTTACATTATATACTAAGTACTACATCATGAACATTATGCAAGACATATATAGGCAATTCGTCGTATTCTTAGACGTTACTCCAAACCTAAGTCGCAACGTTCTATTATAGGCTGTTCTTAGAGACTTTCGCGATTCGACTATCATACTCATTACATAAGCTTAAGGTGAGTCATAGCCCCTACTCTTTTCGTACTTGTTTTAACTCTTGGGGGGGGATACATGCTCAACTACTTGCTTACTTGTACAAATACTCAAAACATTTATACTTGATTGTTTCATACTTGATTGTCTTATACTTGATGGCATTATACTTGATTTCATACATACATGACTGTTTTATCTTTGGGAAGTGGCTCCCAGTTTTCTTTGGGAAGTGGCTCCCAGTTGTCTTTGATACATCCTAACATTTGCGAATGTTGGATACATCATAAACGTGAGGTCTTCGGAGATGAAGAGTAGACTCACGACTAATTGCTTAATTGTCTTGATGAACTTATACATGTCTTTATCATACTATATATTGTAGCAGTGGGTTGTGAACACACAGGTTACAAGTCTCTTATGGCGGGACTTGTAACTGAGTGGATTCTCAATGCCTTTGCTGTGTGATCATTCTTTTAAGGCTTTTCAACTGTTTTAAGACAAACTCTATGAACTCACCAACCATTGTGTTGACACTTTAGCATGTTATCTCAGGTCTATAAGGCGATAGCTAGTGCGTGGAACTTAGAGTCAAGCTGCATATTCTGAAGACTTACGCTTTTTATCATTTACCATTCAAACATTTTGTATACATTTATGTATCATACTTTGAAATCTCATGTTGGTAACTTTGAATTCATTAATCGAATGGTAACTTTTCAAAACGTCTCATTTAGAGTTCGTTTTCTATAACTTGTACTTTGTATTATGAAGTAGCACCCCAATGACACAGTCTTCCGCTGCGGTATTTTGGGGGTGTTACAGATTGGTACCAGAGCCTTGGTTATAGAGAACTAGGTTGCATTTAGTGCCTAGACTATAACTGCTATATACGTTGGGACCTTCCTCTTTATTTGTCTTACACACACTATATACATATACGCTTTTTGGTAGTTGTTGGTTTAGTTCCACGCTGTTAGATGATGTGACTTTAGTATTATAAGGAGCCCCAGAGATTCGTCGAGTCATTAAAAACATGGAGCTCAGTAATAACTAATTAGTTAACTTGATCTTGTGACAGTTCTTGTTTGATTAGACACAAGATTTAAGTTAAATAATATTATTGCTTAGCTTTAGGGATTTGATGGCTTGATTATCTTACTATCGGCCTCAGAAGGCGGATTTTGTGTCGGAAATTCTTAAGTAGGATGTTTTAGAATCTCCTTATTTAAATGGATTGGGACGCCTCTTCAAGTTAAATAAAGAAATTGTAAATCACCGAACCATGAGTTTATGATCCCTTACTTACATAAATTTGGACGCTTCTTTATGTAAGTAATGAGTTATAAATAAGTGGGCTTAATTGTAGCCGATACAACTCCTTAACCAGAATCTTAGACGAATCAGAGTGAACACCACTATATTAGAGATCCCGAATTCTCTTAGACACACCGTAAGTAGTTAACATCAACTGAACTTCGGGACGAAGTTCTCCTTAAGGGGTAGAGACTGTAACAATTCGCAATTTCAGGTTAACTTTTATTCTCGGGAATTTTACTATTCACTTTTTACTATTCACTTTTACTATTCATCTCAGAAATTTTTATTTCATATTCTCGTAAGTTAAACTATTTTAATGATAATCCGAGAATTTGACGCTCGTCGGATCATTTCTGCAAAAATCACAAAGCCGTGTCCGAGATTTACTTTTAGGTTTAAACGTCCTTCTAGCATCCCGATATGTCCATAAAACATTATAAACAATAGAAATATGATTTTCTCTCATTTTAGGACAATTCCAAAAGTTTCGGAATTTTACGTTTTTCAGTTCAGCGTTTTACGCGAATTGCGCGTTTTAGGCCCGTGTTTCCAGTTTTTAGCAGGGTTTTAGCACCCGATAGAACCTACCACTCATTTTATATTTTATTATGGACCATTTTAACAAGTTTAGTCATTCCTATAAGTTTCATATTTTTAGGATACCCGGTTTTACGTTTTGAGGCTTAACAGCTTACGGTTAGCAACCTACGGAGTGAAAACTAGCTCTATATCTTGGATAATATCAACCAAAGACCAAAACTTGGTCCTTAAGCCTTCCAAACCGACTTAGGGGGGAGGGAGTCACCACACATGTGTCTTGAAATTACAAAAGTGCCCTTAGATCACTAGATATTCACAACTTGGTCACCAAGTTTAGGAAGCTTACTAGTTACCTTCCTAACCTCCTCAAAACTCATATAAATACCCCCTTGCCCCTCTATGAACGTCCACAACACACACACACCATCATCTCATCCTTAGCTCATTCTCTTCCAAGTTACAAGCAAGATTCAAGAACCATATCAACACATAAACCCTAGTTAGCTTTTGATTCATCAAACTACATCAAAACCCTAGAAAACTTTGGTGATTCTCTTGAGTTTAGATCCACTCAATTCACCTAGACCTTCATCACAAATCATTCAAGAATACAAGATTAGCAAGGGTGGTTAAATATTGGAAGCATGGCTATGGTTGGAAAGGGTTAGGAAGATTAAGTAGTAATTCTTGGTTTTGATCTTGGTTCTAGTTAGTTTCCTCACAAGTTGTAAGCAAACCCTTATACACTCCTTGCTTAATTATCATTTTCATGCTTATTATGTTTCTTTCATGCTATATATGGTCTTTGTATTGTGTTCATGATGTTTAAAAATGGATAAAACAAGCTATGGTATACATATGGTAACTTATGACAAGTAAACAAGCAAACTAGTGATATTTATGGAGAACCACGACCAAAATAGTATAACTATGATATTTGACATTTACTTACTGTTAAAGAGGACTTCAAAAGGAAAACATAGCAATTTGAATCACCCAAAACGAGTACACGAGTCAAAAGATACGGCCATAAGAAGTTAGCGACACCAAAACGCCGAAACTGCCTAAACCCTACTGTTTGCATTCTGTGAATTTGAAAGTCCCACTTCTGGTCCGATTCATCAAAAAGTTAAAACACGAAAGTTGTCCGGAACGACGTTTTCGTTCAGGGACAAAGAAGCTCGAGACCTGAAAATGCTTTCTGAGTGATAAATTTCTTCAAATTCTTAACAGCCCATTTTTAGACCAAAGTTACTATATAATGATTATATTTAGATGAGACCAAGAGGTCTAATGACCTAAAGCCAAGACCACAACCATGGCTAAAGCCAAGGTTGAGTCTCAAGACCATGGTAACAATGACCAAGGTCACGGCAAAGCCACGGCTAAAGACCATATAACTTTTAAAGATCAAAAAGCCTATATATATATATGTTATCAAATACTACAATAGTAGGGAGCCTCATGTGAGGAGTTCATTGAGTAAGCCGTCGAGACGAGTTGTGGATTTACGAGTTAAAGTGTCCTGGCTCCTCGAACGTTTACTCCATGACTTCTGAATTATGTCGGCCCGAACGGTAGTAAGAGATGTACAACCTATACATGTTTCATAGACCACTTATATTCAACGACTTACATTATATACTAAGTACTACATCATGAACATTATGCAAGACATATATAGGCAATTCGTCGTATTCTTAGACGTTACTCCAAACCTAAGTCGCAACGTTCTATTATAGGCTGTTCTTAGAGACTTTCGCGATTCGACTATCATACTCATTACATAAGCTTAAGGTGAGTCATAGCCCCTACTCTTTTCGTACTTGTTTTAACTCTTGGGGGGGGATACATGCTCAACTACTTGCTTACTTGTACAAATACTCAAAACATTTATACTTGATTGTTTCATACTTGATTGTCTTATACTTGATGGCATTATACTTGATTTCATACATACATGACTGTTTTATCTTTGGGAAGTGGCTCCCAGTTTTCTTTGGGAAGTGGCTCCCAGTTGTCTTTGATACATCCTAACATTTGCGAATGTTGGATACATCATAAACATGAGGTCTTCGGAGATGAAGAGTAGACTCACGACTAATTGCTTAATTGTCTTGATGAACTTATACATGTCTTTATCATACTATATATTGTAGCAGTGGGTTGTGAACACACAGGTTACAAGTCTCTTATGGCGGGACTTGTAACTGAGTGGATTCTCAATGCCTTTGCTGTGTGATCATTCTTTTAAGGCTTTTCAACTGTTTTAAGACAAACTCTATGAACTCACCAACCATTGTGTTGACACTTTAGCATGTTATCTCAGGTCTATAAGGCGATAGCTAGTGCGTGGAACTTAGAGTCAAGCTGCATATTCTGAAGACTTACGCTTTTTATCATTTACCATTCAAACATTTTGTATACATTTATGTATCATACTTTGAAATCTCATGTTGGTAACTTTGAATTCATTAATCGAATGGTAACTTTTCAAAACGTCTCATTTAGAGTTCGTTTTCTATAACTTGTACTTTGTATTATGAAGTAGCACCCCAATGACACAGTCTTCCGCTGCGGTATTTTGGGGGTGTTACACAATGTATATTTAGTTGTTCTATACTTGTGTATAAATAGGTAGCAAATGTGAGGAGTAAAGGTTGACAAGTTTGTGCAATTAATGCAAAGCATTCACAAACCACTTTTACTCCTCCAAAGAACAACACAAGCCCCTGAGATAGCTCAGTGGGTAATTTAAGTTGTCACTCACTTAGTTGAGTTTAGTGAGGAGTCCATACCACACTTGTCTATTCAACCCCAAGTGTTATTCTGCAAACACTTGGGTACGATTCTTTTGATTAACTTCTAATAAAGAATTAAACGTTGGAAAATATTATCTCTTTTGTTTATGTTTCTTTATTGTTAATCAATTTCTACATCTGTGTTCAAGTCATAAGACTTGGTTACTTTAACTTCTTAGTTACGGTTAACCAAGTAAAATGGACCAACAATAGCAGTGCCTAAAAGTTCATAGGTTTTCAAAATTTCATGGCTAGCTAGTGTTGAACAAGGGTTCTAAGCTAGTATGTACTAAAATAAAGATATGTGATACTTCTAGCAGTAACAAAGTAAGGATTAAGAAACCTAAAGTTGTTTGTATATAAAAGAAAGAAATAGACCTGAACATCTTTGGATCCTGAGGATGGAGCACCAGTTCTTGTAGTACTTGGTGTACCAGTCATCGTATACTGTGGATCTGACATGGAACCCCACCCAAAAACTCCACCTTTTGTATCATCACCGGCACATTTTTTCCATAGGTCATCATCATAGATGGGATGGTTAGCAGGATCTGATCCATACTTATCCACCAGAGCGCCATTACATGCAGCCTGTAGATAGTCATGCGAAACACAATAAGAATAAATATGGATGTAAGAATAACTATGGAAGTAAGAATAAATACCGCCACTCTCTCTGATTTAGACGTAATGAATGCTCCTTTCTTCGCGTGTGTAAGCTCAAATAGTTCAGCGGCAGTTGGGGGGCATTTGTGTAATTGTTCCTGTAAATTCATAATTTTTTTGTAAGATTTAAAAAGAATATGAAATAATACTTTGAAGCTTGAACTAAACATAACAGCTATTAAAAAATAAAAAACAGAAAATGCAAATGGAAATATAAGTAGAATCTTACAAATTTCCTTTTATGCTGAGAAATTGTAATTGAGCCAGCACAATGTTTCGACACGGAACCTTCTTTCAAGGTGTTCCGATTCTGGCTACCTGATACTGCTTTCTTTAGCCATTTTGGGGTGTTCCAGACACGGTCAATCATATCTTCCCAGTGGCTTGATTTTATCCATTCCGGGTTGTACGGCTTAAGAATAGCACAATCAGCACCATCAAATTTAACCCCGGCCGCCTCTGCCAACTTCACTGACTCGGTTCTTGCCTTTGACATGATATCTGGATAACGCTTCTTCATACTATTCTCCCATGCATCATGGACCAACACATCACTGAAACCTTCCCACTTGAACAATTCCTACACATGCATAAGTCATGATGTTAATTAATTATATTATTTTAAAACAAGTTGGCTTATTTACTAACTATAAAACAAGGATGAGCACATTATTTTGACACCAAACGCCCAATGACTATTTGCTATCTTTAGGTTCTATAAGACAAAAAAGGATAACTTAATTCAACACCATCCATCTTATTCAGCAAATCAGGGTAAGATACTAAGATATAGGCTGATTTCACTGGTGGTAGGAACCAATCAGGTACAATCAAAAATCTTTCATATGTTTTTCTAATATAACATAACAACACCAACATTTCAGAAGGTTAAAACAAAAAGTAACAATGTACATACCTTAAAATGCGCCCATAATTCATCACGGCCTGACTTGTCGACCTCCTTCCATGTTGTCCAGGAACCATTAAACATGGTCTTCAAGATAGAAGTTATCTTGCGAGAGACCTTTGGGTTAGTAAACCTACAAAGGGAAACATTGCAACAAAATGAACACTAGTAGTTGAATATAAAAATAATAATAACACTGATATCACAAGCAACATGTAGATATATTTAAATAATTATGCATACTCTCCGCCATCCAAACTGATCATTGTCCTCTTTGATGGGTCATGTGGGACTTGTTCAATAATGTTAGAACCTCTTCAACGCTGGGGTACGTCCGTGTTTGGCTCATCCATTCCTACAGGTTCTTGAACCCGTGTATTAGAGGACATGGTTGCATTTGTTTTAGAACGGGTACCAGAGGTGTTAGTCTGTATACTTTTATGACCCGAACCACGAGCAGCTACATTTGTATCAGAGGACATGTTTGAACCTCTTCGATGTTGGGATACGTCCGTGTTTGGCTCATCCATGCCTACAGCTTGTTGAACACATGTATCAGAAGACATGGTTGCATTTTTCTCAGAACGGGTACTAGAGGTGTTCGTCTGTATAATTTTCTGACCCCAACCACGAGCAGCTGCATTTGTAGCAGAGGACATGTTTGAACCTCTTCGATGCTGGGATACGTCCGTGTTTGGCTCATCCATACCTACAGCTTGTTGAACACGTGTATCAGAGGACATGGTTGCATTTTTTCAGAACAGGTACTAGAGGTGTTCGTTTGTATACTTTTCTGACCCCAACCACGAGCAACTGCATTTGTATTAGAGGACATGTTTGAACCTCTTCGACGCTGGGATACGTCCGTGTTTGGCTCATCCATGCCTACAACTTGTTGAACACATGTATCAGAGGACATGGTTGCATTTTTCTCAGAACGGGTACTAGAGGTGTTTGTTTGTATACTTTTCTGACCCCAACCATGAGCAGCTGCATGATCACTAAGGCCAAGTCCGCCTCCACGTCCGCCTCTACCTCCACGTCCAACATTAGTGCGTCCCATAATCACTGTAAAAAATATCAAACCAAAAACAAATAGAATATTATATGAGAAATGAAAGATGAAGAATAATCAGATCTTAATTAGCCTGCAAACAAACATGTATATATGAACTATCAAGCATAAGAAATCCATATAATACATTGACAATATAATGTTCAAATATGGCATTCATTTGACTAAGGAATGCAAGTGTTATATACAACCAAAGAGTGTGAAGTTTTATTGTAAAATAATCAGAATAATAAGTTAGATGTACTAGATGACTGTATCACATATTAAGTTTAAACATATATTGTTTGACTTCAAAAGCCAAATTAGCAAGAAGAAATAAGAAAGATAAATTTACAGTACTATTGCAAATTCCGAATTAATACTTAGTAACAATCTAGTAGAACAAAATGCTACGAGAAGAATGAAGTCAAAATAACAAACAATTAAAAAACACTATCTTTTGGTTATGTAATGTCTATGTTTGGATCAGTGGTCTGCAGTGGTGATATTTGGCTACTACAACATATGACAGGTTTTGTTGTATGTGATTTGGTACTGCCTCAAGATTATCTTTCAGAAACTGTTTTAAAGTGTGATTTTAAGTTGGAAAAAGAAAGGCGTAATTCATTGTTTTTTACACTTGGGTTGAATCGGTTAGGAGGTAATGGTGGAATGTTTGAGACTGAACACCAAACCTTAAATGAAATATTGCAGCAGTTAACTAAAAATTCCAAAATGATGATGGCCAATTCTGCTGGAACAACTACAGATTCTTGTGGCCAAACTTTTGCTTAAAGCATGATGTTTGAAATAAAAATGAGTGATTTAAATGGAAATCCTTTGGTTGTGGATTTAGATGTGGCTAAAATGAGTGAGAACATTCTTGGTCATCTGAGAATTGGCAAACGGAAATGGCCCAAAAAGAAGAACATAGTGGGTATAAAATGCAAATTCAGACATGGGAAGTGGGAATTTGACATATGAAAATGGCCAAATAGATAAAAAAAAAAAAAAAAAAAAAAAAAAAAAAAAAAAAAAAAAAAGGACCAATTATTATATTGAAGTTTAGTTGTTCATGGGGTAGAACCAGTGGCGGAACCATGAAATTAAGTTGTGGGGGCAAACAATTTTCTTTTAGCGATAGGATATTACATAAGAAAACTTCAATAATATGCAGCAAAAAACCTAGTATTGAGCAAAATTTTTACCTTCATGAAGAAACCGGAGCAAAATACAACTAATATCTTAGGTGAAAGAAAATAGTCCTAAGTAATTATATTGGCAACCAAAAAAATACAGTTTATGTTGGAGAAAAAACAATAATTAGCTTAAGTTAACAAATGTATACACAATTGTTCACAACGAGTATCATTCTTTTAAATTTAGTTGGCTACATTACAAAATAACAAAAGTTTAAAAAGCTTTACATACCTTATAAAAAATTTAAAAAATAAGTATGGAACTACAAACACTTAAGCTTAACAACCTTAACTAATTATACTTCATTGACTTAGTAACATAAAACAGAATTAGATAACTTTACTCAAAGTTGTGATCTTTTTTAGCTAAAGTGGTGAGTTGAAGACTTTTGAAAATAAGTTAGAAAGATAGAAAAAAGTAACCTGGACACAGCTACTAAAAACAACCGACATGAAAGAAAAAGAAAACAACCGATATGAAATATCTTCTATTTAAGTGGCCACTAAAGCGAAAATATGAAATGAGACATTTTTGACAATATTTTTTTTGTTGTTAATCTAAAAAATTTAATGGACTTGTCAACAACTAGTTATATCACAAATTTTGGATATCCGAAATTTTCGATGATGGTTTTTTGTTAGACATTATATTTTATCTAAGTTTTTTGTAATTCGGATATTCGAAATTTCAAATTACACATTTATGTATCTGAATATCTAGATATCTATAATTTTTGGAAAACTTTTATATGACTTCCAAAACTGTCATTTCATAAAAACTTTTTAGTAAATTATGATCAAGTTTTCGGATATCCGAATATGTATATTTTTTGAACACCCGAAACCTAAATCAAGAAATCTTAGAAAGTTTCGGCTTTGTTGCTCTCTCCTAGTTATATACTCAAAAGCATCAAAATAGATAAAAAAAAATGACCTTATTTTGAGTTTACTATACTTTTTATCCACTAAATATGTTAGAAAAAATTAGGTTTAGTAATGCATTCGTAAGTTTTTATGATTGTTTATTTGTATAAACTAAAGTTGAAAACCATTGTTAAACTTTTATTTTTCCGGTTTATATAATGAACTTCAGCCCCCCTTAATTACAAATCCTGGCTCCGCCCGTGAGTATTCATGTGACTACATCCACTGATCCACAGCCCTTGAGACATATTCCAAGTAAATTATATAGACGGGCCTAAACAAAATAAACACCAGCATTTTGAGCCAAATATACAAAAAGCAAAAGTTTACTGACTTAACTTGCAACATAATAAGTACTCAAGGGTCTTTTTATCCACAAAAGTTTACTGACTTAACTTGCAACTTAACTTGAAACATTTCTCCTTATCTTATTATTTTCATCCACCATATCCTAAGTCCTAACTTGGTAGTACATCATGAACTCAACTCCATTCAACACTTTCAAAACCATAGTCTCATCATCACAACAAACCAAACTTAAAACATCAAACCATGACAAAAACCAAACATTCCAACAACCAACAATGTCAGACATACTCCAATCCTCAAAAGCACAAAACATTGATCTCAAGCTACAAACACTAGGACCATTCTTTAGAATAACAGCCAAAAGTTTGGAAACAAATAAAGAGCTAGGCAAAGCTGATGGAATTATACGAGTATGGTGGAATAAAGGGAAAATACTTCATTTGGATTCCATAAAGTTGACTAAAGAGACATTGGGTATGGATAAGTCTATATTTGGTATTGGGTTGTTTATTGGTGCTGTGATGATAAGGTATGGGTATGATTGTGGCTGTAAAACTGCTGAGTTGCTTGCTATTAATGACTCTGATCTTTACCATGCTAAGGTTCTTGTTTTCCACAATTTCGACCTGCTATTTTGGTAATTTTATTGGTGCTGATACGTGAGCAAACTTAATCATATCGGGACGCATTTGAAATAAAGTTAATGATATTAGTAATTAGAAACCACAAAATCGCAACCACAGCAAAATGATCATGTTTATTAGTATTAGACTTTACCTCATTAGATTTTTAACTATCATAACGACACAGTTTCATAGTTATTTCTTAACTTATAGTTTATTACATGATGAAATAATATAGATTAGTAGTATTGTTTTTTCTTAGACTACTCGTAGCAAGACCAAACGGATTTAGAACACGTCCCCCTCACTACTTAGACCATACCAAACACGTCCCCCCTCCAAAAACTGAAAGATTTGGTCGCCTAGTCGACCGAATGAATTGAGTTTGTTTGTTTGTGTGAGTTAGTGATTTATTTATTTTTGTGGGGTATGTTTTTGTTGTAAATGCGGTCGCCTTACTGCGAGCATTTGGTCTAGCTGAGTTGACGCTGATGTGTAAGGATGTTTGGTCACAAGTGTGGTCATTGTTACTACTTACTACTAGTCTTAGACTACTCACTATGGGAGTTGGTCTACCACCACCAACTCCACTTTTCACACGCCATCCCCTTAGTACATGGCTTGCCATGGGCATAATTTTGCAATGGTTCGGTGGTGCAGACCATCGAACAGTTTCCCATATTTTTTGTGTGTGTGTTTGTGTGGTATTTTTATATTTTTGGTTTACCATAGCACCCGTTTGGTGATGGGTTTGGTAATGTGTTAAATGATGATGTGGCGTTGACGTGAAAGTGATGGGTTAGTTTGATGACCGTAGCACCCAATCTTACAAAATTTACATGTTGCTTCTTATGACATTGTATTTTGAATATTATTTAAGTTAGTATAAGATAGCTAGTTAAATTGTTAGTGAATGTTGTGATTTGACGAAAATATATATTGTTTGGCTACTTGCAGCTTGTGAAGTTTTATAAAAGAATAGGGTTTGAGCCGGTGTATGAGGTAACAGGTTCGTCGTTGAGTGACCTTGCCGACCAGTTGGTATGGGGTGGCGTTGGCACGCGAATGGATGCTAATGTTGAACGTCTCCTCGTGAAATGGTGTACAAGATTCACTACTAATAAACGTTCGGATTCATAACATTCTTCTTGTACTGTTCGTTCACCTGAAATTAAACACAAATACAGTTTGTTGAAAATATCTAAACACGGACCTCAGTTGACAAGTTTTCATTACTCATAGTATTTTTAGACGGTTTCATCTGAACATATTATAGTCACATATTTTTTGGATTTATGTTATTATGTATAAATTATAGAATTCTTTCAAAATCATTATATAAGAACTACCTTTTGAAATTTGCAACAAAGCAACAAAGCAACAAGGCAACATGTCTATCAATGTACAGCAGTAATTAAACAAAGAACAAGTCTATCAAGCTTGTACAATAGTAATTAAACAACGAACAATGTAGCAAGTCATGGCTAGATATATTATTGCTGACCAAAATATGTTATTGACGTTTATTTATTGAACACTTATATAAATTTTTTTAGCGGGATATATTTAATTGATGTGTATTATCTAGTTTTATATTTATAAACGAAAAAAATTATCTCATTTAGATTAACACTAACAGGCAGTATATCCAATCATGAATAAAATTGGAATGGCAATTCCGATTATCTAACTCTTGAGGAGCGGTGGGAAATCTAGTTGTTAATTCAAAATCCTAATAACCTATTAAAGCAATGTAAATAAGCAGGCGTTTTAGTTCTGAGCGAATGTAGTGATTTTGCATATTAGATAAGCTGACAAAACGATAAATAACAAATAATAAAGACAAAAGGTTGTAAACAATGAGAGAAAGATGCGTTTACCTAGTTTTTCATCCACTTATGCTAATAACATGACTCGACTAATGCAATGTTCAATGATGACTTAGTTAGTGAATTTAAAGTATATATAGACCTAGTTTTGATCGCTAAGATCTAAACATATGTCTATCAGCTTATTTATTCGATGAATTATGGATATTAACTCACTTACATTCACGCATTAATTTCATTAACTAATTATTGAGATTGGCTTTCACGATCCTAATGAATACTAGAAATCGGACATTCACACCCTGTTAGTCTTTGACTTAATAGTTTTGATATGTTTAACCTAGCTAGGATATAATCTATCACTAGCCACAAATTATAATGATCATATAACCATTGATGCAAGTAATAAATATTTGAGTTGATTATCTAACATTCATTACTAAGCAATAGATTAACCAATATCAAATACATTGACGAAAGAATTTTGCAACGAACACAAATAATTATCCAACCAAGTATCAATTAAACTTCATCAAATCATGTCATATATAAGTAAAATCGTAAATAGGCCAAAGCTAAGGGTGTTTAGCCCCATTATATCACTAATCATAGAAACAAAAGTTGAAAACGATAAACAAAAAAATTCATAGTAAAATCCATATGCAAACCGAATTGAAACTAAGTTATTCATGAAATCTCCTTGATATCGTGATGATTGCAACTTTTCAAAGGTGGAAACAGGGTCTAGGGATCTGGAAATCGATTGGGGATGTGGGGGATTAATTTGGTCGTGTTTAGGGTTTGTTTATATAGGTTTTTCCATAACCGACATTGATACGGCAAACTGACATTGATACAGCGTATCCACCAAAATGATACGCAGTATTGCCCATATCCACTGTATACTGAAATGCCGTATATACTCCCTGATTGAGGATCCCCCCCCCCCCCCCCCCCTTTTTTTTTTGGCCTTTTTGAATGAAATAAATTTGAGTTCAGACGAAGAAGTTATAGCCAAAATACTAAAGAAACTTTGAAAGACATCACATAAACTTGATTGCATCTTTTTGCTTCGTTTCTACACTTGATTATTTTACGAGCCATCTATGATCAACTTCTAATCACAAGTTTACCCTTTCTTTTATGTTTTTTTCCTAAATATCCGCCAATGGACTTGCATTTTTCGTATCATTTTATGCTCAATTCATCATTCAATCTAGATTACATCAATTTTCTTTGTTTCTTGAACATTTTCGTGTCTTTTCGTTCCATTGCTCCTTTTCAAGCCTATAATGCAAATACAAAGCAATTAAGTACCAAAACTTAAGTAAATGCAACATTTGTAAGAAATAAACACAACATATTAGTGACACATAATACTTTCTAAACCACATTATACATTAATTAAAAAATTATTTATGTAACTTACTATTAGGCCTTTAAATCGGTTATACGAATTACAAGTTAAAAAACCAAAAAATAATAACTATTCTAAATCACCAAAAGTAATGTAATAATTGAAACGCTATGAAAGGGTTTAATAACTACTCTTTCCGTCCCAAAATTATATTCTTCTTTTAACTTTTCTGGTCTTTGTTTTTCAACTTTTACCTTAAGTATTTTTATTTATATTACATAATACTTGATGCAAAATATATGGATGAATTAAGTTTTAAATGTATTTTTTATTGGTATAATTTTCATCAAGTATTGTATAACATAATCAAATATATTTAAAGTCAAAGTTGAGAAACAAAGACCAAAAAATCAAAAGAGGACTATAATTTTGAGACAGAGAAAGTAAATGATTAGTTGACAAATATACAATGTTATTTTACCATACTAACCTATCAACTTAACCACAAATTCAAAATAAAATTTTGAAATATCTTTATAAAGACACCCACTATGTTAGTTTATAAAATTGTTTGTAAAAACATACATTAGCTTAAGAACTTATAAACTATAGTAAGCATTCATTTTAATTTTGGGCAAATGACAAAAAAATGCATTGAACTTGACACTTTTTATGATTGTGTGTAGTCAACTATTTTTTTTTTTCTTATTGTGTGTACTGAACTTTCAAATTTCAATCGTTATGTGTATTTTGTAACTATTCTGTCATGTAAAATGACCATTTTACCCGTCAAATTTGAAAAAAGCAAGGGTAAAATGGTCACAAAATACACACAATGATCAAAATTTGAAAGTTCAGTACACTCAATAAGAAAAAAAATAGTTGACTACACACAATCACAAAAAGTGTCAAATTCGATGTATTTTTTTGTCATTTGCCCTTTTAATTTTAGATGGCATGAGCATGACCACATGACTATGTTTATGATAATAAATTTTTGTCATAATTTAATACATTTAAATTATGTAAAATACTTATAAAGCTTTTAAAAATTTACACATAATAATGGAGACAGTTTTTAAAACACAAATGTTTATAGAACTAGGCATTCAGACCCGTGCGATGCACACGGGCTCGATATAAATGTTCATAGTCATGAAAGCCCGTGCGATGCACATGGGCTGTATAGAAGTTTTCAAAGTTTAATACCCGTTTTTTATTTTCGTCATTTTATATTCGAGACGTATTTTTGTCATTATATATATAAGTTGTCGTGGTAGCATACATTTTGTAAGCATGATACGTATTTAAAATAGTTTATTGACATGTAATCTTTTAAGATGTATTTTTACGTAATATTTTTTGTCTATTTATTTTGGTATTGACTCTATCGTTTTTTATTGGAACTAACTAATATTAATACATCCGGCTAAGTTATAACTATTTCTTATGATAGTCAACAATGCCCGTACGATGCACATACGCTGTATAGAAGTTTTCATAGATTTAAAATACGTGCGATGCACATGGGCTGTATAGAAGTTTTCATAGCGTAATATTCGGCATTTATTTTCGTCATTTTATATTTAAGTTGTCATGGTGTCACACATTTGCTAAGCTTTATACGTATCTAAAATACTTTATTGAGTTGCACATTGGTTGTATATAAGTTTTATAGCGTAATTTCGACACTTATTTTCGTCATTATATATCTAAGTTGTGATGGTATCACATTTCCAAGCATGTCACACATTTAAAATAGTTTATTGACATAAAAAATATATATGTGAAGAGATTTTTTTTCAATATATTACATTGAAAAGAGTCTCCTCACATGTAATATTTTAATATGTATAAGTTACATAAATTATTTTAAATATGAAGCGATAACATTAATGTTGGAGACCTTTTATATTCATCCCCATGCGATGCACACAGGTTTGGACTGCCTAAGGACCCATGCGATGCACACAGGTTGGATCTAATTGTTTTTTTCATAATGTTCGGGACTAATTTTCGGTTCATGTTTGAAATTCTCATTTTTTGTGAAAGACGGACTTCGTTGTTCAAATAAATTACATTATTAAAAGCGAACTATAAAACAAATTTACTTTTTAACAAAACTATAAAAACATAAAACATTAAAGTAATTAGTATATTCAAGAGTATAAATTATAATTCGTATAATAAATTATAGTTCGTATAGTAAAATATTGCATGTTTAATTTGTAACGTACTATTAATATGAATGCTAAGTGTTTATCTATATTGACACCGATAGCCATGGCATTTTTCTTGTTGTTGTTCATTAGCATTTTGCGTGTTTTGTTCTTGATACAATTTTGGTGACTTCTCGATCTCTTTTTTTTAATGTGAAGAGGTTTTTTGGTAAAATGTTATATTTAAATGAGGCTTTTCATATGTAATCTTTTAATATGAGTAAGTTACATAAATAATTTTTTAATTAATGCATTATTACAACATTTTTCCATAAACAATAATATCGAATTTAGAGCATTCATTAGTAACTCACTCTAAGTATTTACAGTATGACGACATGAATCACATGATATCAGACTCAAATGAATAATGCTACCTCGTGATAGGTGTAGGATAACATTTGAAATACAATTTTCTTCTCCTTTAGATACTTTTTCGATTTAGAAGATACTTATTGTTAAGATGATCGTGTGAAGATATTTTTATTATATACTACCATTTTCAATATGTAACATCGACATAATTTACACAGTCATACCAAATATCAAAGTCACGCAATATTCTAAGACATTTAATTAAGAAAGTGACATTAACACACCGCAAGACAAAAAACTACATTAAGAGCAAAAATATTAAAATGCACCAACAAAGTGTAATAATAATTTTTGACTAAAAATTGAATGCTCGTCAAATAAACTTACTTGCTAACGAATCAATAGTATTAGCCCGTTTAGCGGTATTACATGAAGTAAAATATTGCATGTTTAATTTGTAACGTACTATTAATATGAATGCTAAGTATTCATCCCACCGGTGGTCATGGCATTGTTCTCATTGTTGTTGTTGTTCTTCTTGTTGTTGTTCATTGGTCTTTTGCATGTTTTGTTCTTGATATAATTTTGTGACTTCTCGATCTCTTTCTTTAATGCTTCTTGACGTGCTACAAAAAACAATTAGATATAGTTGATCATTAGTAACTTAAATACAGTTAATCAATATATTGCATTTTCGATCAAAGTAAAAATATTCGTGCATGTTTCACTTAATTGATAAGACAACGATATGTAGGATCTCTTAAACAATTAGAGAAGATGATGTTACTACCAAACCTCCTAAGCACCATCTTTATGTCCTACATTTTTACACACATGAAATTTACATAAAATAACATAAATCAATAT
This sequence comes from Artemisia argyi, assembly GCA_030686995.1. Lineage (NCBI taxonomy): Eukaryota > Viridiplantae > Streptophyta > Magnoliopsida > Asterales > Asteraceae > Artemisia > Artemisia argyi. Next base: position 278,518,351 of record CM060708.1, read on the forward strand.
GCTAAATAAGTAAGACGATATGATGCTTACTTTACCATCATAATAAGTTGTAGCCCAATGTGCACACGGTGTGGAGGAAGTTGTGGTTTGTTGTGTGTGATTTTTAACACATTATATAGTTGATAAAATATTTGTAACTCATAGACGGGAAGGTAAAAAGACTAACCAATAATTGGTGTGTTTAATTTATGCATTCATGGCATTTTTTTGTATTCTTTGAGGTTTAGAGATGACTTGAAACATGTTGTACCGTACAAACTTTTGTGCATGATTTCTCATGCAAAACATATTGTACGTACAAACTTTTGTGCACAATGCCTCTTGCGCATTAAATTAAACACTCCAATCTTTAGATACTATAGAAGATATACTTTTCATGTTGCTTAAACTATCTTGTACCGTACTACAATTTGTGCACAAATCCTCTTGCACATTAAATTAAGTCACTCAGTATTGTGTAATTGATATACTTTTGATGTTGCTTACACTACACTGTACCGTACAAATTTTTTCAATTACTTGAATCACTAATCTTATGTAGTTACCATTATGCATGACTATTAAATCAATGTACTAACACATGAAGCTTCCACATTTCACTTTTAATTCTTGGGACATTTATTATGACCACTTTACATTTATAAGGCTACTTAAGCTTTATATAATACTAGGCATTCAGACCCATGCGATACACACGGGCTCGATCTAAATGTTCATAGTCATTAAAACTCGTGCGATGCACATGGGCTGTATAGAAAATTTCAAAGTTTAATATATATCTTTTATTTTCGTCATTTTATATTCGAGATATATTTTTGTCATTATATATATAAGTTGTCATGATAGCATACATTTTGTAAGCATGATACGTATTTAATAGTTTATTGATATGTAATTTTTTAAGATGTATTTTTTACGTAATATTTTTTGTCTATTTATTTTGGTATTGACTCTACCATTTTTTATTGGAACTAATTAATATTAATACATCCAGATAAGTTATAACTATTTCTTATGATAGTCAACAATGCCCGTGCGATGCACATAGGCTGTATAGAAGTTTTCATAGATTTAAAATACGTGCGATGCACATGGGCTGTATAGAAGTTTTCATAGCGTAATATTCGGCATTTATTTTCGTCATTTTATATTTAAGTTGTCATGGTGTCACACATTTGCTAAGCCTTATACGATTTAAAATACTTTATTGAGTTGCACATGGGCTGTATATAAGTTTTTATAGCGTAATCTTCGGCACTTATTTTCGTCATTATATATCTAAGTTGTGATGGTATCACATTTCCAAGTATGTCACATATTTAAAATAGTTTATTGACATTAAAAGAGTATATGTGAAGAGATTTTTTTCAAGATGTTACATTTAAAAGAGTCTCTTCACATGTAATATTTTAATATGTATAAGTTACATAAATTATTTTAAATATAAAACGATGACATTAATGTTGGAGACCTTTTATCTTCATCCCCATTCGATGCACATAGGTTTGGACTGCCTCAGGACCAATGCGATGCACACAAGTTGGATCTAATTGTTTTTTCGTAATGTTCGGGACTAATTTTCGGTTCATGTTTGAAACTCTCATTTTTTGTGAAATACGGACTTCGTTATTCAAATAAATTACATTATTAAAAGCGAACTATAAAACAAATTTCCTTTTTAACAAAACTATAAAAACATAAAACACTAAAGTAATTAGTATATTAAAGAGTATACATTATAATTCGTATAATAAATTATAATTCGTATAGTAAAATATTGCATGTTTAATTTGTAACGTACTATTAATATGAATGCTAAGTATTCATCTATATTGACACCGGTAGCCATGGCGTTGTTCTTGTTGATGTTCTTCTTTTTGTTCTTCATTGGCATTTTGCATGTTTTGTTTTTGATACAATTTTCGTGACTTCTCGATCTCTTTCTTTAATGTGAAGATGTTTTTTTTGTAAAATGTTATATTTAAATGAGGCTTTTCATATGTAATCTTTATTTTCTAATTAATGCATTATTACAACGTTTTTTTCATAAATTATAATATCGAATTTGGAGCATTCATTAGTAACTCACTCTGAGTATTTACAGTATGATGACATGGATCACATGATCTCAAACTTAAATGAATAATGCTTACCTCGTGATAGGTGTATGATACCATTTGAAATACAAATTTCTTCTCCTTTATATACTTCTTCGATTTAGAAGATTCTTATTGTTAAGATGATAGTATGAATATATTTTTATTATATACTACCATTTTTAATATGTAACATCGACATAATTTACACAGTCATATCAAATATCAAAGTCACGCAATATTCCAATACGTTGAATTAAAAAAGTGACATTCACACACAGCAAGAAAAAAAACTACATTAAAAGCAAAAATATTGAAATGCACCAACAAAGTGTAGTAATAATTATTGACTAAAAATTGAATGCTCGTCACATTATTTTCAATAAATATACTTGCTAACGAATCAATAGTATTAGCCCGTTTAGCGGTATTACATGAAGTAAAATATTGCATGTTTAATTTGTAACGTACTATTAATATGAATGCTAAGTATTCATCCCACAGGTGGCCGTGGCGTTGTTGTTGTTGTTGTTGTTGTTGTTGTTGATCTTGTTGTTGTTGTCTTTGGCGTTGTTGTTCATTGGCCTTTTGCATGTTTTGTTCTTGATATAATTTTTTTAACTTCTCAATCTCTTTCTTTAATCCTTCTAGATGCGCTACAAAAAACAATTAGATATAGTTGATCATTAGCAACTTAAATACAGTTAATCAATATATTGCATTTTCGATCAAAGTAAAAATGTTCGTGCATGTTCCACTTAATTGATAAGACAACGATGTCTAAGATCTCTTAAACCATTAGAGAAGATGATATTACTACCAAACCTCTTAAGCACCATCTTTATGTCCTATATTCTTACACACACAAAACACACATGAAATTTACATAAAATAATATAAATCAATATGCTAAATAAGTAAGACGTTATGATGCTTACTTTACCACCATAATAAGTTGTAGCCCAATGTGCACGCGGTGTGGAGGAAGTTGTGGTTTGTTGTGTGTGATTTTTGACACATTATATAGTTGACAAAATATTTGTAACTCATGGACGGGAAGGTAAAAAGACTAACCATTAATTGGTGTGTTTAATTTATGCATTCATGACATTTTTGGTTTGTATTCTTTGAGGTTTAGAGATGGCTTGAAACATATTGTACCGTATAAACTTTTGTGCATGATTCCTCATGCAAAACATATTGTACCATACAAACTTTTGTGCACAATGCCTCTTGTGCATTAAATTAAGCACTCCAATCTTTAGATAGTATAGAAGATATCATTTTCATGTTGCTTAAACTACCTTGTACCATACTACAATTTGTGCACAAATCCTCTTGCACATTAAATTAAGTCACCCAATATTTTGTAATTGATATACTTTTGATGTTGCTTAAACTACCTTGTACCGTACAAATTTTTTTAATTACTCGAATCACCAATCTTATGTACTTACCCTTATGCATGACTATTAAATCAATGTACTAATACATGAAGCCTCCACATTTCATTTTTAATTTATGAAACATTTATTGTGAGCACTTTGCATTTATAAGACAACCTAAGTTTTTAGTATATATAGATATAGATATAGATAATTACATGATACAAATATAAACTTTTTAAAATTTTTACCATAATAGACGACTAACCAACCAACTAAATTCTAAGCCCTTCACAACTAGGGGTGTCAGTAGGGTCGGGTTGATCCGACCCAAGCCCAAACCCGAGAAAACTTACGATTCGAGTTAAATCGAGCTAAAAATCTTGTCGAATTGTTTTGACCCGAACCCGATAGTGTTATCGGGTCAGGTTAGGGTTAAATAAATAATGTTATCGGGTCAACCTAATTAGACCTGAAAATCATTAATTATTTTTTCTTATAATATTCTTACAAGTCCAATAACAGTTAACAAGGAGATATGAATAACACAATTGAATATCTCTATAATTTGATAGTATGTTACATTTATCTAAACTGATTTATAGACTGTACAAAGTTACATGCCGGTTACATTTATACAATAACTTCTTAGCTCTCATTACTGAATAGTTTAATGGCCTAGCACACATCGTGTGAACTATAAGTGGCAAGTTGCTAAACGTCGAATATCAAATAGAACTATGTTTGCTACTCTTAGCAGTTCAAAAAAGCTACTACATAAGTTTGATAATGCAATAAAATCGCGCTAGCTACATGAATTTTAAAACTCAACAGAGCATCAAAACAAACAAAATTAAGAATCACAACCAAATCGAAATTCATTCCATGAAAAATCACACACAATCAATTAATATAAACATAAATTGTTTCCAAATCAAATATAACCTGATAACCCAATTTCTTATTGGATCAGATTGCGGATAACTTTTTAAAAACTCAAAACCCCGATAACAACCCTATCAATCAAAACTCTAATAACCAAACTTAAACCAAATACCCTCGGTCCATTCCCTATATTTCAATCCAAACACCCCTAGTTTAAAGTGGACTATGCTCATGTAACACAGATCATCTTAAGTCAACCAACCCTAGTGGATGTCCCACCAATAGCAAAAGTAATGTCTCACCGTCGTGATTCCGATTCCAGACACCATCGCTCACGCTTCGATCGAGAACCTAGGTAACTTATTATTCCCAATATAACTACATCTAGATGCTTCCGTTAATCAATCATGTTTACCAATTAAATTATGCGCTCATTTTCTATCAACCAGTTTGGGGGTTTAGGATTAAGTTTATCTGTGGGCTTAAAAGCTTATTTGATTTCGGTTATTTTGTAACCTTTGGGCTTATATAAGCTTATATTAGCCGACAAACTTCAAATTAAGCTGCAAAATTGAGGCTTATGAAATATAAGCCGAAACCAAATAAGCTCATAAGCCCACATATAAGCTGAAACAAACACCCATGAAATATATTGCATAAGCCGAAATCACATAAGCTCACATATAACGGAAACATTTAGTATAAGGATTAGCTATTTTGTGATGCAAAGCTGCATGTGAAGAGCTTTAAAATTAGAATATAGTCGTATACATGAAAATATGTAGAAGTGATCCTTGGGGCCACCCGCCCTAGCCAAATAATCCACAATTGTGGAGGGCTTACTAGATTCCATGGGTCTTGCGGGGTGGCCCATGTAGTCACTGACGATTTTAAGTAATGAGCTTTGAAATAACCTTGCAACAGGGATAAATACTGTTTCTTATGTGTAAACACATAATTATGAACTGTATGTTACTCTCTTTTAGCTCTAATGACCGCACATAAAACACATTTTTTTTGTACTTCATTCAGACATCTATAGGTGGTGAAGGTCAAGTACATACATATTTCCTCAGTAATACGGTTCAACAATTTGATGAAAGAAACAAATGCACCGTGTATTTACAATTTCAGCTAAACTGTATTATCATCTCAATGTTTGCTTTTGTTTCATGCCAGTCCTAAGCGTGTTAGGAGGGATGGGAAAACAGCAACAGAGAAACCGTCCAACAACCTAAATCTGGATTCTGCTGACCATACTGATCGAGATGAAAAGCACCGTCGCAGGTTGCAAGGTTCTCCGACTCGGGAGGCGGAAACTGTAACCTTACGCAAAGAATCTGACAAGAAAAGCAGTGGATACCGTGAAGGAACAAAGAAATCTTCCCACAATAGTGAAGCACCTCGTTCCCGATCTAACTATCAGGTTTTTCTTGTAGATAACGTTATTGGCCTCCTTTAATTTTTTCTTAGCATCTGTTACGATCAATATTTTCTATTTGCTACTTGCGATTATATGATCCTGATTTATTGCAAGTATTTAACATCACTTTATAAGTACCCCTGTTCCTGCACCTGAGTCATTCGGTAATGTGCAGCCAATTGTTCTTGTCTTGCAACTCTATTAGCCTTGAGAGAAACGTAAACTTTCGTAATGTATTCTTTAATTAGTAGATTTTGACTAATTAGCAACTATTACATAGTTTTTTACAGTACATGTTTTCTCTAATTCATTCTCAAATGCAGCGGAGCTATTGTTTGACATTTATATAACCATCTTGGGCTTGCATGTGCTTGTCTTATAACAGCATGATGAGCGTGCTGGGCCAGTTGGCCGTAGCTTCAGACACAGGGAAACTACAGGTGACTTTCGAATTTTGCTATTATGTTTTCTACTGTATATCTGATTTGCAAAAATAAGTTACTCTATCTTAATCCACTTTCTCCCATTTTTATTCTTATTTTAGAGCATGGGACGTGGAAAGACTCGAAGGATCGTGAGAGTGGAAGGGCTACAAACAGAAGCTCAAACAATGGTGATACAAAGCCGAGAGACGAAGTGGAACCAGATTTGAAGCAAAGTTCGAACAAACGGCGTTCGTTTCGAGAGACAAAAATACCAGTTGATGATAAATCAGCAACAGAAGTTGCAAAATTACCAGTTAATGGTGGAGGAAGTGAAAGAAAGGAAGAAAGAGGCAAGCCACAAGAGAGACCACCAGTGAACCGACACGACAGACACAGGACTGAAATGCAGAGGACCAGTTATCAGTCAAGAGATAGGTATGGTGGTGGTGGCGATGGTGGGTTTGGTGGTTCATTCACGGGAAGGGATAGGTTTAATGGGCGACTAGGGCAGAGTAGCGGGCGCGCTGACAAATGGAAGCATGATCTTTATGAAGAAGCAAACAAGAGCCCAACATCGAAGAACGAAGAGGATCAGATCGCAAAGGTAGAAGCCCTGCTTGCTTCATAGACTTGTCATCTCATCATTAGTATTTTGTTCATGTTTATATCATGTGTTTATGTTCAACTTTTGTGCTGCATTTTTCACGTGACGTTATATTTTGTGCACTCATGATCCTATAATGGGTCAAAGCTCTAGTTTGTGTTTTGGACAACACTCTGTTTTTTTATTGGTTTATGATCATTCAAATGAGCATGCTTCAAGAACAATATCAAGTGGTTTGTGAATCTAAAAACACAATCATATTCTGATACAACCAACGTCTGTATTTATAATGTAACTTTTTGTACATAATCATAGGATTAAAGAACCAAATTATACAATTTAGGAAACAATCAAAGAATTTTTCGCGAGGTTTCATTTGCTTCAGTTGCTCTTGAGCTATGAGGCATGAGGTTTCATTTGCATCAGTTGCTCTTGAGCTATGAAGCATGAACTGTGTTCGAAGTTGAAAAGGTGGAATCTGTCTTGAAGCTGATTGAGTTAGACCCATAGCTGAAACCTGATCTCTGCTGCAAGTTCTCAGCTGTGGGTAGCTGAAACGCCGACCTGGTCCTGTGGTGTGATGAACCCTCCACCACAGACCCATCAAGGAGATGGTAGCTTGCGGAGAGGGAGCGGTAGCTACTTTGAATCCTGTGTTTCTTCATGGCATGCATCAGAAGTGGTATCAATCCTTCCATTTTTTTCCTTGCTGGTTTATGTGTATGGTAACTATCGAGTAATATTTGAGATGAATGTTTTTGGTGTGTTAAGTATGGTGCTATATATAGCACATAGGTTTGACTTTTTAGATTTAGAATTGTCAAAAGTTTGAAGTTTGATTTTGTACTATGTTTTGGATTTCCAAACAAAGCAAGATGTAGAAAACTTGAGGTGCATCTTATGTGTGGATAAACTTTAATTAGTAATCTTATGTGTGGATAAACATTGCTGGAACACGTTTTTAACGCTGAAGCCAGGCAGGTTACTAACTGGGGTAGGTTGGATAAAATAGGTAAAGTGGTATTCAAACAAATAATCCTATGTGCGAAAGGTGGCTTTAAAAATTGTCCAAGGTGTTGGGAAGGTGGCTAAATAGCTTGATTTTGACAATCCAGTATCATATTCCATACTTGCTAGCTTATGTCATAATCATGCATACGTAACATGTGGGCCGGATGACTTTGATATGACTTTGATATCATGACACCTACAGTTTTTCAGTTTAATGAAAGTTTATACTCCATTAGATTGTGAGCAATATTCTTGGTTTAAGAAACATATTAGTAAAGTATGTTTTCAACCTTACATAATTATCGGCTTATTACTCAAGTAATGGAAGTGTGAAAATCTGTCGAACCACCCCTTTTATGAGTCTTGTAGGGGCAAAACATCCACGCGCCAGTCTTCCCAACGATGAGTTAACTGAGACTCAATTCTCAAAATACTTGAGAGCCAAGGAAACGATTGGCAATTAATTAAAAATTGGATGGTCCAGCTTGATTTTATAATCACATGTGATTTTGATTTTTTTGAAAAATCACATGATTGAAATTTCACAAATTTTAATCTGATGTTATTTGTAGATGTTTTTAGTTTTTCCAGTGATCTTAATTGAACCTTCAGCCACCTTCCATCACTCAGACAACGAAATGATCCCCTCTAAGTTTAGTGTGTTCTACAAACTTTTAAAGAGGTTCTAGATTATTTACTTCATAGTTGTGACTAGTATATGATTGTGCTGTGCTTGTGCTATCTTGAGATTGTTGTGTTGAATCATCAAATTCTTATGAACTTGCTCTTAGTGATCGATAATGCACATAAAGTCACGACTCACAAATATGCACACCATCTATATCCAACGATAATACGATATGATACACGTCTGCTACCCCTTTTACGTCTAGTCATCTAGCGTGGAATGCCAGAACGAGACCAGGGACAGAGCCAAGATTTTTATTTAAGAGGGGCCAGGCCTTGCTTAACGCAAAAAGTCATGGTAATAGATATCGCTTAAAAAATTAATCTATAGTGTTGTCTTTTATTAAGTTATTGAATTATGAATTTTGTAGACATCTCTATAAAATAAGGGAGGCAAAAAACTAGTAGAAAAATGACTTGTAGTCTAAAATCTAAAATGAATGAAGTGGGTTGATTAGGGGTGGCTAAGCACCTCTAGTCACCTTACTAGCTCCACCCGTGAACAAGATGATATGAGTTTTTTGTTACAACTAGTCGTAATAACTAAGAATTATGCCTATAGATTATCATGCAGTTATTACACACCGTCTTGGAGGCTTGGAGCTAAACAAAATCAAGCAAAAATAACTAATGTAGTAGAAACTTTCAGAATCTAGTATCAAACAGGTTTGCCCATATGAGCTTTCCACCATGTACCCGCAGACGCAGTACTGTGTTGCATATGATATGGGACTATGGGAGTAAGGCTCTCAAATTAGGTTAAACTATGCGAGGTGATTAGATTAATTTAGTTTTTCACCCTGAATCCAAACACCCTGGTTAGTAACCCTGAATCCAAACACATCGGTAACACAGATCTAAACACCCCTAATAGATACATGACTGAAATGCAGAGGGCCAAGTGGAAGCATGATCTTTATGATGACGCAAAAAGGAGCCCAACCTCAAAGAACGGAGAGGATGAGATAGCAAAGGTAGAAGCCCGGCTCACTTCACAGACATGTCATCCCTTCTTGTATTTTGTTCATGTTTCCATTGTTTGTGTCTGTTTAACTTTGTGCTAAATTCTTAGCAACCTTTTATTATGTGAATTCATGATCCTAGAGCGGGTCAAATCTGTCATTTGGTGGTTGGTTTAGGACAAAATCCCATAAATTGTCATTTTTATTCTCTATCATTCGCATAAGCATGCATTCAAGAGATTCAAGTGGTTTGTAATTGAACTTGCAACAACTGTTTATACAATTATAATGTATCTTTTTGTGTACACTTAAAAGTTAAAAATCCATATTTTACAAATTACAAAAGAATAAAAAAAACAAAAGAAAGAGAATGTGCTTCTATTTGCATCAATTGCTCTTAAGTTTTGAAGCTTGAAATGTATATGGAGTCAAAAAGGTGGAATCTTTCTTGAAGGCTGTCGAATTAGACACATAACCAAAACCTGATCTCTGCTGCAAGTTCTCAGTGGGTGGCTGAAACTCAGACCTGGTCCTGCGGTGTGATGAGCCCTCCGTCACAGACCCATCAAGGAGATGATAACTAGCAGAGAGTGAGCGGTAGCTACTTTGAAGCCTGTGTTTCTTCATGGCATGCATCAGAAGTGGTATCAATCCTTCCATTTTTTGTTGTTGCTGATAAATGTGATTTATGCAATAAATTTGGGATGAATTTTTGGTGGGTTAAGCATGAAGCTATATATATATGGGTAAAAGTAGCACATATGTTTGACTTTTTTGATTTAGAATTGTCAAATTTTGAAATTTGATTTTGTATTATGTTGACTTATGGTATAGCACATTGTTTCCAAACAAAGCAAGCTATGTACTGTGCATCTTTGTGTAGATAAAACTATAATAATCCTACATTTACAATATCTTAGACTTTTTACTTGTTCTGCTAGAGAAGGTGGCTGATTGGATGTACTCAAAACCGGGTAGGTTAGTAACTGGGGAAGGGTGTAATGAACTAGCCACATAGGTAAATTGGTATTCAAACCAAAATTTCCAATGTGTTCCATAGGGTCATTTTGTTATTTTATAGTACATGTCCAAGGTGCTGGGAAGGTGGCAAATTTGCTTAATTCTGTATTCCAAAGTTCAATCTACATACATGCTTAATCTGAAAGCTGGATAAGTATAATATCTAGACACTTTAAAATTTTAAGGTTGATAAAGTTGATAGTATTTTAGGTGTACATAACCTTTTTATAATATGTATACATAATACAGTATTACACGTTGTAATACTATTTGAAGTAGCAAATCGTCCATGCTGCACCGGTGGACCAGGGTTTTCTAAATGTAGTATCACTCAAAATATGGAGTGATCCCCTCTAAGCTTAGTGTGTTATAGAGAACTTGTAAAGAGGTTGCAAACTATTTACTCCGTATCTGTAACTACTAGTCTTAATTATCATCATTTCATCTTTAAGCTTAAATTGGTCAAATCTAAACTTGATCTCTTTTAAAAATGAGTTTTGTCATGTTTAGCCTGATTATTATTATGTTTGATAGTATTAGCATTATGGTACAGTAGTTTTTTAGTACTTGCTTAGATAACACGGTTGTTATGAAGTTGTGTTATGGATAATGGTGGTGGGGAAAAATCTTTAGTAATGTACCATACTTGCCAAAAAAATGACTTTCGCGTACTGTACAAAAAAAAATATTTTTCTCTCCCTTAAACTCGACTATTTTGTCCTTTTTGATATACTGAACTTTCATTTTTTGGCCTTTTTATGTACTTTTATGACATTTTTGCCCCTGAATTTTCAATAATTTCAGGGGCAAAAATGTCAAAAGTACATCAAAAAGGCAAAAAAATGAAAGTTCAATACCCATATAAGGAAAAAAAATTGTTCGATACACGAAAGTCATTTTTTTAGCAAGTATGTTACATTTTTAAAGATTTTTCCCAAGGGGTGGTGTGGCATTAATTATAGTAGATAATTGTAGTACTATGATTGTGTTGTGCTTTTATAATTTTGAGATCGTTTATGTTGAATTGTCAAAATCGTATGAGCTTGCTCTTAGTTGTAATAGACAAGGTCACAAACATGCACACCATCTATATCCAACAACACATACTTACTACTAGTATTTTGTTAATCTTTACATCACTTGTTTCTGTTTAACTTTTGTGCTAAATTCTAAGCAACATTCTCTGTTTTTCATTGGTTTATGATCATTCAAACGAGCATGCTTCAAGAACAATATCAAGTGGTTTGTGAATCTAAGAAACGCAATCATATTCTGATACAACCAATGACTGTCTATTTACTAATGTAACTTTTTGCACATAATCATAGGATTAAAGAACCAAATTATACAATTTAGGAAACAATCAAGAATTTTTCGCGAGGTTTCATTTCATCAGTTGCTCTTGAGCTATGAAGCATGAACTGTGTTCGGAGTTGAAAAGGTTGAATCTGTCTTGAAGCTTGTTGAGTTAGACCCATAACTGAAACCCGATCTCTGCTGCAAGTTCTCAGCCGTGGTTTGCTGAAACGCCGACCTGGTCCTGCGGTGTGGTGAACCCTCCACCACAGACCCGTCAAGGAGATGATAACTAGCAGAGAGCGAGCGGTAGCCACTTTGAAGCTTGTGTTTCTTCATGGCATGCATCAGAAGTGGTATCAGTCCTTCCATTTTTTTTTTTTTTTTTTTTTCCTGGTTTATGTGTATGGTTACTATTGAGTAATATTTGAGTTGAATGTTTTTGGTGGGTTAAGTATGGTGATATATATAGCATATATAGAGGTTTGACTTTTAGATTTAGAATTGTCAAACGTTTGAAGTTTGATTTTGTACTATGTTGGATTTTGTTAACAGAACATTGTTTCCATTTTCCAAACAAAGATGTTGAAAACTTGAGGTGCATCTTATGTGTGGATAAACTTTAATTATTAGTAAAATCTTATGTGTGGATAAACATTGTACTCTAACACGTTTTAACGTTGAAGCCGAGTAGGTTATAGTAACTGGGGTAGGTTGGATGAAATAGGTAAAAGGTGGTATTCAAACAAATAATCCTATGTGCGAAAGGTGGCTTTGAAAATTGTCCAAGGTGGCTAAATGGCTTGATTTTGACAATCCAGTATTATTTTCCATACTTTGCTTATATCATAATCATGCATACGTAATAATGTGGCCGGATGATTTTGATATCATGACGCTTACAGTTTTTTAGTTCAATGAAAGTTGATAAGAGAGGTGGGTACAAGTTGCTATACGCACACCATTGGGTATCTTTTTGCCCAATGGCACTACCATCCCGTGCCATTCACCATGTTGGTAGAATAACATGTGACATTTTTATTTATTTATTTATTATTATTTTGTGTGTATGCGTGTGCGGGTATTTTTGGTGGTGTGTTTTGTTGGACCTACTTATTTTGTCGGGGAGGGTATTTTTGTTATTAGTGTGTTACTGAGAGGGTGATGATGTGACGTTGAGGTGGCAGGCGAATAACATGTTATTCGTAATGCTTGTACCGAGCACTCTTAGGTTGTGAGCAATATTCTTTGTTTAAGATACAATTTAATTTAGTTTAGTATGTTTACAAACTCACATAATTATCAGCTTATTGTGTGAAATTCTATGGAACCACCTTTTCTATATGATTGTGAAGGGCAGAACATCCTAGCAGCAATATGTGCTCCCAGGATGAGTTAATTTGAGACTCAATTCTCAAAACACTTGAGACCCACGGAAACAATTTGTGTCCTTAAATAAAATTTAGATGGTGCAGATTGGTTTTAATCACTTGTGATTTCAACTTTTTCCAAAAAATCGCATTAGAATGGAATTTAACAGATTTTGATAAAATGTGATTTAGATGAATGTAAATTTTTCTAGTGATATTAAATGAACCTCCCCTTCCATCTCCAACATGTACCCGTACTAAAATGTTGCGTAGTGATTTGGGAGTAAAGGCTGTCAAATTAGATTAAAATATGCGAGGAGATTAGGTTAATATAGTTTTTAACCCAGAATCCAAACACCCTGATTATTAACCCTGAATCCGAACACATACTGGGAAAACAGATCCAAACAACCCTGACAGGCACAGGACTGAAATGTAGAGGGCCAAGTTTCATCAAGAGATAGACATGGTGGTAGTGGTGGTGGATTCGGTGGCTCGTTCAGGGAAACGGATAGGTTTAGTGAGCCGCAAGGGCAGAGTGGTGGGCGAGCTTACAAGTGGAAGCATGATTATTATGATGATGCAAAAAAGAGCCCAACCTCAAAGAACGGAGAGGAGCAGATCGCAAACGTAGAAGCCGTGCTCTCTTAATAGACATGCCATCCCTTCTAGTATTTCGTTCATGTTTATATTGTTGCATTTGTTTAGCTTTTGTGCTAAAGTTTGAGCAACCTTTTATGTAAATTCATGATCCTTGAACGGGTAAAATCTGTCATTTTGTGGTTGGTTTATGACAACATCCCATGTTTTGTCATTTTTTCGCCTAAGCATGCATGTATTCAAGAAGATCAAGTGGTTTGTAATTGAACTTGCAACAATTGTTTATACAATTATAATGTATCTTTTCGTGTACACTTAAAACATCCATATTTTACAAATTACAAAGGAAAAAAAAAGTGCTTCTATTTAATTTGCATCAGTTGCTCTTAAGTTTTGAAGCTTGAAATGTATATGGAGTCGAAAAGGTGGAATCTTTCTTGAAGGCTGTCGAATTAGACACATAACCAAAACCTGATCTCTGCTGCAAGTTCTCAGTGGGTGGCTGAAACTCAGACCTGGTCCTGTGGTGTGATGAGCCCTCCGTCACAGACCCATCAAGGAGATGATAACTAGCTGAGAGCGAGCGGTAGCTACTTTGAAGCTTGTGTTTCTTCATGGCATGCATCAGAAGTGGTATCAATCCTTCCATTTTTTGTCGTTGCTGATTTATGTGAATGGTAACTATCAAGTAATATTTGGGATGAGTTTTTTGTTGGGTTAAGTATGATGCTATATATATATATAGGGGTTAAAGTAGCACATATGTTTGACTTTTTAGATTTAGAATTGTCAAAGTTTGAAATTTGATTTTGTATTATGTTGACTTTTTGTATAGCACATTGTTTCCAAACAAAGCAAGCTATACAAAACTTGAGGTGCATCTTTTCTGTAGATAAAATATCTTACTTTTCCACTAGAGAGGTGGCTGATTGGATGTACTTAAAACCGGGTAGGTTGGTAACTGGGGAAGGGTGTAATAAATTAGCCACATGGGTAAATTGGTATTCAAACCAAAATTTTCAATATGCTAATAGGTCATTTTGGTATTTTATAGTACATGTCCAAGGTGTTGGGAAGGTGGCAAATTTGCTTAATTCTGTATTCCAAAGTTCAATCTACATACATGCTTAATCTGCAAGCTGGATAAGTATGATATCATGACACTTTTAATTTTTATAAGTTTAATAAAGTTAATACTCCGTAGTATTTTGGGCGTAAGTAATATTTATATGATATGTGTGCATAATACAGTGTTACTTGACTATATATTGAATGTCGTTGTAAACATCTATCGAACCACTATTTCTATCCTATACTAATTGAAGTGGCAAATCGTCCATATGCAGCAATCTGCACTGGTGGACCAGGGTGTCGTAAATGTAGTATCACTCAAACAATGGAATGATCCCCTCTAAGGTTAGAGTGTTATAGAGATTTTGTAAAGATGTTGCATACTATTTATTAGGGGTTGCTATTCTCGACACGATACATTAAAACAGAAACTCGACACGAAGTTAAACATGTTTGGGTAAAAAACAGGGTAACCCGTATAACCCGTTTAAAAAACAGGTCGTGTTTGGGTTGAGTAAGTATTGAACATGTCAACTCGTGAACCCGTTTAAGTGTATAAACCTCTAAAAAATAAAATATATAACTTTGATTTTATGTTGAATTTGGATTAAATGCATCGTATCTATACTACATATAATGCATGAAACACTCTCTCTCCAAAATTTCCAGATTTACAAGAAATAATGCATGATTTACAACACTTTAATGCACCCAATTTTAAGAATTACAACAAAGTAAGCATAGTGTACAACAAAAAACAGGGTGGTGTCATTTTAAGACCAAAATTTTACCAAACAACATTAATGCTATTAAAAACACCCCTCCACCAAAAATTACAACCATTTAAGCACAATGTACAATAGCTTTTAAGTAAAAACAAGTTATAAAACACAAAGCACAAATATGTAAAGCACAATGATTTTAAAGTCAACAATCTATTCAATACATATAATTAATACACTAATTAATTCACCCATTCATCAAAATATACAATCATTTAACCATAACATACAAGTTAATCAAGCTACTAAGTCAAGTACTTAAAAATAAAGTCATTAGGCTGGGCACAGTGGTCGGTTGACCGGGCCGGTCACCTCTTCGCTGACCGAGTCGCCGCCACTGTAACCACAAGATCGATGAAGGTCGGACGGCTCCAAAATTCACAAACCAGTCAGCCCCTCGACCAATTAATGCATTCCACAAAAAGAAGGAAAAAAATGTACCGTTACATATCAAAACAAAAACGAAAATGAAACAAAAGAAGAAAAGAACAATCATCAATCAAGCCAAAACAAACATCAAACTTATTCCATCTATAGTCCACGAACAGAAAGTATACAACAACAAGAACACCCAACATCTACATCTACCTCAGTTCTAACCCCATCTCAAAACCACCGTTACGGTCAACACAACATAAAACCTTAGAAAGAGTTTTCGTTTGATATTCAAGAAAAGGGTCTAATTTTCTTGCAAACATAGATTGTTGGTTATGTTCGGTTATCAAGATAAGAAAGAAAGGAAGAGTACGTGATGTTTGTTTGCCTGCAAATCATGGTTGCGTATTTTTGTGAGGGAAATTATGGCAGGAATGAGGTAATTTAGGTTTTTTAAACGTACTTATAAGTCATAATATTTGGGTTATATAACGGTTTGATTGTTAATTGGGCTGGCCAAATGATATCACAAATTGTTTGGTAGTTTAATCATGGGTCTTAATAGATATTGATGATTAAAGTTTGTTTAGGCTGAAAATAGTTTTAGACTAATTACTAAATGAGCCGTATATTATTTGTATGGTATAGTTGATTTTGAGCTAATTTTAATATTTGGTTCATGTGAATAGTGTATATTAAAATTAAAAATGCAGGGGATATATACAGTGTAAAAAAGATGGATTTTTTTGAAATAAAAATAAAAGTATAAATGTTGGTCTCCTTACTATGTCTACCCCTACCTAAGGTAGAGAGGCTGCTTCTAGTTCTATCTAAGATAGGAAAGGACCCCCGGCCTTTTGTAGGGAGTGAGGATCGAACCATTGACCTCTAGGTTAAGATGTAAAGGGTTTTCCAACTGATCAAACCCTAAAATTATTGTTATTTGTAAATTAATCGTTAAAAAAAATATGCCCGCATAACAATATAACATCACATTACCAGAAAATATAGTCACAGGGTACCCGCCGCCGCATCGCGCGGGTACCCTGCTAGTCATGTACTTAATGTGACAATGAATTTACAATTATAACTTGGATATCACTGAAATCATTGTATTGTTATTTGTATGTTATTTATATCATTTTTGGGTTTAAACTTGTTGAATGGACAAACTGCCAACCTTCTTCTACCTTGACCTATTTACTTAAATGAGTCAGAAATGGGTTACACATAATATGCAAGTCTAGGTTATGGTTGCGTTTCTTGAGATGATTAATAAACAGATTGTGTTTGAGTAGAGGTTATACTAACCCGCAAACCAACCCGAACATGACTCGATTGCCACCTCTACTATTTACTACCATAACTGTACCTACTAGTCATTATTATCATCATTTCATCTTTAAGCTTAATTAGCTAAAGGGTTACCCCAGTGTTGGTTTTATAGACAAAATAATAATAGTCGTGTGTTAGGATCGAACTTGAGATCACGGGATTGCACACAATACGTATGAAGAGGAAATGTAATAATTATTTATAAAATGTTATAATTAATTATTAAACACAAAACAATTAAATAATAATTAGTATTATTGATTAATGACTAATTAATTATTAAACGAAGATTAGGAAACTAATTACTAGACATTACATGGAAACAAAAGAAGGTTCCGGAACACCCCTTTTGGGCTTCCAACCGATCGGCCAAGGAGGGATGTCCACCTCCTTTGTGCCTTGAGCTCCAAGTAAAGTCTAGTATATAAGCAAACCCAAGGTGAAGGTTTTTCTCATAACTTGTACACACACAACTTGGGGTTTTCTTCTCTTCTCTTTTCTTTGGTCGAACCAAAACCGAACACCCATAAGGGTTTCGTTTTTCTTGAGTCCAAAAAGGGTTTTGTGTTATTACTTGCATAAATGTTTTCTTGAATTAGTACGTGTGTACAAGAACGTGAATCAAACACAATATTGTTTGATTCTTGGATTGAATTACAAAAAAGGTAAGGGGTAATTCATATAATCCTTATAAACCCTAATTAGGGTTAATTGGTTCCGGAAGATTGCATTGATTCTTGTTCGGGCTAGAATCACTACGGTATGTTTACTATTTAAATTAATGATTAATTAATTACATGTTATTTGATCTATTATAATTGCTTCCGCTTATGCTCACTTTGATGTTCTTGGTTTATTAATATGATTGTCATGATATAATAATTCCAACAGTGGCATCTAGAGCCGTTATAATGTGTAATTAATTATCGCAACGCATAAAAATTGGATTTGATTCGTATAGTTACATGTTTTTTTAGGGTTTGTGTTTTTTTTTATCCCTAACCCTAATTTGGGTCGATTGACCTTCAAGGGGTTTTAGGGTTTTGATTTTATTTTTTTTAAAATTGACTAGAAACCCTAAGATGTCATGTAATTGTTATGCGTTTTAGTAAACGATCTTGGTGCAATATGTTAATTGTTAAGCTAAATCCATGAAAAGTGCATGTTTGCATGGATTTTTTTTTTTTTTGTGTTATTTAAATGGTTTAAATTGCTTATATATATATTAATGGTTAAGTTATATATATTAAAACATATAAATTTTAATAGATGTCGAATTGGGGAAGACTCCAATATTAAGTAATCAATTATGTGCTATGTGGTATTTATTTAATTATGGCTTACGCAATCGATTTATCGATGTATGTGGCTCTTTTTCTAAGAAAAAGAAAGCCCTAATTGAATTAATACGTTTACGCCTAGATTTGATTATTAATAGGACTCTTTAATAAGATTTGCATGTGGCTACATATTTAATTGTTATGATTATGTATATGTGTTTATTTAGTTGTTTTATTTTTTATTGCAAATTACTTGTTTTGTTTATTTATTGTGTTAGACATGTTTATATAAACGAAAAGGGTAATTTTTTGAATAGAAAAATAATACGGACTAAATAATGGCGAAATTGTTTTGGTTTTTAAGAGTTAAAATTTCAAAGGATTGGTTGATTGATGTTTTTGTACGTGATGGTTAAATAGGCTCGACCGAAGTTTACACACTATAAGATGGGTATAAGGATGGCATCGCATTAAATTGTGGCCTTAGATAGACAACATTCATGTCTTAACGCTCGTTTGTGTGTAAATTAGACTTACCGAACAACCATTACATGTACATTGTCATCTTAAGGGTGAATAATCCACAATTCCACAATGATTATCCGAAACACTATGCCTTCGGGCGTATGCAAAAGTACGATATAGTGGACGATAATTGATGGTTATTCTTTAATTGGTGAACCCGATACCTCAATCAAAACTTTGTTATTTTACTCTTAGCTAATTGGTAATAAAAATGTTTTGTAAAACCAATGTTATGAAGTTGTATGCATGCTTCTTCATACATTATTTTGATCACATCAAAATATTAATACCCTTATAAATTAAGTTGAATGCCATCTAATTAAGAACACCTGAAGTTGTAATTTACGTCATAGTGAGACTTGGCGAGATTGCAATGGAAAGGTAAATTTCATAAATTCATTGCTAGCAGATCAACTGATGTGATGGATTTGTGAATTTACAGTTTTTAAGTTAGACGACTTAAATTGAGTAGGAAGTGAGACTTGACTCAAGGCATTAAGATGGGGACTAAACATGCTTACATTACAAATGTTTTGTGATTGTAAATCCCATAAATCTAGGAATTGGACAAATGTTATGCCAATTACTTGTACGACAAGTTACCTCATATTATACTTTTATTACTAGCAGATCAACTGAATGTGATGAAACTATGTTTATGGAGGATCCTAGTTTTCAAGATTATTCTATGGATTTATTTTCCTTGGGTATTTTAATTTTCTTGAAAAATTGTATTATTAAAAATACTAATGTTTTGAACTTTCTTTATCTGTAGAAATGGCTCAAACTGATAACACCAACTTACGTTCTGTGTTCAAAACTTATTTTGAACGAGAAAAATTGACTGGCTCGAAAAATTTCAATGATTGGTACCGTTCACTAAGGATTGTCCTGCGAGTGACTGGTCAACTCGAAATCTTGAAAACGCCTTGTTCTGCTGAACCTGAAGGCACGGCAGCTACTGAAGCTGCTAAAGCCAAATGGAATCTTGATACCAAGGAACATATTGATGTGGCCGCAATGATGTTAGGGGGAATGTCCACAGCTCTTCAAAGACAGTTTGAGGAGTATTTTCCCAAGGACATGATTGATGAACTCAAGAAACTTTATGAGAAACCATCAAATGTAGAGATTTATGATTTGATGGAAGCTCTACATGGTTGTAAGCAAGGTCCTGGTGAACCTGTGAGTGCTCATGTGTTGAAAATGAAACGTTACATGGATCAACTACAAACACTTGGGAAACCCTATGACAATGATATGGCTGTGCACTTAATCAATAGATCCCTTGATAAGGAATTTATTGGTTTTGTGAGGAACTTCAATATGCATTGCGTGGGGAAGACTGTAAGTGAATTGCACGCACTGCTCATTGATTATGAGAAAGGTACACCACAAAAGGCTCCTACGCCCCAAGTACTAGCAATACAAGGGGGTAGAATTAACAAGCCAAATGCGAACAAGAAGAAGGGTAAAGGAAAGAAGAAGGCTGATAAGAATAAGCAGGTTATGGCTTATCAACCACCTCAACCTAAGAAGAACCCTCCTATCAAGAATAATCCAAAGAAGGATCAAGGATGCCATTACTGCAAGGTGATGGGCCACTGGAAGAGGAATTGTCCTCTTTATCTCGATGACTTGCAAAACAATAAGGTTAAGAAGACTGGGCACATGGGCGCCAGCACTTCAGGTAACTTATTTGTCATTGAATTATTTACTTTATCTCGTAAAATAAATTCCTGGGTATATGATACTGGATGTGGTATTAATATTTGTAATACACTGCAGGGGTTTAGAGAGGAAAGGAGACTAGCTTATGGGGAGCAATTTCTGCATGTGGGAAATGGAGCACAAGCAGCGGTTGAAGCCATAGGAATGTTTGATTTAGTTTTACCTTCGGGTTTAGTACTTTGTTTAAACAATTGTCATTATGCACCTTCTATAATTAGAGGTGTTGTTTCCTTTTCATGTTTGTTGGATCTTGGTTTTTCTCATACTATTGATGGCAATAAAATTTCTGTTTCTTTAAATGGTGTATTTTATTTTAATGTTGTTGCTGTGAATGGTGTGTTTGAAATTGATATGAATAATTGTGTGACTTCCAACAATAATAATAATTCGATGTACAACATAAGTAAGAGAATGAAGTATGACTTGAATTCGTCTTACCTTTGGCACTGTAGACTTGCCCATATAGGCAAGACTCGCATGCAAAAGCTGCAACGTGAAGGGCTTTTGAATAATATCAATGATGAGTCATTTGATAAATGCGAATCTTGTATTTCTGGGAAGATGACGAAGAAACCTTTTCATAGTAATATGGAAAGAGCTTCGGATCTACTTGGTTTAATACACACGGATGTGTGTGGACCACTTAGACATGTGTCAAGGAGAGGTGCTATCTACTTCTTAACTTTTACGGATGATTTCAGCCGTTATGGTTATGTTTATTTACTTAAACATAAACATGAAGTGTTTGAAACATTTAAAGTTTTCAAAGCAGAAGTAGAATTGCAATTGGGAAAGAAGATTAAAGCTCTTCGTTCTGATCGAGGTGGTGAATACCTTAGTCAAGATTTTAAAGATTTCTTAACTGAGAATGGAATTGTCCAGAATCTCACATCTCCATATACTCCACAACAAAATGGTGTATCTGAGAGAAGGAATCGTACATTGTTGGACATGGTTCGATCAATGTATAATCTTACTAACCTTCCTTTGTCTTTTTGGGATTATGCTCTTGAATCAGCTGTTCGTATTTTGAATATGGTTCCCACCAAGAAGGTTGATAAGACACCATATGAGATATGGACTGGAAAAGCTCCGAACTTGTCTTATTTAAAGGTCTGGGGTTGTGAGGCGTATGTTAAACGTGACTCACAAGATAAACTCCAACAAAGATCTGTAAAATGCATTTTTGTAGGATACCCTAAGGAAACTATGGGTTACTACTTTTACTACCCACCTGAGAACAAAGTGTTTGTTGCTAGATATGGTGATTTTCTTGAAAGTGAATTTGTGGTTCAAGAAATCAGTGGGAGAGTATATGATTTAGAAGATGATCTAAATAATGCATTGCCTTCAGAAAACACTAGCACACTTCCTATAGAACCGGAAAGTCTGGGTCCTCCACCGGAAGTTGAAGTAATTCCCATTCGCAGATCTTCGAGATCTGTGAAAGCTCCTGACCGTCTATGTCTTAATGTAGAGGTCGATCAGCATACACTAGGGGATCTTAATGAACCTACTAGTTATAGAGCTGCCATTAATAGCCCTCAAAAAGCTAAATGGAAAGCTGCTATGGATGGGGAAATACAATCCATGCATGACAATGAAGTCTGGGAAGAAGTTGACTTACCTCCTGGTGCCAAGGTAGTTGGGAGTAAGTGGCTTTACAAAATCAAGACTGACATGGATGGATATGCACACATTTATAAGGCTCGTCTAGTTGCTAAAGGTTTTACTCAAACTTTTGGAATTGATTACGAGGAGACATTTTCTCCTGTAGCAGACATAAGAGCTATAAGAATTCTCATAGCTATAGCAGCGTACTATGACTATGAGATTTGGCAAATGGATGTGAAAACCGCTTTCTTAAATGGTCATCTAGATGAAGACATCTATATGGCACAACCAGAAGGGTTTGAAAATCCAGATTTCCCAAATCGTGTTTGCAAGCTTAAGAGATCCATTTATGGATTAAAGCAAGCATCACGACAATGGAACAAGAGGTTTGATGCTGAAATTAAAAAGTTTGGATTCACTCAAAATCTTGATGAGCCATGTGTGTATCACAAAGCTAGTGGGAGTGATAATGTAATTTTCCTAATTCTATATGTTGATGACATATTGATCATGGGAAAAGACATTCCAAGTTTGCAAGCAGTAAAGGCATATCTTGGAAAGTGCTTTTCTATGAAAGATTTAGGAGAAGCTGCATACATTCTGGGAATCAAAATATATAGAGATAGATCAAGGCGGTTAATTGGATTAAGTCAAAGTGCTTACATTGATAAAATATTGAAAAGATTCAATATGCAAAATTCCAAGAAGGGATATTTGCCGATGGAAGTAAAACATGGCTTATGTAATGAGTATTGTGCTTCAACACCTGATGAGGTGACTAGCATGAGTAAAGTTCCTTATGCTTCGGCTGTAGGATCTATTATGTATGCGGTTAAGTGCACAAGGCCAGATGTGGCGTTTGCTCAAAATATTACCAGTCAATTTCAACAGAATCCAGGTGAAAAACATTGGATTGCTGTTAAACATATTCTTAAGTATTTGAGGAATACAAAAGATATGTTTTTGGTATATGGTGGAAATCCATCTACAGAACTTTGTGTTACAGGTTTCTGTGATGCATCCTTTCAAAGTAATAAAGATGATTCGAAGTCTCAGACGGGTTATGTCTTTGTTATCAATGGAGGAGCTGTAGACTGGAGGAGCAAGAAGCAGAGTACAATTGCGATGTCTGCAACAGAAGCTGAATACATTGCTGCTTCGGAAGCTGCTATGGAGGCTGTTTGGATTAGGAAATTCGTTTCTGGGCTTGGTGTTATGCCTTCAATTGAATTACCTATTAATATGTATTGTGACAATTCTGCTGCAATCATATTTGCCAATGAACCTGGAGTCATGAGAGGCACCAGACATTTTCTACGGAAGTATCACTTTGTTCGTGAAAAGGTTGACGAAGGTGAAATAAATCTGTTGAAGGTTCACACAGATGATAACTTAGCTGATCCGTTCACTAAGGTTTTGGCGAAAGAAAAGCTTAATGAATTAGCCAATGGAATTGGACTTAAATTAACTAGTAGTTTCATGCATAACTGTGATTAGTATTTGGATAAAGGATATTGTAAACAATTATTATTTTAATGAAATAAAGTATGTTGGTATGTTTATTTCTATTTGTTAATTATTGTTGTCCTATTTTTGCATGTTTAAATCCATGAATAAGAGTTATTCTAAATTGTCCGTTGTCAGTTAATAATATGAGAATATTATTAAATTAAGACAAATCTGAAGTTGATATAATATACTTAAGTATATTGATGCGTAGTCATGTCATTTCAGATGATATTCGATGATACTGAATATAGGATTTATCCCAACTATATGATGTTACTTTATGGATCTTGTCATTAAGTAAATCATAAGAAGTTATCCTTAGACTTGAGATACAAGATAACGGTCATGAATGTAGTACATTTTTGTGGAACAACTTAACGCTATACGTAACTGGTAGTCATAAGGGTTGTTTTCGGAAGTGTTACAAAGTTTGTGTGTTTTGCTTGTAGTCAATAAAGAATTTGTTCCTTCAAATTAATTTTTTGAAGTTTAATACTGCTGGGCCCCTCGTAGGGTTGTCAAGGTGTTTGCGTGGCCACGCCCAAGGTCTTTTATGAAAGGTTCAAAAGATTTGGTAATCTTGTCAATTTCTAAAAACGAGAAACAGAATGGTTAATTAAGGAATGACCTAGATCCATATCCTTATTAACGTGGTATTAGAAACAAAGGGATAATAATAATGAGAAATCATTAAAAGGTTTTCCAGGAGCCTTACTCAAGTTGTACTAGAGGCATCGACGTGTTGCAAGACGTTAATCGATGTGATCACACTATTATGATATGTCTAAGTGGGAGCTGTTGGTTTTATAGACAAAATAATAATAGTCGTGTGTTAGGATCGAACTTGAGATCACGGGATTGCACACAATACGTATGAAGAGGAAATGTAATAATTATTTATAAAATGTTATAATTAATTATTAAACACAAAACAATTAAATAATAATTAGTATTATTGATTAATGACTAATTAATTATTAAACGAGGATTAGGAAACTAATTACTAGACATTACATGGAAACAAAAGAAGGTTCCGGAACACCCCTTTTGGGCTTCCAACCGATCGGCCAAGGAGGGATGTCCACCTCCTTTGTGCCTTGAGCTCTAAGTAAAGTCTAGTATATAAGCAAACCCAAGGTGAAGGTTTTTCTCATAACTTGTACACACACAACTTGGGGTTTTCTTCTCTTCTCTTTTCTTTGGTCGAACCAAAACCGAACACCCATAAGGGTTTCGTTTTTCTTGAGTCCAAAAAGGGTTTTGTGTTATTACTTGCATAAACGTTTTCTTGAATTAGTACGTGTGTACAAGAACGTGAATCAAACACACTATTGTTTGATTCTTGGATTGAATTACAAAAAAGGTAAGGGGTAATTCATATAATCCTTATAAACCCTAATTAGGGTTAATTGGTTCCGGAAGATTGCATTGATTCTTGTTCGGGCTAGAATCACTATGGTATGTTTACTATTTAAATTAATGATTAATTAATTACATGTTATTTGATCTATTATAATTGCTTCCGCTTATGCTCACTTTGATGTTCTTGGTTTATTAATATGATTGTCATGATATAATAATTCCAACACCCAGTAGAGTAAATCCAAATCCAAAACCTAATCTTGTTTAAGCTTAAATTGGTGAAATCTAAACTTGATCTTTTTTTTAAATATGAATTTTGTCATGTTTAGCTTAACTATTACTCCATCCGTCTCAAAAATTATAGTTCACATTTCATTTTTAGGATGTCTCAAAATAATTGTCCACTTTACTTTTTAATTAAAAACTAGATAATATATTAGATGAATATTCTCTTTGATTGGTTGAGATTTATAGTGGTCCCATTTCTATTAAACTTTGTAATTTCTCCCTCATTACAATAATTTTGAGACGAAGGGAGTATTATGTTTGATAATATTAATATGGCTGTTTTGATGTTGGGATTATGGATAATGGTGGCGTGGCAATAATTAGTAGATAATTGTAGTTCTATGATTGTGTTGTGCTTTTATACTTTTGAGATCGTTTATGTTGAATTGTCAAAATCGTATGAGCTTGCTCTTAGTGATACACAAGGTCACAAACATGCATGCACACCATCTATATCCAACAACACATACTAGTATTTTGTTAATCTTTATATCACTTGTTCCTGTTTAACTTTTCTGCTAAATTCTAAGCAACATTAGATTTTGTGAAACCATAATCCTAGAAAAGGCCAAACCTGTAGTTTGTGGTTGGTTTAAGAAAACATCCCATGTCTTGTCCTTGGTTTTTTATCAGTCACTTAAGCATACGTTCAAGAACATCAAGTGGTTTGTAACCGAACTCACAATAACTGTTTATTTATACAATTATAATGTGTACCTTTTTGTGTACACTTGAACAACCATATTATACAATTACAAATAAAATAGAAAAAAAAAATGTGCTTCTATTTTGCATTAGTTGCTTTTAAGTTTTGAAGAATGAAATGCATGTGTTTGGTGCAAAAAAGGTGGAATCTTTGTTGATGCTTGTTGAATTAGACACATAACCGAAACCTGATCTCTGCTGCAAGTTCTCAGCCATGGGTGGCTGAAAATCAGACCTGGTCCTGTGGTGTGATGAACCCTCTGCCACAGACCCGTCAAGGAGATGGTAGCTCGCGGAGAGGGAGCGGTAGCTACTTTGAAGCCTGTGTTTCTTAACGGCATGCATCAGAAGTGGTATCAGTCCTTCCATTTTCGCTGTCCTGTTTTATGTTAATGGTAACTATCAAGTAATATTTGAGATGAATGTTTTTGTTGTTAAATTATGCTGTTATATATAGGGGTAAAATGTTAGCAATAGATAATATAGATTTGACTTCTTAGATTTAGAATTGTCAAAGTTTGAAGTTTGATTTTGCATTATGTTGACTTATATTAACAGTGCGGACAGCAAGATATTTGAAAACTTGAGGTACATGAATTACATCTATTCTGTGGATAAACTAGTATTATAATAAGTGTCATTTAACATATCAAAAAAAATTATTGATCATTTTACATTGGATGTACTGGCACACGTTTTTAGTTTTTAACGTTGGAGCCAGCTGGTTGGTTAGTAACCGGGGTAGGGTGGAATCAAATAGGTATAGTGGTATTCAAACCAAAAATATTCTAATTGACAAGGGTCATTTCGATAAATTATTGTAAATTAATAGTCCAAGGTGTTGAGAAGGTGGCTAATAACTGGCTTAAATTGACAATCATATCTAAAATGCATTTGCATGCATGCTTATATCATAATCATGCATATGTAATCTTGGGCCGGATGAGTATGATATGATCATGAAACTTTTAATTTGTAAGTTTGATGAAGTTTACAATATTTTGGTTTGGAAAACATTAAACTACTGTAGTACGTACGTATCTTTACGTAACACGAGGTGATTTGTTTACTGCAAAAATTTAACCATGCACGACCCATGCATGATGCATGATGCATGCAACATATTGTACAGCACTCACTATAAAAAAAAATATTTCAATCTCCACACTTTTTTCTTCACACTTCTAAAAAGTGTGTAAAATTTTACTAATTTATTAACACTTAATAGTGTGTAAATTTTGGTTACATTAATAAGTGCGGGAAAAATTGTAAAACAATAAATTTTTCACACTTATAGTTGTTTAAAAAAAAGTTCACATTTTTAAGTGTAAAAATTTATAAGATTTCTTCACACTTCTAAGTATGGAGGTTATTTATAAGGAATTGATTTGCACACTTTCTTTTTTGATTGTGACACTCCAAGTACTGCATCAAACAGTTGTACCATAGTTACATCCTACTTTAATAACTTGTACATTGAGTGTGCAAATAAAAAAGAGGAGTGTGCAAATCACCTCCCTTATTTATAACACCCAAATTCCTCACACTTTGAGAAAGTGTGGAGAATTTGGGCCTCCACACTCTAAGAAAGTGTGGAGAATTTGAGTCCACACTTATAAGTGTGGACATTTTTTAGATTTCTCCACACTTAAAAATATGATTTTTTTTTTACACAGGAAAATTTTATTGTTTTATAATTTTTTTTCACACTTATTAATGTAACTATTTTTTATACATTATTAAGTGTTAATAAATCAATAAAATTTTACACACTTTTTAAAATTGTGGAGAAAAAAAATGTAAAGATCGAACCAATTTTTTGTAGTGACAGGATAAAATGTTGCTTTTAACGGCTTTTGACTTAACGAGTTTGGTACCCGCGCGTTGCTGCGGAATTCTTTTGTTGCCGTTAGCTACTTAACATGAAGTTAATTACCTAGGACTGATTTTGCAATTGATGTATAACATGAAAGACCATTTATGTAAATGATTTGAGGACTAAATTTGCAATGAACCACTGAGATGAAAGACAAAGTGCGTACAAATTTTTTTTAAATGTTAAAGATAACGGTCGTTAGTTAACAGCCGTTAAATAACTAACGACCGTTAATACTAAAAAAAAAAAAAAAAAAAAAAAAAAAAAAAAAAAAATTACTGTAGCAAGCACAGTGCTTGCTACAGTAACCTCTGACCCTTTAGTATATTATATAATTACTTGTGGGGACTGTGTCATTGTGATTTTGAAAGACTATCAATCTGCACAGGGTTTTCTAACTGTAGCATCACTTGAACTACCGAATATGATTCCCTCTAAGTCTAGTATATTTCATATATATATAGAATGGGTTGAGTTATAATCACGGTGGCTAGTTTTTTAGTTTAACGGGGTCTACCCTTTAGGGTAGTACTTTTTTGTTTTTTTATTTTTTTTACTTTTTCAGTTTTGTCGGTTTTTTTTTTTTTTTTTTTTTTTTTTTTTTTTTTTTTTTTTTTTTTTTGTCGTGTTGTGTGTTAGTGTTTAAAAAAATGTTGTGTGTTGTGTTTAAAAAAATGTATTGTATATGTATAATATTTTGTATATTTGTGTTTAATAATGTTTTGTATATGTATAATGTTTTGTATAATTATTTTGTTTGTATAATAGCACGTTAAATATTATCACGTTAAATAACTGCAACAACAACTGTTATTATTAAATTAAACGACAACGTTATACATATTATTTAAAAACAACAACATCTACGACATATGAAGATTATTCATCTCATTTAAAAGATCATGGAGCCGGGCACTTGACTAACAAGCGTGATCCTCAGGATTCTTTGTCATTTCTAACTCCATTTCCAGCGCCTTTATTCTTGCCTTCAACAACTTGTTCTCATTTTTTGTAGCAACGCAGTTTGAGCAATGCGTTAAAGAAGAGGGTTGATTAAAGTGTTCTGCTTCAAATTCATCTTTCCACGCGAAGTATCGACACCCATAGTCTTTTGTATCTGGCTGTTACATGTTAAGAAAATAATAAGAAATGTATTTTTAACAAACAAATTATTTACATAACTAAGCAAACGTATGATTATTTACCACTGAAAGAGGACATGCATAAAACAGTCGCCCACGACTACCATCTTGCCAGGATTTCCGTTCTACAATAAATCCTCTATTACATCGGCACCAGAAAGGATTTCTTTGGCTCATCTGACCAAAGAATTTGCAAAATAATTTACATCAGTAATCAATAATGTTATTACTAATTTAAACAAAGTAATAATAACTGGTGCAGAACTAACACTCTACACAAAAGCAGACTTTTAAGTTTCAAGCAATTAACATTTAAACGATGTTGAATAATCATTTACAACATTTTCAAACAATTTACATTTAAATAAATGAATAATCATTTACAACATTTACAAACAATTTACATTTAAATAAATGAATAATCATTTACAACATTTACAAAATACATCGATGGTTATATATTGCATCCCATTCGTTTGCTTCTGGCTGTTTGAACCACCTCCATTGTGGGTGGTAATGTGGTAGTGGAGAATCTCTGTCTATATTGAGACAAATGTAATGAGCACCACTGTTCTCCCCCACACGCGCAATCACAATGGGGTCAATTCCATGTGATAAGTTTGGAGCAGAAAATAGGGGTAAACATGTGAACCAACCATGACGGTCTATATATACAAGAGGTCGGCGAATAGCTGAAGCGATGACCAGACCGTTATGTGGCATCGTCATCCAGTAATCTTCAGGCGCTGGTCCATTACACCAGTTTAATGTATCACGAAGGTGGTAAAAGTCTTCTTCCCCCTACATACTCACGTAAGTTACACTATGTCTTTGTAACTCTTCCATTAACATGTATCTAGCATCCGCCCACCTATTTTGGTCATGCACAATCCAATGGGCAATGCACCGAAACCCACAATTTCCGTCACCCTCCACATTATTTATACTTATTACCTGTGAACGGAAAATCCTGGAATGCGATCAATAAAATCCTCGCTATCCTTATCTCCAACGTAAAATCTATGTCTTATTTTTTGACCCGTGTACGAACTATGTCTCGTAGGTTCTTTGGCGCGATTCGGGACTTTCGTGGATCTTGAATTTGTGCTTCTTCGGTGATTCATGGTTGGCACATCATTCAAGTCATTCAAGTCCGGGACTTCATTCAAGTCCGGAACTTCATTCAAGTCCGGGACTTGTGTAGCCTTGCCCTTTTTGTCCTTTGCGCTCGGACGTCCACGGGTATTTTTTTGAATAGCTGGTTCACGTGTGTCAGCAGATTCAGGTTGGAATATATCTTTTAACTTCGTTAACATATTCTTCTTGACAAACAATGTTGATTTGCTAAAAATATTCTTGAATTGTCGCATGCCATCGTTAAACGAAGTATTGTCATCATCATCATCATCATCATCATCATCATCATCACCACCATGTTCGCTGGAAGAGCCATCTTTATTCGGGGGCCTATTGATAACAGGCCACGGAACAGATAGGGTTCTCCAAAAAATATCAACTCGTTCCAGTGGAATGGAGCATCCTGAATTCAATTAAAGAGACTTGTATAAATTACTGATATTAATGTGGAAAACAACTTGATAGTTATAAATTTAATATACTTACCATGAATAACATAGATTCGCATCTCGTGAAAGCATGGTAGTCCGTATATTGCCCGATTCTTATGGCTACATTCTTCTGGGGTAATATTCAGGTGGAGTTCTTTGTGCATGAGGTTCAAAGCATGTTTAGAAACTTTATACGTTAATTCATGAAATAGTGGTACATCACACTTAATTAGTTTCTCGTTCATGCTTCTATTGAAAGTCTTTTTTATCGCATCTTCTTACGTAATGAGAATCTTATCGACCGACCTCAACAACCTGTCTAATTTGGACTGTGTGCCGTCCAAATATAATTTCAACAACGCGTGGTGAGCCTCAACTCTGCACGTTGTTGTCTGGCCGTAGGATTTATATCGGTCGGTAATATACGAGACAAACATGGGTGCGTAATCTTGCACCCAGTTATGCAGATACAAAGCGACATCTGAAAAAAACAATGAATTAATAAAAGGTCATTCGGGTGCATATTTATTAAATAATTAAAAACAATCAATTAATAATTAAGTACCCTGATGGTTGACCAATAGCTCTTGTAGGCGTCGATAACGTCGCTCGAACGATTCGAAGGTCGGAGCTTTAACCATCCAATCCCATCGGTTTTTAACGGACTCATAGTCAATATCCCCATCTGTGAATTTATTTTTGCAAAACTTAAGTATGTTATGCTGTATATGCCATCGACAGAGTAATTGGTGAGCGTCAGGAAATTTTGCTCTTATTGCCCCAACTAACGCTAAATCTCTGTCAGTGACGATAACACGTGGGTAATATCTTTCGCCAATCACTTGCTTCACACGTTGCAATACCCATCTAAAATTATGCCCTTGTTCACTGGATAAAAAGGTATACGCCATTGAAAATGTTTTGTTTGTTGAAGTTAGTCCAACAATTTCCAACAACGGCAATTTAAACACCGTGGTATTGTACGTGGAGTCCATCAACATGACTTCAGGGAATGTACACCGTATAGCATACGACGTGGGGTGCACAAAAAATAGCTCCTCAAGCTCGTTGGTATGCTCATTTACCCTCGGGTACCATGTATACCCTGATTCTTGCAAATGCGAGTAAAGGACTTGAATTGGAGTTCTATCACCTACTCTGACTCTCTGGAACTTATCTTGTGCGTTATATATAGTTCTAATGCTAGACACGTTATCCGGATTACGACCCTTTATTGTCGAAAGTATATTAAGTGGTCGTACGTTATAAT
Source organism: Artemisia argyi (assembly GCA_030686995.1). Taxonomy (NCBI): domain Eukaryota; kingdom Viridiplantae; phylum Streptophyta; class Magnoliopsida; order Asterales; family Asteraceae; genus Artemisia; species Artemisia argyi. The sequence continues at coordinate 278,550,548 of CM060708.1, forward strand.
CTGTCAATTCTCTGACCAAACCCAACTCATCATCCTTTAATCGCATTGCATATGGCACACCATGCAACGACTCTAGCATATCATGATTATGCGTATCATCCTTCACCCTCAATACCCAATAATTTTTTGTTCGATGATATTTCGCATTTAATCTGACTGGACAACCAGTTTTACATGTTTTGGTTTTCCGTCTGCCACTACCTTGAGGTACATACGTCCCACCCTTTGTACACCTGTAATTGATTTCATTCATATGACCATCTTCTGATTTAGTTCTATCTTTAACAATTACAAAACCGAGCTCACGAGCTATATTTTGCGCCCACTCAGTTACTTCCTCGTGAGAACCGAAAACCTGAAAATACATAACATTTTTTACTAATACCTTTGTTTTAGTTTTTATTACAACTTTTACATTTTTATAACTACTTTTTTACAACTTTTACATTTTTACATTTTTATAACTTACATTTTTACTTTTTTTATAACATTTTTACATTTTTATAACTTTTTTTTACATTTAAATTTTTTAAAATTTATAACTTACATTTATAACATTTTTACATTTTTATAATTTTTTTTACATTTTTAAAATTTTTATTTTACATTTATAACATTTTTACATTTTTATAACTTTTTTTATAACATTTTTTTTACATTTTTTACATTTAACATTTAAATCTTTTATACCTTTTACATTTAAAAAAAATAATAAAAATGTAAAAACGCGTTTGTGGGGGACCCACGCACGCGTTTTACGTGTACACCTCACCCTCACCCTCACACATACTCACACCCACTCACGTTTGTGTGTGTGTTATTCTCTCTCTCTCTCTCTCTCTCTCTCTCTCTCTCTCTCTCTCTCTCTTTTCTCTCTCTCTTTTCTCTCTCTAATTTCTGGGTTAGATTGTTAGATTTTTGAGGGTTTTTGTTAAATTAAACTTATAATTTGTGATATTTATTGTGATTATGTGTTTATTTCATGTTTAATTAGCCAGATTTATCTGATTATTAAAAAACGACCAATTTTTTTTTAGGGTTTGGGAAAAATTCATCTGTTTCTGGGTGATTTTGTGATGTTTATTGTGATTATGTGTTTATTTCATGTTTAATTAGCCAGATCTATTTGATTATTAAAAAACGCCCAATTTTTTTTTAGGGTTTGGGAAAAATTTATCTGTTTCTGGGTGATTTTGTGATGTTTATTGTGATTATGTGTTTATTTCATGTTTAATTAGCCAGATCTATTTGATTATTAAAAAACGCCCAATTTATTTTTAGGGTTTGGGAAAAATTTATCTGTTTCTGGGTGATTTTGTGATGTTTATTGTGATTATGTGTTTATTTCATGTTTAATTAGCCAGATTTATTTGATTATTAAAAAACGCCCAATTTTTTTATTTAAGGTTTGGAAAAAATTCATCTGTTTCTGAGTGATTTAGTGATGCTTATTGTGATTATGTGTTTATTTCATGTTTAATTAGCCAGATCTATTTGATTATTAAAAAATGCCCAATTTTTTTTTTAGGGTTTGGGAAAAATTTATCTGTTTCTGGGTGATTTTGTGATGTTTATTGTGATTATGTGTTTATTTCATGTTTAATTAGCCACATCTATTTGTTTATTAAAAAACGCCCAATTTTTTTTTTAGGGTTTGGGAAAAATTTATCTGTTTCTGGGTGATTTTGTGATGTTTATTGTGATTATGTGTTTATTCATGTTTAATTAGCCAGATTTATTTGATTATTAAAAAACGCCCAATTTTTTTATTTAAGGTTTGGGAAAAATTCATCTGTTTCTGGGTGATTTTGTGATGTTTATTGTGATTATGTGTTTATTTCATGTTTAATTAGCCAGATCTATTTGATTATTAAAAAACGCCCATTTTTTTTAGGGTTTGGGAAAAATTTATCTGTTTCTGGGTGATTTTGTGATGTTTATTGTGATTATGTGTTTATTTCATGTTTAATTAGCCAGATTTATTTGATTATTAAAAAACGCCCAAATTTTTTATTTAAGGTTTGGGAAAAATTCATCTGTTTCTGGGTGATTTTGTGATGTTTATTGTGATTATGTGTTTATTTCATGTTTAATTAGCCAGATCTATTTGATTATTAAAAAACACCAATTTTTTTTTTTTTTTTTTTTTTTTTTTTTTTTTTTTTTTTTTAATGGTTTGGGAAAAATTCATCTGTTTCTGAGTGATTTTGTGATGTTTATTGTGATTATGTGTTTATTTCTTTATTTAAGATTTGGGAGAAATTCATCTGTTTCTGGGTGATTTTGTGATGTTTATTGTGATTATGTGTTTATTTCATGTTTAATTAGCCAGATTTATTTGAAGGATTTGGTTCTTGAAACTGCTTTAGCAGTTGTGATTATGTGAAATTGCCGGAGTTGTGTGGGTGCAAACGGGTAGGTTAACACCTTGATCTGCCACCTTTGAGTGGTATGAAAACCTGCTCTGGCCTACCTCAGTCCACAGGCTCTGTGTGGTTTCTTGGCAAACTGCTTATGTGCTTATGATAAAAAAAAAGTGCTTATGTGCTTATTGCACACAAGCAAATCATTTGCACACAGGCTCAGATTAGACCCCGTTATTATATACTTTACGGGTTGGGTTATATTCACTGTGGCTAGTTTTTTAGTTTAACGGGGTGATGAAAGTGCTTATGAATCTGAAAATAACAAACTGCTTATATGCTTGATAAGCAGTTTGTTATTTAAAAAAAAAAAATGAGATAAGGCAATGATGATTTAAATAAAACATAATTTTGGCGTGGCATTTCCGACTGGACGGCAAAATAAAACTTAATTTTGCAACTTTCGATGTTGCAGCCATATATGAGTTAACTTGCTTATGTGAAACAGCTTATAATCTGAGCCTGATGTTATCTCTTATTAATGTGTAAAATGGTGATTACCTGTTGTGTGTAAAATGGTGATTGAGACATATCTGCACTTGTTTCTTTGTGGTTTCTTACTTGCGGCTTTCACTTGCAGCTTGTGTTTCACTTGGCTTGTGTTATAACCCAACCCTATCTGTAACTTGTTCTAAAAAACTAGCCACCGTGTTTATAACCCAACCCTTCTGTAACTTGTTGTAACTTGTGGAATCTTCACTTGTTGTAACTTGCTTAGTTTGTGAATCTGCTTGTGGTAACTTGGGGTAGTACTTTTGCTTTGTTTGTGGTGATGGTTACTTTGTGAATATGCCTTGTGGTGGTGATGGTTACTTTGTGAATCTGCCTTGTGGTGAGGCTCAATATATCATTTGGTTATTTCACTACCTACCTCCCCTTGTGACTTCCTGCAGTTTGGGAATCTTACTTTTGCTTTTGTTACTTGGCTTGTGAGGAATCTGTGGTCTTCCTGCAGTTTGGTATTGTCACTTCCTGCAGTTTGGGAATCTAACTATTGCTTTTGGTACTTGGCTTATGAACATTGTGTATGTGTTGTGCATTCTGTGCACTTGGTTGCAATCTGGTATTGTGCATTCTGCTTGTGTGCAATCTGCACTTGGACAAAAAAGGCGATGACGAATGGTTTTTAAAACCGAATGGCATGGCAAAGTGATATTTTTATCACTTTGCAACCTTCATTATCCGAGCCTAAAACTTTTTTATAACTTGTGCAAATGGTTTTCTAAATTGGCGATGATGATTACGTGTTAATCTGAGCCTTTGTGCAATCTGCTTGTGTGCTAAATGCAAGTGTGCAATCTGCTTGTTGCTTATAACTTGTGTGCTTATGCACTTGGACAAAAACTGGTTGTGTGCTTATGCACTTGGACCAAAACTGCTTGTGTACTAATTTCGGCGATGATGATTGTTAATCTGAGCCTGTGTGCAATCTGCTTGTGTGCTAAATGCAAGTGTGCAATCTGCTTGTGTGCTTATGCACTTGGACCAAAACTGCTTGTGTGCTTATGCACTTGGGACCAAAATTGCTTGTGTGCTTATGCACTTGGACAAAATTTAAAAAAAAAAAAAAAAAAAAAAAAAGTGATATCAAAAGAAAAACAGCAAATAGACAAAAAAAAAAGTACCATGAACAGTACCCTACATGTGTAGAGAGGGTTTGGCAGAAGGGGTAGACCCCGTTAGTTTAGGGGTTTGTAAAAAGGTTAGTTGCAAAGTACTTACTCCTATCTATAACTGCTATGATTGTGATATGCTTTTGTAATTTTGAGATTGTTTATGTGTCGAATCATTAAACGAACTTATGAACTTATCTTGCATTCTGTTAGTGATAAATAATGCACATTAACTCATTAAGTCACAAACACGCACACCATATCCAAAAACACACACCTACGTACTTCCCATGTTATGTTCGGTAAGCAATGCCAAAACAAGATGTTATGATCAATTATTCGTTATATATAGCTAGTGCTATAGTTAACTAAGGATCATGTCTATAGATTATAATGGTATTTACACACCACCTTGGAGGCTTGGAGCTATATACAGCATAAATAACTAATGCAATGAACACTTTTTCTTAACATAATCCAAATCCTTGATCAGATCAGTAAAAGATTTGTTATGGGCATCCGTATGCTTATAATCTTCCTCGAACATATGCCCTGCAAAGTTTCCCCTGCTTCATATCGTTTTTCAACTGTTTCAGGAACTCCAAAACAGGTGCAGTGTTGCTCCTCATCATTCTTATGTATCTATAAAAAAGAGCCGAACCTCAAAGAATGATGAGGCAAGATTGCAAGGGTAGAAGCCTGCTTGCTTCTTAAGCATTCTATCCTATCCCACCCCGTCATATTAGTATTTTGTTCATGTTTATATGTTTATATCATTTGTTTCTGTTCACATTTTGTGCTAAATTTAAAGCAACATTTTATTTGTGTGAACCTATGATCCTATAATTATATTGGTCAAAGCTGTAGTTTGTGGTTGGTTTAGGACAACATCTCCTGTTTTGCATTGGTTTATAATCATTCACCTAAGCATCGATTCAAGGAGAACGATCAAATGATTTGTGATTGAAGTAAAAATTACTATTTGATTATACCATTATGATGTACCTTTTTGTGTACACTTGAAACAACCACATTTTTCAGATTACAAAAGAAAATCAAAAAATAAAATGTGCTTATACTTGTAACTTGCATTAGTTGCTCTTAAGTTTCGAAGCATGAAATGTATTTGGAGTCGAAAAGGTGGAATTTTTCTTGAAGCTCGTCGAATTAGACAAATAACCGAAACCTGATCTGTGCTGCAAGTTGTCAGCCGTAGGTGGCTGAAACTCTGACCTGGTCCTGCGGTGTGATGAACCCTCCGTCACTGACCCGTCAAGGAGATGGTAGCTTGCGGAGAGGGAGCGGTAGCTGCTTTGAATCCTGTGTTTCTTCATGGCATGCATCAGAAGTGGTATTAGTCCTTCCATTCTTTTGTTGCTGGTTTATATATTTGAATCGTAACTATCAAGTAATATTTGATCAGATGCCTTTCTAAAAAAAAGTAATATTTGAGATGTATGTTGGGTGGTTTAAGTATGTTATATATATACTGTAAAAAAGGGCAGCACATAAGTTTGACTTTCATAGATTTAGAATTGTCAAGGATTTAAAGATTGATTTTGTATTATGTTGACTTTTGTTAATAGGACGTTGTTTCCAAACAAAGCAATTAAGTTATGCGAAACTTGAGTTACATCTTGTGTGGATAAACTATATTATAATATAAGTAATGTTATATGATATCAAATATTATATTGACTTTTTAATACCACTAAAGAATGTGCCCATTGGATGTTTTAGAACACGTTTTTAACGTTAAAACTGGGTAGGTTGGTAGCTGACGTTATATTTTAGTCTTTATCTTAACTTATGATCTGTCTAGGGGTCGTTGGGTTGGCTTGTGTCCCAAGCCCAACCCGTTTCCTTTGTAACAGCTGACATATGACTATTGTTAGAGTCAGTTTTACCTTCTCTCATCTCTATAAAAAGGAGGTGAGAGGGGACGAATTTTGTACGCATTCTTTCAATAACTAATCAAAGAGTCGATTAGGGATATTACCTTGTGTGCTCGTTTTCTTCTTTTTCTGTCGACAACATAATCTGCTGTGCGTGTGTAAGACTTCACGATCGGGTTTAATCCGCTCTAGTAACCAGGGGTTGTAGGTTATCGAATCCTACAAGTGGTATCAAGAGCTCAGGTTCGCGAGTTTTTCTGATTATCTAGGATCGATCTTGAAGGGTCTTTTCTGTTCGGTTTTCTCGAAGAAGCAAGAGGTTTTCTGTTTTGGGTTTTGGTTTAGAACAACAAGAAGTTGCAGCAGATCGATGTTGTGTTTGATCGACAAAGAATAAGACATCTGTTGATTTTTTTTGGATCTGGTTTTTTTGTTGTCGGCGTAAAAAAACGAAGAAGACTGGATAGGTTTTGTAAGTCAACAGGAAGAGATAAGTTGTTTACTTCAACTTATTCAAATAATAAAAGATATTATACTCTTCGTGGGACACTTCATACAAGTTTAGTATAATACTATTATTATTGTATAATAATAGTAAGGACTACTACTATTATTATTTAAAAAAGGATTAGATAATTTAAAGGGGATTACACAAGGGACTTTGTAATTTGTGATTGCGAGGTTTAATATATCACAAGGTTTAGCAAATTAACAAAGGTATTAAAAAATGACGGGAGCCAAGTTTGAAATCGAGAGATTCGATGGAACTGGTGATTTCGGGTTATGGAGAGTCAAGATGCGTGCTTTATTAATCCAACATGGATGTGAAGCAGCTCTCGAGGTTTTACCCGAGACTATGGATGCTACAACAAAAGCTGAGCTAAACAAGAAAGCTCACAGTGCCATGATTTTGTGTTTAGGTAACAAGGTTCTGAGAGAGGTTACCTGGGAGACGATTGCAGCGGGGGTTTGGTCCAAGCTCGAGACTTTGTACATGACAAAGTCCTTGGCCAACAAGTTGTACCTGAAGAAGAAGTTGTATACATTCTACATGTCGGCTGTTCGGTTTTCTCGAAGAAGCAAGAGGTTTTCTGTTTTGGGTTTCGGTTTAGAACAACTAGAAGTTAAAGCAGATTATGTTGTTGACAGAAAAAGAAGAAAACGAGCACACAAGGTAATATCCCTAATTGACTCTTTGATTAGTTATTGAAAGAATGCGTACAAAACTCATCCCCCCCCCCCCCTCACCTCCTTTTATATAGATGAGGGGGAGGTAAAACCGACTCTAACAAGAGTCCTATGTCGGCTGTTACAAAGGAAACGGGTTGGGCTTGGGACACAAGCCAACCCAACGACCCCTAGACAAATCATAAGCTAAGATAAAGACTAAAACATAACAATTTCCACCTTAGGCTTTATATTAGCCTACACCAACACTAAGCTACTCTAAACAGTGTTGAAACTTGTGTCCAGGTACCACCTTCGTCAAGGCATCCGCAGCATTGTGTTCAGTACCCACCTTCAGAACTTCAACCATCTTTGCTTCCAAGACCTCTCTGATAAAGTGATAACGCACATTGATGTGCTTAGTCCTTTCATGAAAAGCATGATTCCGCGATAAGTGAATCGCGCCCTGATTATCACAATTAACTGCGACAGTGTTAAGCTCCACACCCAACTCCTCCAAGAGTCCCCTTAGCCAAATAGCTTCCTTCACAGCCTCCGTAAGGGCCATATACTCCACCTCTGTAGTTGAAAGAGCCACCACGTGTTGTAGCGTTGCCTTCCAGCTTACAACACATCCATGTACTAAAAACGCGTAACCTGTGATCGACCTACCTTTATCCGGATCCTTTGCGTAGTCTGAATCAATAAAACTTGTTACGTCTACATGGTCGCTACGATCTGTCCCATACACCAAACCCACGTTTGCAGTACCCCGCAAATATTTCAAAATCCACTTCACTGCTTCCCAATGCTTTTTACCTGGATTCGCCAAATATCTGCTAACAACACTTACCGCATACGCTATATCTGGCCTCGTGCACACCATCAAGTACATTAAGCTCCCAACCGCATTTGAATATGGCACCTTACTCATCCTTTCAACAGCACAATCCCTAACCGGACAATCCTTCAACGACAGCTTGAAGTGCCCACCCAATGGCATCTTAACCGATTTCCCATTGTCTATTCTAAAACTATTTAAAATCTTAGAAATGTACCCGGATTGTGACACCCTCAGAATCTTGCGACTCCGATCCCTGATGATCTCCATACCAAGAATCTTCTTTGCTTCGCTTAGCTCTTTCATGTCAAACTCCTTTTTAAGCAAAGACTTGATAGACCCAATCTCAGCCTTGTTTTTACAAGCAATCAGCATATCGTCTACATATAACAGTAGATAGATATACTCACCTGGTGCATAAATCCTGTAATATACGCAGTTGTCGTAACTGCTACGCTTGAACCCGTTGCTCAGCATGTACTCATCAAACCTCTTATACCATTGCCTAGGTGACTGCTTCAAACCATAAAGGGATTTCTTTAACAAACATACCTTGTTACCTTGTTCATAACCCGGTGGCTGCCTCATGTAGATCACTTCTTCAAGATTCCCATGTAAAAATGCCGCCTTTACATCAAGCTGCTCTAGCTCATAATCTCTACACGCAGTCAATGCAAGTATAACCCGAATAGATGTGTGTCGAACTACCGGCGAAAATACTTCATTATAGTCAATACCTGCCCTTTGAGTGAATCCACGAGCCACCAACCTCGCCTTGTGCCTAGGCTTTTGAACACCTTCGATCCCTTCCTTTATCTTGAACAGCCATTTGCAGCTCACCAGCTTTTGCCCAGCTGGATGATCCACTAACTCATAGGTCTCATTCTTCTTTAGAGAATCCATCTCTTCATCCATAGCAGCTTTCCACTTAGATCTATCTTTACAAGCAACTGCCTCCTGGTATGTCAATGGTTCATGAGTATCTTCTTCCTCTGCTGCAGCAAATGCGTAAGCAGCCATATTACTCTCATCTCGAAACCTCAAAGGTTTCGTTCTTGTCCTTGGCTCTCTATCCTGAACCAACTGATAATCTGTGAGATCCGATGTTTGATCATGATCCTGATCCCCTGCATCTTCATCATCGCCATCTTCCTGACCATCAATCAGATCTTCCTCAAGTGAATGATTATTTAACCTCTGCAATTCCACCTCAACTTGTAATTCCTAAACAGACTTATCAATACCTGCACCAGAATCCTTCAACGTGTCTTTATATATGACACTTTCATTGAAAACCGCGTTCCTGCTAGTGACTATTTTAGGTGATTCATTATCAAGCCTATATAGCCTGTACCCCTTCACACCTTCAGGATACCCCAAAAGAACGCATTTTACTGCTCTTGGCTCGAGCTTACCTTGTTTAACGTGTGAATATGCGACACAGCCAAAAATCCTCAACATCCTATAATCACTTGGATGTCTCGACCACATCTCCATTGGTGTCTTTTTCTCAATCGCTGTCGATGGTGACCTATTTATAAGATATGCGGTCATACATGTCGCTTCCGCCCAGAAGATCTTGGGCAATCCAGACTGAATTAATAAACAGCGTACCTTATCCATGAGAGTTCTATTCATCCGTTCTGCTAATCCGTTCTGCTGCGGCATCCCGGCAACTGTCAAATGTCTAGCAATCCCACTCTCAGTGCACAGCTGCTCAAATTCCCGGTTACAGAACTCAAGACCATTATCTGTTCTTAGCTTCTTAACCGTCCTCCCAGTCTGATTCTCTACTAACTGCTTCCACTATTTGAACTTTCCAAATGCTTCGTGTTTGAACCTGAGAATATAAACCCATACCCTCCTGGAATAATCATCAACAATAGATAAGAAATACCTCTTACCTCCCAATGATTCCACCTGAGACGGACCCCATAAGTCTGAATGAACATAGTCTATCACTCCCTGAGTAGTGTGCCTTCCTACACCGAAACTGACTCGATGACTTTCCCAGAACACAATTCTCACAAAAATCGAGCTTACATAGACTTTTCTTTCCAAACAGCTCCTGCTTTTCTAGCACCTGAAGTCCCGCCTCACTGATATGTCCCAGTCTTTTATGCCAAACCTGCGCAAGACTGTCTTTTTCTTCAACACTAGCATTAAGCTCACCCGCCACTGCATGGCCATCAAAAGAGTATACGCAATTATCCCTTCGAGTTCCAGATAAAACAACCCTAGAACCATTTATCACCTTGATTTTGCCTGACTGCATTTTTACGGTATATCCCTCTTTTTCAAGTGTTCCAGCGATATCAAGTTTCTTTTTCAATTCAGGAATATATCTGACATTGTGTAATACAAAACTTGATCCATCTTTCAGTTGTAACCTGACCTTTCCAATACCTCTGATCTTGCACTCCCTGTTGTCACCCAACAGTACCCTGCCCCTATCGCATTCTAGAAAATCAAAAAATATATCTAACCTGGGTGTCATGTAGTATGAACCTCCTGAATCCATGATCCAATCTAGCAGAGCCTCTGCACTCATCACCATCATCACGTCAGAATCGTCATAAATAGAACCACTGGAACTTGGCTGATCATCTTTCTTGACGAAACCATTTGACTTCTTGCGATTATTCTTTGGACAGTTTCTCTTCAAGTGCTCATCAGATTGGCAAATATAGCACTTGAGTCTTCCACCTCGAGACTTCGATCTTGACTTTCCCCTAGACTGATGTGAATTCATGCGATCAGTTCTTCCCCTCATGTATAACCCTTCACCATCATCCCCCTTCGCCTTAGACCTTTCTTTGATTTCCTTTGAATTCAGTGTGGCCATCACATCCTCCAAAGTCAAAGCTTCCCGTCCATAAAGCAAGGTATCCACAAAGTGTTCGTATGATGTTGGTAAAGAAGTGAGTAATAATAAAGCAAGATCTTCATCCTCGAATTTTACCTCAATATTTGCTAAATCAAGAACAATTTTGTTGAACTCATCTATATGCTCGGAAATCGTACGTCCAGTCGGTTTTACCTCCCCTCATCTCTATAAAAGGAGGTGAGAGGGGGGGGGGGGACGAGTTTTGTACGCATTCTTTCAATAACTAATCAAAGAGTCGATTAGGGATATTACCTTGTGTGCTCGTTTTCTTCTTTTTCTGTCGACAACATAATCTGCTGTGCGTGTGTTCGACTTCACGATCGGGTTTAATCCGCTCTAGTAACCAGGGGTCGTAGGTTATCGAATCCTACAGCTGAGGAAAGGAGGAATGAAATAGGTACGTAATTAAATAGGTGAAAAAGTGGTATTCAAACCAAAATCTTCAATGTGCAAAAGGGTCATACATGTCCAAGGTGTTGGCATTTTAAAGTAACATTTTGTTATAATTAATTTGTTTAAATAATGAAACTTAATTAACTAGATGTTGGTGTCATTGGAATTCTAAAAATCTAACGAACCACTATTTCAGTTCTATACTATTTGAAGGGGAAAGTCGTCCCTGCCGCAATCTGCACTGGTGCACTGAGGTTTCCTAAATGCAGTATCAGTACTCAAACCCTGGAATGATCCCTCTAAGCTTAGTATGTTATAAGGAACTTGTAAAGAGGTTGCAAACTATTTACTCCATAACCGTAAGTCCATAACTACTATCAAGATTGGAAAGGGGTCTTAATCATTATGGTAGAGTAGATTTTTGGTACTTGCGTAAATAATTTGGTTGTTTTGATCTTGTGATTATTGATGATGGTGGTTTGGCAATAATTTGTTGTAAGACGTACCATGATTGTGTCGTGCTTCTGTAATTTTGAGATTGTTTATGTTGAATCGTCAAACTCGTATGAGCTTGCTCTTAGTGATACACAAGGTAAAAAACATGCATGCACACTGTCTAAATCCATCAACACATACTCATTACGTTGTTTATGTATAGTGAGGAATATAGAAAGCTGATATGAGTTACTCGTTAAAGTACAGTTATAAGAAACGATTATGTCTACAGGCTATATAATACTATATCATGTAGCCATTACACTTACATCTTCTTGGAGGCTTAATGCTGAACAATATAGCAGAAATGATATTTAGCAGAAATATTTTCTCGTCCTAATCCCCTTAATCAAATCAGTTATAGTCTTGTTCAGGGGAAGAGACAGGTTTAATGGGTGGCAAGGGCAGATTAACAGCGAGTTGACAAGTGGAAGCATGGTCTTCATGACGAAAAAAATAAAAGTACGTCCTGCTTGCTTCTTAAACATCGCATCCAATCCCATCATTAGTATATATTTTGTTCATCTTATATAGTATCATTTATTTATGTTTAGCTTTATGCTAATTTCTAAGCAACATTAGATTATGTGAACACATGATCCTGGAACAGACCAAAACTGTAGTTTGTGGTTGGTTAGGACAACATCCCATGTTTTGTCATAGGTTTTTTATTATTCACCTAAGCATGCATTCAAGAAGAACATGCAGTGGTTTGTAACTGAACTTGCAACAACTATTTATTTATACAATTATAATGTACCTTTTTGTGTACACTTGAAACATCCATAGTAAACAAATTAAATACAAAATTTAAAAAACGTGCTTTTGTTTTATATACGTCAGTTGCTTTTAAGTTTCGAAACATAAAATGTGTTTGGTGTCGAAAAAGTGGATACTTTCTTGAAGCTCGCTGAATTGGACATGTAACCGAAACCTGATCTCTGCTGCAAGCTCTCAGCCGTGGGTGGTTGAAACTCAGACCTGGTCATGCGGTATGATGAACCCTCTACCTCAGACCCGTCAATGAGATGGTAGCTCGCGGAGAGGGAGCAGTAGCTACTTTGCAGCCTGTGTTTCTTCATGGCATGCATCAGAAGTGGTATCAGTCCTTCCATATTTTTTGTTGTTGCTGATTTTTGTTAATGGTAATTATCAAGTACTAGCAATATTTGAGATGAATGTTTTTGGTGGGTTAAGCATGGTGCTATATATATATGGGTAAAAGTATCATAGGTGTGACTTTTATAGATTTAGAATTGTCATAGTTTTGATGATTGATTTTGTATTATGTTGATTTTTGTTAGAGAAGAGGGAGTCATAACGCCAAACTCGTTTTATTTTTATGTGGCACTTTTGAAACTCACGTTATTACGTTAAGATCATTTCCTGCATATAGGCGTTGGGCTTGCGTTTCAAACGCAAGTTGTTGCACTAACGTGCGTTACAACGTGAGAAAGTACCATAATAATAATAATAATAATAATAATAATAATAATAATAATAATAATAAAACACCCCCAACATAACTAGCAACGGCTAGTTTCAAAAACCAAAATAATAATAATAATAATAATAATAAAAAAAAAAAAAAAAAAAAAATTAAATGTATGCAACGGCTAGTTTTCTTTCATAATTATTATTATTATTATTTTTTTTTTCAAAAAAAACACCTATATAAACCCATCTTATCTAACCCTTTTACAAACACAAAAATAAAACCATCTTTATATCCCACTAAAATTCTTTCGCAATGGATCCAAATAATCCAACTTACGCCGCACATGTGAGCCTTTCCGATATCGAAGATGAAGCAGACGCTTTAGCAATATATCTTTGCCGCTTATGAGTACACGACAATAGAAGAAGAAGAAGCCCGATCATCTCTCCGGTTGACCCGTAACCCAATTTCCCATGAACGTGAGCTTGCAGAGGAGCATTTGAAGGCCAACTACTTTAATGAAAATTGTAAGTATCCTCTTAGAGACTTTCGTAGAAGATTTCGTATGAGCCGGGAATTATTTCTTCAAATAGTTTCCGCTATTGAATCATATACTGCCAATCCTCTTCCGGATAATTTTACATATTTTAACCAAGCACCCGATGCTACTGGTCGGATGAGTATTATTGTTCTCATGAAATGCACTATGGCCATACGCCAATTGGCATATGGCAACTCACCGGATGCGTTCGATGAGCATTTGCAAATGAGTGCACGTACCGGACGTGATTGTCTAGATACTTTCAATAAGTGCATTTTTGATTTGTTTAAGGCAGAGTTTTTAAGAAAACCAAATATGCATGACGTTCAAAACCTATATGCAAAACATGAGAAGGAACATGGTTTTCCGGGAATGCTTGGTAGCATTGACTATATGCATGGCAATGGAAAAATTGTCCAGTGTCATGACAAGGGCAATATGTTAGTGGTCATAAAAAATACCCGACTATATTGCTTGAAGCTGTTGCGTCGCAGGATTTGTGGATTTGGCATGCATTTTTTGGTGTAGCGGGTGCGAATAATGATATCAATGTTTTAGATAATTCGCCGTTGTTCGATGACATGCTAAATGATGATTCCCCAGTAGCTCCGTTTGAGGTAAATGGAGTTGTGTTTGAAAAAGGGTACTACTTAGCCGATGGGATTTACCCACAGTGGGCTACTTTCGTCAAATCATTCACGAATACCGTTGATGATAAACACACTTTATTTAAACGGCGACAAGAAAGTGCACGAAATGATATTGAACGTACTTTTGGTGTTCTCCAAGGATGATGGGGAATAATACAACAGCCAGCACGTGCTTACCAGGTTACCAAGATAAGTAGAATCATGTATTCTTGCATCATATTGCATAATATGATTCTAAAAGATCAAAGTTTAATGTAAGTGAATACAGAGAAATTTTCCGGGATCCGGCTAGACATATGCAAGACAGATGGATTGATAGATGTGATAAGCGTCGTCAAAAGGCAAAAGAAATCCGTGACAAAGATGTTCATGTTAGTCTCCAACTCAATCTTATGGAGCATATTTGGCGTAACCGTGAGGATTTTATGGAAGAAGATGACGACTAGTTTTACTTATTTACTTATCGTATTTTTCAATTCGTATTTTAATTCGTAATTTTTTTATGTCGTTTTTTTAATTGTAATGTTTTTATTTTGTATTGTAATGTTTAGTTTTATTAATAAAATGTTTGAATGTTTAATAAATGAATTTGTTAAGGGTAGAATTTGTAAATTTGTAAAAAGTGTTGTTATTTGATATTATGATTTCCTAATGTTTTTTGGTGTTATGTTATTTGATGCTGAGATGTTATGACGATGACGTGACGCGGTGTTATTTCATAACTCAATTTATAGTACCCTTCGCTCTTAATAGGATGTTGTTTTCAAAGAAAGCAAAAGTATTGAAAAGTTGATGTGCATCTTTTGTGTGGATAAACTATGCTATTATAAGTATGTTACATGATATCAAATATTTTATTAACTTTTTAATAGAACTAAATAATAAGCCCATGCTTTGAATATGCTGGAACACGTTTTTAACGTTAAAGCTGGGTAGGTTGGTAACTGAGGAAGGGTGGAATGAAGTAGCCAAATAGGTAAAGTGGTCTTCAAACCAAAATTTTCAATGTGTGAAAGGGTCATTTTGGTATTTCTAAGTACATGTCCAAGGTGTTGGGAAGATGGCTAATTGGCTTGATTTTTAGAATTCAATATTCAGTTCACACACATGCTTTTGTCATAAATTCATAACCATGCATACATAATCTGTGGGCTGGATGAATCATGGCACTTAAAAGTGTATGTTTGGTGAAGTATCCAATATTGTGGGCAATATCTTGGGTTTAAGTAACATTTCACTATAACATACATGTTGTACAACAGTGATAAGTTAAAGCTAATTGAGAGGGTTGGACCAATGTTAGATGCAAGAGAATTAACTTCCATCTCATTGATACAAATACCAAAAATCTTATTTTTATTAAACTTCGATGAAAGCACATAACCAAAGGGCTTTGGCTAAGTTGGTATATACCTTTGAAAAATCCATGAGCTCACTAGAGAAATTTTGTGAATAAAAGGTTAAGGTTCGAGTCTCGGCTCTTACTCATTCCACTTGGTGCTCCATTGAACCAGGAGATTTGTCGAAACTATTTCTTGTATAGTGGACAATAACTGATGCCAAAAGCAACCATGGTCAGAGTATTATGCCAATTCACATCTTTTGTGAATCGATGAAAGCATATAAGAATCTTAGACAATTTTCAACGTTGTACTTAGACTGTTCCTCTATTATAAGCGCATAATCTGCAAATAAAAGATGTGTCAAATAAATCTTATCTTTACCGAATTCTATAAAGTGATTATTTTAACTTAATTGATTAGTTTAACGCGTTGCACATCGTTCAAGTAATCTAGTGTCCCAAACCGATGTACTTGGACATGTTTTAGAATTAAGGCATTTCATTGTAGACTTGTACTAGTAACTGGTGTAGGGCAGCAAGATAGAGTTTGACATGGTAAGATTCCAGCATGAAAAACATGTCAAATTAAGGGAAAATTCCAATTTTACACCTAAAATCGAATTTAGCATCATAATTGAGTCAACTTTTATACAACTTCCAATTTTGGTCATGTGCGACCTGTGCTACTGTGCGACCCACTTAAATTTGTGACACGTGTCCAGTTTGATTTGATATTTTGTCTTTTATTAAGAGTATTAAAAGACCATATTACCCTCTTTTAAATGTGTGACATGTGTTCATTAAATGTGCGACTGTGCTACCACATTGCTCGACCCATTAAATGTGCGACCTCAATATCTTTTCCGGCTAACTTTTTATTTCCAGATTCCGGCGACACTCAATATTTAATTTTCAGATTCCGGCGAGACTTAATATTTTCCGGCTAACTTTTAAAAAAAAAATAAAATTGGTTACTATATTTTTTAATAACATGACCCATTAATATATTCCCACTTCCTAAATTAAAAATATCTCTAGAGGAACAAATAAAGATCATAAACATCATAAAAATTACAAGAACAACAACAAAATTTTTAACCCATAATGTAATTTCTATTACATTATTCAGAGGAACTCCCCAAAGTATATTTTACTCAAGTCCTCTTTTGTCTTGAACTTGAAAGTGGACCCTGCACCAACAAAAAAAAATGAAACACAAAATACATAATATAAATCTCTACTAGTTCATTAGCAAGCTAATTATGTCAAGATCGAAATTCATTTATACTAACCTGAAGAGCCAAAAGAGATCTTTCATCATAGATGTGCCAGCTGACATCGCCACCTTTGGCTTTAAAAGCCTTCATGTGTTCTTCAATGTGAGCCAAATCCTCTTCACGACACCCAGCTGACATCATCAACTCCGGCCAAGCAGTAGCAGATTCCGACACCGTCGTCTGAATAATTTTTCTTGCGAGACATTTTTCTTTTCCAATCTATAGATCGGTGTATCCCCATCATTTCTGGAGCATTTGAGCTCTTGGCTCCCTCCACAACACCGCCACGCGCCGCCACCTACGTTTGTAACACCATCACCATCATAACCTGATGTGTGCTTATACCACCATCACCATCACGATCACAACCGGATCTGTGTTTAAAATGAAAGATCCAACCGGATCTATGTTTATAATGAAAGATACAACCGGATCTGTGCGATCCTATCGGATATATCTTTTTATTATTTATTTATCTTGATGGTGGTGGAAGTTGGTGGTTGATCAACGGATTTAATAGCGGTGGCCAGAATTTTGAGAGAGAGATTAATGAAAGTTTGAGAGAGTTATGTGAAAGGAATGTGGAATGAGGTATTTTATATGACGAGGGTAATATGGTCTTTTAATACTTTTAATAAGAAGACAAGATATCAAATCAACTGGACACGTGTCACAAAATTGACTGGGTAACCGGACACGTGTCACAAAATTGACTGGGTCGCACAGTAGCACAAGTCGCACATGACCAAAATTGGAAGTTGGATAAAAATTGACTCAATTGTGATGCTAAATTGGATTTTAGGCATAAAATTGGAATTACCCCTCAAATTAATGTCATGCCTAAACTAATACTCCAATTTTTAGATTTTGCTAAAAATATTTTAAAGACCGTGTTTAAAGAATTGGATTGTACAAACTAATGGTTTTAAACTACGACTTTGTCTATGGTTATCATCAGCCAGCTACGCTGATTACGACTAAAGTAAATAAGTTGTTATTTTCAAATTCATTTAAAACGTCTAAGTAATAAATTGGTCATAGGTTCAAAAACAAACAATGACATCTAATCCATGTACTACTTCCATAAAGAAATATACAGTAAATACAACAAACTAAATAACTTAAATGATACTCCGTACTACTTTTCAACGTTAAATTCTATCTATCTATCTATCTATCTATCTATCTATTTATCTATTCTAATAAAATGGAGTTCTGTACAAGTCCCCTGAAGCATGACATTAAAAAATCTGATGTGTCTTGCACCATATTTCACGGTATTTTTGGAAGGTACCACATCTCTTAAGCACTATCATATGAGCTTCTTTAATACGATTCAACTATCATTCAAATAAATTCGACAGTTTCAACTCCACAATTAATTGACACATTCAATACAATCATCTCCTATAATTCGCCCCGTGCAATCTTCCTCTGTACGCTCGAAGATTTTCAAATCACATACAAATCACATTCATTCATTGACATAATGTGATTCAAGCAATAACATCAACCCTAACAAACTCGAATCAAATCACCAATAAGTCTGGACGATTTTGGTCGATATCCCTAAGAAGTCGATCTATGCAGTGGGTTATTTTGCTAAAGAGTCTTCAACTTGATAATTATATTCAAGTTAATATGTTTGGAATTTAATATATTTTCTTTCATTAACTTCACTTAAATCATTATTGTATCAAAACCATGTTTATATGAATTTGGGGGAAACCATTTTTATTACTCAGTTTTTCATAATGTATGAGATGGGTTTTTTAATCTATTCTGACACAACAAATTTTCTTTGTGATACGTGCTTGTGCTGGAATTTGAAGCTCGAAGATTGAAGGTTTATAAGTGATTTAAAGAGGGCAAGGTGTTTGATGAAATGTTTGAATGTCATAGGGTTTTAATAATTCTCATCGGTTGCACGCCAAAAATAAGAGTTTTGATTGTTAGGTTAATGGAACTAATCAGAGTGTGGCTAGGGTTAATCAATCGTCTTGATTGTGTGATCATGATACGGGTTTCGATTGCCGAAGAGAAATGGCTCATCGCGCCCTTAAAGGTATTATAATTTATGCACTGAGATTAGTGATGATACTAACTATTGCTGTATGGCTAAGATGTGTACGTTATGACTTGATGATTGTACTATAACCTGTTTATTGAACCAACATCATGAAACACAATTTTCCTAATCTGTTACTCCGTATTTATTAAGCTTCCTATATGTCTTTCCTTATATGTCAAAACCCGAAAAAGAAAAGCAATCGGATATATCCTCTTAACCATGTCGCTTTTTGTTTTTTGATTTCCTTTATTTGGTTTGTGATCTTAGAACTTATGTGTTTGCAGGGTTGAGTTTCTAGCATTAACAGTGTTAAAGGTTAAGCTAAAGGAAGAGTCACATGCTATCAGTGAATGAGAATGAGTAGGGAAAATTACAAAAGTGGTTGAACATCTAGAACATCGTATGGATGCTACATCCATGGATATGGCTGCAAGCACATCGTCTTCTATTGCTAAACCTGAAAAATTCTATTTTGACGAATTTCCAAAAAAAATGCATGAAATGAAAATTAAGGAAGACAAAATGGAAAATAAGGTATATTTCAATTCGTCTTAAGTTATATCACTATTTGTAGTATGTCATACCTCACTTATGCTAAGTTACAATATGATTTTTTATTCAATTGTAAATTAGGAAATTGAGGGTACTGTTTTCAATGGTAATGCAACCGAAAATGTCATTTTATAGTAAGTTATGTTGGTGGTTGAAATGAGAAACAAAACTAGGTAACTATTATTTAGTTTATTGAGTCAAAATTTGTTGAATTTTGCAAAAATAAATAAATAAATAAATAAATAAAGCTCTTTGATTTGTGTATTGAACTCTGAATATCCGCTAAACATTCAGATTTGAATAAAAAATATATCGTTTAATAGTTTATTAATGGAGCATAGCGAAGTCTACATGAAGCAATCATGATTGTTAGAAGGGCCATGACGAATTGATATTTGGTTGTGTCTTAAGTAATACTCATGGTTGTTGCAGGTTGTTATCGGACCAGCAACGGTTCGTGGGATTCAAGCTGGAGCCTTCAAGATTGGTGACACAGCTAGATTCAAGCAACGGTTCCTATATGTCTTTCCTTATATTTAGATATAGGGAGCCAAATGCGAGATGGTCTGAGAAGCAATATGATAAACATATAAATTACTATTTTTTGTTATCAATAAAATTAATGATTATATTCTTTCCTCTTCTGTTTTTGGTAATTAAACTTATGTCAAGTTGTAATAAATTTCATGGATATATTTCAAAGTCTGCGTGCAATCCTCATTTCAGGCTGCTTTTGACGTGGAGATTTTCCTGTTGCAATATTTTACAGAAAAAGTTGGTCACCAGGTTCATTCGCTTATTTTAACTAAAAAGTTATATTCACTGATTGAGGACCTGTTCCAAGCTCTTTTAAGGATATGTTACTCTTACATGGTTGTTGTTACTTCAGTTTTGATGACCACACGAGGAACTTGAAAACTGGGTGTTAGTTTTTTTTAATTCTTCTACAGGTCCTGATTTCGATTACTCTCCAAATCCACACAGTTAAGTATCGTATCTAAATTAACTCATTAACTACTCTTCTAATTGTCTTTTCGAGTTTGGCTCTTAATAAATTCTCGATGACCCAAATGAAAAACTTTAGGTTGGAGTGAGAGCCCTTCTGCCAATAGGATCAATACCGAACCACAGTACCGGTTGAGGAGTGTAGTTCCTAAGAAAGAAACACCCTCAAGACCAGTAATGCAGTCCGGTTCTTAAATTTATTTTGACCAAAAGGCATAAAAAAAACAAAACCTTTTGCCTTTATTATATAGATACATAGTCTTAACGTGGTAATCGTAATTTTCTCTGAACAAATACTAATTTTCATCTTAAAAGTGAAGGCAAAAAAGAAGTCGAGAGTCGCCTAAAAGAGGTAAGGAATGTAAAACAACCAAAAAAGTTGTTTTTATAAGAAAAGGCCTAAGAGATGTTTAGAGAAGCACAACCACATGTTAGTCAGGTTGACTTAAAACACTATTATTGGAAATATACTTTGGGTCATTTTCAATCTATTTGATTTACAGGTGACCCGATATCGATGGAACACAACATAAATACATCATATATTAACTTAATTGATTGAAACTGTTGCATTTAATGCGGTCAATGTAATTGAAGTATGAAAAAGCAAGAGGAAATGGGTCAAAAGTGACCCAAAGTATAACATTTCTTATGTGAACCACTTATGTTAGTGGTCTTTCGCCGATAGAAATCATACCTTTGAGAAAGACCACACAACAATTAAAACAAACATATATTTTGGATGAGGTAAACCATGCATATTCATGGCTTGAAATCCCTTTTTTTAGGAGTAAATGCCTAAATATATAAAGAAGTTCTTAAAGTGACATTTTGAAACATTTATGAGTTATTTTGCATAAACAACATTGACATACTGGTTTTGTCATGTTCATGTTGTGATGTTAGAAATTCTTTTTCATGTACATGTTAAGCTTAAGGGAACTATGGTTAGAGTCATTTGGGTGATTGAGACGTAAAGAATGAGATAATAAAATAACATTATATGTCTAACAACCTTATGTGCCCCATCTGTTAGCATTGTATGTTAAATGAAAAGCTTTGTATCTGATAATCTACTGTGATAATCACTTTCCCCTGTGTCAGTTTGTTTGCTATTGGTTAAAAGTTATAGACATTTGCTTTTATTTACAGGTGACAGAGACGCTTTCAAAATAGTCAAAGCAATGTTAAAAGTTAAGATTAGGCCCAAGCCGAGCCCTATTGCAGAAAACTGTAGATGCCAAATTGCGATAAACTCCAAATTGCGGGTTTGTCCAAGCAAGGTAAATGTTTGCACTCTTTACCGAGTATAAAAATATAAGCTTTCACATATTTGTTTTGGATTATGCTAAAATGCGATATTTGTTTATACAACAAGCTTCCTCTTTCTATTGTATTAGTTAAAAGTTGGGGACGAACCTTGGGACATGATGAACAAATTTGATGATAATATTCCTCAACGGGTAAAACAGTAATTACTTAACTAAGTGTAGTAATTCTCTACTTTTGCTCTTTTCTCCAATATAATTACTTAACCAGTTTGCTAAGTTATGCCATTAGTAGGCCACCATACTGTTCGACGAGTTCTATTCAAATTATAGTTTTATGCCTGCATATACATATACAAAAGCTTTTTTTCTTCTTAATTTTGCACCCAATTAATATATAAACTTTCTGTCTCTAAACATTCACTCTCTTTTTTTAGAGTTCCAAACAAATTCTTGTGTGTGTGATTTATTCGTCATCTATTTTGTTTAAGGGTGAAGACATTTTGTTCTTGGTGTAAAAGTAAGCGCACCTTATTACCAGTTTTGTAACTTTGGTGTTTAACAAAAAAATTAGAATAGCACATCAAGAATCCTAGATGAGTAGATAGTGTTCGTATGTGAGTGTTGGTTGTGTGCGACGGATGGTCGTGTAGAACACCTTCATGTTTTTGGACGATGCATATAAGATTTTTGTAAAATTTAACCCATAAAATAAGTTTAATCTGTAAGTCATAGTGGTCTATATGAGATATGAATTGGCGCTGATGAGAATTAGGTTTTTGGTCAATGTAGTACCCATTATAGCAAGGTTAATAAAATTTGACGACTTACTGTGGACTTTAACAAGGAAGAAAAACATAAGCTAGCCATGTACCATTAATTTCCTTGGTTTTTTACATTTGTGTGTTTTCATTATAGAAATCTATTTACACGGTTTAAGATCTTTACCTTTTATCTTGGCTTGGTTATGAAAATGAAAAGAATCCACCATTTAAACTAATCGTAATAACTTGCGATAGTTCTTTTTGAGGTAATGAAAGTTCCACATGTTCAAGCTTGAAGTATTTTGTTTATGAGTTGTTTATAAGTTGCAGTTGCACGGGTCATAACACAAGTTGTCTGTTATGTTTACACAGATGGATATGTCGAACAATGTTTTCACTATCAATCGAGGCAACCAAAAACCGGTTAACCATCATTGCCAAAATGAAAGTCAATGAAGAAACAAGGGTAAAGTTCGTGTCTACACATTTTCAATTTCAAACTTCAATTACTTACGTCATTTTTTATACTTTTTATGAAGACATGTCATTTCTTTTTTCCTTTGAATAGCAAGTCGGGGACAACGTCGATATCGATACTCATGAGATAACATTCATTTATAAACCTTTTCAGTTTCTCTTCTCAACAAACGATTCTGATATTCGTATATTTGTATGAAGGCCTAATATTGTTTCTCTTCTTTAAATAGGACCATGACCGCAACAATATCTATTTGGTGCTTGATGAGGTGAATCACACATCTAGGAAAAGGAAAATGGATGCAAATTTGATGACATTGCGATGTTATTGAAATTGAAATATCGGATGGTTAGAGCATTTTTTTGACAGGATGATGATACTCTTAATGATGCTCCAGATGGAAATACAGAATTACAAATAATGTATGTGCTATTACTCCAAAATCAAATAGGACTTAATATGTCTCTTATGGATTTTTTATTTGTATTTATATGAAGGATACAGAGGTGGATGATGTTTTGTTAATGATCAATATCAAAAGGAAAAAAGAAACCAAGTTTCTACTGTGTTGATGTATGCTTTTTTATGTAGTTGTTTATAGGAATATAAGAGTACATGGATGCAACCTATGGAATGATAGTTTAGAAAATAATGAGTTGTTTGGTTACTGAACTGCTAGGGCTATTGATGCTTTCACAGTCAACATTGAGATTTTTTCAGTATCACATGCTCACTCCATAATTCATACGATCCTTAGTCTAATTGACATGAACCAATATTGAATAATGGCGCTCTAAATTAGTCCATGATAGCTACTATTGTTACAGAGGTAGTACCTATTATTTTTTTTCGATGCCAGGTTGACCAAATGAGAGTGTATAACATACATTTTCTTGTGAAGATGATGCTGCATGGACGTTTATTATATTAATAGTTACATACACAATTGTTTATAGATTCTCAGTTACAGTTATTACTTTATTCACACACTCAACTTCTTAATGAATCATTTCTTCTAAAAACCCGTCAATTTGACGGGTCTATAAGCTAGTTTAGATATAAACCACAGAATTACAGGTGTATTACGGAAATTAGTAACTAAATACATATAGCTGAATGTCGACAAATGTGTTCTCGAACAAGAATTAAGTAGATCTTTAAGTAAGAACGTCAAACTCGCTAATGCCAAGTACAATAAAGTGCTAAATATCTTGCTTTCATAATCTCTCTAGTCGAATGCCATGGCAATGTCCCCGAAGGGATTGCCTACCAACTGCTCACTGACCTCCTTCTTTCTGCTATCTTCGTGCGTATGGAATAAACAAAGGATGAAGAACCCTTTTTCTTTTGTGTCCAGCGAGTATAAATACAAAAGGGGTATAATTCCCTTCTACAGTTCTACTTGGCGTCCAAGGAGTACACAAACTGGGCTAAAGGCCCAAGTGATTCTTTCATTCTTCCTGCTGCGTCCAGGAACCAACAACCGAACAACTAATGAATGGGGACTGGGGAGTATTGAATTAATTACATAGGATACAAACTTCTTGGAAATGACCCTTGTAGTTTCTTTCCTTTTCTCTTTGCTCCCTTGCGTCTAACCGAACTCAGCAATACACGAAGGCATATCATTTGTTTATACTTTATATTATGGAAACTTTCTATGAATTGACCGGATTTAACCCTTGCAGTTTGCATTGCATGCCGGCGTCCAAGTTTACTAGTTTTCACTTCGTCACGGCGTAAAGGCAATGGTTCCATTACTCCATATATACTTCTGATCAAACATGCTCCACTCTTCTTCATGTTTACGGAGTAGAGACTAAGTCTCATCTATGCCGTAATGATCCTGCATCTAGAATTTTTTGAATAATACTTCTTTCTTTTTACAGCGTCAAGAAAAGTGTTCCATTACGCCGTATATTGTACTGAATGCATATTTCCACGTATTTTGTCAATCTTAAGTCCATTTTCGCATTTTTCCGTTCTAATGCCTCTTTTAATCCGAATCTGCAAACTGAGTGAATTAAGTACCAGATTCACATAAAACAAGGCGATAAACAAAAGATATTGATAGTAAAAACTATACATTATTTGATGTTATCAGTGGGCACGTTCAAAAACTTTAAGTAAGGGTTAAGTTTCGAGTCTACATAACTGGAGGAATGACATACAAAGTAGGGAAATTCCGACCCATTTATCAATCCAAAGACGAGTTGCGTCACCATTGCAAGCCTTCAAAAAAGCGAGTGTTGATCAATAAAATATAAGTCTCTATTCGACTTAGAAATTCGGACCAAGGCGACTATTTGCTTCTAATCGATGACGTGTCATAAAACCTCATTATTGACATGACAATGTATAAAGTTGCCTACATTAGCCCGCATAGTGTCATTTTCATTGAGAAAACGCCACCACCATTTAGCAAGCAACCCAATGTTACTTTTGCATAAACTTCCGATGGAAATAGCACCATTCGTAAGAGGGGTAATTACTTTATCCTAAACAATTCAAACAAGCTTATTAGAGTCCAAACAACCACGCCAAATAAGGTTTCTTCTAATCCTTTATGACCTTTTTAGAATCATTTTAGGAGCTTTATATGTGGATTGGTAAATATAAACTAAAACCTCGAGACATCCGAGAACAGATTTAGAAAATGTGAAGACCAAAAGTGAGAGACTTGACTTCCGACAAAGATTGTCGGTCATGTTCATGGGGAACCAAGTAGAACATTTGGACATGTTTGTTCTAATAGAAAGTCCAAGATAAGTTAAAGGTAATTGAGAGGGTTGGGAACCAATGTAAGAAGCAAGAGAATTAACTTCCATCTCAGATCCTAATTTTATTAAACTTCACCTTAAGCCTGGATGATAAGTGAAAGCACACAAGAATCCTAGACAATTTTCAACATTGCACTTAGACTATTCCCCTATTATAAGCACATAAAATAATGTGTCAAATAAATCTTATCTTAACCGATTCTATAGAGTGATTATTTTAACTTAATTGAATAGTTAAACGTGTTACACATCGTTCAAGTAATCTTTTGTCCCAAACCGATGTACTTGGACATGTTTTAGCATCAAGGCCTTGCATGTAAACGTACTTGTACTAGCAACTGGTGTAGGGCAGCACGATAGAGTTTGACATGGTAAGATTCCAGCGTGAAAAACATGTCAAATTAATGTCATGCCTAAACTAATAATTTATAGATTTTGCTAAAAATATTCTAAAAGACCGTGTTTAAGGGATTGGATTATACATGCTAATGGTTTTAAACTATTACTTTGTCTAGGGTTATCATCAGCCAACCCACTGATTACGACTAAAGTAAATAAGTTGTTATTTTCAAATTCATTTAAAATGTCTAAGTTATAAATTGGTCATAGGTTCAAAACACAAACAATGACATCTAATCCATGTACTACTTCCATAAAGACATGTACAGTAAATACAACAAACTAAATAACTTAAATGATACTTTTCAACGTTTAATTCTATTTAGATTGGTATAAACCACAGAATTACAGGTGTATTTCGGAAATTAGTAACTAAATTCATTTAGCTGAATGACAAATGTGTTCTCTCCACTTCTCGAACAAGAATTAAGTAGATCTTTAATTAAGTATGAATGTCAAACTCGCTAATGAACATCATCGAGTGCTGATTGTTCATGAGAGAGAGTATAAATGCTCTAACAAATACTTGTATTAATTGTTGAAGATACTACATTTAGTGTCGATAAACATTCTTTTTACATATGTAGACATTCGATGTTCTCACGTGAGACACCTTTGACGTGTCGAGCATTCTATTGGAAATTACTTCTTCCATTAAATGTTTTATTCAGACTAAACTCCAAAGTTTAATTACTTTCGTGAATAGTAAAGTTTAAACCTTTTTTTTTGGTAAAAGGTCAACGACCCGATAAATATATTATCCAAAAAACATTTAAGTACAAATGGAATGTGGCTGAAGTACCACATTAACCTCAAGCACAGACGCTTGATAAACAAGTGTTCATGACAGGCAATAAACACAAACCAAACCTAGCTAATTACAAAGTATTAAACTAGGTATAATAACAAGACAAACTTGAGATGCGAACATCCCACATCTATCCCACAGCACGAACCATTGAAGTACATAGAATGAGGGTGAAATCCCTCACCTCAGTCCCAAAGGACACTTACAGTACCACGATGCAGACGAAACCATGGTAGTAAATATCCATAGCAAATGCTAACCCACAAAACAGGTCGAGAATGACCAATCTGTATAAACGTGTGATCACAGGTCCACATAATCTTCATAAACATAGTACCAGGTCCCCACACAATCGTATCATCAGTTTAACATCATTGAATATCACTGAAATCAGAACTTGATGATACGAACATGTCCATGAGTAATTCAATCCCAAACTTGCAACTGATCAAACCCCAAAGAACGAATTCAAAATCAGTATAATCATCACGAGCTAGGGTTAAGAAAACCCTAAAACCCATGAGCATACGTCTCTCTCCTAACCCTCGTACCAAAGTAATCATTCCAAATCAGAAGCCTCCCAAATCAACCATACAACGACCAAACTCGATTTACAGGATTAAATAGATAAAACCAATCCCTAAAAAAGGAATATGATCATCCACGAAGGCCAGGACATGATACTACGATCAATACCAATCCAAATCGAGAGAACCCTTAAACGATTGCAAGAGTAATCTGTGAAGCCAAAAATCGTTTAGGGTAATAAGAAAATCGACACAAAAATAAACCCTAACAATTAAATCAACGGTTAGGGTTTATTATAAGGACCCTAATGGCGGTTAGATAAATATAATGATGAGCACCGATTCCAAAACTCTAAACCAGCAGGGTAGGGTTTCAGAAAACCGCCAAACAGGAAAATAGGGACGATTTATAAGAATAAATTCAACTGGTAGCCGACCTATAACCCTAACAAATCAGATCCTTGATCGTTGCTTCAATAATCCCAAAGGAGAATAGAGAAAAAACGATTTAGCATAGGCAGAATTGTTGCAGATTTGTTAGGGTTAGGGAGGCCAGAAATCGCCCCTAGAGAGAGTTTTTTTGTGTCCTGCTTTCTTAGTAAAGTTTAAACCTGTATAAGCACTAGAATTATTGAATAGAATTATTTATATACAATAATTTGTAAGCACTAGAATGTACGATTCATTTGACGAATTTGTTAGGTACATTAAATTCATATCCATTTTTGCTTGGATGCATGATATATACAAAATAATTCAAGTGAATGGATTGATATTTCCGACTTTAATAAAAGCAGGAAAGTGGTATTCATCCAAAAATTTCGATAAGCAGAAGGTCAACTTGACAATTTTAGAAATAATAATTCAAGTATTGGGAAGGTGGCCAATTGGGTTCCGTTTTTTGATATTTTAGTTATCGAATGACGGGTTTATATATCTAATTCATACAATCCTATGGGCTGGGAATCTGGGATGAGCTTATTATGATATTAGAGTTTAATGAATTACTATTTATAAGTTTATAATCTAAATTTTGTAAACTAGATAAGTAATCACTAATAGTTTGTGACAATCATCTTCTTTTCTGATTTATATCATAAAGGAAAATATATTCTAATAAAAGAAATGCAACGAGTTATAGGTCAATGTCTATTTTTTGCTTGTATGTTACTTTTATCCAAATATGATCACTTAATTGAAAAGACGCCTGAAAAATATCTTTATAACATAGTACTGATAAAATTTTTGCATAAGACATTACTACAAAGATTTTGAAAACCATAGTAAGAAAGAATTATGCCAAAATTACTTCTCTTGAAGACTTAAGCATTCTGAAAAATTAGTAATCATTGACAAAAGTAGAATACACGTCTCGCCATCTCGGAGAAACATCGACACATATACTACGCTACCATCAAGAATGTAGACATGATTTGGAACAAACAAAATCTATAACTATCATCAAGAATGGTTGTAGCGGCATAAATGCACCTTACATCTTCAAAAAAAAGCTATTTTGTGACACGTCAAATTAATTTTCTACACCTTTTGATATCTCATTTACATAATATATAAACTTGGTTTATGACTTGAAATGAAATTTTAATGACGATAAGCCGAGGATTAGCCAAAGATTGATCAAAGATAAATAAATAAATAAATAAATAAATAAATAATAAAAATAATAAAAAAAGAAAAAACCGTATAAAGTAGCTAGGACTATTGTTCATAATCAGACATTATCAGACAAGTTGAAATAAGGTGCTTCAATTCGGCTCAAGACCTGTTGGGACTAGGTGTGTAAACGAGTCAAATTAAGTCGAACTTTGGTAGGGCACGACTCGATCAACAATATTATGTTCAGCTCGAGCTCGACGAGCATTCAAAAGGAAAACTCGAGCTCGACTCAAGAAAGTTTGAATTCGGTTCGAGCTCGTTTTGAAAAGCTCGATTTATATGTAAACGTGTTTTTTAAACCAATTATAATTGAAAAATAAGATAAGGATTGAATTCGGCTCGAGACCGTATTGAATAGCTCAATAAATTAATACATAAATACTTTCCACTTAGTATATTTATGTATAAGCACTTCGAATATATAAAAATATATTTGTTTCTTAAAAGCTTAAAAAGTTTGAAAATAACAATCGAGTCAAGCCTATATAAGCTCGAAGTCGACTCATCTGTAGAACTTGAATCCACCGCCACACATTATATCTACTTAATAGCAAGAACTTATATGGTGTCACACACTATCTTTTTCTTTCTTTTGTTGGGGGTGGCTGGAGGTTAGCTATGGTTTCTAAACTTCTACCGCTAATCTATAGAGTTTGAATCCACCACCACCACACACTATATAATAGCAATGCGCGCAAGAGGTTACTGTTGGTGTCGAATTTCCGAGACGATTTTTGTTGGTGTCGAATACAGGGTATCAATTCCTGAAACGACTTGTGTTGGTGTCGAATCCAAGGTATCAATTCCCAAAACGACTTTTTTTGGTGTCGAATTTGCTTTCTTCGTTTATTTTGGTTTTGGGTTATCCCGTTTTATTTTTGGTTTATTGTTTTAAATTTGCTTTCTTAGTTTACTACTCTAGTTCGAGCTTTCGCGATTTCGTCGCTCGAACTGCGGGGGAGTATTAGATGAATAAGTTAGTTGGCTCAAGCCCTACTTGTGGGTTGGGTCCATTAGAGTTTCCAGGTATATTGCTTTATAAATACCTGACGAATAAACATTCTAGCCTACGGGTTTACAATATTCTAACAGTTACATGGTTCCATTTGGTATGACAAGTTTAAAAAATGCAAGAAGGGACTATGTCATTAATCAAGTCATTAGTATTGAAGGTAATGATACAAGGTCATATATGGAATATATACATGAATGTACAATCCTTCCGTTGAAAAAAAAGTAGTGTTCTCTCTCTTTATGCCAAGTTACAAGCATAAAAGCATCGTTCGATGAATTTATTCTTAATCTTTCTGGACTAAGAAAAAGATATACTTTTCATTATTAAAAAAAATGTGGCAGCTCGGATTGTCAAATATTAATCATCTTGGTGATGGGATTGTTATGTCGAGCCCTATGTCCATTCCGTTGTATGCAATCGGAGCATACATCCACATATCATCAGAGCTCAACAGCTGCAAATAAGATAATGTTAGGGTCCATACGATATTATCTTATGATAATCTTTTTTCCGTTTAAGAAAAGGGTCCATACGAGCTTGGCAAAAGACCATTAAAGTTCCCACCTTGACTTTAATGATTTATTGACCGATGTATTGTATATTCTTATAGTAAAATTATGTTTTCGTCTCCTTACCTTAATCTGAAGCTGCAAAAATTTCACATACTGAACAGCCTCTTCAAGCATTGTGCTTATATCAACCTTCAATATAGAGAAAGATATTATAAGTTAGTAATGACTTACGTTTAGTTAAACTAGTATTCTAAAACAATATATAACATGACTGCTCACCTTTGTACCATTAGGAACAAGTTTCTGTAATATTCTTAACCGTTCATTAATTCGTTCTCTTCTCTTCTGCAAAAATAGAAACATAAAAAAGAGAATCAGTAACTATGATTGGTTCTATATTTATTTATGAACATAGCTTCAGTTTAATTAAGATTATTTACCCGTGCATAGACACTCTGCGGATCAGTTGCTGACCCCCTACTTGCTTTCGTCTTGCCATTTGAATTTGGAATTGCTACCTCTTTTTCTCTTGGACTAATACTTGACTCCCGAGACCAATTTGAGTCATCATCGGATGCATAAACTCTCATGATTTTCCCAAAAGCTGCTTCACATTCAGCTTCATCTTCGTTGATTTCAGAAACAAGCTTTTGATTCTTTCTACACTTATTCTTTTCCTTGTTCTCGTGGACCTGCATATTAAAATAACCTTCTTTTTAGTAAAATGGTTAGATTAAATAATATTTGGTAAACACAAATTTTCAGCACGTTTAACTTACATCTGACATCCTAGCAGAACGTTTCCTAGAACTTGCAAACAATTTATTATTTTTTGTATGTTTTGGAACCATATTATCACTTCCTTCCCTCAAGCAATCGATTGGGGTGTAGCCTGCACCACTTGAAGTGGGAATAATAAGGCTACTACCATCAGAAGAATTATGATCTTGTGACAGACAATGCAGGTTGCTATTGGTGTTATCTGACAGATAAACTGAAGTTTCCTCAACCTCATCAAGGCTCATGGTTAGTTCCTGGTTTGGCCAAAATGTCGAAGGAGGAGCTTCAAATGGTGAAATATTTTCTGATTCATTTGACCGAGGAAAATTCTCAAGCAATTGAGACATAAAATAGGCCTCTTCAGAAACGTTTACGCCACTGAAGGAGTTCCACTCTCCTAAAAGAGTACTCATGGACTCCATCCTTATTGTTGAAACTGTTGGGATAGATAGTGTTAGATATATGTTGCTGAAGTTCACAATGATTGGAAAAAACAGAATGCAAAGAGATATTTATAGGTAAGGAGACTGGTAGTTTATTGGTTAAAATTAGTTAAATAAATTAGAACATTATTTTATTAAAAATAGGTTTAATATTTGTTAACAACTATTTCAAGCCTGTCAGGTGCTAGTGCAGCTGTGGGCTTAACTAATTAATGCAACCCTTGAGAAGTAATTTTAAATGAGATTAGAAAACATAATCATGATTAACATCGAAGGGGCAATCATTGAGAATGGAATCATTTTAAATTTTTTAAACACAAAATGAAGGTGCTTTGATGCGGGGAGACATTTGATATTTACGCATGTTTGTTATGTGACAAAAGAACACTTCTAGATGACCGGTGTAGAGAGATTGCAAAAATCTCAGAACAACCTACAACCAGACAAAGATCTTCAACTAGGATATTTGATTAGTTCAATACCTTATATGGTTCACAAAGCAAATCAGGCAGAATTCTTGCACCAACATTGACTCTACTAAGTGCATTTGACAAATCAACCCAAATGTAAGAATCCACTTTGTTTCAGAACTATTTGAAATATCAGAACTTAATCATTTCCAAATGATTTCCTTAATTAAGGTCACCGAGTGAGTCAGTGATGATATCTCATATCCTTTTTCACGATTCAAGGATATGTTTGTACATTATAATTTGTGAACACAACATTTCCTAGTATCTCAGTCCATTACTCCACAATACTTACAACCAGAACATGTGTTACTTGTTTGATTTGTATGTAGTACGTGTAGTGGGTATGTGAGTTTGTATCTCCAAAAGAAGCTACGTTCCATGCAGAACTGAATACTATACGTTGCTAACGAATTAACGTTATTGTAGGAATTAATTTCTAGAAATCACCTAAGATTTTTATCCAGAATCTAATTGAGTATATGAACTTTAAATTCACAGGCATTCCTTAGCATCGGCTTTCCCCCCATCTAGAAATTCGATATATACTAATTAGTTGCAAAGCAGACGTGAAATTTTTTGATAATATATATATAACTAGAAACTTCTTGAGATGAAAAATATCATGTGGAATCTAATGACATATGTGCCAATTATTTTTAAACTCATAAACAACTGAAATTCTCTTCATTTCACCAACACCACCACATGATGCTTTTTGTTTAATCAACTCCTACAACATGTACAAACAACAAAGTTCTATCCAAAACCAACAATAAATTAAAACAAAACTGGCCGCATGGAACAAAAACTGGGTCAAAATCCATGCCCATCTAATCGACAAACTCCTGCAACCAGGTCGACACATAAGATGGACACTCAACCTTCACAACAGCAACCGAGACAAGATACCAAACTGACAACCTAACTGAAGTAAGAAAATAACTTGAGACCCTATGTTAGGTGGTATAGAACATACAATGGTTGTTTAAAAAGAAACAGACATCATTTTTTATAAAAGAAGATGCATATTGGTTGGAGAACTAGAAGCTCTCTATAGCATCTTGTTCTGTTTTTGTCTTTGGTTGAAGAGAAACATACTAGAACAATATATGGAATCTGTTATTATTTGTTTCTTTCTAGCTGATGATGCAAAATACAGCAACTGGTAATTTGGGCCAGCAGGAGTTCATAAAATCTATCCTAAAAGGCGTAGATCGGTGGGGACACCCTGACCCAGCCACCACCGAGGTGCTGACCTGACCCTTCCCCAAGGATCAAGCCCCAAGCAATGATCTCCTGTCCCGGCAACCTAATTAGTCAGGTGTCTAACAATGCGCTATATATCCGCATATTATGCAACTGTTTCTGATTACAACATAAACTTTTAGCTGGTCACCCTTTAACATATAGAAGGGGAGAACGAACGGAGGTTATATCCAATAGAGCTGTTGATATGGTTGTTTGAAGTTTGTGGACTAAATATATAAAGGAAAGAATTTGTATTTTAGATAACTCATTCTTTAGAAGCAAACAGTTCTTGTGGAAATGTGGAATCCACATGAGGCTATGAAAGCTCCCACACACAAGCCCCTATGTGGATTCCCAGGCAGTCCTACATGATACATGAAATATTGAACTTTGAATGCGTGATTAGATAGACGTTAGACAATTGCAAGAAAAGAAGCTTTACACAACTTATTTTGTAAACTTCTTGGATGTTTAATTAGGTGTAAGTTGTGAGCTCTGATTTTGGAATCGTTCATAATCATGCATGCAGACAAACAAACTTAGGTTGCGTTTGTTTTTCAAATATTTTATGTCTGATATACACAACCATGTCTGCGAGAGAAGAGGTGAATTTGAAGTTTATAAGATACAAGAAATGATAATAATATATAAAATTAAAGATTAAAAAAGTCATTTTTGTTTCTTATGTCTAACAATAAACAAATACACTTTTATAATTTCATCTTCCTGCTTGCAGACATAAGATGAAAAAACAAACGCACTTATTTCATTTCCTCTTCCAGCCTACAGGCATAAGAGGAGAAAACAGATGCACTTCTTTGATTTCTTCTTCCCGCTTGTAGACAAAAGTGAAAAACAAAAAATGATTCTCTTAAAAAACAAACACTGCATTACTCCTATAGCTAGAAGAACACCTTATGACAATTCACATATATATCTTATAGCGAATGAAAGTAAAGAGGCTAAATCCATAATCACTTTAGTAAACTGAATATACGGTATCTAGGACGTCCAGCTTTTTTTTTTTTTTTTTTTTTTTTTTTTTCCCTAATCCTGAAGTCTCCAGGTCACTTATCGCCTCAAGAGATGACAAGCCTGAGGTTCAGTCCCACGAGGTCCCATCAAGTCATGTTATGGATATACTATCTAGTAGGTGTGGTGATACATCACTTATAAAAAAAGAAAGACCGTTTTCATTCTTTCCTCGTCTTCTCTTTTGTATTTGTAAACATCTTTGCATAAATAGTGCATCAAACTATTAATTCAAGTTGACGACATCGAATATTATTCATTGTCTACATTTACAAAGTTGTGGCTACCGGCTAAGGAAATTAAATTTATAATTTCCAGATCCTACCTCTATGTATCTCACCTAGCTGGAATTCATGCTACAACCACACTATTGGATCAAAGTTATGAGAATCAAGCTATGGAAAAGAATAAATAACTCAAAAGAGTATATATATGTATACCCGTAATCCGATTCAAAGTTCCAAGGAATCTATAAGCTTTGTTTCTGCATGTGCTGTCATTGATGATCAATCTAGCAATACTCATGCTGTTTTGAACAAAATAAAAGAAAAATAACTAGCAATATCCATATATGATTAGGATAGAGAAAAGATATTTTTTTTAACGGCATTGTCAAGGAGAGCAACCCGGGAAAATACCAGGAGCTCCAATTTACATGAATTAGTTTACTCCTAAATTGAATCTCATAAATAGAGCTACTCGATCAATTTCTAGTTTAAATGGTAATTAAACCACAATCACAACCAGAGACGATACAATAGTATTCTTTCTGAAGGGTGAAAATAGAAAACCACACAATTATAAGCAATAAGCAAAATCATATAAGAAACGATCTACATCATTTTTCACTTTCTTATATAACCAGTCTGGTTTTGCGTTTGTTTTGGATATCAAAAGAAGATTTTATGTTGTAGATCATATAAGGAAACTAATTTCGGTAGGTTATTTATGTTTGGGATTTTATGCACAGTTTTAAGACATGCACATTATCTACTTAAATTCTTAGTTGGAGAAGGAAGCTAGCTTAGTTTAGGCTGGACTTGTTGGATGATCAACCCACGTATCGTGTATCTCAATTTTGTTTAGATATCTGTTCTTGTTTGGCTGCTGTTAATTTTCCTTCCACTTGAAGAGTGTCCTAGCTTCTCGTTGGGCTTCATATTTATTAATGTAAGCCATTTCAGCTCAACCAAGAAAGAAAACTTAACATTTTGCTTCTAATTGCGCCCTAGACAAACCAGAAACACAGGTCAGACCACACAACCAAAATGGCTCTCTTTCGACAGAACGACTCTCCACAAACCAATAGGGTATATTATCTTACAAACGTGAGGGCTACATATACCAAACTGATGAAGCCATTTTGATATAGCTCTTATGTTATTGAGGTGCGTGTGACTAGTATGATGGTTATCTTAAAGTCTTTTAAGCTACTAGACTACATTTGGCTTCCGGCCGGTCGAAGAAAGCTTTTAAGATTTTAACAAGATAGCATTAAAAGATTCATTAGGTTAAGTTATGCTTGTCAAGGAGAGCAAAATGACATCAGTTGATCATTTTATGTCAACTAAGATATATTAAAAACAGGAGGGAATTCACTTTAAATGCGATCTTATGCTTGTTAAGAGGGGTGAATTGCATGATCATGTAAGCAATCTGGCCACGAAGAATGGTAGCGGTAAAGGAGCCACTTCTTTATGAGGTTAACTGCTTTTCCAACTTTCGGCCCAACCAAATTGCCCATTTCTCGGTCAAAAACCAAACGACACAATGGAGAGGCCAACATTTCCCGCCAATTACCAACAAATGCTATGGATATAAGTGAACTTTGGTTTCATGAAAAACACAACACGTAAGAAACTAAGTGCCTTATTCTCTAGTTGGTTGCCGATATACTTGAGTGCTACTTCAATTGTCAGTTTGTATATTCCGTATAGCTGAGTCATATATGGTTTGAAATACTACCACTTTCTAGTACTTCACTAAGCTCTCAAACAAATTTTACTGTTAAAAAAAAAAAGTTTATATGATCATATAAGATCATGTACTACTCCCTCCGTCCAAATATTATAGTCTTTATTTTCATTTTAGGATATCTCAAAATAATAGTCTACTTCTTGTATCAATCAATTAAAAAAGAGTTTAGTGGATGAGATGATATTTGATTGATTGAAAAGTGTAATGTTTCAACATTTTGTAAACGGTGTGTTTTTTGTCTGAGAATAATAAATTTAAAATGGAGGGGTATGTATTATGCAATACAAACAAAAGTGATTCGGTATTGTATACTCTATCCTAATAAATTTGATTATTAAAATAATACCCAAGCAAACATTAAATAATAATTTTAAACTATATAAAATGACACACACATCAGTGAGTGATTCTGATTCTTGTAGGTAGAGAAGAAAGCGCCAAAAATGCGTGCGTGCCATATATTCCCGGCGATGTTTCTGCTTGTCGAATCGAGGCGTTTGACGGACACACACCCTAACTCATCCATAATACAAACATAAATTAACTTTCTCATTGATTCAAGGATTTTTACGTTTCTTCGCGTAAACCTTAGATAGATCTGTCATTGAAAATGACCCAAGTGATCGAGGAACCAATCGTGCGCGAGTTTTTAAAACCTTAAATTGCACGATCTCTGACCAACTTATATAAAATTATGATACTATGCTCTTATTATAAAACTTATTTAGATACCATCTATAAATTAAATGATTATAGCTAGCTATCTAAATCTGATTGGAGGTCTTGCAGGTAGAAACAAGAATATTCGAATATCTATATCTTTAATATAAGTACTATCTCGTTTGGTGACCATGTATCTCGATTTTCATTAGGGTTCTCGGACTTTTCTATTCATCAACGAACTCATCTTCAAATGAAATGTGTTTGCAGGTTTTGTAACAATTTTCAATTCCTATTAACGAATAGTTTTGACTTCTGAGCATGCAGTATATATGCGGGGGAGGCTTTACTTGACGTATATTTCTAGCTAGCGTGTGTTAAAGTCGTACAAAATAATCTTAGAAAAGAAAAACAAGCATCAGTTGAGAATATGCTACTAGTATGCTACGAGTACTATCTTTGGTTTTTGACTTTCCAAAATTTTATACGAAAAATATCGTACTCTTTAAAACTTTATCTATTTGTATGTCAACTCACTGTTTAACTCGTCAAAGCTTGGCACAAAAACTTTATATGAGCCATCTTCATATTTTCGTAATATGGTGAAAATTGGTGACCATGATCTTATTTTATGGATTTTTTTGGAGACAATCTATAAAATCTTTTATTTGTAGCATCAATGCCAATCGTTAACAACATAAATTCGTATTTCAATATAAACATACATCAGTTTACCACTTTTTTGTGGCTTTTATGTGTACGTAAATTTGTAAGTTAGGAACAACATTGCCGATGAATGAGGTTTAAGCAAGGGATTACGGTAGCCATCGTGAAGATGGAAAAGATCGTGGTGACTTCAGATTAAAAGGTGAGCATTGTCGCGGGTTCTAATTTGGTTCTAGAGTTTTATATTCATATTGTCATCAACAAAACCATTTGCAAAACCATTTTGACTTTTGAGCATGCATTTTTGGGGAGGATTGACTTATATTCATGTTCGTATAATAAAGGCAAAGTGATATTTTAGAAACACAAAACAAGAATCAAACGCGAATATGCTACAATTATAAATTTTAATCATAAGCAAATATGCCACACATTTATTGATTTTATATAATATCAGACATCATATCTGTTGGAAAATACCTCAACAACAATCCGAAGTTCGAACACGGAACGCTAGACCGTGAGTTGTATCGAGCACAAGTAGCAACACGAGAGACCACAAAGAATTGACAAGAATATGCACACGATATACCATCAACGAACCCTTTATTAAAACCAATAAAGCTTTTACAATTGAGGAAGAAGAATGAATAACTAGCATCCCCCCTCATCTCTATTTATAGAGATGAGGGGTAGAGACCTTAGCTTGGCTTGCAAGCCAAGCAACTAGCTTCCTAATCTAAGTACAATCCTAAACTTTATTTAAACTAAATATAATTAATCCCCTTATTATTGTCTAAGTAACATATAACTCTCCTAAGTATTGCTATTAACACATAACAATTTCCACCTTAGGAGTAATACTTAGGCATTAACGATACTCAGCATCTTCATCCAACGCTGGAACCTCGAACCGGGGACCGCCTTGTAAACCAGGCCTTGTACTTTAGTAGATTCCCGAGTTTAGCTTTCTTAGATTCCTTCACTTTCTTCTTTTCAGCAGCATTACCCTCTGTATCCTCTTGACCAGGTACTCCGGTTACCATAATGTCTGCCCCCACCTTTATACCAAGGTATACATTTTCCTGCTCCTTTACCAAGCAGTCCATGTTTGTCTTTTCTTCAAGTTGCTTGTCCTCCAACTTTCTTTGAGCCACTGCAGCATCATCGTTACTAACCTGAACAACCTCATCTTCACGATTCCCCTGAGCTCCCTACAGTTCCACCTCAAACCAAACACATTCATCAACCTGTACTCCATGGACTCTTGTTTTAACACTAGGGCCAAGTTGTTTGAACCCAACTTGTTTATGACCAAGTTGTTTGAGACCAACTTGTTTATGACCAAGTTGTTTGAACCCAACTTGTTTATGACCAAGTTTTTTGAATCCAACTTGTTTTGAACCTCCATGCTTTTGTACACCAAAAGTCATCACTTTTGCTTGAAGAGTATACACACAGTTATCTTTCCTGGTCCCAGTCATCATAACCCGACAACCTTTGATCACCTTGACTATACCCATCTGTATCTTCACAGTATAACCCTCTTTTCCAAGAGTACCCAATGAAATTAAGCTTTTTCTTAACCCTGGAACATACCTGACATCTTCCAGTATAAAGCATGAACTATCATGCAACTGTATCTTCACTTTCCCTGTCCCTCTGATAGTGCATGTTCTGTTATCACCTAACTGAACCGAACCACCATCAACATCTTTGAAGTCATACAAGAAATCCCTCCTAGGTGTCATATGATAAGATCCACCTGAATCCATTACCAATTCAGTCATCTCATCATTCCCGACCACCGTCAAGGCTTCTCCAAAGTAGGTGTTACCGTCGTCATCAGAAGAATCAAAATCCTGATCATGCTTACCCTTCCTGACGAACCCGCTTGACTTCTTCTTTGGACAGTCTCTCTTCAGATGACCCTCTGAATGACATATGAAGCACTTGAGTTTACCAGTTCCACCCCTTGACTTAAACCGCGAACTTCCACCAGAATGATCATTCCTTGAATGATCTGACCCTCCCCTTACATATAACCCGTCACCATTTTCTTCATTTGTGCCTTCAGTTCTTTTCTTTAACTCTCTTGAATTCAGAGACGCAAGAACATCTTCCATTGTCAAGGATTCCCTCCCATACAACAATGTTTCCACAAAGCTTTCGTAAGACGATGACAACGACGTAAGTAACATAAGAGCTTGATCCTCATCCTCAATCTCGATATCAATATTCGCCAAATCAAGTATCAACTTATTAAACTCATCTATATGATCACCCAGTTTTGTATCTTGGCTCATATAGAATGTGTACAACTTCTTCTTCAGATACAGTCTGTTTGCTAAGGAATTAGTCATATAAAGACTACTCAGCTTTGTCCAAATTCCTGCAGCAGATTTTTCCTTGGTAACTTCCCGTAAAACCCGGTCTCCCAAGCATAGAATCAAGGTACTGTATGCCTTCTTCATCAAAGTAGCCTTTTCACCTGCTTCCATGTCTGCGGGTAATGTCTCTAATGCAGCATCACATCCGAGCTGTACCATTAAAGCACGCATCTTTATTTGCCATAACCCGAAGTCATTCTTCCCATCGAATTTTTCGATGTTAAACCTAGTTATAGAACTAGCCATTCTTCTTATACCTTGCTAAAAACCTTGTCAAGTTGTTTATTAACCAACTTTACTGACAAGCCTCACAAGCCGTGTGCAATATTCCCCCTTGTTGCTATAAACCCTTCTTGCAAATCGAATTAATTAGATTAACCCTAAACCCTCGATTTCGAACAAGCAAACCCAACCGTAAACTTGAAATCCCAAGCAAACCACGATCAAACTTGAACCACAAGAATGACCGCAACAAGAAAATCTTCGCTTTAATCGAATTTTAAAAATCTAAAAGTCGATAACCCGAAGTCGACTTTTAAATATAAAAAGTCGAAACCCTTTTGACGTTATTGTCACCTTTGTAGTACATAATTAACTATCACATGGGATAATTTAATATTATCTTGTCACTTTGTTTATTCTGTATTAGAAACCCCCACGTGAAAGGTAATTTTCTTCTACCTCTCAATCGTACTTGCTACTGCTACAATCGACGGTACCTGAAACCAAACCTCGAACGAACTCGAAACCTCGATCTAGCACTCGAACTTTGATGACCACAATAACCGCGGCTCTGATACCACTTGTTGGAAAATACCTCAACAACAATCCGAAGTTCGATCACGAAACGCTAGACCGCGAGTTGTATCGAGCACAAGTAGCAACACGAGAGACCACAAAGAATTGACAAGAATATGCACACGATATACCTTCAACGAACCCTTTATTAAAACCAATAAAGCTTTTACAATTGAGGAAGAAGAATGAATAACTAGCATCCCCCTCATCTCTATTTATAGAGATGAGGGGTAGAGACCTTAGCTTGGCTTGCAAGGCAAGCAACTAGTTTCCTAATCTAAGTACAATCCTAAACTTTATTTAAACTAAATACAATTAATCTCCTTATTATTGTCTAAGTAACATATAACCCTCCTAAGTATTGCTACTAACACATAACAATATCTTACAACAAAGTTCTACAACCAAAACTTGCTAGGTTGGAGTCATGATACAGTTAATCTAAAGACTTTGGCTAAGGCTTGCTTCGATGTTGTTGTTCAAACGGCCACTTGGATCATTTGGAGTTACCGGAATAGAGTGTGCTTTGAATGAAAGCACCTCACAAAAACAGTATTGAAGAAGATATAAAAGTCTTGTCTTACATTTCGATTCTTCATAGAAATAGAAATGTAAAATGGCTTTGGCTTGAATGGAGTGATACTCCTATAATGGCTTGTAAAAGTACACTGTAATTTTTTTTATCTTCTAGCTTCTTGATAGCTTATTGAAAATATGTCTTTAAAAAAAAGCTTACAACAAAGTATAATTACATGCAAAAGCTCTCTCTTTTATTTATTTCTAATTTTCGGAAAGTTTTGCAAAATGAACGTTTGTGTTAAATTTGTGGGTCGTCTATTTAATACCTCAAGTGTGTAACATCAATATTCATCTATCAGTAACCACACAAACTGTTATATTTCAATAAACGAACACATACATATCAGACTTGTATATATTCATTCATTTATGAGAATTTTAACTTGTGCCACGGTGGTAAAGGTTAAGAGGCATTAAATGAACTCAAATTACCATACTTTCATGTTCGTTGATATAAAACATTTTCTAAATTTATGATGTCTGTCAAAATTACTCATGTTTTATATGAAAATTAAGTTATTTTAAGAAATTTTTTTCTTCATTAAACACTTTTAAAATTGTGTCACCATGGCACGAGTTAGAAAAACCCTTTACAATTGTTAGCAAATCCTTTCAAATATATATCAACAACAATTAGGAAAAAAAAAAAAAAAAAAAAAAAAAAAAAAAAAAAAAAACCCTTGCGTCTCGGCTATCTAAAATGTGTCTCTTTATCTCTTCTTGAGAGTTCTGCGCAACATATGTTTGTGTTTAGTTAGTCGGCCTTCTGTTTAATATCTCAAGCTGGTTATAGTACATGATCGATCATCGATTTCTACAGAGTAATCTCACTAGAATTTTCCTCCTTGATGCTATGCTAATTTAGAAATTATAGTAGAATGTGTTCAAGTTTTTCTAACAATTGTATCTTTAGTATACTTATTTCAGTAATGCTATATTTAACGATTTGTAATTGTTGTTAACTCTTTGCTAGAACTTTTTTTTTTTTTTCCTTTTATCAAAATCATCGTTCAAAAAAAATGTTATTCTAGTATTTATCTTTAAATACCCATTAATCTTATTCATTATTTTGATTAGCATTTCATATCACCAGAATTACACGCCTATACCAATTTTGAAGCTGTAACATACTTTTGGTTGTAATCTCCATATTATTTTTAGATAGTTTTAGGAAGAAAAATTTGTATTAGTTAGTTTATTTTATTAGCTTATTTGTAATCAATCTATTTTATGTTAATGAAGATGAAGGTTTGTTTAAGATCCAATTTAGCTTAATCTATTTCTTCTTCTCATCTTCTTCTTATATTTTCTTTTTCCTTTAAATTAATAAGCTTTACTTAATAACTAGTTTAGCTTTTAGAATATATATTTTTGGGTCTATTTAACCAACTTAAACATTATAATGTCATATTACCCAAAACATGTTCAAAACTTGTATTTTGGATATATATATGGTATTTTTATGTTTAAATTGGTATATATGGAATTATCCCTATTTTTGGGTTTTGACATTCGGAACATTATTTAAAATATTCTAAAGCCTTAGTTTAGTACGATGTCAACGTATTATTTAAATCATCAAAGCTTGTCAAAACGATTTTAAACAGGTCATCCTTAGATTTTTGCAGTCTTAAAGCTTTATTTTTAACATCAAACATCAATCAATAATAATACGTACAAAATTATCTTTTAATAAAGACATACATGACAATTTACAAATTTTTGTAGCTTTTGTATGAGTGAATTTGCATGTTAAGAGCAATATCGGTGATGAAGGAGGTTTAAGAAAGGAATTGTGGCGGTTGTTATGAAGATCGAAAGCATCAACAAGGACGCACTCAATGAAAATGTTATTTGTTTACACTTTATTTTCCACCTTTTTACAAAGTGAGAACAAAAATTCAATTACTTCGCACTCACATTATAAATGTACACATATTTGTTACATCTATAAGCAGGAATAAATATAAGAAAAACATAGAATTTGGCTCTCTTATGCTTGTGTTAAAAAATGTTCGCACTTATTAGTGTGTATATAAATAAGTTTTGTGTCTTAAAAGTGTAGCAATATTTGTTACAAGAAATTGTGTGTCACAAAATTGTAACTATACTTTAAGAGTATTCACTATTGTGAAACCTTTTTAAAGGTTGATACTTGTATTACTTCATTAGAGCTTATAAACCATTTTGTTTATAAAAGGGATAATGATTTCTAAATGTATCCAACTTGACACGTTTTACCAATTAGTGTATGGAACTTTTAATTTTGCTATCTTGTGTAATAAACTTACTAATCTTTGCAAATTTGTGTACTCGTCCCACATGGC
This sequence comes from Artemisia argyi, assembly GCA_030686995.1. Lineage (NCBI taxonomy): Eukaryota > Viridiplantae > Streptophyta > Magnoliopsida > Asterales > Asteraceae > Artemisia > Artemisia argyi. The sequence goes on from CM060708.1 coordinate 278,594,739, forward strand.
AATGAGATTAGCTTGCCAAGTCAGCTTGCCAAGTCAGCTAATCTCATTGCCAAGTCAGCTAATCTCATTGCCATGTGGGACGAGTACACAAATTTGCAAAGATTAGTAAGTTTATTACACAAGATAGCAAAATTAAAAGTTACATACACTAATTGGTAAAACGTGTCAAGTTTGATACATTTAGAAATCATTATCCCTTTATAAAACTATCTATAAATCTTGTAGAGCTTATAAACCATTGATACTTGTATTACTTCATTAGAGCATTCACTATGTATAAATCTTATAGAGCTTTATAAACATCATGCATAATTCAAATTAATTGATTTATGAAGAGGTTTAATATTCAAGATCTATTCATGTCACACAAGCATAAAATAAATGCTCATTATGGTTTACAAGTGTTTAAACATCTTCAACTTTTTATAAACCCTTTTGTAAATTACTATAGGGCAGTGCCGGATTTGGGGGTGTGCACGGTGCACAACCGCACATGGCTCCCAAATTTTTGTGGCCTCTGAATCTTTGATGTTATAAATGCATGGTTGATTTAATACAAGGTTTAACGTGAATTTGATGACAATGTATTCTTAAATTTAACTAAAGTTATGCAAAAGTAACATAAATGAGTTTATGGTTATTTCAGAAGAAGAAGGAAAAAATAAATAAATAAATAAATAAATAAAAATAAAAATAAAAAGTTACAACCCTATATGGTTGAGGAAGACGGTTAATATATGTAATATTCAATTTTCACCTTTACGTTTATAGCTTTCATATTTTGTATCCCAGCCTTTTAGTTTTGATCTTAAAGACCAAAATACGTACAAGTGGGTTTACATAATCTACATTTTTAGCGCAAGTTTGAAAAAATTATTACAATTTGTCCATGGTTTCTTAAATGATTTTTTTTTTTTTTTTTAATACATACTCACTAAATATGTGGACATGTGGTAAGTGGTCCGATAATATTAATGTAACAAATATAGACATGTTATACAACGTTATATCTATGTCTTCAGATACTTACTTTTTTGTATCGTCATACCTCACCCCGGCATAATCAACTATCGTTGTTTCCGTTATACATTTACTTTTTTCTATATAACTATCATACGAATCTTTGATTTTTTTTCTTGTTGTTCAAGAGGCCTATATGTTAAAATGGCAAAGGGCTCCAAAATCCACGGGACGGCCCTGCTATAGGGGATGCCACAAGTTTAAATATATATATATATATATATATATATATATATATATATATATATATATATATATATATTTGTAATCATTTTAAACAATTTTTCTTAACAACTGTGTGTGCGAAAATATAATAATATTTTTTAAAACTTCACGCTTACGAAATTAATAACTTATACACGTTTGTGTCAGTGCGAAATTCAAACAAAATTTCGCACTTTAAAAAAATGTAAATAATATAGTGTGAGCAGATAACACATTTGTTGTAGTGTCGTATACGTGTGATCTTTGGTTTAGTGACCAATATACTTCAGTTTCATTCGGGCCCTAGGGTTTTATTTTCGTTCTCTGGATCAATAAAAGCATCTCTAAATGCAATGGCTTCTAAGTTCTTCAACATTTTTGTAATAACTACATTTACGGATCATTTTGACTTTTGAGCATACACTTTTGGCAAGGCTTTGACTTCTATTTCTTTTTTGTATATTAGGGGTGAATTGAAAATGAGAATTTAAGAAAAACAAAACAAGTATAAGCCGCGAATATGCTACATTTTTAGTTTTAATCATATGCAAATATACATTTTTAGGTTTAAAAAAGCAATTTAAGAGAATGACTTTTGAGCATACATTTTTAGTTTACATTTTTTTTAATAAGACATCTTATAAAAAAAAAAAAAAAAACTTATTGAACTATACGGCTATATGGTAATATGGTATTGAAACTGAATGTTTCTCGTTTATCTAAAATCTACTCCATCTCTTTATCTATTCTTGTGAGCTTTGCATATGTTTTTAGTTGGCCTTGCATCAAATTAGAGGATCATGCAGAATTAGAGGATCATACAAAATACTACATCCGTCTCAAAATATAAGTCCATTTTGACTTTTTCAAAATCTTTTTATTCTGACTTTGACCTTAATTATTTTTTTTCGTGTTATATAATACTTAATGTGAAATATATAAATGGATTTGTGTTTTAAATGCATTTTCATTGGTATACTTTTCATCAAGTATTATATAACACGAAAAGAAAATAATTAAGGTCAAAGTCAGAATAAAAAGTCTTTGAAAAGTCAAAATTGACTTATATATTGAGACGAATGGAGTACTAAGTAAGAGGGATGATACAAATGTACGCACCTTGTAAGGTTTGAACTCTTAACTTCTTGTTTGGTCCTAATTCATTAATTTATAGCTAAATAAATATCGACAATAACGCTTTTAATTAATAAATTTAGATGGTTCAATGGGTGTTAATTTATAGAGTTTCTATAGTTGTTTCGATCAATACTTAATATCACCATATATGCCTGGGCCATTTTCTTTGTTTTGTAACTTACTTACAGTTGTGCTCTCCACTTTATAGTTTTACTTTTAAAATTTAAGTCAAAACTATAATAAAACATTTTTAGTGAGATGTCAACTCATTATTTAACTCATCAATGCTTAACACAACAATATTATATAGTAGGCAATGTTAGATTTTTGTCGTATGGTGAGAAGTCGTGATAGTGATGCTAGCTAGTTCTCCTAGCTAAGTATGGTACAATTATCAGCTACTTTGTTCAATTAGTCAATTACAGGCATGAATCTATTTCAATTCGAGTCATATGATTACATCAAAGCGTTACCTGAACTACTATGAATTAATGCTAGCAACTGAAGCAACCGTTGTTATTAAGAAATGGGAAAGCAATATTGTAAATGATAAAATTGATAGCAAACATTTTTTATCTACTGATTATGTGCTTCAATAGGGTTCATTTATTTGTTGGTAAGCTTGTTAATGGTGTCATTAAAGTACCATTTCTGGGATCAAATTAAAGAAACAAGAAATATAGGATTTCGAAGTATAATTAAGTGGTAGTAAAGCCATGAGTAACAAATAATGTCTTAAATTGTTATTCTTCTTATATCTATACTATTACTACATATAAATCATTTAGCGATCTTTAAAGTAAAGCTACTAAAGCTACCGTTTTAGGCTTCTGACTTTTTAAGCCTCTAATTTCTAAGCCCTTATATATATCTCGACTTTTATGCTTCTTGTTATATCATTTCTTGAAGTAGATGATACAACTCGAAATTATTTGCTATATGAATGAAATAAAAATAAAATACCAAACTTGATCTAAATCAGATAAAAGGAAAAGGCAAAAATTAGGGGTGCTATATCCAAATTCGGATATCTGAAAATTTAATTGGAATCGATTCGAAAATTAAGATATATGATTGTCACTTTCAGGATTCACTTATAAGTCTTACAAAAAATGAAAATATTTGGATACTCTCTTTGAGTGAAAAAAAAACCCTAGTTCTCTCTCCTTGTGTCACATATATTATATATTTGTGTGGCCAAAGGACGAACAATAGTCACTCTAAAAAAAAATCCGTTTGACTATAAGGTGTTTACGGTCACTGATAATGACTAATCCAACAAAACTTGTGCCTAATTTGTCACACATATTCGGGGTTTTTGGTCACTCTTTTTCGATGGAAAAGGCCACGAACTCAACAATGTGACCATATGCCACCTACGGTGGCGGGACCTTTAGTGACACACAACGAAAAAAACGTGTGTGACTATATGCATATCGTCACACATTTTTGGCTTGACCAATACAACTTTTTGTACCAGTGTGTATTGTACCTTGTTAGAATAGGTTTTTTATAATGGATGCTGGAATATAAAATGTAGAAATTGCCATCGAGGTTGTAGTTGTAATTTGCTGAAGAAAGCAGTATTTGAATGTGCTTTTCGAAAGTGATTATTTGGACCTTAAAAAATAGCTTATTACTTGCATAATCAGCATTCGATCAACACATCACCTATATTAATTGTTTCTGATTATTTTATTACTTGCATAAAATTACAGATTGAGGCGCATACACAATTATCTAACAGTACAGAAGTTGAAGATGGTGTAGATCCCTTAATTATGGTGGTAGGACCCGAGCACGGTGGTGGTACTAGGGGGTAGGACACCTTGTGGGCTTTAAACAGGGGATAGAGGGATATGTTGCAAAGAAAAGAAAGTATCGCAAAAGAGAAGAAGTAATGCCAATTGTAAACAAAAAAATAGCGGAAGCACGTGTAGAAATGAAGGCTGAGTATGATAAGGATCTTGCAAGAGCAATAAAGGAGATCAAGTCCAGGCAAGAGAATGAAAACCCCGAGAGCCTGCCAATGAGCTAGGAAAAGTAGTTGTGACTCGGCGTCAAACTTTGATGTATTGGACAATATACAGGTACATGTAATTACTTTTTTCACTACTCTAAACAGTTTTAATATGCAATCCCAAACACCCCTGAACATAGATTCGGTATTTGATAAACTTGCTAGCAAGTAATTTGCACATAGAAGTCTATAGATAATTCCTGGATCAAACTACCCAAAACAATAGTATTTGCAAAAAACATCCAATCATTATGGTTTCAAACATATTTTTCACCCATTGTTTAATATTGAGGTTGAGGCCTTAACTGATAAGTACACAACACATTAACATAAGGACTAAGTTTGTAGATACGCAATATACTTTCTCAAAAGTACCAAAATACGTAACCTACTAAAAAAAGTCTGTAGATCGCTAACAAACTTTCAAAATTGGCACAAGATACGCAATATGACCTGGAACCAGCAGGTTACCAGGTTTCAAACTTTGAAAATTGACAGGAATAGTCCCTGTGGCTTGCGTTGACTTTCGTTGGTCATCCTTGGACTTTTTTTCACCTACAAAAGGTACAATAACGGTCCCTATGGTTTGCGTAGACTTTCACATTAGTCCGTTTTTATACTTTTTCACCCGTTCTCTTACGTTTTTATCCATTTTCGTCTATTTTTTTACGTTTTCGTTCGTTTTATACAATTTCATCCGTTCTCTTACGTTTTCGTTCATTTTTTTACGTTTTTGTTCGTTTATATACGTTTTCACACACGTTTTTACACTCGTTTCTACACACGTTTTTACACACGTTTTCACAAACATTTTTACACACGTTTTTACATACGTTTTCACACACGTTTTTACACTCGTTTCTACACACGTTTTCACAAACATTTTTACACACGTTTTTATATACGTTTTCACATACGTTTTTACACACGTTTTTACATACGTTTTCACACACGTTTTCGCACACGTTTTTACACACGTTTTTATATACGTTTTCGCACACGTTTTTACACACGTTTTTATATACGTTTTCACATACGATTTTACACACGTTTTCACAAACATTTTTACACACGTTTTTACACTCGTTTCTACACACGCTTTCACAAACATTTTTACACACGTTTTTATATACGTTTTCACATACGTTTTTACACACGTTTTCACACACGTTTTTACATACGTTTTTACACTCGTTTCTACACACGTTTTCACAAACATTTTTACACACGTTTTTATATACGTTTTCACATACGTTTTTACACATGTTTTCAGAAACATTTTTACACACGTTTTTACATAGGTTTTTTCACTCGTTTCTACACACGTTTTCACAAACATTTTTACACACGTTTTTATATACGTTTTCACACACGTTTTTACACACTTTTTTATAAACGTTTTCACACACGTTTTCAAAAACGTTTTTACACACATTTTTTATACAATTTTACATACATTTTTACACATGTTTTAACACACGTTTTCGTTCACATTTTTACACACGTTTTTCGGGACTTTTTTCATAATTTGTTTCGGGTTTTTTTCCGAATTTTTTTACACACGTTTTGTCCATTTTTTTAAGTGTTCATCCATAAAAAAATTAGAAAAAGAATTTTGACAAAAAAAAATTGTAAGGAATTTCAAAAAAAGATCAGAAATAAAAATCGAAAAAAAATTCCGAAAAAAATTTCTGAAAAAATTCCAAAAAACGTGTGTAGAAACGAGTGTAAAAACGTGTGTGAAAACGTATATAAAAACGTGTGTAAAAACGTGTGCGAAAACGTATATAAAAACGTGTGTAAAAACGTGTGCGAAAACGTGTGTAAAAACGTTTTCGGAATTTTTTTTCAGAATTTTTTTTTTGGAATTTCTGAAAAAACGTGTGTAAAAATGTGAACGAAAACGTGTGTTAAAACATGTGTAAAAATGTATGTAAAATTGTATAAAAAACGTGTGTAAAACCGTTTTTGAAAACGTGTGTGAAAACGTTTATAAAAACGTGTGTAAAAACGTGTGTGAAAACGTATATAAAAACATGTGTAAAAATGTTTGTGAAAACGTGTGTGAAAACGTGTGTAGAAACGAGTGTAAAAACGTATGTAAAAACGTGCGTAAAAATGTTTGTGAAAACGTGTGTAAAAACGTATGTGAAAACGTATATAAAAACGTGTGTAAAAATGTTTGTGAAAACGTGTGTGAAAACGTGTGTAGAAACGAGTGTAAAAACGTTTGTAAAAACGTGTGTAAAAATGTTTGTGAAAACGTGTGTAAAAACGTATGTGAAAACGTATATAAAAACTTGTGTAAAAATGTTTGTGAAAACATGTGTAGAAACGAGTGTAAAAACGTATGTAAAAACGTGTTTAAAAATGTTTGTGAAAACGTGTGTAAAAACGTATGTGAAAACGTATATAAAAACGTGTGTAAAAACGTGTGCGAAAACGTATATAAAAACGTGTGTAAAAACGTGTGCGAAAACATGTGTAAAAACGTGTGTGAAAACGTATGTAAAAACGTGTGTTAAAACGTGTGTGAAAACGTATATAAAAACGTGTGTAAAAATGTTTGTGAAAACGTGTGTAGAAACAAGTGTAAAAACGTGTGTGAAAACGTATGTAAAAACGTGTGTAAAAATGTTTGTGAAAACGTGTGTAGAAACGAGTGTAAAAATGTGTGTGAAAACGTATATAAACGAACGAAAACGTAAAAAAAATGAAGAAAAACGTAAGAGAACGGATGAAATTGTATAAAAACGAACGAAAACGTAAAAAAAACGGACGAAAACCGATAAAAACGTAAGAGAACGGGTGAAAAAAATATAAAAACGGACTAATGTGAAAGTCTACGCAAACCATAGGGACCGTTATTGTACCTTTTGTAGGTGAAAAAAAGTCCAAGGATGACCAGCGAAAGTCAACGCAAGCCACAGGGACTATTCCTGTCAATTTTCAAAGTTTGAAACCTGGTAACCTGCTGGTTCCAGGTCATATTGCGTATCTTGTGCCAATTTTGAAAGTTTGTTAGCGATCTACAGACTTTTTTTAGTAGGTTACGTATTTTGGTACTTTTGAGAAAGTATATTGCGTATCTACAAACTTAGTCCTTAACATAACTACACAAGTACACACTACATTACATATCAGTAGGATTAGAAAAAATTGAAGTGAACTTAGAAAAAAAGTGCAGGCCTTAAAAAAGCATTAACTTTTCAGTAGGACTAAATTTAATTTAGTTTGCTACTAATCTTGATATTCATGTTTTTATTTAGATTTAGAGCTATCATAACGCATGTACTAAATTGCTTGCTGTTATTTTTTTTGCATTATAAGTGTATTATATATTTTCTAATAATATATGTTTTATAGGAGGTTAGCAAATGCGAGTTGTTTCTCCCCTACGGGACCAAGAAGGTTCTTGTTGCTATAGGGATGGTGTATCCGGCTAAGCAAGTACATGGAAAGTCAGTGCTACAAGGGCATGCAAAGGTGCATGTAGACAAAGTTAAAGCTAATTACAAGGACTAGATTCTTCCAGTCGAAACCGAAGAGTTTAGTAAATTAGGACAAACCGTGCTTAGTTTTATTCAATGGCCCAAGAAGTATATTGAACTCACTAAGGTAAATTGATCTACACAAGATTCACTTCTTATAATATTGTAGTTACATGTTGTCACTATAATAACTGTACTTTGTTATCAGGCCTCCAACCAAATAGGAAACAAAAAAAGTGTGGCAGCAAATACCTCCATCCAAACTGCAACCAAGCAAATTATGGCCGCAACTACGTCCACCCAAATTGCAACCAAGTAAATTTAGGAAACAAATAAAGAACCTTCCACCTAAAAACAAACATCGCCAACTTTGTATAGACAAGAAGGGCCATCCAACCATATAGCAGCAGCTGTGCCGACCAAGAGTGCAGCCAAGAGTGCACGTCCCCTCAATTCGGTACGTACATTCATGTGTGTGTATGCTTCACATGTTCTAGTTAGAGTCTAAATGGTCTTTGTATTTATGGTTCAACATAACTGTTAGCCTTTAATTAATACTTCACATGTTCTGTTAGTGTTAGAAAATCGCCATTACTAATTAATGTACTTGTTGTGCAGACTAGCAAGGAAAAAGAAGAGCTAATCAACAAAATGACAAGCTATCGTGGTCAGATACAGAAAAGATGGTGTGTTCGAAGTGCTTATGAACGTTTGATGCGCAGCCCAGATCCTACCCGTTCTACAAATGCTAATGTCGAGCCTCGTGTTTTTGGACAATCAGAGTCCTTTCAATTTTTGGTCCCCCCCCCCCCCACCAGGATCTTATGTTGCTTTTTACGAATGGATGGCTTAACTCTCCCATTATAACTTTTTTCGCAACGTAAGTACATAGGGGCTTACCATATCTTATTTTAAACATAGTCGGGGTATTTTGTTATTTTCATTTTATATATTGTCATGTTTCCAGGTCCATACATAAGATTTTGCAAAAGGTGAAAGCGCAATCGAACAAATGCGGTTTTCTGAACCCGTATACAATTCAAGACTGTGTATGCATGTTTGACAGTTTACGTATCCAAAACTACTTGTTGCAAGCGATGGACTCAAGCCAACATAAATCATTTTTTCTTGCTCCATACTTTGAAAGGTATGATATGCAACACTATCCTTCATTGCTTTATGACTTATGAAAATTGTTTATACTAAAAGATCACATATCAACAGTAAACACTGGAATGTGTTCATAATTGTACCTCAACAAAACGTCGGGTTCATTTTGGATCCTGATATGGAAGGAAAGAGCGAGGAGAGCTACGAATTTACCAATGTTGTACAGAAGTAAGAATTTTTTGCATTAACTTATTATTCACGTTTATATCTATAAAGATTAACACAACTCTACCATTTTAATTAGGGCAAATTACCTGAAAATGTATTTAACTTGCCACTTTTTACCATTGTATGTAGCCATCTCTTTTTTTTCCTATTGTGTGACTAACTTTCAAATTTGGTGCATTGTGTGTATTTTATGACTTTTTAGCCTTGTAAAATGACCATTTTACCCTTCGAAAATTTGAAAATGTAAGGGTAAAATGGTCACAAAATACACACCATGTACCAAATTCAAAAGTTTAGTCACGCAATAGGAAAAAAAAAGATGGCTACATACAATGGTAAAAAGTAGCAAGTTAAATATATTTTCAGGTAATTTGCCCTTTTAATTTCTTGTAGGGTGTTTAGTAATCTGAAATGGAATTTTGTTGAGGTAAATCATCTCATTCTATTATTGTTATTATTATTATTATTATTATTATTATTATTATTATAAAATGGCTTCTATTTTTTAGTGCAACCAACAACAATGCGGGTACTATGTGATGAAGTGGATGCATCAGTTTGTAACCCATCAACAACACTCATTCCCCAAAACTGTAAGTACCTTTTAAAAGCCATTCTTATAGTTTGACAAAGAGCGTTTAGCGATAGTTTGTTGATAATTAATGTTGCATTGCTGCAACTGGAGAGGCTTTTTAGGATGGAAAAGTTGACAGAGTGGATATGAGGTCTGGTGAAGTTGGCTTGTTGTATTTTCTGACGTCCTACCTTTTATTTGAGTCAAGTTATTGTTGTTTCTGTTTGCATGTGATACCAATTTATCATCGGAAGGAAGTTTGAAACAGGCCTTCATCATTTAATTGAAATATACATATCTAGTTGGAAGTTCATGAAAGATTTTGAAACGTGTTCTTATACAATGTATGTAGCTAATGTCACTACATGTAGATGTTATAAAACTATAGTTGCATCAGCTTGTAGCCTTACTCGGTTTAGGAGCAGGGTGGGACTAATATACGGAGTTTTATGTGATCATAATTTTGTTTTATTAGTTGCATGCTTTAGCTTATTATGCTTTCTGTTAGCATTTTTGTGAGCCATGACCAGTCTAAGTCAATTATGCGTGCAACATATTTTGCTGCAATTTGCGGCTAAGTAAGAACTGCAAAATTGATCGATACCATGGGTCAAGGTGACCTAGAGGAGTTTAGGGCAGCTTGAGCTCGGCTTATTAGCTGGATTGGCGTTAATCATGCTCTAGCTCGAGGGAAATTTAAAATCCGCTTGAGCTCGGTATTGAACAGCTAGAATTTATAGAAAAAGTTATTTTTTATCACCAAAATTTGTTTGAAATATATGTACTGTTGTTAGATCTAGTTTATTTATTAGTGTTATTAGTGGTTAAAAAATGCAAGCACAATATTCTATTAGAACCAATAAGCTGTCTATGCCTATTTCAAAAAGCGTAAGTTGTTAGAACCAATATTCTGTTAGAACCTGAAACTCGTTCTACTTTGTTTGTTCTATTAGGCATATTTGAATCTACCTTGTACTTGTAAGGCTTATCGGACACATGATGCTACTTAAAAACATGAGTAAAAATATTTACACCTTGATTATAAATAGAAATCATCACTGATCGAGTTTTTTTTTTTTTTTTTTTTTTTTTTTTTTTTTTTTACTGTGTATGGCCAATATATGTATTTGATATCCATGCGTAGATGATTTTGTTATCAATGATGTGCATAAATCTTATGGATGTTTTTTTCATAGGTGCCTTGGAATGACAAAAAGCCATTTACTGCCAAGGAGCTGGACGACATCGTGAGCTCGTGCATTTCAGTATGTGGCATTTGATCATCAATCATGGTAGTATTTAGGAAAGGTTGGCATGTACTTATGTCTTTTTGTATATCTCCTTTCCCTTAGCCCAACGAAACACTTATTGTGAAACTGTTGTTGTGATGTTTAATTAGTAGTATTAAGTATGTTCGGTAGTCCATAGGACCCGTATTACATTGTTGTAAACTGATCTTGGATCTTAATTCTTAAATCCATTGGTTTTGGTATAGACCTTCAAGGTTATGGCTTGTTACGGTTTTGTTTTGTTACAGTTTTGTTTTGTTGTTTCTGCTGTGGAAATACATATGTAAACAGGTGGAATTTAACAAGATTTTAAAAAGTAAAAGAAAAAAAAAGAAAAAAAAAATCATTGAGCCATGTTTTGTAAGGAAAAAAAAGGGCTCTATGCTTATTAAAAATGGATTTTTTAAATCAGATAGAGCAATGTTTTCAATGAAAAAACCGGGCTCTATTAAACATTATAAAGCCCGTTTATGAAATCGGGCTCTATGGCAAATCCTAATAGAGTCCCCCCCTTGTGCCCTCATGAAAAACCGGGCTCTATTAACCTTTTCAACCGGGCTCTATGTCCATTTTTGTAGTAGTGTTCTGATCCATGCAGGTGCTTATAACAGGTATGGCAATAATGATAGCCAGATACTCCAATCTCACTTTATGTTTCAAGATGGACAAGGGAGTCTGCTTATTTTTAATCCATAACATGGCTAGTTAATAAAGTAAAAGTATAAAAAAAAAAAAAAAAAAAACAATAAAATGATCGCATATACATTTAATCTTCTTATATGTACGTGTTCGCCAGGTTCGTACTAGCGGTTTATGGTATCTCCATCAGGTACGTTATCGGGAATTCCCTTATCAGGTATGAATTTTGTTGTCAGCCTTAAGGGCAAGGTATATACGCTGCATCAAAAAATGTGATAGGCAAAGAAAATGGATAGAACGATTCTGGTTAATATCTAAATATCATAATTTCCAGCATATCAAACTTAATATAGGTAACTTCATGTATATGTATCATTTCTCGTAGAGAAATGATACATGGACCTATTGTGGACCTAATCATGGACCTAAAAGTATGTGGCATGATCCTGATGGGTTGTAAAATAAGTGGGTCCTTGTCTGTAGCCATCAGGATGATGTTAAGTGTTTTTAGGTCCATAATTAGGTTCACAATTAGGTATATGTATCATTTCTCGTAAAGAGAAATGATACATGGACCTAATTGTGGACCTAATCATGGACCTAAAAGTATGTGGCATGATCCTGATGGGTTGTAAAATAAGTGGGTCCTTGTCTGTAGCCATCAGGATGATGCCAAGTGTTTTTAGGTCCATAATTAGGTTCACAATTAGGTATATGTATCATTTCTCGTAAAGAGAAATGATACATGGACCTAATTGTGGACCTAATCATGGACCTAAAAGTATGTGGCATGATCCTGATGGGTTGTAAAATAAGTGGGTCCTTGTCTGTAGCCATCAGGATGATGCCAAGTGTTTTTAGGTCCATAATTAGGTTCACAATTAGGTATATGTATCATTTCTCGTAAAGAGAAATGATACATGGACCTAATCATGGACCTAAAAGTATGTGGCATGATCCTGATGGGTTGTAAAATAAGTGGGTCCTTGTCTGTAGCCATCAGGATGATGCCAAGTGTTTTTAGGTCCATAATTAGGTTCACAATTAGGTATATGTATCATTTCTCGTAAAGAGAAATGATACATGGACCTAATTGTGGACCTAAAAGTATGTGGCATGATCCTGATGGGTTGTAAAATAAGTAGGTCCATAATTAGGTTCACAATTAGGTATATGTATCATTTCTCGTAAAGAGAAATGATACATGGACCTAATCATGGACCTAAAAGTATGTGGCATGATCCTGATGGGTTGTAAAATAAGTGGGTCCTTGTCTGTAGCCATCAGAATGATGCCAAGTGTTTTTAGGTCCATAATTAGGTTCACAATTAGGTATATGTATCATTTCTCAATAGTAAAATACAGTTTTTCAATTATATCTAATGTTGTCTCCAAGAGGGATGCCATTAAGAATTTAAGTACCACATGATGACATGATCCATCTAATATGTTATTAAAGATACTCTAATATTAAAATAAGTAATAAATAGATCAAGCTTTAAATGAGTTCAGGTTCAGGGGATAGCTATACAAGTTGGAAAAATCATTTAGTTTGACTATTTTAATTTCAAATCTAACTTGATTCGGATGGATGACGCATTCATATCACTTTCACTGGTTGGGAAATATCCTTTTAAAACTGATACTCGCTAATAAAAAAAAGTTAAGACATGAATTTGATGGTAGATCATTCAACTTCAACTTGAAGTAAACATAGCAAACTGCAAAATTACAGGTTGGCACACATTTTACGTATATATTCTATCTTTTAACCCTGGAGTTATATATATACCGGTGATGTAGTATAGTTTAGTTAACTACATTGATAAAAAAATTTGAACAAACGCATTATGTGTATGCGAAATGGCGCTCTTTTGGTCACTTGCTATTAATCTTACAAATACAGAACGCATTAATGCTATGATATATATACAAAATACTCGAAACCGCGTTATTCGATGCGTTATATAATTTAGAGTTATACATTCACTACAAGAAAAAGTGCCTATAGTGACGACACAAATATGGTCACTAATAGTAGATATTTGGTCACTAAACTGATTTAGTGACCATATCAAAGTGGTCACTCGTGGTCACTAAAAGTCGGTCACAAAAGGTAATAGTGATGACATATGAATATGGTCACTAAATAGTGACCACTTAAAAGTGGTCATTAAAATTTGTGACCACCTATTTGGTCACTTATTATGGTCATTAAAGTGATAAGTGGTCACTATTTGACCAAATTAGTGACCAAAATAGTGACCACTAAAGCAAAATTAATCACCAAAAATGTAGTGGTCACAAATTTGTAAAATATGGCAAAAAAAAAGAATTCTGCTTGTAATCACAATACGATTATTACAATTCGAAATGAAAAAGAATTTATTCAAAACAGAAATTCAAAATTCATTACATCCACAAAATCTATATTTCTTTATTCAAAACTAAATACAAGAATCGCAATTACTGCGTAATTTGTCTATAAGGAACCTTACAAGGATTTCCACCAGAAAGTATGTTCTTGTAGGTTCTACACCAATGACCTGAAATCAACCAATATAAACCAAGAGTAATATTATCTACACATTACTTACTAGACAAGTTATTAATCCATCTGACAAAGCGTTCTTGAAGTTTAAATCTTAGCCCACATATGCTGCATTGATGTGGCAGGTCATCAATGAGGTCACTGATCACAGAAGGACATAACTCCCTAATGACATTGGCCTTAAAGTCGAAACCGATATGACACTTAATGTCTTTGTCGATGGACAACCGAGGGTCTCTCTTTGAGCTAGTAGATGAGGTAGGATTCACCGAAACTGAAGTCACATCATCCCACATGTACTCCTCTTCTTCTGAGTTCTTCCAGCTCCTACTTAATACGTCAGGACCAAAATCAAAACTGTTGTATGATCCACCACTGTTCTCATGGGTCAGGTCACTCTCTACATCTCTTTGTGCCTCCTCAGTATTTTGCAAAGTAATGTTGTTGACCAGTATCGTCAAGTTATATAATTAAGAATAACACAAAACCTCAGTATCATACATGCAACTTTAGGCAGAGATCAGCCCGTTCCCCCACAGGATTGATATTAGCAGCTGTTCCGGGTGACTGGAAACCAAGTTCTCTATCTATCAATTGAAGTGTCTCTGGAGGATTGATTCTGCAGTAAGTGACATAATCAAAAATAAAACTTAATCAAAGTGGCTGTTATTTGCAATTGCATAGGCTTTGATTTGGTATGTCAAATAGACTACTTTCATAGTTTCATATTCATGCTAATAAAATATAGGGAAAATTGTCCAGAAATGCATCAAACTTGTCACTTGTTCCTATTGTATGGTGTGAACTTTTTTTTCCCATTATATACACGAACTTTCTTAATCTTCCTATTATATACACGAACTTTCTTAATCTTCCTATTGTATACATGAGTCTGACGTGGCATGGAGTTAATTAAATAAATGTACATGAATCGTCCCTGTGGCTCAAAACAATTACACCATTCGTCCTTGAAACAATTGCATAAAAGGTCCCTGTAGCTCAAGAGTTAAAATATTTGCATCGTTAGTCCACCCACCACCGCCACCTACCAACACCCACCGCCACCACCCACCACCTCCACCACCACCTACTAAACCACCACCGGCAACAACCGCCACCCACCACCACCACCGCCCACTACCGCCACCCACCACCACCGCCCACCACCGCCACCCACTACCACTACCCACCACCTCCACCACCACCTACTGCCACCACCGCCTGGTCCACCCACCTCCACCTCCGCCACCCACCACCCACACCCACCACCTACCACCACCACCACTACCGCCACCCACCACCACCACCACCACCTACCAACACCCACCATCACCTACCACCTACCACCTACCACCTACCATCACCACCCACCACCACCTAATTCTATAGCCATGTAAATCTGTAGCAAGTTATCAAGTTCAAATTAATGGATTACTATTAACTGGGACAAACTCATAAGGTGTGGTAGGATCAAATATCTTAAGTCCGTCTCTTGTCTATAAACATCATTCTTGTTACATGAAAATTGTTTTTAACACATATGAAAATGGTTAACTTTAATTCGTTGATTAATTAACAGGCATGGAATGGAAAGAAAGTTTGCTAAGTAACTTTTCATAAGTTTTGGAGATAATTAACATTTGACATGGTTTATTTACAAATTGGTATGCTAATGTTGCTAAAAAAGTAGTTTAAAAAGCATGAAGGTGTTGGTGGTGGTGGTGGGTGGAGGTGATGGTGGGTGGTGGTGATGGTGGGTGGTGGTTGGTGGATGCGGTGGTGTTAATGGCGTTGGGTGGTGGTGGCGGTGGTGGATGGTGGCGGTGGGTGTTGGTAGGTGGCGGTGGTGGGCAGTGGTGGTGGTGGGTGGAGGTGGTGGGTGGTGGTGGCGATAGGTGGTGGGTGGTGGTGGGTGTGGGTGGTGGGTGGCGGAGGTGGAGGTGGGTGGTGGTGGCAGTAGGTGGTGGTGGCGGTGGTGGGTAGTGGTGGTGGGTGTTGGTAGGTAGCGGTAGTGGGCGGTGGTGGTGGTGGGTGGCGGTGATGGCCGGTGTTGGTTTGGTTGGTGGTGGTGGCGGTGGTGGGTGGAGGTGGTGGGTGGTGGCGGTGGGTGTTGGTAGGTGGCGGTGGCGGTGGTAGGTGGACTAACGATGCAAATATTTTAACAATTGAGCTACAGGGACATTTTATGCAATTGTTTCAAGGACGAATGGTGTAATTGTTTTGAGCCACAGGGACGATTCATGTAAATTTATTTAATTAACTCCATGTCACGTCAGATTCATGTATACAATAGGAAGATTAAGAAAGTTCGTGTATATAATAGGAAAAAAAAAGTTCACACCATACAATAGGAACAAGTGGCAAGTTTGATGCATTTCTGGACAATTTTCCCTAAAATATATACTCTGCATTCCATTTTTCAAAAAGTATTAATAATTACATCAATATGTCTCATACATATGGTGTATATATAAAAATAAAGTCCACGTAATAGCTGAAAAGTGGACATACCAGCAGCAATGGTTGCTTCATGAACCACAACATCGATTTCGTCAGTAGTCACACCAGGGCGCACAGCATCCAAAACCTCCCTTGCTATCTGTCAGAGTATGTTTATAAGCACTGGAATGAAAGAGATTATTGCTAGCTAGCAGTTGACACAGACTGTCGTATTTCTATACATATCTCAAACTGATTTCAGATAATATAGAGTACAATCGAACTGGTAAAAAGAACTTACTCGATTTGTTTCTCTCATTCTCTCAATCATCTCTGGCGATTTTATCTTCAAAACAAAAGCGTTTGAAAATGCCATTACATCACAAAAATAAAAAGGAAAATGGTTATCTAGTATTAATATTGATAGTAACACTACCTCAACAACATGTTGCAGATCACTAATGGGCTCGATTTTTGGATTTCCCTACAATGTTACATGATTAATATCATCAGAAGACTACATCAAATGTATATCTGGTGTGTGCATACAATGTTCATAAGCCTAAGCCCAAAATAGTTTGGAAAACTTGACTGATACTTAGTCAACTCACATCAAGTGCCCAGTCTGGTAGCTCAATGC
This sequence comes from Artemisia argyi, assembly GCA_030686995.1. Lineage (NCBI taxonomy): Eukaryota > Viridiplantae > Streptophyta > Magnoliopsida > Asterales > Asteraceae > Artemisia > Artemisia argyi. The sequence continues at coordinate 278,612,081 of CM060708.1, forward strand.
CTGCAGGTACTACACGCTTCTTTGAAGAAAAATTGAGCTTACAAGATTTTCTAAATTCAAATAAGCCTAAGCCCAAAATATAAACTAATCCAGAAACCCCCTAAATACTTTAACTTCATACATCGAAACATGTCTATTACTAACAAACAACCCCTTAAGTATTATTACTTGATAATATCCTCATAGCTGCTTATTATCCAAATTCAGTAATAAGTCTTAAAAGTGAGCTAACCCAAACACCCTCTTAAATTATCATCATCATCAAGAATCGAATAGCACTATATGTATAGACGCGTAACAGGAGTACCTTGTTCTTGTGGATAAACGTTCCAGAATTTGTTAGAACCTCAATTAGCCGACTCTTACCAGAAACATTATCAGGAACTGCATATCTCTTCAGTTCCTGTTACACATAACAGACCCCCAAAAATGCCAATGTCAGTCAGAAGTAGAGATGCAGTCATGAAATCATCTCGAGACCTAAAGAGCACTATGATTAAAACGGTCAGAAGTAGAGATGCAGTCATGTAGCATGTCGTCAAAAAAGAATAAATACTAGAACCAAATCAGATGTACACCCCAACCACATTGGATACAACTAGAAACTAGATCTTATAACAATACTAGAACCCATTTTGACAAGCTTACACGACTGCGTTGTGACTCTTATTACTACTTTAAAGTGCAATAATACTGTCCACACATAATTGATCAGCAAGTTCGTATTGTTACACAAAAAAAATCATAATTGATGACCGATAACATAAGATTACTCCGGCTTTTTTTGAGCTTCAAAAAGGCTTGAATTACTGTTTATCCGTTCAGGTTTTCTTTATACTCTACTAATCCTATTTTCTTCAAGTTCAGTTTTGTTTTATACGTGCACACACAAAACAACAACTTCACCACAATTGATCAATCAATTTCAAATTTAATAACTGACAAAGTCAGTAGTGGTCACTCTTACAGCATTTACATTCGACACGGCTCACAGATACAAGACCCAAAAATATTGATATTCCTTAATATTGTATATCAAATGCATGAAGTTGACATACAAAGTCAAAGGATTAGATTAAGTCAACCATAGTTGTGTTATGCTAAGCTATTAAACACGAGTAATTAGTATTATATACAAATTCGACTAGTTATGTAACCATACAGTTTATAATCCGAAAACTTATTCATATTCATCTTATAAGTTACCAAAATATGAGAATATTAGAGCACATAACATACTTCATAGTTAAAAGAGTTACGCTACCAAACTATTGTCACACGTTCAATACCTGATTCAACATCACATCTAATAGCATCACTTAACTAACGCAAGAGTAAGCTCTCTAACAACTTGAAAATTACACATTACATAATTGAACCGAAACAACATTACAAGAGTAAGCTCTCTAACTTAAACAGTCATCATAATTGAACCGAAACTCAAACGCATTACATAACCTAAAATTCAATTCACATCAAATAACTAACTAGCTAAAAAAAATATTACATAACAAAATCTCGATACCTGATTCACCTTCGGCACCAACTAAATGCCGTATCTCGATACCTGATTCGTCTTGAGCTTGGCACCAACTAAACGCTGTTCATCAAAACCTCCAGCTTTCAACTCATAACCTCAACTACAACAGCAATTTACAACGATTATTCATAAGGGAACACCACGATTCATAGCCGAATTTACAACAGAAACTATTTAGGAATCTGTACCTAACGGAAACGATTGATCCGTGGATTAAATTGAAGGAGTGGAAGGATTTTGATGCGTATGGAACGAGTTGTGGTTTTGGAAGTGGATTGATTAAATTGAAGGAGTTGTGGTTGTGGGGAAAATAATACCGGTGATTGGATAGAAGTGTTTATAAAATAAATTGGGGAATTGATTAAATTGAAGGAGTTGTGGCTTTAGGGAAAATAATATTTGGTGATTGGATAGACATGTTTGTAAAATCTAAACTAGTTATGTTTTTAAAATTTTGATTTGGTTATGTATTATTATCGATTAAAAAATGAACCACTTAACATGTTTCAAATAGTTTTACTTAGTGGACTAAAGATAAAAAAAATCATATGTATATATGTTCTAATCTACCTATTATTTTAGGAGAATACTTTTGGATTAAAAATTATATTTTATTATTCAAGCAAAATCACATGATAATACTTGACTTGCATGAGATGTTAGTAATATATGCTTTTAGTTTTGCAAACTCGTGCTATCAATTTACGATGTGTTTTGTAATTGTAGTATTTCTTTTACTTATATTTTCGTTATGTAGTTTTTCTTTTTTTTTTTATTTAGGAGGTGATTCTTATCAAATAAGGATTGTGATGCATGCACTTTTTTTATAATTTAAAGAAAACACCTTCTATATTAAAGAATGACTATCTAACCGATGTGTTTTTGTTTGTTTTTTTTAATAATTAGCTTTGTATAACGTTTTTAACTGACAGAGATGTTGAGTTTGAGGTTAATATTGTTATTTAACTTTAACTATTGATATCATGTTATACAAAATGTGCGAATTTAGTGGCACATAATGAGCGTTGATGAAGTTAAAATGTGCTCCGTAAAGTTTTTAAAATGTTTTTATAGATATCCATATATAAGTTTTAAATAACAAATTCATGAGTCGTTGTTATAAGTAGAATCGCGTATATTTATTTTCATATCAAAGTAACTCATGCTTACCATTTGATATTTATATTCCCGTTACTAATAATTTAGCCGTATTTCAAATCCGTGTACGCATAAATTAAACTTTCATATAGTAACATGAGTCATTATTTAAAAAAATATTCTAATAGATGAAAGTTTAAAACTAACGTTAGTTTAAAAAATATTTAATGTATATTAAACTAATTCGCATATTTACTAAATTTACTTTAATTAAAAAAAAAAAAAAAAAAAAAAAAAAAAAAAAAAAAAAAAAAAGTTAACATTATAAAGTATAGGGGTATAAAGTGTAAGGGGTTAATTGTTTATTATCTAAAGTTATCAAAAAACATTGAGACATATAATTTTACACTTAACTCTAATATATTTAAAATTCAACCACTAAGGTTTTATTAATTACCTCCTCTTTTCTTAAGTTTTTTGTTTTCATAAATTTGACACCTATATTTTTATGTGGTTTTTTTATCAATCAAATTCTCCATCAAATTTATTAAAGTTTGACCAAAATCAATTCAATTTTGACTTTTTATTAACCAATCATATTGCTTAATTTCGCTTATATGTCAAAATTGAGCTCTCCTATTGGTCCAATTTTTTTTCAATGAGAAGGGTTTTGCAAAAATACTTCGAAATGATGTAATTCTTATATTATATAAAAGATTGGGGAAAAGAATTATTACTTGTCTTATGAGGGGGTGAGCATAACTGATTGCTTTCCTTCTCGAACCACACCAACCGAAAAATCAGACTGGACCGGATCGACTCATTCCGTTTTTAGGCTAAATTGATTTCAGCCTGGTCCGGATTTTTCGGTCCAGTTCGGGTTTGACCCGATGCTCACCTCTACTCTTTAGATAAGGGGGTGTTTGTTTAAACTTATATATAGGCTTAATAAATATTTTATAAACCCTAATTTTGACTTATTTTAAGACTTATGGGCTTATATAAGTTTATCGTAATATAATAAACTTATATAAGTCTACACGTATCAAAATAAGCTGAAAATTTATGACTTATGAAATATAAGTCGAAACACAAATAACCTAATAAGCCACGTATAAGCTTAAACAAACATTTTTCGCCATTAACTTTTTAAAAATTTAGTGACCAGTAATGTTCGTCACTTTCTTATACAGAAAAATATCGCATATGTATAGTGACGAAATTAGTGACCACTTTTAAGTTTGGTGACTAACTGTTTATAGATAACCAAATATTAGTGTCCATCTACTATATGGTCACTATTTTGCTTAAATAGTGACCAAAAAAGAAGTCGTCACTAAATTTTGGTCACTATAGGCACTTTTTCTTGTAGTGATTATTCGTATAAAATACATATAAGTCAACCTGATCTAATTAAACTACATCAAACTACATATTTCAATAAAATTTCTTTTTGACTTGTGATAACACTTGAAGGGATCCAAAAGTTGCGTAGCTTTCTTAGTAGATTAATTAATTGTAATTCGATAGTTAATTAAGATTTCCCCACTTAACTAAAGTTGTCCCCAAAGATGGATGCCATATTAAGAACTACAATATGATCACTTGATCTATCTATATACTATCAATAATAGGATGTTTTAGTAATGTATACTATAATCATCAATACTTGGAAGGGTTGACGAGTCTTGTATATATACGCGTTGGAAAAAGATTCGTTAGATTAAGCTTGACCATTTATTTCAAAACCTTAGTTTAGATGCATGCACAATATAGATGTTGAAATGTATCATCTAAAGGTGATAGTTAATAGTATAAACAAACGCTAAAACAGCGATCTTCTGGGTTAGAATGTTGATTTTCCCACATACTAGTAAACGCATCAAATTCATAAAACAAATCTTTTGGACTAAGTTAGTTATCTTAGTTTGATCTCTGATGTATTTGAAAAATACTAATTATAGTTACTTATTATGATCATATTAACCAAGAATTATGCGTAGGTAGTGCCGTAGTGTGTTATTGTTGAAATAAAAGTACTGTACAATATGAAGTATATGTATATATGACAAAACTCATGCTCTCATTATCTTAGGTTAGAACAAATCAGAAATGTAAAATTAACTTGATTTCATGGTTGCAACAATAAACATGCCGTCATGTCTAATTTCCAACGCCAACTATCTGTCAGTGCTGATGAAATAACAAAAAATTTAAGTATCAATATAATTCCATACCAATGTTTCATCTCCAAGCAATAAGCCATATTAAATCCACCCTCGTACCCATAAAGTTGTAGATTGTGGAGACTGTGAAGTCTAGGATTATGAGTTTGACGGTGAAAGATAGTGTGGCAGTTAGAAGATTGGAAAGAGTATGGGGCATTACTTGCAAAAGAGTAAATGTCTTGAAATGAGAATCTGTATGAGGTTTGATGTATTGAGATCATGGTTTGTGGCTAGAGGTTTCTTAGCAATCTACATTGAGGTTTCAGATTCTTTAAGGGTGTTTGGCATTAAGGATTGTTATCTTTTCTATTACTTACAGTTGGTATTTCTATCCTGGAAATGCAAACTGTTTCATTTTGCAGACCATAACAATGCATTGTCTTAGTACTTGGAGTTCTAATGGTAAGGTTGTAGTCATTGGATCCTCATTCTCCTTCACAGTTTGGCCTTGGGAGGAAACTGTGTGGGCTTTGATGGATCTAATGAGAGGTCTAATTCATAAGAATATACCATAATATAAGGCAATGTATTGTGAAGGGTATATGGTTTGGGTGGGCAGTGTATGATGGGTGGAATAGCGAGGAGTATAAGATGATCATGCTTGGTCCACCCAATACATTGCCAAAGGAGGTAATGGTTAGTCTTCCCTCAAAGTATGTGTTTCCAAGAAGCAGAAGCCTTTTTTAAGAAATGTAGGCTTCTTGGAAGAGCTCTTGACTGAAAGGGTTATGGGTGCCTAGTGATGCTTTTTGTCTCCATTCTTTGGTTATTCTGGATGTGGGTTGAGTGATCATGGAGTGAAGATGAAAGGAAATGTAGCTAGATGGTCTAATGGTGCATAAAGGTAAATGATGAATCCTGGTTTGTTGTAGCAGGATGTTAGACTCTGTTTCATCTCTTAAAACAGAGTGTGATTCGAAACTCTGTTTCTTGTACATCAGATATAGGTTTGGATTGATATTCTAGTTTCTGTATTGAGCTTCTGATTTTGGGCATGTCCATTATCAGTTATCTTTATGATGTACAGTTTGGTTGTGATTAATATAAATTTACCTTTGCACCAAAAAAAAAAAAAAAAAAAAAAAAAAAAAAAAAAAAAAAAAAAAAAGTTGAAGAGCTTTACTCAATACATTGAGTGGTTCTCCTTGTTTAAATAAAAACGCATCGTCTTATTTCTGATAGGTGGTATGGATATAACCTAAAGATGGTGGATAAGAGATTCGAAAAGATTATTCCAGCAAGCTTTGATTTTGTTGGCAAATGTGATATAACATCTATAGTAATGTATAATTCTTATACCGCTCAAATTTTAATCCTTGATTTTAGTCTATTAAGATATTCTTTTTGCTGGTTAAAAACTCATTTCTCGACGTTTTAGCTTATAAGTTGTGTTAAGTAATAAAAATCAATTTATATACCATATGCTATGAAGCTGAAAGTGAACAAAGATTTAGTTTTCTTTGAGAATGATATGGACATTCAGTGACTTGTTTGGCTTGTCATTTGGACTCGGGTTACTTTTTCAATCATTTTGGAATGTTTAATTCGTCTTATAAGTTAAAAACCTGGATTCACAATCATCTTAGGAGTTACTGTACTTTGTTTATTAGTTTTGTGGATTAGGTGCTCAGCTCTTTGGTGATATGGGTCAATGGCATGTCTTTAAAATTGAATTGAATTTATGCCTGTTTGACACAATTGGTAAATAGATCACCATACTAAATGTATTTGGGAAGAACATAAACTACACCAGAGACATATTTGAAACTGATAGTAAAACCATGCTACATGTTTGATGAAGGAAATCAACTTAAGCCAGAAGAAAATCTATTTGATTTGAAGAAGAAAAAAGCTATCCCATTGCATCAGATTTCCGACATACTAAGACATTAAGTAATGAACATATAAGAATAAGGAAACTCGCCATTGATCTGTTCTAACACCTGCAAGTATCATACAAAAATAATATATAACAGACTCACATTTATGCTAGGTTTTTTTTTTTTTTGAACGACAAGATTTTATTAAAAACTCAAGCAAGAAGCTCGAGATGGGGTAGTTTACAAGATGTTACATGCCAAGATAGGATTATAGATCCATATATTCCAATCTAAATCTATTCTAGTAATCGATGTAATCTTCTAAAAATATATATATAGTTAAGAGAATTATTACATGTTTTGAAAAAACAATAAGTATTATCCATCTCAACTAACCCTATATCAAATATCTGTATAGGCTAATTATTTTCACTTTATAATTGTCATGACAAGCTTTCAAGGCTTAAAAGAGGATGCACTGGTTCAATATTGTTCTAACATATTCTGGTGTACATTTAATTACAAATTTTCCAATTGATTAGTGTTGTTCCTAATGGTTGAAACATTAGAAATTAGAACATGATGACATGATCTATCAATTGGTGTAATTAAATTTAAGTATTGTGGATATATAAATGGGATAATGATTGATACTTGAATGGGTTGACGGATATGATTCGTGTATATAGGTTGTAAGAATATTTGTTTCGTTTAATTACTTTAGCTGCAAATTATTATTTGGTTGACGAATATATGAAAATGATGTATTGAGATTGGATCACAATCTTAATTATGATGGGTGATTAGAGATTTTATTTACCTAGCTAAGAAACATAATTGGGTGATTGAGGTACAAAAAGGTAGTATAATTCCCCAAACAGGTAACTCAGAAATCTAATCTTATCTGAAGTTAACAAGAGTAATTTAGTCATAGAAACAAGAACTACAAGATGTTAGACAAGAACTCACTATTAATTTAACTCTCGAAATGGAAAGATGGAGACAATGCAACATGGGTATAACTTCTAGTAACCCGTAAACCAAGCGCAAGTGAAAACATATATGGTCACAATCCAAGGATAGCGGAACAATCACATTGAAGTGGTGTAGGTAAATATTATTGCGATCAAATGTTTGTTAGAACTTTGCAAGTTAAAGTTTGTTAGAACTCTCCAAGTTTCTATCTGATTTCACTTAGCTAGATTTTAGCTTGATAAAAATGAGCATATTATATAGGTAGTACCATGCATTTGATTACAGGTTTCTCCAACCTACTATTTTTTAGATCAATCTATATTTATCCGAGGTGAGGGCACTGACAACGAAGTTTTTTCAACCTTTTCTGGTCATTCAAAGGCCTTTTTTTTTTTTTTAAAGTTTAGTGAATGACTTTTATTGCACAACATGGATTTTGAAACAATTACCCTTATACTTGCGTTTAATCACGTCATTTGTGTAGCAAATCAATGACGTTTCACCCACAATACTACATTTACCTTAACAGGTGAACTTAATTTTTGAAGATCTTAACAGGTGAGTGGCTTGATTGAGGTTTTTGTTTTTTAATCCCAATCGCAATATGATAAACTAGTTTACATATTGTCACAACAGTTAATAACTTTTGCTCAGTCGCCTAACAAATATAGGTTGAACTTCATGCATGAGATTATTGAGCTAACACAGATGGTTCAAGACTTTATTGAGCAAATTCCAAAATTTACATTGATTCATACATCTAAAGATGATCCGAAACTTCATTAAGATATGATGTCATTAAGATATGATGGAACTGCAAATTTGTAAAGCATGTTAACAGCTTTGTATAACAAATCCCAATGCATCACTAGTATAACTTCTTATCAAAATTTACAAATTATTACACTGATTCACAACTTTATAAACTTACGTCAAAACCAATATGACTAATTAGTTGAGCTATAATTTACAGAATACCAATACCTTTTCATGATCAATTATTGAACCGGCTTATCATATCATGACATTCAATAAATCTATAACTATTAAATGCATCATTGTACATATTGCATTATTACACACACTATTTCTACATGTTATGGTTTTTCATTTTCGGTATATCCGTGTGCAGGTGGCTAATACACGATGTGGTGCATTAGAATGATGTTGAATATATTAGCAAACTTTAAGTTAGTAAAGTTTACTTGGTCATGATCAATGCTGAGAATTATATTTAGCTAATCCGAAACCGACTTGAAGTAGGACCGTAATTTCTTTGCCTAAGAATAAAGGCATGATCAATGCTGAGAATAATCTTTAGTCGATTGGTGTGTATTCCGTGCTAGATTTAGTTTGTTGTAGGATCTAACAACAAATCAGAGCTTGGTTCGAACTTGTTGAGGCAAGGAAGATCGACCGGAAGAAAAAGGTTTTGAGTTTATTCAAACAAAAGGGTGTTTCAGTTTTGATGGTTTTTTCAATACTGCTTGTCGACACAATGTTTTCATTGAGGTTTTGGTTTACACTTAAAAGTTGATAGGGTTTGTTGGAAATTTATGTTACTAGGTTGTAAGGGTTTCGACTAGGTGGTTGAGGCTAAGGAAGGTGTCTTGACGTGTTGCTTGAAACATGGCTTACAAGTTTTGGTATAGCAAAGTTATATTGAAAAAGGGTGTCTTCATAGGGTTTGCGGTTTTAAGACTTCAAAGGGATTTTTTTGGCAATTTAGTGAAGGGCTATTCTCACGGGTTATAACATTCTTGGGAAACTTGATTGGATTGAAGTTTTGAAATGGTTTTGCACACGGGATACTTCGTTAAGATCGTTCTTGTGACGTTTATATCACAAGGGTTTAGTCGTTAAGCAAAGGGTTGAAGAAACATGACTGGAGCTATGTTTGATATCGAGAAATGGAACTTGTGATTTTCGGTTATGGAGGATCAAGAAGCGCGCTTTATTGATCCAGCATGGATGTGAAGCATCTTTGGAGACTCTGCCCACAGATATGGAAGCTACAATGAAAGCTGAGATGAACAAGAAAGCTCACAGCGCAGTATGTTTAGATTTTGCCCACTTTTTGTGTCAAGCATGGGTTTACAATAAAGTCAAGCCCTATGTCCATTCCATTGTATGCGATGGGAGCATACATCCACATATCATCAGAGCTCAACAACTGCAAATATCAGAATGTTCAGATACATACATAGATAAAGCTTTGTAAAAAGACCTTCAAAGTTAGCGCTTTGACTTTAATAATATGCATTAAATTCTATTAGGAATAGTATCTGCTAGTTTCCTCACCTTGATTTGAAGCTGCAAGAACTTCACATACTGAACAGCCTCTTCAAGCATTGTGCCTATATTAACCTTACAGTTAGAAAAGAAAAAAACATAAATAGTTAGCTAAGGAGATATATTTAGTTAAAACAATAGTAAAAAACAAGATATCACATAATTGCTCACCTTTGTACCATTGGGAACAAGTTTTTGTAGTATTCTTAACCGTTCATTGATCCGTTCTCTTCTCTTCTGTGAAGATAGAAAAAGAAAAAAATGAATGATAAGTTTCTTTGATTAGTTTTATCCGTTGAAAACAGAACATTACTTATGAACGTAAGTTCATTTTGTTCAGATTATTTACCCGCGCGTAGACACTTTGTGGATCAGTTGCTGATCCCCTACTTGCTTTTGTCTTGCCATTTGAGTTTGTAATCACTGCCGCTTCGGGTCTCGGACTAATACTTGACTCGTGAGACCAATTTGAGTCATCATCGGAAGCATAAACTTTCATAGTTTGTCCTACAACCACCTCACCCTCAGTTTCATCTTCGTAGATTTCAGAAACTAGCTTTTGAATCTTTCTACACTTTATCTTTTCCTTGTTCACGTGGACCTGCATAGTAAAATAATTATACATTCTTTTTGAAAAATGATAACATGAAATATATATATATATATATATATATATATATATATATATATATATATATATATATATATATATATATATATACTCGCAATTTTGGAGCAAGTTTAACTTATTAGAAGGTACTACCGTCTAAAATAACTTACATCTGACATGCTAGCATAGCGTTTCCTAGAACTTGCTACGGATTTGTTATAATTTGATTGTTTTGGAACAAAATTATCACTTCCTTCCCTCAAGCGATCGATTAGAGGGCAGTCTGTGCCACTTGAATTGGAAAAAAGGAGGCTGCTACCATCAGAAGAATTATGATCTTGTGATAGACAATGCGGCTTGCTAATGGTGTTATGTGACAAATAAACAGAAGTTTCATCGACTTCATCAACGCTCATGGTTAGTTCATGCTGTAGCCAAAACGTTGAAGGAACTTCAAAGGGTAAGTTAGTTTCTAAATCATTGGAACAAGGGAAATTCTCAAGCAACTGAGACATAAAAAATGCCTCTTCGGAAACGTTTACGCCAAAGGAGTTCCATTCTCCTAAAAGGGTACTGACAGACTCCATTCTTCTTGTTGAAACTGTTAGGATAGATGGTATAATTTATGTGTTAATGAAGCTCACAATGTTTCAAAAAAACACACTGAGAAGAGATATTTATAGGTAAGGAGTGTGGTAATTAATTGGCCTAATTTAGTTGATTAAATTAGAACATTAATATAATAAAGATGAGGTTTTTTATTTCGTTAACAACTATTAAAAGCCTGTCTGGTGCTAATACAGGTATGGGCTTAAGGCAACCCTTGAGAAGATATCAAATGTCATGGAAAGGATAATCATTGAGAAAGGAATCATTGCCATTTGTTTAAGCAAAAAATTATAATCCTTACCTATGCGTGTTTATTATGTGAAATAAAACTCCTAGATGCATGGTGACACGGTGTAGAGATAGTATGAAATCTGAAAACATCTACAGTGAGACTAAGGGTATGTTTGGCGCGGAGCTTTTATGGAGCTTTTTGGGGTAATGAGCGGTGAGAATGAGCTTTTTTATTTTTGATGTTTGTTTGGCATGAGAGCTGTGGGCTTTGCTATTTTTTAGGAAAACTCATTTTCCCAATGCTTCTTTATGAAGCTGTGAGCTTTTTTGGCTACTGCTCACAGCTCACAGCTACTGCTCACTGCTACTGCTCAATGCTACTGCTCACAGCTACTTTTGCCAAACATAGCCTAATATTTTCTAAGTGCTAATCATTTAAAAAATCATCATACTTGCCACTATATCATTATGTATGTATCGAAAACGTGTGATGACCATTTTATCACGTGAATTTACGAAAATTGCATTCACCGTCCTTAGGATAAATTACATAAATGGTCCCTATGGGTTAGCAAAAATTGCATCACCGTCCCTATTTTTTTATCCACTCCTTATGCTTTAGACCCGTCACGTTTATATGTTTATATACGTTTTTTACACGTTTCATCTGTTTTTATACGTTTTTATCTGTTTTCGTCATTTTTATACGTTTTTGTCCGTTTTTTACGTTTTCATCCGATTTTATACGTTTTCGCCCATTTTTATACGTTTTCGTCCGTTTTTATATGTTTTCACCCGTTTTTATACGTTTTCATCCGTTTTTACCTGTTTTCGTCGTTTTTATACGTTTTCGTACACTTTTATACGCTTTCATCCGTTTTAGTTCGCTTTTCTTTCGTTTTCAAACGTTTTTGTCATATTTATACGTTTCTTCGTGTAAACCTTAGATAGATCTGTCATTGACAATGACCCAACTGATCGAGGAACCAATCGTGCCCTATTTTTTAAAACCTTTAAATTGCACGATCTCTGACAAACTTATATAAATTTAAACAATTATACACTAACGTAATCTGATTGAAGATTTTGCAGGTAGAAACAAGAATATAGGAATATCCATATATTGATATATATACTTTCAATATAAAAATTACTATATATCTCGTTTGGTGAGCACGTATCTTGGTCTTCATTTGGGTGCTAGAGTTTTATATATTCACCAACTAAAAAGCATCTGCAGATGTAGCGAGTTATAGCGTTTTCTAGCATTTGATAATACAGTACTATATTCAGCTAGTATTGACTTTTAGAACATGCATATATTGGAGGATGATCGGGTTTGACATTCATTTCTATAATTCTATTTGTGTCTTAAAGTCGAATAATGATAAGAAACAATACAAGAATTAGCCACAGATCTTGATCGTCTTATCAAATATGGAAACAATAAACAAGGATGCATACGCATATGATATTATTTGGTATGGTGAGCATGTATCTTGGTTTTCATTCCAGTTCTAGTGTTTTTATATTCATTTTTAGTAAGAAAAGCATCTTTAGTGCAATGGCTTCTAGAGTTCAACATTTTCTAATTACTATTTTCGGATCATTTTGACTTTTGATACTGCATTTATAGTAAGGATTTGACTTCTATTTCTATTCATATAATAAAGGTGAAAATGATAATTTAAGAAAGAAAAACAAGAATCAGCTGCGGATATGCTACTGCAAGTTACTTATTTAAATCATAATCAATATCCTACCTGTATTAGTTTAAATAAAAGACGCTTATTACAAATTTAACAAATTATATACTCCCTCCGTCCCATTTTATAAGTCCATCTTTGAAAAGTCAAAGTCTTTTTCTTTAGAGTTTGACCGTAATTATTTTTTTTCGTGTTATATAATAATTGATACAAAATATATAAATTAATTTGTGTTTTAAATATATTTCCATTAGTATACTTTTCATCAAGTATTATATAACACGAAAAAAAAATAATTACGATCAAACTCTGAGAAAAAAGACTTTGACTTTTCAAACATGTACTTATAAAATGGGACGGAGGGAGTATATCCTTTTAACAAGATTACATGAGTCTCTTCGATCTGAAATCTATCTATTTAATTATATATTCTTGAGAGGTGTAGATAGTGTTTCGACATTAGTTGCCCTTACGTTTAATAGTCATAGCACATGATCATCCATCGATCCGCTTCGATCTATTAAGAAATGTTACTTGGTTATCAGTAACTAAAAAACTAATGTAACCAAGATATATGACTTTTAACACAGATATATAATTGATTAACAATAAAGCAACGTAAAGATAAGAGACAATATTTTTTAACGTTTAATTCTTTATTAGAAGTTAATCAAAAAGAATCGTACCCAAGTGTTTGCAAAATAGCAATTGGGATTGAAACGACAAGTATGGTGTTGACTCCTCTCTAAACTCAAAACAATGTTTGAGTGACAACTGAGGTCACACTGAGCTATCTCAGGGACTATGTTGTTATTTGGAGGAGTAAAAGTAGTTTGTGAATGTTTTGCATTAATTGCACAAACTTGTCTGCTTTTACTCCTCACTTATGTTGCCTATTTATACACAAGTATGAACAACTCTAATATACAATGGACATAAGCCTTCCTTAATAAAATCTTGATAGATTTTATTCTCTGGCAAGGGAACCTTCTTTGGGTTAAGTCCAAAAGGTGCTTTCTGATGACAGACTGGATTTAACCATTTGGGAAAATTTTTACCTTAAAGTGATAAAGCTCTTTAGTGAACCAGTTCAAACTTTCCCCCCCAGTCCTGCCAAATCTTCAGTCTTCAAGTCATCAGTCTTCAGTACCTTGATAGTTGTTGAGGAGTCTTGGGGTTCAGTGAGTTATTATCATCCTCACTGAACCCATCACCTTCTTTTTGGCTTAGATGTCACTCACTGAGTTCCGCCTCACTGAATGGAGAACCTTTCTTCTTAGGCTCGGTCTAAGCATCCTGAAGATGACTCACTGAGTTACTGTTCACTCAGTGACTTGTTTATACTTAGGTGATTTTACGTTCAAATCCTTGTTAGAAGAAGATTGGGGAATTCAGTGACCCAACAATCTCCCCCTATTTGAACATACAAATAGCCTAAGTGTTTCTTGATTCAGTGTGAGTTGGCAGGGGTCTTCATCTCTTACAGAATGTTGATGTAATTACAAGTAGGACACATAACTTTAAAAAAACATCAAGGTTTATTAATAGCTATTACAAGTCCTACAAACTACAAAAAAATTAAAAGTGATAGTTGTTGCAGATTAGATATTCAGTTGATAGCCAAGTGCATCAAGCTTAGCCTTCTTTGATCTCAGGAGGTGTCTCTTAGGGTGCTCCTCAATCATAGCTTTAAGGTCCTGGCAGAACCTTACGTTTTCAGCACACCTAACAGGAGAAGCCAGCATCAGGTACATCAGCATCGCCTTAATCCCTGCCCTGTCCATGTCTGACCATCTTTGGAAAGTAGGGTTTCCATACTCATCAGTAAAGCATAGACCTCTTTCAGGGATTTCAAATACCACATTGTTCATGAAGGTGATTCCTTCAGGAAGAGACCTGTCACAATCCAATCCTGGGACCTTGATCTCAGGCTCTAACTCAACTTGCTTCCTTTTCCTTTTGGAGACCTTTGGTGGAGCAGTCTCTATTGTTGAAGCAGGAAGAAGGGAGGGAATGTTCAGAGCTTCAGGCATTGCTTTCAGTCTGTCATACCTTTCCTTCGGTGATTTGAGAAGGTTGGGTACCACAACATTGTTCTTCTTGGCAATGATGGGACGAAGCTCATCAAGTTCAGTGATGCCAAAGTCAGCAAACCTGAATGGTTTGTGGACGTCAATCACTCTTTTATCTGGTCCTCTGAAGACAGTGACCACTGCAGGATTGGTGTTGCGATGGATTTGAATGTCAGTGATGGTTTCAGGTTTCAGGTTTCAGCCTTTCTTTCATCACCCAAGTATACCTTTCAATCCTGGTCTTTCTTACTTGAGCGTCCTTCCTGAGCTTTGCTTCCCTTTCCCTTTTGAGAGCACTCATTTCTTCTTCCTGAGCCTTTTTAAAGGCTGCACCAGCTTGCTCAGTGGCTAGTGCCTCAGTATCCAATCCAATCTTTTCAGCCTCTTCATGAACAACCTTAATAAGAGCAGGCTTGCTCATCCTCTCTTCTTCAGCCACCTTTTGTAGTATCTCAACTCTTTCCATGTGGGCTTGAATTTCAACATTGGTGAGATGATGTACAATTCCAATGATTTCAAACGGGACTCTGATGGGTTCATCAGGGGCATATCTGACCATGGTGGAGGCAGGCTTGAGCACTGATTCAGGTTCAGAGATGGTAGCAATACTTTTTCCTCTGTCCTGCCTGAGAGTTGAGGAGACTGGTTCCTCTTGTGGTGGAACTTCTGTGATTGGAACGGCCTTAGTGACATGCTCCCCCTCATTGTGAGAGGGCTATCCAGCTTCTTGTTCGTCAGTATTAGGGGCTTCAATAACATTCTCCCCCTCAACTGTTGCCTGAGCTGCAATGATGTCAAGAGTTGGTGGTACCGACGCAGAAGTAGAGGCACCCTTGAAGGCTTGAAAGATCTCCGTCATCATAGACTTGATTTCCGCAGTATCCTGCTGAATAGTAGATACTTTGGAATCAAGAGTAGTGATACGTAGGGATTGCACCCTCGCAACAGGTTTTACCTCTCAAAGGATCTCAAGAAGCTTACAACCCCCACCAGGTAGTATACCTGATCGTTGTAGTATAGTATAGTTACAAGTACTAGGGGATTGATCGTTCAACTCAGGAATAGAGTCTCTAGGATTAGAAAGCCTCCTAAACTAGGTCTAGAGGTGAGGTATGATTCTTTTTGTATTTTTATATTTTATAGAAAACAAGTAAAATCTCGGGTTTTGAAGGAGTAGGCGGAATTAGTTGCTAGCCAACTAACCCAATTAACTACTAATGCAAACAAAATAAAATAACAAAAATGAAAATGGAACTATTATACTAATGTGATGGAAACAATAATGAGGAAAGTTGTGTTTACTTAGATTTCATTACTCCCTAGATATCTTTTACAAGTTGATTAGCTTGTTACAATTGCATGGATGACGGGTCATATTCCTTAATACTAGTCGTAGGGCCGTGTACAATATTCCCTAACTCTATAAGATCCTACTTCACTCCTATGTCGTTCCATTAGAAGCTCCTAACATGGGATCATTAGAATTCTCTTACGCATTAAATACAACCAAAAATCGTAGTACACCTCCAATCATGTTTCTTAATACGTTCAAGTAAGTTACCAATTGAAGTCTGCCAGTTTTCTAAAGCCTAACATCGAATACAATCATCCGTAACAATTATAAACAAACAATCAACCCATAATCAACATCTAGGTTTCACTACATATAAGCAAACACAAGAAAGATCTAGCCTAGCATGTTAAAGAGAAGACAAGCGTAAGATATAATCACACAACACATAGACATATTGAATGATTTGAATGAATACTTATCTTCAATTGAATATAGAAGAATCAAGGGGTTGAAACCTTTGAAAAGCTGATAAAATTCGAACTAGGGTTTATTCCTTCAAAGTTGCACACCAATGAATAAAATTTGGAAAACTATATATAGACTTTACACTTTGACGGCGTCATGTGTTAGATCGTGACGCCGTCAACTCGTTGCCTTGATAAAATCGTATTGCCTAGATCTATTTGTGACGCCGTCATGTGGAGAAATACTCTGGGCCGTCACAAGTATTTGGACCCTGACGGCCTTGGTGACGCCGTCAGGTCCATAAGCTTGAAAATACTCTGGGCCGTCACGTTATAAGTCCACATCCACCTCTTTTGTAACTCTTGACGCCGTCATGTGTAGATCTTTGGCGCCGTCAGGTACTGTTCCGGCAAGGAAATTTGAGACTTTGCCGTTTTCCTCACTTTTTTGCTCCAAAAACGTCCAAAATGCTTCCTTTTCCAAATTTCTCTCCAAAAGTACCTAAAATGACAAAAGGAACGATTTATGGCAATATTTGATCAAATAATCTCGAATTCGGGCTTAAATGACCCCTTAAAAGAAGTACACTTTTTGCCTCATCAAATACCCTTACA
Organism: Artemisia argyi; assembly: GCA_030686995.1. Classification (NCBI taxonomy): domain Eukaryota; kingdom Viridiplantae; phylum Streptophyta; class Magnoliopsida; order Asterales; family Asteraceae; genus Artemisia; species Artemisia argyi. The sequence continues at coordinate 278,629,635 of CM060708.1, forward strand.
CTTGAGATTTGCTTGTCCTCAAGCAAATGCGCTTTTATTCTAATCAAAATACAAGTTAGGGGTCATTTAACACTAATATAAAAGTAATTACAACAAATAATCGTTCCACTAAAAACCAAAAACAAGCACGGAGGTCATACACTAGCACCTCACAAATAGTGTTTAGATACTCACATCTCTCGGGTGTAATAAAGTATACATCACAATATGGAAATGGAAAACATCTCTCACTACCTGTCATAGCAAATAGATTACCATAGGCTTTGGAAAGGATCAAACCTCCACCACTTGGCGTAAGCACCTAGGATAAACTATTAAAGAGGTCTTTTAAAGGGTTATAACGTTAGGTGTAGAGATATGGAAAAACACGGTTTTGTTGGATAAAGGCAATATTTACTGGTGGCGAGTTAATAATCTTTGTTAATTACATGTACAATATGGCGTTGCTAAGCCAAGACTCGACTCGACTTAAGCTAATAAATCAAAAATATAAAACAAACATTGAATGAAACGGGATAGTAGTCTGTATGTTTTTCTCTTTTCTTTTTCTATTTTTTTTTCTTTTTCTTAATTTTTTCAATTTTTTTTTTCTCTTTTTTTTTGCATACACTTTTACCCTACCATCCAAAATAATACATCATAGGGAATGTACATTCCCCCTACACTTGAATCTTTACATACTTTACAATAAACTACTCTAATGACTCGAATCAAGATAATCAAAACACTTGGAGTACTTTTTAAGATTAATGCACATATGGAGGTAATAATTTGATGTTCTTCCCCATTACTCCAAAACACAAGTACTTTACCCATGAGTCACAATCGTCCCAAAACAATATGTGCAAGATATGACTAGACTTAGCAACCATGCAATCAATTAGATAATTAACTAAGGGTTTAAACAAATAACAATAATGCACTAAATATGAGTGCATACACGGAAGGCTAAGGCGATTTGGTTGCACATTTGGGTCGGTTGTAACAAATTCTTCCTTTAAGTAAAATGCTTAAAGTTAGAAACGAAAAGATAGGCTCGGAGGGGTGTACTAGGGGTATCGTGTACTAAAAATGAGTGCAACGCTAAGGTGTGAGAAAATTAATTGACTTTACTTGTCAAGTAATATGACTTAAATAGTCAAGTAATTATGATACGGGTTTAAACACAAGGTTAACCCTAATGCCTCTTATCATGTAGTAAATCCTACTACACGAATGTAGTCTCACTAGCGGTCTCGGGATGCATCACTAACGCAAGTTCTAGAATCTAAATGCTATCGGTACACTCATAAGCACTAATAATGAATGCTTTTCCTATCAAATCTAAAGGCGAACCTCACATATTTGGGTGGAAATTTTTTCTGAATGGTACGGTTTTGTGCTAGTCATACAACTCCTATCCATGAAACGCTTGTTAAGGCTAAAGTTTCACTCCTAAATGTTGTAAAAAAATTTAAATTTGGCGCTAAAATTGCACTAACACGTATTTCTCTTAGTTTTATTACACACCTACCATCAAACAAACAAACCCAAGTGCAATTGAATCCTACAAGATATCATCATTTACCCTCCCCTTACGCTTAGGTTGAACATTGTCCCCAATGTTCAATTAAAGGATGTAAAAGTAAAATAGGTAAAAGAATGAAAACAAATACTCACCAGATTCGTTCGGTGTGGATAGTGTGTCAACAAGGTTAGATCTTCCTCCAAGAAAATGAACGTTCAAAGCTTCCCTTCCAAAAACATAAATCATCTTCTTGTCATATATATAACCTGTTAAACCTGAGAAAACAATCAAGGCAACCTCGCGTAAAATCGGCGACAATCTATATATACTAACAAATCCTAGAAAGCAATTTAACATATAATGCTTGTGGAATGAATGTTTACAGATTTTCTGGAGTTTATAAAACTAAAGAATTAACAAAAACTTTTAAGACTCTGTTAGAAAAACAAAACTCGCAAAATTTCCAGAATTTTACACGTGACGCCGTCAGGAGTTAAATCCTGACGCCGTCAGAAGTGACCTGCAGAAATCTTTATGTTAAGTTTCCGAAAATTTTCTGGAAAAACTTATGTCCTACTTCCTGGAAAATCCTGCAAAACATCATTATTACTCGATACAAGCATTTGACTCTAACAAATACTAATACACATGTTCATTTAATATTGTCGCGAATCATGACCATTTTCGTTCTTATAAACAAATTTGGGGTTTCCCCTTACACTTAGCTTTTGCAAAATACCTTTATATGAAGTTAAGACGAAGTTAAACAACAAAATAAGGCATTTTCACAATTTTAATTTGAAACATGATCTACCAACAATAAAAATAAAGCATGCATACGGAAACAAATAGCAATCAAACAATTAAAAATCAAACAAATAAAAACACATAAAACATGGGTTGCCTCCCAAGAAGCGCTTTTCCTTATTTACGAGTCTTGTAGCTAGACTCAAGGTCATGTGCTATCACGTGACCTCATCATTGGTCACATTCTCAAGGTCATCTCCAGTATCGGGATAGCTTTCATAGTGCAGGTATTTTGGGTCTTCAAACTCAAAGACATCTTCCCTATACTTGGATCCAAGCTTACTAACATCCTTAAAAAATCCACATGATAAATCAAAGGTGTTTTTACATCCTCTCCGAACATCTTCATCACATAAAACAAGTTGAGAATCTAGCTTATCAAGTCCGTCGCAATCAATTCCTTCGAAATCTTTCATCTTATATGGTGTTTGGTATGACACCCTCCTAATTCCATCTGTGAAAGTCATGATTCCATTCTGGTCGTCAACCATTAAGTTAGTGATTTAACAAAAGGGCGCTCCGAAAACGACTAGTGATAACCTTGGGTCGATATAATCCTCAATGTTGTCTATGATCGTAAAGTCCATTGTGAATGCCATATTTCCTATGAATACTTGGACTTCATGATCTCTACCAACAACATTTTCTCCTTTATAGATCATCCCCCATCTGCAAATATTGTTATAATGGAACAGGGACATAAAATTCTTAGGTAGGAACACGTCAATGTAGACATTATCGAAATACTTGTGACCAATCATACAAGGGATTTTGAGGTTATTCGGATCACGCCGCTTTATCCTTTCCTATCTTCCATCGTGTGATCCATATGCATTACAATCTAGTAATGGACGATACTCATATACTTCCTCATTACCCTTTCAAAAAATCATTTTCGGACACCATTGGTGAATAATGCACTACGATCCTCCTCATCAAGGATCACTCCTATTTCATTAACAAATGGTTTCCCGAGGACAAGGTCGGTCAATGTTGGATTAGTGACAGAGTCTATGTCATCGATCATGGTGAGATCAATGTTATAGATGAATCCTCTAATCATAACTGATAACCTTTTCATTATCCTGGCATTATCAAGTCCTTTACACGAGATTTGTTCAGGCAAGGCTTCGTTGTAAAGGGAGAGGGGGATTACGTTTATAGGGAGGTTAGGATCTATGTAAGTATCGGTTATGAGCTTCTTCCTAGTGGTGCAAGAAATCTTAAAAACCTCATAATCGCTTTCCTTAACCCTATCACTACACCCTATAGCAATACCTACCATATTTTCCTCGAGTTTCTCAATAATAGATTCACCCAGAATTACTAGATTTTTCATGTGCCCTTTTGATCTCTCCTTTGACTCATCCCATTCGCCTGACTCTTGTGTGATGGAGTTCTCGAATAAATCGGCAAGGCTCTTTACCACTTCGTGGTCTTTCTCTGGGGTCTCGTCCTTAACTTCATAACCCTCATTCCCAGTTGGTTGTTGGCTCTGGTCGGATGTAGGAGCAAGTATTGTGGTGATGGTATTTAGAAAGTGATTGGTCCCGAGGGGTTAGCATGGTCCCTAACTTCCTTCACCTTTGGTGATATATGTTTAAAGAGTTTACTAGGGCTTTTTATTTTCACAGGAGAGGTTGGCTGATTCATGATGGTGACATATTTGACTTCCTCAACCTGAATCGATTTACTAACAGCGTGCTCTTAACAGCGGTTAACAGATTACAAATCTTGTCATTCGTATCGGCTTGTTGTTGTCTAAATCGGGTCTCGAGCGCGGAAAGCTATAATTCTTAAGAGAGAATGAACTTTCGCAAGGCATCTTCATAGCTTTGCTTAGGAGTGTTCTGTGGTGGAAAATGCTCGGACCATTCGAGTGGAGGAGAATCATCGAAGGATACATTCCGAGTTTGGTATCCTCTGAAATTAGGTTTATCCTTCCATGCATCATAGGCCTCGCCAAAGTTTCGAGGACCTCGATTAGTGGCGAGCTCTTTATCCTTTGTTTTATCAGCACGTGACGATGTGAATTCCTTAAAAGCATGTTTTGGAAGTTCCATGCAGTTATGAGTTTCATGAGGACCATTACACAATTTACACAACAAAGTGATTTTGTTCACTTGGCTTGAAGGCTTAGGAGCTTCGCAAGATTTCATGAGAAACTTGACTTGGTCCTCAAGTTCCATGATCCTACGGTCGGGAGAGCTAGAATTGTTCGAAGGCAAAGATATTGCCTTGACCGTTTTGTTCAAATCACGGGGATCATTCCAACTTTCGTTGTCATAGAGAGCAAGATCTTCTATGAGTTCCCATGATTCTTCTGCACTTAGATCACATAGCTTGCCACCGGCTGATTGGCCAATGGTTCGCCTTGTGGAGATGTCCATATGGTTATAAAAGATTTGGACTTGGAGCCAAAGATCTATGCCATGATGAGGGACTTTTTGGAGTAAGTCCTTGAAACGAGTCCATGCTTCATATAGAGTTTCACCTTGACGTTGTTGGAACATCAAGATATCATTTCTAAGCTTGGTAGTTCTCCCCGGTGGGAAAAATTGAGCAAGGAAACGAGTGGTGAGATCATCCCATGAGGTGATGGATCCCGCGGGTAATCGTTCAAGCCATTGACTAGCTTGATCACGTAGAGAGAATTGGAATAGACGTAATCGGGTCGACTCTCTAGTTACAACACCAAGGTCTATGGAATCTACGATTTTAAGGAAATCCTTGAGATGTTGATTAGGATCTTCGGAACGAAGTCCATGGAATGCACATCCGCTTTGCACCAACCGGATGGTGTCGGATCGCAAGGGGGACACATTGGCTCCTTGGGTGAGCTCAATGGTGTTTCGATAGCCTTGGTGGCTAGGACGGGAATACTCTCCTAAGGTTTGGGGCATAAGAGGTTGGTTTGCTAGTGGTGGGTTTTGTGGGTGGTTTTGTTGTGGTAGGTTGATGGGTTCAAAGATGTTACTACCTTCCATGATGTCAGATGGTAAAGGTTACGAACAAAGAAACGAAGAAATAAGATAGACTAAAGAAAACCTAAAAATAAAAATAAAACCTTACTAGGAAGGAATCTAGCAAGTAAACCTAATAAAAAGAAATCCTAATCTAGACAATAACTATTCCCCAGGTTGCGGTGCCAAAAACTTGATACGTGGGGATTGCACCCTCGCAACAGGTTTTACCTCTCAAGGGATCTTGAGAAGCTTACAACCCCCACCAGGCAGTGTACCTGATCGTTGTAGTATAGTATAGTGACAAGTACCGGAGGATTGATCTTTCAACTCAGGAATAGTGTCGCTAGGATTAGAAAGCCTCCTAAACTAGGTCTAGACGTGAGGGATGATTCTTTTAGTATTTTTATATTTTATAGAAAACAAGTAAAATCTTGGGTTTTGAAGGAGTGGGCGGAATTAGTTGCTAGCCAACTAACCCAATTAACTGCTAATGCAAACAAAATAAAATAACAAAAATGAAAATGGAACTATTATACTAATGTGGTGAAAACAATAATGAGGAAAGTTGTGTTTACTTAGATTTCATTACTCCCTAGATATCTTTTACAGCTTGATTAGCTTGTTAAAATTGCATGGATGACGGGTCATATTCCTTAATACTAGTCGTAGGGCCGTGTACAATATTCCCTAACTATATAAGATCCTACTTCACTCCTATGTCGAGCCGTTAGAAGCTCCTAACATGGGATCATTAGAATTCTCTTACGCATTAAATACAACCAAAAATCATAGTACACCTCTGATCATGTTTCTTAAGACGTTCAAGCAAGTTACCAATGGAAGTCTGCTAGTTTTCTTAAGCCTAACATCGAATACAATCATCCGTAACAATTATAAACAAACAATCAACCCATATTCAACATCTAGGTTTCACTACATCTAAGCAAACACAAGAAAGATCTAGCCTAGCATGTTAAAGAGAAGACTAGCGTTAGATATAATCACACAACACATAGACATATTGAATGACTTGAATGAATACTTATCTTCAATTGAACATGGACGAATCAAGGGGTTGACACCCTTGAAAAGCTGATAAAATTCGGACTAGGGTTTATTCTCTCAAAGTTGCACACTAATGAATGAAATTTGGAAAACTATATATAGACTTTACACTTTGACGGCGTCATGTATTAGATCGTGACGCCGTCAACTCGCCGCCTTGATAAAATCGTATTGCCTAGATCTATTTGTGACGCCGTCACGTGGAGAAATACTCTGGGCCGTCACAAGTATTCGGACCCTGACGGCCTTGGTGACACCGTTAGGTCCATAAGCTTGAAAATACTCTGGGCCGTCACGTTATAAGTCCACATCCACCTCTTTTGTAACTCTTGACGCCGTCATGTATAGATCTTTGACGCCGTCAGGTACTGTTCCAAAAAGGAAATTTGAGACTTTCCCGTTTTCTTCACTTTTATGCTCCAAAAACGTCAAAAATGCTTCCTTTTCCAGATTTCTCTCCAAAAGTACCTAAAATGACAAACGGAACGATTTAAGGAAATATTTGATCAAATAATCTCGGATTCGGGCTTAAATGACCACTTAAAAGCGGTACACTTTTTGCCTCATCAAATACCCTTACACTTGAGATTTGCTTGTCTTCAAGCAAATGCGCTTTTATTCTAATCAAAATACAAGTTAGGGGTCATTTATCACTAATATAAAAGTAATTACAACAAATAATCGTTCCACTAAAAACCAAAAACAAGCACGGAGGTCGTACACTAGCACCTCACAAATAGTGTTTAGATACTCACATCTCTCGGGTGTAATAAAGTATATATCACAATATAGAAATGGAAAACGTCTCTCACTACCTGTCATAGCAAATAGATTACCATAGGCTTGGGAAAGGATCAAACATCCACCACTTGGCGTAAGCACCTAGGATAAACTATCAAAGATGTCTTTTAAAGGGTTATAACGTTAGGTGTAAGGATATGGAAAAACACGGTTTTGTTGGATAAAGGCAATATTTACTGGTGGCGAGTTAATCATCTTAGTTAATTACATGTACAATATGGCGTTCCTAAGCCAAGACTCGACTCGACTTAAGCTAATAAATCAAAAATAAGAAAAACATAAAACAGAGATTGAATGAAACGGGATGGTAGTCCGTATGTTTTTCTCTTTTCTTTTTCTTAATTTTTTTGATTTTTTTTTTTTTTTTTTTTTTTTTTGCATACACTTTTACCCTACCATCGAAAATAAGATATCCCAGGGAATGTACATTCCCCTTACACTTGAATCTTTACATACTTTACAATAAACTACTCTAATGACTCGAATCAAGATAATCAAAACACTTGGAGTACTTGTTAAGATTAATTCACATATGGGGGTAATAATTTGATGTTCTTCCCCATTACTCCAAAACACAAGTACTTTACCCATGAGTCCCAATCGTCCCAAAACAATATGTACAAAATATGACTCGACTTAGCAACCATGCAATCAATTAGATAATTAACTAAGGGTTTAAACAAATAACAATAATGCACTAAAGATGAGTGCATACACGGAAGGCTAAGGCGATTTGGTTGCACATTTGGGTGGGTTGTAACAAATTCTTTCTTTAAGTAAAATGCTTAAAGTTAGAAACGAAAAGATAGTCTCAGAGGGGTGTACTAGGGGTATCGTGTACTAAAAATGAGTGCAACGCTAAGGTGTGGGAAAATTAATTGACTTTACTAGTCAAATAATATGGCTTAAATGGTCAAGTGATTATGATACAGGTTTAAACACAAGATTGACCATAATGCCTCTTATCATGTAGTAAATCCTACTACACGAATGTAGTCTCACTAGCGGTCTCGGGATGCATCACTAACGCAAGTTCTAAAATCTAAATGCTACCGGTACACACATAAGCACTAATAATGAATGTTTTTCCTATCAAATCTAAAGGCGAACCTCACATATTTGGGTGGAAAATTTTTTCTGAATGGTACGGTTTTGTGCTAGTCATACAACTCCTATCCATGAGACGCTTGTTAAGGCTAAAGTTTCACTCCTAAATGTTGTAAAAAAAATTTAAATTTGGCGCTAAAATTGCACTAACAAGTATTTCTCTTAATTTTATTACACACCTACCATCAAACAAACAAACTCAAGGGCAATTGAATCCTATAAGGTATCATCTTCTACCCTCCCCTTACGCTTAGGATGAATATTTTCTCCAATGTTCAATTAAAGGATGTAATAGTAAAATAGGTAAAAGAATGAAAAAAATACTCCCCTGATTCGTTCGGTGTGGATAGTGTGTCAACAAGGTTAGATCTTCCTGCAAGAAAATGAACGTTCAAAGCTTCCCTTCCAGAAATATAAATCATCTTCTTGTCATATATAACCTGTTAAACCTGAGAAAATAATCAAGGCAACCTCGCGTAAAATCGGCGGCAATCTATATATACTAACAAATCCTAGAAAGAAATTTAAGATATAATGCTTGTGGAATGAATGTTTGCAGATTTCCTGGAGTTTATAAAACTAAAGAATTAACAAAAACTTTTACGACTCCGTTAGAAAAACAAAACTCGCAAAATTTCCAGAATTTTACACGTGACGCCGTCAGGAGTTAAATCCTGACGCTGTCAGAAGTGACCAGCAGAAATCTTTATGTTATGTTTTCGAAAAATTTCTGGAAAAGCTTATGTCCTACTTCCTGGAAAATCCTGCAAAACATCATTATGACTCGATACAAGCATTTGACTCTAACAAATACTAATACACATGTTCATTTAATATTGTGGCGAATCATGATCATTTTCGTTCTTATAAATAAATTTGGGGTTTCCCCTTACACTTAGCTTTTGCAAAATACCTTTATATGAAGTTAAGACGAAGTTAAACAACAAAATAAAGCATTTTCACAATTTTAATTTGAAACATGATCTACCAACAATAAAAATAAAGCATGCATACGGAAACAAATAACAATCAAACAATTAAAAATCAAACAAATAAAAACACATAAAACATGGGTTGCCTCCCAAGAAGCGCTTTTCTTTATTTACGAATCTTGTAGCTAGACTCATGGTCATGGGCTATCACGTGACCTCATCATTGGTCACATTCTCAAGGTCATCTCCAGTATCGGGATCGCTTTCATAGTGCAGGTATTTTGGGTCTTCAAACTCAAAGACATCTTCCCTATACTTGGATCCAAGCTTACTAACATCCTTAAAAAATCCACATGATAAATTAAATGTGTTTTTACATCCTCTCCGAACATCTTCATCACATAAAACAAGTTAAGAATCTAGCTTATCAAGTCCGTCGCAATCAATTCCTTCAAAATCTTTCTTCTTATATGGTGTTTGGTATGACACCCTCCTAATTCCATCTATGAAAGTCATGATTCCATTCTGGTCGTCAACCATTAAGTTAGTGATGTCACAAAAGGGTGCTCCAAAAACGACTTGTGATAACCTTGGGTCGATATAATCCTCAATGTTGTCTATGATCGTAAAGTCCATTGTGAATGCCATATTTCCTATGAATACTTGGACTCAATGATCTCTACCAACAACATTTTCTCCTTTATAGATCATCCCCCATCTGCAAATATTGTTATAATGGAACAGGGACATAAAATTCTTAGGTAGGAACACGTCAATGTAGACATTATCGAAATACTTGTGACCAATCATACAAGGGATTTTGAGGTTATTCGGATCATGCCGCTTTATCCTTTCCGATCTTCCATCCTGTGATCCATATGCATTACAATCTAGTGATGGACGGCACTCATATACTTCCTCATTACCCTTTCGAAAAATCACTTTCCGGACGCCATTGGTGAATAATGCACTACCATCCTCCTCATCAAAGATCACTCCCGTTTCATTAACAAATGGTTTCCCGAGGACAAGGTTGGTCAATGTTGGATTAGTGACAGAGTCTATGTCATCGATCATGGTGAGATCAATGCTATAGATGAATCCTCCAATCATAACTGATAACCTTTTCATTATCCTGGCGTTATCAAGTCCTTTACACGAGATTTGTTTAGGGAAGGCTTCGTTGTAAAGGGAGAGGGGGATTACGTTTATAGGGAGGTTAGGATCTATGTAAGTATCAGTTATGAGCTTCTTCATAGTGGTGCAAGAAATCTTAAAAACCTCAGAATCGCTTTCCTTAACCCTATCACTACACCCTATAGCAATACTTACCATATTTTCCTCGAGTTTCTCAATAATAGATTCACCCAGAATTACTAGATTTTTCGTGTGCCCTTTTGATCTCTCCTTTGACTCATCCCATTCGCCTGACTCTTGTGAGATGGAGTTCTCGAATAAGTCGACATGGCTCTTTACCACTTCGTGGTCTTTCTCTGGGGTCTCTTCCTTAACTTCATAACCCTCATTCCCAGTTGGTTGTTGGCTCTGGTCGGATGTAGGAGTAAGTATTGTGGTGATGGTGTTTACAAAGTGGATTGGTCCCGAGGGGTTAGCATGGTCCCTAACTTCCTTCACCTTTGGTGATAGATGTTTAAAGAGTTTACTAGTGCTTTTTATTTTCAAAGGAGAGGTTAGCTGAATCATGATGGTGACATATTTGACTTCTTCAACCTGAATCGATTTACTAACAGCGTGCTCTTTAACAGCGGTTAACAGATTACAAATCTTGTCGTTCATATCGGCTTGCTGTTGTCTAAATCGGGTCTCGAGCGTGGAAAGCTGTAATTCTTGAGAGAGAATGAACTTTTGCAAGGCATCTTCATAGCTTTGCTTACGAGTGTTCTGTGGTGTAAAATGCTCGGACCATTCGAGTGGAGGAGAATCATAGAAGGATACGCTCCGAGTTTGGTATCCTCTGAAATTAGGTTTATCCTTCCATGCATCATAGGCCTCGCCAAAGTTTCGAGGACCTCGATTAGTGGCGAGCTCTCTATCCTTTGTTTTATCAGCACGTGACGATGTGAATTCATTAAAAGCATGTTTTGGAAGTTCCATGCAGTTATGAGTTTCATGAGGACCATTACATAATTTACACAACAAAGTGATTTTGTTCACTTGGCTTGAAGGCTTAGGAGCTTCGTAAGATTTCATGAGAAACTTGACTTGGTCCTCAAGTTCCATGATCCTACGGTCAGGAGTGCTAGAATTGTTCAAAGGCAAAGATATTGCCTTGACCATTTTGTTCAAATCACGGGGATCATTCCAACTTTTGTTGTCATAGAGAGCAAGATCTTCTATGAGTTCCCATGATTCTTCTGCACTTAGATCACGTAGCTTGCCACCGGCCGATTGGTCAATGGTTCGCCTTGTGGAGATGTCGATATGGTCATAAAAGATTTGGACTTGGAGTCAAAGATCTATGCCATGATGAGGTACTTTTTGGAGTAAGTCCTTGAAACGAGTCCATGCTTCATATAGAGTTTCACCTTGACGTTGTTGGAACATCAAGATATCATTTCTCAGCTTGGTAGTTTTCCCCAGTGGGAAAAATTGAGCAAGGAAATGAGTGGTGAGATCATCCCATGAGGTGATGGATCCCGCGGGTAATCGTTCAAGCCATTGACTAGCTTGATCACGTAGAGAGAATTGAAATAGACGTAATCGGGTCGACTCTCTAGTTACAACATCAAGGTATATGGAATCTACGATTTTAAGGAAATCCTTGAGATATTGATTAGGATCTTCGGAACGAAGTCCATGGAATGCACATCCGCTTTGCACCAACCGGATGGTGTCGGATTGCAAGGGGGACACACTGGCTCCTTGGGTGAGCTCAATGGTGTTTCGATAGCCTTGGTGGCTAGGACGGGAATACTCTCCTAAGGTTCGGGGCCTAAGAGGTTGGTTTGCTAGTGGTGGGTTTTGCGGGTGGTTTTGTTGTGGTGGCTTGATGGGTTCAAAGATGTTACCACCTTCCATGATGTCGGATGGTAAAAGTTATGAACAATGAAATGAAAAAATAAGATAGACTAAGCTAAAAATAAAAATAAAACCTTACTAGAAAGGAATCTAGCAAGTAGACCTAATAAAAAGAAATCCTAACCTAGACAATAACTATTCCCCGGGCTGCGGCGCCAAAAACTTGATACGTGGGGATTGCACCCTCGCAACAGGTTTTACCTCTCAAGGGATCTTGAGAAGCTTACAACCCCCACCAGGCAGTGTACCTGATCGTTGTAGTATTGTATAGTGACAAGTACCGGGGGATTGATCGTTCAACTCAGGAATAGTGTCGCTAGGATTAGAAAGCCTCCTAAACTAGGTCTAGAAGTGAGGGATGATTCTTTTTGTATTTTTATATTTTATAGAAAACAAGTAAAATCTCGGGTTTTGAAGGAGTGGGCGGAATTAGTTGCTAGCCAACTAACCCAATTAACTACTAATGCAAACAAAATAAAATAACAAAAATGAAAATAGAACTATTATACTAATGTGGTGGAAACAATAATGAGGAAAGTTGTGTTTACTTAGATTTCATTACTCCCTATATTTTACAGGTTGATTAGCTTGTTACAATTGCATGGATGACGGGTCACATTCCTTAATACTAGTCGTAGGGCCGTGTACAATATTCCCTAACTCTATAAGATCCTACTTCACTCCTATGTCGAGCCGTTAGAAGCTCCTAACATGGGATCATTAGAATTCTCTTACGCATTAAATACAACCAAAAATCGTAGTACACCTCTGATCATGTTTCTTAAGACGTTCAAGTAAGTTACCAATGGAAGTTTGCCAGTTTTCTTAAGCCTAACATCGAATACAATCATCCGTAACAATTATAAACAAACAATCAACCCATAATCAACATCTAGGTTTCACTACATCTAAGCAAACATAAGAAAGATCTAGCTTAGCATGTTAAAGAGAAGACAAGCGTAAGATGTAATCACACAACACAGACATATTGAATGATTTGAATGAATACTTATCTTCAATTGAACATGGAAGAATCAAGGGGTTGAAACCCTTGAAAAGCTGATAAAATTCAGACTATGATTTATTCCCTCAAAGTTGCACACCAATTAATGAAATTTGGAAAACTATATATAGACTTTACACTTTGACGGCGTCATGTGTTAAATCGTGACGCCGTTAACTCACCGCCTTGATAAAATCATATTGCCTAGATCTATTTGTGACGCCGTCATGTGGAGAAATACTCTGGGCCGTCACTAGTATTTGGACCCTGGCGGCTTTGGTGACGCCGTCAAGTCCATAAGCTTGAAAATACTTTGGGTCGTCACGTTATAAGTCCACATCCACCTCTTTTGTAACTCTTGACGCCGTCATGTGTAGATCTTTGACGCCGTCAGGTATTGTTCCAGCAAAAAAATTTGAGACTTTGTCGTTTTCTTCACTTTTATGCTCCAAAAATGTCTAAAATGCTTCCTTTTCCTGATTTCTCTCCAAAAGTACCTAAAATGACAAAAGGAACGATTTAGGGCAATATTTGATCAAATAATCTCGAATTCGGGCTTAAATGACCCCTTAAAAGCGATTCACTTTTCGCCTCATCAAGTAGCCTGAGCACTTTCAAGGGCTGTCATCCGGGAACCCATAGTCCATGCCAGAGAAGTGGACTTTTGGGACTGAGCTACCACTGATTCTTCCAATGTTGTAATGGAAGATTTTAGAGACTCCACCGTTGAGCTGAGACCCTGAACACTTGATCCCTTTAGCAAGCCAAGTAACTCAGTGAGGGTCACTGAGTTTGCTTGATAAGTCTCAGATGCCTGAAGAAGCTTCCTGGTTAGCTCAGGATCATCTTTGACTGATTTTTGAACAGACTGAACCCCTACATTTAGCTTGTTGAGGGATTCCAAAAACTGGTTCAGGTAGCTGACCATTTTTGTCATGGAGAAGTCAAGGGAGGAGTTTTGTTCCCTGACATCCTCATGAAATTCAGCAACACGTTCTTTGAGATCACAGTAGTGAACCGCTTGTTCAGTATGCATATCAAAAACTTCATCAGTGACCCCTCGGAACAAAGAATTGGTTGCCTTCTTGATGAACTTGGTAAAAACTTTCCCAGTGAGAGGAGCTTGATCATCATCTAAGGAATCTGATGCGGAGTTAGTTTCAGCAGCCTTAGTGTCAGAGGGTTGAGGAGACTGAGGGATTGGTTCAGGGATTGTCTCCTCAACCACCATATTATCTCCAACTTCAAAAATCTCCTCATCACTATGAAAGTCATCATCAGAGAACAGGGCTGCCTGAGCATCAGCCAGGGAGTTAATCTGCAACAAAAGGTTATCCGGCTCCTCTTCATAAGAAGACTTGCCTTCGTTTTGGCCAAGTCCTGACCCCTCTAATCCAGTAGACTGGGTTTTATCTACCTGGTCCTTAGAGCCAGTTCCCAAGTTGTGGGCACCTCTGGGAGTGGTTATGGGTTCCATATCAGTGGGTGGCCTTTTTCCCTCTGAATCTTTGTCCCCCGTGACCCCTTCAGACACTAATGGGTGTTTTTCAATGTCATCCTGAGGAATCGTGATTGTTGTGTCCCTATCAGCGGGTTATTTGTTTCCCTCTGAGTCTTTGGGATGAGTTTTTGTGCCCTCAGACAAAAGCTTTGTTCTGCGAATGTCCTCATCAGGCACCTGAGTGGTTTTGCCCCCCTTTCCAACAGGCTTGCGCTGGCATGCCAAAGATTTAGGGGCGGTAACTCCCTGATTCTTGGGTTGTGATTTACCGGAGCCTTTAGCAGGATGTGAAGTGGTGTGGATCCCCTTCTCAGTGGAGTAGTGCTGCCCCACCGAGGATATAGGACCCCTTGCTCCCTGAGACACTGGTTGTGATTTCCCAGAGCCTTTAGCAGGATGTGGAGGTTGGGTTGATTCCAACTCCACTGACTTGTTTATGTCAGCAGAGCCTTTGGCAATGGGTTTTCCCGAGGACACTGAGTGTGATGTCTCAGTGCCCTCCGTTGGTCTTTGTTTTGGGGCCAAAGATTGGTTTATGATCCTGAGGGTGTCAGCAGTCAGGGTCTGTTGTTGTTGCCCCCTTTTGTCAGGCTTAGGGGCAGAGGTCTCAGTGGCGAGTGACTTGGGTTGAGCCACCTTCCTGGACCCATGTCCCTTCTTCCTCTTCACCTTCTTGGTGGGAGAGGGAATTGGTGATATTATGTTGTCACCCTGGATAGCAGTTATCATATACGTTGTCAGGGCGACAGGTGTTACCTCAGCAGGGTCACGAGAGTAATTTGCCTTATGTAAGATATCAGGTTCAAAGCCAACACTGTCAGGCTTGATATACTCGGACCCTAATAAGTCATTCAGGGCACAGGAAATGAATCTAGGGTAAGATATAAGTTTTTGCCTAGACTTCCCACCCAGTTTGGCTATGAGGTCCCTGAAGATAATTTCTCCAAGGTCAATTTTTATACCCTCAATGAGACAGTACACTATCATTGATTGAGTAGTATTTAGTTGCTCAGTAGAGGATTTATTCCCCCCAAGGACCTGAATTACAAATGTCATCAGGATCCTCCAGGGGGTAGGGAACCATGTTTTGATAATGGGGGCTTTGGATAGATGGGGCCCTAGAGTCACATCAGGATGATGTTTATCATAGGGCCCAAGTTCCAAGAGGAGTTTCCTAACATACTCTTCGGTGGGTTGGGCTGCAAAGGTCTTAGCATAGTCAAGGCATGTGGCTTTGACAAAGGTCTTACAGTTAAGAGTGAGGAACTTTGTTCCATTCTTTACTGAGAACTTTATTGTGGCCTCCTTTGGTGCATTAGGGTTTTCAACTACCGCTATGCACCAGAATTCCCTCAAGTAGTCATGATAGATGACTGAGGGGGTCTTTGTGAATGTGGTGGTGAGAAAACAGTTTAGAAGGAACTTCACCACATCCCTGTATTCAGGGGACCCTTCAGGGTAGGCAAAGCTCCACACCACATTATTTTTGGTGAGGTCTACACTTTCCATTTGGAAATCCACATTGGGTGCGTATTTAATGACTCTAGAAGAAGCCATTTGAGAAATAATGGTTTGGTTTTAGAAAAGGTTTGGATTAAAGAAGAAACACATAGAGTTTTGAAAGCAATTTGTTCTTGAATAAAAATTTCAAGAGTTTTGATAAAAATTTTAAAGCGTGTGTGTGTTCTTCTTTGTGGGGGTATTTATAGGGTGTGAATTAGGGAAGTGATGTTGCGGATATCAAAGGGTTTTTTTATTAAACCAAAACGGTATAATAATGTGTGTTTGATATCCGCATTAATTATCACGATTCCCATTGCCCTATTTTCTCGCAACATGATTATATGAACAGTTGTGTGTCTCTGCAGGAGGCACTTTTGCAGAGTGATGTCATCACACAAATATTTGTGTGAGAGAGCATTTAATGCTCAGTGGTTTATGTGAGGAAGGTGTGGCGGCCCAAGAAGTGGTTGCCAGTTGTGTAAACAACATATATTCCTATATTTAATGGGAATCAGTTACCTACTTGGGACATTTACTAACTAAGTACTTGGAGCATTTAGTTAGGGTATTCAATGTCATTTATTATCTTGAGCCCCCTGAATGAATTTTTCATTCAGAATTGGGTAGTTCAGGAAGGGTGTGATCAGGGACCTAGAGAATTTACATTAGGTTGGAGCACTTTTGATCAGTTGCCTGATTCTATGTCCAACATGCCCAATTCAGCTTTCAATCTTATGAAAGTGGGTTCAACTAAGGGTTTGGCGAAGATATCAGCTAACTGATACTCAATAGGGATGAAATGTAATTCAATTTCTCCATTCATGATGTGGTCCCTGATGAAGTGGTATCTGATGTCAATGTGTTTGGTTCTTTGATGAAGCACTGGATTATTTGAGATGGCTATGGCACTTGTATTATCACAAAAGATAGGTACCATCTTATACTGAATGCCATAGTCACTTAGTTGGCTCTTCATCCATAGTACATTTGCACAACATCCTGCAGCAGCCACATATTCAGCTTCAGCTGAGGACATAGCCACTGATTGTTGTTTCTTTGTACTCCAAGACACAAGTTTACCACCAAGAAATTGGCAGGCCCCTGAAGTAATTTTGGATCAGCCTGGTATCTAGCACGCAGGCAGACTGAGAATTGGATATCAGGCCTTGAGGCAAGTAAGTACATCAGGGAGCCTATCATTCCCCTGTATTGGGTTTGGTTCACTGATTTGCCGGTGAGGTCAGGGCCAAGGTTGTTTGGAGGAACCATAGGAGTCATCAACATACACTTGGACAAGAATGACATCACTTTTTGTTCTGTAGATGAACAGTGTGTTGTCAATCTTTCCTCTGAAAAACTTTTTTTGGATCAGGAAGGCTGAAAGAGTTTCATACCATGCCCTGGGAGCTTGTTTCAGTCCATAAAGGGCCTTGTTAAGCTTGTAGACATGGTTGGGGTATTCACTACTTTCAAAACCAGGAGGTTGTTGCAAAAATACATCTTCTTTGATGTTACCATTTAGGAAAGCACTTTTGACATCCATTTGGTAAACTTTAAAGTTCATGTAGGTTGCATAGGCTAGGAAGATCCTGATGGCTTCCATTCTAGCAACATGTGCAAAGGTTTCCTCGTAGTTTATACATTCTTGTTGATTATATCCTTTGGCAACCAGTCTTGCTTTGTTTTTGATGACTGTGCCATTCTCATCGGTCTTGTTTTTAAAGACCCATTTCATACCAATGATTAAAACACCCTGGGGGCATTCAACAAGGGTCATGACATCATTTCTGTCAAATTGTTCCAATTCATCTCTCATGGCCTGAACCCAACTTTCATAAGTCAGGGCTTCTTTGATATTTTTAGGCTCTATTTTAGAGAGATAGTCAGCATAAAGACATATATTGCTGAGGCTGCCTTGAGTTTTGCAGCCATGCTTCTTGTGAGCATGCCTTCAGTGGGTTCACCAATGATGTTCACAAGCTCAATAACTTTGGATCTAGTCCAGCTATCCTGAGGTCTAGGATAGGAATTTGAGCTTGTAGGAGCCTGATTGGGTTCAGACTCAGGAACATGAGGTGACTCATCAATATGTACTTCAGTGACATTTGTGGGAACAACTTGCTCTGAGGGTTCCTGAACAATTTGTTCAGTGGTTGCAGTCCCATTGGAGACCTGCTGAGTTTCAATGAACTCACTGATGGTTGGTTGGGGTAGGTTGTGAGGGATGATGTAATAGGAGACATCAGCATCAGCTTGGTATTGGGTTGAGGGGTTGTTCTCAGGATGATACTCATCAGGGGGATACCTTGATGAGTCATCAATACCAATTTCTTCAACTGAGGAATTTGAGAACCTGATAGATTCAGTGCTCTCATCAACAGTTATGTGATAAGTTTCCTCAGTTTGTTGTCTCCTTGTGTTGAACACCCTGAAGGCTTTGGAAACCAGAGAATATCCCAGAAAGTATCCATCATCATCTTTGGCATCAAACTTACCTAAGTGATCCTTGTGATTATGAATAAACACAGGACACCCAAATACATGAAAGTAGCTGATGTCAGGGATCCTTCCTTTGAATATCTCATAGGGTGTCTTATTGTGCCTCTTCACAATAATGGACCTGTTTTGAGTGTAGCAGGCTGTTTTGACTGCCTCAGTCCAGAAGTGTTTTGAGAGGACTGAGCCATTTAACATTGTCCTTGCTGCCTCAATGAGTGTTCTATTCTTCCTTTCAGCTACTCCATTTTGTTCAGGAGTATAGGGAGAAGTGAAATTTTGAGAAATTCCTTTCTCATCACAAAAACGCTCAAGGTCTTGGTTTTTGAATTCAGTGCCATTGTCAGTTCTAATTTGTTTAACTTTGACATCATTTTGATTTTCAATGTTCCTGACAAATGACATGATCGTTTCGGCTGCCTGACTCTTTTTCGTCAGGAAGTAAACCCAATTGTATCTTAAGTATTCATCCACTATGACCAGAGTATACTTCTCATGGTGAATGGACATTGGACTGATAGGTCCAAAAAGGTCCATATGGAGAAGATGAAGGCAACTTTTGATAGAAAAGGTTTGTTTGGTTTTGAATGATGCCCTATGGTGTTTTCCTTTTTCACAAGCAGAACAAGGCTTGTCTTTGGTATACACCAGGGATGGAAGGCCCAGAACTTTGTTCTTTTTGGCCAGGTTGTTGATGCTTTTGAAATTGAGATGAGAGAGTCTCTTATGCCAGAGCCAGTTGATTGTCTCACTTGCCTTTGAGAATAGACAAGTCCCATTTTGAGTCAGGGATGACATGTCTAGTACATAGACATCATCCCTCCTTGGGGCAATCAACACTACTTCCTTGTCGGCATTAAAGATGGTCCCTCTCTTGTCATCAAACTGAACTATGTATTTTGCATCACATAGTTGGGAAACATTTATCAGATTGTACTTGAGACCATTAACATAAGCTATTCTTGTAAAAACTATACCATTGCAGTTTACTGAACCATAACCTTCAGTGGGAGCTGATGAGTTATCACCAAATACTACTTTGGTTCCTGTTCTTCCACATATTTATGCAGATAACTTTTCACACCAGTCATACTCCTAGAGCATCCACTGTCGAGGTGCCAAGTAGGATCCCTGATGTGTTTCTGCACAAACAGTAAACTGGGTTAGTTTTTCTTGTTGACCCACCTTCTAGTGGGCTTAGTCCTCAGAGACTTTTTGAATTTAGCTAATGAATCATGGTCTGAAGTTGTATGTACTGAGCTTCCACATTTTGTGGAGGTTGATGCCTCAGTTGACTGAGAAGTGTTGGTGGGGGGTTTTCCTTATGGACTTAATGATCTTGTCATGTTCGTTGGTTTCATGGGAGAGATCTCCACAGATGTCAAAACAATTTTTCACCATACAATCATCAGGAAGATGATCATTGAAACCACAGTGAGGACATGGCAAGAAAGGCTTAGCCTTCAGTCTCTGTTTGGAAGGTGAGGCATACTGATAGCCTTGAGTATTGTATAGACCTTGTGCTTTTAAAGAAGCAGTGTGAGAGATGTGATCACAAGTTCTGTGGTCCTCTTGTTTGAATATCATGCAGAACATGACTCTGTAGCATTTGTCAGTGTTGTGGTTAGGATAATTGCACAGCTCACATCTCACTGAAGGTCTGGGTGTGGTCTTTAGTTTGGAAGAACTTGAGGATACTGATGGTTTATTAAATTTTGAGTCATGAGTTTTTTCAGTGGACTCAATTTTCTCACTCAGCCTCCTGACAAGTTCAGCAAGCTGATCAAATTTTGAATCATTGCTTTCAGGTTTCACTTCAGTAGGCACTGAAGGTGTGTGGTGTTCAGTGGGTGCAGGAGTAGGTCTCTTCAGAATAGTCTTTCCTAACCCTGATTTCTCCTTAGGAGAATGGGGTTAATAGACTGATGGTGCAAGGTCAGAATTGGGTTCAGCTCCCTAAAGTTGTTTCAGTGGAGGGAGTGGTGATTGAGAATCAGACTTAGACTCAGTGATGGACTCAGTAGGACTAAGTTCACCAGTGAATCCTAGAAACTCCTTGATAGCCTGACTCTCAGGCTCCAGGATTCTTCCAGTGTTAAAGTTTGGCAGTTTACTGTCAGGATTGACTCTTTCAATCCAATCACTGGGTTTAGGAGCAAGATCTTTACTAGAGAGTATGTTTGCTGACAGAAAGGTTGTTGAATGGCTACTCTCCCCAGACACTTCAGTGAGTTGATCTTCATCCAGAGCAGCCTTTTTCGTAGTGTTTCATAAAGTTTGGGGTTCTTCTGAGTCCATTTCCAAATAACATCCTTCTCTTTCTTAAGTTCTTCTTGAAGAGCTTGATTTTGTTTTACAAGTTCAGAATTTTGAATTTGAAGTGTTACACTTTCAAGCTTAGCTTTTTTTAAAGCAAGTAGTTCATCTCTACATTGATTTAATTCAAAACTCAGTTTGTTAAATTTAGAAAACAAATTAAGTCTTTGCTCTTCAACATACTTAAGATCAACATTAATATAATCTAAGTAAGATTTCCAATCAGCATCATCATCCATAGAAAGTAGAATGTTTACATTTCTCATTGTGATGTTAACCCATTCTCCATCTCTTGCATGACTCTTTCCCACAGCAAGCTTGTTGTCATCTGATAGGGCCATCAGGGCACTGATATGAACTTCTTCATTATCATCAGAGGACACTTCAACTTCATCCCAGTCAAAGGTTTCAGCAACAAGCCCTTTGTTCTTAGCCTGAAAAGGCTTTGGAGCCTGAGGTAGCTGAGTGACTGTTGAGGATGATTCAAGAAGGGCAAGTTTGGCTTTAGCCTTCATGTATTTGGCTTCAAAGTCAATTTGAGGGGCCTTTTCAAATCTTTGACTAGATTGAAGCAACTAGGGTTGAAACTTGCTGGGTCCTGAAAAAGAGTTATTTCCTGAAAATTTGAAAGATGGTTCTAAGTTTATTTTTGAAAAACAATCTTTTGCAAAATGGCCCTTTTTACCACATTTAGAACACTCAGTGTTTTCATTTGCTTTAGAAGGAAATTTGTTTTTCTTAAAAAAACCTTTTTGAGTTTGCAAGGAGTGCCCTTTCATGAAATTCAATTTAAAGATCATTTAGGTACTCCTCACTGGTTCTTTGGTCAACCTCATCATCAGACTCATCTTGGAAATCCTGCACAACACCATTGGAATAGAAAGCAGTTGATATGGGTGAAATTGTCAAGGCCTTTTTGGTCTCCTGAGCTTTACCAGGGTATCTCCTGGTGATAAGATTGTCTTCATAGACAAACTTCCCATAAATAGCAGGGAGCTCAAGGTTCTGAATGTGGTTAGCATTTCTCAAACCCTGAGAGAAGTTTAACCACTTCTCAGGGAGACTGTTGACAAAGCCAACATTGATTTCATGCTTTGACAGAATAACACCATCATTGGTCAGCTCATTCAAGAGGGTCTTATACCGAGTATAAGTCTCAGGGAGACTTTCAGAATCTTTAGCCCTGAAGGTGTTGAATTCAAGCTTCAGGTCCATGATTCTATTCTCTTTGGTATATGAGGGCCCTTCATAGCTATGAACCAGGTCAGTCCAGGTCTGCTTGGCAGTAGGACACTTGATCACTGATTCCATTATATCGTCAGGAAGACATGATATAATGATGCTTTTCAGGCGCTGGTCTTGATTGACCACCCTCCTTTCATCTGGGGTCCACTGAGCATCAGGTTTGATTAAAACTTGAGCTGTTGTTGGGACATATGGACCATCATTAATCAACTTAATGTAATATAGTTCCATCCCAGTTAAGTAGCAAAGCATTCGCTTTTTCCACTTACTAAATTTTCTAACTTCTAGTCGAGGGGCAGTTGCTGAATAACTTCCACCCTTTTTGTCGACAAGTTGGGGAACATCTATGTCAGCCATTGTGGGATCTTGATTTTAAAAACTTGAGCACTCTTTAAGTTTTGAAAACGAATTTTAAGTTTTACAAACCAGAGGCTCTGATACCACTTGTTGGTCCCTTTTACTTGGTTATCAGTAACTAAAAAGCTAATGTAACCAAGATATATGACTTTTAACACAGATGTATAATTGATTAACAATAAAGCAACGTAAAGATAAGAGACAATATTTTTCAACATTTAATTCTTTATTAGAAGTTAATCAAAAAGAATCGTACCCAAGTGTTTGCAGAATAACACTTGGGATTGAAACGACAAGTATGGTGTTGACTCCTCTCTAAACTTAAAACAATGTTTGAGTGACAACTGAGGTCACACTGAGCTATCTCAGGGACTGTGTTGTTCTTTAGAGGAGTAAAAGTAGTTTGTGAATGTTTTGCATTAATTGCACAAACTTGTCTGCTTTTACTCCTCACTTATGTTGCCTATTTATACACAAGTATGAACAACTCTAATATACAATGGACATAAGCCTTCCTTAATAAAATCTTGATAGATTTTATTCTCTGGCAAGGGAACCTTCTTTGGGTTATGTCCAAAAGGTGCTTTCTGATGACAGACTAGATTTAACCATTTAGAGAAACTTTGACCTTAAAGTGATAAAGCTCTTCAGTGAACCAGTTCAAACTTTCCCGCCCAGTCCCGCCAAATCTTCAGTCTTCAAGTCATCAGTCTTCAGTACCTTGATAGTTGTTGAGGAGTCTTGGGGTTCAGTGAGTTATTGTCATCCTCACTGAACCTATCACCTTCTTCGTGGCTTAGATGCCACTCACTGAGTTCCGCCTCACTAAATGGAGAACCTTTCTTCTTAGGCTCGGTCTAAGCATCCTGAAGATGACTCACTGAGTTACTGTTCACTCAGTGACTTGTTTATACTTAGGTGATTTTACGTTCAAATCTTTGTTAGAAGAAGATTAGGGAATTCAGTGACCCAACAAGTAATCTTACTAAATTTTTTTGTATTTGATCCTATGATATTTGATAAGTTACAGTAGAGTCTTGCGGTCTTACCATTCCTCATAATTGTGAGTCATTATCACGCCATTCGAAGTATTTATCATGAAGTGATTGTTAATCTAATTCATTCTCTTTATCAAAATTTGAAATCAGCGTACTTCTTAGAGTTGGCAAAAAAATCAGAATCCGACGGAGAATTCGATACCCGACCCTGATTTGACCGGAGAACTCTGAGTTGACCGGGTATGGGGATTGGGTTGGGGAATCCCCGATATTGAAAAGCGGGTATAGAAGCAGAGATAGTAATACCCTCGAGCCCCCGAACCCGTCCCCGAATACCTTTTCTGTATAAATACAATTATATACTTTCAATTAATAGTAAATATCCTTTATGAAAATAACCTTCCAAGATTTTAGAAACAAAGGTCGTAACCGACTCATGCTCATGTTATTGGTTTCATTTCCTTTTGGCATGTTTGATTATTTTGCATTTTTGTTTTCAGTTGTAGTCATACTTTTGTTTTCGTACTTATGATAAGTCGTACTTTTTGTTATATTTCGTGTCGAATATTTGAATTTACTCTAATGAATGAATTTTGTTTGATGTTAGTATGGTTGCACCATTGGAAATATATTAAATATGTCAACTTTGTAACGGGGAAAAATGCCCGATTCCTCATTGGGATCCCCGTTCCCCATAAGTAATGGGGACTTAATTGTGACCCCGGACGGAGATGGGGATGGAAATAGCTATTGAACTTCGGGAATGAGAATGGTATCAACCATTTCCCACAAAGCCGGACCCGTTGCCATCTCTACTAGTTCTAAGCTTGTGGCTGAGTTCAATAACTTTCAAGAAAAAAAATTAAAGATCAAATGACAAATCTTGACCATTCATTTTTTATCAATAAAAAAAAGCTCACTTTCTACTTTCAATTTTGAAAATAACCTGTCCTATTCACTATCGCGATGTGAGTTTATTATTATTATTATTATTATTATCTTTCAGTAAGAGCATTTAGATATACTTTCGACAATTTTTTATTTGTTTTTAAATATGGATATTAAATATTAGACAACTAGTTAAAAGATCGAGCACGCACGTGTTTTTTTTTTTTTTTTAATTTTTTGAGTGATATATATTTTTATTTGTTAAAAACCAAATAATTTAATATTTGTTTTGTTTGATTTATGATTTTTAATTATAGTTATTTATTGTTAAATATGATCATATAAAAAGTATAATCTTATTGTTAGTTGCATCTTATCTATATTTTTCCTATTTGCTCTACTTGTGTAGTATATCAACAAAATGAATTTATAAATTTATAAAATAAATAATAATAATTAAAATATTACCTAATAGGAAATAATTTTTTTTTCTTAAATACGAAAGTCTCCACTTAAGGTTTTGTTTTATTATATAAAAGATACGAAATCACATGTGATTTGTGATGCGAGTTATAAATTTCAAATCACAAATCACATGTGTTTTTCATAATACAAATCACATGTGAGTTTACATGTGATTCTTCAGAATGTAAATTTTGTAACAAAAAAAAGCTCGAAAAAAAGTTCGTTGGTCGTAAAGAATTAAGTTCCCCTCAAACGTTATAATGATAGTGTAATTAATTATTTTTACTTAACGATCAACGGTTTATAAAATATTTAATTTTACAAACAATAATGTAAGTAAACTTTTTCCGAAAAAATAAGCTGCTAAAATTGCTTTTTTTTTTTTTTTATTTTTTTTAACTAAAACTCATAAGCACGTATCAGTTTTAATCAATTGGGACATAATATTAGTTGAAGCTGGTCTCCATATTTGGTTTCTGACTTTCCAAAAGTTCAATTAAAAACAGTAATTAAACATTTGGTGGTATGGTGTCAACTCATTATTTAACTATTGAGTAGTATAGTGAAAAGTCGTGATAGTGATGCCACAAGCACATCCAACTGGTTCTCCTTCTTGGTTACGATGTTATTTTCGCGAATCTTAGAGCTCAAACTTTCATAACACAATTAACACAAAAAAATGACGTCGTATCAGCATTCTCACTTTCAACATCAACACACCAAAATACCTTCTCATTTATAAGACTACTAACACCACCTTTTTGAAACCCTCCATACCCAGTTAAACCACAAAAAACTAAGAGTTAATTACTTAAATGGTCTTTGTGGTTTGCTGATTTTTACGAATCTTGTCCTTGTGCTTTTTTTACTGGGTTTGGTCCCTGTGTTTTTAGAATGTTACGGACCCTGTCCCTATTTCGGCCCGACTCCAAACGATCGTTAAAAAAGAACTCAGTTGAATTAGATGGACTAACGTCAGGGCTAAATGTAATATGGGTTTTCCCACTCAAAATACAAACCACAAGGACGATTTATGTAATTTACACTAAAAAAATATATATATATTAACAATAATTTTTGTTATCCGAAATCTTTTTAATTATAACATAATAAAATTTAAAAAAAAATTAAATTTTTGTTAATTTCTATAAAAAATGATAATAAAATTTAAAAAACGTTAATTTTATTTTATTATAATAAAAAGAATTAAAAATCTTTGAAATTTATTACAAAATTTTTTTTTACGTTTTATACGTTTTTTTATATTTTTAAAAGAATTTTGTACATTTTACGTTGTCTTCATATATTTTCTTATGGTTTTTTTTATCCGTTTTCATAAGTTTTTGTAAGTTTTGATCCATTTTTGGACGTTTTTGGATTTTTTTTTGACGTTTTTATACGTTTTTATCCATTTTTTAAAGTTGTTTTCATACATTTTTTATGGTTTTTATACGTTTTTGTAAGTTTTATAAGTTTTCATCCGTTTTTACGTTGTCTTCATACATTTTCTTATGGTTTTTATCTGTTTTTATAAGTTTTTGGACATTATTGTACGTTTTTATCCGTTTTTAGAAGCGAACAAAACGTATGAAAATGTACAAATTTTTTTTGTAATAAAATTTAAAAGAAAAAAGTTTTTTTTTTTAAATTTTTATTATAATAAAATTAAAAATGGCATTTTTTTTAATTTTATTATCTTTTTTTTAATTAAAAAAAAATATTTTATTATAATAAAATTTAAAAATTTCCGTATAATAAAAATTAAAAAGTTTTTTTTTAAGTGTAAATTACATAAACCGTCCTTTTGGTTTGTATTTTGAGAGAGAAAACCCAAATTACAAGTTTAGCCCTCACGTTAGTCCATCTAATTCAACTAAGGTCTTTTTTGACGCTCGTTTAGACTTGGGTCGAAATTTGGACAGGATCCGTAACATTCTAAAACCACAGGTACCAAACCCGCTAAAAAAAGCACAGAAACAAAATCTGTAAGAATCAGCAAAACCACAAAAGACCATTTAAGTAATTAACTCAAAAACCAATTAAAAAAAGAATAAATAAATGTCACGAAGCACTCCAACTCACGTTATTGTATCAACGCATGCCCCAACGACATTGGAATTGTGTTGGATGACATATGGTAACACCATTAACACCAAGTGCCACATGGGATTAACGTCTCATGTGCATTATGACACCCGAAGCTCTTACGATGACAATTAAATGTTACTCATTGGACTCAAAATAAATATTTATTTTTATTAGTTAATTCTCATAAAATAAGTGTCAATTTCCATTATTACAACTAAAAAAAAAAAAAAAACCGACATTTGATTGGCTACATGTGCAAATTGCAAGGTTCATTATTTTCAGTTTTTAGTTATTAAGTACAAGCTTTCGAGGTTTAAAGAGGATGCAAAGTCTCCATTGGTAACTGAATGTCTGAATATTTAATTACAATTTCCACAATTAGAATTAGAAATTAGAACATGATGGCATGACATATCTATTTGCGTAATTAAAATCTTGTAGCGTTGATTTATAAATGGTATAATGATTGATAGTTAAATTGGTTGACTGAAATGATTTGTATGCATAGGTCGTAAGAATCTTCATTACGTTTACTTAATTACTTTAAACATAAATTTGTATTATTTGATTGACGAATGTGTACAAAAAACCTATGGTAACATAATTGGGTGATTGATGTACAAAAAGCTTTTTTCAGAATAATTTCTCAAACAGGTGACTGACTATCTTTTACACCTAAAGTAATTTGAACTTAAGGGTAGTGGCAACCATACCTTCCAAAAAAATCCATACCTCCCAACCAACCAATAATATCATTCCATCTCACTCACACTTTTTTCATACCTCCCAACCCTTTTTTAATGGCAACCATACTTTTTTCATACCTCCCAAACCACCAATTTTTTTTTTTTTTCATAAATAAATAATTTAATAAAAACATAATATTTCATTAATAATTAAAATAAAAATACATAATACTTGGAAAAAAAACATAATTAATAGAAAATTACATAATACGTAAATAAAAAAAAGAAATAACTAGTCATCGAGGTATGCTAAGTTTTGAGCCTCAACGTGCTCCGTAAGATCATATTGGAGACGATAATGGATTTGTTCGTCGAGTAACTCCGGTAGTACACTATCGTCGTAAACTGGCGCGACCGGCGGATCCATTATATGAACCGGTGATATTGCCATCTCGTCGTCTTTTAAAATCATATTGCACAATATGATACACGTATTAACGATTTGCCGAATCTTGTCGACCGTCATAGGACGGAGAGGACAACTGAGAATCATCCATTTGGCCTTAAGACGACCAAAATGTGTACAATCAATGCTACCAAGCATTCCAGGAATGTGATGTTGTTCTTCATGTGCGTCGTATAAGCGTGCAATGTCATGAGATGTCGGCCTACGTAAAAACTCTCGACCATATAACGAAATAACCGCATTGCAAAAATGATCAAGGCATTCTCCTGTTAATATAACGACAACATTAATAAAAAAAATATAACGACAACATTAAATAAAAAAAATATAACGACAACATTAATAAAAAAAATATAACGACAACATTAAAAAAAAAATATATAACGACAACATTAAATAAAAAAAATTATAACCTGACGTTCTTCGTGCCATGTTTAAATAGTCATCAAATCTATCCGGAGGTTCACCCGTTGCGAGTTGCCGAATGGCCGATGTGCATTTATGTAAAGCCGTGAAACTTTTTGCCCCCCTCGCATCAACGCCCTCTTGAAACCATTCGAATCTCGCTTCAATATCACCAACAATTCTTAAAAACAACCTTTTATTCATACGAAACCTATCTCGAAAAATATGGTGGGCAAACTTTGGAATTTCAACGAAATAGTCATCCTTTAGATTTTGTAAAGCTTTTTCACGAAAACGGGTGACAGACGCTCGTGGTTCGGTAGAGGTTGCCGTGTCCTCAATCGAATCGTAAATGGCTAAAAAGGTTGATAGAGTACTACCCGTGGATTGATTTTGTTGAAAGGTCGTGGGGGGGAAATATAACTCATCGGATGAAGAAGATGATGACACCATTGTGTGAAATGTAAAGGATTTAGTAGTAATTTGTATGGTGTGTGTATTTGAATAAGTGTAGTTTATTTGTATTGTGTTTGGTATTTATAGAATTTTTTTTTTTTTTTTTTTGTTACAAAGCCGCTCCCCTATTTTTTGTTTTGTTTTTTCCCCAACGTTCACATTTCAAAGACCAACGTTCACATTTCAAACTCAAACTGCAGCTGGGTTCTTTGCCGCTGAACCAAACCGCCCACCCAAACCGCTGGGGTGGCGGCGGTGTTCCCCGGCGGTTTGGGGGCAAACCGATGGCCAAACGGCATGGCTGCCACTACCCTAACAAAAGCGATTTAGTCACATAAACCCAAGATACAGGATGTTAGATAAAAACCACTGTTATTTCAACTCTTGATAGTATTTCCTAAATGAAACTTAAGTCACTAAATGGAAAGATAGAGACAATGCATCATATCATATCACGATATGACGTATTTAATAAACTTTTTAGTAATAAAAGCATCATTGCACATTTGCACATATTGCAGTATTGCACACAGTCACACACTATTGTTACTTATTATAGTTTTTCATTTGGTTTTCGATTTTCGGTACACCTCTCTGCAGGTGACTAATACACGATATGTTGCATTAGATTGAAATATATACTCGACCATACATGTATTGGGATTAAATCTCTTCAACAACTTACAACTCTGCATGAAAGCAAATAGCATAACGGCCATAAGTCCATAACCATTGTATTGGGCCTATAGACTACCACTCAGACCTCGATTGGGCCGATGATAGTTGGAATTTGGAAATAACTCAATATAACGTCCCAAACTGTTTTTCACAGTGTCCTGAATTAATGATTTATGTTAACTCGTTTAAGTAATGAAATTAATTTAGGAAATAGTAGTATTCTGAATACACAAGTATATATGTGACTGATTTATTCTACTAACTATAAAACGAAGAAAATTCACTGTTAATAACTTTTGCATGCTTGTTGTAGGGTAAGAACGAGTTTGGTAACCCGCGCGTTGCGACAGGTGTTTTTAGATATTAGTTCTCTGTTTTGAAACAAAGCGATTACCGAAAATTTACCAACATAATTTACCGTCAAAACCGTGAAAAGTAAGCGAAAGATGAGGCACTAAATTTGTCGTCTACAACAAATTTTACTAATGTATCAGAATTTATATTACAGTGAACCCCTAAAGATGTGCATTTTTATTGTAAACAACTTGCCTCCATTTTATATCCCATTAACGAAATTAACCATTGTGCCTAATAAAAGGAGATGACAATAACATAATAAAAGGGATTGTATCAGAAAGTTCGGTTTAATATATACTAAAAGATAGTTGAAACTAATCAGAAAAGTGATAGTTTTCAGTCAATATAAACTTGATAATACATCTCTTGTTTATTTCAAAATCTCAGGATACACAATATCTGTATCACTTATTTAATTTTCCATCACTTAATCAATCGTATAAATATTCAAAAGACGCAAAAAAAAATCATCTGTTATACAGCAAACCCCTTTCAGAAACATGTTTCGACAGCAGCCCTTTTTTTTAGATCAGCATTTTTTTTGTACAACAATTTACCTACAATGATTCCTGTCGCACCTTCAACTTTGTTAGTGGTACCAGTTGCATGAGCGTGTTCTTGTGTGTCCACGCCTATAAAATCATTAAGAATCCAAAACAGTATATAAGCATACACAATCAGTGATGATACAACTTTATTATAAGTCTTAAAAAGAAAGAAACACCACCTGTAACAAACCGATGCGTCCCCATGGTTTGCACTCATGTTGCGTGATTCAGTTGATCGTCCCTCGTTACTGAAAATCGTCTCACCAACATTCAGAAAAGAGTTATGCCCTTTCAATAAAAAAGGTCAGCAAGTCAGTTCTCTTTCGCTTTCAATAAAGAAGTCATATGACATATATAACCATTTTATATCACAAAAATAAAGGAAACTACTCACTTTAGATAATAGGACGGTCGCGTGCACTACTCAAACGGTTAATGACAGGAGTATTTTTTTTATGTCCGGCTAACATTAGCTTCTGAGTTTTTCTCCTCCTACTTCTTCAACAATCATAAATTCACTATAATCACAAAAACTTTAATTAACCTTACCATTTTCTTGCACAGCAGGCTTATGGAATAAAGTTGCCTCATAATTTGTCCAAGAGCAAGGCTTATGGAATAATAAGTGTTTGTATCTTTTGAAGAAAATCTCGTAATTGGGCAATCACCATTTGCTGAAATGAATATAAAATCGACGTATATATACAAACCGATTGAAATGTATTTTTTTTTTGTTAGGAATCCTTGCCATACTTTTTGCACGAAATGATTTTGCTACTGTAGGTATATATTAAGTTGCAACAGATTTCTATCATAACATTAGCCAAATTCTGTTAGCATAATTAAACTAAACCTCTAGAAATTCATTTGCATAGACCTTTAAAAGCCTGAAATTAAAAAGACTGATTCTAAGAGGGTGTTTGGGATTGTATAGCTTTTCTGCTTAAATCATTTAGAACATTTGGCTAATCCAAAAATTGGTTTTGCTTATCTACTTAGTTTTGAGAAGCAAGCTCTAAGTTGTCTATTTCAGAATGCCTATTCTAGATAATAATAAAAAGAAGTTAAGACCTTCCTTATAGACCTAAAACGTTTATATATACCTCTTCTTTTCTTTTTCTACTTATTCAATATTCTTATAAGCAACCCCAAACATTATCCAAAATAGTAAAATATATAGATCAGTTGTATAAAGATTATTTAACGTAAACAACAGAAATACTTACCTGATAAAGAAAATGGGTCTGCAAGTTTCGACATACCTTGCCTCGTGGACTCAGTAATGGCAATTTTACTGATTCTTCATTTGTCAATGGAGATGGGCACCAAATTTTTTGGTCAAACGCTTTCTGGTATAATGACAGAAGATTATGGTCTTAATGTGAAACTTCATACTCCAAAACTGGTAGGCCCTTAATAAGCGCTTGAAAAAAAAATCAACTGTATTTGTAAACTTCAGCTCATTATAAATAGTCTTCGTCAATAATATTAACATGAATAACATTAAGGATAAATGAAAGGTTCGAGATTATGAGTTTATTAGCTCAGAGTCTCTTTGATAAAAGAGACTTAAGGTGGTTGTGTTGGTGAAAGCATGAATTTTTGTAACGCCACCACCCTTAATGGGTTTAGACTTTTACAGATTTG
This sequence comes from Artemisia argyi, assembly GCA_030686995.1. Lineage (NCBI taxonomy): Eukaryota > Viridiplantae > Streptophyta > Magnoliopsida > Asterales > Asteraceae > Artemisia > Artemisia argyi. The sequence goes on from CM060708.1 coordinate 278,661,962, forward strand.
TGTCTGAGTAACCAATGGCTGGTCACCAATGTCATGTTCAGAACTCTAGGTGAAAAGATTTTCAACCAAATTTGGTTCATTGAAACTCTTTATACCCTCCCTCTTCCTACTCAGTTTCGGCTTTCATAAAACAAAACACATGTCAATCATTGTGTAATAATTTCATAATGAAATTTATAAATCTTGAATTGTTTCAGGTCCATTAAACTATGCCTAGCCTAAAATGACCCATTTGGAAAATCAATCTATTGAAAATTCTTCATCTCTGTGAAAATTTAATATACTTTCAAATAAGGCCATAACAGTAAATGAATCATGAAATGGTTGATATATAAAAGAAGTATTTTAACTCTTTGCTAGTCTCGAAGAGTGATCCAAATGATATATACTTTCAAATGATTGTTTCTAATTCAAAAACTTGCCTTCCTCCGCATATAAGTTGTTCACTTTTAAAGGCAAATACTTGAAAATAACCTGCAATGAATTAGAAATAAAAAGAAGTTCAGAAAAATTGGCAGCAAAAATCCAAAAAAAAAAGGTAGCAATTATCATTGTATACCATCTTTTCCAACAGTCGCACTATAATCCCTTTTGTTTGAAATTATAGGGAATCGAACTCTATAGCGCCACTTCTTTTTCTTTTCACTTCTTTTCTATCACTTATGCCTTTTGTACCTTGTTCTTTACAAAAAAATCAAGGACCATATGTAAAGAACAGGTACAAATGAATAAACCATTATACACAATGAAACACTCACTTGTCGAATGAACTACATGTGTAATCGGCACCACGTTTGATACACGTTCTCTACGGGCAACCACTATCTTGATTAACCATCTGGCAGATGTCCACCCGATGGACCTTCACGCATAGCACCTATAAAAAAGAAAACATAAACAACATGTAAGCAAGATTCAATATACTTTATTATACAGATGGACCGACTACTATGTCTAAATAAACAAAAAAACAACATACTGACTAAGCACCTCAAATACACAACCCAAACATCCATTGATCACAGAATAAGATAATTTGACCCAAAACAAAAAGCTTAATTTTTAGTGGAACAAAATTTTAGTTAGTAGATAGTCACCATTTCAGCATTCTTAAACCTATTAACATTTTCGCCACATGACACCTGAAATCAATCAACTATGACTTAAAAATGTAATAATCAAATCATCACTGAAAGTATGCAATAGGAAACAAGCTTTCTTTAAACAGGTTCAGATTTGGCTCACGATTTCTTTAGCAACACTTACTAAACGCAACAGGAACAACCCTATATTTGGCTCACCCATCCAAATCTAAAATTACAATCAACTTAAGCCAAACGCAAATTAACCACAAAACAAAAATCTTAAAATATACCATACTTTTAATTTGCAAGAGGGGGTCTAACCATTTGTCAGAAACCCTAATTTTTCATAACTAACAGAAAAAAAATTAAGATTCAGAAAATCATAAATACCTTCAAACATTCGTCTACCAGTAACATCAATGTGTGAACGGCTATATTGTTTCATTGGATTAGGGTTTATGCGTAATTGGGGGTTTATGATTATGTGTGTTTGATGTTAATTTGAGTGGTGGGCTTTGCTTACCAGATGTTAATTGATGTTTACTTGATATTGCGTAATCTTTATCAGAATTGTGAGAGGTGAGTGATGGGAAGGAGAAGGATCGAGAATGGGGTGTGCGGTGTGTTTATATGTGGTCGGGTTGCTAGCAGTACTGTTCATAAGAGTACTGTTCATAAGGCTCTTGATAAATGTAATATATACTAATGTCGTTGTATTTATATTCTTCTACTCCATCCTCTTTGCTCGTCGTCCTTTCACAAAATCATGACATGTGCCTTCCGCCAATTATTTCACCTCACATGCTCATATACTCCATTCTACCAAATGTCTTGATCTCAAAGTTTAAGGATACTAGCTGAGTTTCATCTAGTTCATTGTTTGCTACAAGCCTAGTATGGGATGGGTTAGTATCATGTCAATTTCTATAACGATTAGTTAGTCAAAACTCGTAAGAGTGGTTGATCTCGTATTTAGTTGACTAGACAAACATCTTGTCGCCAAAATCCATCAAACTCATCTTAAAACCCCTTTTTCAAACTCATCTTAAAATCCATCAAACTCGTAACAACTAAACCAAGGCTTTAACTATTAAATTATCATCTTGTGGTCATACTTCACTAGTTACTGTAAAACATTTTTTTCTTAGTAAAAACAAAATTTCTTTGGAAATAAAAAACTTTGTTTACTATGATAACTTGGTGAAGATCATATATTCATAGAGTGGCGTCTCAATAGTAAAGCTATTAAACCCACAGCTTTTGGCCCTTGAATTTATATGCCCTAATTTCCAAAAGCCTTGTATATATTAATGATCATTGATGGGCATTGATGCGCATTTCGACCCGAATCCCAGAATCAAACCGGAACCGTACCGGTACCGTTTCCGATATACCATACGGTACCGAGACTACGAAATAAGATGAAAAAAAATCAGGACCACTAATTCGGTACGGAATCGGTACCAAATCAGAAAATTCCTGAAAAAAAACGGGGGAAAACCCGATTTTCCGGTACCGGTATCCGAATCCCGTTCAGTACGGTACTGGTATCACTAATTTATGCTCGGGAAAAAATCGGTACCACTAAGTCGGTACGGGATCGGTACCGTGCTCATCCTTGATCTACTCCATTAATAGTTGACACATGTTTTACATAATTTATCTCTCATAATTTCACTTTTAGACTTAGACACATGTTATAATAATGTTATTAGATATGTTTTTATTCATAAACAAAAATCATTTTTCTTAATGATAATATTTTTCTTCATATTATAACTAATTTACCCATCACCTTTTAAAAGTTATTAGTTAGCCCCCAGAGTTTGATTCTCTAGTTTTATGAACCATTTCCACACAAAAAAGACAATAGGCATCAAACGTATTTAAGAAAAGGAGAAAATGACAATTCCCTTACTTTTGCAAAAGATAAAAATGCTATCTTCACACAAAATGTACAAAAGAAAATTCACAAAATGACATGGTTATGTGTTTTCTTTCTCTTCTCTTGTGTGAAAATTCACAAAAATGTACAAAACCTATCACATATAGCCACATCAATTGTGTGAAAATCTTTTTGTAAACTTTGTGTGAGCATAACATACCTCATCTCTTCATAGTTAATATAGTTATACAAATAAAGAAATGTCATGTTTTTGTAGAAGATAAGCAATCACCATATAGGGCGACATTTGGTAGGCGCCATAGTCATAATGTAAGCAGTACATTTCAATTTCTGCTCGGTTAAATCTATAAAAGCAAACTGTCACCAATCTCTAGTTATAAAACCAAACCTAGTTAGCCAACTTGGTTAATCATTAGTATAATTGCTTGGTACCAGGGTTTATCAAATTCTATATTTTTTGTAAAGGGGAGTAATCCTGCACTCTGGTAAATATATTAAACCAAAAACGTTTAAGTACAAAGGATATGGGAGAAATCCCATATCTCAGCCCGTTACATAGGCGATAAAGCTTACATAACAAGGTAGACAGCTAAGAAGCTTGAAAATAACTAGTGCTTATGAGATACCATAAGCACTTACAACTCAAGAAATAACACAAACAAACTAACCAGCAGCTACTGTGAAAGATGGACTTCCACAAGTATTTGCATTAGCCAAATCTTCATTCACATGTGTGACATGTTCTCCATCTTCTTCATCATCGTTCACCAATGCAGCATAAGAATTAGATATAGTAACAATACCTTCCTTAAAAGTAGAACCAGTAGACTTCAACTTAGACGACGTTGAATGCACATTAAGCCGAGTATCAGCTCCCTTCTTTTGTTCACTAGTAGTTTTCTTTGGCTCATACCTGAAATTCTGTTTGACAGAAGTACTAGCAAAATGACTACGTTTAGCAGACTGGGCTTTACCTCTGTTCTTCTTATGACTCACCGTTTGGAAACCATCATTGGCAGTCACAGTAGAAGGATTAGCAACATTTGAAGTAGTAGCAACAGGATTATTGACCAATTTATTAGGGCAATTATCATGAATATGGCCAAAAATCTTGCATAATGTACACCGGGGAGGCCTCCATTCATACTCAACTCGAATAATATCTTTAGTAAAACCATCCCCGATAAGAGAGGGGACACCAATAGTAACAACCTGAATGAGTTCAGCCTCTAAACTAACTTCATTTAAGCATCGAGCAAAACTACTCCTACCCCAAGAATCCTTACACATAGAGCTCGTATACGAATCAAGCATAATAGGCTTGCCAATAAATAAAGCAATTAAGCTAATACCATCCTCTTCAAACACTTGAATAGGTACATCATGTAATTTAGCCCATACTGGATTACGAGTCAGCTCTTCCTTACACAACCTAGTATCAATTGACCATTTCTTTAGAATGATCGGCGATTTTCGTATCATCCAAGGGCCACCTTCCAAAACTGCTTGTAAACCAGACTGAGTATCGAATTTAAAAAAGAAAAAGCCTTTTTCATTCATCATAATCTTTTTCAAACCATATTTAGCCCAATTATTTTTAACATAGTACTCAACCACTGGAAACGCCATTCTATTACCAATAAAGTAGCCATATAGGGTATGTTCAAGACGTGCACTAACCTTTTTAACCACACTACGTGGAATAGAAATGTTAACACCTTCACAAACTGAATCAGCAACCAAAGGACGAAAAGTAGAATTAGGAATAGATTTATCCTTTGTATTCGCATCCTCATTTACAACATTGGGTGTTGTATCTTTGATACTCTCATCAGAATTAGAATTTGTTGCATTAGTATTCATCTCATAAACCTCAAGTAAACCACTCATAGCTTCATGAACCTTTGAACGAGTATCACTATCCAAATTAGACCATATTGGATATTTACCAGCTTCAAGCTCCTTAAGGAATAAATCAATATCCAAGGTTGATTTCAGCGAGATACCAAACACCACTTTAATAAAATCATGTTTGCTTTTGATAGAATCGACCTGAACATGAGGAGATGTATCATAAGAATTATCAGTTATAGGCTGTGTCGACACACCTATAACATCCTTAGGTCGAGACTTCTTATATTTCCTCATAGTCACCTTAGACAAATCAACATAAGCACTGTTATCTTCAGCCATAGGTAAACCACCAGACCACGCAGCCTCTTCCACATCATTGTAATTCGTCTTAGATCCAAAGTCTTCAAAACCAGATGCATTTGCATCAATAGCAACCCCGTTATTATCAGATTCCATAACCTAAACAAATAAAAAAATCGCAGTAGCACAGTAACAAGAAGGTCAACGTTAACCTTCAAATCGATTACCTTAAAGAATTAAGGCATGAGTTTAAGCACCAATCAATGTCTAACCGACTTCCATTATGAACAACGACAACAAGTTATGAAATTAATGAAGTACGAAACCCTAAAAAACCCTTACTCAGCAATTAAGAGAAAACCCTTCAAAACTTCGAAACCCTAACCTAACAAGCCTTAATCATAATAAAAATAGTGTCACCGTTGACAGAAAACACAATCTTTATAATGATTAGACCAAGAATTAGATTAGAGAAGCGGTTGGATAGTAAGCTCGATTAGGATTTTTTGGTTTTTAGGAAATCGCTTTTTTCTCCAGTGGGGCACATGCGCAACTCCTTCTATGGGGGCTTTTTTTTTTTTTTTTTTTAGCTAAGAAAATGTGTGGAGTATATGTGGGCCCATATCTGATTTTGTCTCTTGTTTGGGAGGGATTCATTTTTTATCTCTTGTGAATATATACGATTATAAAATAAATAATGAGACCCATCTAAAAAAGAAATACTCTTAATCTTTGGTAAACCCAAATTTTTATGAGGAGTTTATAGTTAATTTGTTATTAATTTGTTAGAACATAGAACGTGTGATGAGGCGAAAAATGATCCGTTTTTAGGGGGTCATTTAAGCCCGGAATTGAATTTATTTGATCAAATATTGCTCTAAATCATTCCTTTTGTGATTTTAGGTACTTTGGGAGTGAAATCTGGAAAAGGAAGCAATCCGGACGTTTTTGGAGCATAAAAGTGAAGAAAACGCCAAAGACTTAATTTTCCATGCTGGGAACAGTGTGTGACGGCGTCAAGAGGGAGCATATGACGGCGTCAAGATTAAATATCATGACGACCCAGTACAAACATGAAGGCGTCACAAGTAGAGAGTCAAGAGTTATATGCGTGACGGCCTGCAAAAGTGGACAACATGATGGCGTCAGATGTAGATCAAGGCAGTCCGAGGATTTATTTGGCGGCGAGATGACGGCGTCACCCATTTGTTCTTGACGCCGTCAGCCTCTAAAATCTATATATAGTTTTCTAATTTTCATTCATTAGAGAGGAACTTGTGTGGAGAAACCCTAGGGCCGAACCTTGTACGAATTTTACAGCTTTTCAAGGGTTTTCAACCCTTGAAACCTTACATGTGCTATTGAGATAAGTTTTCTCTTAATTCAATCAATATGTCTATGTGTTGGTTGTCTATATCTTGTGCTTGTCTTGATTTCAACATGCTAGGCTAGATCTATCTTGTGTTTGCTTAGATCTAATGAAACCTAGATGTTGATTATGTGTTGATTACTTGTTTATGGTTGTATTGGATGAATGATTTCAATGTTAGGCTTAAGAAAACTGGCAGATCTCCAAATGGTAACATGCTTGAACGTCTTAGGAAACATGAGCCGGTGTGTACTAGGTTTTATTGGTTGTATATAATGCATGAGTAAATTCTAATGATCCCATGTTAGGAGCTTCTTGCAGGCTCGACATAGGAGTGAAGTAGGCACTCATAGGATTGGGGAAGTAAGTACGCCACCCCATGAATGGTATTAAGGAATACAATCCGTCATCCACGCAACTATAACAAGTAATTAACGTGTAAAAAATATCTATGGAGTAGTGAAATCTAAGTAAGCACATTTTCCCACATATTGCTCACAACCTTAGTTTAATATAGTTTATTTTCATTTTAGTATTTTATTTTGATTGCATCTTCGGTATTGGGTTAGTTGACTAGCAACTAATTCCCCCCAAATCCTTCAAACCCGAGATTTTTACTTGCTTTCTAAAAAAATATAAAAATACAAAAAGAATCATCCCTCATCTCTAGATCTAGTATTTAGGTTTTCTAATCCTAGCGACACTGTTCCTAGCTGAACGTTCAATCCCCCGGTACTTATCATTATACTATACTACATCGATCAGGTACACTGCCTGGTGGGGGTTGTAAGCTTCTCAAGATCCCTTGAGAGGTAAATCCTGGTGCAATCCCTACGCTACCAAGTTTTTGGCGCCGTTGCCGGGGAATAGTTATTGTCTAGGTTAGAATCTATTTTTATTAGGTCTACTTGCTAGATTCCTTTCTAGTAAGATTTTATTTTATTTTTAGGTTTTTTTTAGTCTATCTTATTTCTTTGTGTTTTTGTTCGTAACTTTTCACCACCCGACATCATGGACGATGGGAACATCTTTGAACCCGTCATCCAACCACAACAAAACCCACCACTAGAACCTCTTAGGCCCCGAACCTTAGGAGAGTATTCCCAACCTAGCCACCAAGGCTATCGAAACACCATTGAGCTCACCGGAGCCAATGTCACCCCTTGCGATCCGACACCCACCGGTTGGTGCAAAGTGGATGTGCATTCCATGGACTTCATTCCGAAGATCAAAATCAACATCTCAAGGACTTCCTTAAAATCGTAGATTCCATAGACCTAGATGTTGCAACTAGAGAGACAACCCGGTTCCGCCTATTCCAATTCTCTCTACGTGATCAAGCTAGTCAATGGCTTGAGCGTTTACCCGCGGGATCCATCACCACATGGGATGAATCTCACCACTCGTTTCCTTGCTCAATTTTTCCCACCGGGGAGAACTACTAAGCTTAGAAATGACATCTTGATGTTTCAACAACGTCAAGGTGAAACCTTTTACGAAGCATGGACTCGATATAAAGACCTGCTCCGAAAAGTCCCTCATCATGGCATTGAAACATGGCTCCATATTCAAATCTTTTACGATAAAATTAACTATCAAACAAGGAGAGCTATAGATTACACAGCCAAGGGCAGGCTAAACAGACTTAGCATTGACGAATGCTGGAAAGTTCTTGAGGGGTTGGCACAATACAAAGAAGAAGGATGGGAGGACCCGATGTTTCCAAGCAAGGGAAAACTTGATTACGCATATGCCACCCAAGAGCAGTTATTAGGAAGTATCGAGAAGCAGGTAAAAGAATTAATGAGGGTTGAGAAACCTGCTGCTGAAACCGTGTGGAATTGATTGGTCCCGAAACGGTCAGATATTATTGACCAAGGTCAATAAGTCAAAGACAGCCTCGTTTCAATTCTCCATGGATAGTATAGGGTTTCCCCGGGTCGTTATATCCCGACGAGGTTGAAATGGTGCTTTGGAAATCGTTTTAGGAATAAGTGGCACTGAGGACAGTAGCCAAGATGATATGGAATTGATTTTGCTACTGAAATTTTGGTATTCACACAATGATATAATATTCACAAAAACAGATATACAGATATATGCACAAATTCACAATCAGGGATCACGTAACAGACAGAAAAAGTGGATTTTGATAATTTACAAACTACAGGGGGTGCAAGTGAAACTTCTGAAAACTTAAAATTAAAAGAAAATAGAAAATGAAAATCAAATTGTAAAAATGATTATTTTAATATTTAAATATTACTTAATTAATAAAACTATTTAAAATCTAATTTAAATCTAATTTAAATTACCTAATAATTATAAAGGTTACAAATTAAACTAAAAATTTGCAAAAATAATTTCTAAGCTTAAAAATGAACTTGAAGAAAGTATAAAAAATAAAAATAAATATTTTTGTCTTTTTATGAGTTTTTTATTAATTAAAAACTATTTATATTAATTATACTAATTAAACTATTTTAAATTACAAATAGTACTAAATTAACTTAGAAAATTATGAAAAATTTATAAAACTACTTAACCATCACAGGAATCCTACAAAATTATAAAAACTTCTAAAAATTATATTTTAGGCTATATTACTAATTAATTACCTTTTACTTAATTTAAATCTAATTTAAATAATTAAAATAAGAAAATTGGAAATTGAACAGTAGAAACTAAAAATATATTTTCTAAAAGTCTATTATATTATACAAGAGCTAGGAAAAATATAAAAACTAGGTTTTGCTTTATAAAAACTAAATATGCTATTTAATACTTAATATTAATTAATAATTAATAAAACTAATATTAAATCTAATAAATACTAAATGACAAAATAAAAATCTAGAAAAATTACTGAAATTACTTTAATATAAGAGGAAATTAATAAAAATATAAAAAAGCTAAGTGCTTAACAAAAATTTAAAAATGAAAATTAAAATTTAAATTATATTAAATAGAAACTATCACTTAAAATTAAATTGCCTTTTCTGGATTTTTCTTTTGGAAACTTGTTTTATACCTAAAAACAAACACTTTTTGTGAAAACAACTTTTTAACAACTTGAAAATAAGCTGAGAATAAGCTCAAAAAGTTACATAGTTGACTTTATTTGACCAACAAGAGAAATCAGCCTTGGTGGGGTCCACAAGGGTAAAACTTGGTTCCAATAAGTTCAATGGACTTGTGTGAGCAAGAAAAAGCAATTATGGTCCACTGAATAATCAAATAAGCTACAAAATAAGCACTTTGAAATTTGGTTTCACTTAGAAAATGGGACAACATTTGGGGTTGATTCCAAGTGGGGTCCACTGAGTTCTAGGTCAAACCAATGGTCAAATTTCAAAGACTACCAGGAGGGGGGTTGGGAGGAACCAAGATCCACCACTGGGGCCCATTGAGGTGGTCAGAAACCACCACCAAAGTGGTGGTGGCTGCTGTGGTGTCTGCTGATGCAGGGCAAACAGCAAGCCCTGCAGCCCTCTTTGAGGGGTTGTGGGGCCCTCCAAAAAAATCACAAAAATAAAACCATTGTGGGACTCCAAAGATGAGGTGGGGGACTGCTTATTCTGAAAAGCTCAAGGTCTAAAACCTCATAGAAAAATCAAAACAAATCCCACTATTTTGGTAAAAATCTGAGATAGGTGCAATTTGACTTTTGAAATTTTTAACTAATGTTGACTTATGTGAACTTAAGATCTAATTTAATGACTGAACTTAATGTGATGAACTAAAATAAGGTTAAATTAAGCTAAGATAACAGCTTATGCACTGAATTGGGTGGATTTGGATCCTAAAATTTCAACAGATAGCCTGGCAATGAGACTAGGAACACATCTTGACTTTTGATCAAGTGACCACTAAATTTTATGACTTCCTAGACCTAATGAGACCTAATGGAGTATAGAACAACCAATTACCATCACAGAAACACACAAGGGGATAGACAAACAAGCATAACCAAACACCCCTTTATAACTAAGATTATACTACAATTATTAATTTTAGACTATACCTACTGATTTTTAAGCTCTAAACAGTTTTAGTATGTTAATTAGAAACTAAGTATGCAATGAAGTTCCACAATAAATACTAGAACAAGAAGATGCTATATAAGCTGATACTTAGGCAGTGAAAGTGCAATTTATTACTAAGACTAAAACAAGTTAAACAAAACCTAATAAAAGACTGAAATAGATAGAACACACAAGATTAAATTAAAAACTTCCACTAATAAGCTACTAGAAACAGAATTAAACTAATGAACAGTAGTCTATACTAAGAGTGCAATAGATTCAAAAAGAAACTTACTAAATGAATCCCAGCTGAGAACTCAGAACCAAGATCCATGACCTATGCTCCCATGAGCTCTAGACCATTGCATTCCATCTTCTCTTTCTGCCCTTCTTTACCTTTTTTTATATTTTTATTTATTTTTCCTAATTTTTTTTATATTTTTGTATTTATTATTATTATCTTGAATTATTGATTAAAACTGAAGAGAACACAAAAGTAAACTTATAGAATATTATCAGTGGCTTGAGTGAGTTTAAAGAACCAGAAAACAACAACTCTTACTATATAAAAGCTAATTTGAGATTTTCACCTAAAATAAGCAAATTCTGAATTGGATTAAGAAACTTGGAATTGATAATTTAAATAAGCTACAACAGCCTTAAAAACATTAACCTTACACTTATAAACTGAAAAATACAATGGAAGTTAAGCTACCCCTAATAACGACACTACACTAAAAAAACTAAAAAACTAACTATCTCTCCTTCATCCTTCTCTCTGCTTTTATGGTGATGTTTAGGGCTCAGTGGGTCCCATAGGTCATTTCCCAGCATTAATCTCCCCCATTGGATCATTTGAACTCATCTTAGCCATCAATTCGTTTTGGCGGGAAAAGTTGTTTCTCCTTTTCTCTGCTCAATTTGCAACTGGGGGGGGGTGGCCTTTAATAACCTTGGGATGAGGAATTGGGGAAGGGATAAGGGTTGATGGTGGATAGGGCAAGTGATGGGGAGAAAACCAGGGGTGGTATTTGGGGGATGGAGATGGTGGTTTGGGAGGGAAGCTGTTTGGTCAAAACGTGGGTTGACCGGGGTGTTTTATTAGAAAAGGGTGGGCTTGATATGAAATTGGGCCAGGGGTGAAAGGGAGTGGGCTGGATCAAATGGATTTGGTTTTTGGTTTTAATAATATTAAGGATCCATTTGGTATTTTGGTTCACAAGGACCTTTTTTGTAATTTTCTAAAAGTTTGGGGTGAGGTTTGGCAATCTTCCAAATTGTTCACAAGGTCCATTTTTGCCAAATGATGAATAGTTCAAGGACCAAAGTTGATTTTTCCATTTAAATTTCACTAGGGACTAAAACTGCCAAACTTTGAAACTTCAGGGACTTGTTGTGTAATTTCACCAAACTTTTCCACCAAGGACCATTCCTGCCATAGAAGATTAGTATAAGGACAAAATTTGTTTTTCTCATAGTTTAAATATCCCATGGACCATTTTTGACAATTTTCCAAACTTTAGGGACTAAACTTGACATTTTGTGAAACTTTGCACCAAAGGACTAATTATGTAACTTTTTGATTTAAAAGGACCTTTGATGACTTTTTCAAGTTTTTAGAACAACCAGGGAGTAGATTTGACAACTTTTGAAAGATGAGGGACTGAAACTGCCAATTATGCAAACTTTGTACGTTTTTCATCTATTTTTTATTGTTTTGCATTTGAAACATATAAAACACATTCCTGGGATATTTTCACTATTTTTATTCAATATTGAGTGTTTTTAGATGTTTTGGCAGCTCAGAAAAGGTAAAAATGATGAGTATTTACACACTCATCAGGAATCCTAATTTACGTAGGAATGCGGTTATCAACCATAATCTTCCTGAACGTTCACGACAAGAGGAGTTCAAAGGGTTAATGGTAACCTTCATGAATAATCAGGAAAAACAAATCCAGCACCTAGAGGCACGCATGGAAAGTACTCACAATGCTTTTATGGATTTAGCAGACAAATTCATATCAAGGATCAAAGAGAAGATTAAGGAAAAATCCGCACCAACAAAAATCAAAAAAGTCTTCGAGGTTTCAACTGCTTTGGTAATTGACCAAGAGGATAACGAGAAATCTTCCCCAAGTGCTTCACCGTCAAGCACCTCCTACTTTTGTGAGCATCCTCAGGAAGAGAAGAATTCACAATTTCATAACATTTTCGTTGGATGCTTGCGAACCACGCTCCCAAATTTGTGCAAGAGACGTTCTTTTGGTTTTAAACCCGGTGTGAGGATGTTGCACCTCAAAAACACCACAGTTTTGAGACCTTCTATGGAACAACACCTCTTTGTACCCACCATTAACCAACGCAAAGGTTACAACTTAACTAAAACCTCACCCACCCCTTCCTACAACCACACCTCTTTCCATGACAGTAATGAAACATTCGACCCTGGTGGACTTCACTAATGGAATAGCTACTCATGGTTTTTACTTGTGTTTAGCTATTCACACTAAGTGCAGGGACTAAATGTGGAATTGCTCCATTTTACACCTCATACGGGCATCTGACGGCGTCAGATATTAACTCTTGACGCCGTCACCTCGATATTTTAGCAATAATAACCCAAACTCCATTTCTTTCAACTCATACCCCACAAATCTCACCTAATTTGTTGCTCCCACTCCGAATCTCCATCCTCCAATTCGACATCTTCCGCGACTAATCTCCACTCGGTAAGAAGTTTTTCTTCACTCTTTTTCAATCAATTGTCCTTAGGATCAATCAATTTTGAAAACCTCTTTCATTCGAAACCCCATTTTTGACCCATCATTGACAACTCGTAATGCCATCCATTTGGTGATTTGTAATCATGGGGTTACCCTTTGATGATGTCCCACTCGAATCATGCGTTAATTTAGGAAAAGTCCTTCATGCCACGGATTTTTTTTGACCCCCCACCCATGTTTTCTGATTAAAGGAGTGTTTGGGTAATGGGTTAAGAGTTTGAAAATTGATTTTTCCCTCGTAAATGCATGGTTCGATTTCTGCTAGATCTGACGGCGTCAGGACCTCCCCCTGACGGCGTCTGTCACACCCCCAAAATCGGGTCCAGCGGAAGCATACGTGTAGCTGGGGTGTAACTCAATCGGTATCACAACACAAGTACAAAAATGGTTTTCACTTTAATCATTTAGAATAAAATCGTTTAATCAAAATGTTGAATTTACATCGTTAAAAGTAGTGCGGAAGTAGGCCCTTAAAAGTAGTTTAAAACGGTCCCCATATAAATAATCAGAGTCTTCTATGACCATGCCATGCCCTGCCAAAACCTCCAGTAGCGTGCCATGGGTTAAACCTGAAGATACATGCTAAAGTGTCAACACGAGGTTGGTGAGTTCATAGAGTTGTTTAACAAATAAAGCCTATAGAGAAAAAGATCGCCCAGCAAAGGCATCGTAAATCCACTCAGTTGCAAGTCCCGCCATAAGAGACTTGTAACCTGTGTGTTTACAACCCACTGCCAAATGTGTTAAAGTCTACGTGAACAAAAGTAATACTGATATCCAAATTCCCAGATAAATATAGCAAAACGGCTATATAAATAATTCAGTCAATGAGGCCATATGATAAATCAGTCAAGCGGGAAAACCCGTAATAAGGTTGATGCAAAGACATCTTAATCCAGTCAAGTAGGGAAACAACAATATTACGTTTGACATCAAAGCCAAGTGGGGAATACCACAATATTACGTTTGACATCACAGCCAAGTGGGGAATACCACAATACGTTTGACATCACAGCCAAGTGGGGAATACCACAATATTACAAGGAGGTCATATGATAAATCAGTCAAGTAGGAAAACAGCAATATTACGTTTGACATCACAGCCAAGTGGGGAATACCACAATACGTTTGACATCACAGCCAAGTGGGGAATACCACAATATTACAAGGAACATATAGGAACAATTGGTGACTATGAGGTCATATAAACAAGGATAATCAATCCCATGAAGTACAGATAATCAAACATACCAATTAATGCAGGTGATCAAATATATATTTAGATAAAGCTGGAAATATTTGAGTAATCAACCAGGTAAAACAAGTAGTGCGTTTAAGTAAAACGAGCATGTATTCTCCCCCAAAGAGTTTACCAAAACAATTGAAAAAGTAGGGGCTATGACTCACCTGATGCGATAGCTACGATGACAAGAATGGATACACTGAAATGAGGCACGATCTCTAACCGCAACCTAATATGAGTAATAACGATCTACCTTAGATCATGACGTGATGAAATGAATGCACGTGCACATGATGCCTATACCACTCGTAACTTGGAAATACTAGTTATTGTCAAAGTAAAATAGTTTCCATACTTAGGAAAATAAGTCCAAATATAGAAGTATATAACTTGTCGTAGTATATCGTATAAAAAAAATGTTAGTGTTATATTCCTCGTCTTGAAAACCTTATAATAGTGTCTAGTAGTCGCGTAATAAACCTTGAGTCGTACGTATTTCGTTCATTAAAAATAAACTCCTTGAATAAGAAATCTAGAAAATATATTATTTAGTACGTAGTTATATTATTTTCTAGTAGTGACTATATATATATATAGTTTTGACGATTTTAAAACATGTATAACTTGGTCGTTTTAAGCTCATTTTACTCGTTCTTTATATCCACGGATTCGTTTTAGTATATACTAATATATTTTCGATAGCTCGGCTCCTCTAGGTTACGTTTAACGCCTCTATTTGCCCGTCGAAAACTGTCAAACAGCATGCAGTTTTTCAGAAAATAGTTTTCGTCGTTAAATTCGGAAAATCATATCTCCTTCGTTATTAACTCGTTTTAATCCGTTCTTTCGCCAAAAGTTTCGTTTTTGAAAGTATTTTCTAAATCTTTGGTCAAAAATTATCCATCACCTACTGAGTTTCCCACGTTTCCAAAATAGTAACAGTAGGTATACATATAGTTTCAAAAATCATTTTCCTAGCTTCAATCTAGTTCCACCTTCAACCAAACCACTTTCAATCACCACAAATCTAGTCTAATCTTACCATACACCTTCTTAGGGTGTCATGGGTTCCTAAACATCATAAATCTAGTAGATCTAACAAGGAAATCCAAAATAAACATTTCTAGGGTTTATAAGTTAATAGTTTATAAAATGAAGTGGTATAAGCTAACATATGCATAAGATCTTGTATGAAACTATATGATCAATATAAATACTTGAAGAAATAATGAAAATAAATTTTGTAAACTTACTTTGAATGGGTTAGTTGTTTAGATGAAGAAAACCTAAGGATCCTTGAGTTTATATTGCAAAACCCTAACAAGGATCAACAAATGAGCTAGAATTAATCTTGATCTTGGAAAAATTGGTGTTTCTTCTTGGTCTTGTGTCTTGGTCGAAATTTGTAGAGAGAAGGAAAAGGATGAGAGAACTTTGTTAGTTGTTTTGGTATAAAAATGAAAGTAATGAAGTATAGATATTTGTAAAGTTAAGTCTTGGTCTTTGTTAATTAATGTCACATGGACTAGGGAACTAGGGGGGCGGCAAATGGTGAGAAAAATGGGGAAAGTTGGGGGCTAATTAAGGATCTTGTCCCCAAAAGTGTATGTATTAGTTAGTTTTATGTATGCATTAGGTGTTATCGGGTACCGAGTTAACTAAAAATAAATCGTGACGAGGTAAAATAAAATACGACGAAGTTGTAGAAGTTGTAAAATATTATTCCTGATGAGAATCGGGTGTTAGAAAAATTATTGAATTGAAATAACGCAAACCGACGAAGTAATAAGCTCCGACCGTGAAATATAGTAATCGGTTTCAAAACACCGGGTAAATTAATAATATAATTTTTTTATTATTATAATGAGTATAAAAATATATTGGGATCATAGTCAGGAGTTTCGAACGTGTTAGTCACATTATTGGTCGTTTGTTAACGTTTATTTAGAAATAATTATACGTAAAAAGTCAATTATACCAAAAATATTAATTTGAAAATCCAACGAGTGGAATAGTATGCAAGTGCCATAATGATGATATGCAGACTATTTCTAGTCTGTATGAAATGTCCCAATGATAATGCATGAATTCGCTCCTGAACCAAAACGGTTACGCGAATTTGAATACTCGTAAACTAAATTTACGATGAGATGAGTAATGCACGTGAATAGTGTTTTTCTTCCGGGAATGAATAGTGTTAAGTGAATAGTAAAATTTTTGAACGCTTCTCAGAATATCAAATTGACCTCAAAAATGATGAATAGTGATCGATGAATAGTAACCTGTGAATAGTAACTGATGAATAGTAAATTGTCGAAGTTTGGAAAATGACCTGAAATTACGAGTTGTGACAGTCTTCCCTTCTAACAGGAATTTCGTCCCGAAGTTCAGTTTGTGTTGGTCTCTAGAGTGGTATTGGTGAAAAGATGATGATATTTATCGTGTACGCTACTGAGCTCTAATGGGAGTTCAAGTATGTAGGCCACTAGGCCCATACTGTCTGAAATATTGAATGGTCCAATGTATCTCGGGTTTATCTTCCCAAATTTTTCTTAATGGTATCATGCCTTTCCTAGGCAGAACTTTCAACATAATCCTGCCATTAACTTGAAATTCTAAGGGTTTACAACTTATCAAACTTGTAACTGATTCTTGATTTGTAGGAAATTCCTGGTTATTTCATGAATGCTTACTGGACTAGTGAGTTAGGATTTTTCCAAATTTCGATCCGTCAATGGATGTTGGCACTTCGACCATAGAGTGCTTCAAATGGTGTAGTCTCTAAGCTCGTGTGGTAACTATGGTTATAAAGGAATCTGATTTATGGAAAATGGTTAGTCCAACCATTTCTAGAGTCAATCACTCATGCTCTGAGCATATCTTCCTATGTTTGAATCGTTCTCTGACCATTGGTCTGTAGATGATAGGTGGTGTAGTTTTAAAGGAATCTTAATGAAATCGCTAGGAGTTTGCGGTGATATAAGATAGAATATTCATTAGATCGGAATTTGTTAATAGTACATGAAACTTATACGATAGAACGTAGAATTAAACACAAAAGAAATACAACACTAGAGAGTTAAGGCTTTGGTTTTCTTGTTCTTTAGCTCCGGGCAGTCCTTTCTAAGATGCCCTAAGTTTCCACATTTGAAGCAACTTCCTGGAATCCTCTGATTTGTGGGTTTCCTACAGTCCTTAGTTAGATGACCCCGCTTCTTGCATATTCCACACAGTCCACTGCAATGATATAAGTGATGCAGATTACACATGTTGCAGTAAGGTAAATTTCCAGTATATCTTTTCTTTGTGCGTGGTCCTGCAGCATAAGCTCTAAACACTTCTTGTCCTTTGTTTGGCTGCCATACTTGATCGTTTCCTTGGTTGTCATCCCTTTTCCTTTTGTTTTCGTTGTTGTTGTTGGTAGTAGTTTCTTGTTTTATTACTTGAGCCATAAGCTTTTGAGACATTCTGATAGCTTCCTCCAGCGTGTCTAATTTAGAAGCAATTACGTTCCCACTGATGTTGCAGGGTAGTCCACCGATGAAATTTTCTAGCAGCTTTTCGTTATCTGAAACCATAGTTGGACATAGCACAGCCAACTCCTGAAACCTTCGGATATATGCCTCGATATCATTACCTACTGTCACTAGCTTATAAAACTCTGTTTCCAACTTCTGCACCTCAGTACGAGTGCAAAACTTATCAGTCATCAATTTCTTGAATTGCTCCCAGGTGAGCTTGTAGGCATTTTCCATACCAATCGGTTGAGCATGAGAATTCCACCATGACATAGCTTCATCCAAAAGCATACCAGTAGCGAATTTTACCTTGCTGCCATCAGGACAGTTGCACATGAGGAACACATTCTCAGTCTTTTCGAACCAGCGAATCAAAGCAACCGCTCCTTCAGTGCCCTTAAACTTGATGGGATCACTAACCTTAAAATTCTTCCAAGTACATTCGCGCTTATTATCGGATTGTCCATCTATCCCTGTCTGTAAAGCGGCCTCAGCAGCCCTTGCAGCTACCTCAGCTCTCTCGATCTCTAGAGCTTCGGCGATACTATCCTTAACCAATTTCCGAATAGCAACAGGTGTCATAGTTGGAGTAGCTTTAACTTTCCTTGGCGGCATAGCTCTTCAAAACGAGAAAAGAAGGGTGAGACATAATTAAGACGTTTCCTAGTAGTAGATGTTCGAGAGTGGGTTATTATAGAATGAAAGGTTGATGTTGCGATATGACGCGTTGACGTGGCTCGAGTGGTTTTGTGATATCCTGGGATTTCTGTTGAGTTTTAAATGGTCATAATGTGCCTAGGGATCCTCCTTATATATGGTATGGGAAGTCTTTCCTAGGGAGGTCATTGATAATATCCACTTATCAATATTGGGAGTAATGAGTGATGAGTGACATAGGAATCTATAGAGTGTCACCTAATTCCTTATATATATTTCATGGGAAAAGAAATGATAATGATGGTGAGAAGGGAAAAGACTGTGACAGCTGCGACATAATGAGATTGTGATAAAAGTGAATACTGTGATGTAAAATGAAACATTTGGAAATTGGGTAGAGAATTCAATCCAGATAAATTTTATTATAACCATTCTCAGTGTTGCAAAATTCATCTCTGAGTCAGACATAGGTGGTCAGCCTATATCTCACTATCCCGGGTCGAATATAGATGACCAGTCTATCTTCCACCGAGGTTCCATGAATTTTGAAATACTCAGCTCAGTTATACTAAGACTATGTCTTTCACAAATACCAAGACGTTCTGAAAGACAAAGGCAAGTGACCCAAAACTCGAGGTCAAATGGTGAAACTATGCAAAGAAGAACATAACGCGGTGACATATACGATACATGAGCATGCTTATATGAAAGACAATGATAGTAATCAACTAGAATAAGTGAATATAATATACCAGATAATGAGATACAAATCTCATCACATATGTCAGCAACAAACCACAAGTGAGGCATCATCTTGGCAGGCAGGCACGTGACGGTCATAGGGTTAAGTTTTCGTAAAAGTAGCTATAGTCTAGGTTTTAAAAACACTTAGTTCGCTATAGCCAAAGCTCTGATACCAATCTGTCACACCCCCAAAATCGGGTCCAGCGGAAGCATACGTGTAGCTGGGGTGTAACTCAATCGGTATCACAACACAAGTACAAAAATGGTTTTCACTTTAATCATTTAGAATAAAATCGTTTAATCAAAATGTTGAATTTACATCGTTAAAAGTAGTGCGGAAGTAGGCCCTTAAAAGTAGTTTAAAACGGTCCCCATATAAATAATCAGAGTCTTCTATGACCATGCCATGCCCTGCCAAAACCTCCAGTAGCGTGCCATGGGTTAAACCTGAAGATACATGCTAAAGTGTCAACATGAGGTTGGTGAGTTCATAGAGTTGTTTAACAAATAAAGCCTATAGAGAAAAGATCGCCCAGCAAAGGCATCGTAAATCCACTCAGTTGCAAGTCCCGCCATAAGAGACTTGTAACCTGTGTGTTTACAACCCACTGCCAAATGTGTTAAAGTCTACGTGAACAAAAGTAATACTGATATCCAAATTCCCAGATAAATATAGCAAAACGGCTATATAAATAATTCAGTCAATGAGGCCATATGATAAATCAGTCAAGCGGAAAAACCCGTAATAAGGTTGATGCAAAGACATCTTAATCCAGTCAAGTAGGGAAACAACAATATTACGTTTGACATCAAAGCCAAGTGGGGAATACCACAATACGTTTGACATCACAGCCAAGTGGGGAATACCACAATATTACAAGGAACATATAGGAACAATTGGTGACTATGAGGTCATATAAACAAGGATAATCAATCCCATGAAGTACAGATAATCAAACATACCAATTAATGCAGGTGATCAAATATATATTTAGATAAAGCTGGAAATATTTGAGTAATCAACCAGGTAAAACAAGTAGTGCGTTTAAGTAAAACGAGCATGTATTCTCCCCCAAAGAGTTTACCAAAACAATTGAAAAAGTAGGGGCTATGACTCACCTGGTGCGATAGCTACGATGACAAGAATGGATACACTGAAATGAGGCACGATCTCTAACCGCAACCTAATATGAGTAATAACGATCTACCTTAGATCATGACGTGATGAAATGAATGCACGTGCACATGATGCCTATACCACTCGTAACTTGGAAATACTAGTTATTGTCAAAGTAAAATAGTTTCCATACTTAGGAAAATAAGTCCAAATATAGAAGTATATAACTTGTCGTAGTATATCGTATAAAAAAATGTTAGTGTTATATTCCTCGTCTTGAAAACCTTATAATAGTGTCTAGTAGTCGCGTAATAAACCTTGAGTCGTACATATTTCGTTCATTAAAAATAAACTCCTTGAATAAGAAATCTATAAAATATATTATTTAGTACGTAGTTATATTATTTTCTAGTAGTGTAACTTGGTCGTTTTAAGCTCATTTTACTCGTTCTTTATATCCACGGATTCGTTTTAGTATATACTAATATATAGTAGTCACTACTAATATATAGTAGTGACTATATATATATATAGTTTTGACGATTTTAAAACATGTATAACTTGGTCGTTTTAAGCTCATTTTACTCGTTCTTTATATCCACGGATTCGTTTTAGTATATACTAATATATTTTCGATAGCTCGGCTCCTCTAGGTTACGTTTAACGCCTCTATTTGCCCGTCGAAAACTGTCAAACAGCATGCAGTTTTTCAGAAAATAGTTTTCGTCGTTAAATTCGGAAAATCATATCTCCTTCGTTATTAACTCGTTTTAATCCGTTCTTTCGCCAAAAGTTTCGTTTTTGAAAGTATTTTCTAAATCTTTGGTCAAAAATTATCCATCACCTACTGAGTTTCCCACGCTTCCAAAATAGTAACAGTAGGTATACATATAGTTTCAAAAATCATTTTCCTAGCTTCAATCTAGTTCCACCTTCAACCAAACCACTTTCAATCACCACAAATCTAGTCTAATCTTACCATACACCTTCTTAGGGTGTCATGGGTTCCTAAACATCATAAATCTAGTAGATCTAACAAGGAAATCCAAAATAAACATTTCTAGGGTTTATAAGTTAATAGTTTATAAAATGAAGTGGTATAAGCTAACATATGCATAAGATCTTGTATGAAACTATATGATCAATATACATACTTGAAGAAATAATGAAAATAAATTTTGTAAACTTACTTTGAATGGGTTAGTTGTTTAGATGAAGAAAACCTAAGGATCCTTGAGTTTATATTGCAAAACCCTAACAAGGATCAACAAATGAGCTAGAATTAATCTTGATCTTGGAAAAATTGGTGTTTCTTCTTGGTCTTGTGTCTTGGTCGAAATTTGTAGAGAGAAGGAAAAGGATGAGAGAACTTTGTTAGTTGTTTTGGTATAAAAATGAAAGTAATGAAGTATAGATATTTGTAAAGTTAAGTCTTGGTCTTTGTTAATTAATGTCACATGGACTAGGGAACTAGGGGGGGCGGCAAATGGTGAGAAAAATGGGGAAAGCTGGGGGCTAATTAAGGATCTTGTCCCCAAAAGTGTATGTATTAGTTAGTTTTATGTATGCATTAGGTGTTATCGGGTACCGAGTTAACTAAAAATAAATCGTGACGAGGTAAAATAAAATACGACGAAGTTGTAGAAGTTGTAAAATATTATTCCTGATGAGAATCGGGTGTTAGAAAAATTATTGAATTGAAATAACGCAAACCGACGAAGTAATAAGCTCCGACCGTGAAATATAGTAATCGGTTTCAAAACACCGGGTAAATTAATAATATAATTTTTATATTATTATAATGAGTATAAAAATATATTGGGATCATAGTCGGGAGTTTCGGACGTGTTAGTCACATTATTGGTCGTTTGTTAACGTTTATTTAGAAATAATTATGCGTAAAAAGTCAATTATACCAAAAATATTAATTTGAAAATCCAACGAGTGGAATAGTATGCAAGTGCCATAATGATGATATGCAGACTATTTCTAGTCTGTATGAAATGTCCCAATGATAATGCATGAATTCGCTCCTGAACCAAAACGGTTACGCGAATTTGAATACTCGTAAACTAAATTTACGATGAGATGAGTAATGCACGTGAATAGTGTTTTTCTTCCGGAAATGAATAGTGTTAAGTGAATAGTAAAATTTCTGAACGCTTCTCAGAATATCAAATTGACCTCAAAAATGATGAATAGTGATCGATGAATAGTAACCTGTGAATAGTAACTGATGAATAGTAAATTGTCGAAGTTTGGAAAATGACCTGAAATTACGAGTTGTGACAGCGTCAGAAGTGTCTGACAGCTTGAATCAATTAAATTCTCGTTCTAATCGTTTCCGCCCACTCTATCTTTTTCCAGGAAAATGAATAAGCGATCTCGACAACATCGTGGCAGCTCCTCTAGGTCCCAAAGAGTTAACTACGGGGAATTGGTCCATAGTTGGGGCGAATTCGACAATGTTGCCGCTACCACTAAGTATGCGGAACTTTGTAATCACCAGATTGATGCTGGTGCGGTGATTGATTGGGAGTTTCTTAGGTCCCAAGGGTTGGAGGCTGCGTTTCTGGGGAGGATCCACACTGATGGGTTTGCGAGTCCTCAATGGGAGAGGTTGTTTAGGATAAGGGAGACGGTGTATAGTGAGTTGGTGAGGGAGTTCTTTGCGACCTTCCACTTTGATCAGGCTGAGGCTAGGACGGACATGGGGGTACCACTATCTATTTTAGGTTAGGAGGGGAGGTTCGATCATGTTCGGTTACTGAGTTTGGTTGGAGGATTGGTTTGTATACTAGAGAGGAGGCTGTTGAGGGAGGCTTTATGTAGAGGTTGTTGCATGGGGAGACTTTGAGGAGTGACATGAGGTGCGCCACTTTTTGGCCGACCATCGGGGACGGGGTGTACACCTCGACTACTGGGGCAGCATCAATCAGGGACCCCGTGGTCAGGTTGGTCCACAGATGCATCACATACAGCCTGTCGGGACGTCATGGCACCACTCACCGTGTCACTGCCTTAGATCTTTTCTACCTGTATACCATCTTTTCAGCGGATGTTTACTGCAAAATCCCATTTTGGGTAGCTAGTTATTTGAGGACCAGTGTTGGTGAGAAGGATATTGATAAAGTGTATGGGGGGGATGTTCGTGACCCGGTTGGCTCGTTCCTATGATCTTATTACTCCCCCGATCATGGGATACTTGAGCGACTGTGGGGCTTGTAGGGTAGTGAGGGCTAAATCCCTCAGGCAGATGAGCATCGTGATGCTGCGGAGGAATGGGGCCTATGGTTGGTATGCGGCAGGGGGACCTGATGATGAGGATGATGATGAGGGAGCGCCCCAGCAGCATAAGTTTGGGGGTTATGAGGAGGGGACAGCTGACTACTACCGACACATGAGTCGGGGAGACTGGCAAACACACCAGGGGGCCTGGATGGGTCAGGTGGACGCATGGCGGACCACCACTGACCAGCGCTTGGATTGGATGTATGATCAGCTTGAGCCTCACCTGCAGATTGACCCATTCCCCGGTCGTGAGACAGATTACCCTCCCTACGGGTACACAGGGCACCTCCCTCCTGGCTATGACTACCGTTTTGGTCCTCCTCCCCAGTGATCTCTCTTGATATCTGTTATTTCTGAACAATTTAATGATGGTTATGTAATTCGAAACAATTGGTACTGTAATAGTGTAGGATGTGGCCTCTGTTGGCCTTGAACAATTTTAATTTTCTACGTTTACGTTTATTAGAAATAATTGAATGTGCTTATGGTGACATTCTTCACTTTGTGTGATTTTATTTTGTTTGTTCGTTATTTGCTTCTGTATGCATGCTTTATTTTTATTGCTGGTAAATCATGTTTCTAAACTAAAAAGTGGAAATACTTTACTTTGTTGTTTGGCCTAGTCTTAACTTCACCTAAAGGTATTTTTGCAAAAGATAAGTGTAAGGGGAAACCCCAAATATGTTTTTAAGAAACAAACCGATCATGATTCTCCACAATATTAAATGAACATGTATATTCGTATTTGTTAGAGTCAAATGCTTGTATCGAGTCATAATGAAGTTTTGCAGGATTTTCCAGGAAGTAGGACCAAGTTTTTCCAGAAATTTTCTGGAAACTTAACATAAGAATTTCTGCAGGTCACTTCTGACGGCGTCATGAGCTTGCTTTTAACGGCGTCACGTGTAAAAATCTGGAAATTTTACCAGTTTTGTTTTTCTAACAGAGTCTTAAAGTTTTTGTTGAATTATTAAGTTTTATAATCTCCAGGAAATCTGCAAACTTCATTCCACAAGCATTATATCTTATTTTGTTTTCTAGGATTTAGTAACTTATGTAGATTGCCACCGATTTTATGCGAGGTTGCCTTGTCTATTTTCTCAGGATTTACAGGTTATGTATGACAAGAAGATGATTTATTTTTCTGGAAGGGAAGCTTTGATTGTTCATTTTCTTGGAGGAACATCTAACCTGGCCACCTTATTATCCATACCGAGCGAATCAGGGGAGTATTTGATTTCATTTGTTTTATTTATTTCACTTTTACATTCTTTGCTTGAACATTGGGGACAATGTTCATCCTAAGTGTAAGGGGAGGGTAAAATGATGATACCTTACAAATACACTTTCACTTGAGTTTGTTTGTTTGATAGTAGATGTGTAATAAAACTATGAGAAATACTTGTTAGTGCAATTTTAGTGCCAAATTTAAAATTTTTTACAACATTTAGGAGTGAAACTTTAGCCATAGCAAACGTCTCATGGATGGGAGATTGTATGACTAGCACAAAACCGTACTATTCAGAAAAATTTTCCACCCAAATATGTGAGGTTCGCCTTTAGATTTGATAGGAAAAACATTTATTATTAGTGCTTATGAGTGTACCGGTAGTATTTAGATTCTAGAACTTGCGTTAGTGATGCATCCCGAGACCGCTAGTGAGACTACATTCGTGTAGTAGGATTTACTACATGATAAGAGGCATTAGGATCACCCTTGTGTTAAACCCGTTTTATAATTACTTGACCATTTAAGTCATATTACTTGGCTAGTTAAGTCAACTAATTTTTCCCACACCTTAGCGTTGTACTCATTTTCAGTACACGAAACCCCTAGTACACCCCTCCGAGCCTATCTTTTCATTTCTAACTTTAAGCATTTTACTTAAAGGAAGAATTTGTTACACCCCACTTAAATGTACACCCAAATCGCCTTAGCCTTCCGTGTATGCACTCATTTTTAGTGCATTATTGTTATTTGTTAAACCCTAAGTTAACTATCTAATTGATTACATGGTTGCTAAGTCGAGTCATATCCTTGTACATATTGTTTTGGGACGATTGGGACTCATGGGTAAAGTACATATTTTATGGAGTAATGGGGAAGAACATAATATTATTACCCCCATATGTGCGTTAATCTTAAAAGTGCTCCAAGTATTTTGATTTTCTTAATTCGAGTCAATAGATTAGTTTATTGTAAAGTATGTAAAAATTCAAGCGTAAAGGGAATTTTCATTCCCTATGATGTATTATTTTGGATGGTATGGTAAGAGTGTATGAAAAAAAAGTGGGAAAAAAATCAAGAAAAAGAAGAAAAAAAATTAAAAAAAAAAAAAAAAAAAAAAAAAAAAAAGAGATACGGACTACCATCCCGTTTCATTCTATGTTCATTTTATGTTTTTGTTATTTTTCATTTATTAGTTTAAGTCGAGTCTAGTTTTGGCTTAGCAACGCCATATTGTACATGTAATTGACCAAGATTGTTAACTCGCCACCAGTAAAGACTGCCTATATCCAACAAAACCGTGTATTTCATATCCCTACACCTAACGCTACAACCCTTTAAAAGACCTCTTTAATAGTTTATCCTAGGTGCTTACGCCATGTGGTGGAGGTTTGATCCTTTCCCAAGCCTATGGTAATCTATTTTGTTATGACAGGTAGTGAGAGATATCTTCTGTTTACATATTGTAATTTATACTTTATTACACCCGAGAGATGTGAGTATCTAAACACTATTTGTGAGGTGCTAGTATATGACCTCCGTGCTTGTCTTTGGTCTTTAGTAGAACGATTATTTGATGTAATTACTTTTATATTAGTGTTAAATGACCCCTAACTTGTATTTTGATTAGAATAAAATCGCATTTGCTTGAGGACAAGCAAATCTCAAGTGTAAGGGTTTATGATGAGGCGAAAAATGATCCGTTTTTAGGTGGTCATTTAAGCCCGGAATTGAATTTATTTGATCAAATATTGCCCTAAATCGTTCCTTTTGTGATTTTAGTTACTTTGGGAGTGAAATCTGGAAAAGGAAGCAATTCGGACATTTTTGGAGCATAAAAGTGAAAAAAAGGCCAAAGACTTAATTTTTCATGCTGGGAGCAGTGTGTGACGGCGTCAAGAGGGAGCATATGACGGCGTCAAGAGTAAATATCATGACGACCCAGTACAAACATGAAGGCGTCACAAGTAGAGAGTCAAGAGTTATATGCGTGACGGCCTGCAAAAGTGGACAACATGACGGCGTCAGATGTAGATCAAGGTAGTCCGAGGATTTATTTGGCGGCGAGATGACGGCGTCACCCATTTGTTCTTGACGCCGTCAGCTTCTAAAATCTATATATAGTTTTCTAATTTTCATTCATTAGAGAGGAACTTGTGTGGAGAAACCCTAGGGCCGAACCTTGTACGAATTTTACAGCTTTTCAAGGGTTTTCAACCCTTGAAACCTTACATGTGCTATTGAGATAAGTTTTCTCTTAATTCAATCAATATGTCTATGTGTTGGTTGTCTATATCTTGTGCTTGTATTGATTTCAACATGCTAGACTAGATCTATCTTGTGTTTGCTTAGATCTAATGAAACATAGATGTTGATTATTTGTTGATTACTTGTTTATGGTTGTATTAGATGAATGATTTCAATGTTAGGCTTAAGAAAACTGGCAGATCTCCAAATGATAACATGCTTGAACGTCTTAGGAAACATGAACCGATGTGTACTAGGTTTTATTGGTTGTATTTAATGCATGAGTAAATTCTAATGATCCCATGTTAGGAGCTTCTTGCAGGCTCGACATAGGAGTGAAGTAGGCACTCATAGGATTGGGGAAGTAAGTACGCCACCTCATGAATGATATTAAGGAATACAATCCGTCATCCACGCAACTATAACAAGTAATTAACGTGTAAAAAATATCTAGGGAGTAGTTAAATCTAAGTAAACACATTTTTCCCACATATTGCTCACAACCTTAGTTTAATATAGTTTATTTTCATTTTAGTATTTTATTTTGATTGCATCTTTAGTATTGGGTTAGTTGACTAGCAACTAATTCCGCCCAAATTTTTCAAACCCGAGATTTTTACTTGCTTTTTAAAAAAATATAAAAATACAAAAAGAATCATCCCTCATCTCTAGATCTATTATTTAGGTTTTCTAATCCTAGCGACACTATTCCTAGCTGAACGATCAATCCCCCGGTACTTGTCATTATACTATACTACATCGATCAGGTACACTGCCTGATGGGGGTTGTAAGCTTCTCAAGATCCTTTGAGAGGTAAAGCCTGGTGCAATTCCTACGCTACCAACGTGTCATCTTAAAACTTTGGACCTATGGCTTCATGACATATAATGAAAATGAATATATATAATAAAGTTATGTTATTGTGTCATCCGATTTAATTCTATAAACGCAGTTAAAGCTTTTGAAACCAAACCAAACAAATGATTCAAAAATAGACCAAAACTAAATGGTATAAAAAACTTTTAGGGGTAGTTCAGGCCCATTAATGAAAGAGTTTATAGACCAAGTTCAGCAGCAAACTACTACACTCTTCAAGTCTTTATCACATTTAAACCACTGCCATAGGACCTACACATGCATAATGCATTATTCTCATCGTAACGTTTAGAATTTGTTTTCTTTTAAAGATTACTCAGTGTAAAATTTATTATCACCAATAAACGTTTTAGTACAATGTAAAATGGTTGAATGCCACATCAACTCAAGCAAACAGTTTTTTTTTTTTTTTTTTTTTTTTTTTTGGGGTGGTGGTTGTTGTTTATCAAGCAAACAGCTTGATAAAAGTCTAACTTAAGACATGTTTATAACATGCCATAAACACATTACAAACTCTAGCTAAACATAACATAGCTAAAATAAGCGGAATTTGTTTAGTTAACATAAAAAACAATATATTGAGCATTGTTGTCTCTTTAGAATTTGTTTCTTTGGTACTCTCTCCATCTTATATTAAATGTCTCGTTTAAAAATCTTTCTTTCTCAACTTTGACATTAAATATTTTTGTTTATATAATATAATATTTGATACAAAATATATGAATGAATTGAGTTTTAAATGTATTTTCATTATGTATAATTTTTGTCAAATATTATATAATACAAGCAAAAATATTTAAAGTCAAAGTTGATAAAGAGAGATTTGAAAAGTCAAACTTGAACATTTAGTATAGGACGGAGAGAGTATAACTTTTGGTGGTTTTATTGAATGTTGTTTTAATTTGTGGTTACCTTTCTCCGCTGGGGTGTGGTTTTTTTTTTTTTTTTTTTTTTTTTTTGGGGGGGGGGGGGGGGGGGGGTTGGTCATATACAGTAGAAAAAAGTAAAGATTATTACATAAGAAAAAAAAAATTGGTTGTATTTTTGTGCCATTTGCCTTTATATTATTTTGCTAAATAAGATTTACTTTTTAACAAAATAATAATAATAATCCTATGTTCCCAGACGATGAAACTTGCCCAGTTTGTCGGAAGGCTTGTTTGGACCAATATGGGGAACACGCGGTCCATTGCAAAGAGTTGCCAGGTTTCAAGTATCGCCATGACTTTGTTCGGGATGCCTTGTGGGATATACTTAGGCGGGCAGGGATATCGACGAAAAAGGAGGCACCAGTTAATTTCCTAACGGACCCGACGGATGGGAGATCTACTCTCCGCCCAGCAGATGTGCTTGTGTTTGGATGGGTGGGCGGGAAACACGCTTGTGTGGACCTTACAGGGGTATCCCCGCTCGTCGGTTTTCGAGATACTGGGTTTGTGACCGGGCAGGCGATGCGGAAAGCCGAGTCCAAGAAGATTGAGAAGCATGCCAAAGCTTGTGAGGATAATCAACATCTTTTTGTCCCATTAGCCTTTGATACTTTTGGGGCGTTGGCACCGGAAGCTATCCGGTTCCTTACCAGAGTTCAACGGGTCGTTCATAGCAATTATTCGACCCCCCAGGGGCAAGGATTTGTGTTTAGTAGGTTTGGTTTTGCTATTCAGAAAGGGGTGGCGGCGCAGCTTGTTGCCCGTCTACCAGTCATTATGTGAAAAAAATTTATATATAATATCTAAATTATTAAAATATATATATATATATATATATATATATATATATATATATATATATATTAAAATTGAGTTCCTCCTATTGAATGTGAGCATTAATATTACAAGCTAAGAAACTCGAATATATAGTTTAAGCTAATAAACTTCGTACATGTAGAGCTTATTTTGAAAGCTTTTAACTGCTTTTAGTGAAGATTAAACACATTGAGAGAATTAATGGAATGTCTCTTAATATCTCCAGCCAATTTATTGCATTAGTTAACATAATGAGTAAATAATTGTCAAAGTCCTTCCAAATCCAATAGATTAGAATGTATTCAAGAGTCCCACTACCATCCTTATCTCACACTTCACACACTGTTTCTCTCTCATATTCTCTGTCTAAAAATCCGGAAAATCACAAGCACATAACCACAAAATTAAGAATTATTTATCAAAAAATTACTTTTTTATATGGGAACAGATAACAGCACCTATATAAGGGAAGACTTGATTTTAAAATTTTTCATACAAGCTTATTTTCCCCAAGGAAAATGTCGTGGCAGGTTCTTTTCTGTATGTTATTTTGTTTTATATAAGCTCCACTTCAAATTTAGAGCACATCATGGAAAGCGGCTTAAAAGGTAATATCTATACAATACAAAAACTATTTATTATTTATCGCACAAAAGTGTACCTAACTTATACCCAATTTCAATTTAATGTACTGAAATTTTTTTTTCCCAATTTAATGTACCCAACTTTTTTTTATTTGCAATGTTAGACAATTTATAGGTTACCAAGTTACCACCACCAATTTTCATATTCTTCGACCAAATTCCGGCCAACTTCCGTCTATTTTTTTTGCTTTTTTTAATCACCTAAACACATCGAAAAGGTCTTGCTGATTCCTTTACTTGGGCATACCCTACGGCCCAGTCACCTAGCATTCAGAATGATCGAAGATTCCCAGAGCCTCAATAATTAATACACCGTTTTTAAGACAAAAAGAAAATGTGTAATATAGAATAGATATGTGAATTCTTCACAAGATAACCATGCATATACCGGAAAAACAAAATGCATATTGCATTAATTATATTGTTATTGGTCGGCATTTCCCTTTTAAAGGAGCAGTTGCTACAATCAACCATATGAATTAATTACGCAAGAGTGGCAAACTAAAATCAGCCATATTTTTCCTATCCATATTATCATGAGAAATTAAAAGAGAAGGATATCCAATGTGAAGTAACTACTAAATCCCAAGGTCGGGATTTTTAGCTGGACAAATTAAAAGAGGAGGCAAGGCTTTACTTATTTCATGAATGAAGCGTAAATCCCAACGGCTGAAAAAGATTTAGAACTCTAGAAAACTAAAAGTGAAAAAATGTGATTAAAAAAAACACTTGACGGAAGTTGATCGGAATTTGGTCGGAGAAGATGAAGTATGGTGGTGGTAACCTGTTAACCTATAAATCGTCTAACAGTGCAAATAAAAAAAAGTTGGGTACATTAAATTGGGAAAAAAAAAACCAGTACATTAAATTGAAATTGGGTATAAGTTGGGTACACTTTTGTGCGATTTGCCCTTTATTGTTTTAGCAATACTTCATTTCATTCATAAAGTGCATATTGTTTATGGTGATCAGCTGGGTAATATTTTATAAACTTATTGACTTTCTTGAAAGTCAAGGTAAAACAAGAGTTGGTGATGTAAGTTTATCATATTTAACTTCTTCCGGACTGCCGGTTGAAGCTGCGAACATCCAATTACCATTAATGTCAAAGAACATGATGAATTTCATAACTTTTTTTATCCTTTTGTTCGATTGTTGTTTCTATTATGCAGCACACATTTAATACCTTACTTTATGTTATTAAGGAATCTCAGAAACTACACATAAGCTGCGAAAGGAACTGGAACGAACTCCATTTCCTGATGCTGCACATGGAACCGTGATAGGTAAGCAATATAATGTGTTGCAATCGTACCCTAATACCTGTGGCAAATGAAAAAATAAGCGGTATGATGTGATTAATAATTTATACCATAATATGTGTGTGCAAAAAAGTATATGCATACAATGTTTGTAATAACTATTAAGGTGTTGTTGTTTGTGTGTTGGAGTTGCTGACCACAACAATTGAACCACCTGTTGGAGTTACCGTGAATAACAATTGTTGTATATTTTTGTTGATAACGATTGTTGTATCCAGGAACCAGCTGTTGGTGGGAATAACAAAAAACTGACAGCACATTTCCTAACCGAACAAACTTGGATTTCGGAAAATATACACACTTGTAGGTCTTGCCAAACATCAGGTTCCCAAAGCACCATTCCAACTTTCTCGCGGACAACGAGCTCCAATCTACAGCAGACGTGAGAGATGAAATACTAACATGTAATTAGAAATATAATTTACAATACACATTGTGTTTAGCGGCTAAAAACTGTGCACTTTCTTTTATGGATTATATCAGGCGCATCAAAGAATCAGCGAGGTACTGGATTTTGGTGACTCAACCAAAAGGAAATTTGCTAGGGAAGCTATCGACATTCAAAATCTAGAGTTAGTATTCTTTCATATTCATGTTATCTAAGTGTACAATCTGTCATTGGTTGAATGGTATTAGGCTTCTCTTATTGCCCAGAAACAGCGGCCACTTACCCAGCACAAGGTAAATTCAAGGTTCTATTATTGTTGGAGTGGTAGTAATAATCGTGGGATTATTAGTCATTGGTTTCTTAGTAGTTTCACATTTTTTAAACAGAGCAAAAAAATGCAGCAATAAGTTTGACCATTCTAATGGACCCATTGACCAACTGAAGTCAAAGGAAGCATGTAGAAATAATGGGTCTCCTATTAGCCGAGGGTCGCCGATTTAGCGGGGTCTCTCAAGAAATAATGAGAAGTTTTAGGTTTAATTTGGAAGAGATAGAGTCAGCAACGCAATACTTTGCATCTAGAAATATGTTAGGCAAGAGTATGTTTTCAGCTATTCACAAGGGTATGTTGAGAGATGGAACCATTGTTGCTATAAAAAGTAGCTGCAAGTCTGAGGAGTCCGAGTTTTTAAAGGGACTGAATATTTTAATGTCCCTCATGCATGAGAATTTAGTGAGGTTGCAAGATTTTTGCTATTTTAAAGGATGTGGCGAGTGCTTTCTCATTTATGACTTTGTACCTAATGGTAATCTCTTACGGTATCTTGACATGAAGGATGGTGATCATGTTCTTGACTGGTCCACCCGGGCTTCCATCAAAGGTAAGATCTTAGAAATAGTAATCTTTAGTACACCGTTACTGTTTTTCACATGTGTTACTTTTTAACTGCTATACTGACCCTTTTGGGTTTTATCTGAGCAGGCATAGAGTACTTACATGGGAGAAAACTAAACCAACCCGCAATGGTTCTTTAAAACATATCGGTCAAGAATGTGCTACTAGACCAACGGTTCAAGCCTCTACACTCAGATACTGGCCTTCATCAGCTTCTTAGCAAAGATTGGCGCTACCATCGTTCCATTTGGAGCTGTTTGAGAAGATGACGGCGTTGAGGTAATGAAAATCCCTGTGCTAAATGACTACATAAGGAAAACCAAAGAAAGAGGTATTCATATGAATAATGTGATAGTTACCTATCTTTTTTTCTTTTTCTTTTTTTTTTTTGAATTTGTTTATATGTAGATATGAGTTTGTATTAATTTCTTATGAGTTTATAGATTATAGATGTGGCTAAAGGAAGTGGAGTTGTTTCTGTGTATGTATGGATTGATTTTTCCGAGAACGAATTTGTTGTTTGTGTTTCGGTTGTTGCGGTGTTTCGAAGATGTAAGGAGTTATGCGTAGTTTTTGCAAAGTGATTCATGTGAAGAGGATATGCGTTTCAGGGTGACCTAATTATATTATGTTTTTATATTATTCTTTTTGTTTCACAGGACAAAGAAACTGCATACAGTTGCGACTGATTGTGAGAAAGAGCAGTTGTATCGTGAACTGGCTTCGACTGTAGAAACTGGCTAAGATTTTACACTACAAGAATCTGATGGAATACCCACAACAATTACCCACAAACATCTTTCTGAGGGCATTTACCCACCTAATACCCACCAATTACCCACGTTCGATGACTCAAACAATCGACCCTATTTTCCCTCGAGTTTCCCACGAATTTACCCACAAAAATATATTTGGTGTGCAAATTGTGGGTAAATAATTGGCACCAAAATATTTCCCACAAATTACCCGCATCATGAGTTATTGTGGGTATATACATGGGTAATTTAGTGGGTAAATGTAATTTACCCGCCAAATGAAAATATCCTTATTATTCGTGGGTGAGTTTTGGTGGTTATTTTGAAGGTAATTATATGCCCATGACTTTTCACATTTTGTTGTTTGCACGGGTAATTTGTTATGACTAATGACCGACCAATGTGCAATTTGTGGTTATAAATACACCTAGGGTGTCAAAAGGGTCGGCTTGGCCCGACTTGAACCCGAACCCGATAACTTGATATTGTTATTGGGTCGGATTAGGGTTGAGTTGTTTTTCTTATTTGGTTATCACCGAAATATATAAGTTACACTGGTTTGTTTTAATGTTGTATTGCTGATCCATTCACATCAAAGTAACATGCTTAACCTTCACATATATTTGTTTTATGTTTTTATCATGTTACTCAAGAAAAGGAAAATTCATGAAATACTCCTACTACTATTTAGTTGACTTACTGTGATTACTCGTACTTCTTTGAGCTCATGTAATAAACTTATTTGGCACATATTGCATAGTGATACTTTCTATTTTATGTTACCAATACATATTTATGTTGGTGTTACTACTTACTAGTACATTTTTGCTACATGAAATATGCAGTTGGGTTGTTGACTTGTTGAACGTGTACTTCTTTTTTAGGCGGATAACATGGTAACCCGATAAACCCGAGTCATCCGACCCCAAATAACCTGGCCAGATAACAAACTAAAGCCGGTAACCATTCCTTATTTGGTCGGTTGCTGGTCACACTTTTCTAATAAAAAAACCCGAATCAACCCAACTTGATAACATGAACCGACCCGATAACACCCCTAAATATGCCTACAATGTGTTTTAATGGGAATTTGTTGTGGTTCCTTTTTTGTGTAATTTACGGGTACCCACTGGTCTTTCAATATGCATTAAGTTAATGCCACACATGAGGTGCTTACTCTTGTTTTTTTGTCTGCAGAGGCTCAAGTAACCATTGTTGCCACTTAATGTTCACTTGAAACATCACTCTCAGATACATACAAGATTCAATTCCTTGTGGCAAGGATTTAGCCTATCTTATCATTATCCTATACCCTAATGAAATGCTTCGATATGTTCTACTACTGTATGTGACATGTAATCCGAAACGACTATGAAGGAGACGAGGAGACCATACAGCATTATAGGTCCAAAACATAGGTAAGAACAGCTACAAAACCACATGAGATAGGTGAAATAACAAACAATTCAAATCAAACGTTACTACATGCATATTTAAATCAAATAACATAAGATCCAAATCAATCAAATAATGATCCAAAAGAAATTCATTATCTGGTATTCAGCAACAAAAGAGAAGTCCAAAATGAAAGTTAACAGAAACTAAAAGAACTTGAGAGTCCACCACTAGTTTGTTACCTCAACGATGCAAAGGAAAGCAATTTTGTGATTTTAAGTTGATGAAATCCCTTAACCTGTGTTCCTTACCCCTTTCTCTTGTATGTGAGTTTAAAAATCTCAGCAGGAGTTCCAGAGATGTAAAGTTGGTTTTCCTACAAATCCGTAAGTATATTATCTTATAAGTATACAAAATAGATTATTAGACTTGAACATAATAAATCTCAGGAATGTAAACATGAAAATTGTGATGAATTAGCCATCTTACGAGTCTCCTCCTAAGTAGAGAAAAATCAACCGAGCCTCCACAATGCTTCGGCAATTTTGACTTCGTGTTCCAGACTCGATCAATCATGTCTTCCCAATAGCTTGATTTGATCCATTCCGGGTTATAAGGCTTAAGAACTGAAAAATCAGAACCATCAAACTGAACCCCATCTATTTGCGCCATCTTACTTGACTCATCTCTTGCCTTTGACATGAGATTTGGATAAAGCTTCCTCATACTATCCTCACACACCAACACATCAGCCACAACTTCCCATTGGAAAAAAAATCCTATGCATACAACAGTTATGAAGTTATGTATACCATTTTAAAGCAAGTTTGATTTACTTACTGAGAACCAAATATGGGTACACACCTTAAAAAGGGCCCATAATTCATTGCAG
Source organism: Artemisia argyi (assembly GCA_030686995.1). Lineage (NCBI taxonomy): Eukaryota > Viridiplantae > Streptophyta > Magnoliopsida > Asterales > Asteraceae > Artemisia > Artemisia argyi. The sequence goes on from CM060708.1 coordinate 278,698,245, forward strand.
GCATACCTGTTAACCTCATTCCAGGTGGTCCAAGAACCATTAAACATGTTTTTGAAGATATAAATTATCATATGAATAGTTGTTGCAATAAACCTACAAATTGAAAACATTGCAACATAATGAACCCAAATAACTAAAGCAACATATAAATTCGTGTTATATATTTGCTAGTAAAGAGTGATCCATTATAGAGTCATAAGGCAAATGTCAAACCAATTGAAATTTGATACTTTATATGACAAGTGAGAAGCATATGATTTGTACAATAATGTGGTATCGGCTAGTAAAGAGTGATCCATTATAGAGTCATAAGACATACCCATCTATAACTACCTCTAAAAAAACACATAACATGCCACATCAAGTGGTACTATACTTGGTTGCCTTTGGTTTACAACAAACCACAGTTGATGATTTGAAATGCTATTATAATTAGATTTAGTCTCGGGTTGGGGTAAGTTGTACATGTTTTGAGTAATTAAAAATTATCCCCAAATTTTAAAGCTAACAAACATCGATGCAATTTATCCAATATAAACATGCAATAAAAAGAAGCAATGGAGAATAAATTAAAACTTAGAGACCAATTATTACCTCAATTTCAGTTACAAGATTGATGCTTTATTTCAGTTTCACTATGGTGAGCGAATGAATTGACATAACAGGGTTGAGGTTTTATCAAACCAACTTGGTAACTGTTGCCTCCAATTTTTCTTTTGGAGGGTTTTTTGTTTGACCCAATCAAAGAAACAAGTGAATCAAAGAAGTACCAGTTACCTCCTACATCACTTGTTTCGTGGGTTATGTGTGTGGCCCTGTTTTACCTTTTGACTTGAGCTGTGCTATCTTTTTTATATTAATAACAAATTAATTATTTCATAAGGTAGGAGTATAAGAGATATAATATTAGATATATGTTTGGCATTTAGTTATCTATTTTGTTTATAACATCTTGCTTTGTATCTTTTAGAGTGCCAGGTACGTACCCTGGTGCCGTAGATCTGGTGTTGTAGTCAAAAAGTGCTATCACGTCAGTAAAACGCTTTATGACACCAGAAATCTTATGGCACCACATTCTGGCCGTTACCCTAGCTTGGCACCAGAAATGTGGTGCCGTAGGACAAACTTTTTATTTTCATTTATATAAAATAATATATATAAGTAAAATTTAATTTCATTAATAAAATAAACACTACATAAACTAAAAAGACATTAAATAAAAAGGTTAAACCAATATATATATATATATATATATATATATATATATATATATATATAGGTTAACAAAAATATGTACTAGCTTGGCCAAAAAAAAAACTTCTTTTTTCCTTCTTTGTTCTTGCGCTGCCTCACCTACAAAAATAAAATAAAATAAAATAAAATAAAATTATTTATAACTAAAAAATCAAAGGAGAAGCAAAAAAAAAAAAAAAAAAAAAAAAAAAAAAAAAACCATGGCGGTGGCTCGTCACTACGGCGCCAGCCTCGGTACCGTGCGCGATCAAGGTTTTTGGACTGTTGGGTCGGCGCGAGGCTATGGTGCCTGCGTACACATCGCTCTTAGAATCTAAGCGATTGTATTTCGAGAAAATAAGCATGACTACTCTTATGATTTATTTTATGTGAGTGTTATTTCATTATTTGGATAAACTAGAGCTCAGGTGGAGCTTAAGTCGACCTTTTTACAAGCTGAGTTCAATTATCTCACAAATAGCTTCTTTCATTTACAACTTAGTTGTATCGAATATTCTTATGCCCATGCTGAAAAAACCAAAAAACCAAATAATAATAATAATAATAATAATAATAATAATTATTATTATTATTATTATTATTATTATTATTATTATTATTATTATTATTATTATTATTATTATTATTATTATTATTATTATTATTATAATTAATAAATAAATAAATAAATAAAAGTTGATTAGTCAGTAGTGTATTAAAACCTAACGAGACAACCCATTTACAAACGAAGAAAATCGATATACAACTCATGTTTGTTCCTAAACTCAACCAGACGAAAAAGTTTCCTTGTATGGTCAGTTGGTCAGTTGCAGCTGTAAAAGTGATCGGAAAATTTAAAGATAGCATATTTATTTAATAGTAACTAACATTGATAATAAAATAATACACTAATAATAATAACAACGGGTACTTGTATGAAGCTCAAGCTTGTGCAAGTTAAATCAATCAAGCTTTAAGTTAATCTTTAGCTCGAAAACTAACTAGATTTGAGTTAAAATTCAAGCTCGGGTTGAGCTCGTTTAACTAGAGCTCAAGTTGAGCTTAAGTCGACCTTTTCACAAGCTGAGTTCAATTATCTCACAAATAGCTTCCTTCATTTAAAACTTTATTTGTATCGAATATTTTTACGCCTATGCTTATAAGAAACTTTAAGTCAGGTATTCAATTTGGTCATGCTGTAAAAAAGTAGATTAATTAGTAGGTGTACTAAAACCAAACAAGACACCCCATTTGCAAAAGAATAAAATCGATATGCAACTCATGTTTGTTCCTAAACCCAACCAAACGAATAAGTTTCCTTGTAGGGTCGGTTGCGGGTGCAAAAGTGATGGGAAATTTTAAAGATAACAAATCTTGAGCTAGAAAATTAGTTAATTAGCTTTGAGTTAAAAGTCAAGCTCGGGTTGAGCTCAAGTGGAGCTTAAGTCGACTTTTTCACAGGCCGAGTTCAATTATCTTACAAATAGCTTCTTTCATTTACAACTTTACTTGTATCGATTATTGTAATGTATATGCTTACAAAAACTTGAAGTTAAGCTTTTTAAGACATACCGTTTTGGATTTAGTTATGTTGTACAAAATGTGAAAAAACTTGTAAACGTAAAACTTAACGAGACAACCCCTGTGAGAAAGAAGAAAGATCTATAGACAATTGTTGTTTGTATGTTAGTAAGTAACCTAATAACTTGATTGACTCAAACAAGACAAATCCGCTTAATATAGGTCTGATTGCGAGTTAATTTATTTTCTTTGAACATCTTATAGACCCGATAATCTAATTAGCGTGACTAGTTCTAATTCATAATGAAATACTCATTTACAAAAGAAGAAAATGGATATGCAACTCATGTTTGTTCCTAAACCCAATGAGACAAATAAGTTTCCTTGTAGGGTCGACTGCGGGTGCAAAAGTGATCTTTAAAATTTAAAGATATAACATTTATTTAATAACCGAAATTAATAATAATAATAATAATAATAATTAAAAACAAAACAAAAAAAAACAAAACAAAACTCTTACTCGGGGTTTGTCTCATTCCATGGCAATAATTCGGTTTCATTGCCCGTTTGTGGGACTTAGTGGTTGCCAAGACGGGAATGGAAGTGGGCTCACCAAAACCTCATTGATTTATCACCTTCGGGATTGTCATTTTAAGGATGATGCGCTTGCCACTACCAAACTTTCTTTAGCCACTAGTCGTGCCGTTTTTTAGGCAACTGAGATCACCTTGAAACGCATGAACCTTTGGTTGTGCGGGGGTTGTTTCAAGACGCATTCCCTCCGCTCTAAGTGTCGACATGGTGCTGATGTTGTATCCCCCCCTGATTGTGGAGACGGTGTTGTCAAGTTCATATTATTTGATCTCGTTTAACCACAATTTCCCCCCTCGGACCCTATTGGTGCTGAAGACCCGGGCCTGGAAGAGCATTGTTGTTTTGACCTACATTTACTTGACACATTGCTTTCTAGAGGAATACACACTGTCAAATCCATCCCTCCTAAATGCCGGTTGGGCTTTTCTCGCGTCTTGAAAGAAGCTCTTGATAAGGTGACATGCACTCCTGAAGATATTTCTTGTTGGGTTGGCCTGCTTGTATTGCCTCTTTGTCTTCTTAAAGCCTTTGCTCCGAGGAGTAACATGGAATGCAGGTCTGCCATCAAGCGCCAACGCCAAGAAGAATATATCGCTAATGCTATTCGTTCCTGGAGTACGCCTGGTGGTAGTTTGCAACTTGTTAGGGAGGTTCTAGCTGAACCCCCTCCTGCATGGTCTAATATTGATGAGGATAACATGGACTTGGGGGAGCACAATGTCAAGCAATGTAGGAGGAAAATTTGTGATGGTCATTTCTCCGCGGCCGTCAGGGTTCTCTCTTCTTCTGGGGTTGCTCCCTATAATGACACTACCCTTGAGGACCTAAAGGCTAAGCACCCTTTCAAGTCTGCCCCTTCCCTACTAGATAACCCCATTGATCATCATAACCTTAACGCATCCCCTGTTGTGGTGCTGGATATGATCAAGAGCTTTCCTCGTGGCACATCTTGTGGGCGTGATGGCTTACGTGCACAGCACCTTTTAGACTGTCTCAATGGTGCTGCTGTGGCTATTTCTGATGAGTTAATCACTTCTATCACTCATGTGATAAACCTTTTTCTTGACGGAAAATGCCCGAGGTCGTTGGGAGAGTACATTGCTAGTGCCCCTCTCACACCGCTGATTAAACCTGGGGGTGGTATTCGCCCCATTGCCGTGGGGACGATTTGGAGGCATTTAGTCTCCAAGGTAGGTGCTTCTTTGATCGGACACTCCTTAGATGGATATTTAAATGACCTCCAGTTTGGTGTCGGGGTACCTGGTGGGGGAGAGGCCATTCTTCATGCTGTGAATAGGTTCATTGAAGATCGAGGCGATGATGAGGGTCTGTCAATGTTATTGGTGGACTTCCAAAATGCCTTCAATTTGGTGGACCGAGAGGCTATGTTACGAGAAGTCCGCTTACATTGCCCCACTATTTCACTCTGGGTTGAATTTTGTTATGCCAGACCAGCTAGATTATATTATGGAGAACACACACTTTGGTCACATCAAGGTGTGCAACAGGGGGATCCACTTGAACCTCTTCTCTTTGCCTTAGTGCTACATCCCCTGGTGTGTAAGGTTAAAGACTCCTTCAGTCTGTCCTTTCAAGCTTGGTATCTAGATGACGGCACTATCATCGGAGATACTTTGGTTATGGGGAAGGCTCTGGAGCTGATTATGGAGGATGGGCCACCACGGGGCCTGCACCTTAATGTGAATAAGACTGAGATTTTCTGGCCAAAAGAAGACCCCCAAAGCAGGCTTGTGAATGTTTTCCCACCTAATATCGCTCGCCCTATGCACGGTGTTAAGTTACTTGGTGGACCCGTTAGTGCGGACTTGGAGTTTAGCGGTGATTTGGCCATGAAACGGGTTGCCAAAACCATCGAGCTTATGGAGGCTGTCGCTAGACTTAAGGATCCCCAATGCAAATTATTGCTCTTACGAGCTTGTGCCGGCATTTCAAAGTTATATTTCTCTATGCGCACATGCTCTCCTAGGGCCTTTGAGCGAGCCCGTGTTGCATTCGATGGGGCATTGCGTTCCTCCTTAGAACGTATCGTTGCTGCCTCTGGACCTGGATTTGGTGACTGGCAATGGAGGTTGGCTACATTGCCATTTGCTTTTGGGGGGCTGGGTGTATATTCAGCGGGGGATACGTTGAACTATGCCTTCCTTGCGTCTAGACTCCAAACTACCAAGCTACAGACTAAGCTTCTAATGCACTCTGGTGTGGTAACCTCTGGCCGTCCCTTCGATGAGGCCTTGTGCGCGTTTAATGCGAAAATGGAGACCGACCTTTTGAGTAACCCAGATGAGATCGCTGCCCCCAAACTCATGAAGAAACTGGCAGATATATATTTCAAACGTGTTACCCAAAAGGCTGAGTCCACATTTTGCCTTTTCCCTCGGCAAATGGTACTCTGGAGGTCGCAAAAAGAGGATCACACATCAGATTGGCTTAGGGTGGTCCCGATATCCGGGTTAGGACAAACTCTGAATGCTAGAACTTATAGATGCATTTTATGTTATCGGTTAGGGGTTCCCCTATTCTCTGTTCAGGGGCCGTGCTCAGCGTGCTCTAAGGTTTTCGCCGGTGATATTTATGGGGACCACGCTGTTTCGTGTGCTGGCACAATTGGTGTTAAACATCGTCACAACATAGTGCGGGATACTCTGCTTGACATCTGTTCTCGATCCGGGGTCTCGGCTCGCAAGGAGGTCGACATCGGGTTGGTTGGAGAAAGATAGCAAGTCTTAAGGCCAGCAGACATTTTGCTCTATTCCTGGGACGAAGGGAAGGATGTGTGTGTTGATCTAACGAGATCATCACCCCTCACGCAAACCGGCATGATTGACTTTGTGCCGGGGGCGTTGTGACTGATGCCGCAAAACGCAAACGGGTCAAATATGGGGCTAAATGTGCAAATATGGGATATGGGTTTACCCCTTTCTCATTTTCCTCTTTAGGGGAACTCGAGACAGAGGCGGTGGCCCTACTTAAGCGGATCCAGAAGTTTTCCATCACTCAAGACATTGGGGCGCGTGCTGCAAACCATATCTTCAATAGGATTAGTTTTGCTATTTCTAAAGGCGTGGGGGCTCAGTTAGTGTCGAGGCTCCCCACCAATTTTTTGTAATCCTATTGGTTTTGTTATAATGAAAGTGGTGTTTATAATAAAAAATAAATAAATAAAAAATAAATAATAATAATAATAATAATAATAATAATAATAATAATAATAATAATAATAATAATAATAATAATAATAATAATAACGGGTAGCTGTATGAAGTTCAAGCTCGAACAACTTAAATCAATTAAGCTTTGAGTTAAAATTCAAGCTCGGTTTAAGCTCATTTAACTAGAGCTCAAGTGAGCTTAAGTCAAAATTTTCACAAGTTGCGTTCAATTATCTCACAAATTGCTTACTTCATTTACAACTTTATTTGTATTGATATTATTATGCCTATGCTTATACGAAACTTGAACTTTAGCTACTCAAGATATAACATTTTGGATTTGGTTATGTTGTAAAATAGGTAGATTAATTAGTAACTGTATTTAAGCCTAACAAGGCAACCCTTTTGCGAAAGAAGAAAGATCTATACACAACTATTGTATGTATGTTAGTAAGTACCCTAATAACCTGATTGACCCGGATCCAAAAAATCCGCTTAATATAGGTCCGATTTCGAGTTAATTTCTTTTCTTTGAACATCCTATAAACCCGATATGATAATCTTATTAGCATGACTAATTCTAATTTATAATAACATAAATACTAATGAAGAGATAAATAACAATAATAGTAATAATAATTAGGGGTGTTACTCGGGTTGAGCCAATCAGGTTCGGGTCAATTCGTGTCGAGGCTAAAATAACATACCCTAACCCCGACACTCTTTAAAAGTAAAAATGATTAACCAAATTGCTTACTTCAATATGCTTACAATGTACAATTGTTAGTCAAGTAAGGTTGGTCGGGTTTGAATCAATTTGGATCGGGTCAATTCGGGGTTGAGGCTAAAAGATTACCCGAACCCGACTCTGTTTAGAACTCGGGTTAGTCGAGTTGACCCGAATTAACCCGAATAAAGTTATAGACCCGAGTAACCTGACACAAATAGGCTTAATCGAGTTCGGGTTATGCGTTTTTGACACCATAATAATAATAATAATAATAATAATAATAATAATAATAATAATAATAATAATAATAATAATAATAATAATAATAATAATAATAATAATAATAATAATAATAATAATAATAATATGTAATATTTACTTATTCATCAAACTATACTTTATAAGTAATTTATAATACATGGACATATATACAGTTACTTACTTCATAATTCTATCAAACTAGTTCATCAAACTTTTGACATTCCACACTACAAGAACACATATGTACAGTTACTGACTTTTCTGAAGATATTGGCGCCATTCTATAAAATTATTTGGCGCCCCTAGATATGTGGGGATCGTGGATCAGGAATGACTCCTTCCACAAAAGGTACATGTTGCGGTTTATGAGATACAGGAAGCACTAGGAGAAGGTATGTTCATACACCATTCACTATTTAAGTTCATAATTTGTTCTAATAATTAGTCTAAACTAAACTTTTAATTTACTGTTAGGGTACTTGATTCATTGAGTTTTATTGCATGATTAGAGTTAATTGGGTTTATTTATACTTTACACTTTCAGGTAAAAAACCTAGGGTTCTTTGAATTAGCTTTGATAACTGTAATTGGATGGGTAAATGAACCACATATTTGATTGTGTTTACCATCAATTTCAATTATGCACCTACTGCTTGAACCCACTATTATAAATCCTAATATCAATTGGAATTGGCAAAATTATAGAAAAAAAAAAAAAGATAAGGTTGTAAACATATTCAAGAATTTTATGAATGTTATATTTTGTCTTATGCTACTCTTCGTTTAAGAAAGCTACTTGAAGTTAAAGGTATGCTATTTTCTTTAAAGTACTTATAATAATGGGATGAGCACGGGATTGGTACCATACCAAACCCGTACCATTTTTATTCCCGGCCAAAACTGTGGTACCGTTCCTAAAACCAAGAGCCTCTCTGGTCGCATTCTGGTGCCTGGTTTGGTTAAACCTGTACCATACATGTCCAGCATTGGTTTAGTTAAACACACGTAAGAGTTCCAACATTTAAAGATTGTATTATTTAGTTAACCATATGTTAGTATTATATTAGCACATACATACGCACAAAGTTTTATTGTCTTCTTTCTTTTCATAGTACAAAGCATTTGCCTTATCAACCAGTTACTCTAGATACATACCTGAACAACATGATAAGATATACATATTCCATAGTCTTACTGATGATAGTTAAGATTTTAAATAATCAAGTACACTTTATTTGAATTGTCTTATATATAAATATACGTCCAAGATCTCAAATATAGTTACTATATTGCTATCAAAAACACACATGACAAGTTTAACTACACAGATAGTTTGCTTAAGATTTAGGTGACATTTTTAAAGTTCCAACATTAAAGACATCTAACAGTAGATACTGTAGGTTTAGGGTGTGTACTTTTGTTCTTTTCGTCCGATGTTAAAAGATTGTATTTGGTTACGAATGTGGGATCTTAATTTGGACGTGTAAGAGTGCATGGGAGGGGCCGTTAGGGGTGTTTGGATCAGCAGATTAATTCAACACAGGCACCTTTGAATACTGGTACCAATTACCGTGATATCCTGAATTAGTACCTTATCGATTTCGGTTGTACCAGGCGTTTTCAGCTTGTTTGATAGTCCTGGCACCGTACCAGGTATCGTGAGCCGGTACCGTTTCGGTTCTGGTGTAGTCCCATTTTTCCGATACCCTTACTCATCACTAACATATATAAGTGTTAAAACTGGTATGTGTTACCTTGATGATGATTTAAATATATCTAGTGACAAATCTTTTTTTAAAGTCTAATGTTGGATAAATTGTCATAAGCAAACAGGAACATAGGATATCATTTAGAATTTACTTGTGCTGAGTACTGATGTTGTGTAAGGATTTACTTATGCTAAGTTAATAGGAACATATATATTGTGTTAGCTACTCATGTTTAAAAGTACATATATCTTGCTTTAAAGTATGTATGTCTTGTTTTAAGTCTGTTTTAAAGTCTAATTTTGTATATCATTGTCTCAGAAATTTCTCACATTCCTTTATACTTGAAAACGGTTTTCTTGTAGACATGGCTAGACGAAGGAAAAGGCTTGGAGCAGGAGAGAGTAGGCCTCATGCCAGTGAAAGACAATAAAATGATATCCCTAATAATTCAACGAGGTAAAGGCTTGGAGCAGGAGAGAGTAGGCCTCATGCCATTCAAGGACAATCCAATGATATCCCTAATAATTCAACTATCAATGACGATACCAATCAAATGAACCATGAAAACATCATTGAGAACTTAGATAATCCATCAAATGGAAGAAAACAAGTGCAAGTTGTGAATGGATTGTAAGTACTATAAATTTATAATTTGAGCACCACTAATTATTTATATTGTTATTTCATTCTATTTTTCATCACTCTAACAGATTCGACAAATCAAGTGCGTGTTCGCGAGAGATTACAAAGATATTTAAAGAAAGAATTGATGATACCGGGTACACTTGGACAAAGGTGTCTCAACCTACAAAAGACTTTTATTTTGGAGAATTTAAGGTATTTTTTAGATTTTAATTGTTTTTAAGATTTATAATTCCTTTTATAAATACTAATTATTTGAATTCATAACAGAAACACTTTTAATGGGATCCGGAAGCCGAGACAAGCGTGAGGGTAGCATGGGATGCAAAAGCTTCTGGACGCTATGCTGATTTCTTGAGAGACATAAGAGGTAAAATGGTGAAACATGTATTCATGAGTGACAACGCATGGACAAATTTCACATCTTAGTGCAGCTAGATATAACTGTTCCATAGTTGATCCAGTTTGATTCGTAAATTGTTAATTTTATTAGGAATTTTGAAGGTCGTAAAAGAGTACTAAAGCATAGTTTTATGGGCATATGCATGTGTGAAACACCTTCTGTAAGCTCCTAAACAATACTTTTAGTTTCTAGTACTTTAAACTTAGGTTGAAGGCAGAATTCATCCATGATACAACCAAGAATGCTAGTCTGCATTTTAAAGGACAAGTAAATAACATTAATAAATACTCCTTAAAGTTTTTGCAGATAGAGGATCATTCAAGAATTGATCACCCCTTCTTTATCAGGTCTAGTAATGCTTTTTACCTTGTTTGCAATTAATCCAAAGTAAAAAAAGAGCTTGATACTTGATAGTACAATAGTTAACTTGGATCACACTTTGGTGACTTTTTGACCTGCTTTCTTATTAGCTAATGTTTTCATTTGATCCGTTTGACTTGTTAGAGATAATACGTAAACCTTAATTGACTCAGTTCTGAATTAATGGGTCAAATTTGCCACGTCTTTGTTCTGTTGAATCCATTGAAATATTCCTGAAATTAGTATTCTTGACACAAGAACATGAATTGCCTTTCTGATGTGCATTTTCCCTGTATTATTGGTACCTTCATGTATCATCTCTTTAATCAGTTACATCTGATATTCATTTATGAAATTGTTGCAAGATTTACCTCACTTTGATGAACTATACAAGTATCTTGGCCTATTATTGATAGCCTTAAAAGCCTAACAATAGCACCTCATCTACGCCCATTTATTTGCACAGCAGCCCATTTGGTCCCATTAAATCTGAAGCACTGGGGTTCATAATCATCATGTCATGTTACTGCACCTATAACAAGCATATCATGTTGTACTCGTTTGACTACTTTTTTACTATGCCCATAACACATAATACATCATTACTATGATTGCAATATGTATCCAAATATTTTTTAATCTCTTCTTTATGCATATGTGATGTAGGAATCTATATACAAGCATCCACCTACGGGATTTGAGCTTTTTTTTCATACTCGTACCACCGACAAGGACAAGAAAACATTTATTAATGAAAACTCAAAAACAATAAATGTAAGTTTTGATTTCCTCATTATACAATATTGTTCTTAGTTCTATCACTACTCATGATTAAATCTACATACTTATAGGATAGCGTGCTGCGTCTAAGGCAAGAAAGGGAGAAAATCCAGCTATTGCAGAAAGCCAGGTAGATGAAACATCACTTTACATTGCACCAGCGGGTGGTGCAAAGAGAAGAAGCCTGTATGGTGCTGGGTTGAAGAGTTTATTATATTAAAGATACAGATTCTGGAAATAAAGCAACTGCAATTACCAAGGTCGATGACGTGCGGGAGAAAAAGTCTATGAAAATGGAGAGACAGATCAACAAATTAAATAAATTTCTTGAGATTGTATGCAATCGTTTCAATATAAAACTTCCAAATTGATTCTGATAGTGAAAATTCGGATGGAGGAGATGCTCATCAAGGTCCCAATACTAGTCACTCCCAAGCAGGTGGAAGAGAGGAAGATGACCATGATAGTCGTATGATCGTAAGTTGATAAGTCATTTATCTTTATGTATGATGATGGTTTGTTCTTCAATTTATTTTATTTGTTTTGAGACATCATTAGAATGATGGTTTGTGCTAATTAGAAGACTTAATATTTATGTAAGAATGATCTATTTATTATCTATCGTGTGCTTTATATTTCAAGAATGTGTTTAATGTGTGGTTTTTATATTAGATGCTATAGATTTGTCACTATCTAAATATTAATTCATAATACGATGTAAATATTTAGCCACAATTTAATCACGAAACAGTAGTGGGTAAGTTAGCTACGAATATACCCACGAAATATTCATGACAAAGACGTCATGTTTTGCCCATGATATTTACACACGGTCATATGTGTGGGTAATTTTTCCCATGGATTATCATGCGCAAATTTCTTCACGTTTTTTACACACGACTATATACGTGGTTAATTCTATTCATGGATTATTGTGGGGGCGTTGACTTTTACACACGAATAGTTTTGTGGGCAATGTTACCCGCAGAATACCCACAAGTATATCTATGGGTGTTTTGTGGTGAGCTAGAAAATCCCACAAATAATTCACCCATGAATGCAAAACAATCACCCACCAAGAATGACGTGGGTAAACTTACCCACAACTTGAAAATGTCGTGGGCAAACAATTAGCATCGGAGGTTTTACCCATCTATAGAGAGTCGTGGGTAATCCGTGGGTACTACCCAGTTACCCACGAAAATATGGCTTTTACCCACAAATTCTGTCCCTGGCTATTTGCCTGAATTCTTGTAGTGTTAGTGCCAAATGGATGAAGTAAATGCATGATACAGTTACTTGCAATTTGCAGGGTTGCATATTTGCACGAGTCTAAAGAGTAATGGGAACATTTGGATATGTTGTTCTAGAATATTCAAACAGTGGGCTTCTGAATCAAAACAGCAATTGATTGGGTCTAAACTAGTCAACTTTTATTAGTCAACCACTTGTGAATGGTCAACCGTAAAAGTCAAACTAATCAAGCCAATTCTCCGGTGATAGTATAGTGTGTCCCCGGGTCGTTAAAGTCCCAGCGAGATTGAAATGGTGTCTTGGAAATCGTTTATGAGTGAGTGGCACTGAGGACAGTAGCCCAGATGATGTGGAATTGATTTTGCTACTGTTATTTTGGTATTGGTACACAGATATAATATTCACAAAAATCAGATACTCAGATATATACACGTATTCACAATCAGGATTCACGTAACAGGAAAAGTGGGGTTTTGGTATATTACAAACTACAGGGGGTGCTTTTGACTTTTTGAAACTTAAAATTAAAAGAAATTTGAAAATGAAAAATGAAATTATAAAAGTGAATATTTTAATATTTAAATACTATTTTAATTAATTAAACTAATTAAAATCTAATTTTAAATTTAATTTAAATTAACTAATAATTATAAGATTTACAAATTAAACTAAAAATTTGTAAAAATAATTTCTAAACTTAAATTAGAACTTGAAGAAAGTATAAAAAATAAAAATAAATATTTTTGTCTTTTTATAGATTTTTTATTAATTAAAAACTATTTAACTTAATTAAACTAATTAAATTAATTTTAATTAATATTAATACTAAATTAACTTAGAAAATTATAGAAAAATTTATAAAACTATTTTATAATATTTAAAAGCCAGGAAAAATATAAAAACTAGGTTATGCTTTATAAAAACTAAATATGCTATTTAAAACTTAATATTAATTAATAATTAAGAAAACTAAAATTAAATCTAATAAATACTAAATGATAATATAAAAATCTGAAAATTTTACTAAAATTACTTTACTATATAAGGTAATTAATAAAAATATAAAAAAACTAAGTACTTAATAAAAATATAAAAATGAAAATTAAAATTAAATTACATTAAATAGAAACTATCACTTAATTTAAATTTGATTTTTCTTGGTTTTTCTTTTACAAAACTAATTTACAACTAAAAACTAACAACTTTAATGAAAACAACTTTTTTATAAGTTGGAAATAAGCACAGAATAAGCTCAAGAGTTACACAGTTGACTTTATTTGACCAATGCAAGAAATAAGCTCAAATGAGAAAATGTGGGGCCCACTGATGTTGATTAAGGTACAAATAAGTTACTTGAGCTTAAATAAGCTAAAGACAACAAGCTATGACCATGGATAAGCTGATAAACAACAAAATAAGCACAATATAACTTGGTACTTTACTGAAAATGGGACAGAACTTTGGGCTGAGTTCAAGTGGGGTCCACAAGTCTTGATGTCAAAGCAATAGTCAAAATGTGTTCCCTGGTAGGAGGGGGTTGGGAAAACCTAAAACCTAGGTGTAGGGACCACTGTGGTGGCCACAAACCACCACCAAAGGTGGTGTGGTGGCTGGGTAACTGATGCAGCAGGGCATAGGCTGTGCCTGCAGCCTACTTTGGGGCTAAGTGGAGCCCACAGAAAAATTACTAAAAATGTGATGAAGCTAGATCTTGGGAGATGAGGTGGTATACTACAAGTCCTAAAAAAAGCTTAACTCCTAAAACCTAGTACAAAAATCCTACAAGATTTGTAAAAACTGAGAGGGTGCAAATTTGACTTATTGCTAAAAACTTGATAAGTTGACTTAAGGGAACTTCTGATGAACCATATAAGCTAGAATAGTTGTATTAAGCTAAAGCAAACCTAAATTAAGCTAAAATTACCTATGATAAACTAAAATGATGATTTGTGGGATTAAAATTCCTCACAGTCAATTGTGAGGGGGTTTAGATTGTGATTTTGACTTTTTCATGCACAAGTGATACATTTTATGATTTAAATGAGCTACTATATCCTAATGGGAGGTGTCTTAACCATTTGTAACCACTCAAACCAACAAGAGCACAAAACATAGGCCTGAGCCAAACACCCCTATATGCTTATCTGTTTGGATTTCAATGAAGCCCACAGATGTTTTAATCCATAAAACTAAAAACAAACTATTTCTAATCCAATATAAACATAAACAAACAGAATTTAACATTAATTAACACTATATTTTGGAATAAGTGCATATATAGAAACTAAAAAGAAACTGTCTTACAACTGATTTCAATGAGGGGCAAGAAGGAACAAGATCAAGTACCACAACCTAAGTGCTCCCAAGAGCTCTAACCCATAAAGATCCAAATACCACAGGTCCCTTAGCTTCTCTTCATTCTTCCACTGATTTTTGTATTTCACTCTATTTAAAAGCTATTTTTGGTATATTTTTTTTTAGATTTTAAGCTAACACTGATTCAAATGCTTTGTAAACCTTTAAATGCTAATAAGTAAACCTAAATGAGCTTAATTAATCAGTAAATAACAACTATTAATACTTAAAAGTGAAATTGAGATTTTAAGTGATTTATGAGAAAAACTGAATTCAACAAGTTAACTGAATGTGATTATTTAAATCACTTTTAAGTACACTGAGAACACTTACAACAATACTTTTAAGCTAAACATTACATTAGAAATTGAAATTACATTTTTAACGATTACCTAAAGCTAAGCTACAGCTAAATTATCTAACTCCTCTCCATGTTGCTTCTTTCTTCCTTATATAGCATCCCAATGAGTCTTGTGGGTCCCACTTGGTCAAATCCCAGCAATAAAATAGCCACTTGGATCACTTTTGCTCTCTTTGCAATTTTGGTGGGAAAGGCTTTTATGGGCAATTGGGTTCTGTAACAGACCCTAGGGGGTGGAGGTGATAGGATCTTGGGAAGTGTAATTGGAGGGATAAGGATGGTGGTGGCACAGTTGCAAGTGGTGGGGAGATACCAGGGGTGGAGGTGGTATTGGTGAGTGGTTTCTGGTTTTGGAGGTAAAGGGGAAGGTCAAACCAGGGTTTGACCTGGTATATTAAAAACGGGGTGGGCTTTGGGGTTAAATGGGCTTGGGGGATGTTTGTTGGACCAGGCTATTACAAGGGTGGGCTGTTTGGTTTTGGTTTATAATAAACTTAAGGATCCGTTTGATTTTTAGTAACAAATTACAAGGACCAAAGTTGTAATATTTGAAAGTTTAGGGGCTGGTTATGAAATTTTCCAAAAGTCATCATAAGGGCTGAATTGGTCAAGGATGAATAGTACAAGGTCCTATTTTTATATTTTTCCACTTTTGAAATTCCAGGGACTAAAACTGCCAATATTGAAACTTCAGGGACCAAATGTGACAATTCACCAAACTTTCTAACCAAGGACCAAACCTGCCATAGAAGATTAGTATAAGGACAAAATTTGTTTTTCTCAAAGTATTTCATATCCTAGGGACCATTTTTGACAATTTCCAAAGTTCAGGGACTAAACTTGACATTTTGTGAAAGTTTGCACCAAAGGACTATTTGTGTAACTTTTTGATGTATAAGGACCTTTGGTGACTTTTTCAAGTTTTTAGAATGACCAGGGACTAGATTTGACAACTTTTGAAAGTTGAGGGACTGAAACTGCCAATTTTGCAAACTTTGTGCGTTTTTCATCTATTTTTGCTTATTTTGCATTTGAAACATGTAAAACACTTTCCTGGGATATTTTCACTATTTTGGTTCAATATTGAGTGTTTTTAGATGTTTTGGCAGCTCAGAAAAGGTAAAAATGATGAGTATTTGCACACTCATCAATCCCCCACACTAAAACATTGCTAGTCCCTAGCAATCTTTTGAGAAAAACTTGATGGATTTGAAAATCTCTTTACCAAAAGCCATCACTTCTGGAGTAGCCAGGTGTAAGAACTGTGGCACACCTGATAACCGTGTGATTTTGAGCAAACCACCAGCTGTAACGGATTTGATTAGTCTTTACCAAAAGCTGTTTGCTTCTGGACTAGCCAGCATCTTGATGGAATAAGTCAACATCTTGGTGAGCTGATTACCAATTATGAATTTTCCACGGCCTTTACCACAAGCCATAATCTTGTGGGCTAGCCAACTCATTTGCTTTATGGGATATGGGGAGTTGAGGAACCATACAATTTTTGGCAAATTGCAAGCCATCAACGGGTTTGAGAAGTCTTTACCAAGAGCCGTTTGCTCCTGGACTAGTCAATCCATTTGTCATTTAGACTTTGGTGGACTGATTACCACAAAAAAATTTGAACTTTAGTGAAAAAAATTTGAAAAATTTTGGTCAAAAACGGGGGTATAAGATAGTAAAATGTGATAAAATTCGCTAGAATAGCGAATACCCCCCCACACTAAGCATGAATATTGTCCTCAATATTCAAAGTCCCGGCTATTATGCCGACTCTTGGAACGTAAAAGGGCAATATTACAAGCTAAATGTGGAAACACAATTTTGTTTTTCACTTTTGTAATCACAGCATGGGGGACTCCCCCACACTTAGGGTGAAAACCCTATATGCAAGCTACTGTTTTTGTTTACCGAGTCGCTAGCTTGACTCGACCCCGAATTCATTTGTCCTTGGGGAAGCATGATGTGGAAGAAACAATCTCAATCGGACTTTCATTCAAGATGTTTGGATAAACATTTGAAGCACGTGAAAGTTTCACACCGATGAGATAAGTACCCGGCTTAAAATAGTGGTAAATGAAAATGCCAGGGTCAAATATAGTGTCTTCATTCCTGAAGGAGTGAAGAACAAGAGAAGTCACTCTGTAGGTGAAGAAAAGGAAGAAAACCATGATGAAAATCATGATAAGATTTTCTTCCTCGGAGGCAGGCTCATTAGCCTGATTTTGGATTTCAAAGGGTAAGCTCGTAAATATCCCGGGAGGGTGGGTGGGAATTTGCAAATTCTCATGATTGAGCGCATCTCCCCCCGAGATATCAAACTCCGGAGGAGTCATGATATGATGAGTGAGTTCACCGGAGAACTCCTCATGAAGAGAATCATTCACAAGATGTGAATCTGTGAATTCATGTTCCGGAATAGACTCATCACAATCCTCATTCTGAATATCAAAGAGTGGATTATCAGATATCAAAGTGAATTCAGATTCGAATTCAAATAGAGGATTGGTGAGAGTAGTATTGAAAGTTTCGGGAACAAAATTGTTATCATTCTCTATTGGACTGCTGGGATAAGAACTGAGTGACAGATCATGATTTAAGAGATTTTCAATTTCGTCTTCGGAATTAAGGAGACCATCCTCACTTCCTGTTGGAAGTGAATTGATTTTGGTGATCTCCTCAAGAAGATGATCAGCATCAATATGTGGAATTGATGCCTCAACATACTCGATGTCTCCATAAGATGCACAATCTTCGCTACAATCAGAGAAAATCTCAAATTGAGCTTTTGGACACTCAAGAGGGGAAGGTAAATCACACATATGATCAGAAGTTCCATGTGACTCTCCTGGGATTGGGATAAGGTTCTCAGCACTAGACTTTATTAAGTTGTCCGATTCCTTATCAGGAACAGTGCTAAGATGCTCATCCCCCGTGTTTAGAGAGTGAGTGTGAACTTCGGGTGTGATAGCAGTTGATTGAGATGGAATCTCAACTGCTGGGATATCAACTGATGAACTTGATAAATCTTTTTGAATAATAACAATGTTATCTTCATCATCACTGTCATCATAGTCATCAAATAGAGCAGTATTGCGAATATTGGCATGTAATTTAGCTGCTCGTTGCTCAGCCAATAATTCTTCCATGCTTTTTCCAGATTCTCCTTCTTCAGCAAGTAATTCTGCCATAGTTTTCCCATGAGAATTGGGAATGAGTGGAAATTGTGGGGATGTGGATGTGTCAAAACCGGAAGGTTGACATTGAAAATCATCGTGAGGACCCCCACAATATGCACAAGAAGAACTTGGAGTATGGCGGAGTGAAATATTAGCTAACTCCTCCTTAAGTTCTTTAAGTTTTTCAAGAACCTCTAAAAAGTCTTGCTGGATTTGAGGAGTTGCTTGGATAGTTTGATACTGTGGAGGTTGGTCTTGATACGAAGAGTCACAATTTTTACAAGGAAATGGATTCCTCGTTTGACAATCAGAGCTAAAGTGTGGACCTCCACAGTAATCACAACAGTGAAACTGAAGTGGCTGTGGGTTGTATGTGCTTAAGTTATAATTGTTATCAGGAAACTGCTCATAGACAAGCGTGTTTCCTGATTGACAATCAGAACTGTAATGTAAACCACCACAGTACTCACAACAGTAAAACTGTTGAGTCTCATGGTGTGGTAACTGATGGAATGAATCAGTCGTGTCATGGTAGGAATAGGGATTCTGGTTATAGACAGACCCGTTTCCTGACTCTACCATGTCACAACTGGGGCAATTGCCACCATTATAAGGATTACCACACCACTGGCAAATCAGAAAGTGTGGATGAGACATAGAAAGAATCAAAAGGTTTTAGAGGGTAAGAAATGGAGAATCAAAAAGGTGAGAGGGTAAAGGTGATTTTTTTTGGTATTTTTGAGAAACATGTTTAGTGCACATGCACCAAAAACAATTTTTCAAAACAAAATTGAGGCAAAACCACAGTGAACTTAAACCAGAAATCACAAGTGAATGACTTCTTTTAAAAAGCTACACCACTCACAGGGATATAAAGGCAAGTTTTAATCTTAAGTTTGGGAACTTATTATGGGTTTGTATTTATTAATTTGAAAAACTGCTTTAGGCTTATGGGTGTGTGTGCAGAAAACTTGGGAAATATTTTTGGAACTGATTCGTTAACCGAAATCATCCCTTTAAGATTACTCGCAGGCTGGCGGGAGGAAGTAAATAGGTTTCCTCTTCAGTTCGCAATTTAATGTCAGAACTTACCTTAAACCAACTGTTTCAGGTTGTAATCTTAAAGAAAACGAAGTAATTTAACTTCACAGTTTGTTTTGTTGTTTTTAATTTTTTTTTTGGTGTTTTCAACACTTCAGGAAAAGTGTTAATGAACTTTTTTGATATGATTATGTTTTTAAAAAAACTTTTTACAAATTTGTGTGAAATTTGTACAGGGAGGGTTTTGAAAACCACTAAACTTAAAACGATTTTGTAAAACACGCAACAACCTCCCCGGCAGCGGCGCCAAATTTTGATTGGGTCTAAACTAGTCAACTTTTATTAGTCAACCACTTGTGAATGGTCAACCGTAAAAGTCAAACTAATCAAGCCAATTCTCCGGTGATAGTATAGTGTGTCCCCGGGTCATTAAAGTCCCAGCGAGATTGAAATGGTGTCTTGGAAATCATTTATGAGTGAGTGGCACTGAGGACAGTAGCCCAGATGATGTGGAATTGATTTTGCTACTGTTATTTTGGTATTGGTACACAGATATAATATTCACAAAAATCAGATACTCAGATATATACACGTATTCACAATCAGGATTCACGTAACAGGAAAAGTGGGGTTTTGGTATATTACAAACTACAGGGGGTGCTTTTGACTTTTTGAAACTTAAAATTAAAAGAAATTTGAAAATGAAAAATGAAATTATAAAAGTGAATATTTTAATATTTAAATACTATTTTAATTAATTAAACTAATTAAAATTAACTAATAATTATAAGAATTACAAATTAAACTAAAAATTTGCAAAAATAATTTCTAAACTTAAATTAGAACTTGAAGAAAGTATAAAAAATAAAAATAAATATTTTTGTCTTTTTATAGATTTTTTATTAATTAAAAACTATTTAACTTAATTAAACTAATTAAACTAATTTTAATTAATATTAATACTAAATTAACTTAGAAAATTATAGAAAAATTTATAAAACTATTTTATAATATTTAAAAGCTAGGAAAAATATAAAAACTAGGTTATGCTTTATAAAAACTAAATATGCTATTTAAAACTTAATATTAATTAATAATTAAGAAAACTAAAATTAAATCTAATAAATACTAAATGATAATATAAAAATATGAAAATTTTACTAAAATTACTTTAGATTTTAAGCTAACACTGATTCAAATGCGTTGTAAACCTTTAAATGCTAATAAGTAAACCTAAATGAGCTTAATTAATCAGTAAATAACAACTATTAATACTCAAAAGTGAAATTGAGATTTTAAGTGATTTATGAGAAAAACTGAATTCAACAAGTTAACTGAATGTGATTATTTAAATCACTTTTAAGTACACTGAGAACACTTACAACAATACTTTTAAGCTAAACATTACATTAGAAATTGAAATTACATTTTTAACGATTACCTAAAGCTAAGCTACAGCTAAATTATCTAACTCCTCTCCATGTTGCTTCTTTCTTCCTTATATAGCATCCCAATGAGTCTTGTGGGTCCCACTTGGTCAAATCCCAGCAATAAAATAGCCACTTGGATCACTTTTGCTCTCTTTGCAATTTTGGCGGGAAAGGCTTTTATGGGCAATTGGGTTCTGTAACAGACCCTAGGGGGTGGAGGTGATAGGATCTTGGGAAGTGTAATTGGAGGGATAAGGATGGTGGTGGCACAGTTGCAAGTGGTGGGGAGATACCAGGGGTGGAGGTGGTATTGGTGAGTGGTTTCTGGTTTTGGAGGTAAAGGGGAAGGTCAAACCAAGGTTTGACCTGGTATATTAAAAACGGGGTGGGCTTTGGGGTTAAATGGGCTTGGGGGATGTTTGTTGGACCAGGCTATTACAAGGGTGGGCTGTTTGGTTTTGGTTTATAATAAACTTAAGGATCCGTTTGATTTTTAGTAACAAATTACAAGGACCAAAGTTGTAATATTTGAAAGTTTAGGGGCTGGTTATGAAATTTTCCAAAAGTCATCATAAGGGCTGAATTGGTCAAGGAAGAATAGTACAAGGTCCTATTTTTATATTTTTCCACTTTTGAAATTCCAGGGACCAAAACTACCAATATTGAAACTTCAGGGACCAAATGTGACAATTCACCAAACTTTCTAACCAAGGACCAAACCTGCCATAGAAGATTAGTATAAGGACAAAATTTGTTTTTCTCAAAGTATTTCATATCCCAGGGACCATTTTTGACAATTTCCAAAGTTCAGGGACTAAACTTGACATTTTGTGAAAGTTTGCACCAAAGGACTATTTGTGTAACTTTTTGATGTATAAGGACCTTTGGTGACTTTTTCAAGTTTTTAGACTGTCCAGGGACTAGATTTGACAACTTTTGAAAGTTGAGGGACTGAAACTGCCAATTTTGCAAACTTTGTGCGTTTTTCATCTGTTTTTGCTTATTTTGCATTTGAAACATGTAAAACACTTTCCTGGGATATTTTCACTATTTTGGTTCAATATTGAGTGTTTTTAGATGTTTTGGCAGCTCAGAAAAGGTAAAAATGATGAGTATTTGCACACTCATCAGCAATGTTTATAGCTTTGGAGTTCTGCTTTTGGAAGCAGTCACAGGACAAAATCAAGTACATTATGGTCGTCCATCAGAAGAGGTATGTTTTCGTTTCACTATATGGGTTTTTAGTGTGACCGTGTGGGGTATATAATGATATTGGGGCGGCAAAGACATGTAAGGTTATTTATTAGATAGTAGAGAAGTGTCATAGCCAACAATTGAATGACCCAAATTAGTAGCGAGGACAACATACATGCACTTTCATAATCATAGACCAGTAAAATGGAGCAAGGTTATTATTTTGCTCCATAAATTTTGTGTTTTCACCATGATAAGTAACAAAGAGTAACATCGATAATAAATAATCATTCATAATTTAATGGAAGATTAGAATCAGAGTCATATTAGCAAACTATATTTGGCCATTTCATGTACTTGCTACAACAATTCACTGCTTTTAAATTTTAAAGTGGCATGTATGGTATTATAGTATGTTAGGGTACTATCTTTTATGCATATACACATGCAATATACTATGAAAAATAAGGATAATATAATCTGGCATGGGTTAAATGGTTTGGGCTATGGGTCAAAACATTTCACTTTAAGTGCGTTCAAAATGGGTCTCGAGTTCGGTCTACCGGCCAATAATTTTTTTCCCACTTAAATTTACTGAATATGACTGAAACAAACATGCTATGATACTGAAATAAGAAGTTATTCAAGTTAAACAGAATAATATGTCTTAGATATTAGTATCTCACATATACGTTTCACGTCATTTAACCATTTTAGATGAGTTGGCCGACCTGACATTGATGCAAAACCATCAAGAAAAGCACTTAAGCCGGTTCTTTTGACCGCTTTAAGTCGTATGGACCCTTATTAATAAATTATAATCAAGTGAATTGCCTTATATGAGGAACTCAATCACTTTCTACTTGAAGCTCAAGGAAAGGGAAGTCTTTGAAACCTCCAGGAAAGCTTTGTAATCAAAAGCTTGATATATCATATAAGAAAAGTGTATGTACTTTGTTACTTTGTTATGTCAAACCATGCATATATGGGGTGTTACAAATTGGACGAATAAGATGAAGTGTACGGAAATGTAATAGCTACTAAAGACTAATTGATGTAAAATTTCTAAGCATCAACACAATGCTCCCCCGGCAAATATCTTACTAAATAACTAATGGATTCATTTATTATAGCTTTGTGATATCTTACTTTTAGTCTACACGCTCAGGCATGTATTTATAATTTGGTAAATGTCCATACATAAATTGAATAAAGAACATCTAAAAAAAAGTATAGATGGACAATTCTGTAACTTTTATATTTTAATAAAAACAAAGATGTTAAATTAGCATGTTCAATTTTTTACCAAACCCGTTTTATAAGTATTCTAACACATACGTATATGACCCAAGTATTCAAAAGAAAATTGACCGAGAAACAATCGTTACATATGAAAGACAAGACTCAAAGATGGTACATCAGTTTTGGAGTAACACACAAAAGAAAAAACACATAAGTTCAGTGTAGTATAAACTATGTCTAAGCACCAACACAATGCTCCCCCGGCAAATATCTTACTAAATAACTAATGGATTCATTTATTATAGCTTTGTGATATCTTACTTTTAGTCTACATGCTCAGGCATGTATTTATAATTTGGTAAATGTCCATACATAAATTGAATAAAGAACATCTAAAAAAAAGTATAGATGGATAATTCTGTAACTTTTATATTTTAATAAAAACAAAGATGTTAAATTAGCATGTTCAATTTTTTACCAAACCCGTTTTATAAGTATTCTAACACATACGTATATGACCCAAGTATTCAAAAGAAAATTGACTGAGAAACAATCGTTACATATGAAAGACAAGACTCGAAGATGGTACATCAGTTTTGGAGTAACACACAAAAGAAAAAACACATAAGTTCAGTGTAGTATAAACTATGTCTTTGAAATAACATGTTTTGCGTTACGATGATGAATGTATTTGATATACTTTTTCTTTAAACAAGTCTATTTAAAAAAACTTACTTGAATGAACTTTGTTTATTTAGTTGAGCACCCTCGAATAGAAACTAAGCATAATAACTGAATACGCATGCTCTTTGCAAAACCAATGATCCTTTACGGTGATGCCTCGTAATAATAAAAGTTATAATGAAATGAACGAGTTTCATTAAGGAAATTGTCAAACCTGACAAACTTTATATATTGTTCACACAGCCGAAATATGTAAATCACAGAACATGATTGAAGGACGCACTAACATGATTAGAAGTTATAACTTATTCTCTACGTTATATGTCTCCAGGGGCGGCTTAAGCCTGTTGGAGGCCTAAAGCAAAGTTTTAGATTTTTTTTTTCTTTTGGAATCTTAGGTAGGAATAGTTGGATTAATGAAAAGTCCCACTAATGAGAAATTGAAAGTTGATTAAAATTTGAAAAAAGTAAATATAAGAAATAGAGAAAACTTAGGTGTTGTTTAGTTGTAATTTTTTTTTTTTTTTTTTTTTTTTTTGTTTTTACATTACTTGAAAAGAGAATGATTTTTCTTCTCTAGGAAAGAATTGCGAATTTTGAAAACCCTTTTAGTTGGAGTTATATTTTTCTTTTCTTTTTTTAAAGGAAAAGTTGGAGTTATAACAGCAGGCGGCGACGGTGCACGGTAGAAGATGACACGAGAGATCAGGGTTAAAATGATGTACGTTTTATGTTGAACAGACCCAATCACTTTTTATTGAGAAATAAATGAGAAAGAAAAAAGTTTGAATAGTAGAATGGGTTTTTCAATTTTTTAGTTAAAATTTAGAAAATAAGAATTTCACTTTTTTAAAAAATTGTTAGAAAAAAATGCAACTAAATGGGTTTTCAGTTTTTTCATAATGAAAAATTTTCTAAAAAAATAAAGTATTTCTCTCCAACTAAACACACCTTAAACCTCTTTGAATTATTTTTTTCGAACTTAGGGGCCGTTTGGTATACAGGATTTAGTGGGGTTGGACTCAAAGTTTAACTAAATTCTTTGTTTGGTTGCTTTTCTCTTTTCTTGACACAAGGCATGATGCCAAATAATAAGGCATGTGTAAATACCACCCCTTATATGGGGATTGAATAATGTTGTGGACCCATATTAATCAGTAACCACAAGTTTTATTTTTCTTACTTCTTTTTATTATTTTTACATATTTTTCAATTTAATTATATTAATTATTAAATATTATTTTTTCTCTCTCCTCATTTAATTTAAACCCAAATCCAAATTCTTATCTACAACTTTTCCATCAACCCCAAATCCTAATCTAAACCCATCTACAAACCAAACGGGCCCTTAAACAACTTCTTTGATTCGGTTATCTAGAAAAAGCTGCAAGGAAGCGAACTGAATGAAAGAGGATTGTTGTGTTGTTTAAGCGTGACTAAATTATGTATAACACGTGTCAAATTTAAAATTGACAATTACGGAGTATGAAAGATAAATGAGTAAATGCTAGACTCATATAATTTTCACACAAAAAAAGCCACAGGCATACGACAAGTGACTTGTATCAATAGAATTGTATTAAGTTTTATCTTTCTTATTTCCACTCCAGCACTCCCTATAGTTAAGTTGGACATGTTTGTGTGGATTTCTTATCGTAAATTTTTTATCAGCGTAGCATTCTTGAGATAAATTATACTATCTCCGTTCCATATTAAATGTCCACTTTGATTTTTTAAAGTCTTTTTTTATAAACTTTAACTTTAAATATCTTTATGTATGTTACTACCTCCGTCCCATATTAAGTGTCCACTTTCATAATGCACAAAATTTTCGGAGATTTCACTAACTAAACTCTTCACCAATCAAATACTAATTTTACCCACTAAACTCTCATCTTATTGGTTAAAAGGTACAAGTAGACAATTAATTTGGGACATCCAAAGATTCTATTGTGGACACTTAATATGTGACGGAGGGAGTATATAACACTTGATACAAAATATATGAATGAATTGAGTTTTAAATGTATTTTCGTTAGATATAATTTTCATCAAGTATTATATAATACAAACAAAAACATCTAAGGTTAAACTTGAAGAAAAAATACTCTAAAATTCAAAAATAGACATTTAATATAGGACGGAGGGAGTATATAATATGTGCCAGACATAAAAATAGCCACAATTTTTATTCATGCCCATCATTACTCTATCGCTATATAGCATATGGTCGCAATATGTTTTCTGTTGTAAAATTTGATGCCATTACTACTCTTTCTTACGCATATAATCACTCCTCATTATTTTTATTTATTTTTTATTTTTTATTATTATTTTTTTTTTGCTAATGCATACGTAAAAAACCGTATCTAATCATCTTTATCCCTTCATAAATAAGTAGATTATTATAAGGCTGGTCTTTATAGCAAACCATATGATCGATCGGTCGCCCTTAGGTGACGCGGCCTCACCATGACTACAGGTCCAAGCGAACACCCACCCCCCACCCCTTTGTTTTTGTGTGGTTCGATCAGCCAAGCAACCAGATTTGTGCATATGGTTTGTGTATGTTTTTAATTTAATCATTGTTTGGGGTGTTTGTTTTTTATAATAATAATAATAATAAATAAATAAATCAAGTTGTAGGGAAAAGAAATATACATTTTTAAATATATATATATATATATATATATATATATATATATATATATATATATATATATATATATATATATATATATATAAGGGAGGGTTAATGTGAGATCAAACTTAAAGTTATAAAAATAAGATCTAATCTAAACAATCATATAAACCATTTTATAAATAACTATATTGGCAATAATACACAAAAAATAAAGTATTAATACGAATTAACATTTTAGCAACTAATAACCAACTGATACGTGAGTTTGATTAGTGATACACAACTATAAATTTACATATCGAATCAAAGTGTATCACCTTAACCTGATACATTACATGTCGAATCAAAGTGTATTACCTTGGTTTCGTCAATTTAAAAAAGAAAATCATCGGAACTTTAACAATTTTAGTTGCACTCAATAAAAAATTTAATTTTATTTTAACGAGTGTGTCACTTATCAGATTTTAGTTGGATCTTATTTTTACAACTTTAAGATTGATCTTATTTGATATATATATATATATATATATATATATATATATATATATATATATATATATATATATATATATATATATATATATATATATATATATACTACCTTATCAAGAATTTAGGCCTTTTCTTAAAAAAAAAATAAATAATAAAAAATAAATAAAAAATAAAAAAACTTGAAAGATTTTGTCAAAAATACTAATATTAGTAACTGGCATGTTTTTTTAAATGAAACTCATTTATGTAATTAATAATATAAATGATTGTAACCGAAAACATTTAAAAATACAATTAATTAAATAACCATTATTAACTTCCAGTTACACAATTGTAAATTCACATTAAATTATAAGTTATTTGTTTTAGTATAAAAAGAACTATGAATAGATGATAGATTCATTTTAGAGAGTGGTTGTGTTCAATTTGTTAACGTGGTGAAAGAATAGATGTTAGCTTGAGATGGTGAAGTCAACCACGATGTTTTTGCAATACTAAAAATTGACATTGTTTTTGTCTTCACATTATCACCAACTACGACGTGTCATCACTATTACCGTGTACCAAAACACCGTCATTGTTGCTTTCTCCCTTTTTGGTTTCGATGCATTGCGCATGTACTAATATAATGTATAAAGATGATTGTGATGCTTCAATTGTATGCAGTTGTGGGTTATTTGGCTATATGGGTACCCACTATTGCAAAACGCGAATATCCAACTAATTTACATTTAAGCCCTTAAGGTTTGCGTTACTTGTTATTTTTGTTTTAACAATACCAAATTTACATTTAAGTCTTTAAGGTTTGTGTTGCTTGTTAGTTTTGTTTTATCAATAACTAAATTACATTTTAGGTAATGTTGTTTTTTTTTTTTTTTTTTTTTTTTTTTTTTTTTTTTTTATTTGAATTATTATGTAATGCATTTTAATTATTAATCATTTTTTAAGGGGGAGATTGTGAATAAAAATAATGTCAAAAACGTTATTCGCATTATTCGGTATTCTCGTGTTTTGATAATCACAAAATATAAAGACATGATACGTAAAATTACGGTTTATAAGTTTTTATTCGAGGAAACTCGTTTCTTCTACGTAGCTGCTTCAACATCACATCAGGTATGAACAAACTTCATACCATCATTAGTTAAGTGATCAAAGAGTTTTATTTTCACCTAAACATACATTTTAAGTTTGACAAAACATTTTCACAAAATTATTTTTTTTGTTTTTAAAGAAATGTTTTATTAAGAAAATAAATTCAAATTCAAACTTTATAACAGCTAATTTCCCCCCCAAATCAGTTCAGCCTGAACCAGATAAGTTTACACCACGTCAGGACAAAATGGGAGCGTTTTGTCGCGGCGGTCCCTTAAATAGGCCGACAGTCCCTTAGTGATAAAGGACCGTCTGGCATTTATAGGACCATCACTCTCCCACCTGTTATCTATAAATACTGAACTGTTACACTTTAGAAAGCAGACTTTCATACACACAAAACTTTCTGGTCTTTGTTCATTTTAATCTTTGATCACTATAACATGTCGGTATATGTTTATAAGTGATTTCCTCTTCCGTCAAGTGCAAAAGAAGAACTCTTGGCAACTATGAAGATTCGAGATGTTATAAGTGTCCACACACAAACGTAATAAGTGTTACGGTGATAGGTTCTGTAAATAATGTCATTGTTTTCCGACTTGTGTGTGAGTCGAGGATGGGGATATTTGTGTGAACTTAGATGGTGATGTAGATCCAAGAATTATATTTGTGTGAACTTGGATGGTGATGTAGATCAAAGAAGTCTTGTAACTAGATTAGTTCATGTATTTGATGTAAGGAGAGTGATGTCCTAGTGTGTTGGTTAGGACTTTGTTGAGTCATTATATAAAGGCTTGAATCGGGTGATGATTCAAGTGAGTCTTGTGTGAAGGCTTGGTTCGGGTGAAGAACCAAGTGTGTCTAGTGTGTGAAGGCTTGGTTTGGGTGAAGAACCAAGTGTGTCGATTATATGAAGACTTGGATCGGGTGAAGATTCAAGATTGGACAAGATTGCTTGTTCGTGTGGCCACGTGAGCCTTGGACTAGATTGGTTCTAGCTACGATTAGAACTCGACATTATGCTTAGTGTCGTTAAGCCTTGTGTAAGCATGTGTACGGATGGCTCCGCCTGAAGGAGTGTGTTGATAAAGTGATTGATAACTCTCGAGTGTGGTACTCGGGGAGTGGAGTAGGACGGAGAGTAAGCTTCGTGCCGAACCACTATAAATCACTGCGTCTCTTGGTTGTGTTATTTCCTTACTCTTTACTTTACTTGTTTATTTGTGTATGCTAGTAACCAAATTGATATTACATAACTGATATAACTCAACATGTTTGTAAATGAAAAATAACCGGACCTAAAACGGCGAAACGGTTTAGAAAATTAAAAAGAAGTAGTGAAACTATTCAACCCCCCCCCCCCCTTCTAGTTTCTACAACTTCCCTGCTGACTTTGTGAGGAACCTATTTAGGCTAGCCAACTATTCAACCCCCCCTTCTAGTTTCTACAACTTCCCTGCTGACTTCGCGAGGAACCTGTTTAGGCTAGCCAACTTTCCATTCAATTTTTGTACTTCTTTCAGACATTTGGGGGATGGAAGGTTGATTACAGCTTCTGTTTTATCCGGGTAGACTTTTATGCAAGTAATGCTGATGGTGTAGCCCAAGAACATTCCTTCTTCCATCCTGAAGGTGCATTTCTTGGGGTTTAGTTTCATGTTTATTTTTTTTAACGTACGTAATGTTTCCTCCACATCCCTTATGACGTCATCTTCTGAGCGGCTCTTTACTACTAAACCATCCATATACACTTCCGAGTTTCTACCTATTTGCTTGAAGAAGGCTTTGTCCACCAGTCGTTGGTATGTTGCTCCGACGTTCTTTAGTTCAAACGGCATTTTGTAATAACAAAATATGCCCTCATTTGTGTAACAATTCGCAATTTCAGGTTAACTTTTATTCCCGAAAATTTCACTATTCACTTTTTACTATTCACTTTTCACTATTCATCTCAGAAATTTTTATTTCATATTCTCGTAAGTTAAACTATTTTAACGATAATCCGAGAGTTTGACGCTCGTTGGATCATTTCTGCAAAAATCACAAAGCCGTGTCCGAGATTTACTTTTAGGTTTAAACGTCACTCTAGCATCCCGATATGTCCATAAAACATTATAAACAATAGAAATATGATTTTCTCTCATTTTAGGACAATTCCAAAACTTTTGGAATTTTACGTTTTTCAGTTCAGCGTTTTACGCGAATTACGCGTTTTAGACCCATGTTTCCAGTTTTTAGCAGGGTTTTAGCACCCAATAGAACCTACCACTCATTTTATATTTTATTATGGAGTATATTGATAAGTTCTACCATATTTATAGGTTTCATATTTTTAGGATACCCGGTTTTACGTTTCGTGACTTAACAACTTACGGTTAGCAATTTACGGAGTCAAAACTAGCTACATACTTAGGATATTATCATCCAAAGACCATGACTACTCATCTAGTCACCCTTATCTCTTACAAACCGACTTAGGAGGGGGGGAGTCACCATGTGTGGTTAAATCTTGACTTTAGCCATTAGATCTTACTTAATTACAACTTGGTCACCAAGTTTAGGCACTTTCCTAACACTTTCCTAACCTCCTCATCCTAGCCTGTATAAATGATCACATATGCCTTAGAAAAACTCATTCTCCTTTCCTTTCTTCATCATAAAAACGCCACATCTATTATACCTAGCACCATGATCCTTTGATCTTCAATATACAAGTTACACTACAAAGTTCAAGGTCTTAGTATT
Source organism: Artemisia argyi (assembly GCA_030686995.1). Taxonomy (NCBI): domain Eukaryota; kingdom Viridiplantae; phylum Streptophyta; class Magnoliopsida; order Asterales; family Asteraceae; genus Artemisia; species Artemisia argyi. The sequence continues at coordinate 278,729,364 of CM060708.1, forward strand.
CTCTACCTAGTTCTTAAGTTTGTTTGGTGATTCCATGGTTGAATTAGGAGCTACACAAGGTTACTAGGGCTGAAGTTAAATGATTTTCACAAGGGTTATAACAAGGCTAGCAAGGGTTACAAGAGTTATGGTGAAGGGTTTACAAGCTTAGGTTTAGTGTCCTAGTTCTATACTTGACTTCCTTTCTTTAGAAAGCCAAAAGTTGTAAGCAAACCCTTATACACTTTCTTGCTCAATATCATTTTCATGCTTATTATGGTTCTTTCATGCTATATATGTTCTTGTTATTGTGTTCATGATGTTTAAAAATGGATAAAACAAGTATTGGTATACATATGTTAACTTATGACAAGTAAACAAGCAAACTAGTGATTTTTATGGAAAACCACGACCACAATAGTATAACTTTGATATTTGACACTTACTTACTGTTAAAGAGGACTTAACAAGGAAAACATAGCAATTTGAATCACCCAAAACGAGTACACGAGTCAAAAGTTATGACCATTTGAAGTTAGCGAAACCAAAACGGCAAAACTGCCTAAATAGCATTCTGATCAAATTTTGATTTTGAAAGTCACCCTTCTGGTCCGATTTATCAAAAAGTTAAAACATGAAAGTTGTCCGGAACGACGTTTTCGTTCAGGAGCAAAGAAGCTCGAGCCCTGAAAACGCTTTCCGAGTGATAATTTTCTTCAAATTCTTAACAGCCCATTTTTAGACCAAAGTTACTATAATGATTATAATTAGATAAGACCAAGAGGTCTAATGACCTAAAGCCGAGACCACAACCATGGCTAAAGCCAAGGTTGAGTCTCAAGACCATGGTAACAATGACTAAGGTCACGGCAAAGCCACGGCTAAAGACCATATAACTTTTAAAGATCAAAAAGCTTATATATATATATATATATATATATATATATATATATATATATATATATATATATATATATATATATATATATATATGTTATCAAATACTACAATAGTAGGGAGCCTCATGTGAGGAGTTCATTAAGTAAGCCGTCGAGACGAGTTGTGGATTTATGAATTAAAGTGTCCTGGCTCCTCGAACGTTTACTTCATGACTTCTGAATTATGTCGGCCCGAACGGTAGTAAGAGATGTACAAACTATACATGTTTCATAAACGACTTATATTCAAAGACTTACATTATATACTAAGTACTACATCATGAACATTATGCAAGATATATATTGGCAATTCTTCGTATTCTTAGACGTTACTCCAAACCTAAGTCGCAACGTTCTATTATAGGCTGCTCTTAGAGACTTTCGCGATTCGACTACCACTTTCATTTCTCATTACATAAGCTTAAGGTGAGTCATAGCCCCTACTTTTTCATACTTGTTTTAACTCTTTGGGGGGGATACATGCACAACTACCTGCTTACTTGTACAAATACTCAAAACATTTATACTTGATTGTTTTATACTTGATTGTCTTATACTTGATCGCATTATACTTGATGTCATATATATACATGATTGCATTATACTTGATTGTGAGACTTCCAGTGGCTCCAGATTAAGTTGCTGGATGACCATTGAGACTTCCGGTGGCTCCAAATTAAGTTGTTGGATGACCATTGAGGCTATTGATACATCCTAACATTTGCGAATGTTGGATACATCATAAACGTGAGGTCTTCGGAGATGAAGAGTAGACTCACGACTAATTGCTTAATTGTTTTGATGAACTTATACATGTCTTAATCATACTATATTGTAGCAGTGGGTTGTGAACACACAGGTTACAAGTCTCTTATGGCGGGACTTGTAACTGAGTGGATTCACGATGCCTTTGCTGTGTGAACATTCTTTTAAGGCTTTTCCACTGTTTTAAGACAAACTCTATGAACTCACCAACCATTGTGTTGACACTTTAGCATGTTTATCTCAGGTTAGTAAGGCGATAGCTAGTGCGTGGAACTTAGAGTCAAGCTGCATATTCTGAAGACTTACGCTTTTATCATTTACCATTCAAAACTTTGTATACATTTATGTATCATACTTTGGAATCTCATGTTTGTAACTTTGAATTCATTAATCGAATGGTAACTTTTCAAAACGTCTCATTTAGAATTCGTTTTCTATAACTTGTACTTTGTATTACGAAGTAGCACCCCTGTGACACAGTCTTCCGCTGCGGTATTTTGGGGGTGTTACAATTTGTTATGAAAGCTGTTTTCTCTTCGTCGTCTTTAGCCATTTGTATTTGGTGGTAGCCTTTGTATGCATCCAAGAAGTACTTGAAGCGGTATCCGCAGAGGGATTACACCTTCCAGTCTAATTCTGGGAGCGGATAGCAATCTTGCGGGCATGCTTTATTTAGGTCTTTGAAACTGACGCACATCCTTCAACTGTCGTCATGCTTTTTCACCATCACTGGGTTAGCCAACCAACTGTGGTAGTGGGCTTATTTCATGATACCCGCTTCAACCAGCTTCTCAACCTCTTCGCGTATCATCCTACTTCTTTCCGGAGCTTGGCCCCGTTTCTTTTATCTGACTGGGTTATACCCTTTGCGGATGTTTAAACGATGCTCCGCTATGTCTCGCTGAACTCCCGTTATGTCTCCTGGGCACCAGGCAAATACGTCTAAGTTATTTCGGAGTAGGTCACACAATTTTTTTCGTCCTTCGTCAGTAAGGGAAGAGCCTATTGACACCGTTTGCTCCGGGTGTCCCGGTGGACAGCAACTCTAAGCCGTTCTTCCGCTGGCGGGTCAATTACGGGGGGTTCCTCTGCTGGTTCGGAAACCATTGTGCACTCCAACGGAATGATTTTGCTGCTCCGCAGTGTGAGTACTCCCCCCTCAATTAGGAATTTCAGCATACCATGCGCAGTCAACAATACCGCTTGTATGTTTCGAACCCCCGGTCGCCTTATTATTCCATTGGAAGGTGACTGCGACCTTACTATGAGGAACTTCATCCATGCAGAGGTGGAATGCTCTTCATCGCCTATTTTCACCTGGAGTGTGATCTATCCTATCAGCCACATGACCTCGCCACTGAATCCAATGAGAGGGACCGTGGTTGGAACCATCAAGCACCTTACTTCAGGGCGGAGCCTATTAAAGCAGTGTTCATGCAATATTTCAGAAGCAGATCCCCCATCCACATATATGCGGTGGACACAGTGACCTCTGATCTCCGCTTCTATTATCATTGGGCCTTCGTTTCCTTCATCATCTCCTAGGGGTGGAAATGACATTTCTGGGTCAGGAGAGAAGTTTTGCGTAATCTTTTGCCTTGCTAATTTATGCCATGTCTGTATTATCAGGATTGTTGGCAGTTTATCTTTTGTCGATGTTTTTGCTTACTTGGCTGCCTTTGGTTGATCTTTTCCGCTGTTTTGCTTTACCTCTTTGATCACATGCGACAACTTTTCGCTTTTTAACAATTCCTCTATTTGTCTTTTTAGGTGCATACACTCGTCTGTGTTATGCCCTACTTCTCCATGGAACTCACAAAATTTGTTGATGTTTCTTTTTTCCACCAGAGTTATCATCGGCGGAGGAGGTTTGAATTTTGATTTCTCAATAGCTAAGATTTCTTTGGGGGGTTTAGAGAGGAGAGTAAACCGATCTTGTTTCCTTTCCATTCTTTGCCGACTCTTAAATCCCCCTTTTCAAAAGTTCTGCTTCTGGCGCCTATCTTGTTGTCTCTATGGTGAGAATGGTTTCTTTCGTTCTTGATTCCCGGCCGCCACTTCTCCCCTGAGGAAGGACATTGTGGCCTTTATCATTTCATCAACAATCTTAGGGATGTTGTCATGCAGACACTTGATCAACTTTGGGTTGGTTATCCCGAGCATGAATTTTGATATTTTTAGCACTTCCGGCGCTCCTTTCACATTCCGGCTTTCCTTCATGAATCGTTTCATGAAATCCTCCGTAGATTCTCCTTCTGCTTGTTTGATGTGGTGGAGTTCTACAGGGTCTTTGATGCACTTCTTTTGTTGTAGGAAATTCGCAAGGAATGCCTCTCTCAGCTCATCATAGCTGTTTATTGTCTCTGGAGGAAGGTCATCGAACCACACTCGGGCGAACCCAGTGAGCGTGGCGTTAAACATATGACACGAAACTGGCATTGCCCAACATTCAACTTTAGCTGCAGATTGGAAGATCTTGAGGTGATCCTCCAGATCCTCACTTCCGTCGTACATCTTGACCTGAGTAGGCAGATGAGTTCGCCTTGGCACTTCAAAGTAGCGGATGCGGTGAGTGAACGGATCAGAATCTCGGCACATCCATGGCTGCGCCAGGTCGTCATCGTTAACTTCGGTCCTCCGCCTCTTCGATCTTGATCTTCTGCTCCTGTGACTCCAGCCATCTCTTCCTGAGAAGTCATCCCTCCTGGACGACCCCTGTGGCTATGGTGTCTCCCGGAATCACGAGAGCAATCTGTCTGGTAATAGCTTTCCTCCATTCTTCTCTCGTTGTTATGAGGTTTTCGTCGGGGGTCTCGCGAGTAAGCAGAGACACTTTTTTCCCAGCTTCCGAGTCTATGGAATACCCCCTTCTCAATCTCTTGAACACATTTCTTCTCTACGGCTCCCTCCCCCTTGGTGATTTTGATCTATCGCTTCGCGGACTGGGGCTTTTGGTTTTGCTCCGAGCACGCTTAGCTTCGATATTCTTTCTGAGATCTTTCTTCCGAGAGGGTGTTCTGGATTCAAACTGTCGTGACTCTTCTTTGAAGGCAAGGTTAGCTTTGATTTCATTGAGTTTCTATTGCTTCTTTTCTTGATGGAACTTCTCCGCAATGATGGCGAGTATCTCGTCGTAATTCCTTTCACAGTAATCACTAAGATCTGTGTCGGGTGTAGGCCCATCATCATCTTCCAATACTGCTTCTGTACCTCTTACCCCCGTATTCTGCACGGTGGACGTGTGCACGGGAGTAATAGGGTTTGCGTTACGGCTCATGGCAAGTATTTTTGAGAACACAGTTATGCACCGGTCCCACGGATGGCACCAACTTGTTAGTGCAAAAAGTGTGAAAGGATTAGTGTTGGGCTTGGTGTATATTGGGCTGCTTAAAGTAGACCGTCCGCTTCGTAGATCTTGCTCTAAACTAAGTGATGGATAGGGTATCTACACAAATGAAAAGTAAACCGTTTAGCCTTACCGTGAGGACGGACCCCACAATTAAGCTCCGGCGTGAGAGTAAGTACCCATGTTGTCAGAATAAGTATTGGGATGTGTGATAAGATTGTACCTCGTGTGTGTGAACTGAGGCTACCTTTTATATGTGGTCCGAATACTAGGGTTTTTTAGTATTTCACATATTGCTGTAGTGGCCGAAGTGGGACCCTTGTCGGGCAAGGATCCGTAACTTAATCGATGATTGTGGGCGTGGGTCACTTGTCCGTAGGCGCGCTTCAGGAGTGCCACTCAAGTGGTTCGCACACGTCCTTGTATATCCAGACCACGCCATGCTCGTGGCTTGGACTTTAGTCATATCCGGTTTGTTAGGCCGGGGCCCGATTTGTTTATCTGTTGGGCCGGAGCTCGGTATTTTAGTTTTATTAGGCCGGAGCCTCATTGTGTATACTACAAACTAGGTCCAGTAAGCCTACTATCCGTATTATACGTCATCGCATATATTTACAAACAAAAGCTTTACTACCTACAATGCATGAATATGCATTCTTTAAACTTAAAATGCTTAAAATTTGAATAATATTAATAGCCTACAATACCTTTTACAAAAACAAGTTCAAATGAAATGTTTTACTTATTGTAATTAACTCGGTTTATATGCCAGTTTTTTTAAAATACATTTGATTAAAAATGTTAACAACCGTTATCACTAAATTAATAGTTTAAATATTATGTAATCTTTAATTTTTAATTTATTATTTTCGTTTGTAATGCATAAACTATTTTTCTCGCAGTGACTAAAAGTTAAACTCTTACGTGTTAAATCAAGAGTAACACAAAAACATAAGTTCGGAAATATAATTATTTGATGTTAAACATCGTCGCTTTGTGCTTAAGAGCAAGATTCAAGGCTAGACGGAGTGGAGGTGGATCTGTCACTCGTGAGGTACTCCCTCACTCGCCATCCCATTCCAACAAACACTCCTCACACGTTAGAGGAGGAAAAAAGGGATAACATCTTGGTTCTCGTGCTATTTTTGTGTATTTATTATTTTTATTATGTTTGTTTGTGTGTGTGGGTTATTTTGCGAAATATATTTGTGTAAAGTGTGTATTTTAATGAAATGTGATGAATGGCATGATTATTATAGGTAAAAAGTGAAAGAAAGTGAGGAGGCAAAAGTTGAGCTAACGCTGAAGCGAAAGGTGAGCCAGTGTCCCTCTAGTCTAAGAGTACAACACCACATTAAAGAGGGAACATAAAAGCAGATTGTCAGCATTGGCGTGCATAACATAGCAGATTGGCCCAAACAGAGTCTTCATCCTAATCACTACTCCCTCACCTTCACCTCACCTCACCTCACCTCAATCTCTTCAGAACGCAACTCATATCATTTTCACCCCTCTCAAATATATCAACATCACATATCAAAACGCAAAAGGTACACACACACCCCAAAAAAAAAAAAAAAAAAAATCATCTTGATAGCACCCTCCCAATGTTCTTTTTAGTTTAAAAAAAATAATAAAAAAGAAAATATTTTTTTTTCCCAAGAACCCCAAAATTGGGCTTTGAGCTTAAAGAAAGCAAAAAGAAAAGACACTAGCGGTTCTGTGTTACAAAACTGGGTAAGCACTTATATTGGATTTTAGTGTAAAATAGTTTCTTCTTTTGAGTGGACATAGAATATCAACAACACCTTGTCTTCTTATGTCTGTGTTTGTGTTTTTATGTTTTTTTCTTTTCTTTTGCATGCTTTCTTGTTTTATGCATTCCATTTTTGTTTAGAAAAAAAAACTATACATATGTTATGCAAAGATGCTGTTTTTTTGGTACCATTTTGAGATGTGTTACATTCTAGACTTTAAAACTTGATACCATAAAAAATAGCTAAACAAAAAATATTGGGTTTTGAAGTGGATACAAGGAGAGTGGCTTTTGGGTTTTTGTCTACTTTTTATTAAATTCAAGTGGGTACATCATACATGATACATAACACATGCCACTTATTTTTTATTTGATACTGCTTACTAAGCATCATTACCATATGGGTTTTCCATAAGTTTGTTAATTAAATACTGTAGTAACTGATTTCATGATCTTTAATTATTTTATTTTATTTATTTTTCATGTACATAAACCAGACTAATAGATGCTTATTGTCTGCCGTTTCAATGACTAGTTGCAACTGATTCCTAGATGCTGTTTTCCATATGTTCTAAATCTTCAAGGGTAATTTGATCTCATTTTATTTATTTATTTTTATGCTAAGTTTTTATTAGTACTAATTTTTGGTATGTAATATCCACATTGTCCTTAAAATGAAAAAAATTTGAGAGACACGAAAACCATAATGTTATACATTAGAGCTAAACTATGCTCGGCAATTTTTATTAAAAAAAATGTTAAGTGGGTGGGGTCAGATTTGTGCTTGTGGGATGGTCTAGATAATGTTCAGAAACGACTACAAGAATACTACTGGTTAGGCCGCGTACACTAGAGTCTGATCCCGTTTACCCGTGTTTTTTAAAAGAAATAAGGAAGTGGGTGGAGTCAGATTTGTGCTTTGTGGGGGTTTTTTTTTTTTTTCCTTCTTTTTTTCTTTTTTTTTAATAGTATTTTTGATGATATATCTATGTATAAATTATATAAAAAAGTATAGTATAGTTTAGTTTAGTGTATGAAGTGTGTGTTACTGTTGTTTTTGTCTGCTGAGTTTGCCCGGACTCCATGGGGTTTGTTGTTGAACTAGGACACATAGATAAACACTTCTCTTTATCCCCTTAATCTTCAAGTTATTAACATATTTACAAAGTACATCACCCCATTATCTTTCTCTCTCTTTAAAGATTCTTTGCAAGAAATATATATTGTGCTAATTAGATCTTATTTGCAAATAGCCCACAAAAATTTCTTCAAGAAATCAACAAAAAAATAAATTTTGAAAACTGGCCTAATTTGAAGTTATTTTTTGGTCTTTATAGGGTTGAATGGTGTTAAGATTTGGGGATGTGGGTTATGTTTACTAGCTTTAAGTTGAACAGAAGTTGAATAGTTTGTGGAGAGAAGGTAAAGGTGGTCAAGATGAAGTTTATGAAGCTTGGATCCAAGCCCGACTCGTTTCAGAATGATGAGAACAATATTTGGTAAGTTTCTTTTGCAAATGTATATTGTATTTGTTTCGGCTCATTTGTTTGATTTGTAGACATTAAGGTATGCCCTGTTTAGTAATGTTTAATTCGTGTAATTGTTCGATAATGCTATCATTAGACATCTTAATTTAGCTCTTTTTGCTTGTACCTATTGGCTGTTAGCATTGATTTCATTGCTTAAATAATAGGCTTGTTGAATGATCGGTTCACGGATGTCTTAGGGCGTCGTCTGATACGATTTTTATTCCATGTCTAAGCAGCATAGAAGCAGAACTCAATGTGTTCAACTTATTATGTTTGCGGTCATTTTGTTCATTTGTGATATCATTAATATGAGGATTTGTATATAGGTATGTGGCTTCAGAGCTGGCAACGGATATCATCATCAATATAGGCGATGCAAAGTTCTATCTACATAAGGTAAGACCACCTCGCATAACGCTATAGTACTTGTACTATTAGGCGTTACAATTTTACCCTGCTGTTACACATGGGGGTGTTTGGCATTGCGTTTCAAGATGTAGATAGTTCCTTGTGTTTGGGTATTGAATTAGATTTTGAGTAAATATTGAAGTATTGAACTTTCGATAGGAAATTTAGGCGCGGTTGCAACAAAATACTTGTTCTGATTATTTCACTTGGGGGTTATTTTACACGTAAATCTGCTAAGTTTTTTTATGCCTAACACTCAAAAACCCTTACAAAATTGTAGATTGCCAAACACCCAAACAAGTTATTATCTTGTCTTCGCAAACACATCCAAACACCACCTCTTACAGCTCATTTCCTTATAGTTGTTTATCTAATTCTTATTATTCCATGTCAAGTAAATATCTAAAAGTGATGCCAAACACCTCTCTAAAATACTCTTAACCTTTTTTTTTGTATGCAGTTTCCATTGTTGTCAAAGAGTGCTCGTTTACAGAAGTTGGTAGCAGGCACCAATGACGGAATCGGTAATGGTGATGAAATTGAGATTCACGACATTCCTGGTGGCCCCGCTGCTTTTGAGATATGTGCAAAGTTCTGTTACGGTATGACAGTAACTTTAAACGCCTACAACGTTGTCAATGCTCGTTGTGCGGCTGAGTATCTCGAGATGCGCGAAACAATGGAGAAAGGAAACCTCATATACAAAATCGATGTGTTTCTAAACTCGAGCATTTTCAGAAGCTGGAAAGACTCGATCATAGTACTTCAAACCACCAAATCGATGATGATGTTATCTGAGGAATTGAAGATAGTCAGCCATTGTGTTGACGCCATAGCTTCTAAGGTATCTATTGATGTTTCGATGGTTGACTGGTCTTACACTTATAACCGTAAGAAGCTTCCTGAAGAAAACAACAACCACATGTTAAACGGAGGTATTAGAAGCATGACTGTCCCAGCAGATTGGTGGGTCGAGGACCTTGCTGAGGTGGAGCTAGATTTATACAAACGGGTTATTGTCAATATAAAAAACAAAGGTTTAGTTCACAATGAAGTGATTGGAGAAGCTTTAAAGGCTTTTGCTTCAAGAAGAATCCCGGGATTTAGCAAAGGTGTTATACCAAATGGCGATATGTTGAAAACTAGATCGATAGTTGACACAATCGTGTGGCTTTTGCCTAATGAGAAAGGCAGTGTTTCATGTAGTTTCTTGCTAAAGTTGTTGAAAATGGCGATTTTGGTGGACTCGGGGGAAACCGGGAAGACGCTGTTGGTGAAAAAGATTAGTCAACAGCTAGAGGAGGCTTCAGTTCAGGATCTTTTGATTAGAGCGAAAGAAGGTGAACCCACTATTTATGATGTGAAAACGGTTCAGAAGATAGTTGAGGGGTTTATGGTTCGAGATCAAGATAGGAACGGTGATTTCGAAGTGGAGGGAAATGAGATTCAAGAAGTGAGGAAACCGACCGGCGGGATATTATCAGAAGCTTCAAAGTTAATGGTGGCTAAACTTGTAGATTCTTATCTTGCTGAAGTTGCAAAAGACCCGAACCTACCTTTATCGATGTTCATGGAACTTGCCGAGACTGTATCCGGGTTTTCGAGGCCAGCCCACGATGGAATATATCGAGCCATCGATATGTATCTCAAGGTAAAAGTCTCTCCTTACTAAGTAGGCGTGGCACTTAAGGTCGGGTTGATGTTTCAAGAACCTTACAACGGATTGGGGGGTCGACCCAATTATCACCCAAACCTGTTCATTTTGTGTTGTGTTGTTGACTACCATCTGTATACTATCCCATTACTGCATTACCGATTACCTAGTTCAATGCATCATTTTTGTGCAGGCACACCCTGGGATCAGCAAGAGCGAGCGAAAGAAAATATGCAGGCTAATGGACTGTAAGAAACTATCAGTGGAGGCATGCATGCACGCTGTTCAAAACGAGAGGCTCCCGTTGCGTGTAGTGGTTCAAGTCCTCTTCTTTGAACAGGTTCGAGCTGCAGCTTCTTCTGGCAGTAGCACACCTGACCTACCTAAACCACTTAAGGACCTCAACAGTGCATCGCATGGTAGCTCGAGAACGACCACAACCAACACAGATGAAGATTGGGATGCAGTGGCTTCAGCAGAAGAGCTCAGAACCTTAAGGGGCGAGCTAGCCTCACTGAGACTTGAACGCAGCGGCAGTCATGCAAAGAGCCCACTAGCTGACAGGGGTCCGGTTAATAAAGTCAAAGGTCTACTTGCAACAAAGAGAATTTTCACAAAAATTTGGTCAAACAAAGGTGGTGGGACCGCGGAGAACAGTGGGTCAGATTCGTCCGGAAGTCTTGGTTCTGGTAACCACCCAGAGGAGGTGAAAATGGCGTCAACACCTTCAAGGAAAGGGCGGCATTCCGTATCTTAAAAGTTAAAGGTCGGATATTTACAATCTTTTTGTTAATGGGAATTATGTTTAGCAATATGATAAAAAGCCTAGATGGTAAGTGTTTTTAACTCAGGAGATCATAAGTGTAGTAGTATTCTATGAAAAAAATATGGATCCTTTGTATTAACGTTAAAAGTTTAGGGATATCGGGGAAGGAGAAAGAACCCTAGAAGTTGATGAAATCTAACAAATGATTAGGTTTAAATGTTTAATATCGTTATCAACTTGTAAGAGCTCTAAATGATCGTTAATCTGTATTGAATATAATGGAGTAGCACATATTGGTGCGTACTATCTGGAAGATCAACTTCTTGACGATGTTTTGATTCTTGCCATCTTAATATGGTCTGTTACAGTTTTTCGCTTTTATCTTGAATAAATCAATCAGTGTTTGATGTGTTTTTTGGGGTGTTGTACGTGGTTGATCGGCTTAAGTTCACCGTGAAGCAAGCTTATGATATGGTAATTACTTTGGTTAGTAGTTATAATAGCACATAGTCGGAATGTAGAAGGCCGAACTTTACCATAAGCGATGTCATGAATACGGGTTGGCATAGCATATTTGTTTTCTCAACTTTAAAAAAATTTCAAACCAGTTGAAACTATAACCAGCTAAATGTCGATTGGGGTTCATCTATTCTGGTTAAAATCGAGTAAGTTAAAAGTAAAACACAAGGAGTTCCATTTCTAGTATGAACTACAAAGAACAAGCATTGCTTTATGTTTTACTTACAAGGACTTTTTAGTTTTTACGTTTGGGCCTATGCAAGTTAGAAACTAATTGTGCTTTGAAATATGCTGAGAAAGTGACAAGATGTGCTTTTTAGGGTATGTTTCGCGAAAGTAACTGGTGCTGGTGCTGGAGATGGTGCTGATGCTGGATATTATAAAAAGAGATTATTTTTATAAGCTACATGAAGTAACCTTTGGTTTTAAGAGATTATGAAAGATTATTTTTTTTAAAATCTCTTATAAGTTATGTCTGCCAAACAAAGATTATTTTTTAAGTAGTTTTTTTTTGAAAAAATAAACACAATCTCCCAACAATCTTGTGTGCGGTTAAAACTAATTGTGCTTTTTAGTGACAAGATGCCATAGCAATAACATATACACAGTTGAAACACAAACGGTTATCCTATAACCCACTGCAAATTACACAAGCTTGATTTTCTAAAGCTTGGTTCTGCCAAATTTCGTAGTGGAAGAAAAGTTCGGTATGAAAACTTTACATGAAATGTAAGCCTTCTATGAGAACCCATAACGAAAATCATATGGACTCTCTTATCTTATCTTATGCAGTTATGCTTACATACAAAGTATATGAATTTGTCTTAAAAATTCAAAAAAATACAAATTTTGATGCTAATAATAGCAAACACATGAAGATTAAAATAATAATAAATATAAGTGTTACAGTAATAATGAGAATATTTGTAGTTAACTTATACATTAGGCGTGTGAACGACGCCGTTTTGTGTGAAAAAACGAAATGACGTCGTTTTGTTCTAGCATGTCATTTTGTTGTTTTGGCCGAATAAGATACACAACTATACTTAACTGTTTGGCTTTTGGAAGATAAAACGATTACATGAGTAAGTTCGCATATGAGTTTGATTAGAAATTTGGGGTAATTCAATCATTCCTATTTAAACTTTCTCGAGCAAGGAAAAAGTGTAGAAATAAGTCTATCTCTTTTTCTTACAAGGAAAGGAGACCTTAGTTTGTCTTTTTCATGAAAAGTACAAACTACTCCTATCATTTAAGGTTCATGTTGCAATACACACTTAACAGAAAATACAAAGTTAAATTTTAGTATCTTTGATAATTGATCCTTTTAAAAGTTAACCACCCACGTTTTAAATAAAACAATTAACATAAGAGAAAACTTCAAAAAAAACGTCCCTTAACTTTGCAAAAAATGCAAATAATGTCCTCGAAAAAAATTTGCAAATATTATCCCTAAACTTTCAATTTTCTGCATTCTATGTCCTTGCCGAGTTACTGTAGTTGCAAAAAAGGTTTTTTGGCTAACGCTCGTTAGGAAATCTTGTTAAATGCCGTGTGAAATGACTATTCTACCCTCATTTTCTTCAATAATCGCAAAGCCACCCTTTTCCTTACTTTCTCACCAATCACAACCAAATTTCTCAAACACCATTTCAGTATTTATATCTCTTAATTCACAAACACAATTTTTGAAAACCAAAATCACACATAATCGATTATACTTCTTCAAACGAAATGGACAAATCCGATAACTTCAAGAACCTATCCGTTCCTGCAACAACCATCACCAAAGCTGTCACATAACCCCCACCTTGGAAAACCTACATTCATCACACAACCATGAAAAATACTCGGTCCTGCTGGTATTGTTCAATTGGCTAAGCGGCGTAAACAAGCATATATTAGCGAAGGTGGGCAGGAGTGTATAATTTCGACACAAGGGTATATTAGGAAATTTGTTAAGGATGTGGGTGAGGATGAGGATTTTTCACGTAGGCCATGGCTTAGCGCCGTTGAGTTTGTGAATGCTAATGGGGGGTTGTGTTTGGATGTTTAGGTGATATCAAGACCTTTATCAATAATGGTAAAGTGGATCAAGTTGTTGCAATAATCAAGTCGTGTACTCCAAATGCCCTTGGCGATCTTACAGTAACTCTCAAAGATCTCTCGGGTTCAATACTTGGTGAAGTACATCACAAAATCATTAACGAGGAGGGGGTTATGGAAAGGATATTACTGTAGGAGCTGTTGTGATTCTTCATAACGTTTCAGTGTTTTCTCCTAATCGATCACACCATTCACTCCATTATCTTAACATTACAAAAAAAAAAAAAAAAAAAAAAAAAAAAAAAAAAAAAAAAAAAAAAACTTAGTTAAGGTTTTCCACAATGATACACTTTATGGGAATGAGAGTGGGGTAGCTGGTGGGGGAATGTTAGACGAAGAAGAAATAATGGAATTGTTAGAAGAAGAAGAACGGGCTGAACAAGAGTGGCGGGATGGTGGATATCTTATTGAGCAACAGGAACATCAAATGAGATTATACCAAGAAACATTGTTACAAACACTAGAAGAAGAAACAAGGGCTAAACAAGAGGAGGAGGAGAGACTTAGGAAAGAATGTGAGGAAGCTTGGGAACTTGGGTTGTATGGCTATGTATCTGATTCATTTTTCGATTCCGAGGAGGAGGAGAGACTTAGGAAAGAACCATAGGAAGATTGGGAACTTGGGGGTGTGGCTATGTATCGGATTCATTTTCTGATTCCGATTAAGTTGTAACTAAACTCTATGTTGGCTTTTAGAAGTCAAAGTTATGTTGCATATGCAAAATGCATTTCAAAACATAATTAGATTGTGTTTTAACAGTTGCATGCCACAAGTTAAAACAACTTGAATGTATTAAACATTAAAGTGAATACTAAACATGTGTTGTAACAGTTTGGTTACACATTCATTCATTCTACCTAAGATAGGCTTCAACAATGGGGAAATTGTGCGGTAAGTTTTCTTTTAGCAGCACTAAGTTTTCTTTTAACAGCACTAACTAGTTGGTGTATTTTCTCTTGAAGTTCTCAGCAGCTATAATATACACTAGCAGTCTTAACTTTCATAAGCAGACTTAACCTTCTTAACCAGCAGCAGTAACACACTTAGAAGATTTATGTTTAATTCCAAGAGCAGTTGTAACTCATTAGAGCAGTAACACACTTCAGTTGTATATTGAGATATTTTTACTATGTTTTGAAGTATAATATATATTTTCACCTTTGCACAAAAAAAGTCAAACTGGTCAAATCCAAACAACCCCAAACTGCATATGCAAAATGCAGTACCAAAACAGAAGTAGATTATGTTTAGTTGCAACAAATTAAAACAACCTTAATGTTTAACAGTTTGGTTACACATTCATTCATTTTTTGGGTGTATGTTGACTTGTAAAAGTCAAACTGGTCAAATCCAAACAACCCTTAAACTGCAAACATTCAATTGAAACCAAAACTGGGAACATCAATATAAAAATAATCAATTAAATTGAAACCAAACTGGGAACATCAAGATAAAAATAATCAACTAAATTTGCTTCAATTCATAAGGAAATAGTACGTAAAATAAACTGATAAATATCAATTATAATAAGGAAATTAATCGGAAAGGTATGACAAATGTAAATCATCATAACTGAATGTTTCTAAACATTCATCAATTTCAGTATCCTTTGTATATATATTTTTTCTAATTTGCTAACTGCCGCCACTTTTTTCCAATGCTCCTTTGCCACTTCATCATGCCTTTCTAACCTGGCTTCTCTTTCTTCTTCCTCCTTACTTTCTTGGTCCAAAGCAGGTTATAGTTCATAATAGAAGCTTTCATAAGAAGTGCATGGGGGGGGGGGGGGTTCTTTTTTAATCCTCGACAGCTTCAACTTTGGCCGATTCTTTTTGGTTAGGGGTTGCTGCCACATCTTCGTTATGTTGTTTCCTGTAATGTTGAATGAATAAATCACATGGATATAGAAACATAGAAAAACATTTAAAAATAAACGAAAACTATAACATACTTGAGTTGATGTGCTTCATTGTTTTCGATAACTGCATCTGCATCATCTCTTGCTCTTTTGTTTCTGGTCGACATACTCAGATTTGAATTATATTGATGAACAAGGTTGATGATCTAAGATGGGTATGCATCAACAAGTTTATGGAACGAATAAATACACAAATAATAGGGAAATCGAAGTGTTAGCATTAAATTTTAGAAGCATGCTTGAGTTAACGTGTTAAACTCATAATTGTATTCATATTCTGAACAATAAAAACATTGAAAGAATAAATCACATCTATGTTCTTAAGACATATTAATACAACCATATCATATATTTACGGAATTATGTTCTTAAGACATATTAATACAACCATATCATAGATAAAGGTACTTAAATATATTACATAAATCTAGATGTTCTTCAAACATATTACATAAACTAATATAAATACAACCATATCATAGAGGTACTTAAAACTGAAATTAATACAACCATAACAAAACTAGAACAACTTTCATGGTTTTTTTGACTTTTGCATCCATGACTTGCACCATTAAGTTATTAATCAATGTCCACATAGAGTGCGTCTCTTCCTTAAACACGCATAGTTCCTCGCGACCCTGAAATGTATTTTTGCAACATTGACAATTAGAGGTGTGTGGTTATGGCATCGGTGGAAGTGGTTTTTCTGGGTCTGCGGAGACATACCATGCTTGAGAGCATCCTACTTTTAATGGGTAACAGACTACATGGTTGTGATTGTTTGTTGCTAACTTTATAGATTGTGCATCCATGGTGAGCTGAGAGTTTGAATGAGCTTGATGAACAATGGTGATGATATGAGATAGGTAGGTTTGTGTGAAATTGTGAGAAGTAAATGAAGCCAGTGATATGGGTAGGTTTGTGTGTAAATGTGTGAAGTTAGTATGCATTTACCTCACATAAAGAAAGTCAAACGGGTTTATCTCAAAGTAGCCTGACCCAATATTTGACTACACAATAGTAACTTTAAACTAGGTTAGAAAGAGTGTATGTTACACTTGAAGTAAATTCTCCTAGCAACTATGGCACACCATTCAAGTAAAAAATGAAGAGAAATAATATGGATGACAATGATACAGACATGGGGGTGTTGGATGATAGCAGCGAATCAACTAAAATGAGATGCATTGACTGTTATATGGGAGTTAAAAATATGGTTGGTTTAACTTTTGAATCAAGGCTACCTATAGAAACTATGTGGTATTCCTGTTGGAGGCATGCTTACAGAGGCAGTGGAGTTGTTGCAGCTGTTGGAGGTAGTTGTGCAGTAGGTACAAGTGATGGTGTTTTAGGTCTGCATATTATACGTGTAAACAAAACTGGATGGGGTGGTGTAGTGGATAGTGGAGATGGAAGTGGGACATGAACAACATCTAAAGATCGGGAAGAAGAAGCAAGTCAAGAGGAAAGTGTAGAAGAAACTTGTTCAGTAGCAGGTCAAGAAAAAAGAAGCAAAGAAACTTCATTCAAAATAACCAAGAAGACCGCATGTAGGTTCATTCCATGATTACCAAATGGTTGTTGGATGTTGATGGAAGTGTGTTACTGTTTTGTTGCTTTGATGAGATAAATTAAATGCTTATTCCATGGTTGATCATTTATCTATATAATTTTCAAAGAATATGGAAAATAACAAATTTAACAAAGTTGCATTACTAATAGGATACAAAAGAAAACCACTGTTAAAACAACTACCATCCAAATACATAATTATTTAGCAACAAACAAATACAACCATATCAAAAGTTATATGGAGGTTTCATTTTTTCTGGCTTGTTCATTCATGAGCTCCACAAGGTACTTGTGAATGCTTGTCCACATGAAGCGCACCTCTACCTTAAACACACGTATTTCCTCACGAAACTGAAATGTATTTTGGCAACACTAACAATAAGAGAAATGTGGTTCTGGCATTGCTGCAAGTGGTGGTTCAAGGAGACGGGTGTGATAAAGAAGATAAGATCCCTGTACAGTTCTTTTAATACCATAAGGACGTGTTTATGATTCTATGGAATGTACATAGGGGTATGTTTTTGAGTTTTGAGTTTGAGGATTGTGCATTGATTGAGGCAAAAGCAGTCAACTAAAGTCAACCACGGATATGGTCAACCAAGTCAAACTGCCTAGAATCAATCTCCGCGGAAGTATAGGGTTTCCCCGGGTCGTTATGTCCCAGCGAGGTGTGATGGTATAAAAACGGGTTTGTGATCGGGTGAATTTGGATAGAAAATGGGTTGTGAACGATTTGTATGATTACATGATGCGTGGGAATTGTACTAGGCTTTACCTCTCAAGGGATCTCGAGAAGCTTACAACCCCCACCAGGCAGTGTACCTGATCGTTGTAGTATAGTATAGTGACAAGTACCGGGGGATTGATCGTTCGACTTAGGAATAGTGTCGTTAGGATTGAAATTAATCTAACTAGGTCTAAAGGTGAAGGATGATTCTTTTTTATTTTTATATTTTATGAAAAGCAAGTAAAAATCTCGGGTATTGGAAGGAAGGGCGGAATTAGTTGCTAATCAACTAACCCAAAAACTACTAATTAAAATAATAAACAAGAAAAGTAAACTAAGGTTCTACAAGGGATGTGAAGCATGTCTACCTATGATATGTTACTCCTTGCTAGCTATCCAATTCTACCTATTGAATTGTGACACCTTGTTTTAATTGACGGGTTGTATTCCTTAATACAAATCATGGGGTGGCGTACTTACTTCTCTAATCCTATAAGCTCCTACTTCACTCCTATGTCGAGCCGGCTAAGAAGCTCCTAACATGGGATCACTAGAATTCGCTCATGCATTAAATACAACCATAAAAACCTAGTACACAACGGTTCATGTTTCTTAAAACATTCAAGCATGTTACCCTATGGAAGTCTGCCATTTTTCTTAAGCCTAACATTAAATTCATTCAATCAAAACAAGAATCAATAGGAAACAAGAATTATAAACTAAACCAATTAGACCTATCGAAGTGTCACGCCCTTATTGATGAAGATAGACACAAACATCAACAAGGAATCAATAAGATCTAATCAATTATATACAAGTTTCACATAAACATAAGTAGACACAAGATGAATTAGCAAAACATAATCAAAGAAAAGCAAACAACAATAATAATGAAAGACATAATTGAGATAAAATCATCAAACCAATACATGATGTTTATGGAGTGATTGAAACCCTCTAAGTTGCTGGAAAAACACCTACCTAAACCCAGGAATCGACCTTAGGGTTTAGGGCTTACAAAAAGTGAAGTTATGATGTTATATTTATAGGCTATTTTCTGCCCGGCCCGATCATGACGGCGTCAGCCAAACCTTGACGGCGTCATGAACAATTTTTCTTCACCAAATCGTAGATCTTTTCTTCCCGATCGTTTTCTTTTTTGAATCACTCAAATCCGAGTTCGTATGCAAAAGTTATGGCCAAAACGGTGTCAGCTACCGCGCGCGCAAGTTGTGACAATTTACACGTGACGGCCTACGTGACGCCTTCATGAAGTTTCTGGGCCGTCACCAACACATGTGAAGGCCTTGGTGACGCCGTCAGGTACTGTTGTTTTCTTCACTTTTATGCTCCAAAAACGTCCAAAATGCTTCCTTTTCCAGAATTCACTCCAAAAGTACCTAAAATCACAAAAGGAACGATTTAGGGCAATATTTGATCAAATAAATTCAAATTCCGGCTTAAATGACCCCTTAAAAACGGTTCATTGCCTTATCATATATCCCTACACTTGGGGTTTGCTTGTCCTCAAGCAAATGAGCTTTTCCACTAATAAAAATACAAGTTAGGGGTCATCTAACACTAATATAAAAGTAATTACAACAAATGATCGTTCCACCTTAATCAAAACAAGTACGGAAATTATACACTAGCACCTCACATTAAGTATTTGGATACTCTCATCTCTCGGGTATTGTAAATTTATATGTCATAATTGGAAATGGAGAAATATCACTCTCTACCTGTCATAGCAAATAGATTACCATAGGCTTGGGAAATGATCAAACCTCCACCACTTGGTGTAAGCACCTAGGATAAACTATCAAAGAGGTCTTTTAAAGGGTTATAACGTTAGGTGTAGGGGATATGGAAGACACGGTTTTATTGGATAAACGGATATTTTACTGGTGGCAAGTCAATTGTCTTAGTTAACTACATGTACAATGAGGCGTTGCTAAGCCAAGACTCGAATCAACTTAAACTAACTACGACTCTTTTTGGATTTTTTTCAAGACACTATTTGACTTAAATATAAATAAAAGAAACGGATGGTAGCCCGTATGTTTTTCTCTTTTATTTTTCTACTTTTTTTTTCTTTTTTTTTTTTTTTTTTTTTTTTTTTTTGCATACACTCTTACTCTACCATCCAAAACAATACATCAAAGGGAGCTCGTTTCCTCCCTACACTTGAGCTTTTACATACTTTACAATCAACTATTCTAATGACTCGAATCAAGATAATCAAAACACTTGGAGTACTTTCAAATATTAACGCACATATGGGGGTAATAATTGACATCATCCCCATTACTCCATTACAATAGTACTTTACCCATGAGTCCCAATCGTCCCAATACAATATGTACAAGATATGACTCGACTTAGCAACCTTGTAATCAATTAGACAATCAACAAAGGGTTTAAACAATTAACAATAATGCACTAAAGATGAGTGCATACAAGGAAGACTAAGGCGATTTGGTTGCACATTTGGGGTGGATTGTAAACAAATTATTCCTTTAAGTAAAATGCTTAAAATTAGAAACGAAAAGATAGGCTCGGAGGGGTGTACTAAGGGTATCGTGTACTAAAAATGAGTACAACGCAAAGGTGTGGGAGAATTACTTGACCTATGAAGTCAATGTAATTATATTACAGGTGTAGAACAAGGGTTATCCTAATGCCTCTTATCATGTAGTAAATCCTAACTACACGAATGTAGTCTCACTAGCGGTCTCGAGATGCATCGCTATCACAAGTTCTAGAATCTAAATACTACCGGTACACTCATAAGCACCAACAATGAATGCTTTTTCCTAAAGATCTAAGGGCGAACCTCACATATTTGGGGTGGAAATTTTTGAGTGGTATGGTTTTTGTGCTAGTCATACAACTCCTATCCATGAGACGTTTATTAAGACTAAAGTTTCACTCCTACATGTTGCAAAAAATTTTAAATTTGGTGCTAAAATTGCCATAACAAATATTTCTCTCAGTTTTATTACACATTCACTATTAAACAAAACAAAAAACCAAGTGGAGTAATAGTTTCTAATATACCCTCCCTACACTTAAACCGAACATTGTCCCCAATGTTCTAGATAAAAGATGTAAAAGTAAAAATAAATAAGAATGAAAGAAACTAATACTTCCCTGATTCGTTCACCGTGGATAATGTGACAACATGGTTAAATCTACCTCCAAGAAGACGAACGTTGAAAGCTTCCCTCCAGAAATATAAATCATCTTCTTGTCCTGTAATCAACAAACACAAAAACCAAAGCATCAAACCGAACAAAAATCACAACTAGATGTAATTTCAGACTTAGAAATAGAAACAAGACAAAGCAACAAAAGGATAGGATACTTGTGAAATGAATTACAAATAGGAACTTATAAAACATATCCACAATTATTGACACACAAACAAGATAAAATATATGCTAATCATGAATTGTGAAGTTTTCATGTTCGAATTTAGTTCTTTTTAACAAGATATAAATTTCCCTACACTTATCTTTTTGTAAAATACCTTTATATGCAATTAAGACGAGGTTAAAAACAAAATAAAGCATTTTCAAAAATTATTCGAAACATGAAAATTAAACAACTATGATTAAGCATATATGGCACAAACAAACAAATAAAATAAAAACATCAAACAATTAAAAACATGGGTTGGGTTGCCTCCCAACAAGCGCTTGTTTTTGTTCGAGTCACGAGCCTGACTCTACCCTTATTTAACGGAAATAGGGGAGGTTTTCCCTACACTTAGGATTAAGTGCGGGTGAAAGTAGCGATACACGCCCTTAGGGTGGAAATATGCCGCATGAGGTGAAGGGGGCGAGTGAATGGGGAAAGAGTCTACCACCTTCATTGTTAGGTTACCCGAATCCTTTGGTTTGATGGGTGGATTTGAAGTTAGAAGAATTTTATGACAAAGATTTAAGCTCTTGCCATTTTCATGAATAGTATGCTCTAACGGTTCTTTATCCACTTCGATTCCCATCTTTTTTATTTCAACTTCATTTTCATCTTCGTACTCAAACTTGCTTTCATCAAAGAAGTGGAGTGTTGGCGTTTTGAAGTTGGAATGTTGGAAAGAGGTTTTATGGGTAGTGGGTTTGGTTTGAGAAATCATCGAGACCTTATGCATCAAGGTTGGTTTGAGTGATTTAGAGGTTAGGGTGTAGGCATGAGAGTTCCCTTTCTAAAAAGGAAGCTTATGACAATAGAAGTTATTCTGGGTTGAACTCACAGAGAGAGGTGTTTCATTGTGCCCATCACTGCCTGTTTCATTAGGGATTGGGAATTCAAAAATCTTTTCGATCTTCTTGGGTATAGCTTCTTCCCTAATTTTCTCCTTAATCCTTGATATAAACTTATCAGCCAAGTCCATGAAAAGACTTCGGGTGTTTTCCATGCGGGCTTCTAATTGTTGGATTTGCCTCTCTTGGTTGTTTATAAAAGTCAGCATTATCCCTTCGAATTCCTTTTGTCGTGAATATTCAGGAAACGTATATTTACTTTCTGTATTCACATAACCAGAGGGATTAGCCATGGGCATCTCAGCTCTTATCAATTCCTTAACCTGCCTTTCGTTGTTCTCAAATAACGGTTCTTGGGTTGCATTCATGTAATCTAAACTTCCTTCCTCCAAGAACATTGGATCCTCCCATTCTTCTTCTTCGTATTGTGCTAAGTCCTCAATGACCTCCCAGCACTTATCAACACTGAGCTTGCTCAATCTACCATTGGCAGTGTGATCTATAGCTTTTCTAGTTTGGTGATTGATGAGTGTGTAAATACTCATCATTTTTATCGTATCTGAACTGCCAAAACATCCAAAAAACACTCAGAAATGCATCAAAATACAGAAATTATCCCAAAAGTGTGTTTTATATGTTTTAGATGCAAAATGTTTAAAAGCAAATGAAAAACGAACAAAGTTTGCACAATTGGCAGTTTCAGTCCCTCAAGTTTCAAAAATTGACAAAACTAGTCCCTGAAAGTTTAAAATGAAAGAAAAGTCAACTTTGGTCTTTGGGAAATCAAATTTGTTTAATATTAATCCCTGGATGAAAGTTTTAACAAACTGGCAACTTTTACTCCTAAAAATCCAAATTGACATAAAAGGTCCCTAAACTTTTAAAGATTGTCAAAATTAGTCCCTGGGCATTTTTAAATGGGAAATTTACAATTAAAGCCCTTGGGAAATCACAATTTATCACAAATGGTCCTTGAATGAAACTTTTTATCAAATGGCAATTTCGGTCCTCGAGTTTTAAAAATGGCAAAAGTAGTCCTTGGGATTTAAAAATAGGAAAAATAACTTTCATCACCCTTGTACTATTTACACATGGCAACTTTGGTCCTTTTAATATCTTTGGATGTTTGGCAAAATTAGCCCCTCATTTTCATAAATTTTAACAATTGGTCCTTGTGGTGTTTTGCCAAATAAATCAAACGGACCCTTTCATGTTATTAACCCAAACACAAACCAAACCCAAAACACTAACCAGCCCACAACACACCCCTTTTTAATATCATAAGCCCACCAAGCCCACCACAAAAACAAACCCCTCGTTTTAATATTTCCCACCTCAGTCAACCCCCTCCATTGACCATCCACCTCCCCCACTCACCCCTGTACCTCTGCCAAAACCATCATCACCCCTACTCCTTCACCTTCCTACACACTCCACCCCCCCCCCCCCTTGCACACCAAACAAACACAAACCTCCAAAGTTTACCTCTGGTACCAATAATTAAGGGAAAAGGCCAAAATCCAAAATGGCGCCAAAAAAATAATTGAATGGTTGGGATCATTCTATCTCATCCTACGGCTGGAAATAAGTGGGAAGGAAAGAGCCAAGCTCCAGGACTTATATAAATGAAGAAAAAGAAGCTAAAGAGTGTGTTAGTTAGTTAGTAGTAGTGTAATGTATTTTTAGTCGAATTAATGTATTTTACCTTTGCAAATGTTCTTTTTATCTTTCCAAGTGTATCTTCAGTTTAATTAGTGTAATTTAAAGCTTATTAAATCAATGATTGAAGTCCTTTTTGTTTAATTCTGATTTTGCTCATATTTGCTTAAATTCTCATTTTCAATTAAAAGTTGTTTAAAGTGATGGTTTAATGTTCTAAGAAGCTTCATTTAGTAGACTTGACTCACTGGAACCCTTATATCTCAGTCTAGTTAAACTTTTATTTAAAATCTTAAAAATCCAAAAACTTACTGAAAAAAAAGAAGGGTGAAAGAAAAAGACAGAAGAAGAAAGAGAAGCAGAAGGGGGTATGGTGATCAGTGGAATAGTCATGGTTTAGATGCCTTATGGTAGGCTTTAGGTTGTCCTTTGGTTCCCTGATAACTTATCTCAGCTTGAAAGGCAAAGTAAGCACTTTTCAATTTTTTTTTGGAATTCATTGTTCTTGTGTCTCAACTGTGTTCATTTAAGCTCATTTATACTTGTTAAATGTTAGTTTAAGTTTTAAATTCATGTTCATGATTTAGATTGTAGGTTTACATAACAAAAATCACCAAAACAGTTACATTAGGGGTGTTTGGCAATATATATTTCAAAGTGCTCAGAGGTGTTTTAGTTGTTATCTTCAGCTGGGACATGTCACATTATGCTTATTTAGGTTAGTCAACTCTTAAAATCCAGTGTTCATATGGGCAAAAGTCAAATGTATTCAGCTGAGACATGTCACATTATGATTATTTAGGTTAGTCAACTCTTAAAATCCAGTGTTCATATGGGCAAAAGTCAAAATGTACTTGTGAATTTATTCTTGAAGTAACTGTTGGAGTTTTGGTCCTCATAAGTGTTCATGTAGTTACACATATGGATAATTTGACTTAAGCTAGTCTTAATTTAGTGTAATATTCCATAATCAGTAAATAGATTAGATCCAAAACTCTGAAAAGTCAATCTTCCAAGTTTATGAAAAAAGTCAAAGTTGCATGATATTCAGTTTTTACAAAAGTTCAAGGATTTTTATAGATTTTTGTGGGGTGATTCAGGCCTTGAGCTTTTGATATTTTGTAACCCCCCAGCTCATGTTTGTGTTCCCATCTTGCTTGCATTTTTAAGAATTTTCTAGTGGGCCCCACCATTGCCCAAAGTGGACTGCAGGGAGGAACCTCTCCCCTGCATCAGCAGATATACAGTCCACCACCACCACTTTGGTGGTGGTTTTTGACCACCACAATGGTCCACAGCCCAACAACTTGGCTTCTTTGAACCCTCCTCCTACCAGGCTTCCATGTTTGACCAGCCATTGACCTCAAACCTCTGTGGACCCCACTGAATTCACCCATCTTCATTGTCCCATTTAAAGTTAAGTCTTCAAAAGTCAAGTGCTTATTCAAAGCTTTTTAGCTTATTCAAACTGCTTACATGATTGATTCTTGTCGAAACATGTCCTAACAACTCATTTAGATCAGAATTAACAAGAGTGGGTCCCACTTGAGCTCATTTGAGCTCAATTCCATTTCCAGTCAACATAAGTCAACTGTTTGGCTTTTTGCTTTCCATAGTGCTTATTTTTCATTTATAAAAAAGTTGTTTTTACAAAAGTTTGTTGTTTTTAGGTGTAAATTAGTTTTCAAAAAGAAAAATAAAAAAAATCCAATTTAATTCGAAGTGATAGTTTCTATTTAATTTTATTTAAATTTTAATTTTCATTTTTATATTTTTATTAAGTACCTAGAATTTTTATATTTTTCTTAAATTCCTTTCATGTTAAAGTATTTTTAGTAATTTTATCAGATTTTTATAGTATCATTTGGTATTTATTAGAATTAATCTTAGTTTTATTAATAATTAATCAATAATTAAGTTTAAAATAGCATAAATAGTTTTTATTAAGTAAGACCTAGTTTTTATATTTTTCCTAGCTTTTATATATTGTAAAATAATTTTAGGAATTTTTTCATAATTTCTACTGTTCATTTCTATTTTTCTTAATTTAAAATAGTTTAATTAGGTAATTAATAATTAATTAGTAATTAATTAATAAAAAAATCACAAAAAGACAAAAATACATATTTTTATTTTTAAAACTTGTTTTTAGTTATTTTATAATTTTAGAAATTTTATTTTCACTTTTCTAATAATTAAATAATATTATATTGTATTTAAGTGTTTTAAATATTAATAATTAGTATTAATTAGTATTTAATTAATAATAAATAATTAATTAGTGTAAAAATTTATTTTCTTTTTCTTAAAATTTTCTTTTATCATTTAGTTTGTAAAAAAGTCATTTTCACCCCCTGGGGATTTTCAGATTTCAGTTTTCACTTTTTATTTTGTACGTTTACGTTTTATTCAAATGTAAACGTTCACGTTTTAGGTTTTAATCGTTTCTGGTTTTTCTAATTTCATAGTCTTATTCATATAGCTTATTTAAGCTATTTCTTCGTATATTCCTTAGTTTAACCACTCACAAACCTTTTCCTGTCCAAATTCACCCGATCACAAAGCCGTTTGATAACCATCCACACCTCGTCGGGACATAACGACCCGGGGAAACCCCTATATTCCAAGGAGATTGATTCTAGGCAGTTTGACTTGGTTGACCATTCCCTGGTCAGTTTAGGTTGACCGTTTGGAGCCGATCAGTGATTAACTCCATCATAAAAGATTTGGATTTGAAACCAAAGATCGAGGCCATGATGGGGGACTTTGTGGAGTAGTTCCTTGAAACGATTCCATGCTTCATAAAGAGTTTCACCTTGACGTTGTTGGAACATCAAGATGTCATTCCTTAGCTTGGTAGTTCTCCCTGGTGGGAAAAATTTAGCAAGGAAACGAGTGGTGAGATTATCCCAAGTCGAGATAGATCCCGCGGGTAGACGATCAAGCCAATGGATAGCTTGGTCACGAAGAGAGAAGTGAAAGAGACGCAATCCAGTAGTATCTCTAGTAGCACCGTTAAGGTCAATGGCATCTACAATTTTAAGAAAGTCCTTAAGGTGTTCAATTGGGTCTTCAGACACATGTCCGTGGAATGCACATCCATTTTGCACCAACCGGATGGTGTCGGGTTGCAGGTGAGCTACAATGGCTTCTTTGGGAAGCTCAATGGCGTTTCGGTAATGTTTGTGGCTTGGTTGGGAGTATTCTCCTAAGGTGCGGGCTCTAGGAGGTTGGTTTGGTTGTTGTGGGTTTGGTTGTGATGGGATGATGGGATCTAAGATATTAGCACCTTCCATGATGGCGGATGGTAATGGTTACAAACAAAGAAACGAAGAAATAAGATAGACTAAAGAAAACCTAGAAAAATTAAATAAAAAAAAAAATCTCACTAGAAAGGAACCTAATGAGTAGACCTAATAAAATTAAAATTTCAACCTAAGCAATAACTATTCCCCGGGCTGCGGCGCCAAAAACTTGATGCGTGGGAATTGCACCAGGCTTTACCTCTCAAGGGATCTCGAGAAGCTTACAACCCCCACCAGGCAGTGTACCTGATCGTTGTAGTATAGTATAGTGACAAGTACTGGGGGATTGATCGTTCAACTTAGGAATAGTGTCGTTAGGATTGAAATTAATCTAACTAGGTCTAAAGGTGAAGGATGATTCTTTTTGTATTTTTATATTTTATGAAAAGCAAGTAAAAATCTCGGGTATTGGAAGGAAGGGCGGAATTAGTTGCTAATCAACTAACCCAAAAACTACTAATTAAAGTAATAAACAAGAAAAGTAAACTAAGGTTCTACAAGGGATGTGAAGCATGTCTACCTATGATATGTTACTCCTTGCTAGCTATCCAATTCTACCTATTGAATTGTTACACCTTGTTTTAATTGATGGGTTGTATTCCTTAATACCAATCATGGGGTGGCGTACTTACTTCCCCAATCCTATAATCTCCTACTTCACTCCTATGTCGAGCTGGCTAAGAAGCTCCTAACATGGGATCACTAGAATTCGCTCATGCATTAAATACAACCATAAAAACATAGTACACATCGGTTCATGTTTCTTAAGACGTTCAAGCATGTTACCCTATAGAAGTCTGCCAGTTTTCTTAAGCCTAACATCGAATTCATTCAATCAAAACAAGAATCAATAGGAAACAAGAATTATAAACTAAACCAATTAGACCTATCGAAGTGTCACGCCCTTATTGATGAAGATAGACACAAACATCAACAAGGAATCAATAAGATCTAATCAATTATATACAAATTTCACATAAACATAAGTAGACACAAGATGAATTAGCAAAACATAATCAAAGAAAAGCAAACAACAATAATAATGAAAGACATAATTGAGATAGAATCATCAAACCAATACATGATGTTTATGGAGTGATTGAAACCCTCTAAGTTGCTGGAAAAACACCTACCTAAACCCAGGAATCGACTTTAGGGTTTAGGGCTTACAAAAAGTGAAGTTATGATGTTATATTTATAGGCTATTTTCTGCCCGGCCCGATCATGACGGCGTCAGCCAAACCTTGACGGCGTTATGAACAATTTTTCTTCACCAAATCGTAGATCTTTTCGTCCCAATCGTTTTCTTTTTTGGATCACTTAAATCCGAGTTCGTATGCAAAAGTTATGGCCAAAACGGTGTCAGCTACCGCGCGCTCAAATTGTGACAATTTACACGTGACGGCCTACGTGACGCCTTCATGAAGTTTCTGGGCCGTCACCAACACACGTGACGGCCTTGGTGACGCCGTCAGGTACTGTTCCAGCAAGGAAAATTGAGACTTTGCCGTTTTCTTCACTTTTATGCTCCAAAAACGTCCAAAATGCTTCCTTTTCCAGAATTCACTCCAAAAGTACCTAAAATCACAAAAGGAACGATTTAGGGCAATATTTGATCAAATAAATTCAAATTCCGGCTTAAATGACCCCCTAAAAACGGTTCATTTTTCGCCTTATCATTACACTAAGATCTGAGGAATTAAAATAACTTAGAAACACTATATAAACAATTACTGATGAACAAATACACTAAAAACGTGAGCTAAGTCTAAAAACGCGTTCGTTTGATTTAAAGTTACGTAGACGTACGAAATAAAACGCGGGTTTTGTGAAATAAAATACCTATGAATATGAAAATTACATTTTTACAATCCTAATGATAAAAGAAAATTTTTAGAAAAAGAAAAATAATTTTTACACTATTTAATTAATTATTATTAATTAATTACTATTTTCCTATTTACTTATTATTATTTAAATTACACTAAATTATAACTAATTATGAAAATACACTAAAAATATGAAAATTAAATTTGGAAAAATCTAAAATATTATAAAACTAATTTTAAACTTAAAATTTTATTTTTCTAACTTTTTGTCTAATTATTATTAATTAATTACTATTTATTAATTATTTTAAAATAATTTAAATTAAGAAAAATAGCAAATGAACAGTGAAAAATCTAAAACTTTTTCTAAAATTATTTTATAACTACTAGAACCTATGAAAATTATAAAAATGAGATTAGCTTTTCAAATAAGCTGAAAATAAGCTAAAAAGCTTAAATAGAAGCTATCACTTTTCTTAAATTTGGTTTTTCTTTGATTTTATTTTAAAAACTACTTTTACTACTGTAATTAGGAACTTTTTACAAAGAGAGTTTGATCAGAGCTTATTAATAAGCTATTTGAAAAGCCCAAATGATGGCAGTAAGTCCTAATAAGCTATGATCAAAATGGATTTGGAACCAAAAAGCTATTAACTATCTAATGAAGGCAGAATAAGTTACAAACAACCATGATGCACATAAATAAGCTAAAATGACAGAAAGAAGCACAAGTAAATAAGCTATAAAACACAATAAGCACTTCAATAGCACCACAGACCACACAGGTTTGTAACTAGACCCTTCTGAGCACTGTGGGGTCCACAGTGATGAGGGGAGGTCCAACTTTAGAGTTGAATTGCAAAGTTTGGCAGGTGAGCTTGAAAATAAGCCAATAAACTAAGCTTATGGCTTATTTTTTTTAGCAACGTATGGGCTATGGAAAGTTGCTACAAACACTAAAGGCTCAGTATGTGTCCTGAAGACAGGTCACAAGTATGGCCTCAATAAACTATTCTCAAATAAGCCAGGGTCCAAACCAAGCCTAGGAAATGAAACTAGAGCTGATAAGCTCTTCAAAAAGCCAAAGGACCAGGGGTGGGGGTCCACTGATGTGATCACTATGGGTCTATGAAAGATGGTTCATGGACTGGTGTAGGGGAGGGTTCATGCCCTGCACCCTCAAACAGGCAGTTGCACACTCAACATAAAAATTCACAAAAATACAATGGTTATGGATTCCTGTAGTTTAGGTGGGATACTTCTAGCACAAGAAATTTCAGACCTTGATTCTTAACCCTAAATTCATGAAAAATCTTCCAACTTTTGACTTTTTCTGACTAAAGCAAATTTGACTTTTCTTTAGAAATTGAACTAGTTTGACTTTGTTGGATTTCTAATGGTCCTAGATTACTTATAGTGTTGTGATAAACTAAAATGAAACTAAAAACAGCTACCCTAACCACCAGTGAACTAATATGATGAGATAAGAACCTCAAAATCTCAATAGTGAAGAAAAGATGGAACCAAGAAGGAGAATTTGATTTTTTTACAAATACACATTGGATTTTTTTGCTAACCTACCCTACTGTGACCATAAGAATTATGTTGAAACTATTGATACTAGCAAAAACACAGGGCATGTTGGTGGAATCCATTAATCCAAACACTCCTTAGTTGAACTGTTTTTATGAGTCTTGAAGTAATTGACTAAAGTGGACCAATCAGTTTATTCATAGATCTTTAAAATGGTATATTAAGCCATATGAAACTCAGAAACAACAACAACAACCATAAATACTTGATATTCAAAATATTGATGATTTAACAGTGAAAATCAAAAAATCATGAGCACAATGAAATCCATTGAACAAGCAGGTTGTATCAAACACTAATCCTATTCTATTACACCAAATAAACACAAAGAAATACAATTAAGCACTTAATAAGCACTAGCTACAGTAGATTGCATAATTCTGAGAGATTGCTTACAATAGTCCTGAGAGCACTTCAAACCAAGAACAAGAGACCACAACCTTTCCTAAGGTCTCATCTGAGATACTAAACCATAAAACCGTCCATTATAACCCTGCTCCAATTCCTCAATCTTCATCATTTATGATTTTTATTTTTGATTTTTCACTATTTTTTCTATTTTTAAGAATTTTTGCTAGAACTTGGCTTAACTAATTTCCAAGCTTACAAAAGCATATAAATTAGTTAGAAAAATATAAATGAGCAACTAAACACCTTTTTAAACAACATTCAAATTAAATAAGGATTACACTAGAAAATGCAAATTCTGAGTTTTATCTAAAGAGAACCTAAAATTGATATTAAATAAAGGTTAAGTTACACTAGAAAATGTTGAGTTACAATTTTCCTTAGCTAAGGTTTACAACTTGAAAGAAAATTTAAACTAATTTGACATTAAGAAAATTAAGCTAAAAAAACTACCCACTGATTCTTGCCCCATCTCCTTCTTTTTATATCCTTGAATTAGGGTTTAGGAGACGTTTTTGTCCTTTCCCAGCATGCTTCTTGACCCTTTGATCTCTCAAATTCATCTTAGCCTTTTAAACCTTTTCGCCGCCAAAATCCTTTTTGGCCTTTTCTTTGAATAATTGGAGCCAGTGGTGAGAGTTTGGAGTTATGTGCTTGTTTGGTTAGCCAGGGGAGGAGGAGTGTTGCAGGAGTGAAGGTAGGGGTGATGATGGAGATTTGGATGGTAGCAGGATGGTGGGTGGTGAGGTGGAAGGGGTGGTCAAAGGTGAGTGTTGACTGAGGAGGTTTATTAATAAACGGGGTGAGTAAATTTATTTGTGGAGTGGGCTTGTGGAAAGTGTTGGGCCAAAGGATGGATGGAGTGGGCTGATAGAGTAAAGGGATTGGACCAGGCTTGGTCTTTGTTTGGATTTGGCACTTGGAAAATAACAAAGGGTGTTTGTTTGGTAAATAGCAAATCACAAGGACCATATGTGTAATTTTGAGAAGTTGAGGGACCTGAAATGGTACATTCTCCAAAGATGTAATAAGGACCAAAGTTGCCAATTTATATTTTCCCAAGGATTTGAAATTTAATTTTTCACAAATAAACATCCAGGGACCATTTTTGTAAATTTCCAAACTCCGGGGACCAAACATGTAATTTCACTAAACCTTTTACCCAAGGACCATATTTGCCAACTTGTAATTTCCCAAGGACCAAAAATGATTTTTCTTTCAAAAATTATTTCCCGGGGACCAAAACTGCCAAGTTTCAAAGTACAGGGACCAAACTTGTAAATTTCCAAAACTTTTGAGATTTTCACCAAAGGACTAAATGTGACAACTTATGATTTTAAAAGGACCTTTGGTGATAATTTTCCATATTTTGAATGATCAGGGACTAGTTTTGTAAATTTTTGAAACTTGAGGGACTGAAACTGCCAATTATGCAAACTTTGTTCGTTTTTCATTTGTTTTTAAACATTTTGCATCTAAAACATATAAAACACACTTTTGGGATAATTTTTGTATTTTGATGCATTTCTGAGTGTTTTTGGATGTTTTGGCAGTTCAGATATGATAAAAATGATGAGTATTTACACACTCATCAATCCCCCACACTAAACTATTGCTAGTCCCTAGCAATCTTTTAAGAAAAAACTTAATGGATTTGAAACTCTTTACCAAACGCCATCACTTCTGTAGTAGCCAGATGTATCGATTTAAGTAAGAACTATGGTCCACCTGATAACCATGTGATTTTGAGCAAACCACCAGCTGTCAACGGATTTGATTCGTCTTTACCAAAAGCCGTTTGCTTCTGGACTAGCCAACTCTTGATGGAATAGTCAACATCTTGGTGAGCTGATTACCAATTATGGTTTTTCCACGGCCTTTACCACAAGCCATAATCTTGCGGGCTAGCCAACTCATTCACTTTTTTGGATATGGCGAGTTGATTTACCATACAATTTTGGGCAAATTGCAAGCCGTCAACGGATTTGATATATCTTTACCAAGAGCCGTTTGCTCCTGGATTAGCCAATCCTTTTGTCGGTTAGACAAGGCGGACTGATAACCACAAAAATTTTGAAACTCAAGTGAAAAATTTTTGAAAATTTTGGCCAAAAACGGGGGTACAAATGGTAAAATGTGATAAAATTCGCAAGAATTCCCCCCCCCCCCCCACACACTTAGAATTGAATATTGTCCTCAATATTCAAAGTCCCGGCTATTATGCCGACTCTTTGAACGTAAAAGGGAAACATTACAAGCTAAATGTGGAAACACAATTTTGTTTTTCACTTTATTTGTAACCACAGCAGGGGTAACTCCCCCACACTTAGGGTGAAAACCCTAAGTAAATGCTACTGTTTTTGTTTACCGAGTCGCTAGCTTGACTCGACCCCGAATTCATTGGTCCATGGGGAAGCATGATGTGGAAGAAACAATCTCAATCGGACTTTCATTCAAGATGTTTGGACAAACATTTGAAGCACGTGAAAGTTCCACACCGATGAGATAAGTACCCGGCTTAAAATAGTATAAACTATAAGCGGTGATGCCGGGGTCAAAGATAATGTCTTCATTCCCGAAGGAATGAAGAACAAGAGAAGTCACCCTGTAGGTGAAGAAAAGGAAGAAAACCATGATGAAAATCATGATAAAATTTTCTTCCTCGAGATCAGGCTCCGTAGCCTGAATTTGGATTTCAAGGGTTAAGCTCGTAAACATCCCGGGAGGGAGGGTGGGAATTTGCAAATTCTCATGATTTAGAACATCTCCCCCCGGGTCATCATACTCCGGAGGAGTCATGATATGAGTGAGTTCACCGGTGAACTTCTCATGAAGAGAATCATTCACATGATGTGAATCTGTGAACTCTTGTTCCATTGTGGACTCATCACAATCCTCATTCTGAATATCAAAGAGTGGATTATCAGAAATCAAAGTGAATTCGGATTCGAATTCATATAGAGGATTGGTGAGAGTAGTCTTGAATGCTTCGGGAACAAAGTGATTATCATTCTCTTCTTCTAAGCTAACTAGCTCAGAAGGTAATCCTTCCACATGACTGATGTCTCCAGAAGATAAAGAATTTTCATCAGCATGTGAAGTACTAAGCTCGATGTTGGGATTAGAGTTTAAAAGATTTTCAGTTTCTCCCATATCGGCTTCAAGGTCAAACAGATCATCATCACTTCCTAATGGAAGTGGATTGATGTGAGTAAGTTCATTTGTGAACTCCTCAATAAGAGGGTCAACATCAGAATGAGGCAGTGGTGCCTCTTCATACTCGACTTCTCCATAAGATGTACAATCATCATTAAAATCAGAGAAAGTCTCAAAATGATCTTTTGGATTTTCAGGATGAGAAGGTAGGTCACACACATGATCAAAAGTTCCCTGTGACTCTCCTGGGATTGGGACAAGGTTCTCAACACTAGACTTTATAAATTCGTCCGATTCCATTTCAGGAACAGTGCTGAGATGCTCATCCCCCATATTCGGAGAGTGAGTGTGAACTTCGGGTGTGATATCAATAGACTGAAGGAGTTTAGAAGTACTAGCAGTTATAGAATTTTCAAGTTCAATTTGATCAACGGCTAGTGACTGTGTCACATTTTTTCTCCCTGATTTTCAATGGAAGGAATTACAACTGATGAATCTGATGAATCTTTTTGAATAATGACAATGTTATCTTCATCATCATCACTGTCATCATCGTCATCATAAAGAGCAGCATAGCGAAGATTGGCACGTATTTTAGCCGCTCTTTGCTCAGCAAGTAATTCTTCCATGCTCAATTCGTTTCTAGCATCTCGTTCTTCAGCAAGTAATTCTGCCATGGATTTCTCACGAGAATCTTGAAACGATATAGTAGCCAACCCCTCCTTAAATTTTTTAAATGCTTCAAGAACTTCATGACAAAGGTCTTGCGGGAATTGAGGAGTTGCTTTGGTCAATTGGTACTGTGGAGGTTGGTCTTGAGATGAATAATCATAATTGTTACAAGGAAAGGGATTCCTTGTTTGACAATCAGAACTGCAATGAGGACCTCCACAGTATTCACAACAGTAAAACTGATGTGGCTGTGAGTCGTATGTGCTAGAGTCATAATTGCTATCAGGAAACTGCTCATAGACAAGCGTGTTGCCCGATTGACAATCAGAACTGTAGTGTGGGCAACCACAGTACTCACAATAGTTAAACTGTTGAGTCTGGTTTGGTGAATTGTGTGGATATTGGTCATAACCAAAATTTTGATTATTATAACAATCAAAACCTTGGTGAGGACCTCCACAATACTCACAAGAAATGTTTGGTGTATTTTGGTACGAAGCATCATTATGATTTGGATAATATGATTCTTGCTCGTATGAATGTGATGGGTGGTTGGAAAAATTTGGAGAGTCGTAGAATGAGTTCTGATTAGGATCATAAGCAAATGAATTCCTCGAACCACAAAACAAACAACTTCCGTCTCGAATATCATTACCACATTTTTCACATGTACACCAACGACATGGTAAACCAAAAAGCGGCTCACCACAACCAACACAAGGAATAAAATCCGGAGGTGGGACAAGTGGTGTGCTCTTAGAGCTAGGAATTTCCACCAATTCCGTTATGGTCTCGGGTTTTTGTT
This sequence comes from Artemisia argyi, assembly GCA_030686995.1. Taxonomy (NCBI): domain Eukaryota; kingdom Viridiplantae; phylum Streptophyta; class Magnoliopsida; order Asterales; family Asteraceae; genus Artemisia; species Artemisia argyi. Next base: position 278,765,043 of record CM060708.1, read on the forward strand.
CTTGATAAACGTGAAGATTGGGCAAGTCGTTCTTTTCAGTCACGGCCCTAAGCTCTCTCGTTTGCTTGACAAACTTTTAACCGTAAACCGTGAAAGGTTAGGATCAATTCTTGACGGTTTGTCATTAATAGCACGTATCTCGGGCTGTGATGCGTGGGAATCGCAACAGGCTTTACCTCTCGAGGGATCTCGAGAAGCTTACAACCCCCACCAGGCAGTGTACCTTATCGTTGTAGTATAGTATAGTGACAAGTACCGGGGGATTGATCGTTCAGCTAGGAATAGTGTCGTTAGGATTGAAATTAATCTAACTAGGTCTAAAGGTGAAGGATGATTCTTTTTGTATTTTTATATTTTATGAAAAGCAAGTAAAAATCTCAGGTTTTGGGAGAGTGGGCGGAATTAGTTGCTAATCAACTAACCCAAAAGCTACTATTTAAACTAATTAACAAGAAAACTAAACTAAGGTTCTACAAGATAAGTGAACCATGTCTACCCATGATATGTTACTCCTTGCTAGCTATCCAATCCTACCTATTGAATTGTAACCTTGTTTTAATTGACGGGTTGTATTCCTTAATACCATTCATGGGGTGGCATACATAACTCCCCAATTCTATGAGCTCTTATCTCCTCCTACACCATGCCCAGCACAACTATAGGGATTGTAAACAGTGGCTCATGCATTAAATACAACCAATAAAGACCTAGTACGCCTCGGTTCATGTTTCTTAAGACGTTCAAGCATGTTACCATTTGGAGATCTGCCAGTTTTCTTAAGCCTAACATATAAATCATTCAATCAAAACAAGAATCAATAGGAAACAAGGATTATAAACTAAACCAACTAGATCTATTGAAGTTGTCACGCCTTAATTGATGGAGATAGACACAACATCAACAAGAAATCAATGAGATCTAATCAATTATGTACAAGTTTCACATAATCATAAGTAGACACAAGGTGAATTAGCAAAACATAATCAAAGAAAGACAATCAACAAGAATAATGAAAGACATAGTTGAGATAGAATCATCAAACCAATACATGATGTTTATGGAGTGATTGAAACCCTCTAAGTTGCTGGAAAAATACCCACCTAAACCCAGGAATCGACTTTAGGGTTTAGGGCTTACAAAAAGTGAAGTTATGAAGTTATATTTATAGGCATGTTTTCTGTCGGCAAGGCTTGACGGCGTCAGCTCGTACTCTTGACGCTGTCACAACCATTTTTTCACCAAATTGTAGATCTCTTCGTCCTCTTCGCCTGGGCTTTTGAATCACCTCAATCCGAGTTCGTATGCAAAAGTTATGACCAAAACAATATCAGCTATTCCGCGCGCAAGTTTTGACAAGTTAACACGTGACGGCCTTGATCTACTTCTGACGCCGTCAAGGCCTAGGCCGTTTCAAAAATTACTCTTGACGCCCTGTGTGTGACGCCGTCATCAACTACGGATTTTAATTCTTGGGGTTTGACGCCGTCATGAGTTTACTCTTGACGCCTTCATGTACTGTTCCCAGCATGGAAAATTGAGACTTCGCCGTTTTCTTCACTTTTATGCTCCAAAAACGTCCAAAATGGCTTCTTTTCCAGAATTCACTCTCCAAGTACCTAAAATCACAAAAGGAACGATTTAGGGCAATATTTGATCAAATAAATTCGGATTCGGGCTTAAATGACCCCCTAAAAACGGATCATTTTTCGCCTCATCATATATCCCTACACTTGGGATTTGCTTGTCCTCAAGCAAATGAGCTTTTCCACCAATCAAAATACAAGTTAGGGGTCCTTTAACACTAATATAAAAGTAATTACAACAAATGATCGTTCCACCTTAGTCAAAACAAGCACGGAAATTATACACTAGCACCTCACATTAAGTATTTGGATACTCTCATCTCTCGGGTGTTGAAAATTTATATGTCATAATTGGAAATGGAGAAATATCACTCTCTACCTGTCATAGCAAATAGATTACCATAGGCTCGGGAAAGGATCAAACTTCCACCACTTGGCGTAAGCACCTAGGATAGACTATCAAATAGGTCTTTTAAAGGGTTATAACGTTAGGTGTAGGGGATATGGAAAACACGGTTTTGTTGGTTAAACGGATATTTTACTGGCGGCAAGTCAATTGTCTTAGTTAACTACATGTACAATGAGGCGTTGCTAAGCCAAGACTCGACTCAACTTAAACTAACTACGACTCTTTTTGGATTTTCAAGACATTATTTGACTTAAATATAAATAAAAGAAACGGATGGTAGCCCGTATGTTTTTCTCTCTTTTTTTTTTTTTTTTTTTTTTTTTTTTTTTTTTTTTTTTTTCTTTCTCTTTTTTTTTCGATTTTTTTTTTTTTTTTTTTTTTTTTTTTTTTTTTTTTTTTTTTTTTTTAGCATACACTCTTACTCTACCATCCAAAACAATACATCAAAGGGAGCTCGTTTCCTCCCTACACTTGAGCTTTTACATACTTTACAATCAACTATTCTAATGACTCGAATCAAGATAACCAAAACACTTGGAGTACTTTTAAATATTAATGCACATATGGGGGTAATAATTGACATCATCCCAATTACTCCATTACAATAGTACTTTACCCATGAGTCCCAATCGTCCCAAAACAATATGTACAAGATATGACTCGACTTAGCAACCATGTAATCAATTAGACAACTAATCAAAGGGTTTAAACAATTAACAATAATGCACTAAAGGTGAGTGCATACAAGGAAGGCTAAGGCGATTTGGTTGCACATTTGGGGTGGATTGTAAACAAATTCTTCCTTTAAGTAAAATGCTTAAAGTTAGAAACGAAAAGATAGGCTCGGAGGGGTGTACTAGGGGTTTCGTGTACTAAAAATGAGTACAACGCAAAGGTGTGGGAGAATTACTTGACCTATGAAGTCAATGTAATTATATTACAGGTGTAGAACAAGGGTTATCCTAATGCCTCTTATCATGTAGTAAATCCTAACTACACGAATGTAGTCTCACTAGCGGTCTCGGGATGCATCGCAATCACAAGTTCTAGAATCTAAATACTACCGGTACACTCATAAGCACCAACAATGAATGCTTTTTCCTAAAGATCTAAGGGCGAACCTCACATATTTGGGGTGGAAATTTTTTGAGTGGTATGGTTTTTTGTGCTAGTCATACAACTTCTATCCATGAGACGCTTATTAAGACTAAAGTTTCACTCCTACATGTTGCAAAAAATTTTAAATTTGGTGCTAAAATTGCCCTAACAAATATTTCTCTCAGTTTTATTACACATTCACTATTAAACAGAACAAAAACCAAGTGGAGTAATAGTTTCTAATATACCCTCCCTACACTTAAACCGAACATTGTCCCCAATGTTCTAGATAAAAGATGTAAAAGTAAATAAATAAGAATGAAAGAAACTAATACTCCCCTGATTCGTTCACCGTGGATAATGTGACAACATGGTAAAATCTACCTCCAAGAAGACGAACGTTGAAAGCTTCCCTCCAGAAATATAAATTATCTTCTTGTCCTGTAATCAACAAACACAAAAACCAAAGCATCAAACCGAACAAAAATCACAACTAGATGTAATTCCAGACTTGGAAATAGAAACAAGACAAAGCAACAAAAGGATAGGATACTTGTGGAATGAATTACAAATAGGAACTCATAAAACATATCCACAATTATTGACACACAAACAAGATAAAATATATGCTAATCATGAATTGTGAAGTTTTCATGTTCGAATTTAGTTCTTTTTAACAAGATATAAATTTCCCTACACTTATCTTTTTGTAAAATATCTTTATATGCAATTAAGACAAGGTTAAAAACAAAATAAAGCATTTTCAAAAATTATTCGAAACATGAAAATTAAACAACCATGATTAAGCATATATGACACAAACAAACAAATAAAATAAAAACATCAAACAATTAAAAACATGGGTTGGGTTGCCTCCCAACAAGCGCTTGTTTTTGTTTGAGTCACGAGCCTGACTCTACCCTTATTTAATGGAAATAGGGGAGGTTTTCCCTACACTTAGGATTAAGTGTGGGTGGAAGTAGTGATACACACCCTTAGGGTGGAAATATGCCACGTGAGGTGAAGGGGGTGAGTGAATGGCTTCCTTCATCCTAAAACTGCCCGGATAATATGGGTTGATGGGTGGGTCGGTTCCTCTTTTGTCTCCTAGAAATAAATCTAAGGATGGGAAGTTGTGTAAAGGTTGAGGTTCCGGTTCATCAACATTAGGAAATTCCCTAGAACTAGGAGTAAGGTTATCACTACAAGTATTCAAACCTATATCCTCTAGTGGTGCTTGGTCCAAGGGTTCTACCTCAATTGGGGTTCCTATAGTCTCATCTACTTCTTCCGGGTGAGTCACGGGCGGTGTATGTGCCTCAAATGATGGTAGGACTTGTGGGGTACTTTGTGGGCTTGGATTATCCACCTCATCCTCCATTGTACCTAGATTACCTATGTGTTTGTTTTGTACTATGATATTAGGTGCCATCCAACTAGGTATCTCAACTTGAGTATATTCATCCCCCAACAAACTTGTTCCATGATCCTTCAAATTTGTTGTCAAATGATTTGTTATGTTGTTTGTCGGGTTGTCTAATCTATAATAATATTGGGCACAATCTTCTATGGCATCCCATGCTTCTTCAGCATTTAATTCCCTAAAGTCCCCATTGGCAAAATCCTCAATGCACATTTGGTCATATCGGTTAACACAATAGTAAAAGGTCTGGGTTAGGGATGCTAAAGCGAAACTATGATGAGGGACTATTCGGAGTAAATTTTTAAAACGAGTCCATGCATCATATATGGGTTCATCTCGATATTGTTTGAACATCAAGATGTCATTAGGGTAGAATGGGTTTCGTGGTCGGTAGTATGGTGGATTCGCATTCTCCATAATGGTGAACGGAAGAGTCAATGGAAAGGTTTCTACGAACAAATGCACAAAGAAAAGATAGACTACAAGAAAGCTAATAAAAAGAAAATAAAAATCTCACTAAAAAGGAATCTAATGAGTAGACCTAATAAAAATTAAATTCAACCTAAACAATAACTATTCCCCGGGCTGCGGCGCCAAAAACTTGATGCGTGGGAATCGCAACAGGCTTTACCTCTCGAGGGATCTCGAGAAGCTTACAACCCCCACCAGGCAGTGTACCTGATCGTTGTAGTATAGTATAGTGACAAGTACTGGGGGATTGATCGTTCAGCTAGGAATAGTATCGTTAGGATTGAAATTAATCTAACTAGGTCTAAAGGTGAAGGATGATTCTTTTTGTATTTTTATATTTTATGAAAAGCAAGTAAAAATCTCGGGTTTTGGGAGAGTGGGCGGAATTAGTTGCTAATCAACTAACCCAAAAGCTACTATTTAAACTAATTAACAAGAAAACTAAACTAAGGTTCTACAAGATAAGTGAAGCATGTCTACCCATGATATGTTACTCCTTGCTAGCTATCCAATCCTACCTATTGAATTGTAACCTTGTTTTAATTGACGGGTTGTATTCCTTAATACCATTCATGGGGTGGCATACATAACTCCCCAATTCTATGATTGCCCGGCCTATGACCCATCTCCTCGAGAAGGATGCTCCTTTCATCTTCTCTCCTGAGTGCATCGAAGCTTTTGAAACATTAAAGAAAAAGCTTACCGAGGTACCGATTCTTGTTGCCCCCGATTGGGACCAACCTTTTGAGCTTATGTGCGATGCTAGTGATTTTGCCATAGGTGCGGTCTTGGGGCAACGAAAAGCAAAATACTTTCAGCCCATACACTACGCAAGCAAAACTATGACTGAGGCTCAAGGTCATTACACCACCACTGAAAAAGAACTCCTAGCTGTGGTGTATGCCTTCGAGAAATTCCGGTCATATTTAATCTTGACTAAATGCGTAGTGTACACAGATCACTCGGCTTTGAAATACCTATTTGCAAAACAAGATGCAAAGCCGAGGCTTCTCCGTTGGGTTCTCCTCCTTCAGGAATTTGATATCATTATCCGTGATAAAAAAGGAGCCGAGAACCTTGCTGCTGATCATCTCTCACGATTAGAGAACCCTCATCAAGATGTGTCCGAGAAAAAGGAAATAAATGAAACATTTCCTCTCGAGACACTCAATGCGGTTGCTTTTCGTGGTGACTCTACTACCCCATGGTTTGCCGACTTTGCAAATTACCATGTGGGTAACTTCATAGTGAAGGGATTGACATCCCAACAAAAGAAAAAATTCTTCAAAGACGTTAAACATTACTTCTGGGACGACCCCTTCCTCTTCAAAATCTGTGCCGATCAAGTCATCAGGCGATGTGTATACGGACAGGAAGCCACTGATATTCTCAAGGCTTGCCATGCTGGACCCACCGGGGGCCTCCATAGTCCTAACTACACCGCCAAAAAGGTGTTTGATTCCGGTTTCTATTGGCCCACAATCTATAAGGATGCCCACGAGTTAGTCAAAGCCTGTGATGCCTGCCAGCGTCACGGGAATATTTCACAAAAGAACGAAATGCCACAAAATGCCATTCAAGTTTGTGAAATCTTTGACGTCTGGGGCATTGATTTTATGGGGCCATTCCCATCTTCTCGTGGAAACAAATACATACTCGTGGCTGTTGACTACTTGTCAAAATGGGTTGAGGCTAAGGCCTTACCCACTAATGATGCCCGAGTAGTTGTGAAATTCTTGAAATCCCTCTTTGCTCGTTTTGGAACCCCACGTGCCATCATTAGTGATCGCGGTACTCACTTTTGCAATGATCAATTTGCAAAAGTCATGCTTAAGTACGGTGTTACTCATCGTCTTTCCACCGCATATCACCCCCAAACAAGTGGGCAGGTGGAGGTTTCCAACCGTGGTATTAAACGGATTCTTGAGAGGACAGTAGGAGAAAACCGTGCTTCCTGGTCGGATAAACTAGATGATGCACTCTGGGCCTTCCGTACAGCTTACAAAACACCCATCGGGTGTACTCCATACAAGCTTGTATACGGGAAGGCGTGTCATTTACCGATCGAGCTCGAGCACAAAGCCTACTGGGCCTTGAAACATGCTAACTACGACCTTCATAAAGCGGGTGATCATCGTAAGGTTCAAATCAATGAATTAAATGAACTTCGTGATCAAGCCTACGAGAACTCTTTGATCTACAAAGAAAAGACAAAGAAGATTCACGACTCTAAGATTAAGAACCGCGTTTTCAACATCGGTGACAGAGTCCTTCTTTTCAACTCAAGATTAAAGATTTTCTCGGGGAAATTAAAAACCCGATGGACTGGACCATTCACTATTGCTAAAGTATATCCATACGGGACTGTTGAGTTATCTCAACCCGAAGGTCCCAACTTTAAAGTGAATGGTCATAGATTGAAACATTATTTTGGAGAGGACATACCACCCATGGTTGTCCCGGATCTTCAAACTTTCCCCATGGACCAATGAATTCGGGGATCGAGTCAAGCTAGTGACTCGGTGAACAAAAATTAGCAACATATATGGGTTTTCACCCGTATTTCTGACTTCTTTCTACTTTCTACCACCCTAGTGTGGGGGAGTGGCCGTCCCCCACCTGTTGAAAAGTAAATATGTTTCCATAAAAAAAATAAATAAAAAAAATAAAAATAAAAAGGTGTGATTGTATGTACAGATAAATAAAGTGAAAAATAAAATCCATATTTCCACAGTTAGCATTGAATATTAGCTTTTTCCGTTCTGAGGTTTGGCATAATAGCCGGGACTTTGAATATTGAGGCCAATATTCAGTTCTAGTGTGTGGGGGGGGGGGGGGGAAATTCTTATGAATTTTATCACAAAACTTTCTAAGTACCCCCATTTTTAGGCCTAAATTTTTCAAATTTTTTCACTTTATTTCAAAATTTTTGTGGTTATCAGTCCGCCAAAGTCTAAATGACAAAGGGATTGGCTAGTCCAGGAGCAAACGGCTCTTGGTAAAGACATCTCAAACCCGTTGATGGCTGGCAATTTGCCAAAAATTGCATGGTTCCTCAGCTCCCCCGTATCCTCATAAGCAAATGAGTTGGCTAGCCCACAAGATTATGGCTTGTGGTAAAGGCAGTGGAAAATCCATAATTGGTAATCAGCTCACCAAGATGTTGACTTAGTCCATCAAGATGCTGGCTAGTCCAGAAGCAAACGGCTTTTGGTAAAGACAAATCAAATCCGTTGACAGCTGGTGGTTTGCTCAAAATCACACGGTTATCAGGTGTGCCACAGTTCTTACACCTGGCTACTCCAGAAGTGATGGCTTTTGGTAAAGAGAATTTCAAATCCATCAGGTTTTTTCTCAAAAGATTGCTAGGGACTAGCAATGTTTTAGTGTGGGGGATTGATGAGTGTGTAAATACTCATCATTTTTACCATTTCTAAGCTGCCAAAGCATCCAAAAACACTCAATAATGAATTAAAATAGTGAAAATATCCCAGGAAAGTGTTTTACATGTTTCAAATGCAAAAATACCAAAAACAGATGAAAAACGCACAAAGTTTGCATAATTGGCAGTTTCAGTCCCCCAACTTTCAAAAGTTGTCAAATCTAGTCCCTGGTCATTCTAAAAACTTGAAAAAGTCACCAAAGGTCCTTATAAATCAAAAAGTTCCATAATTAGACCTTTGGTGAAAAGTTTCACAAAATGTCAAGTTTAGTCCCTGAACTTTGAAAATTGTCAAAAATGGTCCCTGGGATATGAAAATCTTTGAGAAAATCAATTTTGATCCTTGTGTTACTCATATTTGGCAAGAATGGTCCTTGGATGGGAATTTTGGAAAAGTTTCATGATTGGTCCCTGGAGTTTGAAAGTTTTGCAGAAAAGGTCCCTGGATGTAAAAAAATGGAAATTTATCACAAGAGTCCTTACACTATTCACCATTGGCACTTTTAACCCTTATGAATATTTTGAAAAGTTGCCAAGTTTAACCCTTCATAAAATCAGAAATTATACAACAAACCCTTGTGAATTCCGAAAATGCCTAAACCGGATCCACAACACAAATAATATTACTACTCTTAAACCCAATCCCAATCCAGCCCACCCACTTCTTTTCTTTGGGCCCAAAGTTATACCAGCCCACTCCATAAAACCCAACGCACCCTTAATAGTTTTAGCCCGGGTCAAAGTTTGACCTGGTCAATACCAGTCAAACACAACCAAACCACCCCCTTCCCAGCCTTCCCTCCTCACAACACCACCACTTGCTCAGCCTCCCTTCTCCACCAATCACAAGCCATGACCCCCCACAATTAATGCCACCACCTCCCTACACCTACCCTTTCACACCACAATAAATGCAAATCCCTCCCCTGCACGCAATCAGAACCAAATTGCAAATGATGCTTTTCCCGCCAAAAATACGTGGAGACCTGAGAGTGGACCAAAGTTATCAGAGAGAGGTGGGAAATGATGAGGATGCATCTGGGAACCCTAATATGGAGCTATAAATAGAAGAGGAAGCTCAAGGAAGCCTCAGTTAGTTAATTAGTTTTAATGTATGTCGTTATTATGCAATTTAAATTCATAGTGTAATGTTAAGCTTTTAAGCAGTTCATTTACCTTTCTAAGTGTATTGTAACTCATTTTGATAAATCAATTTCAAGTTTCCATAGCTGTTTCAACTTATGCAGTTCTGTCTCAATTTCAAAATATTAATTAAGCTCATTTGTTGTTATTATGTAATGTACTGGATTCCTAGGCTCACATAAGCTCCCTTATAGCTTATATAAGCTCTTAGTAACAATTAAAATCAGCCTAGTGATAAAAAACTCAAAAACACCAAATGGTCAACAAAAGTCAACACGACAGGTTTATGGAGTTCACAGCTGGAGCAGGGTGTATCTTGGATGGCCCTGGGTTAGAATCCCATGGGGGATGCTAGGATAAGTTTTCTGGTCCTTGGTTCATGATTGTAGCAGGAGTGCAAAAATTTGTAAGCAAAATCCTTTTTAATCCAAGTTCTATTTAGAGTGCTTAAGAGTAGTTTAAAGTAGTTCATTTTATCTTCTTATTACTTAATTAAGAGTTTCTGATTCATAGAATAGCTTTAAATCATTAGCATACTTGTTTCATTAAAAATCTGTTTCTATAACTAGTGTTTGGATTTGTGTGTTTCTGAGTGTTTAACTTGGTTCTTGTCATTATTTATTGCTCACTTAGGTTTCTTAGTGTCACATGAGCTCAGAACAACAATAAAACACAAGCTCTGTTCATTAATTAGTCAAAATCCTAGAAACAGCTCTCTTACACCCTCTCTTATTGGTTAAAGTGTGGCTCAGTCCCCATTTCCAATCACATTTGAGTGGTTTAGGGTAATTTGGGCTTAAATCATCTTAAAACATCATAATCAAGTAGAAAATTAGGATTAAAGTTCATATTAGTCAACTATAGGCATCACTCAGAAAAGTCAAAATTACTTGTTCTCAGTTTTCACAAAACTTGCTTGAAAATTTCTGAATTTTGTGATTTATTTGGGATTGTGAGATTTTGAGGTTTAGTTTCCTACCAGCTCATCTTTGAGATTCTACCATCATTCCATTTTTAGCAAAATTACCCTGGGCCCCACAGACCCCCAAACTAAGCTGCAGGGCAAGGTTGTGCTCTGCACATCAGCAGACTCACCCACACCATCAACTTTGAGGTGGTTTTTTGACCACCACAGTGGGTCCCACACCCCATAAGCTGGTTTTCTCAACCCCCCTCCTACCAGGGATTAGAGATTGACCACTTGTTTGACCTAAGACCCAGTGGACCCCACTTAGTTTAGGCCCCAAAGTTTGTCCCATAATCTGAGTAAAATTAAGATTTGCAAAATGCTTAATTGGTTCTTGTTAGCTTATTTGAGATCAAGAGTTGTTGTTTCTGGCTTATTTGTGATTGTTAAGATTGTTGGAACTCACTTTTACCATTGTGGACCCCACCCAAAGCCATTTGACCTAAATTGACCACACAGTCAACATAAGTCAACTGTGTAAGCCAAGGGGGTGCTTATAGCTTATTTATAAGCTATCTTGAAAAGTGTTTTCACAAAAGTTCTTTATTTTCATTAGTAAAACAAGTCTGTAAAAGAAAAATCCAAAAAATCCAAAGTTAAAATAAGAAATAGTTTCTATTTAATTCAACTTAATTTTAATTCTCATTTTTAGATTTTAATTAAGTCACTAGTGATTTTATATTTTTATTAAATACCTTATATAGTAAAGTAATTTTGATAATTTTTTCAGATTTTTATTTTGTCATTTAGTGTTAATTAGATTTAATTTTAGTTTTCTTTATTATTAATTAATATTAAGTATTAAATAGCTTATTTAGTTTTTATAAGGTTAAGTTTAGTTTTTATATTTTTCCTAGCTCTAATATAGTATAATAAGTTTTTAGAAAATATATTTTGAGATTCTACTGTTCATTTTCTATTTTTCTTATTTTATTTGTTTAAAATAGACTTAAGTTAATTAAAAGGTAAATAATTAGTTGTTTAATCTTAAAACATAATTTTTATAGTTTTTATAATTTTTTAGGATTCCAGTGATGGTTAAGTAATTTTATAAATTTTATCTTAATTTTCTAAGTTAATTTAGTATTAATATTAATTAAAAGTAGTTTAATTAGTTTAATTAAGTTAAATAGTTTTTAATTAATAACAAAACCATAAAAAGACAAAAATATTTATTTTTATTTTTTATACTTTCTTCAAGTTCTAATTTAGGTTTAGAAAATATTTTTGCAACTTTTTAGTTTAATTTGTAATAGTTATAATTTTTAGTTAATTTAAATTAGATTTTAATTTAGATTTTAAATAGTTTAATTAATTAAATAATATTTAAATAGTATTTTAATCATTTTCATAATTTCATTTTCATTTTTAATTTTAAAGTTTGAAAAAGTGTCAAAAGCACCCCCTGTAGTTGTTAAATACCAAAATCTCACTTTTTCAGTCCGATTGCGTAAATCTGAATTGTGAATACGTGCATATATCTGGTATCTGATTTTTGAGAATATTATATCTGTGTACCAACACCAAAATAACAGTAGCAAAATCAATTCCACATCATCTGGGCTACTGTCCTCAGTCCCACTCACTTATAAACAATTTCCAAAGCACCATTTTAATCTCGCTGGGACTTTAACGACCCGGGGAAACACTATACTATCCACGGAGAATTGGCTTGATTAGTTTGACTTTTACGGTTGACCATTCACAAGTGGTTGACTAATAAAGGTTGACTAGTTTAGACCCAATCAACGGGTTGTATTCCTTAATACCATTCATGGGGTGGCATACATAACTCCCCAATTCTATGAGCTCTTACTCCTCCTACACCATGCCCAGCACAACTATAGGGATTGTAAACAGTGGCTCATGCATTAAATACAACCAATAAAGACCTAGTACGCCTCGGTTCATGTTTCTTAAGACGTTCAAGCATGTTACCATTTGGAGATCTGCCAGTTTTCTTAAGCCTAACATATAAATCATTCAATCAAAACAAGAATCAATAGGAAACAAGGATTATAAACTAAACCAACTAGATCTATTGAAGTTGTCACGCCTTAATTGATGGAGATAGACACAACATCAATAAGAAATCAATGAGATCTAATCAATTATGTACAAGTTTCACATAATCATAAGTAGACACAAGGTGAATTAGCAAAACATAATCAAAGAAAGACAATCAACAAGAATAATGAAAGACATAGTTGAGATAGAATCATCAAACCAATACATGATGTTTATGGAGTGATTGAAACCCTCTAAGTTGCTGGAAAAACACCCACCTAAACCCAGGAATCGACTTTAGGGTTTAGGGCTTACAAAAAGTGAAGTTATGAAGTTATATTTATAGGCATGTTTTCTGTCGGCAAGGCTTGACGGCGTCAGCTCGTACTCTTGACGCCGTCACAACCATTTTTTTACCAAATTGTAGATCTCTTCGTCCTCTTCGCCTGGGCTTTTGAATCACCTCAATCCGAGTTCGTATGCAAAAGTTATGACCAAAACAATATCAGCTATTCCGCGCGCAAGTTTTGACAAGTTAATACGTGACGGCCTTGATCTACTTCTGACGCCGTCAAGGCCTAGACCGTCACAAAAATTACTCTTGACGCCCTGTGTGTGACGCCGTCATCAACTACGGATTTTAATTCTTGGGGTTTGACGCCGTCATGAGTTTACTCTTGACGCCTTCATGTACTGTTCCCAGCATAGAAAATTGAGACTTCGCCGTTTTCTTCACTTTTATGCTCCAAAAACGTCCAAAATGGCTTCTTTTCCAGAATTCACTCTCCAAGTACCTAAAATCACAAAAGAAACGATTTAGGGCAATATTTGATCAAATAAATTCGGATTCGGGCTTAAATGACCCCCTAAAAACGGATCATTTTTCGCCTCATCAGGCTGTGAAGGGTAGTTGGAAGAATTTGGTGAATCATTGAGAGAATTTGGACTTATGAACAGATTGCACATAGTACAAAATCTGTTACTACAATTATTGCCACATTTCACAAATACACCGGAGACAACGAAAACCATTCTCAATCGGGCTTTTACAGTGAAAACACGTGTAGTCGAGAGATGCCATAAGAATTATACATGAGAGGGGTATAAGAAGTTATAATCAAATGGATAGAGGGTAAGGAAAAATATTTTCGGGTTTTTATGGAAAAATATGAACAAATAAGAAAGAAAATGTTTTTGTGTTTTTTGTGTTCGTTGAAAACTGATTTTAAAATGTTTTCGTGAACTATTTTGTTTTTATAATAAGAAAATATGAACAAAGGATGGTAAATATACAATGAGTGTATATCCAGATTCACTAATCTGTAAAACCGTTTAGAATACGCGCACAACCTCCCCGGCAGCGCGCCAAATTTTGATTGAGGCAAAAGCAGCCAACTAAAGTCAACCACGGATATAGTCAACCAAGTAAAACTGCCTAGAATCAATCTCCCCGGAAGTATAGGGTTTCCCCGGGTCGTTATGTCCCAGCGAGGTGTGATGGTATAAAAACGGGTTTGTGATCGGGTGAATTTGGATAGAAAATGGGTTGTGAACGATTTGTATGATTACACTAAGATCTGATGAATTAAAATAACTTAGAAACACTATATAAACAATTGCTGATGAACAAATACACTAAAAACGTGCGCTAAGTCTAAAAACGCGTTCGTTTGATTTAAAGTTACGTAGACGTACGAAATAAAACGCGAGTTTTGTGAAATAAAATACCTACGAATATGAAAATTACATTTTTAAAATCCTAATGATAAAGGAAAATTTTTAGAAAAAGAAAAATAATTTTTACACTATTTAATTAATTATTATTAATTAATTACTATTTTCCTATTTACTTATTATTATTTAAATTACACTAAATTATAACTAATTATGAAAATACACTAAAAATATGAAAATTAAATTTGGAAAAATCTAAAATATTATAAAACTAATTTTAAAATTAAAATTGTATTTTTCTAACTTTTTGTCTAATTATTATTAATTAATTACTATTTATTAATTATTTTAAATTAATTTAAATTAAGAAAAATAGCGAATGAACAGTGAAAAATCTAAAACTTTTTCTAAAATTATTTTATAACTACTAGAACCTATGAAAATTATAAAAATAAGATTAGCTTTTCAAATAAGCTGAAAATAAGCTAAAAAGCTTAAATAGAAGCTCTCACTTTTCTTAAATTTGGTTTTTCTTTGATTTTATTTTAAAAACTACTTTCACTACTGTAATTAGGAACTTTTTACAAAGAGAGTTTGATCAGAGCTTATTAATAAGCTATTTAAAAAGCCCAAATGATGGCAGTAAGTCCTAATAAGCTATGATCAAAATGGATTTGGAACCAAAAAGCTATTAACTATCTAATGAAGGCTGAATAAGTTACAAACAACCATGATGCACATAAATAAGCTAAAATGACAGAAAGAAGCACAAGTAAATAAGCTATAAAACACAATAAGCAATTCAATAGCACCACAGACCACACAGGTTTGAAACTAGACCCTTCTGAGCACTGTGGGGTCCACAGTGACGAGGGGAGGTCCAACTTTAGAGTTGACTTGCCAAGTTTGGCAGGTGAGCTTGAAAATAAGCCAATAAGCTAAGCTTATGGCTTATTTTTTAGCAACGTATGGGCTATGGAAAGTTGCTACAAACACTGAAGGCTCAGTATGTGTCCTGAAGACACGTCACAAGTATGGCCTCAATAAGCTATTCTCAAATAAGCCAGGGTCCAAACTAAGCCTAGGAAATGGAACTAGAGCTGATAAGCTCTTTAAAAAGCCAAAGGACCAGGGGTGGGGTCCACTGATGTGATCACTATGGGTATATGAAAGATGGTTCATGGACTGGTGCAGGGGAGGGTTCATGCCCTGCACCCTCAAACAGGCAGTTGCACACTCAACATAAAAATTCAAAAAAATACAATGGTTATGGATTCCTGTAGTATAGGTGGGATACTTCTAGCACAAGAAATTTCAGACCTTGATTCTTAACCCTAAATTCATGAAAAATCTTCCAACTTCCAACTTTTGACTTTTTCTGACTAAAGCAATTTTGACTTTTTTTTTAGAAATTGAACTAGTTTGACTTTGTTGGATTTCTAATGGTCCTAGATTACTTATAGTGTTGTGATAAACTAAAATGAAACTAAAAACAGCTACCCTAACCACCAGTGAACTAATATGATGAGATAAGAACCTCAAAATCTCAACAGTGAAGAAAAGATGGAACCAAGAAGGAGAATTTGATTTTTCTACAAATACACATTGGATTTTTTTTGCTAACCTACCCTACTGTGACCATAAGAATTATGTTGAAACTATTGATACTAGCAAAAACACAGGGCATGTTGGTGGAATCCATTAATCCATTAACTAAAGTGGACCAATCAGTTTATTCATAGATCTTTAAAATGGTATATTAAGCCATATGAAACTCAGAAACAACAACAACAACCATAAATACTTGATATTCAAAATATTGATGATTTAACAGTGAAAATCAAAAAATCATGAGCACAATGAAATCCATTGAACAAGCAGGTTGTATCAAACACTAATCCTATTCTATTACACCAAATAAACACAAAGAAATACAATTAAGCACTTAATAAGCATTAGCTACAGTAGATTGCATAATTCTGAAAGATTGCTTACAATAGTCCTGAGAGCACTTCAAACCAAGAACAAGAGACCACAACCTTTCCTAAGGTCTCATCTGAGATACTAAACCATAAAACCGTCCATTATAACCCTGCTCCAATTCTTCAATCTTCATCATTTATGATTTTTATTTTTGATTTTTCACTATTTTTTCTATTTTTAAGAATTTTTGCTAGAACTTGGCTTAACTAATTTCCAAGCTTACAAAAGCTTATAAATCAATTAGAAAAATATAAATGAGCAACTAAACACCTTTTTAAACAACATTCAAATTAAATAAGGATTACACTAGAAAATGCAAATTCTGAGTTTCATCTAAAGAGAACCTAAAATTGATATTAAATAAAGGTTAAGTTACACTAGAAAATGCTGAGTTACAATCTTCCTTAGCTAAGGTTTACAACTTGAAAGAAAATTTAAACTAATTTGACATTAAGAAAATTAAGCTAAAAAAACTACCCACTGATTCTTGCCCCATCTCCTTCTTTTTATATCCTTGAATTAGGGTTTAGGAGACCTTTTTGTCCTTTTCCAGCATGCTTCTTGACCCTTGGATCTCTCAAATTCATCTTAGCCTTTTAAACCTTTTTGCCGCCAAAATCCTTTTTGGCCTTTTCTTTGAATAATTGGAGCAAGTGGTGAGAGTTTGGAGTTATGTGCTTGTTTGGTTCGCCAGGGGAGGAGGAGTGTTGCAGGAGTGAAGGTAGGGGTGATGATGGAGATTTGGATGGTAGCAGGATGGTGGGTGGTGAGGTGGAAGGGGTGGTCAAAGGTGAGTGTTGACTGAGGAGGTTTATTAATAAACGGGGTGAGTAAATTTATTTGTGGAGTGGGCTTGTGGAAGGTGTTGGGCCAAAGGATGGACGGAGTGGGCTGATAGAGTAAAGGGATTGGACCAGGCTTGGTCTTTGTTTGGATTTGGCACTTGGAAAATAACAAAGGGTGTTTGTTTGGTAAATAGCAAATCAGAAGGACCATATGTGTAATTTTGAGAAGTTGAGTGACCTGAAATGGTACATTCTCCAAAGATGTAATAAGGACCAAAGTTGCCAATTTATACTTTCCCAAGGATTTGAAATTTATTTTTTCACAAATAAACATCCAAGGACCATTTTTGTAAATTTCCAAACCCTGGGGACCAAACATGTAATTTCACTAAACCTTTTACCCAAGGACCATATTTGCCAACTTGTAATTTCCCAAGGACCAAAAATGATTTTTCTTTCAAAAATTATTTCCCGGGGACCAAAACTGCCAAGTTTCAAAGTACAGGGACCAAACTTGTAAATTTCCAAAACTTTTGAGATTTTTCACCAAAGGACTAAATGTGAAAACTTATGATTTTAAAAGGACCTTTGGTGATAATTTTCCATATTTTGAATGATCAGGGACTAGTTTTGTAAATTTTTGAAACTTGAGGGACTGAAACTGCCAATTATGCAAACTTTGTTCGTTTTTCATTTGTTTTTAAACATTTTGCATCTAAAACATATAAAACACACTTTTGGGATAATTTCTGTATTTTGATGCATTTCTGAGTGTTTTTGGATATTTTGGCAGTTCAAATATGATAAAAATGATGAGTATTTACACACTCATCATGCATCCATGGTGACTGATTTTGATGAACAATGTTTATGAGATTAGAGTTGTGGATGTAAGTATGGTATGTTGAATATGAAGGGTTAGACCGTTGGCTAGTCAATGGCTAGGTTTGTGATTCGTGTGTGAGAAGTCAATGAAGCCGGTGACATTGGTAATTGAATAGGTGGTTTTGGCTTTTGTTGACTTTTAAAACTTAAGAATGGGTAAATCCAAACAACCTATAAACCGAATTCAACAATGGGTAAATCCAAATGAAATTTGTTTGGATTTACCCATTGTTGACTTTTAAAATTCAACAATGGGGAAATGCAAACAACCCATAAATAATGAACAGTGAATCGACAGGTTTTGGTATACGTTGACTTTTAAAAGTCAACAATTGTTAAATTCAAACACCCCCACATATGCAAATGCACATGCAAAATGATTAAGGAAAATGATATGCAAAATGAAAAAAATGCTTAACCAAACCAACAATTACATAAACATATCTTACATAGCTTAAAGAAGATTGTCTTAAAAAATCATATTACATTCAAAAGGACAACACAAAAGAGAAACATTATCCTGCATTTAGGTTTTATTATTATTATTATTATTTTTGGGAATGCAATGAACAACACTTAGAACCTCTTTTGGGAGCTGGTTCTTTCAACTTTGCTCTTAGGCCAAGGACGCAGCCAGTTACACCCAAAGGTCTTGCCTTCCTTTGCTCACTTATATCCTCATCTGGCCTTGCCTTCCTCTGTGTATCATTAGCTTCCTTCTTCTGGTTACTAGTACCCTCAGCTGGCTTAACCTTCCTCTGATTACTGGTACCAAAAACCAAAACTGCATAGATTATACAACAAATACAATCTGTAATACAAGCTATAATATTCACTTCCAAGAACTGTATTGAAATCAATAACATCTATAAGGTAGAAAGACATTCCAAACACCCCTATTTACCTTGTAGTGTTTCCTTATTTCTGCTGATAAACAGCTCATCAAGAAGATCTGCAGCTACTTTTGCCTTTCCCATGGCATCTACAAAGATAGCGAAAACAAATTAAATAAGACTTATTTGCTTTTCCAAACACCCTTTTAAAAGCTTGAATACTTTTACCTTTCATTTTAGGCGTTCTCCTCATAAACTGCTCATCAAGAAATTCATCTATATTTTCCTCAGTAATGGTTTTGAATGGCCCATATCTTGCTTTCATCTGCTCCAATAATTCATCATCAAAGGAATTGCCCAGGTTAGACCAGAGGTTGAAAAAAGTAACCTTTCAAGATTTTTGCCCGGTATAACACATGTTCAAGATGTGCAATCCTGTTTTCCATACGCTCACAAACGCTCTCCGCATTTTCATTGTCATTGATAAACATAGCCAACAAAAATAGATATAATCACTTATATAGAATGAAACATGAAACAAGACTATAATTTGTAGGCCATTCACCAAGACTAGATGTGATCACTTAACACACACTACTGTTAACCACTGACAGTCAAATATAATTACCTAAATCAAACTAAGCCAGTTTTTAACACATTAAGGAACTAAATAAAAAACATAATTTACATGAAAGTGCTGTGAAACAAAAATTACAAAGTCACTAAATACTACTTTTTGGCATCACTAACAATCAAATATAATTACCAAAATCATCCTAAGCCAATTTTTAGCACATAAAGGAACTAAATAAACAACATAAACTTACCAACACCAAATACCCATTATATAGTTTCACTATCAACATGGCTTCCACTCTTCTGTTGTGGGATGGGTAGCGGACCGTATTTTCTAGGCCTCCCTCTTCATTTGTTTTTCTTTACCACAACCCCATTCCCACTTCCAGTTTGACCACCATCCATGTAAAAAAATTATGGTTTGTGCAGGCTAAAAAAACAAATTAGGGTTTATGTTTGTATGTGTTAGACGTTAGGGACGATGTGTTTATGTTTGTGTCAGCCCCAAATGAAGCAGTTTTAAAAGAAAGTTGTATCGCGAATTTTGTCCCTCAAGGTTTGGAGGGTGAATAAGACATTTTGTATAGGTGCGGGAAAGTAAGGAAAATGGTGGCTTTGCGATTATTGAAGAAAAGGAGGGTAAAATAGTCATTTCACACGGTATTTAACGAGATTTCCTTACGAGCGTTAGCCAAGAAACCTTTTTTGCAGCTACAGTAACTTGACAAGGACATAAAGTATAGAAAATTGAAAGTTTAGGGACAATATTTGCAGATAGATCACCATCATCAAACCTACATCTTAAAAAAGATCGCTGCTCCAAACTGTAACCAAATCAACTACGAAAACCAAGAAACAGTCGCAAACACCACATGCAATAGATCACTATCATCAAACCTACACAAATCATCAACAACAACAACAACAACAACAATAATAATAATAATAATAAACCCCCCCCCCCCCCCCCCCTTAATTTGTAAACTACCATCAATGATACAAATGTCAGGTCAGTTTTTTTAACACCGCCTAAAATCTTAAAAAAGAGAAAATTGGAAGAAGGACTTCTACCTCGATATCTGAAACCACGAAACCACCAAACAACCATCACTCCGTCAAGAGACAGAGTTGAAACCACTGTGTATATTTAGAGAGAAAGATATGCATAGGCATAGAGATATGCATAAACCCTGAAGACGACACGTGCCAAGAAATACAATGCATGTACAATAAACTTTCGGATATCGGTGCCAAGTTTATAACGGAACAGGCCAACAAATAGCAACCGACGATCCAATTACAACCCAAAAACGAAAATGGCCCAACAAAACAAAATGACACGAACCAACAAAATGACATGGTGCACCATGAAATGACGTCGTTTCATGGTATTTCCCTCCAAAACGGCGTCATCCGCACACCTAATGTATAATAGAGTAATTGCACATCTTTTCGGATAACTGTTCTCTATATAATTATACTATATTTACGTGTTATATGGGTAAGTTAATTCGTTTAAGCTCCTGAGCCTACTCGAGCTCGATATCTAAAGCTTGAGGGTAGGGATTGTTAATTAAATGAGCTTTATGTTAACCTCGAGCCGGGCTCAAGCTCGTAAAGGCATAGCTTGTTGTGAGATGTTACCGAGCCGATCTTGAGCTCACGAATAGCTCAACTCGTTTACACCCCTTTTGCTAAACTATTGTTTTTGACTTTTCTCTATTATTTTTGTGTGTGTTTGGACTACTCACAAATGTGCATAGCATAATCCATCTTTTCACTATATATTTTCCAACAATGTTTCCCATTTGTAACAAAAAGACTCGCATATCTCAAAAGTATAAACAAACAAAGACAAAATCTTTAAAATTATCGTTGTTCAATCTATCATTGTATTATGTTCAAAGAAAGAAAAAAATCTATCATTCTATTGAGTATGTATCTCATTTTTCTACTGGCTTCATTTTTATGTTAAAACCTTATGTTCCAATTTGTTTGGTATATTAGACATGCGACTATGCGAGTATACGAGATGTTTGTTTAATCAGCAATAATCTCACTTATTGAAACTGTTGTTTAAAATAGTAACATGCCTAAAAACGACAAAAATGGAATAAATAGCGTTGGTCTCAAGATTGGAGCAATTTTGTCAATTCGAGCGTTATTTTCATAAGAGCACCAACTTGATCTCCCATTTTTAAATAAATTAACTTTACAGCTTTTACCATTGTTTGTTGATATTTTATTCCTGTAGCATTGTTTTATCTATTGTACATTTACATGAAGCTTCAATTTTTTTTTTTTTTTTTTTCTCTCTCTCTCTCTCTCTCTCTCTCTCTAGTTACATGAACTTTTAGTTGAAGTACCGATAATTTGGATATTCAAGTTTTGATTTGTATGTACTGCTTGTGTAGTCACAGAAATACGTTTGCCAGACTATTGTTAGGTATAATAAGAAGTGAAATATCACTAATTACTTAATTTGGTCTGTTTAGTATAACCATTCACTACAATTCTACAAGATACAAATTCGGGTACATCAATAAATTTGTCATTTGCTTTTATAAGATTATCATAGCGGCACCTTTAAAACATTTCATATTCAATGTGTTTTGGGTTCACATGCATTACTAGTTTCATGCTTATCATAGCAATCACCTTTAAAACATTTCTTATCATAGCGGACCCTTCCATGCCCCTTAATAGTTCTGCCTCTGCTTGTGAATCTTGCGGGATGGTAGTTGGAGTTCAAATTTACATATCTAGTCACTAATCTGTTGTGTAAATTTCGTGAAATAGGTATTTGCCTTTCTAAAAAAAATTTGGCATTCAAAAATAAAATAAAATAAAACATAAAACATAAAATACTAGGTCAATTAAGTAGATAAATAAACGTTTATATCTGCTTACAAGATCGGTTTGCCACGTATTTTAAGTCAAAGACTGTAACTTCAATGAATCTATCTTGCCCCTATCGCCACACTCACCTCTACAAAGTACAAATACATAAATACAAATAAAATTGATTGTTTTAATCACAATTTACACATTAATTCAGCTGTAACAATCTTCTTGGAAAAACCAATCAATATTATCCGAAACGTGGCATGTAAAAAACAAGAAATTTAAATTTTGCTTAAGTTAACTCATAGTAAAAAACAATTCCAAACTTGTCATTGTAATGTCAATATGTTATAAATAGACAAACACATGAAACAAATAAAATTAGAGCTCACAACAAAAAAGAGTTAGATTAGTATATGATATCATGAGATTCGGTATTATGTGTGCATTAGTTACGTTTGGTCTTGCTTATCATCGGTCGATGCATCCAATTATTGGTCATTTCGTATACCATAAAAATATAATAAGGTCTTTCAAGTATACACTTAAAATATTGATTGGATAATTAAATTTGAAAACAAAGGAAAAAGTGAGTGGATTAGGAATTTTTATAAGATGAAAGTGAAATAATGAGTCATGACAAGCAAAGAAGGTTGGAAAAGCTGGAATCTTCTCTAGAAAATAACATATCTTTACATGTCTCCCAAAGGACATTTTGTTTTTTTAATGACTTTATGAGTGTAATTATATAAGTATTAGTATCATATTTAAACGTATACATGATCGGATGATAATAACTTCACACATGCATTATTCTTTTTTTGCTTTTATAATGGTTTTCAAACGTCAGCATTATTTAATTATTTTATTGATGAATTAATTCTTTAAAAAGTTTTTATCAAATCAATTGGCGAGAAAAAACCCACAACCCGCGGTTACCCGCCATAAATGGGTGGGTAAACGCGTCAATTTTCACCCACGGGTGAGTCGTAGGTGAAAATCTTTACCCATCAGTGGGTGGCGGGTGGGTGACGGGTGAGGTATACTCATCGCGGGTAAACCCATGACACCCATTTAAAATACCCACGGGTATACCCGTCAAAATACCCATAGGTGTACCCATATACCCATGTTAAAATTAATTATATTAATTAAAATATTTATGATGTTGCAGGTATACATTTAACAGTTACCACCGAGTCTAAAAAAACACATTAATCTAAAAGTTTGTTTGTGTTTCAAGACTAAAAAGAGAGCATGAAAGATCAAATAATCAAAGTTGTATTTGGAAAATTGATTGGTATTTTATTACGCAGTTTCATAGTTAGTTTTCATATCATCATTTTGTAATTTTGTTACATAAAACTAACTCATGGGTTTACCCATGGGCAACAAATACCCGCGGGCAAGGGCATGGGTAGAAATTTGTACCCATTGGTGGGTGACGGGTGGGTGATGGGTGAGAAAAAAACTACATGGGTGGGTGACGGGTTAGAGGTACCCGTGCCCATTACCCACGGGTGCCATCCCTACTCTTGAGGTTCTTCCAAAATTATGAACATGCCTATTAGGCTATTACTCAATTTAGGAGGTGTTTGTTTTGAGCTTATTTTTCGAGCTTATTAGCTTAAATTGTTGAAATTTTCATAAGATTTTTCATACACATTTCTCACATGTGGCATTGTTAAACTTTTTTTGAAAACAGGATGAGTTTGAACTTGAAAACAAAAAATATTTATGCTAGAAAATAAGCGATCTAATGCCCGTCTCGAAATTATCATGTCTGATGTTCAAACTTGAAAACCAAAATATAAAATTGTATAAATAAATTTATAAGCTCAAAATGAATTAAAAACAAACACCCAAAAACACAAATCTAGACCCTCAACCCGATTAACATTTACACCATGTTATCAAGTTTTAAGTTTTTGTAAAAGTGAAAGAAAGTGATGAAAACAAAAATAAACGTGTGTTGTCAAGTTTTTCTTTTAGAAAGAAAAGTAAGTGAAAATGTAGAAAAAGGGATAGAAGTGATAGTTTTTTGGTGTCACAACTTTCATCTTTTTTTTCTTTTTTTTTAATTTATTTTTTATTTATATTTTTTTTTATGAAAGTGAAAGGTATGAAAAATACCCATTTGTATGATTATATTGCCCTTTTATTTATTTTAATTTGAGCATCAAAAAAATATATGATAGGGACATAATTGTCAAATAACAATTTTCTTACCTTTTTCCTCCTCTTTCATCCGTAATTCAATAACACTAAGAATTTTTTAACAAATTTTCTTTTTCTTTCTTCATCACTTTTTATATTTTCCTTTTCCCCTAAATAAAAACCGGAGAACACAGTGTTAGGATGGGAAGTGATTTGGAGTTTTGGACACTTCTATTAGTTATTGAGACACTGATTTTTTATTTTTTATTTTTATTTATTTTTTTTTGCTTCAATTAGTTGTACAAAACTCACACTATGTTTTATTTATTTGTATTGTGAATATGGCAATTAATAAATTGAGTATGCAAATCACTTCCGGTTTAAGATGCACACACTTTAGAATTAAGTAAAGCGCAAGGTTGGATCAAGTGGTTAACACACTTGCCTCTAAAGACAAAGGCCAAGGGTTAGATCCTCACACTTTGCAAGGCCGAAGGTCCTTTTCTACCTTTGGTAGAACCGGAAGCAGCCTCTCTATCTTAGGTAGGGATAAGGCTGTCTACGTTTCAACTTCTTCCATAAACTGTGAAAGACGGTATTAAGAACAATAACCCGTGGACAACGATATTGCGAGTTACGTTATTATTATTATTATTATTATTATTATTATTATTATTATTTACACTTTAGAATTAAGTGGATGAGACGTCACTACAACTTTTAGTCTTTTAGATATCAAATCAAAAGAGGTACATTCAAACGTTCCTTAAAAACTGCAAGGTGGAGTCGGATACTAATGGTTTAGTTGAAGGTTGTGAATGAAATTATCCAAAGTAATATTGACGAAGAATACGATGTCCAAAAACAAAGGGGACGGCAATTCAAATAAAAAGCATCTAAGAAAGAAAGAAAAAACACAATCGAGACCCCTCATCTCATCTAATCTCATCCAAATCCACCCATGCTTGCGGAGACACGGAGCCGCTCCTACCCCCAACACCTTTGGAACACACACCCATACATATATCATATCTCAACCTCATAACTTAACCACGGTTAGTATGTTACTCACTCCACTAACCCAATCTACATATCAACTATTTTTATTAAAGTTTATTAATTATTTTAACGTACGGATTTTCTCCTTCTCAAAATATAACTCATATTTTTGTTTTAGTTTGAACTAAAAAACTTTGTGCCGAAAAAAAAAAAAAAAAACTCATTTCCTGAATTATGGTCGCTGAAAAAATAAAACCAGAGATTTTAAAGGTTTTTAGTGTAATGATAACGTACTTTTATCACATTTGTTGTTGTCAAATTTAAGGGTAAATTATAAACTTACAAAAAAATTTATTTAAATTCAACTGAAAAAATAAAAATTAAAAAAATAATATGTCAAGTCATGTAAAAGAGGCTAAAACAATACAAATAAAGGTTATGATGAATAACCTCACTCATAACATTATTAGTGAGTGCTATACAAAGTTTATTCATGATGTTTTGCTTTGTATTTTTTTGGTGTAGGCGTCATTGAAAATGCATGTTTCATGCACTAATAATTGATGGTATAATCTTTTTAAAATCCTTTTGTTTGTTCATCTTAACAAACAAATAGATAATGACGTTAAATATGTGCTTTGGTATTGGTTTTGATGTGTAGTGAATTAATTAGTCTTTGTTTAGTAGTAACATTTTGCATCTCTCATGAGGAATTAGTAGCAAACTTTTAATCCCCTACCTTAAAAAGTATCGTACTTGTTAGGTAAATTGTGCAAATTTTATGTACACATAGTTTATCTCGTCTTCAAAATACTAGACAAAGATACCATGTTAAAGCTAACTTGTAGTTTACTTTACACAGTTTTATAGAATTATTACAATATTACCGTTTCAAATATGATTATTTTGTTATAAAAATTCAGTTTCCGATATATGCACTAACAAATACAATATGCTATTTAAATGGATTGATTTTTTTTAACATTATACAAAATTAATTGTATCCACCAACAAACAACCCAATAATTCCCAAACTTCTTGGTCTCTCTCTATATATTCCCCTTTCCCTTTACCCTTCCTCATTATCTTGTACAAACTTTCTCCCAACTTTTCATCAATAATCTTTCTAAAAACTCTTCTTCATCACAACAATAACACTTTTATATATATGCTATATAGACAATGAGTTGCAATGGTTGTCGAGTTCTTCGTAAAGGTTGCAATGATAATTGCATCCTTAGACATAGTCTTCATGGTATTGCTACTCCACAAGCTCAAGCTAACGCCACCGTTTTCGTTGCTAAATTCTTTGGTCGTGCCGGTCTCATGTCCTTTCTCTCTTCTGTCCCCGAGTCTCAACGACCCGGTAATTAATTATTACTACATATTAGTCTTATGCTTTTCTACTTCTAGGATTAGTCGGCCAAAAAGTCAGAAACCAAGCCTACTAGGGTTTTTGTGTTAGCTTATTTTCCGGCTTATGAGCTTATTTTCTACGGCTTACTTTTCATAAAGACATAAACCTTTTTTTCCTGTTTATTTTAGATCTTATTTTCTGCTTTTTATTATGTTTCATTAAGAATAATAATTAACCTGTTTATATTTTTGTTACAGCTTTATTTCAGTCACTATTATTCGAAGCGTGTGGGCGAACAGTTAATCCAATAAATGGAGCTGTAGGACTACTCTGGACCGGAAATTGGCACGTGTGCCAGTCTGCGGTCGAGACAGTCCTACGAGGAGGAAGTATCCAAGCTATGCCAGAGATTTTCTCTGGGGGAGGATCTACTCCAGTGATGACCGATGACAATGATTCATCGGGCTGTAATTTCGATGTGTCGAAATTAAAGCCCGAGGATCTAGACCTAGGGCTGACGTCATCAGGCAGTGGTAGGACCAGGCGAAGGGCTGATACGCCTTCGGATGTGTCTGAAACTACGACGTTGGAGTCCGTGTATAGCGAATCCAAGCTTTTGAGACTGTTTTTATGAAGGAATAAAATGATATGAGATATATAGCTAACTTGCTTGTTATCATAAAGTTTTTATTTTATTTTTTGTGTTTTTGTTTTATTATCTCGGCGAAGAAAATGAGAACTAGATATGAGATGTTGCAAGAAAGAATTTGATATATCATCAAATTAATTGTGATGTTTTGATCAATTTACGAGTATTTTGTTAGTTTATGATAATAACATGCAATTGATGCTCGAATTTTTGAATAAGCAATGTTGTGTTTACTAATTTGCGTGTGGCATGTTTAGGGATTCTTTGGCTAAGATAATTTTAAGTAAACCATATGGACATACGGAGTAGTTTTGAACTCTTTAAAAAGCTAATAAGCATTTTTAGGAAGTGCGTAGCTCACCAATAAGTTGAGCCAAAGACCTTCTTAGATACCTTGTTTGTGTATCGGGAGGAAGGTCTTATATAAATCTTGTAAATTAGAGGCGTTTTAGATGACATGTTTGTATTTGTGCTTGCAAAACTGTGTTCTTTACTAGCATGTTTCAACGTGTTCTTTTATGACAAACAATATATTCTTCTGCGATTTGAAAACACAGTAATTAGCACCAACAAAACACAATCCCAAATATCCTCCTCTGATTCTTGCAATTTGGATTAGTTGGTCTCAAACTAATTGTTGAAACAACTAGATTCACTATAAGTAATAACCAAATAATTGTTTGGAAACACAAACATTGAAGATTCTCCAAACTGTTTTTCAAGTGTATGAAAACACAACAATTTTTAATAAATGGTCTCAAACACCCTTTGGTGATAACCATGTATGGACAGGTGAACCAATAAAACAAAGAATAGCAAATATTTGGGGCAGAGGAAAGGAACAGCTAATTGGCTAGTGAAGTGTATCATGAAATTTAATTGGCTCTTGCATCCTACCAGGGGGCATGTAAAATTTGGCTATGATACAGGATATTAAAAGTTGATGGTGGGTCCCAAATATTGCAATATCCATTCATGGTGATGGTGGTGTATGTTAAAGGATGGTTAGCATCAGCAAAGAAACAAGAAGTGTGAGTCAATTTGACCAAACATGTAGGGTCTACTAACCCTTGTGCCTTCCAACTGTTGTGTGTTGCTGCATATGCTCAACTTGCTATATTATTGTATTACTAGTACTATTGTGGTCCTTTTTTCTTTTCTTGTGAATATATATAAAGTTCCAAATTTGACCCCTTAAATAAGATACTTATTAATTCATGTAAAGACACACAATTTTTTTTTATAAGTAGCAGTTTGATAATGATAATTTATTCATATTAAGAAAAATTGTTACTAGCTTGATGTAAATGCAAATACAAGCTGATATGAGCACGCAAAGTGTTCAATCTTCCTTAAAAGCAGAGATTTAATTTGTTTGTGTTTGTGTGATGATGAATTCAAACCATGTGAATTAATGGCCAAAAAAGTCGACAACCTTTAAAAGAACGCAAATGTAAAAATGGAACTCTTCCAAAAATATCCAAAAAGATAAACTATTAGCGTTTGTCAAGAAAATCACGTGTTCATATGTGCCACAAGCCACAATTGTTGACTCTTCAGTGGTCAAAAGTTACAGAAGATTAGGGTCTAAATGGATCAGAAATGAATCTTAAAGATCATACTTGATACTTGTATCAAGCATAAATTAATGTAGGAGGGAGATTCTCTCAATTGGATTTCAATATAATAGATACATCACGTTGAGTTTTATTGTGAGATTAAATAAATAAGTGGTCTTGAATCTCTTGAGCCATTAGTGTATACTAGACGAGTATTTGTGCATAGAGCCAGCAATTTTGACACGAAACTTGTTAATACGACACGACACGACCTGTTCTTAACAGGTTTCGTGTTTGACCTTAACAGGTTTTGTGTCTTAACAGGTCAGACCTGTTAATTAACAGGTCTTAACAGGTCAGACCTGTTATGACCTGTTAATATTATAATATATATATAATAATATAATCCTTAAAATTAAAAACCCTAAAATCCTAAATCTATTCTATTATCCATTCATGTGGGTCTTTGAAATTGTATGAACTTTTGCATTATGTATCATTATGTATGTTAATAGGTTCTTAACAAGTGCATGTTAACAGGTCTTAACAGGTTCTTGTATCATTCAATTTGGTCATATGCATGTTAACAGGTTCTTAACAGGTCTTAACAGGTGCACCTGTTTATTTTCGTGTCGTGTTCGTGTTTGAGAAAAATGACACGATTAGTTAACAGGTCATGTTCGTGTTTGGCCTTAACAGATTCGTGTCTTAATAGGTTCGTGTAACCTGTTATGCCAGCTCTACCCGTGCATAGCAACGGGATTTAGATAGTTTATTGATAAAAAAAAATTTATAGATTATAAATGAAAAATAATAAAAGTTTGAAGATTTGAAAATTAAATATAATGTTTTGAAACCCGGTTCGACCCGAGTGGTTTAACTGGTTGAACCATTCCGGTCGAAAAATTGGTCGATTTAAACCAGGTCAACTTGCTAGTTTAGGTCGAAAACGGGTCAAATTAAACCGGTTCAACCCGTCGGATTTGAAGCATCTCGGGTCAACTGTGATTTCTATTAATTATTTTAATTGGTTGTATTTAATTTGGTAGATATGTTTTTAATTGGTTGTGCAATGTGAATAAATCACTGTACTTTTAAGTAATGGAGTGTTTTAATAAGAGTATTAATTATATTTCATAAATTTTTCAACATTTCACATTACTTGACTTTTCACTTTTCCACTTTTTACTTTGACCATTTTTCCTTTATATGTAGTATAGATATTTTATAGTTTGTATTCATAGCATTTTACATATAATCCAATCAATTAAAGATCTGGAATTTGTTTAATTGAATTAAAGATGTGTCAATTAAACAAATTTCAGATGTAGTTTATATCTAAACAATTGCATTTTTAACTTTTGGCAACACCATTTCCACAAAAGCAACCCCGCTATGTCAGCGTCACCTTAGCTTTCTCTCTACAACTCCACCCCAACCATAACTAGCTAGTGGTGACCACAAAAGCGACCCGAAAACTACAACCAAAAGCATACTAAAAAAAAAAAAAAAAAAAAAAAAAAAAAAAAAAAAAAAAAATGTTTCGGTCGGCTGAGCAACCACAACTTTGAAATGGTTGCTTGGTGACGCGTCACTTTGGGATGAGCTAATGGGGCAACGCGCTGCTTTTATGGGGTTGTGGTTGGGAGGCAACTCCCATTAGCATCAGTCTTAATGAATGTAAGTCTAAACTTACATATTGTATATCAGTGAGTATATGCAAAGATCCTTGCTTTAAAATTATTAACGTAGACAAAAAAAAATCTTCCCAAATCCTTGTGAAATTTCGTTGTTTTGCAGATACATTTGCAATCTCGGTCACCATTGAAGTCTCATATTTTGTCACCCTTGAAGATACATTTGCAACCACGAGGATTAGGAACACTTGTAATGTAAGTTTGTGGTGGTTATAGACATAGTACGAGAATAACATATTACGAGTATAAAATTTTCCTCAATGTGTCAACTACTTGTATATTGTGGTGTGTAAATTGCTCCTTATAGTGAGAGTTATGAATTTGTTAAAGAAATCGAACATTCTAACAGGAAAATTCATAGCTGTTTGTGACATTACCTCTAACAATCTAAAGCAGTGTCTTGATGAACACATTGCCTAAACCACAACCACTGTAGAGAGGCCAACTTCATTTTTGTCACAGCAATTGCAACGTCATTCGTTTTCTTGTGACCGAGTCGTAGCCCATGTGTTCAGTGTTTCATAAGCATTAATTTATCTCATAGGATCATACCATAATTTGTGTAAACAAATGTTTCAAATGCACTAAAATGAGTGAGCAAACAATGTAATATGTACGGGTAAATATATTATCAGGTAAACTTCAAGCCAGCATATATAGATCCTTGAATCAGTATGGACAAAACATATTCTGAAACAAAATATATTATCAGGTTAACATTATGTTTTATGTACATTCACTTGTAGGAAGTTTTGAACATACACATAAACGATTTATATTGGCAATAGAGAATTCATATATGGCATTTGCTATGCTGGTTATACCTAAATCGACTGATGCCAAGATCTCACACACAAAAAACAAATGTTTAAAGCAATTAACATTAATACGTAGTGATCATCTTCTGTTATATGTTTCAGCTTTATCAATGTGTCTTCAACGTTAGCGTTTAACCGCCACTGCAATAATTTCCAATAAAATTAAAGCCTTATTATGTGTGCTTCAAAAGCCAGATTCTCATTCACCTTTCTTCTCTAAGCATCGACAACAAACCTAACCAGTAATATTAGTAGCACTGGCTCCAAAAACAAATTTTCTTACAAAAATATCAGAAGACAATTGTTGATCAACACTTTACAGAGACTATCAAGAACGAAAGAAAAATATTGCTTAGCTTAAACCACCCTTGCTTAGCTTAAACCACACTTTACAGAGATTATACTGGATGATCAGTCACTAGTTTCTATCATAAACCAAAAATATCATAAGACAATTGTTGATCAACACTTTACAGAGACTATCAAGAACGAAAGAAAAATATTGCTTAGCTTAAACCACCCTTGTCTCCTCGGCCACTCTCCTTTCCTCTTCTTCCGCTTTAAGCCATGCAGCCTGCAACAAAGAATAACATAAAAGTAAGAACATTTAAGTTCCGATTTTCAAGATAAATGACAATAACAAATGCAAGATCAAGTGAAATTTAAAACTTACCTTGTCTCTTTGAAGTCTAGAAACATGTGGACGTATCGAGTTTCCAAAGCTCATGCCTCCCCATGCTTCCTGCAATTCTCTCTCCCTAGCTTCTCGCCTAGCCAGCACTGGGTTTTTTGTGTGGTTGTCGGGTACATCCACATTAGCAGCAGCCACCTTTTCCCTCTCGAGTCTTGACTTATGTTTGATCATAATTTGGTCCAAACTCCCTTCACCATGTTCCAAGTATGCATTTTTGTCCTTTCTTTTCACCTTCATTTCCTCCTTCGTGTCCCCAAAGCTCATGCCTCCCCATGCTTCCTGCAATTCTCTCTCCCTAGCTTCTCGCCTAGCCAGCACTGGGTTTTTTGTTTTGTTGTCAGGTACATCCACATTAGCAGCAGCCACCTTTTCCCTCTCGAGTCTTGACTTATGTTTGATCATAATTTGGTCCAAACTCCCTTCACCATGTTCCACGTCTGCATTTTTGTCCTTTCTTTTCACCTTCATTTCCTCCTTCGTGTCCCCAAATGCCATTTTCTCTTTCTCAAGTCTTGAAACATGTTTTACCAAAACTTTATCCAAGCTTTCAAAACCATTATCATCATTTATACTCTTTTCTTTACTCCTTGTTTCTTTGTTAAAATCGATATTTTCTTTTTCTTTCTTTTCATTTTCAAGATGAGACACACCCTTCACCAAAACTTCACCAAGCCCCGGTACATCTTTCGCTTCTTGTTTTAATCTTTCAGATTTCTTAAACTTTGGTTCATATTCATTCCCGCACTTCTTTTTAATCTCTTCTATCTCTTTCTCTAGCTTTGAACTGTGCTTAATCAGCATACTTCCCAAATCAGGAACTATTTTCTCAGCCTCTTTTGAAACCTTACCATCTTTTTCCTCAGAATCTATTATATCTCCTGTCTCTTTCGTTCTAGCATTCTTTGCATCTAGTACGTCTCTTTCAAGTCGAGTCAACCGTTTGACCAGAAACTTGTCAAGACCAGGAAGCACTTCGTTGACTTGTTTCTTCTGGTTGGTTTGCAAACCATTGTCAGCATCAGATAGAGCGGCATTCAGACCACATGTTGCAACTATAGTGGCTAAAGAACCAAGTTCTTCTTCATGTAAACACCTCAGCCTTTTAAACATCATGTCAACAAGTTTTTCATTGGTAAATTCCGTTTCATTTTTGTGGGACTTTGGTTCAGAATCAATCCCAGCATCTGATTCACATTCTGAAGCATATTCACATGTATCTTGACAGTTTTCGTCTAAATCAGGATTCTGACTAATTTTTTTCAACAGCTCTTTAAACTCTTCCTTGCCAATGGATGCACAAGTTGAGAGCTTGACAAATGCAGCTTTTACGGCAGCTGCAACTTGTTTATCAACCTCAAATGCTGTATCGAATGACGTTGTGACCGTATGAGTAGTAGATTCTCCCCCATTTGTAGCTGATGTTTCTAGTTTAAAATGCTTTCGAGGATGATCTTGTATGTCGTACATGATTACCCCTATTTCCTTTGCAGATTCAAATGCTTCAGTGGCGGTTTTTTCTGCTTTCACCAGAAGATCTTCGGCTTCTTTACACTCAATCCTGTAAGTATGATTTTGATAAAGTAAAATACAGTGTATTTCATATTACCTGGCTGCCCAAAGTATGTGCAACCAGGATGCTTCAACGAGTAAGTATGAATTTGATTAAATAAATACAAGTCCAAATAATACAACAAAGTTTGTTTATTTCAGATTACCTGGCCGCCCTAAGTATGCGCAACCAGGATGCTTCAACGAGTGCAGCCTTTCGAGCCTCTATTGCCTTGTGAGCAGCTTCTCTAACAGCCATTTTTTCTTTAAGGACTTTTGAGAAATGGGGATTTGTGTCACAAAGAGTCTCATCCAGAGTTGAGGTCATTCCATCGACTTCCTGAGATAGACATGTTAATAAACAATAAACATATATGGTCTCCAACTCTCCATTTTCAGACTACTCTTGAAGAAAATTATATATTTTAACAACATGTACCTGCAGTAGTTTTAATTTTCTTTTAAGGTATGAATCCCCTTTCTTACGTGGAAACCAGCTGAGAGGCGAAGTTTTGCGGCGAGGAGGCTTTTTAAATTGAACAGCCGTCAATCGGTTAAGAGCACGTGGGCTTGATAAATTTATCTCTTTTAAAACCTTAATCTGTAAAATGAGAAATAAGAATGACAATCGATCAATGATCTCATTGGCCAACGATCTGAATAAATCAAGTTTAGAATCAGATCTGACACTGAGATGCACAAACTATGAATCCAACAAACACTACTACATGCTACATAGTTCATGAAAATTGTGTGCAAGACTACAATAAAGTGCAGGCAAAGTAAAGACCAACCCCTTTATGTGAAGGCATATGAATTAAGAATACAATTATGTGATAATTGGCCACACTATAGAACCAAAACTTGATACGAATAAGTGAAACTATGCCTGACTACTTAATTTATAAGAAAACTCGGTGAGTAAATTTTAAGATCCGTAACTGATCAAGAACCAAAGCAACATAGTAGCAGTACTAGTCTATAAAAGAAGACATGCTAACCGATCCATGAGACCATGATTTAGCAATAATGAAAGTAACTAATCACATGACCCCTGCACAAGTGCAACAGCCATTATAATTCCTGGTCTATAAAATGTAGTATATGAAAATTACAATTATGAGGAATTAATGCATGGCTACACAATATTTTCAGAAAATTCAGTGAATCAATTTTAAGATCCATAATTGATCCAGAACTAAAGCAACATAGTAGTCATGCTAGTCTATAATAATCTATATATATATATATATATATATATATATATATATATATATATATATATATATATATATATATATATATATATATATATATATATATATATATATATATATATATAAAGCAATATAGTGGTAATGCTAGTCTATAATATACTAGAAAAATAGATGAATCAACTTTAAGATCCATAACTGGTCAAGAACTAAAGCAACATACTTAGTAGTAGCATTTTATTTTAGTGTATAAAATGAGACATGGTAACTGATCCAACACACCATGATGCAGCAACAAAGAAAATTACTATTAACATGAGTACATGACCCTTCACAAGTACAGCAATCAGCTACATAATTCATAGTCTATACAATGTAGATGAGATCATGAAAATTACGGATTCAAAAAATGCCATTTAGGTTTTGAAAAGGAAATGGAATTTGCGAATGAACCCAATAACCATAACCACAATCCAACATTTCCTGCGCAGAGACTGGATGTGTATCTTAATAATAATTAATAAGTGACGGTCTACAGCTGAATACAAATGAGGTGGATACGCATGCTCCATTCCATATTAAACTTGTGAGCAATTTTCACAAGTTATCACAAAGGACTTTATAAAGTTCAGAATGTGTTATCTTTAAGGATGTTTATCACAGGACTAAGGACTTCATAAAGTTCAGAATGTGTTATCTTTAAGGATGATTACAATCACTAATGATGCAAGAGTACTTCTAACTAGGGGGAGAGCCAAGACCTTCTGATAAAGGAAGGAGGGGAGGGGATAAATATATGTGGGGTCGTGATTTTCTGCCTTTCAGTTATTGTACACGTACTTTTTTGAATCATACGATTGTAATCACAAAACTATAACCAATCTGGCAATGTTCGAAAATTTCAGTTTTTTGTGTTGATTCATATAAGTCTGTAAGAAGACCACTGAATTTTGCATTCTTATAGCACTGATTCCATAATTTCCATGCCTTTGGATCGTTTCAATGAGTCTTGTCTTCTTTGACGTTATAATCTATTCTTAAACTTGAGAAAAACACATCTAAATTGTCTTTTATTTATAAGAGAACACGTGTACTGAAGCATCAATTTTTGGCCTAACTGTAGTCTTACAGACATTTTGTATGTGCCTGACTTGCGCTTATAAATATTTGATGCCTATACTCGCATTGTGTAACTTATGTCTGTGGTTGACTATTATCTATCTTTTTTATTGTTTCTTTTCTGACTAATTAAATTGTACTTTTGATATACTCGATGCAAGAACAGCACGTCAACAGAGAGGGTTAATCTAAACTCTAAAGCATTGTAATATCCAACTATTTGACAAATTCTGAACAGAAATTTGACACTACAGACACACAAAACGGCATTCCAGCATATCATATACACAATCTGGTTACAAAATGTTTTTCAGAACATACTAACCCAAAAACTTAGGGAGTGTCTGGTGCTACGTTTTCAAAGAGAAGGTCTCAACTCTCAACCTACATTTCAAAACTACTTTGTTTCTCTAAAACACACGACACAGACAACAAGAGTGTCTACTTGTCAAAGTTTCCAGAAAAATTTCCAAAAAAAAACTGAAAAAATAGAAAACGTGTTCCAGAAAGGTTTTTAAAAGTAGAAAAGTGGCTTCCCTAATTTATAACTAATCTTTAGAAAATGTGTTCCAGACTGATTGTTTTTTCCACAACTAAACGCAACCCGACTCTTTTTAAATAATTTCCCAAACACGCGCTACTCAAACCCAATAAGCAATGATTAACTCCAAATCACAATCCCAAACACGCTCTTAACAAATTCTAAATACATACAAACACACTAAAACTAAATCAAAATAAACTAAACTACAGTTATACAAATCAATAAACTTAGGGTTTAATATCGAAACATAAACAAAAATTAAAGATTACGCAATACATACCCTCGAAGCCGAAGCCTTCGTGTTCGAAGGTAAAGAATCATTGCGGCCTACATCTAAATCACCAGTTTTTTTACAAACTTGTTTTTCGATACAGCCCATATCCAAACAACCTAAATCCATATTCTTTTTCGCGAAAGAAATTGTTTGATTAATCGATAAACGAAACGAATGCGATGAAATTAAGAGAAATTGTTTGATTGTTTTATGGAGAAGTTAAAATTTGGGGGTTCGGTTTTGTAATTTTGAAAGAAGTAGCCGTTACGAATTGTTTTTTATAAATGGTTTTTAAAGGTGGGGTTTCAATAGGGGATTGTCTGGGGTTCTGTAACGGTCGGCAATTGTTTCACGGGTAAAAACATGTGTTTTATTAACTTATTCTCGATGACTAGCAGGGTATCCGCGCGTTGCAGCGGTGCTGCGCCGGGTACCATGCAATTGTAATATTTAGCGAAAATTTCTTTTATTTCTATATTTTACGATACATAGATATACGGATGACGACAATTTTAGTTTTGAATCATTTAATGCAATAACAATATTTTTCATATAAAAACTGTAGATGATTCACGTGATATTGTGACAATACTGAGTTGGTAGCTGTTATATTGTAAAAGTATGAGGTTAAAGTAGTTGACAATAACCTGTAATCACAAGTTATCATTAAATAATAACACCATAGCGAATTTTAAAAATAACTTACATTATACTAAGAAGATTTAGTTCTCTAAAAATAATGTTTGTTATATTTGTCCCACATAGAAAGATGATACAAGTAAAATGCTAATTATAAAGAGAAAAAAAAAAAAAAAAAAAAAAAAAAAAAAAAAAAAAAAAAAAACTAAATATTCAAGAAATCATGTGGGTTACTTTAATGACTATTATTATTAATATACAAATATATATAATAAATATAAAATATATACTTAGCACTTTGCATACTTTGCTTTGAAAAAATCGTTTGATTTTTATAAAACAGAGTTTTTAGTTTTTACGGTAAGTTTTATCAAAACAATTATAAAATGTGTATATGTTGGTTCTCGAGGCACTCTTGCGATTTAATAATATTTTTTTGAACATTATAAATTAATATGCATTTTGAAACTCTATTGATTTAATATATCATTTTCGGACGACTTTGAACTCGTTGGTCCGGTCCGTATTTTAAATCCATATGTACCATTAACTTGTTTTTACATATAAATTGTATGAAGCTTTGTGTGTATTATTGTGTTGTACAATATGTATAATAACAAGTATTTTTCATATTAGAGGTGTTTTAAAAATAAGATTTATTAGGTAATTATTGTTATAGACATTTTTTTTCTTTACATTAAATTACTTTGTATTTTTTTATATTTAAAAAAAATAAAAGTGCTTTAAAGGGTTGCAACCAATGTTATTATAGATGTACTTATTAAAATTTGCCATTATAAGCAAGTGTTGAATCTTAATTTTTAAAGCCTTCCATTTTAGAAATGTCCCAAATGCTTTATGATGTAGTTTAGATATAAATAGTGCGAGGCGTGCTGTAATGGTATGACTAACACTGTGTTCTCAAGAAAAAAAGAAGGGGAAAGTGAAAGTAAACTAAAGAAAGAGGAAGTAAAGAAAGAAAAATGAAGTAAAGTAAACTTTCACCCCAAAAGTGGGGTGAAAGTTTTTAAAGCAAAATAACCCCACTTTCATTCATTTACTTTCCTTTTCATTTCTATAAAAACACTTGAAAACACAACTACTATAACTTTCACTTTCCTTCCTCCCATTTACTCAACTTGAAAACACAGTGTAAGCCTCTTGTTTTAAAGTTCAAGACAGAGGTTTGGTTTTGCGTTTTTAAAATGTGATATAAAGCAACATAAAATATGAAACTATTTATATATTTATATCATATTTCATATATATCGAGTTTACAAAAAGTGTTCTAAATAATGAATAAGTTTAAGAAACTATCCTTAAATGTAATATTCTTTATTAAAAAAATATAAATTATCGGAGTTGAATAAAAAATGTCACGCCTCAGTGTGCCTTATCGCGTCTTTTTCTGCCTCATCTCACGCCAGGCTTAGACGCCTTGGTTTATTTCGTAATGTGAACTCGTGGAGGTCACAACTCACGTCTTAGCAGCGCTTTGGCGCCACTATGACACGCCTTTTAAACCATAGTTATCATCATCTTAAATTGTTAATGACTAATTTTACAATTTGAGTTTAAACAATGCACTAGTTACGTTTGGTCTTTTCAGTGGTCATATTAGTTGTAAAATACGATATTAGATGTTGGTTGAGAGCTGTGGTAAAATATTAGCGAATTTTGCGACGTTTACTGTTGCTCGAAAACTCTTTAACATTTCATTTTAGACATAACAATAAAATTGGATGTGTGTCAAATTGATTACCAAAATGATTGAAGAAGATTGTGAAAGTGAATAAGTACATAACATTTGTCAAAAAAATGTATGTCGTATGTTTATTTATAGATGTATTTCTAAATTATTTGTCAAAAAGTAGTTTGGTATCATAAACTTGGATAAGTGTTTTTAGTACGACGAACTTTAAAAGTGTAGCATTGTGCCTTGAACTTGAACTTGAACTTGACTAGGTGTAATTTCGAGTACCGTGTGTCACATAACAGTTAAGCCTATTAGGAATTTAATGAACGTTGTCATCAAAATTACAATATTCATAGTATAACTGTCAAACAAGGGTAGAAATACATAAACAAGCCGAGTCGAGCACGATCTTGCCAAACCTCGAGCTCGACTCGTTTGGATTATAAGTCAACGGCTTGTTTACCATACCAGTCTTTCTTTTAGCTGGTTTGTTAAGTATTGATGTGAGTTGATTGCAAAGCAAGCTTTACAACCTCTTAAGCAGTGTACTTAATCGTTGTAGTGTAGTAATAGAAATACGAGAGATTGATCGTTCTTTAGAGGAATATTGATGTAGGCTTGTAGAGTATGACAAAATGATCTAAATGAGTTAAAGAATTATTTATATATTTATTTATTTAGTTTTTTTGGTATTTTTGTGTATTTTAATAAAAAGCAAGTAAAATATCAAGATTTTGAGATATTTGATTTTTAAACTAATATTAACCTAAGAACAATGAAATTAAAATGTAAGGAAAAGGAAATTGTTATGTAAACTGATAAATTGGAAAAACGTATTTATCTAAGATGCACTACTCTTTAGTATTAACTAGCTATGTATATTGAATCTGTTACGCCTTAATTAATGGTTATGGAGGATATTTCTAGATTATTGTAGTGCCTTGGTCTAGCTCCTACACCGTGTAGAAACTAGCCTAGTGCCTTAGTCCAGCTCCTATAACTAATCAGTAATTATTCAAAGTAAAAAAAAAATAATAAGAATACAAGAAAAATCATTGGAAAATCAAAAAGTACTTATGAAGCAGATTGATGCATTGGAGCAAGGAACTTTTGGAATGCCATGGGTATATTAGTGCTCTGTGGAGAGCTATAGGTTGTTCTCTGGTTTTGATTCACTCAGTTCTTGGCTTTGGACTTTTGTAAGAACACATTTCCTCATTTCTTTTTGAATAATCTGTGTCATATGCTTACTATTGTTATTTGTTAAGTAAAATTGCTTATTTATGTTAATTAAAGCTCTGCAAGGCTTAAGTTGTTGATTGAAAGGTTTGATTTGGTTAATAGCTTTGATAATCTTTGAAATCTGCTCAAAAAGGGGTGTTTGGATTAGCATAGTATACTGAGATCTTGTTGTCATTTGATTGTGTTTTGCTGAGAACAAGTGACCACAGTCCTAAGTAGGCTATTTAAAGCCCAACATCCAAGTTTCATTAAGCTTTGGTCAAAATCAACCATCACACACTCCCACAGTTAACTGTTGGGAGCTTGTGATTCAAAACCCATTTGTTTTCATGCACAAGTAGGTAATCTAGCCCTAGGCAATCATATTATAGCTTAATATAACTTAAATAACCAGTAAAATAGGATCTAAGTTCACAAAAGTCAAAATATTAAGTTTTATCAAAAAAGAAAAAGTACTTGTCTCAGATTTTTACCAAACTTGGGAGAATTGTTTAGAATTTAGGATTAGGTTTTAGGACTTGAAACTTTTAGGTTTAGAAGCCCCCCACCTCTTCTTTAAGATCCCATTGTCCCTAGATTTTTGTGATTTTTTCTGTGGGCCCCACAGCCCTCAAAAGAGGACTGCAGGGCAACAAGCTGCCTGTGCAGCAGTTACACCACCCCAAACCACCCACTTTGGTGGTGGTTTGTGGCCACTACAGTGGTCCAAGGCCTTTGTGTTTGGTTCCCCTCAACCCCCCTCCTACCAGGGAGTAGCCTTTAACCCTTTGTTTGACCCCTAAGCTTGTGGACCCCAATTGGTTTTGTCCCCTAACTCTGTCCCATAACTGCCTCAGAACACCATTAAGCAAAGTGCTTAATTGAGCTTTTTGGCTTATTCAGGCCATCCATTTGTTTGAAAGTTGCTTATTATTGATCATCATACTCAGAGAAACCATAATCAACCATTGTGGACCCCACATTCCCTCATTTGAGCTAAAAATACTCCACAGTCAACAAAAGTCAACTGTGGGTATAAATAGCACTTCAAGTGCTTATTCTTTGGGTTAAATTAAAAGTGTCTTTGTTAAAAGTAGTTGTTTTTAGTTTATAATTAGTTTAGAAAAAGAAAAAAATCTAAAAAACAAACTTTAAAAATAGTGATAGCTTCTATTTAATAGGATTTATCAATTTATTTTTCTTTTTAATTTACTTCTAAGTAATATATCACTTTTATATTTTTAGAAATTCTATTTTAGGTTAAAATAATTTTATAAATTTTTCCAGATTTTTATTTTGTCTTTTAGTGGTTTTTCTAATTAATTTTAGTTTAGTTTAGTTTTAATTAATATAAATCAATTAAATAGCATAATTAGATTTTATATAGTGTAACCTAGTTTTTATAATTTTTCTAGCTTTTATTTTAGTTAAAACATTTTTATAAATTTTTCTAGATTTTTTACTGTTCATCTTCTATTTTTTATAATATAATTAGTTTAATTAGAAATTAATAAGTAATTAGATTAATAATTAGTTAGTTAATTTAAAAATACATAAAATTAACTTTTTATAATTTTTTAGGATTCCAGTAATAGTTAATTAGATTTATAAAATTTTTCTTAATTTTCTAAGTCTTTTTAGTATTTTTAATAATTCTAATTAGTTTAATTAGTATTAAATAGATAATTAGTAATTAATTAATAATAAATAATTAAATAGTGTAAAAATAATTTTTATTTTTCTTAAAATTTTATTTAATTATTAGGATTGTAAAAATATCAATTTTACACTTTTAACCCTTCCCGTCCTTCAGTTGTACTTTTTGTTTTGTGCGTCTGTATACGTTTTTTTAATTAAAACGTACGTTTTTAGTTTTTAGCTCAAATCTTCGTAATCTAAATTTCCGTAATCAATCACGTAGCTTTCCTAAGCTATATTTTTTAATAATTTCCAAATAATTCTGATCATAACCTTTTCCTGTGAATAATTACCCGATCACAAATACACTAAAGTTACAATCCACACTTCAACGTGATTTAACGACCTGGTGATACCTTATATTACCCGGAGCATTGACCTAGGCTATGTGACTTTGTTGACCATTATTTAGTCAATATAAGTTAGGTGGTTTAGCATCAATCAACTGTAATATTGGGTGTAGGGTGTTTTTTAATGCTATTAATGTAGAATTCTAAGAAAATTGGTCTGAATTTCGATTCATGCTAGTTTTTGTTATACACAATGCTTTGCTTGTTGTAATTATGAAAATTGTTTGCTTTAAACTGTTGTAAACCATGCATCATTTTATGTACATCTGAATTTTTTAAAGAGAGTTTTTCCTCCATTATAGGTAGTGATTAATTTAAATATATTCAAATTGCAAGTATTGAATGCATAATGTATAATATTTTTAATACATGTTTGTATATATATATATATATATATATATATATATATATATATATATATATATATATATATATATATATATATATATATATATATATATATATATATATATATATATATATATATAGTCGAGTTATTCTACAAACCAAACATTCCTCACATACCAAGGGACTCATCCCCACCATCCATCTAAAAAGGAAATCAATGGTTGAGATTAAAAACATTTTATTATTTCACCCATTTTTTATAATTTAAATATCTCTTAAACCGTTAATCGTTAAGCGAAAATAATTACACCATCGCGACGGGCATTTAATTATCTTTCTATAGACGGGCACTTTGATATACTTTCGAAAAAAAAAATCATTTTTTTCACGTTTTTTTTCGTGGCCAGAAAAAAAAATCATATACAATATTGCATATCATATATGATATGTAATATCATATATGATATTACATATAATATCATATATGATATCATATATGATATTATATGTAAAATCACATATGATATTGTATATCATATATGATATGTAATATCATATATGATTTTACATATAATATCATATATGATATTGCATATCATATATGATATGCAATATCATATATGATATTACATATAATATAATATCATATATGATATTATATGTAATATTATATATGATTTTTTTCAGTCACGAAAAAAAAACGTGAAAAAAAAAAAAAAAAAAAATATCGAAAATATACCAATTAGCCTATCTATAGAAAGATAATTAAATGCTCGTCATAACGGTATATTTTTTTTCGCTTAACGATTAACGGTTTGAAAGATATTAATATTTGAAAAAAAAAAAAAAAGAGATGAAAGTGGGTTTTTTAAATTGTTGGGATTAATCTCACCCATTAGATCAAATAAAGATTGAGGGAAGATGGAGGGTGGAGATTAGTCCCTTGGTATGTAAAAAAGTTTGATCCTCAAATGATATTTACTATATATATATATGAGTAAAGATCATTTGAGGACCAAACTTTTTTTACATACCAAGGGACTAATCTTCACCCTCCATCTTCCCTCCATCTTTATTTGATCTAATAGATGAGATTAATCCCAACAATTTAAAAAACCCACTTTCATCCTTTTTTTTCAAATATTAATATCTTTCAAACCGTTAATCGTTAAGCGAAAAAAAATATACCGTTACGACGAGCATTTAATTATCTTTCTATAGATAGGCTAATTGATATATTTTCGACAATTT
Source organism: Artemisia argyi (assembly GCA_030686995.1). Classification (NCBI taxonomy): domain Eukaryota; kingdom Viridiplantae; phylum Streptophyta; class Magnoliopsida; order Asterales; family Asteraceae; genus Artemisia; species Artemisia argyi. Next base: position 278,808,998 of record CM060708.1, read on the forward strand.
TTTTTTTTTTCACGTTTTTTTTTTTTTTTTTTGTGGCCAAAAAAATCATATATGATATTACATATAATATCATATATGATATTACATATCATATATGATATGTAATATTATATATGATATTATATGTAATATCATATATGATATTACATATCATATATGATATGCAATATCATATATGATTTTTTTTTCGGCCAGGAAAAAAAAACGTGAAAAAATTGTTTTTTTTTTTCGAAAGTATATTAAAGTGCCCGTCTATAGAAAGATAATTAAATGCCCGTCGCAATGGTGCAATTATTTTCGCTTAACGATTAACGGTTTAAGAGATATTTAAATTATAAAAAATGAGTGAAATAATAAAACCCTTTTAATCTCAACCATTGATTTCCTTTTTAGATGGATGGTGGGGATGAGTCCCTTGGTATGTGAGAAATGTTTGGTATATACCAAGGGACTCATCCCCACCATCCATCTAAAAAGGAAATCAATGGTTGAGATTAAAAGGATTTTATTATTTCACTCATTTTTTATAATTTAAATATCTCTTAAACCGTTAATCGTTAAGCGTAAATAATTGCACCATCGCGACGGGCATTTAATTATCTTTCTATAGACGGGCACTTTGATATACTTTTGAAAAAAAAAAAAAAAAAATCGGTTTTTTCACGTTTTTTTTTCCTGGCCGAAAAAAAAAATCATATATGATATTGCATATCATATATGATATGCAATATCATATATGATATTACATATAATATCATATATGATATCATATATGATATGTAATATCATATATGATATTATATGTAATAGCATATATGATTTTTTCGGCCACAAAAAAAAACGTGAAAAAAACGAAAAAAAAAAAAATTTTGTCGAAAATATATCAATTAGCCTATCTATAGAAAGATAATTAAATGCTCGTCGTAACGGTATATTTTTTTCGCTTAACGATTAACGGTTTGAAAGATATTAATATTTGAAAAAAATAGGATGAAAGTGGGTTTTTTTAATTGTTGGGATTAATCTCATCCATTAGATCAAATAAAGATGGAGGGAAGATGGAGGGTGGAGATTAGTCCCTTGATATGTAAAAAAAGTTTGGTCCTCAAATGATCTTTACTATATATATATATATATATATATATATATATATATATATGAATTGAAATTGCCCCATAAATCAAAAGTGTTCCTAAAAATAACTTCGGAACATATTTACTTGTGGACACGTCGAGAAATTATGATTTACTAGGGTGAATATTACTAAAAAGTATTGTTGCGAATATTATTTTGTTGCGAATTATTTTAATAGAAAACCTATTCTCAATTTCACATTTGCTTTGCATATATGGCGCTAATGGCTATGTTTGGCGACACGTAGCAGTAAGCAGTAGCAATAAGCAGTAAGCAGTAGCAGTAAGCAGTAGTTGCTTGTTTAAAAAACGTGTTTGGTAACGTAGCTGTAGATGTAATTATAAAATGTAAAATTACGAAAAAGAGCATATACTTATGAATGAATGTTATTTTTTTAGGGTAAATTGGTAATATTAAAAGTAAAACGCTAGCGGTATATTGGAAAGCTTCTTTAAAAAGCATTAAGATTGCAAGCTTTTGAGGTGTTACTAAACGCTAGCAACAGTGTTGCCAAACAAGCATTAAGACTGAAACACTTGTCGTTTGTCGCTTACCGCTCTTAAACGCTTCCAAAAAGGTGTTGCCAAACATGACCAATGTGTGAGAAATTGAGAATGGTTGAGTGGAGTTTTCACACTAGAGAAGTCAAGAGTATGTGTCCAATGTCTTTCTAGAAAACGTCGCTACATGTCAACCTTTTAGAAATTACTAGTAACACTTTACTCTCACTTATGCGGAAGCGAATCAATACAACCAAATTAAAAAAACAAAATAATAATCTAAACATTGAGCGTTTAACAACGTTGAGCGTTGTGAATTTTAGTGCTCATTTGACAAACAGTAAATAACTTTATATTCTTTTTTTTCTTCAAAAATGATCATTTTTCAATGCTCCATGAGAGCGTTGTTTAGTTAGAAGATGTTTTATATATAACTAAAGTTACAGTATCAAATGTTTTATAGAAACAAACAACTACTGCTCAAATCTAACTGCTACTCCTCACTTGTTATTGCCAAAGGCGGAGATAAAGGGGGGTTCAGGGGGTCACATGACCCCCCGACGAAAAAAATTATAGTGTAAATTTTTCAAAAAATTTCGGCTATTTTTGTAGTTTACCCCCCCCCCCCCCCCACACCCCAACGGACCAATTTTTAGTATAGTTTCTAAAAATTATCATATTTTAACCTCTCGACAAAAAAGTTCTGGCTCCGCCCTTGGCTATTGCTACTTTTGCCAAACACACATGTAGTTTTTCTTTTATGCTTGTATTATCACTGTGTTGTGTCGATTAGTTTTGAGTACTATACGAACCTAACAAAGATAAACAGTAAGTCAGTACCCTAACAGGCCTTGTAACAATTCGCAATTTCAGGTTAATTACTATTCCCGGAAAATTTTACTATTCATTTTTACTATTCATTCTCCCGAAATTTTCCCGAAAGTTGATTTTTATTTCATATTCTCGAGTGATAAATCATTTCCATGGCAAATTAAATGTTTGACATTCGTCAGATCATTTTCGTGAAAGTTATTAAGGAATTACACGTTTTAGGGTAAAACGTCATTCAGAAATTCTACGCACAACGAAATTCGACCCCGTTAAGTGACCCCACATCAGAAAAATGTTTGACACACTCATGATTTATTTGAGAATAAATCATGACTGAGAAAAATATGACCAAAAATAAACTTCGGCCGTGAAAAACTGGAATTTTCAGTTTTAAGCGTTTTTACTCAGCCGTAACCTTAGCCTATACCTGCACTGCGTTTCTAAGATGATTTGAGTTTTCAACTTATTAGAATAAGTCAACATATTTTTCCCTCCTCCTTTGACCAAAAATCATTCCTTGATTTTATAAGTCATTCCTTGATTTTTAGGCTTACGGTTTGATGTCTAAAAGACATTTAATACCAACCGACACTAGACTGAGCCCAGTCTAGACATTATAAGTCATTTTAAATCATTTATAACCTATTAGAAAAGTAACATTTTACTTTTCTCAATTTTACGCAATATTCGTACATTTTATGTATTACGCGTTTTAGACCCGTGTTTCCAGTTTTAGCAGAGTTTTACCACCCAAATGGAACCTACCACTCATTTTATATTTTATTATGGAACATATGGACATGTTTAACAATACTTTCAAGTTCCATAATTTTACGACACCCGGTTTTACGTTTTGAGGCCTAATCATTTACGGTTGGCATTTCCCGGAGTCAAGTTTCATCCTAATACTTAGGATATTATCAAGACCAAGCACACCTCACCCCTTAGACTTGTGAACCGCCAATAGGGGGGGGGGAGTCACCCCATGGTGTGGCTTGATCTTGTGGAAAATGGTCCAAGATGATTACATGTGTTAAGCTTGTCATGAAAGGCTTTGACAAAGTCCATTTTGTAACATCCTCAAAGACCTATAAAAGCCCCCCCCCCCCCCCCCTCCCCTTGTTGCCGTGCATATCCAACACCAAAACCACACCATACTTAGTTTATTTCCTTCTAATTTCTAGTAAGATTCAAGAGCAAGTTCAAGGTAGAAACCCTAGTTTGATCTTAGGTTATCAAAACACTTCCATAACCTCATACTTTGGTGATTTCTCTTGAGTTTGAATCCACTCAAGTCACCTCAACTTTCATCATTCATCTTTCAATATTACAAGAGTAGAAAGATTGCATGAAGTGAAGTGGGTTGAAACAAGTCTATCAAAGTCCTATCCTTACTAGTTACTTCCTTTCTTTATTTGAAAGTCAAAAGTTGTAAGCCAAACCCTAACATGCTTCTTGTTAAATAATCATGTTCATGTTATTTACATATTATTCTTGCTATATTATGTCTTGTATGCATGTCCATGATGTATAAAAGTGAGTAAAACAAGTTATTGTTATTGATTGTTAAGACAAGTTATTAAAACAAGTAAACTAGTGACTTTCTTGGTAAGACCTGATCAAAATGGTAAAATTATGATATTGGATCATTACATATTACAGTAGAGGACTTAACAAGGAAACCGTAGCAACTTGAACCACCTAAAACGAGTATACGAGTCAAAAGTTATGACGATTTGAAGTTACCAAAGATTTGCGGCAAAACTGCCAAAACTTTCTGTTACAGAAACTTAAAACACGCAAAAAGAGGCATTTCTGGTCCATTTCATGAAAAAGTTAAACCACGAAAGTTGTCCGGAATCACGTTTTCTTCAAAAACTCAGGAGAACGTCTCCAGAAAATCAATAACGAATGAGATATTTCTCAGTTTCTTAACAGCTATTTACATATATATAAGTCACTATACTATGGTTATACTTTAAAAGGAACAAGAGGTCTTATGACCTATAATCAAGACCACAACCATGGCTAGAGCCAAGGTTGAGTCTCATGACCATGGAACAAGGATCAAAGGTCATGGAAAGGCCATGACGAAATGACCATGTAAGCTTACTTAGGCGTAAACATGAAACAAGGAATTGGCGATAACTTGAACAAACAATTTGGATCTACTTCACTTAAAAGGAACCATGAGATAATACAAAGAAAAATGGTCATACAAGACTTATGAAACTTCCCCTAATAACAATCTTCATGTAAAAATAAACTTTCCTAAGTTTATTCAAATATCGGACATGTAACTTTTCGGATCAAAACTTATATCTATATATTTTATCAACTACTACAATAGTAGGGAGCCTCATGTGAGGAGTTCATTATGTAAGCCGTCGAGATAAGTTGTGGATTTACGAATTAAAGTGTCCTGGCTCCTCGAACGCTTACTAACATGACTTCTGAATTATGTCGGCCCGAACGGTAGTAAACGATATATAAAACATACATGTTTCATGAATCTTTTCTTTCAAAGACTTACAATATACATCATACCACATCATGGACTAGATGCAAGATATATATATATATATATATATATATATATATATATATATATATATATATATATATATATATATATATATATATATATAGGCACTTATTCATATTCTTCACTCCGATCCTAAGTCGCAACATTCTATTATAGGTTGCTCGTAGAAACCTTCACGATCCAACCATTACCTTCATTACTTGCTATCTTACTTAAGGTGAGTTCATAGCTCCACTTTACATTACTTCAATGTTTTACAAACCCTTGGGGGGGATACATGCTACTTTTAAACCGAACACAATGATTTGAAATTGTATGCTGCCTGATTGTTTTATTATTACTAAGTACCTACCTTGCCAATCCTAGGCCCCTATCATGAACCATTTAATCACTAGTATTAGTGAGCGCGAGTATTGTGAATAGGCCTATTGGGATTGACGAATCCCATTTGTTTGAGCATATTAGTTCAAACGAATGCACTATATTTGAACATTAAGTATGACGGCAAAGTACTTACCGGGGCAACAAAACCCCGATTGATATTGGTACCCGTTAACGTATTGGTTGCATGAGCTTAGTATATAATAATAACTGTTTTTATTTTTCCAACATAAGTATGAGTCTAATTAACTCATACTACCAACATATTGTGTTCAACCGTTAAACAAACTCTATGAATTTCACTCAACCTTTGTGTTGACCTCTTAAGCATGTATTTCAGGTCCATGATAATCAAGAATGGAGCGGAAGGGCACGTACCGAAGGAAGAAGGCTATAAACTACTATGTCATTCGATAAAACATCAAAAGACTTTATATTGATGTATCTTGAAACATGGAACCTTTTTGGGACCTTACTATGTAAACTCTGATATATTTGAATAAATATGAATGACAACTCTTTTTAATACGACTCGGTTAGAGATCGTTTTCTATTATTATGACTGTTGTGCCGTCGAGTAACACCCAAGTTGAATTCCGCTGCATCATGAATTGGGGGTGTTACAGGCCTAGGTACCCTGCGCCCAGAGTGGCGTTTTCCCCGAAAACGCAAAGCGACGGCGCCACCACCGTACCGTGGCTCACGTTGGCTCGTCTTGAGCCATCGTGACCAACCTAAATGATCCCAAAAAACGCAACTAGCCGGCGCCACCTACACATCGTGGCTTGCGTTTTCCTTTCATTTATTTTTTGTTTTTTTTTTTCCAATTGTGTATCGATAGGCAACAATCAAAAATAAAAACACTCCCTTACTAGCCTTTTTTTGTCCACAAGTTTTTCTCAAATTTTTACCCTTTAAAAACCTATAAATACCCTATACCAACCCCAACAAGAAACAATATACCGACCCCAATTCCAATTTCCCCAACAACAATCCGAATCTGAACAACATGAATTTACCCAACAATTCCCACCACCTCAACAATCCAACGAGGGTTCGTCGGATCCAAAACCGAAGCGGGGGCCATTGCAAGACCTAAGCCAAGAAACCCCGCAGAAAAGAAAACCGGCTGTTCGCTTTGGGCCCAAGACGAAGAGTTAATTTTGGCAGAATGTTACATACAAGTATCCTAGGATCCGATCGTCAGGAACAACCAAAAAAATGACACGTTTTGGTACAAAGTTCTCAACCAATACAATGAGCAAGTCAAGAAGCGTAAAGGTTTGAAAGAGCGTAACAAGAACATGTTGACGGGAAAGTGAATTCCGATGAACGGATAAGTCAGGAAGTTTAACTCGATTTTTGAACCAAAAAGTTGGGAAAGTGGATTTGATGACCAGGGTTTACATTTTGTATAAAGACGGCGACGGGAAAGATTTTTCTCACAAAAGCACTTGGCTTTTTTTTAGAGACAAACACAAATGGAGAAACCCCGATTTGACACAAGCAAGAAGAAACCGAGGACGGCCAACCGAAGAAACCGAGCTTTTTTTAGATGATGCTTTGCCGCGTCCACCTGACAAAGAACGTAAGCCTAAAGTTAACGATCTACAAACTCATCCGCCACTTCCGGTTCACAATAAGATTTGTTTCAAGAAATGATGGAAAAACAATTAGCTTTAGAACATGAGGCGAAGATGGCACGAATAGAGCATGAGACACAAGCAAGAGTTGACCTTTTAAACGCTAAAAAACGAACGAGGATTTCAAGTTGCTTGATATGGACACAAGCAAGATGACCAGCAGACGCGACTAAAAGCGAGGCGCTTAAAGACCAAATCCAGTTCAAATATTTTGGACCAAACTACTTTAGTTTATGTACTTTTATGTTATTTTTACTTTTATGTCTTTTTTTTATTTAATGTACTTTTTTGAATGTATTTTTTTATTGATAAAATTTTAATTTAAGTTGGAAAAATTGAAATTGGGTAAATTGGGGTCGGTATAGTGTTATGTAAAATTCAGGTTGTTGGGTAAATTACTGTTGTTCAGATTCGGATTGTTGTTGGGAAAATTGGTGTTATAAGATGGAGTGTGTTTTGGTATTATGAAAAAATGTGTTGATGCATGATCACAAAATACAAAATGAGTTGCTGGGTTTATTTTTTTGCATTATTTTATGGGTTTTGCTAACAACAGTCTTTAGGGTTGTGTTTAACCAAATTATCGTTATTACAATGTTATTAATGAATTATCATGATTGGATGAAAATCACTAAAATTGCGGAAATAATTCCGAAAAAGGTGGATGCATAACTAACACTTAATTCTGATTGGTTGAAATAGTCTATTACATCAAATTGTAAGAAAAACATCCTCTTAAACACAGCCTTTAGGGCTTTTGTTAGCAAAACTCTTATTTTATTGCTTATTATCAAGAATATGAAAAAGAAAATCTAAGATTATAATTCTCAAACTTTTAAAAATGAGTGATTGATGGTTAAAGCTATTTTTGACAAAAACCAATAAACTTGAAACATCATTTTATGAAAGTGATAAGACAAAAACAGGATTAGACTTCTTATTCTTTTAAATGAATGATCAAAAATGAAAGTTTAATTGTCATTACTTCGTCCACAATGATCGAGTTTTTTTAAATAGGTTTATAACTTGCCAAATAGTAATTAATTTATAAAACTTTTCATATTATAAACTTGTTAACACTATGTAAAAACATTTTACAATTATATCAAATGTTCAATCATAATACACATGTATTAAATTATGAAGAGGCTTAGAATCTTGGACCTCTTTATGCCAAATAAATTAAATCATAAACTCAGTATGGTTGAAAAAAATTAAAACCTTTTTTAAACCTTTTTGTAAACCTCTAATAGGATACCCTTAACACTCTAAGGAAAAACGTTAACAAGAACAAAGAACGATTATTTCATTTAAAGCATTACGTACATGCCACTTTATTCCTTCCGAACAATAAACACAGACTATATTCTTTAACTTTAATCCATTCAAAAAGAGTGTGCAAATAGTTAATAGACAAATTTTACGTCACTTTTCATGTGTCCTATTCTTGAATTTACGTTATTAATTAAAATAACGAATATATTGAAGAATTTGTCCTCTAGTTACATCTTGATCTTTCGTACATCAGTACCTCTATAAAAGACGGCTAGCTTGACCATCTGATCTACCATAAGACTTTGTAGCACACTCGACAAACAAGTTTAATTTTTTCATCGGTTTCCATATTTTGAATTAAATCATGACAAGAGGCGGACTTGCAACAACTATTAGAACTTTACTCGTTAGGTTGGTCTCTCAATCATTCTCTGCATTTTAGTTTTTGTCTAAGAAGGATTAAGTATCGACGTCGGTTGTTCTTAAATACTGGTCTATTGTCACATATAATTATCATTTTTATAAACGTACTTTGCTCTCATTATCCCATTTGGGAGCGTATCTGTCATGTCAACAATTCTTTTGAGTTTAATAGCAAATACGTACACACCTTTCAATTGTTCATTTCTAATACTAGCAGTTATAACGTGTCTTATGGACGTCTCGGCAAAATATATAGTTAATTTAGATGATTTAAACTCGTAACCTCTAAGTTTTTACTCTTTACAAGATTTCCAACAAACAAGTAAGTTCAGATTTCATTATTACCAAATGTGATAAACAAGCGTTTGTTCTAAAACATGCAGGGAGCAGAATAGCACCATTACTTCCAAAGCGGTTGTTGGACGATGCATGAGCAAGGTGGCTCGATGGAACGAATTGTATCAAGACGAAGATGATCATGACATGCAATTATTTAAGAATAAAGTACAAAGACAAGATAAAGTATACGGGGAACATGAAGAAAGCTGCTGGATTCCAGATCCTCGTACAGGAATATATTACCCAAAAGGTCACGAATCGGTGATGAAAGATGTGCCTGATGGTGCTGCAAGCTTCACTTACAATTATTGGCTTAGGAGCTGTGATAGCCATGGAGTTTGATTTTGCTCACGTTTTTATGACGACATGTGGTTATTTCACAAAAAAATATATTATAGTGTTAAAATTGTAATAAAACATATATATTACAGATTTACAGTTAGAATTGAGGTTCGTTTATGGTTTTTGTGCGAATGCAATGGTATGTGTTAAGTAACTTTTAACTTTTGAAGGACTAAACTTTACTTGATCAATGTAACTTCCTTACTTTACCTCGTGAGTTTAGTAGATATCATGTAGGAAAACTGGAAAAGTGGTGTATATATATGCTACTAATATGTCGTATATATAAAGCATAAATATAAACATTTCATTTATGGTTATTGAAGTAGTATGCCAATTCAGTTCCATGAGATCTTTCCCTAATCATAGTCAAGTTCTTTTGAAGTTTTAGCTGGTGAAATGCTTACATAGACTTAGCTTGTTTGACTCGTTCTGGGGTTGATTATCACGTTCGGCTCTATATATATAGTTAAAAAAAAGATTTCAAAAGTATATATCGAGTGTATAATATTAATTTCTAGCTTGGCTCCCCAATGATCTAGCTTGAATGGAATTGGGAGAGCGGGTACTAAGTTTCTCATCATTTCAAAGTCGTTTAATTAACTAATCTAGCAATTAGATAAATTAATATTCAAATTTCTCATCATTTGATCCTTGCACCTTTTAGTCTTCTGTTTGTTCTTCGTAAGTGATATTTTTTTTTTTTAACGGCGAGTTAGTAGTTAGTGATCCGAGCCCACAGTGACATCCAATTGGGCAGTATGCAAGCCTCGACCTTTCTCCTTAGGGGATAAACCCCACTCCTGCTTCTATTTATTTCGGGCCCCTGAGTAACCTCCCCAAGGTTTCCCTTGGTGGCCAACTGAGCTAGCCCAGTTGGTTTCTTCGTAAGTGATAATAATACACATGAAAGCGTGGAATATGAGATCATTGTGTTTCAACGGGTTGTAGAAGTCGAATGATTAACTAACGCATGAATAGAGTTAGGGCGACTTGTGCCCTAGGAGAATCGCCAAACTGTTCAACGAAAATGCGACTTATGAAATCAACAACATATTGACCGCTGATTTTGTTGCTGTTATGATATAGTAGTAGCAATTTTTTGGTGGCCTAAAGTGTAATTAGTCTATGTACAAGGATTTAATTGTACTAAGTTAAATAGAGTTAATGTTAGACTTAAACTATGATTTCTTGGTCTGCAAGGCAAACAAATTAAATACTATGAAAGTCTAATTCCATATGAGTTGTTCCCCCCCCCCCTCCTCCCTCCGCATCTATGTAGAGGCGAGGGGATGCTAGTTGATATACCTTAGTTCTAGTTGTAATATGTGTTCTATACTTTTATTACAATTTTAACACTATAATATACCTCGCAAGTTGTGGCTATCATTGCTGATATAAGGTGTCTGAGGCTTAGGTCGATTAAAGGAAAACTTGAGCGGCAAGTTTCAGTTTTCTCAAGAGGTATCTTGCGGTGCAACACAAGTCACTTTCTAGGGTTTACTTGGAGATCCAGATTACGGTTACAAAGAGTTTCGACAAACGGGTTTAAATGCTTCAAAAAGGTTAACGATTTAGAGTTCTTTGTTGATAATTAATATTAAAGGTTAAGAAGCTTCAAGGGTTTGTTGGTTTTAGGGGGCTTGATAAACCGGGTTTGAAGGTTCTTGCAGGTTTCTCAGATATCAAGTCTTGGTGATAACTTAGAAGACAAGCAAGGTTTAGCTGTTTCTAGAGGATTCAAGGAAAGTGATTACTTAGAGTACAAGTTTTGTAGATTTGAGATAAAAAGATCAAACTTTTAGGGGCTTTCTAAAGGTAAGTAGATCAAGATTTCAAGAAAGCGGATTTTAGCACACGACTTGTGAGGCTTGTTGAAAAAGTTTAGTCATTAGGGTTTCTATAGAGTTAAATCAACTTGACAAGGTTAAAGCAAGGTTTGAAGAAGATTGGCTAGTACGAATACTAGGTTTAACATCGAAAAGCTCAATTGGTTTGGTGTAAATGAGCAAGCACACCTTACTGCAAAGGTGGGGCAGACATTATGAAAACGGAAGTACCTGGTCAAGAGGGTGCAAAGGGCAATGTTGCTGAAAGGAAGAAGGTGAAGCTAACTTGGATATTTACTAAGGTGCAATGTCAGGTTAATGAGGTGGTATCTGATTCGAGGTTCCAACATTGGATGAAGATGTTGAGTATCGATATGACTAAGAATCACTACTAAGGTGAAAATTGTTATGATATAGTAGCAATTTGATACGTGAGAATTGCACCCTCGCAACAGGTTTTACCTCTCAAGGGATCTCGAGAAGCTTACAACCCCCACCAGGCAGTGTACCTGATCGTTGTAGTATAGTATAGTGACAAGTACCGGGGGATTGATCGTTCAACTCAGGAATAGTGTCGCTAGGATTAGAAAGCCTACTAAACTAGGTCTAGAGGTGAGGGGTGATTCTTTTTGTATTTTTTATATTTTATGAAAGCAAGTAAAATCTCAGGTTTTGAAGGAGTGGGCGGAATTAGTTGCTAGTCAACTAACCCAATTAAGTACAGATGCAATCAAAATAAAATAAAAGAAATATTATACTAATGTGGTGGAAGCAATAATGAGGAAAGTTGTGTTTACTTAGAGTTCATTACTCCCTAGATATGTTTTACAGGTTGATTAGCTTGTTACAATTGCATGGATGACGGGTCATATTCCTTAATACTAGTCGTAAGGCCGTGTACAATATTCCCTAACTCTATAAGATCCTACTTCACTCCTATGTCGAGCTGTTAGAAGCTCCTAACATGGGATCATTAGAATTCTCTTACGCATTAAATACAACCAAAAATCGTAGTAAACCTCCGATCATGTTTCTTAAGACGTTCAAGCAAGTTACCAATGGAAGTCTGCCAGTTTTCTTAAGCCTAACATCGAATACAATCATCCGTAACAATTATAAACAAACAATCAACCCATAATCAACATCTAGGTTTCACTACATCTAAGCAAACACAATGATAAATCTACCCTAGCATGTTAAAGAGAAGACAAGCGTAAGATATAATCACACAACACATAGACATATTGAATGATTTGAATGAATACTTATCTTCAATTGAACATGGAAGAATCAAGGGGTTGAAACCCTTGAAAAGCTGTTAAAATTCGTTTAGGGTTTATTCCCTCGAAGTTGCACACTAAAGAATGAAATTTGGAAAACTATATATAGAGTTTACATCTTGACGGCGTCATGTATTAGCTCGTGACGCCGTCAACTCGCCGCCATGATAAAAATCGTATTGCCTAGATCCAATTTTGACGCCGTCATGTAGGAAATTACTCTGGGCCGTCACTAGTATTTGGACCTTGACGGCATTAGTGACGCCGTCAGGCCAATAAGCTTGAAACCTCTCTGGGCCGTCACGTTATAAGTTCCACATCCACCTCTTTTGTAACTCTTGACGCCGTCACGTGTAGAAGCTTGACGCTGTCAGGTACTGTTCAAGCAAGGAATTTTGAGACTTTGCCGTTTTCTTCACTTTTATGCTCCAAAAACATTAAAAATGCTTCTTTTTCCAGATTTCTCTCCAAAGTACCTAAAATGACAAAAGGAACGATTTAGGGTAATAATTGATCAAATAATCTCGAATTTGGGCTTAAATGACCCCTTAAAAGCGGTACACTTTTCGCCTCATCGCAATTCGTAAGGGGCTAAAGTGTAATTAGTAAAGGTGGCAAATAGGTGGGTCGGGTTAGGTTTGAGCCACGGGTCTAGATGGGTTTAGGTCTAGAAAGGTACGGGTCTAGATGGGTCTTCTAGATTTATAGGTCTGGGTCTAGATGGTTGGGTTCGGGACTAGATGGGTTTTGATCCAGTCGAGATTTTTTTTTTTTTTTTTTTTTTTTTTTTTAAATTAAAAGATGGAAAAAAATGTGCACCTGCCTAGACCCATTGGATAATTATTACTCCCCCCGTCTCAAAATAATAGTCCCTATTTGATTTTCCAAGTATTTCTTATTCATTTTGGACCTTAATATTTTTGTTTGTGTAATATATTGATGCAAATATATGAATGCCTTGGATCTTAAATGCTTTTAATTGGTATAAATTTCATCAAGTATTATATAACAAAAACAAAAATACTTAATGTCAAAGTTGAATATGAAAAACTTAAAAAGTCAAACAAATACTATTATTTTGGGACAGATGGAGTATGTAATCGCACTTTCTATCAAATACTTAATTAGACTTATCTATAATATTTATGAAGACCCAATTAGACTCATTCCCTACTAGATATTTACCCAAGTAAACCATGTTTAACCAATTTGTCTCAAATTGCCACTTCTAGTAATTAGTCTATGTGCAGGAATTTTATTGTGCTTAATTAAATAGAGTTAGAGTTAGATTTAAACTAGGATTGTTTGGTGTGCAAAGCAAACAAAGATACTATGAAATTATAATTTCATAAGGATTGCACCCCCTGATCTCTATAAATAAAGGTGAGGGGATGTTACTTTATTCATTTGTCTTGTCTCGATGAAAGCCTTTATTGGTTATTAATAAAAGGGGTTCGATAGTATATATCATGTGCATATTAATTATTTATTGATCTTGAGGTGTCGAATTTCCTTGTGAACTATTTGATCAATTTTGCGCTAAACTTTAAGTTTGTTGGAGGTTTTATCCAACAGTTGCAATGACTAAAACTTGGTAGCGACTATCTTATGGGCGATCATTAACTAAAAGAAGTTACTAAAAGAGATTGTTCTTAACATTGTTTAACCGTGTTGGATAAAATTTCCAAGAAACCTGAATGTTTAGCGCGTAATTTATTAAAAACTCACAATTAAAGTTAATATACTCGAGATTACAAGATAATCGACAAAGTAAAGAACAATACGCACACAATATATACCCTCGAATCCCCTTTATTAATAAGCAATAAAGACTTATATCGAGACAAGAATAATCTAATAAATTAGGATCTCCCCTCACCTCTATTTATAGAGATTAGAGGTACACTTCATATGGAATTCAAATTCCTTAATATATTTGTTTGTCTTACACACCAAACATTCTTATTTCAATTCTAATAGTAGGGTACCCGCGCGATGCGGCGACGGGTACCCTGTGACTATATTTTCTGGTAATATGATGTTATGCGGTTATATTTGTTTTAACGATTAATTTAGTGATAACAATAATTTTAGTGTTGGATCAGTTGGAAAACCCCTTGCATTTTAACATAGAGATCAATAGTTCAATCCTCACTCCTTACAAAAGGTCGGAGGTCCTTTCCTATCTTAGATAGGGGTAGGCATAGTAAGGCGACCAACATTTATATTTTTATTTTTATTTCGGAAAAATCAACCTTATTTACACTATATATATATCCCCTACATTTTCATTTTTAATATACACTATTCACATAAACCAAATATCAAAATTAGCCCAAAATCAACTATAGCTTACAAATAATATACGACTCAATTAGTAATTAGTATAAAACCATTTTAAGCCTAAATAAACTTTAATCATCAATATCTATTAAGGCCCATGATAAAACTACCAAACAATTTGTGATATCATTTGGCCAGCGCAATTGACAACCAAACTGTTATATAACCCAAATGTTAGGACTTATAAATACGTTTACAAAACCAAAGTTACCTCATTCCTGCCCTAATTTCCCTCACAAAAATACGCAGCCATTATTTGCAGTTACACAAACATCACGTACTCTTCCTTTCTTTCTTATCTTGATAACCGAAGATAACCAACAATCTATTTTTGCAAGAAAATCAGACCCTTTTCTTGAATATCAAACGAAAACTCTCTCTAAGGTTTTATGTTGTATTGACCGTGATGTTGGTTTTGAGATGGTGTTAGAACTGAGGTAGATGTAGATGTTGGGTTTTATTGTTTAAGTATACTTTTTGTTCGTGGACCATAGATGTAATAAGTTTGATGTTTGTTTTGGCTTGATTGATGATTGTTCTTTTCTTCTTTCGTTTCATCTTCGTTTTTGTTTTGATATGTAATGGTACATTTTTTTTCTTCATTTGTGGAATGCATTAATTGGTCGAGGGGGTAACTGGTTCGTGAATTTTGGAGCTGTCCGACCTTCATCGATCTTGTAGTTGCAGTGGCAGCGACTCGGTCAGCGCAGGGGCGACCGGTCCGGTCGATCGACCACTGTGCCCAGCCTAATGGCTTTATTTTTAAGTACTTGGCTTAGTAGCTTGATTAGCTTGTACATTATGGTTAAATAATTGTATATTTTGGTGAATGTGTGAATTAATTAGTGTATTAATTATATGTGTTGAATAGATTGTTAACCTTAAAATAATTGTGTTTTACATACTTGTGCTTTGTGTTTTATGAATGGTATTTACTTAAAAACTATTGTACGTTGTGCTTAAATGGTTATAGTTTTTAGTGAAGGGGTATTTTTAATAGCATTAATGTTATTTGGTAGAATTTTGGTCTTAAAATGACATAATGCTCTTTTTTGTTGTACAATATGCTTACTTTGTTGTAATTATGAAAATTAGGTGCATTAAAGTGTTGTAAACCATGTATTATTTTTTGTAAATCTAAATTGAGCAAATTCTCAAAATGGTACTTTTTCTCATTTAATTTTCCAAAAAATACACAACCAACATGTTTTCTCAATTTGGTCATGTGCTAACGTGCGAATATGAGATTTCATTAGTTTTTTGACACGTGTCAAGACAAATAGGACTATACCAATCATTTGCAAGCTCACTCACTATCAATTGTACCCCACGTGTCGTTTGACTTTTATAAACAAATATGCGAATTGCAAATGTGTGAATGTACGAATTTCGGCTAACTCATGTGACAAAATTTCTTGGAAAAGAACAACATATCCAATGGTACATTTTTTTAACTTTCGCATATTCGCCGAAAATCGCACATTCGCCGTTCGCACATCTGCGTGGGTGGGGAAGTGTACGATGGTCGGGGATGTGGACCTGCAAATGATTGGTATAGTCCTATTTGTCTGGACACGTGTCAAAAACTAATGGAATCGCACATTCGCACGTTAGCACATGACCAAATTGGGAAAACATGTTGGTTTTATATCTTTTGGGGAAATTGAACAAGAAAAAGTACCTTTTTGAGAATTTGCTCATCTAAATTTTTTGTAGAGAAAGTGTTTCATATATTATATGTAGTATAGATAATTTTCTAATCTATAATTCTGATTAATACAACTAACACCTAAGTTTGCTCCTATATTCAACAAACTATAAACCCAACAAGGAAAAACACTTATTTCATGCTTACGTATTTGCGACTTTATTCTTGAATAGTAAAAACATATAAATCGATTATATTCTTTAGCTTTAATCCATTCAAAAGAGCATGTATATGGAATAGAAGCGATTCACCTGCTGCTTTAAATTTCTAGAACTTATGGTCTTAAAATAACGAATTATGGAGAATCTGTTCTTAAATTATTATCTAATCTCATTTCTTCACATGCCATTGTCTTTTAAAAGAAGGCTTCTGATCTTTTAATAAGAGTTTGTAGCATGCTCGACCAACAAATTTTCTCATAAAAACCACAATTAAACAACATACTAGCTACTAGTTAACCATGACTAGAGGCGTACTTGCAACAATTATAAAGACTTTACTCGCTATAGGCCAGTCTCGTGCGATAGCTTTTTTTACTTCTCATTTTCATGTGTTTTCATCCGTCAAGGATTAGGTTTCATATAATGTGGCTTCTTCTTATGTACGGTTTGTGCGTTGAAATGTTTTGGTCTTTCTGTTGCAATCAATTATCGTTTTTAGTATAGGTACTTTGCCAGTGGCGGATCTAGAAATTCAAAGTCGGGTGTGCACTATTTTAGTAGAAATATTACTCGTTTTATATTTTTCTATTTTTTTGGGTCGGGTTTCAAGTTATGGTAATGCATGATTAGTCTTGTTTTATGGATCTTGTTATTAGATATTAATTTCACATTTTGTCTATAAAATTTAAGTTATATGAGATATTGAGTTTGAATTCATTTTGCAGATTTAATTTTACTTGAGGTTAGTATTGTTCGGGTGTTATTAGGATAAAACTAGTACGGAATACAAAATACCATATCATATCATATAAACGGGGCAGTACAAACACACACACACTTGGGTTTGTTCTTAGGCTATCTAGCAAAGCTCTCCACGATACCTCTTCTTAACGTTAACTAATAGAGATTAATATTGATTGAATGCTCTTGTAATTAATGTTTTTAAAACCGTTTTTTTATCGACCCGGTTTAGTCGCCGGTTAACCGGTTGAACCGCCGGATCGAACCGGTTCTATACATATATACTTTTTTTCTATATTTAATAATTAGTATTGTATGATACCATAATTTATCTGTTTTTATTCATACATTCGGTTAAACCGATGAACAAAATTGAGACTATACCGATAAGTTTTGCTTTTTAAGTCTATATCTATAATAATATAGCAAAAATTTTCTAACATGTGATTCTAAATTATAATGGTCTGTAGTAAAACTATATTAATTGGTAAGATAATGATAATTTAATATTTTACAAAATTTTAACAACCATTAGTCATCACCACTTTAACCTTTCAATTAAACTTAAAAAAGTTCATGGAAAAAAAATTATTTTGTTAAATTTTTTGATAAAAAATCATGATCCGGCCGGGTTTATCAAACCGGGTTTACCTGGGTCAATAAAAAACCGGCGGCTCAAACTAGCAAAAACCCGGTCCTATCCGGCCCGGTCTCCCAACCGGTTTTCGGTTCAACTGGTTGATTCGGCCGGGTCAACCCGGGTTTTAAAACATTGCTTGTAATTACATAAGATAATATGTCTATTTATAATAGAACATAGCTTTGCGAATAAGCTAAGATAAACTAAACCCTAAACCTAATGCATCTCAAGCCCACAATCGGGTTTGGGCCAATAATCCAATCGTCTAACACTCCCCCGCAGTTTGACAGGAGTCTTCCGAATGGTCAAATTAGAATGAATGTTGAAAGTCGCTTATTATTTTCCTCGTCTTCTTTGTTGTTTGTTTGAATGGAGCCAAGTTGTATTCAGCGACAAAGTTGTTTATTACTTAACGACTTTTTCCTTTTTTTGTGATTTTTTTTCACGTCATGGCTTGCTTTGCCTTTATGTAGGAGCGGCATTTATTTTTTCAACTAGTGTCTCCAACAACAATAATCCCCAACGGTAAAAAAAACATCTTTTTCTTTAATGAAGACTTAGGGAGATAGCAAAATCCTAATGCAGCAACAATAATGTTCAGAAAACATTAGGGTTTAGGAGAGGATTGGTAGACATGAGTAGTTTTTGGGAGATAGGTAGGTGTGACAGGGTGGTATAAAAGTGGCGGCTTGATGACCGAGTAGGTCATCATACATTCTCATGATACCATGTTAACTAATAGAGATTAATATTGATTGAATGTTCTTGAATTACATAAGATAACATGTCTATTTATAATAGAACATAGCTTTGTGAATAAGCTAAGATAAACTAAACCCTAAACCTAATGCACCTCAAGCCCACAATCAGGTTTGGGCCAATAATCCAATCGTCTAACACTTAAGAGCAACAATACTATTATGACTGCATTAACAATCAAAATAGTGCAACAAATAATAACTGAGTAATAATGAATTATACAGTTATTCCTTATAAATCATCAATATCATGTATTAAGGTATGTATGTAACAACGGTCACAAAGAAGACTTACTTTTTCAATTCTTGTTGTAAAAGAATATAAATGTGGCATTTTTCCTAATAGACCAGTTTTGCGTCACGACCAACAAACACTATTTATCATTTCTTTTAATTTTCATTATCTTGTAGTTTAAATTGCATTAAAATAAAAGGTTTGTCTAATGGGTGCCTTGAGGGCAAGGTTTAAAGTGCTTATAAAGGAAAGTTTTAGTTTATTAAATTACAAATCAGATTTAATTATAGTAATTTGTAAGTTTAATTAATGTGTATTAAATACAGTTTGTAATATAAAGAAAAATTCGTGTTTAATAAATGTACCTTAACCAATGCTTTCGGGGCATTGGTTAGACAATCCTTAAAATAAAAGAGTACATCCTTATGTAAGTTAAATGATAAAAATCAAAGCCTACATGAAGAACTCATTATTTTAAAGGTTGCTAAAACTGCAAAACATGTTTTCTTTTAAATTATTGGATCAAACTGAAAGATTTACTTTCGCTGTTTGTACACGCAGGCATGACCAATTTCTCTATGGAACTTGATGGTTGAACATTTGGGGGCTTATTGTCAGGCCATCCATTCTCTTCGATATAGGAGAAGCCTTAGACTAGAGGGAGTGGAGATGAGTGGAAGTGTGAGTGACCAAGTCACGATGGTGACTTCCAAAACAGCAAACCCAACTCGTGCTCATTTTGTGCAAGTATGGTGAGTTACTCACCAAAGTGCTCGGCTGACAAACGTAGGACTCAAATCAGAATGTAATATTTTTTTTATTTGTTTTGTAAGTCTGTGTGGAATATTTAGTGGGGTATATTTTGTATAAAGTAAGTATTTTAATGAAAGGTAGAGTATGTGGCTAAAACGGATGCATGGTGAGTGAGAGTGAGTGGAAGTATGATGAGTTACTCACCAAAGTGTTCGGTTGACAAACGTGGGACTCAAAGCAGAAGGTAATGTTTTTTTATTTGTTTTGTAAGTCTGTGTGGAATATTTAGTGGGGTATATTTTGTATAAAGTGAATATTTTAATGGAAGGTAGAGTATGGTGACTAAAACAGATGTATGGTGAGTTACTCACCAAAGTGTTCGGTTGACAAACGTGGGACTCAAAGCAGAAGGTAATGTTTTTTTATTTGTTTTGTAAATCTGTGTGGAATATTTAGTGGGGTATATTTTGTATAAAGTGAGTATTTTAATAAAAGGTAGAGTATGGTGACGAAAACGGATGTATTATGAGTGGGAGTGAGTGAAAGTAAGAGGAGAGAGAAAGTTGTGGTGGCGGTGAGTGAGTCACCACCACTACTTTAAGCCTTAGATTGCAATGTGCTTTTCACATAATAGTGACCTTACAAGCTAGGAGAAACATTTTTTAAAAATTAAACTTGCTAAATGTGTGCGTTTTGTACAATGCGAATTTTATTTTTTTTCGAATGATAAATAGATTTTGGGTATATTCTTAGCTTTATTTCATTCAAAAGTTAATTCAAATAGTACTCTGTTGCTTTTCATGTGTCCTATTCTTGATGTTATGGTATTAGAATAACTAAGTGGAGAATTTGTTCTCTAACTATAATTTACTCCCGCTGTTTATCAGCACGTTATTGTCTGTATAAAAAGGTCCAAACTTGTGATCATTCAATTCATAAGAGTTTTGCATACTCAACAAACAAGTTTTCTCATCGATTTCCACATTTCGAACCATGGCAAGAGTACTTGCAACAACCATAAAAACTTCACTCATAAGCAGGTTGGTTCTCATTCTTTTCGTTTTCATACGTGCACAATTTTAGTGTTAATACGGCTAATGCGTACATAGTTTATATACATAATACATTGGTCTTTAATTTGTTTCGTACTTTCGCTCTTACCATCACATAATTCACGAGCAAATTTGACATTTCTTAATCATATATTGTGTCAAAGATTTGCGAGTTTTCTAGTTTATTTTTCAACTGCATTATAGCATCTCATGGAAATGTTGGCCCAAGGTATAGTAGATATATAGAAACAACATATATGCAAATATTTTTGCTATATTTATTTTGTTCATAGCTAATAAATTTTGACTGTTTGAAGTTAAAAGATCGATCGAATACGAGTGATACCTAACAATTGAACACGTGTTTTTTTCTTATCAAATACTCACATAGAGTTGGTTGTACCACATTCAGGAGAAGTAGTTTCATGACTCCCAAAGAAGTTGTGGCGCGTTGCATGAGCAAGGTGGCTAGATGGAACAAATGTTATGAAAGCGAAGATGAAGTACAGTCATTTAATCATAACGTACGAGAACAAGATAAAGTATACAAGGAACACGAAGAAAGCTGTTGGATTCCGCACCCTCATACAGGAATATTTTATCCGAAAGGTCACGAAAGGGTGATGAATGAAGTTCCTGATGGTGCTGCAACCTTTGCACACAGTAATTATTGGCTTAGGGACAGTGACATGTATTGAGTTTAATTACTCTTATCAATAATTTTATGGCGATAAAATGTTACAATGGAAATATACAGTTATAAGTGTGTGTGTGTGTGTGTGTGGATAGTACTCGTGTTATGTAACTTTGATAAACTAACATTGAATCGACGAATAATGTAAACATGATTTTTCATGTGTCATGTAAAACATATCACAAACATTTATTGCATTACTTAACGACATATATGTTAGTTGGGTTGTGAGTCAAGAAGCGTGAGTTTCATTATTTCTCACGTATACCTACAGATTATCAATTAAAAAAGAATATAAATTTATAAGTATAAAAACGCAAATAATTTGTATAATGTGGGATGTACTATTCTAACGGGGGACAAGGGTGTCAGCCCCTTGTCTCCTCTTTTGTCCCCCTTTTTTTTTCGGCGCAGCCCAGTTTCTGTTCCATATTTCTGACAGTTTTAACAGTTTGACTTATTAAACTTTATATTTTTTGTTCCGCACTTTCAGGTTTATAGTTTTTTGATAAAAAAAAAAAAAAAAAAAAAAAAAAAAAAAAAAAAAATGTCACAAAACGCCAAAATAGGCATAGCCCCCGTTAGAATAAAAAAGTAACTCCCGTCCTTATAACTCATGCCTATAAGAAAGCAAATCACTAACGAGTTAGGTGGTGTTTGTTTGTTTTTTGTTTTTATAATTTCTTTTAAGTGTTAATGGGCTCTTAATGGACCAAAACTCTTAATTAGTCATATCAATTTGTTTTTTTATTTTCCTTCAGACGCGGTCGGATGTAAAAATATCTTAGATTTAGACTTGAAAATGGTATCTTAATGTCTCTTGTTGACAAAAAAATAAAAAAGAAAAAAACAAATAAATAAATAAACTGCCTCTCCCCATCTCTAGCCACCACCCATCGCCGGCCGCCCTCTTGCCATGAGACGCCAACTGCATCCGCCACTTCATCAGGTCCGGCTTTTTTTGTTAATCCATTGTTAGAACAATTTTATTTTATTTTATTTATTTATTTATTTATTTTTAATCATCATATAGATGATAAGTTTATTTGGGATTTTGAATATTGACTTCTTATGTTTTCAGATTTATGTAATGATAGTGAGACTATTATGTTAGATTTGTTGTTATTATATGAATTTAAAAGTAAGGATATGATATTTGACAATGTAATTTGCATGTTTTCATTATAATAGTTGACTGATGCATGATCCTAAATAACATTTTCACCAATCATCATGTATTATAAATGACTTGTAGTTTTGGTCAGCAGCATTATAATAGAAACTCCATTTTGTTCGCTTTATTTTTCTGTGTTCGATTAGCTCATTATGTGGCACAAGTTTAATGAGAAATGCATAAAACTGTTGTGGCTCCAAGTTTTGACTAATGTAGCTTAACTAGCAGTTTGCTTCACATATGATAATGGTGACTTTTTGTACAAAATAACATTCTGGTTGTTAAAGCACAACATATTCTGTGCTCACCAATCGAATTTCTATTCTTTAATTTTGGCCGAACCTGAAAAGTTGTAGCATCCTTTGTAAAGGACCCATTATATGGTTTATGTGTAAACAGGCTGGTTTGATCAAAACTTTCATGCTTGTCAAATGGCTATAGTTTCTAAGCATGTGTATGTGTGGGTAACCATGTTCTAATCATTCATAAATGTATTGTTCTTGACTTTATTATGTAATTTAGGATATTTTACATACATTGTTCTTGACTTTATTATGTAGTTTATAATATTTCATACACGACTTTGTTTAATTTAGGTGTTTTGTTTTAGGAATGAGTGAGCCAAGTGAAAAACTAAATTTTACCGCGAAACAATTAAAGTTTTTCTTGAAGACATGTGTCAATGAAGCCAATAGGTTAGGTCCTAAGACTGGTTTTAATTGGGGTGACCCATCACACCCTTATCACCCCCTCACGCGCCATGACGTGGAGTTGGTAGTAGTAGTTACCATTAAAACCAGCCTAATGGTGGCAGTTTATTTGTGGACTCTTCGAAAAATGTAGCTCAAGCTCTTGAGGTGACACTCACAGGAAAAAAAAATTGAAGAATAAGTTTGACTATTATAAAGGAAAGTATCCTCTTTGGGCAAACTTGAAAGAAAAAATGGTAAACGTTTACAACTCGGAAACAAATTCATTCAACTTTATGGACGAAGAGTGGCAAGAAATGTAATTGAACGTGTCTTTGGTGTCTTGAAAGCACGTTTTCCAATCGTGAAGAAGATGCCCTCATATCCTTTGGTTACACAAAAAGATATTATTGCACATTTTTCTATCATAATTTTATTTGGAATGAGCGCTAAAGCGATGAGTTTTTCTTGTTATATATATGATCATTATGAAGTATATGATAGTAGCAATTTACAACCATATGGAAGTGAAGTTGATCAAGAATATGTGTCTAGTTTACGAGATTCAATTGCAGCACAATATCTTTGAATGTTTTAGGTTATGACATTTTATTTTCACGTTGCTGGACTGTGTTAAATTTGTGACTCAAATGTTTTCTTTAATGTTTGGACGTGTTTATGTTTTGTAAGAATGAAACTGCTTTACATTTACAACATTCATACCTTTAAAAAAAAATCTTATTGTATTCAGATTCATACATTTACGTCTCAAATTCAGATATACGATTCAAATTAAGAGACTGTTAACAAGCAACACCTCTTATACTTTCTTTTTTTAAAAATTTACTAGACCCCTAAATAAATACTTAGCACGATTTGAACATGTTTTCAAAGTTTTTGCCAATCTAGACTTCTTATCCGCACCAAAATATGGTGAGAGCGAGCACAAATGAAAGAAGATGCGTGCCTTTTTAAGCGAGAGGTTCCCCACCTAATAATAAAGGGATCTGTTATTATTGTTAGTACACACTATAAAAAGATACCAATACCCCTCTATTTATTTATTTATTTATTTTTATAATTTTGTTTTTATTATAAAAGTGCGAAATAGAAATTACAGAGCATAGATTATATAAAGTTTGATAAGTCAATAGTGTAAAAAAAAAAAAAAAAAAAAAAAAAAAAAAAAAAAAAAAACAGAAAACCATAGGAAAACTGTCT
This sequence comes from Artemisia argyi, assembly GCA_030686995.1. Taxonomy (NCBI): domain Eukaryota; kingdom Viridiplantae; phylum Streptophyta; class Magnoliopsida; order Asterales; family Asteraceae; genus Artemisia; species Artemisia argyi. The sequence goes on from CM060708.1 coordinate 278,833,689, forward strand.
TGTCATATTAATAAAGTGGGTAAAACTACCTAAAAAAGACCGAAACATAAAATATAAAGTTTGATAAGTAGTTAAAAAAAAAGGTCATAAAAAATTATCTTATTATGTCAATAAAGCAAGGGATAATACAATCCAAAAACTAATTAGTTTTTGTAAGAATTACAATGAGTAGGGTACTCTACATTTTTTGGCGCAATGAAAATAAAGGGGTGCTTGGTGGGGGGTAAAGGGGGTGGGGAATGAGTAACAAATTGAAAAGGGCCCACATTCATCAAATAATTGTGCTTGGTAATAGAGGGGTAAGGTATTGATTACCCCGTAGTGGGTAATCAACCATTATATAGTAATTTGGGGGTAAGGTATTGATTACCCACCTCACTCATTCCTTTGCATTCTTTTTCCTTTCCATTTCCCTTTCTTTTTCCCTACTTTGAACCAAGCGGACCCTAAGTCAATATTTAAAATGTAAGAAAAAAAGTGTTAATATCGTGCAAATTGTATAATTAGAGGACATTGGCGTAAAGTTTTCATTTTTTTATGTTTTTTATTTTCAATGTGTTTTTTTAAGCCTTTAAGGTTATATGTGGTTAGGGTTATAAGGGTATGTTTGGCAAACTTAGCTGTAAGCTGTTAACTGCAAAGCTGTTAATATGAGATACAAGCTGTATCATTTTTTCAATAAAAGTGTTTGGTAAGTTAACTGTTAAATGTAATTATAAGATGTAAAATGACATAAAAGGGCATATCTATAATTATAAATAAATATTTGGAGGGTATATCAGTAATTTAAATTTTTAACAGCTCTAAGAAGTTTAAAAAGCTTCATAAATCAGCTTTTCATTTATGAGCTATTTGTTTGACATTAAAGCTTAAAGTTAAGGTATCCAAACGAAGCTTTTATTTTAGATGAGATTATTTTTGTAACAAAAAGCTAACAGCTCCTCTAAAAAGCCCCTACCAAACAGGCCCTAAATGAATTCAGGAAACATGAAGGCTATGTTTGGCGCGGAGCTTTTTGGGGTAATGAGCGGTGAGAATGAGCTTTTTTATTTTTGTGTTTGTTTGGCATGAAAGCTGTGGGCTTTGCTATTTTTTAGGAAAACTCATTTTTCTAATGCTTCTCTATGAAGCTGTGAGCTTTTTTGGTTACTGCTCACAGCTCACTGCTACTGCTCACTGCTACTGCTCACTGCTACTGCTCACAAACATAGCCGAACTGTGCGGTTAATGTATGTATATATTTGTTAATGTTTACTCCGTATTTATTTGTTTATGGTCATACATAGTATATTATTATTATATACTTTAACATCTATATACTTAAACAAATGTACACACAAAACATAAAATTTTGTATATTTGTTTTTATACGTTCATCTATGTTTGTTCATTTAATCTTTTAAGAACGAACATAAATAACAAGAACAACCTCATTTCTTAATGAACGAACATGTAAAAGAAAAAAATCGTCCGTTTAAACGTTCATGTCGTTCATCTGTCCAGATAAAGTTAAATAAACGAACATGAACAAAGTTTTTCGTATTTGTCCGATTCATTTACAGCCCTATATGTGAGCTTATGAGCTTATTTGATTTCAAGTTACATGTTATAAGCTTTAATTTTCAGGCTTATTTTTAAAACTTTGAGCTTATATAAGCTTATTTTGATAGAACAAACTTATATAAGCCCATAAGTCTCAAAACAAGCCCAAAAATCGAGGGTTGTAAAATATAAAATGAAATCAAATAAGCTAATAAGCACAAAAATAACTATATAAGCTTCAACAAACACCAACCCCCTTTATATATCTATGGACTTCTTCCGTCCCAAAATGTCAACTTTGATATTTTTGGTTATCCATAAATAAATATTTGCTTCACTTTCAACCAGTCAAATTACTTTTAATTGTGTAAGAATGAAATTTATTGAATAATAGTTCAATTGTGTCACTTTTCACAGTAAGAAAATCAACATTTAATTTGAAGCTAACTAGAGTACATTTTTGGTCACCGTGGTTTGTCATTGTCTTTTAAAATTATGGGGTTTATCATATACATTTAAAAATAGGAAGTGATTTTGGAGACCTAAAATTCATGCCTAATATTATGCATAAATTTATGTGACAATAATTAATTGGTTGCGCTAACTTCTTTATTAATCAATAAGTTAATAAGGAGGTGGCAATGTTGCCTAATGATGTCTAAACCTTAATTGTAATTAGCCAATAGAATTAAGTCAACTAATTTCATGCCTAATGATGTCTAAGTCCATATGTTTAGTGGCAATGTTGCCTAACCATGCCTAAACATTTTTTTTAAACTCATAATTATATTTAACAATTTAATTAAAAACATCAAATTTCATTAATAATTCATGTTGATATAAATAAATGATTAAAAACGTTATTCATATCTTTCGATACCTTTATGTTTTGATAATCACAAAACGAAAACACATCAAACCAAAGATAATGACGTAAACAAGTATTTAGTAGTAAATAATCACTTTCACCATCTAATCACTTAAGGTATGAATAAACATAGTGTTTAATGCATTATAAGATCAAAGGAATATTATTACAAAGTTTATTTTAATATATAAACTTATTATATATTTTTGAAAAACACCTTTGGTAATAAAGAAAAATGTTTTAATCATACTAAATATATGAATTCAAATTTTTAACCAAAATCAGTTAGTTTTTCACCAAATAAACTTTCCCCACTAAAAAACAAAAATTCTGGACGTTACAGCTGGGCGGCCCCCTTAATTATAAGGGGCGGTCTCCTTAATTTTAAGGGGGTCGGCCTTGATTTAAGGGGACCGGCCACGCTCCTCTGTCAGAATTCGTTGCCTATAAATACCACCTTAAATCTGGAATTTTTCTCACCTTTTTGCACTAAAAACTTTCTGATTCAAACCTCCATTTTAATCTTAAAAATCCTTTGATCATATAATTCATAAGCCTTTGTTTCCAAGTGATCCAAAGCCTCATTCATTCAAGTGCAAAGAGAAGAATACTTCTATTTATCAAGACTAGGAGTATTACAACTTAGTATCATCTTACTATCTAAGTTGTTTGATTATTTCATTTTGTATATCATTCATTCTTTGGTGAATATAGTATATACATTGGTTAGATAGATTTAGATATAGAATCTAGATTTATTGAAGGTGTGAAGTAGTACTAGAAGTGAAGAAGTAGAGGTGGATAGGATTAGTGATAGAAGAAATAAAAAGTGGTAGTATATTGAAGTAGAGATAGTTGTGAAGACAAAGAAGTTGAAGCCTTGAAGTTGAGAAGACCTTGAAGCCTAGAAGTAGTGAAGTAGTATATATCTTGGGGTAGTGGATAGTACTTAGTAGTGAAGGTGTGAAGAAACAAGTGGCGTGAAGAAAAAGAGTTAGGAAGTAGTAAGGTGTGAAGTAGTAAGTTGTGAAGAAGAATTGGTGTGAAGTAGTTTGATGTGAAGAAGTTGTGTAGAAGTTGTGATTGAGTTGTGACGAAGTTGTGGTGTGTAATTTGGTGTGTAAGGTTTTCTCCGCCATAAGGGAGGTTTTTGATCTAGTGAAGAAAACTCTCGAGTAGGTGACTCGGGGAGTGGAGTAGGGCAAGGAAGGTGTCCTTGTAGCCGAACCACTATAAATCCTTTGTCTCTCGGTTTGATCTTTCCATCTCTCACTTTTTGATTATTTACTTATTAGCATTTCATACATAATTATAATTGCTTGTGTTGTGCATATATTGATTTCACATAAAGATCAAACTAAAATTTATTTATAACATTAATTTTACAAAAACAAACCAAGTACATAAACTTATATTAAAACACTTATACATATATATGCTTATATATGATATATGAAATTGTAAATTCTTTCCCAACATTATACATAAGTAGTGTTTATATAAAATCGTAAATAAACTAGTATCTATATTTTTGCATTAAAGAGTTTTGAAATTTACGTCTAATCTTTAGAAGCTAACTTTTACAAAACAAATAAAACGAAAAAGACGTAAAACTATTCAACCCCCCTTCTAGTTTTCCACAATTCAAATAAAAGTTACATAATACTTTAGGAAAATAAAAACAAAACAAAAATTAAAAATAGGAAATAACTAGTCATCGAGGTATGGTAAGTCTTGCGCCGCTACGTGCTCCGTAAGATCATATTGAAGACGGTTATGAATATCTTCGTCCAGTAACTCTTCTAGCACACTATCGTCATAAACGGGCATGACTGGCTGATCCATTATATGAACCAGTGATATTGCCACACCATTGTCTTTTAAAATCATATTGCCCAATATAATACACGTATAAACAATTTGTCGAATCTTTGCGACGGTCATAGGTCGTAGAGGACGACTGAGAATAAACCATTTCCCTTCAAACGACCAAAATCTCGCTCGACATCCTTTCTTGCAGACTCTTGTAGTTTCTTGAACTTCTTTTCCTTCGGGTCAGTGGGATACGGATATGCTTTAACAAGAGTTGAATATTTAGGATATATTCTATCGGCAAGATAATATCCACGTTTGTAGAGACGTCCACGTAAATAAAAAGAACTGTTTGGCGCCATACCATTTCGCTCGGTAACATATAATGGAGACTGATTCAAAACATTGTTATTGTTGTTTGAGCAGGGCGGACCAAAAAACGAATGCCAAATCCACAAATCATATGAAGCCGTCGCTTCAAGCATAATAGTTGGGTATTGGTGATCACCTCTCTTATATTGGCCTTTCAAATATTTAGGACAATTTCACCAAGTGAAATGTGTACAATCAATGCTACCAAGCATTTCAGGAATGTGATGTTTTTCTTCATGTACCTTGATGAGGCGAAAAATGATCCGTTTTTAGGGGGTCATTTAAGCCCGAATCCGACTTTATTTGATCAAATATTGCCCTAAATCGTTCTTTTTGTGATTTTAGGTACTTGGAGAGTGAATTCTGGAAAAGAAGCCATTTCGGACGTTTTTGGAGCATAAAAGTGAAGAAAATGGCAAAGTCTCAAATTTCTATGCTGGAACAGTGCATGAAGGCGTCAAGAGTTGTTCTTGACGGCGTCAGAGTCCCAAGAATAAAATACCGTGGTTGATGACGGCGTCACATAGGCCGTCATAAGTAGATCAAGGCCGTCCAAGGAAGTATTTGGCGGCGAGATGACGGCCTCACACCCTTGTTCTTGACGCCGTCACCCTTGTTTTCCTATATATGGTTTTCTAGTTTTTCACATAAAAAAAAGAGAAGATTTGGAGAAACCCTAAAGACGAATTTGGTGCAACTTTTACAGGTTTTTCAAGGGTTCCAAACCTTTGATACCTTGCATTGTAATTGAGATAAGTGTTCTTCTAATTCAATCAATATGTCTATGTGTTGGTTGTCTATATCTTGTTCTTGTCTCAATTCCATTATGCTAGCCTAGATCTCTTTTGTGTTTGCTTAGATCTAATGAAACCTAGATATTGATTATGTGTTGATTACTTGTTTATTCTTGTCTTGGATGAATGATTTTATATGTTAGGCTTAAGAAAACTGACAGATCTCTAAATGGTAACATGCTTGAACGTCTTAAGAAACATGAACCGAGGCGTACTAGGTCTTTATTGGTTGTATTTAATGCATGAGCCACTGTTTACAATCCCTATAGTTGTGCTCGGTCATGGTGTAGGAGGAGATAAGAGCTCATAGAATTGGGGAGTTATGTATGCCACCCCATGAATGGTATTAAGGAATACAATCCGTCATCCATACAATTATAACAAGTAATTAACGTGTAAAAGATATCTAGGGAGTAGTGAAGTCTAAGTAAACACATTTTCTCCAATTACTGCTCACAACCTTAGTATAATTAGTTTATTTTCATTTTTAGTATTTTATTTTGATTGCATCTTAGTTTTGGGTTAGTTGAATAGCAACTAATTCCGCCCACTCTTCCAAAAACCGACATTTTAATTGCTTTCTAAAAAATATAAAAACACAAAAATAATCATCCCTCACCTTTAGAACTAGTAATTTAGGCTTTCTAATCCTAGCGACACTATTCCTAAGCTGAACGATCAATCCCCCGGTACTTGTCACTATACTATACTACAACGATCAGGTACACTGCCTGATGGGAGTTGTAAGCTTCTCGAGATCCCTCGAGAGGTAAAGCCTGTTGCGATTCCCACGCATCATACCTCGAATAAACGAGCAATGTCATGGGTTGTCGGCCTATGTAAGAACTCTCGGCCGTATAACTTTATAATCGCATCACAAAATTTATCAAGACATTCACCTAGAAATAACAAAATATTATTTTATAAAAAAATAACGAAAAAAATAACAAAATACTATTTTATAAAAAAAAAATATATATTTAAAAAAAAAAACATAATAATAACGAAATATTATTATACAAAAAAACATTTTAAAAAAAATTAATAACGAATAAAAATAATAAATAACAAATAAAAAAAAATTACTAACGAATAAAAAATAATAATAATAACCTGAAGTTCTTCGTGCCATGTTTAAATAGTCATCTAATCTATCCGGAGGTTCACCCGTTGCGAGTTGCCGTATTGCCGATGTGCATTTTTGTAGCGGCGTAAAACTAGTCTTTCCAAACGCGTCTTGACCCTCTTGAAACCATTCGAATTGCTCTTCAATGTCATTTACAATTTGTAAAAACAATCTTTTACTCATACGAAAACGATCACGAAAAACATCTTCGTTAAACTTTGGTTGTTCAACGAAATAGTCATTCATTAAATTTTCTAAAGCTTTATCACGAAAACGTTTTACATAACCACGAATGAAGGTAGAGCTTGCCGTGTCTTCAAGAGCTTCGTACGCGGCTAAAAAGGTTTCGATTGTACTACCGGATAACCATTCTTCGGATGAGTCGGGGGGAATAATTATCTCGTTTGAGGATGAACCCGATAATGACATGGTTTTAGAATGTAAATTGTATGTGTGATTCGATGTTAGTTTAGATGTGAAAATAAAAAGGAAAATGGTTAGTATTTAAAGATTTTTTTTATTTTATTTTTTTTTTAAAAGAAGCAAACGGTACAAAAATTTTAAGCTTGCAACGGTCACAAATTGAATGCTACGATCCACACCGATTCGGTAAACCTTGCCGTTTGGTTTGCCGATTTGCCCATGCCGATGGAGTGGCTATGTCTTGCCGATTCACGCCGATCCAAACCGATCCAATACCGACTACGTTGCCACCCCCTAACATGTAAGTTAGGCACAAAATAAAGCATAAGTTTTAGGTCCTTCAATCTTTTTCTTTAAAAATATTAGATTTAAAATGAAATACTAAAAATCAAGGTTATGAAAGGCGTGAGGCGTGGCGTGACGGCATAGCCGCTCCTCAAGCCTTACGAGCTATGGCAGAGCCTTTGCGTTTCATAAGGCGTAACTAAAGCGGGAAAAAAATATTTATTGATTTATGTATTTATAATTTTAAATCACATTACTCGTACTATATTACTCATTTAGACTACTAACTACTATATAATACCAGAGCTATATACCAAATAGCCTAAATTCCAAATATTAATTCAATAGTTAAAAAAATATATATATTAAAAAAAATTAAAATAAAAAATAAAAAATAAACTGGTTCAAAAAGTGGCGCCACGCCTTACCAAAAGGCGCGCCTTTTATCGCCTTATTTCACGCCTTTTTGCACCACGCCTAGATCAGCCGTCAAGGTCAATTTCGTGGCGGCGAGGTGATGAGGCGAAAAATGAACCACTTTTAGGGGGTCATTTAAGCCCGGAATTGAATTTATTTGATCAAATATTGTCCTAAATCGTTCCTTTTGTGATTTTAGGTACTTTTTGAGAGAAATCTGGAAAATGAAGCAATTCGGACGTTTTTGGAGCATAAAAGTGAAGAAAACGCCAATGTCTTAATTTTCCTTGCTGGGAACAGTAGGTGACGGCGTCAAGAAGAAAATCTTGACGGCGTCAAGAGTAATTTCCATGACGATCCAGTACAGATTTGAAGGCGTCACGAAGTAGGGCGTCAAGAGGAAAATGCATGACGGCCTGGAAACATATAACACTTGATGGCGTCAGATCTGGATCAAGGCAGTCCGAGATTTAGTTTGGCGGCGAGATGACGGCGTCACAAAATTTGTCTTGACGCCGTCAGATCCTATTTCCTATATATAGTTTTCTAATTTTCATATTAAAAAGAGAGAAGTTTTGGAGAAACCCTAAGTACAAACTTGGTACGAATTTTATAGGTTTTTCAAGGGTTCTAAGCCCTTGATACCTTTCATGTGTAATTGAGATAAGTATTCTTTTAATTTAATCAATATGTCTATGTATTGGTTTCTATATCTTGTTCTTGTCTTAATTCCATCATGCTAGGCTAGATCTATCTTGTGTTTGCTTGAATCTAATGAAACTTATATGTTAATTATGTGTTGATTACTTGTTTATAGTTGTATTGGATGAATGAATTCGATGTTAGGCTTAAGAAAAATGGCAGACTTCCAAATGGTAACATGCTTGAACGTCTTAGGAAACATGAACTAACGTGCACTAGGTTTTATTGGTTGTATTTAATGCATGAGTAAATTCTAATGATCCCATGTTAGGAGCTTCTTAGCCGGCTCGACATAGGAGTGAAGTAGGCACTCATAGGATTGGGGAATTAAGTGCACCACCCCATGAATGGTATTAAGGAATACAATCCGTCATCCACGCAACTATAACAAGTAATTAACGTGTAAAAGATATCTAGGGAGTAGTGAAATCTAAGTAAACACATTTTCTCCATTTATTGCTCACAACCTTAGTATAATTTAGTTTATTTTCATTTCTAGTATTTTATTTTGATTGCATCTTTAGTATTGGGTTAGTTGACTAGCAACTAATTCCGCCCAAATCCTTCAAACCCGAGATTTTTACTTGCTTTTCAAAAAAATATAAAAATACAAAAATAATCATCCCTCACCTTTAGAACTAGTATTTAGGTTTTCTAATCCTAGCGACACTATTCCTAGCTGAACGATCAATCCCCCGGTACTTGTCACTATACTATACTACAATGATCAGGTACACTTCCTGGTGGGGGTTGTAAGCTTCTCAAGATCCCTTGAGGGGTAAAGCCTGGTGCGATTCCCACGTATCAAGTTTTTGGCGCCGCAGCCCGGGGAATAGTTATTATCTAGGTTAGAATCTCTTTTTATTAGGTCTACTTGCTAGATTCCTTTCTAGTAAGATTTTATTTTTATTTTTAGGTTTTCTTTAGTCTATCTTATTTCTTTGTGTCTTTGTTCGTAACTCTTCACCACCCGACAACATGGACGATGGGAACATCCTTGAACCCGTCATCCCACCACAACAAAACCCACCACTAGAACCTCTTAGGCCCCGAACCTTAGGAGTGTATTCCCGACCTAGCCACCAAGGCTACCAAAACACCATTGAGCTCACCGGAGCCAATGTGACCCCCTTGCGATCCGACACCATCCGGTTGGTGCAAAGCGGATGTGCATTCCATGGACTTCGTTCCGAAGATCCAAACCAACATCTTAAGGACTTCCTCAAAATCGTAGATTCCATAGACCTAGGTGTTGAAACTAGAGAGACAACCCGATTACGCCTATTCCAATTCTCTCTACGGTATCAAGCTAGTCAATGGCTTGAGTGTTTACCCGCGGGATCCATCACCACATGGATGATCTCACCACTCGTTTTCTTGCTCAATTTTTCCCACCGGGGAGAACTACTAAGCTTAGAAATGACATCTTGATGTTCCAACAACGTCAAAATGAATCTCTTTATGAAGCATGGACTCGTTTCAATACTCCAAAAAGTCCCTCATCATGGCATAGATCTTTGGCTCAAAGTCCAAATCTTTTATAACCATATCGATCTCTCCACGAGGCGAGCCATTGACCAATCGGCCGGTGGTAAGCTACGTGATCTAAGTGCGGAACAATCATGGGAACTCATAGAATATCTTGCTCTCTATGACAACGAAAGTTGGAATGATCCCCGTGATTTGAACAAAACAGTCAAGGCAATATCTTTGCCTTCGAACAATTCTAGCACTCCCGATCGTAGGATCATGGAACTTGAGGACCAAGTCAAGTTTCTCATGAAATCTTACGAAGCTCCTAAACCTTCAAGCCAAGTGAACAAAATCACTTCTTCATGCGAATTATGTAGTGGTCCCCACGACACTCGTGATTGTGTGGAACTCCCCGGAACAGCTTTTGCGGACTACGCATCCACGCGTACCGACGAAGCGGGAGATAAGTGGTACACTTTCAAGCCCGAGCCAAACACTTACGGAGATTCGTACAACCCCTCTTGGAAAAATCACCCAAACCTTAGGTGGAAACAAAATCAACCCAATTCTTCCAATCCGCCTAACCGTTACCAACCAAACGGTCCACCCTCCAACCGTACTTTCAACAACAATCCTTCTAACAACTATGGTAGTACCAACAATCTTGAAGGGTGATGCGTGGGAATCGCAACAGGCTTTACCTCTCAAGGGATCTCGAGAAGCTTACAACCCCCACCAGGCAGTGTACCTGATCGTTGTAGTATAGTATAGTGACAAGTACCGGGGGATTGATCGTTCAACTTAGGAATAGTGTCGCTAGGATTAGAAAACCTAATTAATAGTTCTAAAGGTGAGGGATGACTATTTTTGTATTTTTATATTTTTATGAAAGCAAGTAAAATCTCGGGTTTTGGAAGAGTGGGCGGAATTAGTTGCTATTCAACTAACCCAAAGCTAATATATAATTAAAATAAAATACTGAAAATGAAATTAAACTAAATTACACAAAGGTTGTGAGCAGTAATTGGAGAAATTGTGTTTACTTAGACTTCACTACTCCCTAGATATCTTTTACACGTTAATTACTTGTTATACTTGTATGGATGACGGATTGTATTCCTTAATACCATTCGTGGGGTGGCATACATAACTCCCCAACTCTATGAGCTCTTATCTCCTCCTACACCATGACCCAGCACAACTATAGGGATTGTAAACAGTGGCTCATGCATTAAATACAACCAATAAAGACCTAGTACGCCTCGGTTCATGTTTCTTAAGACGTTCAAGCATGTTACCATTTGGAGATCTGCCAGTTTTCTTAAGCCTAACATATAAAATCATTCATCCAAGACAAGAATAGACAAGTAATCAACACATAATCAACATCTAGGTTTCATTAGATCTAAGCAAACACAAGAGAGATCTAGCCTAGCATAGTGGAAGAACACTTATCTCAATTACAATGCAAGGTCTCAAGGGTTTGGAAAAGATACACCAAATTCGTCTTTAGGGTTTCACAAAAACTTCTCTCCCCTTTTAATGAAAAAACTAGAAAACTATATATAGGAAAACTAGGCTGACGGCGTCAAGACCACCATGTGACGCCGTCACCTCGCCGCCAAATACTTCCTCGGACGTCCTTGATCTACTTATGACGGCCTATGTGATGCCGTCACCAACCACGGTATTTTATTCTTGCCACTTTGACGCCGTCATGATGACGTTTGACGCCGTCACCACCTTCGGTATTTTATTCCTCATGTCTGACGCCGTCAAGATGTAACTCTTGACGCCGTCACCTTGTGTCTTCAGCATGGAAATTTGGTACTTTGCCGTTTTCTTCACTTTTATGCTCCAAAAACGTTCAAAATGGCTTCTTTTCCAGAATTCACTCTCCAAACACCTAAAATCACAAAAGGAACGATTTAGGGCAATATTTGATCAAATAAAGTCGGATTCGGGCTTAAATGACCCCCTAAAAACGGATCATTTTTCGCCTCATCATATACCCTTACACTTGAGATTTGCTTGTCCTCAAGCAAATGAGCTTTTATTCTACTCAAAAGACAAGTTAGGGGTCATTTAACACTAATATAAAAGTAATTACAACAAATAATCGTTCCACAAAAGACCAATAGACAAGCACGGAGGTCGTACACTAGCACCTCACAAATAGTGTTTAGATACTCACATCTCTCGGGTGTAATAAAGTAATATAACATTATGGAAATGGAAGATATCTCTCACTACCTGTCATAGCAAAATAGATTACCATAGGCTTAGGAAAGGATCAAACCTCCACCACATGGCGTAAGCACCTAGGATAAACTATCAAAGAGGTCTTTTAAAAGGGTTGTAACGTTAGGTGAAGGGATATGAATTACACGGTTTTGTTGGATAAAGGAAGTTTTATTGGTGACGAGTTAACAATCTTGGTTAATTACATGTACAATATGGCGTTGCTAAGCCAAGACTAGACTCGACTTAAGCTAATAAATGAAAAATAACAAAAACATAAAATGAACATAGAATAAAAACGGGATGGTAGTCCGTATGTTTTTTCTCTTTTTCTTTTTCTATTTTTTTTTCTTTTTCTTGATTTTTTTTATTTTTTTATTTTATTTTATTATTATTATTATTATTATTTGCATACACTCTTACCCTACCATCCAAAATAATACATCATAGGGGATGAGAATTCCCCTTACACTTGAATCTTTACATACTTTACAATAAACTATACTAATGACTCGAATTAAGAAAATCAAAACACTTGGAGCACTTTTAAGATTAACGTACATATGGGGGTAATAATATTATGTTCTTCCCCATTACTCCATAAAATAAGTACTTACCCATGAGTCCCAATCGTCCCAAAACAATATGTACAAGGATATGACTCGACTTAGCAACCATGTAATCAATTAGAAAGTTAACTTAGGGTTTAACAAATAACAATAATGCACTAAAAATGAGCGCATACACGGAAGGCTAAGGCGATTTGGGTGTACATTTAAGTGGGGTGTAACAAATTCTTCCTTTAAGTAAAATGCTTAAAGTTAGAAACGAAAAGATAGGCTCGGAGGGGTGTACTAAGGGTTTTGTGTACTAAAAATGAGTACAACGCTAAGGGTGTGGGAAAAATTAGTTGACTTAAATAGTCAAGTAATATGACTTAAATGGTCAAGTAATTATAATACGGGTTTAACACAAGGGTGATCCTAATGCCTCTTATCATGTAGTAAATCCTACCACACGAATGTAGTCTCACTAGCGATCTCGGGATGCATCACTAACGCAAGTTCTAGAATCTAAATACTACCGGTACACTCATAAGCACTAATAGTAAATGCTTTTCCTATCAAATCTAAAGGCAAACCTCACATATTTGGGTGGAAAATTTTTCTGAATGGTACGGTTATGTGCTAGTCATACAATCTCCTATCCATGAGACGCTTGCTATGGCTAAAGTTTCACTCCTAAATGTTGTAAAAAATTTTAAATTTGGCGCTAAAATTACACTAACAAGTATTTCTCATAGTTTTATTACACATCTACCATTAAACAATACAAACTCAAGCTAAAGTGTACATGTAAGGTATCATCATTTTACCTTCCCCTTACACTTAAGATGAACATTGTCCCCAATGTTCAAGTAAATAATGTAAAAGTGAAAAAGTAAAAAGAATGAAATTAAATACTCCCCTGATTCGCTCGGTATGGATTATAGGTTGGCCAGGTTAAATCTTCCTCCAAGAAAACGAACAATCAAAGCTTCCCTTCCAGAATATAAATCATCTTCTTGTCGAAAATAACCTGTAAATCCTGACAACAATAGACAAGGCAACCTCGCGTAAAATCGGCGGCATCCTATATAAGTTACTAAATCCTAGAAAACAAAGTAAGATATAATGCTTGTGGAATGAAGTTTGCAGATTTCCTGGAGATTATAAAACTTAATAATTCACAAAAACCATAAGACTCCGTTAGAAAAACAAAACCGGTAAAATTTCCAGATTTTAACTCCTGACGCCGTCAAGAGTAATACTCTGACGCCGTCAGAATGGACCTGCAGAAATTCCTATGTTAAGTTTCCGGAAAATTTATGGAAAAACTTTGTCCTACTTCCTGGAGAATCCTGCAAAACTTCATTATGACTCAATACAAGCATTTGACTCTAACAAATACGAATATACATGCTCATTTAATATCGTGGAGAATCATGATCGGTTTGTTTCTTAAAAACATATTTGGGGTTTCCCCTTATACTTATCTTTTGGAAAAATACTTTTAGGTGGAGTTAAGACTAGGCCAAAACAACAAAGTAAATTATTTCCACTTTTTAATTAAGAAACATGATCTGCCAACAATAAAAATAAAGCATGCATACGGAAGCAAATGAAATCAAATAAACAAACAAACAAACAAATAAATAAATAAAGCTTGTGTTGCCTCCCAATAAGCGCTTGTTTTTGTTCGAGTCACGAGCCTGACTTTACCCTTAGTTAACGGAAATAGGGGAGGTTTTCCCTACACTTAGGATTAAGTGCGGGTGGAAGTAGCGATACACACCCTTAGGGTGGAAATATGCCACGTGAGGAAAGAGTGGTAGATGAATTATATGCTCAAAGGGTTGTGCTCCTATCATCATAACCTTACCTAATTCAATCGGGTTAATGGGTGGATTAAGATTTTCTCCTAGAAAGGGATCATTTTCTATCATCTTCAAGAGACTACTAGTTGGGGATCCATCTTGACCTAATAAACCCGGTTTAAACCCATAATGTGTTTTGTGATCAATCATGAATGGGTGATGTAAGCATGTAAGGTCATTTTCCACTCCTATATTGGCTTCCTCTTTACAAGGCTTAGAGTCCACTACCTTTGTTCTAAGACTACCCGGACTATATGGTTTGATGGGTGGATCGGAACCTATTTCAATTCCTAAATTTTCATCAAAGGATGGAAGATTAGGTAACGATTTTGGTTGAGGCTCCGGTTCATCAAAACTAGGAACTTCCCTAGAACTAAGAGTAAGGTTATCATTATAAGTATTCAAACCTATATCCTCTAGTTGTGTTTGGTCCAAGGGTTCTACCTCAATTGGGGTTCCTATAGTCTCTTCTACTTCATCCGAATAAGTCACGGGCGGTGTGTGTGCCTCAGATGATGCTAGGACTTGTGGGGTACTTGGTGGGCTTAGATTTTCTACTTCATCATTCCTTGTGTCAGGATCACCAATATCCTCAACATGTCTTTTATTATAATCTAACCCTAACATTTTCCCAAGTATCTCAAGTGCTTCTTTAGGCATCTCAACCTCTATATCCGAATCATAAGGATCATCCTCAATATTATGACTACTATATACAAATTGCCCAAAAGATTCATCATCTGTTTCTTGAGATTCATCATCATCGATCATAAAACCTGGGTCTTTTTGATCAATGTGATCATGTTCGGCTACATCCTCCATCACATCAAGGTCACCTATGTGTTTGTTTTGTACTATGGCTTTAGGTGACATCCACACAGGTATCCCTGAGTAATCATCCCCAGACAAGCTTCCTGTTTGCTCCTTCAAACTTGTTTTTGATTGATTTGTGATGTTGTTTGTTGGGTTGTCTACTCTATAATAATATTGGGCACAGTTTTCTATGGTATCCCATGCTTCTTCATCACTTAATTCCCTAGGGCCCCCATTGGCAAAATCATCAATGCACATTTGGTCACATCGGCTGACACGATAGTAAAAGGTTTCGGTTAGGGATGCTAAAGAGAAACTATGATGAGGGAATTTTCGAAGTAAAATTTTAAAACAAGTCCATGCATCATATATGGGTTCATCTCGATATTGTTTGAAATTCGAGATGTCAATAGGGTAGAATGGCCTTTGTGGTTGGTGGTATGGTGGATTCGCGTACTCCATAATCGTGAACGGAAGAGTCAATGGAAATTACGAACAAACACACAAAGAAAAAGATAGACTAAAGAAAACCTAGAAAATAAAAATAAAATCTTACTAGAAAGGAATCTAGCAAGTAGACCTAATAAAAAGAAATCCTAACCTAGACAATAACTATTCCCCGGGCTGCGGCGCCAAAAACTTGATGCGTGGGAATCGCAACAGGCTTTACCTCTCAAGGGATCTCGAGAAACTTACAACCCCCACCAGGCAGTGTACCTGATCGTTGTAGTATAGTATAGTGACAAGTACCGGGGGATTGATCGTTCAGCTTAGGAATAGTGTCGCTAGGATTAGAAAACCTAATTAATAGTTCTAAAGGTGAGGGATGATTATTTTTGTATTTTTATATTTTTATGAAAGCAAGTAAAATCTCAGGTTTTGGAAGAGTGGGCGGAATTAGTTGCTATTCAACTAACCCAAAGCTAATATATAATTAAAATAAAATACTGAAAATGAAATTAAACTAAATTACACTAAGGTTGTGAGCAGTAATTGGAGAAATTGTGTTTACTTAGACTTCACTACTCCCTAGATATCTTTTACACGTTAATTACTTGTTATACTTGTATGGATGACGGATTGTATTCCTTAATACCATTCGTGGGGTGGCATACATAACTCCCCAACTCTATGAGCTCTTATCTCCTCCAACACCATGACCCAGCACAACTATAGGGATTGTAAACAGTGGCTCATGCATTAAATACAACCAATAAAGACCTAGTACGCCTCGGTTCATGTTTCTTAAGACGTTCAAGCATGTTACCATTTGGAAATCTGCCAGTTTTCTTAAGCCTAACATATAAAATCATTCATCCAAGACAAGAATAGACAAGTAATCAACACATAATCAACATCTAGGTTTCATTAGATCTAAGCAAACACACGAGAGATCTAGCCTAGCATAGTGGAATTGAGACAAGAACAATATATAAACAACCAACACATAGACATATTGATTGAATTGGAAGAACACTTATCTCAATTACAATGCAAGGTCTCAAGGGTTTGGAAAAGATACACCAAATTCGTCTTTAGGGTTTCACCAAAACTTCTCTCCCCTTTTAATGAAAAAACTAGAAAACTATATATAGGAAAACTAGGCTGACGGCGTCAAGACCACCATGTGACGCCGTCACCTCGCCGCCAAATACTTCCTCGGACGTCCTTGATCTACTTATGACGGCCTATGTGACGCCGTCACCAACCACGGTATTTTATTCTTGCCACTTTGACGCCGTCATGATGACGTTTGACGCCGTCACCACCTTCGGTATTTTATTCCTCATGTCTGACGCCGTCACCTTGTGTCTTCAGCATGGAAATTTGGTACTTTGCCGTTTTCTTCACTTTTATGCTCCAAAAACGTCCAAAATGGCTTCTTTTCCAGAATTCACTCTCCAAACACCTAAAATCACAAAAGGAATGATTTAGGGCAATATTTGATCAAATAAAGTCGGATTCGGCTTAAATGACCCCCTAAAAACAGATCATTTTTCGCCTCATCAAAGGGTTGATGTCTAAGTTCATGGCATCTCAAGAAGCTCGCATATCTAAGTTTGAAGCCGATTTCAAACAAAAGCAAAGCGTGATGACCACTAGAATTGACGCATTGTTGAAAGTTCTCAATGACCGAGAAATGGGAGCACTCCCAAGCGACACATTCAAGAATCCGAAACTAAACGTTAATTCAATATCTTCAGTTTCGTCACCCACTTCGTGTCTACAATACTACTCGGTTAAATCAACGAGCACGTGTTTCAAACAAAACCAAATTCTTCAAAAGGACCAATCAAATAAAACACCTGATATAGAACCGATCAAAAGTATAGTTGAAACACCTCCTACGCAAGACCTTGACGATGAATTCAAAGAACTTCACCTTGAATGCCCCGTCATTGATGTCTTAGCACGTGCTCCTTACTATAGTGCCCTCCTAGAAAAATATGAGAAGTTTAAACTAGGTAAAAATGGGACCGCCTTCGTTCAAAACAAGTTGCCTAAAAAGCTTGATGATCCGGGTATATTTGTTTTGCCTTGTAAGATAGGAAGATCCGAAGCTTTCGACACACTAGCCGATTTAGGGTCAAGCCTCAACTTGATTCCCTTATCCTTATTCACCGCTCTTAAGCTAGGAAAGTTAGAGGAAACGGAGGTATTGATAGGGCTAGCGGATGGGAGTATTGCCTACCCGGTTGGAGTGATTAAGGATGTAGTTGTTCACGTAGGAAAGTTAACTATATTAGCGGATTTTCACGTCCTAGACATGGTTAGTGACACTACATGCCCATTATTGGTAGGAAGAGGATTTTTAGCAACCGCTAGCGCCATGATAGATTGCAAGGAGTCTAAGATAGCGGTAGGTGAAGCCGATACTTGGTCGGTGTACGATGTAAAGAAACATAGTTATGATTGTGATGATGAACCGACACCGCATTGGGTAGAGATGAATAGGAGACCATCTAGATATGGACCTTGGATAGAAAGGAACTTCATAGGACCTCAATGCCCATTTTATCTAGAGAAAGATTTCGTTGAAAAGACACATTCGGTAGAACAACTCATAGCTAGAGATGAAGAGCTAGATCCCTTTGAGGACCCCTTAGTATTTAGGAAGATGATTGAGTTCTTGAGCGTAATGCCTATTAATATAGAGATGAATAAGTGGAAAAGAGAGGGAGACAAGTGTAAATGGAGGTGGGACAAGCCACCTAAAGAAGGTGACGGATCATGGCATATGAGGATGACTTTGTATGATCCGGATGGAGAAAAGTTTGAAAGGTCATACCATACTAAGGAAACCGATAGGAAGTTGAAACCTAAGTTTGATCCCAAGGATGTCCTCAATGAGGAGCTCACCCGTATCACGTAGTAACCCATGACCTTGAGTCTACCTACAAGACTCGTAAATAAAGAAAAGCGCTTATTGGGAGGCAACCCATGTTTTGTGTGATTTTATTTAGTTTGTTTGTTATTTGCTTCTGTATGCATGCTTTATTTTTATTGTTGGTTGATCATGTTTCTAAACTAAATAGTGGAAATACTTTACTTTGTTGTTTTGGCCTAGTCTTAACTCCACCTTAAAGTATTTTTGCAAAAGATAAGTGTAAGGGGAAACCCCAAATATGTTTTTAAGAAACAAACCGATCATGATTCTCCACAATATTAAATGAACATGTATATTCGTATTTGTTAGAGTCAAATGCTTGTATTGAGTCATAATGAAGTTTTGCAGGATTTTCCAGGAAGTAGGACCAAGTTTTTTCAGAAATTTTCCGGAAACTTAACATAAGAATTTCTGCAGGTCACTTCTGACGGCGTCACGAATTAATTCTTGACGGCGTCACGTGTAAAAATCTGGAAATTTTACCGGTTTTGTTTTTCTAACGGAGTCTTATGGTTTTTGTGAATTATTAAGTTTTATAATCTCCAGGGAATCTGCAAACTTCATTCCACAAGCATTATATCTTATCTTGTTTTCTAGGATTTAGTAACTTATATAGGATGCCGCCGATTTTACGCGAGGTTGTTTTTGTCTGTTTTCTCAGGATTTACAGGTTATGTATGACAAGATGATTTATATTCTGGAAGGGAAGCTTTGATTGTTCATTTTCTTGGAGGAAGATTTAACCTGGCCACCTTATGATCCATACTGAGCGAATCAGGGGAGTATTTGATTTCATTCTTTTTACTTTTTCACTTTTACATTATTTACTTGAACATTGGGGACAATGTTCATCTTAAGTGTAAGGGGAAGGTAAAATGATGATACCTTACATGTACACTTTAGCTTGAGTTTGTATTGTTTAATGGTAGATGTGTAATAAAACTATGAGAAATACTTGTTAGTGTAATTTTAGCGCCAAATTTAAATTTTTTTACAACATTTAGGAGTGAAACTTTAGCCATAGCAAGCGTCTCATGGATAGGAGATTGTATGACTAGCACATAACCGTACCATTCAGAAAAATTTTCCACCCAAATATGTGAGGTTCGCCTTTAGATTTGATAGGAAAAGCATTTACTATTAGTGCTTATGAGTGTACCGGTAGTATTTAGATTCTAGAACTTGCGTTAGTGATGCATCCCGAGATCGCTAGTGAGACTACATTCGTGTGGTAGGATTTACTACATGATAAGAGGCATTAGGATCACCCTTGTGTTAAACCCGTATTATAATTACTTGACCATTTAAGTCATATTACTTGACTATTTAAGTCAACTAATTTTTCCCACACCCTTAGCGTTGTACTCATTTTTAGTACACAAAACCCTTAGTACACCCCTCCGAGCCTATCTTTTCGTTTCTAACTTTAAGCATTTTACTTAAAGGAAGAATTTGTTACACCCCACTTAAATGTACACCCAAATCACCTTAGCCTTCCGTGTATGCGCTCATTTTTAGTGCATTATTGTTATTTGTTGAACCCTAAGTTAACTATCTAATTGATTACATGGTTGCTAAGTCGAGTCATATCCTTGTACATATTGTTTTGGGACGATTGGGACTCATGGGTAAAGTACTTATTTTGTGGAGTAATGGGGAAGAACATCATTTATTACCCCCGTATGTGCATTAATCTTAAAAATACTCCAATTGTTTTGATTTTCTTAATTCGAGTCATTAGATTAGTTTATTGTAAAGTATGTAAAAATTCAAGTGTAAGGGGAACATTTATTCCCTATGATGTATTATTTTGGATAGTAAGGTAAGAGTGTATGCAAATATATATATATATATATATATATATATATATATATATATATATATATATATATATATATATATATATAAATAGAAAAATCAAGAAAAAGAAAAAAAAAATAGAAAAAGAAAAAGAGAAAAAAAACATACGGACTACCATCCTTTTTCAGTCTATGTTCATTTTATGTTTTTGTTATTTTTCATTTATTAGCTTAAGTCGAGTCTAGTCTTGGCTTAGCAACGCCATATTGTACATGTAATTAACCAAGATTGTTAACTCGCCACCAGTAAAAACTTCCTTTATCCAACAAAACCGTGTATTTCATATCCCTATACCTAACGTTATAACCCTTTAAAAGACCTCTTTGATAGTTTATCCTAGGTGCTTAAGCCATGTGGTGGAGGTTTGATCCTTTCCCAAGCCTATGGTAATCTATTTTGCTATGACAGGTAGTGAGAGATATCTTCCGTTTCCATATTGTAATTTATACTTTATTACACCCGAGAGATGTGAGTATCTAAACACTATTTGTGAGGTGCTAGTGTATGACCTCCGTGCTTGTCTTTGGTCTTTAGTGGAACGATTATTTGTTGTAATTACTTTTATATTAGTGTTAAATGACCCCTAACTTGTATTTTGAGTAGAATAAAAGCGCATTTGCTTGAGGACAAGCAAATCTCAAGTGTAAAGGTATATGATGAGGCGAAAAATGAACAACTTATAGGGGGTCATTTAAGCCCGGAATTGAATTTATTTGATCAAATATTGCCCTAAATCGTTCATTTTGTGATTTTAGGTACTTTGGGAGAGAAATATGGAAAAGGAAGCAATTCGGACGTTTTTGGAGCATAAAAGTGAAGAAAACGCCAAAGTCTTAATTTTCCTTGCTGGGAACAGTAGGTGACGGCGTCAAGAAGAAAATCTTGACGGCGTCAAGAGTAATTTCCATGACGATCCAGTACAGATTTGAAGGCGTCACGAAGTAGGGCGTCAAGAGGAAAATGCATGACGGCCTGGAAACATATAACACTTGACGGCGTCAGATCTGGATCAAGGCAGTCCGAGATTTAGTTTGGCGGCGAGATAACGGCGTCACAAAATTTGTCTTGACGCCGTCAGACCCTATTTCCTATATATAGTTTTCTAATTTTCACATTAAAAAGAGAGAAGTTTTGGAGAAACCCTAAGTACGAACTTGGTACGAATTTTACAGGTTTTTCATGGGTTCTAAGCCCTTGATACCTTTCATGTGTAATTGAGATAAGTATTCTTTTAATTCAATCAATATGTTTATGTGTTGGTTATCTATATCTTGTTCTTGTCTTAATTCCATCATGCTAGGCTAGATCTATCTTGTGTTTGCTTGGATCTAATGAAACCTAGATGTTAATTATGTGTTGATTACTTGTTTATAGTTGTATTGGATGAATGAATTCGATGTTAGACTTAAGAAAACTGGCAGACTTCCAAATGGTAACATGCTTGAACGTCTTAGGAAATATGAACTGACGTGCACTAGGTTTTATTGGTTGTATTTAATGCATGAGTAAATTCTAATGATCCCATGTTAGGAGCTTCTTAGCCGGCTCGACATAGGAGTGAAGTAGGCACTCATAGGATTGGGGAATTAAGTGCACCACCCCATGAATGGTATTAAGGAATACAATCCGTCATCCACGCAACTATAACAAGTAATTAACGTGTAAAAGATATCTAGGGAGTAGTGAAATCTAAGTAAACACATTTTCTCCATTTATTGCTCACAACCTTAGTATAATTTAGTTTATTTTCATTTTTAGTATTTTATTTTGATTGCATCTTTAGTATTGGGTTAGTTGACTAGCAACTAATTCCGCCCAAATCCTTCAAACCCGAGATTTTTACTTGCTTTTAAAAAAAATATAAAAATACAAAAATAATCATCCCTCACCTTTAGAACTAGTATTTAGGTTTTCTAATCCTAGCGTCACTATTCCTAGCTGAACGATCAATCCCCTGGTACTTGTCACTATACTATACTACAACGATCAGGTACACTGCCTGGTGAGGGTTTTAAGCTTCTCAAGATCCCTTGAGAGGTAAAGTCTGGTGCGATTCACACGTATCACGAGGCCACGCCTCGCGCTTTGACGACGCGCCTTTTAGAACACTGCTAAAAATGAAGTTATTTTTGTCTTTCGGGCCGGATGAGGTCTTGAATATAGTAGGATACTTATTTACCAGACCATGAAATGAAAGTGTTGGTAAAAATTAAAAACCCGATCCATTCACACGAAGAAGAAGAACAATAACAACTGAAGACAAATAACAGAACAACAGATCCAATCAAATCAAAGCAAGTAACAATGGGAAGCACTACAGCATTAGCACCAGGTCTATCACGCAAGCTGAAAAAAGTCCTCGAGACTCGAACCGATACACCAGATCTGTTATCTTCACTCAACACACTTTCATCTTTTTACACCGAAAACACAGCTCCTGCTCGTCGCAACCTCCGATCCACTATCGAGAAACGCTCTATTCAAATTAATCATGAGTTTTTACTCGCTTCTGATACTGCACAACAAGTAATCGTCAATCATCTTTTTTTTTTAAATTCATTTCGTTTCAATTAAATATTTTGTTGATTAAACAATGTGTTTTGTTGATATAGGCGTTGGACAAGGTCGAAGAGGAGGTTAATGCGTTAGCCGAATGCTGCGATAAGTCAGACTTTATTTAATTAGATTAATTTTTTTATGCTTTTTATCAGTATAAGTTTTGATTGTTTTGTAATTTGTTATTATTTTGATCAAGGTGCAATGTTGCATTGTGCGTATCGAGTTTTACTTATATCAAATCCGTTAAAATAACACTAGAACGGTACCCGAGCAATGCGCGGCGGGTACCGTGCGATTATATTTTGCGTTATTTGGTTACACGTTTAGTTGTCTTCATGCTTTATAAGTAGAGATATTAGAGATGGCTAAGCCAAATAATTTTAGTTTCAACAACCAACCGCTTCCTAACAAACTTCTTAACCAACTTGCTTCCTAACAAATTAATTTTGAAATCTTTCCGTAATAAGCAAGAAAAAAGTCTGAATTTTAAGCCTTTCTAATTATAGAATAGTCCCGAATGCATTATAATGTAGTATAGATGATAAAATGGAGTTCATTTTCTGAAAGGACAAGTGTTTATTTGGCTGGATTTGGTGTAGACGAAATAAGATGCAATACTTAGATAATGATGGAGGTCATGTAATAATTAGCTAACAATTGTGAGAAGAACAGCTTGTGGAACTCAATTTACTTGATCATCAATGCGTTCGTACCTTCAAGCTTTAGGATGTTATACAGTTAACTGAATAGTTGAAGTCCTATCGCATAAGCCACTGAAATATAAAAGTATTTATGAAATTGTCTTAACTGACCCGTATCAAAGTAATTTCAAAATATGCGTGGGATTTAGATACAATATCCTTAGTAATTAGGTAATGTCATCAGTGGCAATGTGACATGTGATCATACACAGTTAGGGGTGGAAAGATCTATTGAGAAATTAACTTGTACGTAATCGAATGTTTATGTGAAATTGTGAATTAACATCGTATTATATATAATTTATGCGTTAAATTATGCAGAATTGCTAAATCATTGAGTAATTGTAATGCTACTACTGGAGATATTATCACTACCACAGAAAGGCTTAAACAAGAATTGGAAGTCACTACTCAGAGACAAGAGATTGCATCATGCTTTCTTCGAGATTATCAACTTTCCAACGAAGAGGTGGAGATTTTATTTGTTTATATGTTTGTGATTAAACCACTGTAAGTCGGAAACTCGTAGAGTGTGATTGTACTTACGTGTATTATTACTTGTGTAGATTGGTGCACTGAGGGAGGAAGAATTGAATGAAAACTTTTTTAAGGCATTGAACCATGTACAGACAATCCATGCAAATTGCAAAGTCCTTCTCAGGACCCATCATCAGGTAACCTCTCCAAAAAGTGAACACTAAAAAATAACTGACATACAAAACTGTATATGTTTTTTTCAGCTATTGCAGTCTCCTAGATGCTACAATGATACATAAATATGCACTGATTGAATATTTTACCTGGCTATTGTAATGTTGTAGAAAGGTGAAACAGTTGGCAAAGTAAAATTTATAAATTTAGGCTTGATTTCATGTCTGGTGACTCTGGTCACATGGCCAAGATATAGGGTTTGTCCTCTCGGGATATATCTGTCTTTGTTTGCATCATATTTTTATAGCACATTCTTGTGTAAGTATGATACTATTGTGTTTTCTGACACAGATAGCATAAGCTCCCCCCTAACAACTTGCAGTGCAATTTAAGTCTTATGCATCGTTAATATGTTGACAAAAACAGATATCATGTTCTACAAACCCTTTTCCTAAAGCAGCACCATGGTAGGGAGCGTCCTGCATAAGTAAACTGTTCTATAATGACCCCAATTAAATGCATTTGTTTTCTTAAGTCAATTAGACAAACAAGTAAGATGACTCTGGTAATCCTTATTAATTATGAATAAAAGCTATTTGATTGAGCGTTGAGGATCTTAAGCATGAAACTGCTAAGCGGAACCCGAACCCGAACCTGACATGAGTTGCCAACCCTATTTGAAACTGGCTTGACACATGATGAAGATGATTTGTAGCATTTTGTAGGTTTTTATATCAAAGTGCAAAATGCTTCTGGAGGTTATTGAGTTTGGGCGAACATTGTACACCGCTTTAGGTAACGTTCAGCAATAGAATACATGATGACATTACTGGTCCCAATCACCGGAAAAGAACATGTAGCAGATAAATTGCAAGCAGAAATCTGGATTTTAATGAAGCATGTTGCTATGGTTATCATTATTATTAGTGTAGTCATTTTCCGAAACTGTGTTTTTTTTTTCAAAGAGCGAAGTGACAAAGCTAAAGGTTGAAACATTGTAACCTTTTAAAACTTTTATGTCGCCAGTTACTTTTGCAATCTGTGTTCATATTCCTTTGAATTGGTTTGGTATAAATGTAGGCTGATCTCAGCTTGTTAGTTGCTGTTTAATGTTGTATGAAACTAAAGCTGTGCTTTTGACTGTCTTTGTTGTATTGACAAGAGTCATAAAACCTACTAAGTATCATAAGTTAACTGACGTTGTGAGATATCTAGATGATTTTGTTCTTTTTCTATGTTTCTTCACTCTCTTATAATTTTTTTAAGCGTTTAAAATTGTTTCTCATAAATAAAGTTCACAGCGTGCAGGGTTGGAGCTCATGGATATGATGGCTGTCTATCAAGAAGGTGCTTACGAGCGCTTGTGCAGGTGAAATATATATTGAAATCTAAGATTTGTAGTATCTTTTCACAAATAAACCTCTATGCATGGTAACTATGCTTAAACTAACCAAATGTTTTTGATTAAAATCTTGTCCATAGTTAGCATTAACAAGTTTTTGGCCAATTAGCTATTGGCATTAATAAAGAAAAGTAATCTATTTTTTTTTTTTTTTTTTTTTTTTTTTTTTTTTTTTTTTTTTTTTTAAATTTTTATAAACACCATGCAATTCAATGCCCTCCCTCTTTCAGCGATGGTTTTGCTATTACTCTTGATCACCAACAAGCATTAGTTAATCCTTTTTTCTTGCTTTTAAAGGTGAACCCATTTAGGAGGCTGTAACCATTGATTATCTTATTTCACCTTTGGGTTTGGTTTATCTGTAATGTACCAAATAAAAAAAGCTTGCCTGAAAAGATACTGATCAAATGGTTCCAAGATAACCAATGTGTATTTCTATGCTTACAGCCTCCTAATTTTTATTTTATTTTTAAATATTAGAACATTACTCTAATACCATTTATTTTGTAATCACATTTTGCACATTAACTGTCTTTAGAATAATGGACTAAGGAATATTTGTTGGTTAACCCAACCTGAGCTGTATCTACTCGCACTAAAAACACCCGTTTCAACCCCAACCCTTTCCGAATAAGAACCAACCTGCCCTTCCCACCCATTGGCCGCCTCTACTTGTTTCTCTGTGTTTCCTTTCTTGACTGTGTCTGTTTTCTCTTTAATTCAGGTGGGTTCAGACAGAGTGCAGGAGATTGGGTGACACTGACAATCCTGAAGTTAACGAGCTTCTGAAAATGGCAGTTCGCTGTCTTAAAGAAAGACCTGTACTGTTCAAGTATTGTGCTGAAGAGGTATATATACAAGAATCGCCATTCTTCAATCATTTATCAGTTTGACACTGGAAGGTGGCTTAAAGAATGGGATGGGAAATGGTCAAAACTCAAAACAACCATTTCTTTTTTAGATACTTTTATGTTATCCTTTGACCCCTACAAGATATAGACATAGCCTGAATCGACCAATCTTATAAGTAAATGCCATATTGCCACCTCTACCTGCTTTGATTAACCAATCGGTTCCTTGTTGATAGGTAGCAAATATGAGGCACAATGCATTATTTAGGAGATTTATAAGTGCTCTTACACGTGGAGGACCTGGTGGAATGCCTAGGCCAATTGAAGTACATGCCCATGATCCTCTACGCTTTGTAGGTGACATGCTAGGTTGGCTACATCAGGTGCAAAATATACTCATATAAATGGAATATATCTTCGTGACTATGAATCACAATCTGTAATTTTGCTCTACTTTTTCTCAAATGCAGGCCCTTGCATCTGAAAGAGAACTTGTATTTGTGTTACTTGATCCAGATGCAGTAGTGGATACTGGACCAACTGCTCGTCGGTTCTCTAAAAGCGTAGAGACTAATCAAGAAAAGCCAGAGCCTGACTTGACATTTGTTTTGGATAGGATCTTTGAAGGCGTTTGCCGACCATTCAAAGTCAGAGTTGAACAAGTTTTGCAGTCTCAACCAAATCTCATAATCTCATATAAGCTTAGCAATACCCTCGAGTTCTACAGCCATACTGTGAGTATTAGTATTATTATGACTTAAAAACGGAAAGATAGGCTGGTCTGAAAGTTTAGTTAAGGGGTAAAAATGGGTAATCTTTTTACGCGTCTTGTAGATTTGGGTTTACCTGAAGCACTTTTTGTCCAAAATTTTTATAGTCGGTTAGCGTGCCAAATAACTAAATTGTATCAGCAATACCTAAGCTTAATTTATGTATAATTTTAGAGGTTATGTGCATTAAAAAACACACGTTTGATGCATTTCCCTTATATTTTCGTTTTCCCGTTTGACTCGAAATTGATAAAACATAACCTGAACTGAACCATTCATTAGTTAATAGATCAAAATTGCTACGTGTACATACTACTTGCTGATTTCTAAATGGTTTGCATCTAAATTCCCAACTCTTTTTTCTATAGGTGTCCGATCTTCTAGGTAGAGAAACAGCTCTTTGTAATACGCTCTGGGCTCTAAGGGATGCTGCCCAGAAAACATTTTTTGACATTTTAAAAGTTCGAGGGGAGAAGCTTTTGAGATATCCCCCTCTAGTTGCTGTTGATCTCTCCCCACCACCGGCAGTACGAGAAGGAGTTTCTTTGTTGCTTGAACTAATTGGGATTCATGAGAGCATGATGGTGCCTGCTTCTGGGCAAAAGCCAGTATTTGATCCAGTAATATCTGCTTTGCTGGATCCTATAATACAGGTAATTAACACAATAACACCAGCTGCTGTCTTACCTTTCTTATTGCATCAACTGTTTATCAAATGATGTCCTTTTCTGTATTTAAGTATAGTTTCATTTTGTATTTACCCTTTGTTATCTAGATTTGTGAACAAGCAATGGAAGCACACAAGTCGAAAGGCTCCATTGATTCATCTAGAAGAAATAGAACAAGGTCTGACGTGAGCCAATCACGTAGATCATCTGTTGATGCTATTTTGGCAACAAGCAGCCAAATTCCACCTAAGGTTATCTTTTTCTCTCACAACTATTCATCTTTCTTTAATTTTTTTAGATATATCTTCTATGGTTGGATAAGAGATCGAATCGGGTAACTTAATGAATAAAACATATTATGATCTAACTTGATGAATAAAATGTATCAGAAGGTTGGATGCATGCAAAACTCACTAAGCGATATTCAGGCACCCATTTGGCTCTTAAAAAATCAAAGATAAAAATACAAAAAAACTTATTATGTAATGCTTCTTCTTACCTTTTGTTCGACTTGATAACTGCTTTGCTAGTCTTTGAACTGTTAATGTACATAAAGTTATCTGTCTACCCTGCACAAAGTAGAAATGACAGAAGTAAACACTACAAAGTATGAGCTGCTACCAAACTATAATTAACATATTTTATCTGTTACAGAGGACCAAAACCAACTTGTGAGATTATCCTCAGTTCAAAAGTATTGATTCTTTATACCTGTTTTTAGTTTCCTCACAACATTGTTTTATTTAGCTGAAGTCATCTGCATATGACCCAAACTTGCAGCTTTTTCCAAATTGTTCTTTCATCACATAATGACCCAAACTTGGTAAATGCAGAACAAGGAAACACCGTCAAAGATTTTTATCATCAACTGCTTATGTGCAATCCAACAACCGTTATTAAGGCATGATGTGGCTTCTGAATACGTGAAGAAGCTTGGAACAATGATAGACAATCACATGCACAGCCTAGTGGAGAAAGAAGTCAATGCCATTTTAACAAGATGTGGTTTGTCAGATAAGATGGCTCTTTTCCAGAACTCCAATGTTGATTCACCGTTAGCCAAGATGGAAGAAACATCACCTTCATCGCTCTCTGAGTGTCTTAAAGCTTTCTTTGGCCTCATTTTGGGAAGTGAGAGCTCACTGCCTGAGTTTGAACAGATGCAGCTTCCAGGACTGCGGTCTGAAGCTTCTGTCCAGGTGGCTAGATCTCTGGCTGATGCTTATGATGTTATTTACAAGGCTATTTTGGATCCAAATAACGGCTATGCTGATCCCAAGTCATTAGCCAGGCACCCACCAGATCAGATTAGGACCATATTGGGTATTTAAGACAAGTATAAAATTGTATTTTTGAGAATCTTAGACAATATGAGTGAATCATTTGTTTTTAATTTTTGGTTGTTGACGAGACATTGTAAGTTTATGTACATTGTCACTATAAAGTAATAGCATGTTTTACCTTGTTACTGCACACAAGAGATGTGTCAAGTCTAGCCTGGTCAAAATACGTTCTTTACAAGGTCCTGTCCTTTTTAAGCTCGGTCTGCCTTTGTTGAACTTACTATGGTTCCAGGGGGCTGTCTTTGCTCGCTTCCAGACGAGGCCGAGTTATTTCGGCCAATCAGGTTCTTGTGAGAACAAATTAAAAGCATATAGTCCATTACTTTAGATTCAGTATAGATGCAATAAAAATACCATGAGTTCATCATGTTGGGTCATGTTTTTCTTCAGCTTCATGTGTTAAGGGCTGCTTTCGGTTCTCAAGGTGTTTTAGGCTGGTGCAAGGGTTTCTGATTGTTGTGTTCCATACTGTCTCTTTTTCCAGTTTTCTGGTTTGTGAAGCCTTTGTTGCTCAATTTTGAGCCTTATAGCTTCTCTTTGATGTACTTTGTTTCTCGGGCATCTTTGCCTGAGTGTATTGATGTTACTGTGCAAATTTCAACTTGACATTCAGACCAAGTTTTAATTAACGACCATTCTCATTTAGTCCAAAGTTTGGATTAGAATCACTTTTTAGGTTATTAAACCAAATTTAGGTCATTAATATTAGGGGTGACGATTTTTGGCATGACATGAAAACATGATATGAGACTGACATAGGTTCAGGTTGAGTCTAAACATGTTTTAGAGCACTATAACTGTACCCGCAATGCGGCGGCGGGTAACTGTGACTATATTTTGTGTTATTCGGTTATTCGGTTACACATTTAGTTGTCTTTATGCTTATAAGTAGAGATGGTTAATCCAAATCATTTTAGTTTGAACAACCAACGTGCTTAATAACAAACTTCCTAACCAACTTGCTTTCTAACCAACTTCCTAACCAACATGATTCCTAACAAAAGCCAAATCATTTAGTTTGAACAACCAACGTGCTTAATAACAAACTTCCTAACCAACCTGCTTAATAACAAACTTCCTAACCAACTTCCTAACCAACATGCTTCCTAACCAATTAATTTTGAAATCCTTTCATAATAAGCAAGTAAAAGTCTGAATTTTAAAACTTTCTAATTATAGAATAGTCCCAAATACATTATACAGTAGTATAAATTGGGTTAACCCGCTCAACCCATTTATTAAACCGGTTGTGCTTAGGTTTCGGGAATGGGTCGACCCACGGACTCTTTTGAGCTTTAACATAATCGAAATTTATAATGGGTTAAACGGGTCGAACCGCCAACCAGTAATTTGTTACCTGTTTAACCTGCCAAACAATTTAGATAAACAAGTCATGTTTGGTTAATACCATTATACAAGCAATTATAATACCAAAACCCTAGTTTCCATAAATAAATTAATAAAATAACCATATAGAAGGATGATAAACATCAAGTTACAAGCAGTTTAATATAATATCAAAACCCTAATTGCAGTAAAAAAATAACTAAATCATAAAGCAGAATTATGCATCAGCAAAATTACACATCAGCAGGCTTAAGAAACTCATAATAAGTATGTATCTGATTTGCAGTGTGTGAAGCACCCTCATCTTCATCCGCTGGTACGCGCAAATCACAAAACTGAAATTCTTGTCGTCCCGAATCACTAGTTGATGTTTCTTCTTTAAAGTTGTCATCTTTACTCATCACACCTTCGGACTGATCACTTTTTGCCTTTTGCTTCTGCAAAGATTCGACCTTTAACTCCTGCAAAACTTCAACCTTTTGTCTTTTTTGTGGACAGCAAGTCAAATCTTCAATCTTTATCTCCTGCAAAGCTTCAACCTTTGGCTGCTGCAACACATGACCAACATTGTCACCACCCGCGTTCTTCATCTCACCCGCTTCGTGCTTCATTCCTTGGTGCTTTCGCATGTGTCCACCCAACGCCTGCCCGATATCAAACTTCTCACCACAAACCTTGCATTCATGTAAAAACATCTCTCTCGACCTAGTTCTTTTGTGGCTTGCCTTGTGTCCACCTAAAGCTTGGTACTTTTCGAAAGTTTTGTTGCATTCTTTGCACTTGTAAACACAAGCACGAGGATCAGGGACATCAGGGTTCTCCTCGATTTTCTTGACGATTTCGTTTAGATTTTTTCTTGCGTAGCTCTCAGCCGAGAGCCCGTTGCGTATGCTGCTTTTCCTATTCTCCATTAATGAAGAGAAGAAGAATACCTTTTTTTTTTGGAAGGCAGAAGAAGAGAAGAAGAATACCGGTTTGCAGTGATGTTTTGTGTCGAGTTATTTACAAGCATATATATAAAGAAAAAAATTAAAGAGAAGGTTAAGTTTATGAAGTAGGATATTGATTGTAGCATTTAATGTGATTTAGGATAAATAGGAAAGTGTATATATCCTTGTTTACGATTCATATTTTGTTACTAGTATGTTTACGATTCATATTTTTTACCTATTATAAATTTGTAAAAATAAAATTTTAGTATTTTTAGTTAAGATATACTGATATATGACTGTGTGTAATCTTTTAATTATCTTTGATGCCAAAAGTAAGTTTTTTTGCTTAAGAAGATAATAAGATATTCGAAACCTAAAAGACTAACAAGTGGTTGGAAGTTTGAGACTGACCCAATTTCAACCAGCATGTCGCAACTTTGGGGAGCTATGTTTGCATTTCAAAGAAAATAAAAGATTTTGCAAGAATATAATTGACGTTTTTAAAGCACAAAGATACTTTTTTAAACGAGTCATTAAATCAGTCCTGAATATAAAATTTTAGTGAATGCATTGTCAATTTTAAAATAATAATAATAATAAAATAATAAAAAAAAAAAAAAAAAAAAAACCGTATATTGTTTTTAATTGCAGATATCGTGGTTTTGTTCGAATATGAGTTTAAAAATGCAATAAGACATTCGGAACCCAAAAGTGGTCACACAAGATTGTTGAGAGATTATGATTATTTTTTCAAAAAATAAGCTACTTAAAAAATAATCTTTGTTTGTCAGACATAACTTATAAGAGATTCTAAAAAAAATAATATTTCATAATCTCTTAAAACCAAATGTTAGTTCATGTAGCTTATAAAAATAATTTTTTTTTATAATCTTCAGCACCAGCACCATCTCCAGTTCCAGCAACAGTTACTTTCGCCAAACATACCCGCCGACCTAATTTCAACTTCAACCAGCATGTCGCAACTTTTGGGACAACTTTCACCTATGTTTGCATTTCAAAGAAAATAACAGATTTTGCAAGAATATAATTGCCGTTTTAAAGCACAAAGATACTTTTTTTTAATGAGTCATTAAATCAGTCCTAAATATAGAATTTTAATAAATGCATTATCAATAAAACTATTTAAAAAATATTTTAGGTAAATATGACGATAAAAAGTAATTACAAATTTAACATTAACTAATCAAAGTGAATAAGCAGCTTATTACATGCTTTATGCATATAAAATTGTAAAAATCAGAAAAACAATAAGTGTTCATATAAAAAAACATTTTTTTTTTCTGCATAAAAAACAAACAGAAGAAGAAAAGAAATCCCATATACACACTACAAATATTTTTCGAAGTTAAGAAATCACCCGTTCAATTTTGAGTACTCAGTGTATCACTAAAAGGACAATATCAAATACTAGACAAGATTAACATTCCAACTTGTTAAAATAACTGAACTAAGCAAAACTTGACTAAAAACCCAAACTTGGATCGGTGAAAATGCAAGATGCTAAACTGGTAAAAGATTTCAGGCCAATTAGTTTGATTGGTAGCTTGTATAAAATAATTTGCAAAGATTTTAGCGAATCGTCTAGCCATTGTGTTGGGAGACATTGTGAATGAAGTGCAATCCGCTTTCCTCGTGAATAGACAAATCCTAGATGGTCCTTTCATTTTAAATGAATTAATTCAGTGGTGTAAAACTAAGAAGAAACAAACTATGATTTTCAAAGTCGATTTTGAAAAGGTTTACGATTCAGTTCGGTGGGATTATTTGGATGATGTTTTGAAGAAATTTGGTTTTGGGGATAAATGGCGGGGTTGGATTCAAAGCTGTTTACGTTCTTCTAGAGGCTCGGTTCTTGTGAATGGGAGCCCGACACACGAATTCCAACTTCATAAAGGTCTTAAGCAGGGAGACCCTCTTTCTCCTTTTCTATTTATATTGATTATGGAAAGCCTTCACTTGTCGTTTCAGCAACTTGTTAATGAAGGCTTATTTAAAGGAGTTTGTATTGGATCGTCTTTGACTGCTTCACATATGTTTTATGCTGACGACATCGTTTTTATGGGGCAATGGAGTGATTCTAATATCTCTACTATTGTGCACACGTTAGATTGCTTCTTTCATGCTTCTGGTCTTCACATTAACATGCATAAAAAGTAAATTGATGGGGATAGCAGTGGATGCTCATAAAGTGAACCAAGCAGCAAGAAAGATAGGATGTTTGATGTTCAAAACTCCTTTTTATTATCTTGGAATCAAAGTTGGTAGTTTGATGTCGCGTATTAACTCTTGGGACGAGATAGTGAATAAATTATTATCTCGCCTATCGAGATGGAAGATGAAGACACTTTCTATAGGTGGAAGATTAACGCTTCTCAAATCAGTGTTGGGATCAACGCCTATTTACTACATGTCTTTGTTTAAAGTTCCTATACAAGTGCTAAAACGAATGGAATCTATTCGATGTCGCTTCTTTAATGGGATAGAGCGTAATGAAAAGAAAATGATGTGGGTGAAGTGGAGTAGTGTTTTAGCTTCTAAAGAGAAAGGAGGTCTAGGTGTATCTAGTTTCTTTGCTTTGAATAGAGCTCTTATTTTTAAGTGGGTATGGCGTTTTAGAAATGATAGTTGTTCTTTGTGGGCTAGGGTGATAAAGGCTATTCATGGAGTAGATGGTAGTCTTTGTAATCCGTCGAAGTCTACTCATCCGTCAACATGGTTGGATATAGTTCGTGAGTTGGCTAAGCTTAAGAGTCACGGGATTGATCTTCTTGGTTTTATCAAGAAAAAGGTGGGTAATGGCGAGAACACGTTGTTTTTGGAGGAAGTATGGAAGGGAGACACTGCTTTTAAATATCGGTTCCCTAGAGTTTATGCGTTGGAATCGAATAAGAATATTACGGTTGCTTCGAAATTGACTCTTGAGAATTTGGGTTGTTCTTTGCGGCGCATTCCAAGAGATGGAGCTGAGAATACTCAGTTTTTAGACTTGGTGACTTTTTTGAACGGTTTTCAGCTTCCTGTGATGCAAGACAGATGGACTTGGTCGTTAGAGGGCTCAGGAGTCTTTTTAGTTGCTTCGGTAAGGAGGTTTATTGATGACAGTATGTTATCGAGTGTTTCATTCAAAACTCGTTGGGTAAAAGTTGTTCCTATTAAAGTTAATGTTCTTGCTTAGAAAGTTAGTTTAGATTGCTTACCAACTCGGCTTAATATTTCTCGTAGAGGAATAGATATCCCGTCTATTATGTGCCCTACATGTGGTAGCGCAGTCGAGTCTACCAATCACATTTTCTTTGCATGTTCTATGGCGAGAGGTCTTAGTAGTAAGATCTTTACATGGTGGGATATTAATCCTTCGGAGAATTCTTCGTACGAGGAGTGGCTAAATTGGGTCTCGAGTATTCAGCTTTCTTCTAATCGTAAAGAATTATTGGAAGGTGTTTTCTATGTCATGTGGTGGCTTGTATGGAGTTTTCGAAATACATCTATTTTTGGCTCGAAGAGTCCTTCCAAAGCGGTCCTTTTTGATGATATAGTGGCTCGTTCGTTTTATTGGTGTAGATATAGAAGCAAGGCGAATTTTAGTTGGGTAGATTGGTTAAAAAATCCTTATCTTGTAACCCTATGATGTTTCTTTTTTGTCTAACATCTTGCTAGTTGCTTTATAAAATTCCGCCGTTCCAAAAAAAGAAGAAAATAATAATAATAATAATAATAATAATAATAATAATAATAATAATAATAATAACGAATAAAAAAGTGATCACTGAGTACATACATAAAAAATAATAATAATAATAATAATAATAATAATATATAAAAAAAAATAGTTGTTAATAATTGAGTTAAACTAACTTAATGTGTTTTATATCTTGTAAACAAATGTTTCGAGATCTAGCCACACAATTTTTGAATTTTGATTCATGAATATAGGTGGCTACGAAGTCAGGTTTTTGGTCGACCGATTTTGGTTAACATGTCAAGGAATTAGTGTAGCCTCAACCAAAATACCACTTGCTTATTAATTATGTTAAACCCAGCCCTAACTCGAGTTTTATACGTATAACTTGTTTCAGTTAAAATGTCGAGCAGGTTATGATGCCGATGATTCTTAATTCGGCGAGCTTAAATTCTAAATGATACCACGTTGGCACGTTTTGATGAAAAGCTCTCTTTTAAATAATCATGTAATCGTAAAATAATATAGCAACATTCATTCAAAATTGGAGAAAATGTTGTAGTGTTTGGATAAATAACTCTTTTAGTTTAAATACTGACATGATTAGCATACAAGGAAAATTCAATTAGGAACTTTTTGCATTAAGTTACTTCTTTTTAGAAAGAATTGCATATCTAAAAGATGGTTAATCTTTAAACAAAATAAACTACATCATCACAACGAGTATTTAATTATCTTTTAAAAGAAAATAACTTTCATATATACTTTTGACAAACTTTATTTTTTGGGCAAACTGTAAAAATGGTCATTAAAGTATTATGAAATCGTAAAAATGGGACCGAGTCAAAAAGGCGTGCAAAAATGACATTAACGTTACGTAAAAGTGCAAAAAAACCATTTTCACCAACTTTCGTTAGTTTACTCGTTAAGTGGCACGCAAAAAGACTAATATACCCTCTTCTTCTTCCCCACTTTCAGGGACATAATTTGCAATTTACCCAATTCATTTTTTCTTGATTGGAAGCCGCCACGACCACCCTCTACCACCACACAACCAACACAACCACCCTCTAGCGACCACCACCACTCTTTACCACCACACAACCAACTTACCAACACCACCACAACCACACAACCACCCTTTACCCTTCATCTTCATCTTCTTCGGTGACCAAACTCAGATTCCGGTGACCGGAATCTTTATTAATTTTCTTTAAATTAATAAGTTGTATCAAGCAATTTTGTTTGAATTGAATCATGTCAATGATTTAAATTTGTGATATATATGATCATTAGATAGAACGTTTATATTAACTTGTGTTAAACATTTGTGTTTTAACTACTGATTTTTTACCTCAAAATTAAGCAGATAAGGTGACTAGATGAGGTTAATCACTCCATCATCGGGATGATAATAATCAACAAATAAATGAACATATTTTATAAATATAACTATACTTCCTGCTTCCTTATTTTTACACCAACATATACAACAATATGTATTCAATCATCTTGATTCGGCTTGGGTGAGGTAAGCAAAGCAGCATAGAGTCTTAACCGGTCCTCCCCAAGTGAAGAGCATCTTGATAACGGTCTTCTTGGCCTAATAAACGACAATGAGGTCAAAGTGAGCCTATGTCGATACCTCCTCCAAGCCAATTGAATGGCAACCGCTACCCAAGTCCTCCACCCAGGAGAATAATATCGTGCACTCTTCTTTACTTTTTCATTCACAAATGTATATCTAAAATGTTGTGTAACGTAGTTTACATCATCGGCTTCTAGCCCAAAAGCCTCCATTATTAACACAAAAGATAGAGTGATAAGTAAGATACATTTATAGTGTTGACGATGATGGAGGTAACCTTTCAATGAAGGGCCGCTTAAGGCACCATGATAAAAGCTCGTCGCCACTAAAGTTTCCAAGGCCTAACATACAACAACTTTTAACACCATCTCGGAGAATTTGACTACTTTGGAGATGACCTCTTACTATGAACAACATTCTTTGTACAGGATCACCTTCTCTTGCAATCTATTATAAAAAAAAGTCTCAATTAAGAAAATTAATATTTGGATCAAGGAAAAGTATATACTTAAACTTATGTATAAGTAAAATATTGGTATGTATTTGTGCATAAAATTAACACAGATGAAGAGGAAGAATTATAATATATTCTAAAAATGAACTTGAGTACTGTAGCAACAGTACCCACACAAAATTCATGTTTGCCTCATTTTAGCCCCTGAGGTTAGTGACCAATTGCGAAGTTAGTCCTTAACGGCCGTTACCTAACAGTTGTGGATTAAATTTGCAACGTACCATTAACTTTAGGGGCTGTTTCTGTGCAAATATTAAGCAGAAACAGCCCTTACGGTTAAATTTTATTTTCACCATTAGTCTCTAAGGACTAACTTTGCAACAAACTATTACTTTCAAGGACTAAAAAAGAAAATATCGCTGCTATAGTAACAAACAGTGTCTAACAGTGGTTGCTACAGTAAAAACAGTTGGGAATAGTATGTTTACTGTTACTAAGGAATTTACAGAAATGGTCCCTCAGGTTAGTTGTAAATCGTACCATTAATCTCCCATTAGCGATCTTTGCAAATTAAGTCCTTAATAACAGTTTTTTTTTCCGAGTTTAGTTTAAACACAACATTTTCGCAGCAACGCGCGAGTGCGACATTCTTTAAAGTCATTGACTGTTGACATAATACGAGTAATTCTTTTTGTAAAACTAAAAGTAGTGTTTGTTTTGTACAGTAAAAAAAAGAAAAAGAAAAAGTGATTGTAACATATGAGATTGTAGCTCATATAGTAGTGACATTGTTTTGTTTTAAATTTAACAAAAGGTGTTGTACATATCAGTTCATTGAGATCTTAAATGATTTATATATCAGGTAGCGGCTTTATTTTTTTGTTTTCAAGATGATGACGTTCTTTGTGGTGGAAGGTGGTGGTGGTGTTGGTTGTGTGGTGGTAGAGAGTGGTGGTGGTGGTTGTATTTGTGATGTGGTGATGGTGGTGGTGGTAGGCGGTGTTGGTTGTGTGGTGGTAGAGGGTGGTGGTGGCGGCTTCCAATAAAAAAAAAAGAATTGGGTAAATTGCAAATTAAGTCTCTAAAAGTGGGGAAGAAGAAGATGGTATATTAGTCATTTCGCAAGCCACTAACGAGGAAACTAACGGAAGTTAGAAAAAAAAAATGCTCTCGGTGGCTTTTTTGCACTTTTACGTAACGTTAGTGTCATTTTTGCACGCCTTTATGACTCGGTCCCATTTTTGTGTCACACCCCCAATTTACCTGACATGCAGCGGAATGGAATGCCTGAGGGTGTAACTGCCATAGCATCACAACAAGGATATATTGAACGACCTAAAATGTCGTTTGGAAAATACATCGTTAGATTTATTTAAAAGAAGTTCAGAGTTACAAAACATAGGTCCCAAAGTCTGGAAAAGTTTAAGGAAATGAGTTTGGTACAATCAAAAGATAATACACAAGTGCATGAAAATCCAAAATGTAGTGCGTCATCCCTGGCACACCCTAATGTGACTCCATGCATGTAATATGATAATGCCTTTAGTTACCTGAAAATACATTGCGAAAACGGTCAACATAAAGTTGGTGAATAATCATAGGTTTATGAAATGTAATGTTGTACGGCCACCACAAGTATAAGTGCATGACAAATGTCACGTAAAATAGTACAATAGACCTTAAGCTCATGACACCGAAGCTAGACTGATGAAATATATGCCCCTCCTGAATGTTCTGCCAAAACACTAAAATGTGACAGACATGAAATGCGTCCGCTTACTGTTGGTAAATACTACCACGGATGGAGGCGTCACCCTCAATAGATCTATCCACTCACTCTCGCTAAATAAGCAAATTAACGGTTCATGATGATAATAGGGGACTATCACAAGGCAGATAAGCAACTTAAGCAATGTACAAAAGTTTTGATACTTGGGCTCGTACTAAAATGGTGCAATGTATTCTCCCCCGTGGGATTTGAAAACAATCATAAAATGTATACGGGGCTATGAAAACTCACCTTAAACTGATGATAAATGAACAACAATGAACAGTTAGCTGCCTCAACCTAATATGAATGATGAACGATCTAATTTAGATCATAAAATGATATTATGAATGTCCATGCACATGTTTCCTATACCA
The DNA here is from genome assembly GCA_030686995.1 of Artemisia argyi. Lineage (NCBI taxonomy): Eukaryota > Viridiplantae > Streptophyta > Magnoliopsida > Asterales > Asteraceae > Artemisia > Artemisia argyi. Next base: position 278,873,332 of record CM060708.1, read on the forward strand.
CTCTACTCTTGAAAAATACTTGTTGTTATCAAAATAATACATTTTCCAAAACTTAGAAAAATAAGGCAACTAGAAAATAAAACTAGTTGAAATATATATATATATATATATATATATATATATATATATATATATATATATATATATATATATATATATATATATATATATATATATATATATATATATATATATATATATATATCGTAGATATAAGTGTTAGTGTTGAAATCCTCGATTTGAAATCCTTGAAATAACGACTTGTAGTAATAAAAATATACTTGTATCCACTAATACTTCATTAGTTATGATTTTGGGTACTTGGGTATTATTTTTAGAAATCTAGAGTTACTACGTAGTAGTAATATTATTATGTCAAAAGCTGTCAAAATAATATATGTTTTGCCGATATTGAAACGTGAATATCTTTGTCGTTATAAGTCCGTTTTACTTGTTCTTTATATCCATGGTTACGTCTTAGTATGTATTTTGGAAAGCTTGGCTCCTCCGGGTTACGTCTAAAGCCTCGTTTTGTCCGACGAAAAACGTCCAACAACATGCATTTTCAGAAAATTACTTTTCGTCAATAAACTTGCAAAAATCATAACTCCTTCGTTATAAACTCGTTTTAACCCGTTCTTTCGCCTACGGCTTCGTTTTTGAAAGTATTTTCTAAATTTTTTTTCCAAAGTTTACTTTATATTTACTGATTTTTCTGGGTTTACAAAAATGGGACAGAATGTATAAATATATGTTCTAAATCCATTTTCCATGCTTTAAACTATTTTCTAACATCACCGAATCTCTTGCAAACACCACAAAGCTATTCTAATCCTACCATACACCTTCTTAGGGTGCCATGGGTTCCTAATCACCACTAATCATGTTAATTTAACAAGGAAATACCTAAATCAAATTCTAGGGTTTGTATGTTCAAAAAGTTAACAAAAATAATGTGGTATAGCTAGCTTGTGCATGAAATTAAGCATGAAAACCATATGATACAAGTATATATTAGATGAAATTATGAAAATAAATTTGATAACTTATTTTGAAATATTAGGTGATTAGATGATGAGAAATCTTGTGTTTCTTGAGTTTGTATTGCAAAATCTTAACTAGAATGATGAAATGAACAACTTTGTAACTTTAATCTTTGAAAAATAAACACTTGATCATGGAGTTCTTGGTCCTTGTGGTTTGGCCGTGGGTTTGAGAGAAAGAGGTGAGGAAATGAGTAGCTTTTGATCTAAAATTTTACCAAGTGTTATGTATTTGGTGTTTGTAGATATTTTGGTAAAATATAATGTATTATAAGATCACATAAATGCTTGAGGTTAGAAAATAAAAGTCATATGGTTTAGGGGTGGTCTTGGGGCCGATCATAGGTGAGCAGGGGGGGGGGGGGGGATTGGGGTAGCTTTGATTTAATTAGGATTTGAGTGGAGGTGTAAATGTATATTAGTGTTTAGTAAAAATCGGGTACCGGGTTTGATAGAAATAAATGTTAACGAAGTTATTCGGGATAAAATAAAGGTGTAAAAATGTTAAAAATATGTTGGGTACAAGTATTGAGTGTTCGGGTGATTATTGTTTAGTTTCCACGAAAACCGTCGTAATATTTATAAACTTACGTTATAAATAAAAATAAATTTCCAAAATACTGGGTAAATGAATATTATAACTTTTATGATGTTATAAAGGATATAAAAATATGTCGGGACCATTGTGGGAATATTTAGATATATTCGTCGTGTTTATTAACCGTGTGTTAACGTTTATCTATAAATAATTATACGTAAAACGTTAAATATATCAAATATATAAATTTGAAAATCCTAAGAATGGTATAACATGAAAATGCTATTATGATGATATGCAGACTGTCTCTAGTCCGTATGCAATGTCCTTACTGATAATGAAATGAATTCGCACCTAAACCAATCCGGTTATGCGAATTTGAATACCCGTAAACTAAATTTACGATGAAATGAGTAATGCAAGTGAATAGTGAAAATTTTTCGGGAAATGAATAGTGTTCAATGAATAGTAAAATTTTCAAATGTTTATCAGAATATCAAATTGACCTCGAAAATGATGAATAGTAAAACGATGAATAGTGTTTTGATGAATAGTGATTTATGAATAGTAAATTGTCGAAGTTTGGGAAATGACCTGAAATGGTGAGTTGTGACATTTTGTGATTTCGTGATACTTTAGTGACTATTTTTGCAATTTACCTTTTTTTTTTTTTTTTTTTTTTTTTTTTTTTTTTTTTCCTGTTTTTGTTGTTGTTTGGGTAAGAGAATTTTCATGATATATCATATGTGATATAACAATAATTTATAAGTTCGAACACTGAAGTATCTATATATAACTTCAAAAATTGCATTGAAAAATACACATTTTTAACTTTCTAACCATATATCAAAACAAAGTATTTGAACCTTTAAATCAGTATAGCTTTTTCAAATATTTAAACTCATTTGATGTATCACATCGATACTACTATATAATGCATTTGGAACTATTCTATAATTACAAATGCTTAAAATTTATACTTTTACTTGTTATTATAGAAAGATTTCAAAATAATTGGTTAGGAAGGATGTTGGTTAGGAAGTTGGTTAGGAAGCAAGTTGGTTACAAAGTTTGTTAGGAAGTTTGTTAGAAGTCAAGTTAGTTAGTAAATTTGTTAGGAAGCAAGTTGGTTAGGAAGTTGTTTAGAATGTTTGTTAGGAAGCAAGTTGATTAGGAAGGAGGGTGGTTGTTCAAACTAAAATTATTTGGCTTAACCATCTCTACGTATAAAGCATAAAAGCAAGTAAATGTGTAATCGAATAACCGAATAAAGCAAAATATAGTCACAGGTACCTGCCGCCGCATTGTGCGGGTACCGTTCTAGTAAAGCATAAAGACAACTATATGTGTAATCGAATAACGCAAAATATAGTCTCATGTATCCGCCGCTGTATTTTACGGGTATCTTTCTAATATAATATAATAATATCAATCTGTAAGATTGAATATTTAACATTTGGTCGTAAAATGAAGATAAGTAATTTGGTATTCAAACTTCAAAGTGTATTCTTTTTTTTTTTTTTTTAACAAACTTCAAAGTGTGTTCGAAACTAGGGTGAGCAAACGGATCGGATGGACCGGATCGACCGACAAAACCGACCAGACTGAGACCGGACCGACCACATTTGGTCCGGTCTCGGTCTAGGGATTTTCATAATTTCGGTCTCGGTCCGGTCCGGCTTAAAAACCGGACATTTGGTCTATTTGGACCGAGACCGGACTGGACCAACCACATTCGGTCCGGTCTCGGTCTAGGTTTTTTTTCAGATTCGATCTCGGTCCGGTCCGGTTTTGTCGGTCCGGTCCGATTTTTGAACCGTGAGCACCCCCATTCGAAACCATGGGCTAGATGGAAAATACAGAGGGCCCAATAAGTCGCCACGTTATCCGTTACATCATGGGTGGAGCAGTTAAAAAATTAAATATAATTGTCCTACATCTCCTTTTCATTTCACTAGAAAAGAAAAGAAAAAAAAAATCTTTCACTTTACCAAAAAATTAAACCACTTTGTTACACATACACTAAAATTTCAATCACTTGACTAGACAATTGAATGACGAGTTCATCAAAGCTATTTCATAGTAGAAGGATAAGTTTTGGAACTAGTACAGTTGACGATTCCTCACCGCCTGACGGTGGACGGACTGACCGTCGTTATCATCACCACCGTCGTCACGATCTCGGCGGCTGTAATACTAATACTAGGCGTCTTCACCGTCATCATCTTCCTGTATGATCTAATTTTTTATTTTTTGTGATTTATGAAATATAGCTACAGTACTATGTTGAAATTACGAAGTGCACCTAAATTATAGATGTACTTTTTATTTTTTATTTTGTTTACTAGTGTTTCAACATAAGCTTTATTTATTTATTTATTTTTTAAGTTCCCGATGAGAAGAAAAAAACTTTGTTTGGTTGTTTTAGATAAAGTAAGCCAATTGTAGTGCCTGTTTAAGCTTATAGGAAGTTTGGATAAGTTTTTTTGTTGGGCTTATTTGAAATTCTAAAAGATTGTAAGCACATTTTGTTCAAGCCTATGTACTTAAATATTCCTAAAGTTCAAGCTGATAAACACATAAGCCGAAAACCTTTTGAGCTTTTTCAGTTTTTAATAAGAAACGCCACTTAAGCTTAGGCGTATGAGCTTATATAGACGGGGTTGTGGCTTACGTGCTTATGTAAGTTTATAAGATCCTTTTTTGCACCTTTTATCTTAAGCTAATAGAAACATTCAGCATGAGGTTGTGAGCTTGTTCATCATAAGCCATAAGCTACTTATTGAGCATAAGCTTTAGCCGAAAAAATAAGCTTTCACAAATACCCCCAAAGTGGATATTTTATTTTTAAAGATTAACTTCTAGACAAAAAGCTAGTTGGAAGAGCTTATTAACAATGATGTAAAACTAAGCCTAGGCAACCGATTACTCAGCTAGTAATTGCTGAGCCAGTAGGTGCTGATGTGATTTGGAGCTGCTCGGCCAAATTACTTTGATTTTTCAACAATCGGTAAAAAATAGGGCTACTCAGTCAAACTCGGTCCAAACTCAGGCTACTTGGCCAAATTACTCGGATTTGAAGTACTTTAAGTTTTATGTTTGAACTTGTAAGTACTTAGAATTATTATGTTTATGTTTGAATTTAACTTTGAAGTATTTAAAGTATTATGTTTATGTCATGTAGGTAATCTTGAAATTTATATATAATTAAAAAAAATGCGGGTACCACCTAGGCTGATTAGTTGCTACAAGGTAGTCGAACGCTCGAGTAACGCCTAGCGAGTTTTCAACCTTGCTGTTAAAAATAAGCAAGAGCTTTATGTATACAAAATTACCCGTATACCCTTTAGTTGTGTTTTAAACTTGTTTCATAAAGTTCGCGTCCCCACGCAGCTACAATTACTTTGCTAAACTACTTTGCACAAACAAAAGCTTCAGCTATCAGTTTTGACATACATACTCTTGACTCTTCAATTGATATAAAGGTGCAGCAGGCTGCACTTGTATACTACTTTTAGGGAACAAACAAATATATTTTAGAAGTTAGTGGGTTTATAGACAAAAGTATACTGCAGTTGTAATAAAGAAGTTTATTTGTGTTTTTAATCGAACATCTAAGTCAAAGCTTAAAGGCGGGGGTTCGAATCCGGACTCCAACTTGGTCAGCCAGTGTTGCCTAGGTAATTTACCGGGATATGCCTTCCTTGTTGGGTGGGGGGCTCGGTACCAAAAAGGTACACGGACTTGAGATGGTTCCGCCAAATACCATTTTTTTAATCGAACATCTAAGATGTTTCGGCCCTGATAGTGTTAGTTAGTCTTGTGTCATATAGGATAATTTTCTATGGTAGATTAAGATAAAAAAAATGGTTTATAATTAATTGTTTTCGAGTTGAAATCCGATTATTTTCTACAAAATTATGTTGACTCTCTCATTAATTGAAGGTGGTTGAATGCAAGAGTATCATCTTGAGAATATTCTTTCCCAATACATTGTTTATTTCAAAGTTTTTGAAACTCTGAAAGCAGCCGTTGGCATCATGAGTCTTGCCTTTTGATTACTTTTTCAATATATTAACTTTATTCCATATAGTTGCCCATTCCTCTGACTTTTGTGTTTAAACTTTGTATGTATGACTGCATCCGTGTAATTATCATTAAGTTACTTAATCTTCTGGTACTAACAAGTATCGAGAAATGGAGATTTTAAGTCCTAGACATGCTTGTCGTGGTTGTAATTCAATGTTTTGTGATACACAGGAACCTGAAGTAGTTCCGGTGGAACAAGGTGTTGTTAGTCAACCTTCTTCTGGAAGCATTATCAATTCGGAAGATTTCAGAAGCATACGCAGATGGGGGACGACTGGGAACGACAGGCTTCCTGGAGTTGTATTACTTGCAAGGGAAAGGCTTCTTGAAAGATTGAGAGGTGTCCATGTTTTAGAAAACAGGTATTTTCCCCCTAAAATTATTTTCTGATTATCTATGTGGATGTTAGGCATTGCATTTTGTGGATGGTTACGTGATATGAAACAATCAATATTAGATAATCGATGTAACAGAACAGGTTGTGGGAGATAGTGTTTGGATGTGCTTCTGATGTTTATAGCTATGATAATCAGATACTCAGTTGTTTAAGGGATTGTTTGGGTTCTGATGTTTACAGTTATGATAACCCGAAACTCATTTGTTTAAGGGGGTGTTTGATTTTTGATGTTTAAAGTCATGATAATCAGATATTCATTTGTTCAAGGGGTTTTTTGGGTAAGCTTATATGAAACAGCTTATACTGTTTCTTACTTTTGATAACACATGTACCAAGCCTTTAAAACGCAGTAAGCACGCTCCATCCAGACATCGAAATGGTTTGTTACATTCTGACAACACAATAAGCTGGAAACTAATTAAAAACGGGCTTACTTGGTTACCCTTACACCTCCCAGTGTTTGGTAAATCCTGATTATTTGAGAATTTACATGTAAATTTGATTAACTAGATAATCAAAAATAATTTTATTGCAGCTACTCCTACTGATGAATTCCCCTAAATAATCAGATAATCAGTTCCAATGTACCCAAACAGCCCTTTATTATCCGCTAATGTAGAACTAGAACGCAAATTGCATTGATCTTTCATGAGTGGACTTGGTTCCTTATTTTAAAACTTTGTTGATACTTTTGTATCTTGTCTAAAGGCAAAGCAGCAGCTCTGCATCCCGCATCCATCCAGACGAATTATCCTACAGTAGCTTTATTGAAAGCAACAATAATATGCTTGAAGAATCAGTCTCCGAATCGTGGCAACCTGTAATGCCAATGTCATCAATGACAAAAATGCTTCCCCCTGGACTGTCGCAACATGCGTTAAACCACTTATCAGTAATGGTTTTTAATAATGTCGAAGATGACAAAAGCTCAAGTGCATCAAGGGAATGTAGTATCTGTCTTGAAGGTTTTGAGAATGGCGATGAGCTCATAAACCTACCTTGCATGCACAGATTTCATTCCTGCTGCTTGTTACCGTGGGTTGAGGTATGTGGAGCCTGCCCAAACTGTAGAAAAGACATAGTTGTAACTAGTAATTAACTTGTGTCTTGATCATATTCTGGACTTGTGTCTAACATTAGTATAGTGCTGTGCTGAGATTATAACTAAATCAAATAGGGGTGGGTTGTTGTGCTTCATCTTGGCAGTGTTTGTAATACTATACCTAAACAAGGAGCTGTAATTCGTATCGTGTATGTTGTAATTAGTTCTAAATCTAGAAACTTTTATTCGGTTGTGTAGACATGCAAGCAGATATACTATAGTAGACGCTCTCTCAGATGATGATAGAGTATGAATGGGTACTTGTCATGGTCCAATATTCAGAATAAACATGCTCAATGGCTGATAATCACTAGACTTGTTTGGTTGTTGCTATTTACCCTTGACGACAGGGAAAGAAAGGAGGGGAGTGGAGGGGATTCTGACATTATTTTCTGTTTCTAAAATCGGAATGGTGGTAAAGGATTTTTTTTTTTTTTTTTTTTTTTTTTTTTTTTTTTTTTGGCCCTTTCTCAGTTTTCCCCAAAGCCAAATGAAGTTTGGGTGGCCTAACTTTTGATGTTTACACTGGGTGTAAACTTCGCCAAACATGGATCATATATCACCTGATTTTGCATGCTGTCATGAGCAAATAATCTTATATCTTCCCAGATTTTATGGTTTCATACACTTTTAACTCTGGTTAGCATTTGATTTACAGTCGATAATATATTTATGACGAACGCTAAATCTTTTTAGAACACATACTCATAAAGCATGTATTCCTATTCACGTTCAGTCACTCATAAACTGCACTTTATGTTTAACTGGTTCAATGAACCCATAAAAGGAACCCCATGAGACTTGATGCAATATCATACGTAAGCTCTCGAGCATTCGAATGGCTTGGGTTCTAACCGTGTGCCTGATGAAGACTGAACAGATGACTCATAGGCAATGACTTGGCTTAAGGACCCGCTAGAGGGTGTTACCCGTTTTTTCTTTAAAAAAGCGCTAAAGCATATAGAATGTGTCATCTCGTGTACGATCTCTATTTGCTCACACACTCACATATTTCTGTAAGATTTTGATTTCATCAAACTTTTTATTCAGTAAACTAAGGGTACGTTTGGTAGGGCACAATGAAATGTCAAATGAATGGAATAAACAACGTAATAGAATAAATAGTGTAATGTAATTATTCATTACAATTATTAATCATGTTTGGTTTGTTTGATAAGATGTAATAAAATTATAATAGAAAGACTAAAATGCCCCAATTAATGATAGAAAGTTTATTTAATATGGTTAGTTATTGATGCGTTATATGTAATTTTGATTTCATTACAGATGTAATGGAAAAAAAGCAAGGGGCATAGGGAATGATATTGCTGTAATAATGAACCATTACATTCCATATATGTAAGCAAACAACATTATATCATTCATCTTTTTAATTCCCTTTTTAATTACAACGTACCAAACACTACGTAATTGTAGCATACCTTTTTGTAGATTATATTTATTTAAAAGAGTTGACGTGATGAAGCATATAAATATGGTTAAAGATTGGATAGGCTCCTTCTAATAATACATGTATAAGTATAATTTCTTATCAAGAAGAGTAGACATTTGGATGCATATATAAGTGCATAACCTCTTATATTAATGACGTAAACAAAAAACTCGTTGTCATGTGTATTTTCTAGAGTCACTTGTTATAATATGATATATTCAACTAGTTTTAGAACTTGTTTACGTACGGAGTTCGGATAGATAGTATAATGAATAATAATATTTTAATAACTTTTTTCTGAAATTATATATTATTATAATTTATAAATTTATGGTTCTGTAATATTTAAGATTTTTAATATAATACTAGCAGGGTCTCCGCGCGATACAGTTGCGGGCACCTTGTAATTTAATTTTTTTGATTAATAATTTATTATATTTGTACGTTTTTTAGCAATAGCTTTACTGATTAGTTTTTATTGCAAAAGTTTGATGAAATTTTGCTTTGTTTGTATTATTTTATTTATTATTTATTTCATGTTTTTTTAGTAGTTTGCTTGGTTTATACAATATGTGAATATATTTTAGTTTATTATGTTCTTTTTAACAATAAATTTACGGATATCAAAAATTTCGTTTAGCTCGTGTCAGTTCGGGCTCAAGCCCGTTTGACCCGTGCCAGTTCGGGCTCGAGCCCATCTGGTCCATTGCCCGTTCGGGCTTAAAAATTTGTATAATATGCTTTATTATTTGTATTAGTGACATTTAATGCATGAATTGTGTTTAAGTTGGTTGTACAATATGATTGATAATTTGTATTTCTTATGTAAATGGTGTTTTAATAAGTGTATTAATTGTATTTATTGATTATTTAATTAATTGTATTTAATATACATAATGATCAATTTTAAATCATTAATTTTTAATTTTAAGTCATTAATTTTAAACTTTAATGGCAAAAACAAAGTGGTGTGTACTTTAAGCTTCTAAACTTGTATATCTAATTATATTTCATTTATGGTATTAATTGTCTAATTGTGTTTGAATCACTTGTATTTTAAGCTTCTAAACTTGTAAGGCTTAATTTTAATTATTCTAATTATAGTAGTCCTTTATACATTATATTAATTTTTAAATACTTGTATAGTTATATTATATGTGCACGCACGAGTTTTTTCATATTTTTTCATTATGTGTTTAATATCGATTAATATTTTGTTTAAATTTTTGTTACATAAATGATTTGACTTTATTTAACCGACATGATGATTAGGTTAATCTTATTTAAATTTAAGAGAAAATTACACCATTCGTTCCTATGGTTTACCCAAAATAACACCACAAGTCCTTTGGTTTTCATTTTTGCGTCACGAGTCCTTATAATGAAGTTCATTAACACCATTAGTCCCTATCCTTAACGATCGTTAGCTTTCTCCGTTAACTCCCACATGTGCGTTACATGTGTCGTCCATTTCTAACGACCGTTAACTTTTTTTTCACGTTTTCATATGTTTTCGCACGTTTTCGTTCGTTTTTTCACGTTTTCGTTCGTTTTTTCACGTTTTCATCCGTTTTGGACATTTTCGTCCCTTTTTGGACATTTTCATCCGTTTTTCTTAAGTTTTTACGTTTTCATACGGACGAAAACTTGCAAAAAACGGACGAAAACGTGCGAAAACATGCAATAATTTTTTACATTTTCATACGGTTTTTACCGCTTTTTTATGTTTTCATCCGTTTTTCTTAAGTTTTCGTACGGTTTTGTCCGCTTTTTTATGTTTTCGTCCATATTTCTTCGTTAGTATTTTTTTTTTAATTTTATTTTTCAAAAACTTTTTTTTTCAATTTTTTCTTTTCTAAATTTATTTTTAGAAAATATTTTAGAATTTATTTTTTCAAATATTTTTTTTTCTAAAATTTTATAGAAAAACAAATTTTGAAAAAAAAAAAAAGTTATAGAAAAAGATTTTCAATTATTATTTTTTTTTCAAATTTTTTTTTTCCTAAAATTTTATAGAAAAACAAATTTTGAAAAAAAAAGTTATAGAAAAAGATTTTAAATTATTTTTTTTTTTCAATTTTTTTTTTCAAAATTTTTAAGAAAAAAAATTTTAGAATTTTTTTTAGCGAAAATATTAAATTTTTTTTTAAATATTTTTTTTTTCTAAAATTATTTCGAAAAAAAATTTTAGAAAAAAAATTGAAAAAAAAAGAGTTTTTGAAATTTTTTTGGAAACCTTTTTAGCGAAAATATTTTTTTGATTTTTTTTTTCAATTTTTTTTCTAACATTTTTTTTTCTAATTTTTTTTTTATGAACGAAAAGGTGCAAAAACAGAAGAAAACGTCAAAAAACGGACGAAAATGTCCAAAACGGACGAAAACGTGAAAAAACGAAAGAAAACGTGAAAAAACGAGCGAAAACAGACGAAAACGTGAAAAAAGTTAACGGTCGTTAGAAATGGACGACACATGTAACGCACATGTGGGAGTTAACAGAGAAAGCTAACGATCGTTAAGAATAGGGACTAATGGTGTTAATAAACTTCATTATAAGGACTCGTGACGCAAAAATGAAAACCAAGAGACTTGCGGTGTTATTTTGGGTAAACCATATGGACGAATGGTGTAATTTTCTCTAATATTAACTATTAATATCATGTTCATTATATGTGTTTAGTAGATACCTTATGTGTAGCATATAGCCTTATATATTTTTGTGTTGTTTAGTAGTACATACATTATGTGTAGCATATAGCCTTTTCATTTTCATATTACCATAGTGCGAGGTCGTGCTTTCATTTTAATATTTATATTTTTCTGTTAATAATAATTTAAGCTGATTTTTAAATCTTTGCATCGGTTAAACTTATAAAGAAGAATAACAAGAGCCGTTATTGAATGCAGGCAGTTAAAAATAACCGAATATCTTTATTTTTTTACTTTTACCTGGGTTCCAACTCGACATTGCAAGCCGACTGATTCCAGGGTGACTACCCTTTTGGATAGCTCGGAGTCGTTCGTATATTTATAATCTCGTGTATTCATTATATATCACAGTAACTTGTGATTTTTTTTATATTTATAATTTCGTTCAAATACATTAGTTTAATATACACTGATAAAAATATTTAACAACACATTTTCATTTTTTTTTCAATAAAATATAAAGTCAAAGGATATTTATTAAATTTATAAGATTATTAAAAAAACATGAAAACTAATACCTATATTTTATTTAAAATTTAACGACTGAAAATTTTTTTTACAAAATTAGACGAAAATTGAAAAAATATGAAATTATTAAATAAAGTATTCTTATTAGTTTTACATATTTTTTGGTCAAACACTTTTATTTTCGTTTAATTTATAAAATTATTAAAAAAAACATGAAAAGTATTTATCTTGATATGCCATTTGAATAAAAACTTTGCACTAATTGCTCATCTGACCATGTCTCATCCGTATAATAAAAGGGAAGTGATATGCACACCACAACAAGGCTTGTAGCAGTGGGACGGAATAAAATCAGTCGAGCAAAGGTGTGACCGATTTCGAGATCGGTCGTGTCCATTGTGGATGGATTTTGCCATATCGGTCGACAAGAATGAAAACACCAAATCGGTTACCCAAACGATCGATATTTACACACAAAGTTTGTACCTTTTGTTTCTAACAATCCCACATTTAAAAAAAAGTTACCGCTATTATTTTTTATTTTATTTTTTTATTTTTTTTTAATTTACTATTTTTCATACTATAAATACCACATCTAACTCACTTTCAAACACATAATTTCAAACACAATTCAAACACATTTCAAAGACAAACCAAATGCTTGTAAATTCCCCACACAGCCAAACAAATCCAAAACTATGTCAAAAAACAAGTAGAGAAAGATGACATGGAACGCAAAGAGGCTATTATCAAAGTGATTGAAAAGTTTGAACTAGCAAAGGCTCTCAAAAGACGTTTGAGAGAACGATATGTTGAGTGTAACGACATATCGGAAGAACGCAAAGCTATGATCGATCAGTTTCTTTACGATGAATATCGTAAAGACGATGCCGTTAATGAGACTTTGTGGTCTTGTGTGAATGAGATACAAGACCAAATCTCCAACAAGATACGTTGGAGTTTTAAGGAGAATGTGAAAGTTGCTGCCGTTGAGCAGAAGCAGCAGCAGCAACAACAACAACAACAACAACAACAACAACAACAACAACAACAACAACAACAAGGTGCATCAAGTTCATCTGCACTAAGAGTTGTTGTGCAACAACAACAGCTGACTCATCTGGATCACTTCCAGCTAATCTTTGAGGAAAATGTGGTAGCTGATGATGGTAGCTGAAACTTTGACAAGGAGCGGGAACTGAGCAGGCTGGAAGCTCAGTTAGAAGCAGAGCAGTTTGCGAGTTACGATCCGTATGAAGACGGATACGACTCCAACAACTCTGAAACCTGGGATGCTTTATTCTTCAATTGAAGTTTAAATTTATGTTTATGTTTTTAATTTAGTATTGTAATTTTTCAATTTCGTATCGTTTTTAGTTTATATTTATATAACGTTTTTAGGTTTTTATTAATGAAATTTAAGTTTAATGTGTGTGTGTGTGTGTGTGTATATATATATATATATATATATATATATATATATATATATATATATATATATATATATATATATATTGGTCACCACTATGCCTAGCCTAAGTGATGTGCATATCATAAAATCAAACATCTAATGCATAAAGCACAACATCATATATGCATATTTTTTATGTGCACATCACTTATATGATATGCATATCACCTCTCATAATAAAAATGTTAAGCCGATTTTCTATCAATCAAAATTTGTTTTACCATAAACTGTTATTTATTTATTTGGTAACATATTTTTCTGAAGAGGGAGTATAATAGTATGAATAAACCTATTTTATTACACCTTTAACTTCGATATTCCTGCTAAAAGACACAAAATGATATCATTTCCAACTATAAAAATTAGATTACACATAACTACAGAGCACTTGTTTTGCATATGATTGTAAACTACTTTACCTATTTTTAAAAAGATAATGCCGGCAGTAAACAATTGAAGAAATTACGATGTCAACGAGCTTTCTTATACACTAAATTAAATAATGCCAGTATATTATTTTGCTTATGAATAGGCTTTTAGCAATTTGACAGTTTGTCAATCTTAGCAAATAAAATACGTGTACAACCAAATAAATAAATGAGTAACAAATAGAACCACTTGTGTAATATAAAAGTATCGACTATCACAAATCCGCGTCATGTCTTATTTATCATATCTTAGCAAGCAAACCATTCTAGGTGCTTTATAAGTCAACGATAAAACATACTATCTAAACTTAACCAAAATTTAGGTTTGTTTCAGGTTGTTTTTAATTGTGTTTAACTTTTATACTACGAGTAATTGCTAGGAATATTGGTGATTATGGTGTCACTTAACTCGTCTTTGAAATTTGAAGTGGTCAATATCAAGACATGTGCTATGACTCATGTTTGGAATTGTCAATACATCTAGAAATCAATTTATTAGATTAGTGAATCTACAGCCATTGCAAAAAAGTAGCAAGATTTTGCAAAGTTTTTTTGGCTTACGCTGTTTGCATAAATTTACAGAAACGATTATATGTGTATAATGGCGAAGATGTATAGTAGCCTCAGTTTGTGTGTGCATATTTTTTTATATGAAAAATGAATTGTATGCATAAAATTAAAACCTAAACTTAGACGTAAAGATATGATTTGTTCATTTAAAAATTTAATTGGAGAAAAATGATGAGAGAGAATAAGTGTATGACACTTGTCATGAATTGTATGTATTAAGTTTAATAGTAAGTACGGAGTATATGTTTTAGGTCTATATATCAACACTCATTTTCTAAAAACATTTTTTTTTTCTTTATATGTAGGATAGATGAACTCATAACAATCACATGAATCTTTTTTCTTGTACATATGTATTTCACTATTTTCTTGTACATATGGTTTTTTATTCTATATTTGACTTTAAGCCAAAACCAAATTCTTGTTGTGGTTTGGATATTCATTTGAGTGATCCGTATAATTTCATTCATACAACACTGGTAAAGTTTTTCTAAAGCTTTATAAGTCCTGATATTAGCATGAGTTCGTTGACTGCGTAAGGGTGATCCAATAGGCGCTAGCCCCAAAGCGAGAATATAATCCTATGGCATATCACATCACTAACTTGTCTATTCTTCTGTTAAACCTTTGTCTATTATGTATAAATTTTGTTAATAGTAGGTCTAGTTTTTAATGTTATTAGCACAATGATTTGGTGTTATTTTCGGTGTGACATCGAGTAAATGACATGAAAATGGTCACCAAACAAACGTAGTGCTCTTACTAGCATAGATGTTATATCCTAATGAAAAATTTGATTCATTGACGAACAAACACTTACTAATCTCAACGCTACAAGTGAGATGTAAATCATATAACAATTAACAAAGTCACTAAAGAGAGGCCGAAACTTATTTCGAAGTGTGACATCACGCAATTAGACAACCAATCTACCACAGGAATTTTCTATACGTGTATGACAAAAAGCAACAACAAAACACTATGTACGACACATGTAAAACATCTTTCACAAATCATCGATTTTTAAATAACTCGCCAAATCAATTACAATCTAAATATACTTTATCTACATTTTATAATAAAAACTTTAAGAAAATAAGAATGACTTGGTACCAATAATTCATTAATTTTGCCGCGTATTCCTTTTTAGGTGGTTGGTTTGTTTGGACTTCTTCAAATGTTGGTCGGTCGTTGCAACTCACAAATTGTTTTTTAACATAAAAACAAAAATATTCAATATAAAAACAAAAACAATTAAGTAGATATTTTGGATGATTATTTGATTTGCCCAACCGGATAATGCTGCCGTAATAAACTGTTATTTAATGCTTATAATATCAAACATGTGACCTTATAATTGTTTCCCGGCCAACAAATTTAATTTGTTGGTGAGATTTTATTAAGTCGCTCATTGCCCACAAGCTAATAAATGTATAAAGACTACTGGTACAATTTACATGTATTGGAGTAGTCGATTAATAAGTGTGACCGTTGAGAAAATTATTAATTTGTACTGAAAGAAAATGTCAATTTAAATTTAATACAAAATTAAAAATTTAAACCGAAACATTAAAAAGTATGTTTTGATTGTGACACGTTACAAAATTAATTAACTTAATATGACGATAAATGTGACTATAGTAGTAATGGTGACTTGTGTTTTACGTTTTAGTGTTTTACTACTATGTAAGCTCTCAAATCTCAATTAAAATACAATAAGACCAAATTAGGATCATATCTTTTGACTTTTTACGATTGCACATTTGCACCATACATTTCAAATCTTTGTCCACTCACAAATTAAAAAATCTTCAATACACTTATACCTAACTTTAAAGCTTAAACCCAATTGTAGAATCAATGGGAACATATTATAATCTCAACTTTGACATAAAGTAACCACTATGTATTACACACGATAAAAGAACGCCCATTTGTTTCACACTAAAAAGAGAGTACATCATTTTCTTTATAGAAAAAGTCAAGGCACACCTCCGTGTACAATATATGTTAGCCTGTTTAGATTATCTAAAAATCAGGATATAAGGTAACGCATCATGTCAAAACCATCACAGGACCGAAAACTGAAACACATTTGAATGGAGTCATATTTGCCATAGATCAAATAAACTAATCTTAGCCATACATTTTTAATCAAATTAATAAAAAATTATTTTTGATCTTTTTAAAAAAATAAATAAAACATATTTACAAATAATAAATCTTTAAGCTACCAAAAATATACAATCGCGACGATAATTAAATTATATTTCTATAGATATACACTTTTATATACTTTCGACGATTTTTTTTAATTTATTTATTTATTTTTTATAAATTTTCAAGAAGACAAATCACATGTGATTTGTAAAAATAACATGTGATTTTTTCGAATTACTTAGTGATTTGTTAGTAGGAAATTTTGAAAAAAAAAAGTAGTCGAAAGTATATAGAAGTGCATATATATAAAAAAATAATTTAATTCTCTTCGCGATGGTATAATTTTTTTTCGCGTAACGATTAACGGTTTGCGAGATATTTAATTTTTTTAAAAATAGCGAAAGGTTATTTTTTTGTTTTTGATCAAAAAATGAATGAACATGATTTATTTATTGGATCTATGGCAAATCTGAGATCTATATTAATCTCAACTCTTGGAATGGATAACTGGCCCGAACTGATTTTATGTCGGTCTTTTCGATTTTGGATTGTACCGAATAAAAAAAAAAAAAAAAAAAAAAAAAAAAAAAAAAAAAAAAAAAAAAGATCGAATCGGCCTTTGGTGTGGATCGGTCTTGTCAGTAAGATTTCGGACATCCATGCTCAGCCTTACTCGAATATACACAGTCTAACTTGATTAGCTTCACTCGTAACATGTTTACCTAGCCCCCCCCCCCCCCCCCCCCCCCCCCCCAAAAGAACTTGGTGGTGCAGACCATCAAGTTATGCATGCAAAAAATAAAATTGTCTGTATTTGTGAATATGTTGTGAGTTGCGTTTATGTTTATATTTGAGTAAGATATGTTTCTGAGATGAAATTGATGATCCTGTTACACCTGCTCAATATTAGTAAAATGATAATATGGAGCTAAATTAACGTGTTAACATTGCTTACATCCAACCAAACCATTTTTTAACCTTTCATGATATATGACCAATAACCATTAATGGTCTTATCTATCTATGGTAAATTTTGTAAAACACTCATTAGTTCATTTTTATACGATACATAATATACACACTACAAATGCTTGTATTAAACTATTTTACACCACTTTTATACCAAATTAATTATATTTATTTTGAACTTGTACAATTTTTTTAGCCAAAATTTTTAATTCAAACCTAATATTGTTATCATCTGTAAAGTTATGTTAACGAGAAATCATTTGACGAACATGAATAATCTCATTTATTTAATGAGAAACACGAATAAAAATCCCATTTAACCTTCCATGTCCGTTCATTTGTCCATGTTAAACGAACGAGCATCAACAAAACTCCCGTAGATATTAATCTGGTTCATTAACCAACTAACCTAGCTCAGTTGGTCACCTAAGTTCCTTCTTGAGCTTAGTAAGAGGATTTTACCTGGGTTCGAGTCTCACAAGTAATAAAGAAAATTCGAATTTTTCTTTTGGCGGGTCTCTCCTAGTAGTTCGGGTCTTCGAGCCTACCTGTTTGGATGGTTTAACTCGAGCGTATGATTTCACATTTCACTTTTAGTCTATTCCGTATATAACACGTAATGCTGAACACGGTTTGAAAAAACAAATACAAAATTACAAAAACACCCTCCACATCATCCCACCACCTTTCCTTTTTTTTTTTTTTTTTTTGAAAGGTATCCCACCACCTTTCCTCTCACACGTTATTCCTCCTCACTTTTTTTCCCCTCCCTATAAAACACCATCCTCCACCTTCAAAAAAAACCTTCACAAAACAAACAAACCACCCCTCATTTCCCTTTAAATATCATTCCGTCAAAATCGAATATTCCGTTAAAAAATAACAAAATCCTGTCAAATAGATAATAATCAATCATGTTGCGTATGTGTGCAAAGCCGTTAGAAAGATGCATAGGACGACGTCACGGTGACGTATTACTATGGCACAATGATTTGAAACAACATGCTTCGGGTGATTTTTCTATAGCAGTTGTGCAAGCGAATTCGAATCTAGAAGATCAAAGCCAGGTGTACACGTCACCTTCTGCTACTTATGTTGGTGTTTATGATGGTCATGGTGGCCCTGAAGCTTCTAGATTCGTTAATAGTCACTTGTTTCCTTTTATGCACAGTAAGTCCCTCCCTTTTTTTAATATGTTATGTATTTATATAATAAGGGGGTGTTTGTTTAAGCTTATATGTGGGCTTATTAGCTTATTTGTTTTTCGGCTTATATTTCATAAGTCTCAATTTTCTGGCTTATTTTGAGACTTGTGGGCTATATAAGCCCATAAGTTTAAAAATAAAAATAAGCCGGAAAATTGAGGCTTATGAAACATAAGCCGAAAAACAAATAAGCTAATAAGTGCACATATAAGCTTAAACAAACACCCCCTTAGTCGAAGTTTGTGTAGTTTGAATGTTGATGGATGTGCGTGTGTATGTTGATCAAATGAAATTGCATATATTTGTGTATTCACTTAAATGTGTTTATTGTAGGAAGTAGTAGTTTATTGGGAACATTGATCTGTGTATTCACTGTTCTATCGAGGAGGTTGAATGATGATCTATTCTTAGATGTTGAGCCTTTTATTTGTGACGGTGTATTCGTTTGAAAAGTTGATGTCGAATCCTAGGTGTTTATCGTATTATGAAGTTGTGTAATATTGAAAGAATGTTGATATGTGTGATTTATTGAGAAACTGAGGATTGTATAATAATATTGCGTGGATTGTGTTGGCATCTTTAGTTCAATAGGTATATCTGAAATCTAGATGTTCTTCGGTGTATACATTTTTTTTTTTCCGATTGTACATTTGAATGTTGAAATTTTAGAGTCAGATGGTGATTATTTGTGGTTATTTGTAATTGTTGTGCAGAGTATGCAGCAGAGCAAGGAGGTATATCTCCCGATGTTATAAAGAAGGCATTTAGTGCTACTGAGGAGAAGTTTTTTCAGTTTGTTAAGCATCAGCTGCCTATTAGACCGCAGATTGCGTCGGTTGGATCGTGTTGTCTTGTAGGTGCTATTTCTAATGATGAATTACATGTTGCTAACCTTGGGGATTCGCGAGTGGTCCTTGGGCAGAAAGTGTCTGTTGGTGGAAAGCCTAGAGTGGTTGCAGAGCGTTTGTCAAGAGATCATAATGTTTCTTATGAGGAGGTGAGGAAGGAGGTTGAAGCACAGCATCCTGGTGATTCACCTGTCGTTGTTTATATTCGCGGAGTTTGGAGAATCAAGGGTATTATTCAGGTATTATGCGTTGCTCTTTCTAACTGGTACTGTTTTTGTCAATTTGATGCGCCAAACCTATAACTTCCATGTGTTATGGTGAATATGTGCTAGATGAACTCTATTTTCTAACAATCCCCTTTATTTTAGTTAATTCGATCATACTTGATACGTCTATGTTTGTTATCAGATGAGTTTTTTAAATTGTCTCCCACCCCCCCAAATCCCTAGTTATCGTGGTTCAGTCTCAAGAAAAATGTTATTTTCTAACCATCATGTTTAGAATAAGACGTGAAGATGACCAGAGATCCTCATATGTCACATTTACATAATGCATCGAGTTTCTGGATTATACATTCTGTGACCATATAAACCATGAGGAGTTATTGCAAAAGTTCTGATATGCTTTAGTTTCAACTCACTTCTGATCTTCACCTGATTTTAGATCCTTTTTGCGTTGTTTACTTTTTGAAAAGATAATTATTCTGCACAGCCTGAAACGAGTTATAAGCAAATGCTTTCAGAAGTGGCATCTTATGCTCAATTATTTTTGTCACTTCCCTTATTACTTTTTGAGAAGCATCATTGCACCAACCCTTGGTCTAAGTCCTCTAAAAGGGATTATGCCTTCCCTACTTTTCCAGGAATCACATGTTCTACTCTGGGCCATCATCCCGTGCAGTTGAAGAAGTTAATGTAACAAATATTCCATGCATGAAGATCTTAGTCATCAACATGTCATGACTCAATATTCCAGAGATGATGTGTTTTTCTATCTTATCCTTATCTTTATAACTCATGATACTTTTAAGATAGAGACTAGCAGTTCTCTTATGTACATCCGATTTTTTTCAGAAACAATAGGAATTGATACCCACTAGCCGATCCTCTCTTCCTAACCTTTTTTTCCATTAATGCTAGTTGATGTTTATTAACGTTCCAAATAATTATTCCTTTTCAGGTATCAAGATCTATAGGTGATTTTTATTTGAAGAAACCCGAATTTCACAGGGACCCACGTCTTCTGCAATATGGACACCATGTTCCTTTGAAAAAGCCTGTGTTGACTGCAGAACCTTCCATCATTTCTAGAAAACTTAGGTCTCAAGACTTATTTTTGATATTTGCTTCTGATGGACTTTGGGAGCACTTAAGTGATGAAGCAGCAGTTGATATCGTATACAAAAATCCAAGAGCGGTTAGTAATCTTTTCAACTCGTGACAAACACACTTTCACTGGAATATGATAAACAAGCACTTTAGTTTTATCTAACCATTCATAACAGATCGTTTTAATTACATGCTCCAGGGAATAGCTAAAAGATTGGTAGCAGCAGCGATTCGTGAGGCTACAAAGAAGAGGGAACTGAGATATAAGGATATCATGAAAATCGAAAGGGGTATCAGACGGCATTTCCATGATGACATATCTGTGATAGTAATCTATCTTGATAACGAGAAGGCTTCCAAGCACAGCAAGCTAGGCTTCACGACTGCCCCTGTTGATATCTTTTCTCACAATGAAGATAAAATTGTGGAAGATCCGCTTTTGTTAAAGTACTAAGAAAGCTGCTATCAAGAGTGACATGCTGATGAGTACAGAACAAAAAGACCATCACTTGTGCAACACAGCCACTAGAACAGTGTAAATATTCTTCAAGAGTGCTAGGATCGTGATCATATGATACAAGGTGTCGTGATACGTATCTTGTATCACGATCTTCAAAACCAGTTTTTTGAAGTACTAACAACATATTCCTTTGTTTTTTGGTTGATGACTTATGGTTTTTGTATACATGGTTTCTTTTATTTGCATCTTTCTTTGGATACTCTTAAGCCTTTTCTCAGCATCTCTCTCTACATGCCGATTAATAATTGCTTTCAAAATTAAATTGATACTAATAAAAGTAGGTCATATAGTTAGATGCTAAAATGTTTCTGATATATAAAAAAATTGAGAGAATTCAATACCATCAACATTATAAGTATCTTCTAGTTGTTGCCAGTTCTCCTCCAATAAAAAATTATGGATTAACTCAACATCACTTCTTTACATCAAATCCACTTAAAATACAATAAGTACATATAAGGTTCGAAATATAAAGAACAGTAAAAGAAAGCACCAGAAAGTATAAAAAATTTTGAGTTGTTCTTGGCACTCTTGGTGTTCCTATCAGATTTAAGGTATGGCTATGAATTCTTAGACATGATCAAAGACTGCAGTGATGTTTGAGCTTGATTGCTTGTTGTTGTCCTTTACTGTTTTGTTGACGTTATGTTATTGTTACTGGCGTCTGTGTTATTCAGTTGAGGTCTGTCTTGGATTTAACAATGCAGAGTCAGACCATTTTGGTCATGCTAGTTGGCGTTGTGTGGTTATAAATTTATAATCTAGTTCTAATTCTTTTTCGTGATTGTATTTGTGGATGATGGTGTTGGTGTCTCTAATAGTTCCGGTGCTTGATGCCAACTGCTATGCGCCTTGCAGAATGCATACATTGCTGGCTAGAACTTGGGACATTAGAAGTGCTCCTTGCTACTTCTATTCGAAGTTCCCATAAACGTTATCAGAAAAATTAAAATAAGAAGTGAAAGAAAATACGATGTAGTACGAGCAACATTTTTATTATTACTATGCCTTTATACGGACTATCTGGTATTTTTTTGGGTAAACTATAGTAAGATGATGGGTTTTTCAGAAGTCCAAACTAATATAGTTTGCTAAATACATATACCGGTTTAATGCCAATTTGCTTGGTTTGATTACAAAGACTTACAAGAGATTTCAAATGCACTATATTTCACGTTGTCTTGACCTCTTCAATCGTCTGCTCAATCTCATCTGCATGCTCAGAGGATCCCACGGTTAAAGCACTTTTTGGATATTGCTTATATTTTATAACCACTACTTGATAGTGGTCACAAGGAGATAGCTTAGTGCACCATTCACCAGCTTTGTACTTGAGACCATTAGAGGCATTTACTCTGTATTTTACACATTCACATATATGAAAACTGCTTTATTGGACCAGTTATAGTAGAGTGATTGCTGACTTGAATGTCGACGAGCAGAGCATCTAGTGATAGTACTAATGATATGCTTTGTCTCTCTTGATTTGCTATCATGTTTGGGTCGAGTTCATTCAAGACTCATGATGACAAATTTCCATACAATCGGATGTTTTGTGTAGCAGAAGCAAATGATAAGAAAACTACCAAGCAGACAGTTAAAGTCAACTCACATCCACAATTTCACTTGATTAGTGGGTCAATTGCTTGTGTACTAAAGGGCTTCTTTTTGTTGTACTTTGGGGGGTCTTATGGTTCATCTTTAAGAGCCGAGGGTGCCATGACAAGCTTCCTCATCATTTGGGGCCCACGAGTGTCACATCACCCCAACACCTCTTCACAACTAACCCCCTCCTCACTAATAACTAACATCAACTTACTCATTTGAAGCCCACCACTTACAACTTTATTTTATTTTACACTCACAAAAAAAAAAAAAAAAAAAAAAAAAAAAAAAAGTACACGCACATTTGTCAGACTCCACCCTCGTCGTGCAGACGAGGAGCTTGAAACTAGCGAGCTACAACGAAGGGGGGAGGGTGTCGTGAAGAGCTGTGGCGAGTCAACCAACCATGCCACTTTGGAGTGGCGAGCTTCCACAACGAATGGCACGTTCCACTCTAACCATTAGTGGATGATTAGTGTCTTCAATTGCGTGTCAACTTTTACCTTAATTTTTTGATCTAAAGGCTACTAGGCAAGGATAGGTGAAAGCAAGACCATTTTGCCATGTCATTGGTGATCCTCCTTGCCCTCTTGTCCACTTCACGTGGGACCACAAAAATCAAAACAACAATTGGTGATCTGTTAACCAAATGAAAAAGAAAAAATATGGCCCCATTTATATTGTTTTATATTTTGTGTGTGAGTGTGTGTGGAGTATTTAGTGGGGTATATTTGTATAAAATGAGTATTTAATAAAAAGTGAAGTTGGAGGTAACCTTAACTACTAATTTGTGAAGGTTGGTGAAGGGAAGTGAGAGGAGAAAGAAAACTGAGGTGTCGCTAAAGTGTCACCCAGCACCTCCTTGCCCACTAGTCTAAAAAGCAGCATGGACTCACAAAGAAAATGGGTTTGCCAATGATAACTTATTTAATTGCTTCATTGGCAGGCATCCATGTCTGAAACAAACACTATCTTATTATAAACCAATAAACTGAAACAGTCACAATTTACACAATTCCAATATCGAAACCACATTTTATTCATTTTTCTTACAAATACAATATCACATCATAGAACATAAAAGCATAAAAAAGAACAAGAAAAACATAGTCAACAACCTTTAGATCTTATGGAACAATCTTGTACCCTTTCATCTTATCAATCCAAGAAATCAAAGAAGATTTAGAATTCCTAAACCCGAAAAACCCATGCTCTTTACTCTTGTTCATACTATCCAACGGACACTCACCACCGAGCATCATATCGACAAACCACCAGACACCAACATCCTCCAATTTAGTAGGAACCAGCCCTTTTTCCCTCACAATCTCATCCCAAACAGCCGCTTTATCCTTCATCATCTCGACCAAACTCATCTTCCCAGCACTCTCATCAAACCCGCCATTCTCAACCTCAAATTGCTCACTCAACACCTTCCAAAAATGCTTCCATTTAAACACATCACCATTACTAATATTAAACGCTTCATTTTTCGCGTAAGGTTCAACCGCAGCCCAAATATGCTGCTCAGCAATCAAATCCGCATCAGAAGAATCAGAATAATTCTCCCAAGCTTCCTTAGTACCGGGAAACTTAAAAGGCACCCCTTCATGTTTACAAATCGTTGCATAAACACATAACGTGCCTAGTATATTCATCATGCTATACGGCGAAAACCCAAATATAGTCCCAGGCCTATGAACAGACCAAGTTAAACCCTCCTTTTGCTTAACACCCTCGAACAATATATCCTCCAAAGTATAATAAAAGTTAGGAGCATCTAGCCTAGGTAAATCCTCATGGAAAGGTGGATCATGTCCCACCTTTCCATACAGCTCAAACGGGCCCAAATAATGCTTTCGGCCCGTTTGTAACGACACATGTTGCAACTTTCCACAATTAGGAATAACGACATCCAAAACATTCTTAAACATTTTCCCATTGATCTCACAATTCTCTTTTTCAGTTTCTTTACTAGCCCATGTGACATAAAACAAATGAGTAACATCATTAAGGTTGGATAGTTTGCTCACGGTTTGTTCTGGGTCGGATATATCACACTGGATATATTCGATAGGGTGATCGGCGTTCCAATCGGGTCGTGGGCGACGCGCCACACCGTAAACCTTCCACGGGCCTCCCGGGGTGTCCGAGAGTGGAAGGATCTCGGCGAGGCTGTTGCCCACGATCCCAGTAACGCCGATTATTAAGGCCACGCTTTGGTACTTTTGTGGGGCATCATCTTCGTCTAGCTTTTTCTGTTAGAATTAAATGATTTTAATTAATAAATACTACGTAGTAACAAATGTTAGCGGATATGTTTATGGACCGCTATATAGACCATAAACATATCCGCTAATAATTAAAATGATTGTGAATAAGATGAGTTGAGATTGTTTACCTTTGCAGCCCCGATTGCTCCAGCCCACCACCAGCTCATGGTGCGTGTTTTTTAGTGTGTGTTGAAATTGGAACGGTGAAGAATGTTTGAATGTTTGATCTGCCAAAATTTCAAAAGAGTACAACTAAGATATCTATACTACATATCTATATATATAATATAAAAGGAAAAATGGTCAATCTTGAAAAAATGGTCAATCTTGAAAAGTGGAAATCTTGAAAAATCTTATTAAAGGAAATTATGAAATGTAATTAATCATCTTATTAAAACACCCCATTACATAAAAATACAATAATTTATTCACATTGTACAACCAATTAAAAACATATCTACCAAATTAAATACAACCAATTAATACAAATCACAAACCGGGTTGACCCGGGACGCTTCAAACCCGACGGGTTGAACCGGTTTAATTTGACCCGTTTTCGACCCAACCTAGCAAGTTGACCCGGTTTAAATCGACAAATTTTTCGACCGGAACGATTCACCCGGTTGAACCACCCGGGTCGAACCGGGTTTCAAAACATTATGTTTAATTCCCAAATATTCAAACTTTTATTACTTTTCATTTATAACTTATAAACTTTTTTTTGTGAATAAACTATTTGTCGCTATAAAATCTATGCACGGGTACTCGTCTATTATTGATAAAGCATTTACATCAATTTCTTTAGGAACAATCATCTTTTCTTGAAAGTGAAAAAGTGAAAACTAAAAATGCAAGGTTGGACACGAAAACTATTGAAGGAAGCACGACTGTATCCCAATGTGTTAATACAAAATTCTAAATGAAATTTCAAATAGTTTCCATAATCTGTATGATGAAAAAGCATTTATATGCACAAAAAATTAACACATATCAATGGGTTATGCATATGTTATATAAAAAGAGGCATATGCTTTGGGTTATGCATATGTTATATAAAAAGAGGCATATGTTAAAAATGCAAGGTTGGACACGAAAACTATTGAAGGAAACACGACTGTATCCCGTTGCTAAACAAAAATATTACTATTTCCCTTAAACAACGGGATACAGTCGTGTTTCCTTCAATAGTTTTCGTGTCCAACCTTGCATTTTTAACATATGCCTCTTTTTATATAACATATGCATAACCCAACGCATATGCCTCTTTTTATATAACATATGCATAACCCATTGATATGTGTTAATTTTTTGTGCATATAAATGCTTTTTCATCATATAGATTATGGAAACTATTTGAAATTTCATTTAGAAGTTTGTATTAACACATTGGGATACAGTCGTGTTTCTTTCAATAGTTTTCGTGTCCAACCTTGCATTTTTAGTTTTCACTTTTTCACTTTCAAGAAAAGATGATTGTTCCTAAAGAAATTGATGTAAATGCTTTATCAATAATAGACGAGTACCCTTGCATAACAACGAGATTTTATAGCGACAAATAGTTTATTCACAAAAAAAAAATTTATAAGTTATAAATGAAAAATAATAAAAGTTTGAATATTTGGGAATTAAACATAATGTTTTGAAACCCGGTTCAACCGGGTGAACCGTTTCGGTAGAAAAATTGGTCGATTTAAACCGGGTCAACTTGCTAGGTTGGGTCGAAAACGGGTCAAATTAAACCGGTTCAACCCGTCGGGTTTGAAGCGTCCCGGGTCAACCCGGTTTGTGATTTGTATTAATTGGTTGTATTTAATTTGGTAGATATGTTTTTAATTGGTTGTACAATGTGAATAAATCATTGCACTTTTATGTAATGGGGTGCTTTAATAAGAGGATTAATTACATTTTATAATTTCCTTTAATAAGATTTTTCAAGATTTCCACTTTTCAAGATTGACCATTTTTTCAAGATTGATCATTTTTCCTTATATGTAGTATAGATAAAAAGAGGCATAACAGCGGGGATTTTCTAGCGGCAAACAACTATAGTTACACAAAACGTTACAAAAAAACACTTAACCAAAGCATCACAATAACTATTTGCCGCTATAAATCCCGTTGCTATGCACGGGTACTCGTCTAGTAACTAAAGAATTGTCGGATAAATATGTCATTAATGGAAATGAGTTAATAGACGGGTGATAATTTCAAGCTAGTCACCAGTGATGTAAACGTGTCTCGCGATGGACTTGTCAAAGTAGAATGAACCATCTTGAAATGAATAAGATATTACCTACGCATTGACGAGAAAACAATGTCAGTAATCGAAAAGACTTATTCCTAGACGGGTAATAATTTTAAGCGGGTCTAACCAGTGATGTAAACGTGTCTCGCAAAGGACTTTTCTTAGTAGAATGTACCATCACGAGAGATTTTCCTTTTCTTTTTTTTTTCTTTCTTTTTTTTTTTTTTTTTTTTTTTTTTTTTTTTTTTTTTTTTTTTTTTCTTTTGAAAGGCTGATGATATATAAGAAGAAGCAAAAGACTCCGAGGAGGAGTCAAAAAATAGCAGATACAAGTCATAGACAACCAAGCCATATTAGGAAGAAGAAAAGGAACCAAGAAAAAATAAAACCTACCAACATTACAATCTAGAGTAAAATCTCATAAGGTCTTGAAATCCACACATTCCAGTTTGCATCAAGAGACTTGCACTGAGCCGAGATCCACGTCTTCGAGATACATTGAATGGAGGGGGAAGATATCCTTATCCAGGATTTTGTTAATCAAATTAGTTTCTGCGTTTACTATCTTGTTTCTCCACTTTCAGATCGCCCAAAGGCTGCAACATAAAACTCTATGGAGGATCTTATTGATCCGAAAGCACCCAGCAATCCGAACCAAACCAACTGCAATCTTAGGAACTGAAAACGAGGGGAAGACGGGGGGAAAAGCGATGTTCCACCAACTCCACACCTTTCTCCAAACCTTCAAGACCCCGGGACAACTAATACAAAAATGATCAATCTCTTCTAAGCCCTGATCATAGAATGGGCACATAACTGAGGATAAAGTTATGCCTCGGTTAGACAGGTTGGAACGGGTAGGCAACCGATTATGAGAAGCCCGCCAGACGCATATGCTAACTTTACGAGGAATCCAGGAATTCCATCGGTAGTGATTATTACTGATAGAGTCGTTTAGAATCAAGTTCTGGATGGATTTTACAAGAGACTTAACCTTAAAATTACCTGAACTATCTCGTGTCCATGCCCACTTATCAGACCCATACGAAGACAGGGAAGTGTTGCTAATCAAATCAACTAGAGCCTCAAGGTCGCCACAGGCCCTACCACGAGGGTTGAGAGAGCTATGTAAAAGCATATTAGAAATATGCCTTGTTATTTCACCTTTTAGTTTTTGTTTACACCACCAACTAAATCTTCTACACACTCTTTATTTCACCAAAAGTACTAAAAGTACACACTCTTTATTTCTAATATGCTTTTACATATGTCGAAAGTACTAAAAGTACTAAAAGGTGAAATAAAGAGTGTGTAGAGACCCATTCAGAACGTTTTTGTTTACACCACCAACTAAATCTTCTACATACTCTTTATTTCACCTTTTAGTATTTTCGACACGTTTATGAAATTCATACTTTTATCCTACGGCGATAGGCAATCTCTCACAACTTCTTTTTGTGCCTATTTATCCATTTCCATGTATGCCTTGTTATCTCCAACCGTTGACCCGTAAATGTTACCACTTGATCTTCATCTTTTTCTTGCTTTTTAGCCATCCATCCATCTTCAGCCAAATGTTCGTTGATACGGACCATTCTTGTTTCCCCATTAAAGACTAACATTTCTATTGTGTTGATTTTTTCCATACACTCTGTTAGTAACAAGACTATTCCCGCCCGAACGCCAGATGTATCATCGAAGTCACAGTTAGCAAATTGAGTTGGTGTCCGACAAACCGTGTATCGGTACACCTTGGATTTTTATCCAACAAAGTTTTTTTGTTTGCTTCCATTCCCGAGTCCATAATCTTAAATTATCAACCCACGGTGTAGACCATGATTGCTATCAAATAGTATCTTTTGAGCAGTCATTCTCGAGCTACATTTGAAAAGAACATCAAGACCACCTATTAACTTTGTTTCAAACTCTTCCATCCCTTCTGCTTTACATAAGTCTCCGATAGAATCGAGTAAGTCTACATCTTTTACCGACCACACTATGGACGACCCTAAATACTCTTCTCCCCCCCCCCCCCCCCAACAATTTGCTAAGAACCCTCTGATTTTAAAAGATCCGACCCACGTATCATTAATCTTCTTCTCCAATCTTGCATCATCGATGGTGTTTTTGTATCTTAAGAATCCAAATCTTGACCTGTTTTTTAGTCTACCGGTTGCTATGTAGATATCTTCCAAGTTACCATATACTCCCACATGTTCTTCACTTCCCACCAAACTGGGAAATTAAGGAACACGAATGAGATCGATTTGTTGTGGTGGAAGTGACGTTGTCGGTACCCTAAGTGTTTCCTAAACCCTTTTCCTAAATCGCCACCCTTGATCCTACTAAACACACTTTCACTACATTCTCTCTCATTTTTGGTACCCTCACTTGCAGATTCCAAAATCCACTTATTTCGACGATTTTAGTTCAGCAGAGATCTTATTTATGCAAGTCAGTTACATTCCTTCTCAAAATAATAATCATAAGACAATCTATTTACTAACATATACTCAACCTACACAGACACTCAATAATACGGCAATCATGTAGAGTAAATATTAGGTTCAATAAATCATAATAATCAAATAAGAAAAATTATTACTATATTATCACATACTTGGTATAAAATTGTAGGCATCGTTGCGAGCACATTAGATAGATGTGATGGCTTGAGTGCAACACAAATTCTAATGCGAGGAGGATGCAGACTGTTGCAATTGCATCACCAGGCAAACAGAATGATGCAAACATATAATGCATTCATCGAACGCAATGGTCCCAATTGTAACTTGAGCGTAATATTTTCAATATTACAAAAGACAAACCACGCATGAGCTCTCTAATTAATTGATTTCAGCCTCTATTAACGGCAATATACACACTAAGACCTTAATTAATCTGGCCATAATTAGTTCCTCACTGGGAAGCTCGGACTCGGCTAACATCCCCGGCGTACCGGTGTCGACCCGGTGCGACGTGGGTACCGGTGCGGAATCCGGACGGGACGCGGGGAGGTGAAAGTGGACGCGGCTGTTCCCCGAAGATGAGTTAACATGGATACCATTTTCATCTTTACTCATTTTTATTCGACAATACACAAAAAGAGGAGATGGTGGAGGTTTGATTTGTGGGCGCGTGTGGTATCTCAAACGAAAGAGGAGATGGTGGAGGTTTGATTTGTGGTGGCGGTGTAGTGGTAAGAGTGGCGGTGATGGTGATGGCAGGTGTGCCGGCGGCGGATGTCAAAGAGAGGGAGAGAGAGATAATTGGTTTTTAGGGTTTGGTTAAATGAAAATGGGGAAGAGATAGAGGTGTAGGGTTAAAGTATTGTTTAATTTTCAGAAATTGCAAATGAGTCCTTATTGTGTTATCTATTTTGATGTTTGTCCTTGTAGTGTTGTGTTAAAGCAGTGTTCTAAAAGGCGCGCCAAGGCGCCGCCAAGGCGTCGCCAAGGCGCGAGGCGTGGCCTCGGCGCCACGAAATGGACCAAGGCGTGAAGTCTAGGCGTCGTGTGAAAAGGCGCGGAATAAGGCGCGAAAAGGCGTGCCAAGGCGCGCCTTATCATATGGCGTGGCGCCAGTTTTAGAAGGGGATGGTGTGGGCTTAAATTTTGGGCCTAGTAATTTCTAAACATAGTTCAAATTTTCACTTTATTTCTTATGCATATCACTTTTTGTAAGTTCACCTTTAATAAACTCACCTTTTGTAAACTCGATATGCATATAAAATATGATATTATAACATAAATGATAAATATATAAATATTTTTTCACCGCCTTAGTCACGCCGCAAAAAACGCCATGGCTTCGCCATGGCGCGTAAGGCTTGAGGCGTGACCTTGCCGCCACGTCACGCCTCACGCCATTTATAACATTGTGTTAAAGTATTGTTTAATTTTCAGAAATTGCAAATGAGTCCTTGTTGTGTTACCCATTTATATTGAGTTCCCCGTGTCCCCGAGTCCATATTCAAAATTTGGACTCTTTCAAAACGAGTCCACGAATCCTTGAAATCATATCTTGAAAGGTCCGACCCTTGGACACGTACCCGAGTCCGACACCCGTACCCGAGTCCGAGCATCCTAGGTTCCTCATGCATGCCTTTATATGGGCTATCTGGTCTTTTTTTGGGAAACTATAGTAAGATCGGTTTTTTAGAAGTCCACAAAAATATGAGTTTGCTACATACATATATTGGTTTAATGCCAATTTACTCTGCACTTCCAGGGAGACAATGGGTTTGGTTTGGGAAAGTATGTATTAAAATCTTTGATCAGACACATAATTTCAACCCCACAGCAAGAGACTACAAAAAAGAAGAAGAAAAGGATGCCGATTAAACTTGATATAAAAAGGGGGTGAAATTTTACAAGAGATCTCAAATGCACATTACATATATCTCACGTCGTGTTGTTTTGGTTATTAGCCAAATCTCTCGCGCCGTCTGCTCAGTTTTGTGTACAAGTTCAGAGGATCCCAACAACCATGGAAGCACTTTTTGGATATTGCTGTAACCACTACTTTATAGTGGTCTCAAGGATATGGCTCATTGCACAATTCACCAGCTTTATACTTGAGACCATCAGAGGCCTATACTCTGTATATTACACACACATTCACATATGACATGTACCATATGCTTTCTCTCTCAGCATCGGACTCATTCTAACAGAGTGATTGCTAACCTTCCTGAAAAGGGGAGGGCTTTACCCGGTTAGAGTCTTTTTGGCGGTGGGCTCAAATCCCCTGGATTAGTAGGCCAAAGGTCACAAACCATGGTTACCCAACAACAACAACAACCAAAAAAAAAAAAAAAAAAAAAAAAGTGGCGAGGCATCAAGTGTTGGTACTAATTGTATGCTCTCTGTCTCTTGATTGTTATCGTGTTTAGACTGAGTTCATTCAAGACTCAACGACAAATTTCCATACAGTCAGAACTTTTATGTAGCAGGAGCAAATGAAAACTAGTAATCAGACTTTTAAAGTCGGTTTACATTGATGATTTCACTAGATCAGTTATAACCAACAGTGGATTGATTATACACAAGCTTCTTTAAACAAAATGACTGAAACAAACTCATAAGTTCATAATTCCAATAACCAAACCGTTTTATTCATTCTTCTTACAAATACAATATCACATCATAAAACATAAAAGCATAAAAAAGAACAAGAAAACATAATCAGTAACCTTCAAATCTAAGGAACAATCTTGTACCCTTTCATCTTATCAATCCAAGAAATCAAAGAAGATTTAGAATTCCTAAACCCAAAAAACCCATGTTCTTTGCTCTTATTCATAGTATCCAACATACAATCACTACCAAGTATCATATCGACAAACCACCAAACACCAACATCTTCCAGTTTAGTAGCAACCAACCCTTTTTCCCTCACAATCTCATCCCAAACTGCCCCTTTATCCTTCATCATCTCGACCATACTCATCTTCCCAACACTCTCATCAAACCCGCCATTCTCAACCTCAAATTGCTCACTCAACACCTTCCAAAAATGCTTCCATTTAAACACATCACCATTACTAATATTAAACGCTTCATTTTTCGCGTACGGTTCAACCGCAGCCCAAATATGCTGCTCAGCAATCAAATCCGCATCAGAAGAATCAGAATAATTCTCCCAAGCTTCCTTAGTACCGGGAAACTTAAAAGGCACCCCTTCATGTTTACAAATCGTTGCATAAACACATAACGAACCTAGTATATTCATCATACTATACGGCGAAAACCCAAATATAGTCCCAGGCCTATGAACAGACCAAGTTAAACCTTCCTTTTGCTTAACACCCTCGAACAATATATCCTCCAAAGTATAATAAAAATTAGGAGCATCTAGCCTAGGTAAATCCTCATGGAAAGGTGGATCATGTGCCACCTTTCCATACAGCTCAAACGGGCCCAAATAATGCTTTCGGCCCGTTTGCAGCGAAACATGTTGCAACTTTCCACAATTAGGAATAACAACATCCAAAACATTCTTAAACATCTTCCCATTAATCTCACAATTCTCCTTTTCAGTTTCTTTATTAGCCCAGGTGACATAAAACAAATGAGTAACATCATTAAGGTTGGATAGTTTGCTTACGGTCTGTTCTGAGTCGGATATATCACACTGGATATATTCGATGGGGTGATCGGCATTCCAATCGGGTCGTGGGCGACGCGCCACGCCGTAAACCTTCCACGGGCCTCCCGGGGTGTCCGAGAGTGGAAGGATCTCGGCGAGGCTGTTGCCCACGATCCCAGTAACGCCGATTATTAAGGCCACGCTTTGGTACTTTTGTGGGGCATCATCTTCGTCTAGCTTTTTCTGTTAGAATTAATAAAAAATAAGGAAATGGATTAAATTAATAAATAGTACTCCGTAATATGTATATGTTTACGGATTAAATAAAATGATTGTGAATAAAGATGACAGATGAGTTGAGAATTTCTACCTTTGCAGCTCCGATTGCTCCAGCCCACCACCAGCTCATGGTGTGTGTGTTTTAAGTGAGTGTTGAAATTGGATCGGTGGAGAAGGTTGGAGAAGAGAAAGCTGGCAAATGATGTGTTTGTGTAGAGACTTGTCACGACTATATATGATCATTCAAGATTAGATAGATGCTTCTTATTTTTTATGTATTTATTTTGTTTCTATAATAGTTTTAGACTTTTAGAAGTATTACTCGTTTCGTCTCATATGAAATATTTATTTTCAAGATTCGCAAAGTTTTAAAAGATCTATCAATTACATTTTCACCAACCAGATATTATATCTACTCATTGAAATTTATTTTTATTGTTAAAATACAAAATAAAAACTTATTTTAAAACATTTCAAAAATTAATGTGAACGCTTAATATTAGACAAGGAGAGTAGTACATTTAGCGGGCGTTTCTTTTTCTGTTAAATTGTTTTAGTGCTAACAAGAGTGGGCTCAAATAATCTATTAATGTTTTTTTTTTTGTGTTACGGTCCACTAAAATCTGTTAAATGGTTTAAATCCACAAGCCAAAAAAAACCAACTAGTCCCCATTCAGATGCATTAAGAGATAGGGGACCCACTTGCTTTTAAATCCACTCTTAGCTAAAAGAAAAAAAAAACAAGGCTTTAGTAAGTTATCACGCATTGTTTATTTTTTAAAGCAAAATATTCACATAGTACATTTTTCTAAGATTATCAAAGAAAGTATCATTTTTTTGCTTAATTATTTTTTAATTAATTAACATGACCTATTAGGCTGGTAGTCAAGGTAACTTATAACTCACTTTACATCACAGTACCACATCAGCTTTCTCTCTTCTCACACTTCTACTCACTCGCACTCACCTTTTTGTAGGCAAAGCAACAACATGCTCACCTTTACACTTTTTTTTATTATTTTTTACTTACACAATAGTTATTTTATTTATCGGCCCACAACTTTTGTTCACCTTATCACTCCAAAACCCATAAACGCAGCTTCTTCCATCCTTACTCCTCGAATAAAATCTCATAATCATCCTTATAACTCCAAGGAACAACCGCCTATAACAATCATAACTCACTCTTCTCATCACACCCCACAAACAAAACACCACCGTAGCACATAACGCTTAAGAAACTCAACAATAACTGAAGAGATGCGGCTCATCTTCAAGACCATAACAAGGTCTCAGTAGGTGTCTTTTTTTTCTTTTTTTTTTTTTTTTTCAGTTAAGATCAATGATGGGCTCGTTTTCATATTTTAAAGATCTGTAAAGATCTTATAATCTCATAAGAGATACATTAGAAAACATCACTGAGATCTATCTGATTCTGATTTCTTTTAAGTTCGAAGCAGTTTTGTATCTGAGGAATGATTGTGATTGTGATTGTGATTTTTATTTAATTTTATTATTATTTTTTAATATGCAACGGTTGGTACCGTTTAAATTGAATAAATGGGCCCCATTTTTTGTATCTCTGCAAGGTGAGTCATTCACCATAACTCCTCTTGGGAAGCTCACCTCGCGCGTGAGCGGAGAGGCTGTGCAAGGGAGGTCACGTGTGAATGGACAAACTAGGTGAGTTTATGACACCCTTGCCCTCTAGCCTTATGTTGAAACCAAAATTAGTGGATCATACAATCCATATTAATTATAAGTAGTTGACAAATACATTTGCGACATATTGGTTCATTTCCATAGTAGTTTAAGTGAGTTGACTCGAACTTAGACTCGACAAAGCTCAAACGTTGCTCGTTTAGTTTAGAAAAGCTTAGTTTCAAGCTTAACTCATTTTAGGTCTTAGTTCATAGCTCGAACTCGGCGTGATATTAGCTTACAATCGCTTATATCACTAATGGGCATATAATCGTCTTAGGAATCACAACTAATGAGTAGAAGAAGATTCGACCTTGCAAAATTTTGTTGTATAAACTTGGATTAAAGAATAATATCACCGCGACATAACACAACACTTAAACAATCTTTTATTAACATATGTCATATTAACAACACTTGAACAATGATTCAAAAATCAAGAACATTGGTTTAGTTGGGTGAATGGATGAGGTTCCTTGTTAACGTTACATATGGAGGACAAATCTTTGACTTAATTATATTTGACATGACCTAGGAATTCTCGTGACCATTTAGACCCTCTCCCTAACCATCTTCAAATGTCTAACTAGTATGTTTTGAACAAATGGCGGAACTATGTTGAGGCATAGGGAGGGCCCCGAGGCCCTCAAACTTTGAGAGTTAAAAGTGTAACCAAAAAAAAAAAAAAAAGTTTTCAAAAGTACATATTGAGGTTTATTATTACTGTTGCGAAGTTCAGTTTCACATTTACAAAATTAACTAACACATATGTTTATTACTAGTTTATGTTGAACTTTTAGGCCACAATCAGATTTTAAATAGTTTTAGACTCGATGATTAAAAATCCGTATTTGATTAATTTAAAAATCTTAAAAGTTGTCGAGGTGTCGTACTTTCTAGTGTTAGAGCAAACGGTATGGTAACGCAAGGCTTGCGTTAAAGTCTACGTGGACAATCTTAAACGTGCGTTAAACTCACGTTACCACACCGCTGGCTCGCGTTAATGTGAAAGCTTAACGCTGCGTGAAGCAGTTCACGTTGCACGAAGGGTTTTTTTAATGGGTTTTTGTGTGTGTGTGTGTGTGTTTTCAGTGAGTGTTTTGGGGTGTGTGTGTGTGCGCGCGCGTTTTCAGTGTATGTGTGCAGGTGTGTGTGTGTGTGTTTTCAGTGTGTGTCGAGGGGTAGAAGAAAGATTGGTGTGTGCTTTTTTATTTTGCTTCTTTTAGTCCTTAAGGTTTTCTGTATTTACAGTTTGGTCCTTGTGGGTTTATACAGTTAGTTTTTTTTTGTTTTTTTTAAGTAAAAACATTTCTATTTTCAGTTATTTGTTTAAATAAAAATGTAATTTGTTTTAAATTGTATTTTGTTTAAATAATTGGAGAAAATGATAAAAAGTGGAGCCTAAAATGTTGAGTTAATGTGAGTTATTGTACCGGGTGTTTTTTGGTGAGTTAAAGGTGAAAAGGTTAAACTGATGTGACGCTGACATGACATTGCGTTAAGGGAGGTGATTTGCACACTCAATTAATTAATTGGGACACTCAAAAATATTGTATCATGACATTTATACTCTTGCATGGGTGAACATGAGTATAAATGATCTAAAGATATATATGTCAATACACAATACTTTTGAATGTCTCCATCAATTAATGGAGTGTGTAAATCACCTCCCTTTCGTTAAAGTTTAACCCGAGTTACCATACCCTTTGCTCTTATGTGGGTTACTTCTTGTCTTATGCATTTAACTTTTAGGATCTTTCTTATACATATAAAGATTTATGTTTCGGCTTTCATAACAAAAATATGCACGTTCTCCTGCTTAGTTGAACTATAAAACTTTTGTGATATACAAATAAGTTAGGGCACGTTTGGTATAGTGAAATTCAGAGAAATGAATTGAAGTGTAGAAATCAAATCACAGAAATGAATTCTCAGAGGAATTCAATATAAATTCCAGTGTTTGATAACACATGAGAATTGACTCAAGAAATCATTATTATTATTATTATTATTATTATTATTATTATTATTATTATTATTATTATTATTATAACCATCACTTTTCATTGAAAAACATGGAAATTACATGAAATTGGAGGGGAGTCTAGACACAATCTGTGCTCCCACTCCTTTTTGGATACAGAAACTAACTCGATGAAAAATAAAAACACCACTCTTGACATTATTAGAGTGGCTACTGACAATAGACATGATACGAGAAAGTGTGTTCAAGGCTTCCACCTCAAGTTCCCCAAGCGTAGAAAAAGCAAAAGGGACGAACTTGTATCCATTGTCTTCACACTTGGATGCATACTTCTTCCTTTTCTTTTCCACAGCATTACTCAAAGCTATCCCAGGGGCCCATGACGTTACCCCAGTCCCCGCAAACGGAGAGACCCCAGTCACATCCAGACATGCGTCCTTACCCTGGAGCCAGTTGAATAATAGCACATCTGCAGGACGTAATTCTCTCCCTTCCTCCGAAAGAAAACCCATTGGATCCTCCTTACGTACCATGATCCCTGCCTTGGAACATATATCAACCAGGATATCACGCACCAGATTATGCCTGAACTTAACACCCACTTCGCTAGAACAGTGGACTGCGTGATCCCCCCATTGGTCCATACGGTGTACATTGCAACTCGGGCATAGGCTGCCTTCAGAGAACATAGGAATCGTGAGCCTATAGCATAACACAGACCGAAATTGGCGAGGATTCATCTTCTGTCCCAACCCGTCGATAGGGATGGTAAAGAGAAAATCCTGTGCGTGTGGGGCGCGAATACCACTTAGGATAGCAACCTCTCTTGGGCTTAGTGAGTACTTGGAAACAAGGTCTTTCTCAATGACATCGAAATAACACTTTGCCAAGGTTTTCATCATTTGGGGGGCAGGAGTGCCCCCGGTGACAGTGAGAAAGTCGGTGTTACAAGTAGCGTTGAAAATATCCGAGGCATGCTGGAATGAAGGGCCTTGTGTAACAATACCCGTTTTGGAGGTATCTTGTCCTGTAAGTCGCTCGTTTGCATCCGAGAAGCGAGGAAAGCATATTGGATGACATCCCCCGCTGAAAGGATACCAAGACCACCAAGCATTATTGGAAGAGTGGCTAGTCGCCACTGCCAATCACCAAACCCCGCCCCTGAGGCAGTAACAATCTTCTCCAAGGAGGCACGTAACATCCGATCAAACTGAGCTTGGGCCTCTGATAAGTACAAGGGGGAGCATGTTCTCAAAGCATAAGATAATTTCGAAACTCCCGCACAATTACGCAAGAGGAGGAGCTCACATTGCGGATCATTGAGTTTATTAATTGCCTCGATTAAATATATGGTTTTGGAGACCCTTTTGGACGCCAAATCTTGACAAAACCCTTCATCCAAACTAACCGAACCACCAAGGAGTTTGACACCAAAAGGATGAGAAACCAATTCTTCACGAAATACAAAGGAACCAAATCTTAGGAGTTACAATTCTCCACCTTTTATTTCTTTGAGGTACCCAACATAAGAAATGCATTGATTTTCATTTCCTCATCCCAACTTTTTGTACCAAACATGCCCTTATAGTCATTTTATGAAACGTAACTATGATTTCTTTTGTGTTTTATATCTAAATAGGCGATTACCCATGCGTAGAGGCGAAAATTTAAAATGGCAAATAATTATAATTGTGAAATTGTGGTTAAGTGTTTCATGTATGGAATGGATTAAATTGTTTGTTGGATCAAACTTTCAACTTATATGTATGTATAAAAGAAAAATATATAAATATAAAGTATAATACTCCATATTGAAAGAAAAAATAAAAAGTGTTGTAGATTGGTAATTTTTGAGAGTTTTTAATCAAATTATTTTTTCTTTATATATAATAAAAATATGCGAATCTTTTATATAATAAAGGAATTACATCATTTCAGGGTGATTTTGCAAAATCAATCTGAGTGGAAAAAATTGGACTAATAGGAAAACTCGATTATGACACATATACGAAATCAAACAATATGATTGGCAAATAAAAAGTCAAAATTGAATTGATTTTGGTCAAACTTTAATAAATTTAATAGAGAATTTGATTGAAGAAAAAAGCAAATAAAAATACAGGTGTCAAATTTATGAAAATAAAACTTAAAAAGAGATGAGGTGATTAATAAAACATTATTAATGAATTTGAAATATATTATATGGAGTTAAGTGTAAAATTATAAATCTTCATGTTTTCTTATAACTTTAGATAATAAACAAATAACCCCTTACACTTTATACCCCATACACTTTATACCCCTTACATTTTATAATATAAACTTTGTTTACAATGACATGAGTATTAGTATTTGTTTGAGACTTTCACCCATTAAACTTAAAAAAATTTATAAATGTAGGAATTAGTTTTAATATACGTTAAATACTTTAAAAAAAATATTTTAAATTTTCATCTATTAAAATATCTTTTTACTATGTACGTTAATATAATTAAGAACTCATGTTATCATATTTAAAAGTTTAATCTATACGTACACGGGTTTGAATATTAAATATAGTTAAATTATTATTAACGGTAATATAAATATCAAATGGTAAGTACGAGTTACTGTGATATAAAAATAAATATACGCGATTATACTTATAACGACTCATGTAATTATTATTTAAAGTTTATATACGGATATCCGGAAAAACAGTTTTAAAAAACTTAACGGATATATTTTAACTTCATAAACGCTCATTATATGCTACTAAGCTCGCACGTTTTGTACAACATGATATCAATAGTTAAAGTTAAACAGCAACATCAACTTCAACATTAACATCTATTTTCATCCAATAAATTTTTTACAAAATATTAATTGATATTAATACATAATTAAAAACTCATGCATACTTATTAGTTGTACTTATATCATAATTTTTATGGATAAATTCTTATATGTCCATATAGTAATCAAAAATTTTAAAATTAATTTGATTTATGTGTAAACAAATGTGATTAAATAACCTTTGACCCAATAACATTATAGGAGACACGCTTAATAATTCAATACAAGGTTGATGTCACGGTTATATTTACAACTTTTGCTAACTATTTTTTTACTTTCGCATATGTTTATGCTCTAACTTTTTAAAATATACATAAGATATTTTTCTGTTTTTAAACGATAATACTATATAATTAAATTTTTCTGAAAAAAACCTTATGCGTGCACCGGTATTATAAGTAATTGTTTGAGTTGGAACTTCAAAATATAAGGAAAGAAAAATAGAAAGTATTGTAATAGGAAGCGAAAGCAAAATACAACACAATATGATACAGTGAGAAAAGGAAATA
This sequence comes from Artemisia argyi, assembly GCA_030686995.1. Classification (NCBI taxonomy): domain Eukaryota; kingdom Viridiplantae; phylum Streptophyta; class Magnoliopsida; order Asterales; family Asteraceae; genus Artemisia; species Artemisia argyi. The sequence continues at coordinate 278,914,151 of CM060708.1, forward strand.
GGGAGAAAATAAACATATATACGGCATTACTCCAAACGAAATTTTCAGTGACAAAATTTAATCGGTGTGTAAGGGGTCCACGTGTGCTAATAACACACCGTTATTTTAGCATTTAAAAGATTTCACGTGCAGCATATGTGGACATGTCGTGAGAACACGTCTTTAGTCACCTACTTGGATCCCTTTTCGACTCGACTCAAATCAAATATTTAGCGGGCGAATATCGTCGTGGTCCCATTATCACATTCGAATACGACTATTTAAATCGTATAGGTGAGGTGAGACCGTAGAATATCCTAGCTAACACATGTTTTATTTTATTTTTTTATTTGTTGGTTATTTAATGAGTGTATAAGAAATTGGAAATTTTGTTTATGATGAGTCTATATGTTGTTTGGTGTTGGCGTATAGGTCCGGAGGATCCACGCCGGACGAACCGAATCAATATCCAAACAAACCTGATCAATATCAGGATGACTCCTATAGCCGGACGACTTTGCAAAACCCGAACGACCTACTCGTTCGGATTAGCGATAACTACGTTATCTAAGGACAGATAGTACACAAGTTACGCGATAATGGAGCAAAGGTAAGTAAACGAACAATAAGGGATTGTACCAACCCCGATAAAGACAAAGGTCAATCACCTATATAAAGAGAAGAAATTTTCATTTCAGGTGAACCAACGCTCTCACCTTCTATATTTATTTATCTACATACATCTCCATAATCTATACTTACTCTCTCGCCGTAGTCGGGTCCTGGGATAAAACCCGGGACGAGACTAACGGACGTTTCTGTCTTACAGATTTACGAAGGAACGGACACCTCCCGGAAGATCATAAACAACCCGAAGGACAAGTCATAGTCCGAAGGGTTCCTTCTGCTTGTTCAAGGTAGAATAGAGATTTTACCTCAACAAATTGGCGCCATTCGTGAAACTCGTTGTTCACTCTACCGAAGCTAAGAAATGACGTGTTCCACACTGGAAACACCAGAAGACAATGGAAAAAACAAGGATAACAATCAAGACAGTCTAGAACGAATACATAGTCACATCACCGCTCTAAAGGCCCTCATCTGAGAACACAATACCGGGGGAGGAACACAAATCCAACCTATTCAGCTCAACTTTGACGAAGAAGAACCTGGAGAGACTGAAGTCAAGAAGGCCGAAGAAGAACCAATAGATTATCTATCCAAACTGTTCAAGGCAGCATCCAAGAGTCCCTTCACCCGAAGGATCATTGAATTCTCCGGACCAAAGGGCGCGAAATATACAATGCCTTCCCACCTAAAGTTGTATGATGGGTCTACAGATCCAGATGACCACATCACAAGGTTTGAAGGAGCGGCCAACCAAGGCGCATGGCCCATGCCAATATGGTGTATGATGTTTCAGCAAACTTTGGATGATTCGGCTAGGGCATTGTTCGACCGTTTACCGCATGGTAGTATCGATAGCTGGGATGCTTTGAGCAAACAATTCGTGTTGAGATTTGCTCTTAGGAGGAAGTGTATCAGAGACCCGATTGAAATAACAAAGATCGTCCGACAAGCCAATGAGGCTTTGCCTGAATTTAAAGAACGGTGGACAGACGAAGCTAGTCGCATATCGGGAGTCCTAGAAGTGATGCAGATATCTTCTTTCATATACGGTTGCAAGTGCTCCGAACTAGCCAAAAGATTCTCTGAAAAGGTCCCTCAGACAGTCGGAAATGATGATAAGGGTAGATGATTTCATCCGTTCTGTAAGTGCATACCGGTCAGCCGAAGTGCCAAGAGGGGAAAAGATAAACCACTACAGGAGGATCATCCTCACAATATTTACAGTAGCAGGAATGACCAATATACTCCACGAGCTCCCTACAAAGGAGACCACCGGCGCGGTAACAACCGGGAAGAATTCAAACCCCGACGAAACGACCATTACACACCTTACGGCTTAGGCAGAAACGACAATAGCATTCGTACGGATCATCGAATGGATTATCGCCGTAATGACGCATATCGGAGGGACACCAGACCGATAGACTTGAACTCACTAACCAAAGCCCCAAAAGAGATACTAGCAACCGAACATCAGCTGAAGCTACCACCGCCCCCACCTTTGAAAGGAAGACCCTCTAGGGAAAATTTGGACAAGTATTGTGATTATCACGGAGAGAAGGGACATCTCACGAACGATTGTTACAACATGAAAGAAGAACTAAGGAAGGCCTTGGAAACGGGCAAGCTAAACCATTTGGTTAAAGATGTTCGGCAGAGGGAAAGAGCTCCCTCAAGAGGTGACGCCTAAGCCAATCGGGGAAGAATCATCAATATGGTCCGATACCACGAACCCACACGGAAGTGTAAAACCATGGATCAGGAGGAAGACTGGATGAACGCCCCCATTAGTTTTCCCCCTATCCTGCCCGGGGATGTTTCCGATGAACCACTAATCCTGGAGGCGGAAGTTGAAGGATATACCATCCGGAGGGTGTACGTAGATCAGGGCACTTCGGTGGAGGTAATTTATGAGCACTGCTTCGAGAATCTTGACTCATCCATCCAATCTCGGCTAAAAGAAACCAACACACCCCTGGTGGGGTTCGCTGGAGAGTCTATCAAACCACTGGGTAAAATTGAGTTGGAAGTATGTTTCGGAAGTGAAGGGCTATATCGCTGAACGACCATGAAATTTGCAGTGGTAAGATCCCCCTCCCCTTACAACATTGTATTGGGACGATCAGGAATCACGAAGCTAAGGGCCATCCCCTCGACAATACACTCAATGATGAAATTCCCAACACCAAGAGGCGTAGCCACCCTAGTTACCCAGTCAATCATCATTTCAGAATGCCGAAGATTGGAAGAAAAATTCTTGTTGGAAAACGAAAATGTAGCCAAAATGCCTCAGGCCGCGGTAATAAAAGAAGATCAAACCCAGACAACAGAGGAAATCATGGTCCATCCGGCATATTCGGACCAGCTTGTGACAATAGAAGGAAACTTCTCCAAAGAAGGAAGGAGACAATTGATAACGCTGCTAAAAAACAGCCAAGCAGTTTTCGCATGGGAGCCGTCAGACATGACGGGCGTGCCGCGAAGGATCACGGAACATAAACTCAATGTGAACGTCCAAGACATGCCAATTGCTCGAAAGAAAAGAATCTTTTCGGAAGAAAAGAATCAGGCTATAAACAAAGAGGTGGAGGAATGGTTAAAGGCCGGAATAATCAGACCCGTACGGTATCCGACATGGATATCAAATCCAGTATTAGTAAAAAAAAACCAAATGATAGTTGGAGAATGTGCATCGACTTCAAAAACCTCAATTCATCTTGCTTGAAAGATTACTATCCGATACCTGAAATAGATTGGAAACTTGAGTCAGTTATGGGATTCCAGTATAAATGCTTCCTCGATGCTTATAAAGGATACCACCAAGTTCAAATGGCCAAAGAAGACGAAGAGAAGACGGCCTTCTGCACGGAACATTTTGCTATGTCAAGATGCCATTCGGATTAAAAAATGCCGGAGCAACATACCAAAGGCTGGTAGATACTACCTTTTGATCACAAATCGGTCGGAACTTAGAAGCATACGTAGACGACATGGTAATCAAAAGCAGAACGGAGAAAGAACTATTGGCTGATATCGCCGAAACATTTGACAACCTTCGGAAAATCAATATGAAGCTGAATCCTAAGAAGTGTTCCTTCGGCGTGGAAGAAGGGAAATTCCTCGGATACATGATAACCTCAGAAGGGATTAGGGCAAATCCCAAGAAAACCAGGGCAATTGCCAACATGCAATCACCAAAGTCATTAAAGGAAATGCAAAGTCTAAGCGGCAAGCTTGCTGCTCTGAACCGTTTGCTATCCAAGTCTGCCGAAAGGTCCTTACCTTTCTTCGAGACCCTTAAAAATGTCACCAGTGGGAACAAAGACGAATATCAATGGACAGAAGTGGCCGAAAGGGCTTTTCAAGAAATGAAAAAGATGATCTAAGAACTCCCCTGCTTGACAACACTAAAACCAAAAGAAGACCTATACTGTACCTATCGGCAACTAAGGAAGCAATGAGTGGAGTAATGCTTGTAGAAAGGGAAGGACGGCAGGTCCCGGTACACTACGTGAGCCGAACATTACATGAAGCCGAAAAGAAATATGCCCCGGTGGAGAAATTAGCTTTAGCTCTCCTACATCTGTCCAGAAGGCTGAGGCAATATTTTGAGGCTCATCCCATAAAAGTCATAGCGGACCAGCCCATCAAACAAATACTGAACAAAGCAGAAGCTTCCGGACGACTAGCCAAATACACCGTGGAACTAGAAGCCTACAATATCACGTATCTGCCACGAAACATGGTTAAAGGACAAGTCTTAGCCGATTTCATCAATGAGGTACCCATCAGACAGGCCGATCAGGATCCAAAAGGGAAAGGCATGGAAATATATGACATCTCCCAATCAGAAGAATGGATACTGTACATTGACAGAGCATCTAGTAAAAAGGGCGCCGGAGCAAGATTGATGGTAATCAGCCCGGATAAAGAGGAATATACTTATGCCCTCCGGTTAAATTTTGATGCCACTAACAATGAAGCAGAATATGAAGCACTATTGGCCGGATTAGGGATTGCAAGAAAGATGCAAATAAAGGCACTGGACGTACGAGTAGACTCAAACTTAGTAGCAAGTCAAATGAATGGAGATTTCACAGCATATACGAAGAGCATGACGAAGTACCTAGCCAAAGCCAAGGAATACATTACCTGCTTCGATCGTTTCAAAATAAAAAATATCCCTAGAGCACAAAATCAAAAAGCCGATATACTGAGCAAGCTGGCATCCGTGGTATTTGGCCATCTGATGAAAGAAATGCTGGTAGAAGTATTGGAAAAACCATCCACTGAAGAAGAAACAGTTAATACGATAGTAGAAGAAGAAGAAGAGAACTGGACGTTTCCAATCATCCGGTGCCTAAAAGAAGGAATCTAGCCGGAAGATCAGAATGAAGCCCGAGCCCTTCTGATGAAGATAAGCAACTATACAATAATAGATGATGTGCTATTTAAAAAAACATACCTAGGCCCAATGCTGAGATGCGTGGGACCTCTTCAAGCCAACTACGTAATCCGAGAGGTTCACGAAGGAGCATGTGGGATGCACTCCAGACCACGATCTGTTGTGGCTAAGCTCATGAGGCAAGGGTACTATTGGCCAACCATACACCGAGACACTAGAGAGGTGATTCAGAAATGCGACTCATGCCAGATACATGCACCTGTTCCCAAGTTACCAAAAACCGTATTAACATCCGTGATGGCTCCCTGGCCGTTCTACCAATGGGCAATGGACGTACTAGGACCTCTACCCAAGGCACCAGGAAAAGTTAAATATGTCATCGTAGTGATTGTCTATTTTACAAAATGGATGGAGGCCAAACCATTAGCCAAAACTACCGGCAAAGAAGTAATTCATATGGGATAACATCGTCTACAGATTCGGATTGCCCAAGATAATCATCACGGACAACGGAAGTAACTTTGTTGGCGATTTATTCAAAAGCTGGTGTGAAAAGTTGAATATCACTCAAATCAATACAGCCATAGCTCACTCTCAAGCCAACGAACTAGTAGAAAGGGCCGAGAATAGTCTGATGAAAGGATTCAAATCGAGGTTGGGCAGAAAAAGGACCGGATGGGTTGATGAGTTGCCAAATATATTATAGGCATTCCGCACCACCCTGAAAACTAGCAACGGAGAAACCCCTTTTAGCCTGACATACAGAAGCGAAGCAGTCATTCCGGCTGAAATCGGAATGCCCACCTTCCGTATCATGATAACAAACGCAGAGAACAATGATGAAGAGATTAGTCTGAACCTGAACCTACTATAAGAACGGAGAGAGATGGCAGCAATAAGGGAAGCAAAGTACAAAAAGAAGGTGGAACAATATTACAACTGAAGGGTATGCCCCGAGTCGTTTATAGTAGGAGATTTTGTGTACCGGAAGAATGAAGCCAGCAGAATGGAAGACCAAGGAAAATTGGGACCGAACTGGGAAGGTCCATATCGGGTAGTGGAAGCTTATCAACATGGCAACTACAAGCTTCAGACCATGGACGAAGTGGAAGTACCATGAACTTGGCATGCAATTAGCCTCAAGAAATGTTTCATGTAACTAGTAAGGACCGAAAGACTCATTGTAAGGCTCATAGAAGCCATTTCTTATTTCTAATAAAAGCTACCTTTGCCGAATGATATTGTTATAAGCTACTACAGCCAAGTGCCAAAAGGCGCAAATCGCCAAAAATGGCTTACACCCCAAGAGGGTAGCCAATACACAACTACAGCAAAGTGCCGAAAGACGTGAATCGCCAAAAATGGCTTGCACCCTAAGAGGGTAGCCAACAAACGACTACGGCTAAATGTCGAATGGAGCGAATCGCCAAGAATGGCCTGCACCCCAAGAGGGTAGCCAATAAACGACTACGGCCAAGTGCCGAAAGGCACGAATCGCCCAAAATGGATTACACCCCAAGAGGGTAGCCAATAAACGATTACGGCTAAATGCCGGAAGGCAAGTCGCCCCAAAATGATTCACACCCCAAGAGGGTACGACCAACAGCCGAAGGACACGAGCCGCCTACACGCCAAGAGGGTAACTAATAAAACGACTAAGTGCCAAGTGCCGAACGAAATAACTAGAAATCTAAGGAGGATAATCAACATACAATTAAATCCATAACCGAAAGGAACCATCCAGACAACAAAAAGAAACAACGTCATCAAATAAATGTTATTACAACAAGAAAAAAAAGGAAGGGAAGAAGTATACATACAATATAAAAGCATCCATAACAAACAAACTAAGTCATCCTTCCATATATTCATTCAGTCAAAAAGATTTGATACATAACATGGCGGCTACACAGCCCCGGAAAGTAAACAAGATTATACTAAGCTTCACCAGGAATACGGAATACCTTGGTCCATAGTCTAAATGGAGGTACCCAAGTCCCAACATCTACCAACCATCAACGAAAACCATCCAAGATTGTAATAAAAAGCTTCACATAGAACCCGTAATACCTTAACCCATAGTCAAAATGGAGGTATATGAATCCTATAAACAAAGTTCAGACATTTGGAGCAGCAATATCCTGAGCAGAAGGCTTTTCGGTAGAAAAACAACTGGAGGATTGGCTGTTGAGTTCGCCGGCTCAGAAGGATCAACAGGGAAAACAACTTCAGCATCAACCTGGGCATGAGCGGGATCAGGGTACATTCCTATAAGATCTTGAAAGGACCTACGGCAAGTCTTGCAGATTTTCTGGACGAACGGATAGTCTTTAATGAAGAGTTGATAATACTGAGGCTTATACTTCTTGCCAGCTTCTAAATCAACACCTTCCACGTCCTCTAGCAACTTTTCGACCTCTTTCGGCTCCCTACCCAGCCTAACTCCATCCAAGAATCCGGAAGTAGAGTACAGATTGAATGGTTCAGCTAAGGATTGTTTGTACTCGTGGCTGATCAACAAGCGACGAACCATCTCCTGGATAAACTCACTAACAACCCGGTTACGATCCACCTCTGCATTCCCTATCCGGACAGCCAAATCCTGGTTAGTTTTCTGTAGCTCCTGGCAGTCCATCTCCTCATCGCTCAACAACAACCTAGTTTTTTCCAACTCAACCTCCAAAGACTTGATTTTCTGAACCTTATCACTCGACATGTTGACATAAATAATGTCTTAAAACATTGTTAGCATATTAACAATGTCTCTATGTTTTGATAATTACAAAGCATAAACTCATTAATCTAAAACTTATGACATAAACAAGTTTTTGGTGCTTAATACTTGTCTTTGCTTCCATATCACTTAAGGTATGAATAAACAAAGAGTTTATTACATTTCATGATCAAAGAAAATTTTATATTAATACATAACATTATATAAAATGATTTTAACATTTTATATATATTTGTAAATCATTTTTGGTATAGCTTTATTAAACCACAAAAATATGATTTCAAATTTCCAACCAAAAAGGACAAATTTTATCCAGAAAAACTTTTGAAACGTTCAGGAGGGCGGCCCCCTTAATTTTACTAGGCGGCCCCCTTAATCATTAAGGGGACCGGCCTACAATTAAGGGGACCGGCACGCTCCAGAACAATATTTTCCCCCCTTTAAATATTGATTCATCCCTCAGATTTTTCTCACCTTTTGCACTTCTAAACTTTCTGATCTAGATCTATTTCTCTATTCTCTCATCCTTTGATCATAAGTGTATATATTCTTTGTTTCAAAGTGATCCAATTTCCATCCTCTCAAGTGCAATAGAAGAATACTTCTATCTTCCTAGACAAGAAGTATTACAACTTGTTGTGATCTCCACATCCAAGTTGTTGGTGTATCATCAAGATTATTTACATATTCTTTGTGAAGATTGTTGTGAATATTTGCTTGTAGATAGTTGTGTTAGATATAGATTGTGTGATTAGTTGATAGCTTGGTGTGAAGAAGAAAAGCTAGGAAATCTATTGGTGTGAAGAAGATTGAGTTGAAGTAGTTAGTTGTGAAGTAGATTGATTTGAAGAAGGTGTGTAGAACTTGTGACTTAGGTGTGAAGGTGTTGTGGTGTGATTATTGGTGTGTATATTGGTGTGTAAATTGGTGTGTAAGGTTTTCTCCGCCATAAGGGAGCTTGTTGATATAGTGAAGAAAACTCTCGAGTTAGGTGCTCGGGGAGTGGAGTAGGGCAAGGAAGGTGTCCTTGTAGCCGAACCACTATAAATCTCTTGTCTCGCGGTTCGATCTTTTCATCTCTTACTTATTTCATTACTTATCATTGTTATATATTTCGTATTGATATTTGTTTGTATTGTGCAATACTTGAGATCACATATTATCGAATCTAAGTTTTAAAAATTAAGTAAACACTAAAACTCTTTTTACAACTAATTAAAAAGACGTAAAACTATTCAACCCCCCTTCTAGTTTTCCACAATTGGTATCAGGAGCCACGTCTAGCAAGAATTTTAAAATATATTGTATTTTAAAACTTGTAATGATCTATGGAATCTGAAAAATATTTAGAAGGGCAATCTATGCAAAGACCACCACTATTCGAAAGTGATGGATTTTTATATTGGAAAAATAGATTCGAAACCTATGTGAAATCAAAAGATCTTGATCTTTGGCATATTATTACCTTTGGTGATTTTCCCCCTATTCAATATAATGTTGAAACTAAAATGGATGAAATTGTAGCTTTTGAAAAACAAAATGATGATTTGAAAAAGAAACTAGCAAAAAATAATGAGGCTAAAATGGTTATTTATAATGCGTTACCACGCAAAGAATATGAAAGAATTTTTATGTGTAAAACCGCAAAAGAAATTTGGGATTCTTTACTAATCACTCACCAAGGTAATAGTCAAGTTAAAGATAACAAAATAGATCTTCTTGTACAACAATATGAACAATTTACGATTCCGGAAGAGGAATCAATTGATAATGCTTTTGCTAAATTTAACACCATTATCACAAGTTTAAAAGCACTTGATGAGACATTTTCTATTAAAAATTGTGTTAGGAAATTTCTTAGGGCATTGCATCCGAAATGGCGATGATAGTGACTCAAGTGACGAGAGTGAAGATGAAGAATATGCAATGGCCGTAAGAGAATTCAAGAAATTCTTCAAGAGACGAGGAAGATTCACTAGATCATCACATGACGATAGAAAATCGTTCCAAAGAAATAGAAGTGAGAATTACGTGAAAAGAAAATGCTTTAGATGTGGAAGTCCAAATCATCTCGTTGGTGAATGTCTAAAGCCGCCGAGTTATGATAATCAAGGTGCATTTGTTAGTAGAACATGGAGTGATAGTGACAAAGAAGAAGTGGAAAAACCAAGAGAATAAAAGTATTTCATGGCAAAAGCAACCGACGAAATATGCCTTGGAATTGACTTGGAGCCTGACGAATGGATCAAGGATAGTGGATGCTCGAGGCACATGACAGGGAACCGAAAGCTATTCTCTACATATAAGGCATACAACGGAGGTAACGTTATTTTTGGTAGTGACTTGCGTGGAAAAATTATTGGCAAAGGTACGATTTCTCAAGACTCACTTACTATTGAAAATGTTGAACATGTAAATAATTTAACATACAACTTACTTAGTGTAGGCCAAATATGCGATAATAAATGTAGAGTTATCTTTTCCGAAGAAGATAGCGAAATAGTTAAGAATGGAAAAATTATAGGTAGAGGTATTAGGAAAGGAGGTGTATATGTTATGAAACTAGGAAACAAACCTGAAGATAGGATATGCCTAACGACCCTAGACGAAAACTCCACATTGTGGCATAGGAGATTAGGACATGCTAACATGCAACAAATACAATCTTTGGCCTCTAAGGAATTAGTTAGAAACTTGCCTAATCTAAAATATGACAAACATTTTTGTGATGCATGTAAAATTGGAAAACAAGCTCATGCTAGTCACAAAGCTAAGAATATAGTATCCACTACTAGGTGCCTTGAATTATTACATATGGATCTTTTTGGTCCATCCGCTGTGCAGAGCTATGGAGGAAACAAATATACCATAGTAATAGTAGATGACTACTCATGATACACGTGGACTAGGTTTTTAAGTGACAAAACCCAAGCCTTTGAAAAATTCGAAATATTTAGTAAAATGATTCAAAATAAATTAGGATGCTCAATAGTTGCCATTAGGACGGACCATGGTAGGGAATTTGATAACGAAGTACAATTCGGAAAATATTGTGAGTTAAATGGAATATCTCACAATTTCTCCGCTCCTCGTACTCCTCAATCAAATGGGGTAGTAGAAAGAAAAAATAGGTCACTACAAGAAATGAGTAGAACTATGTTAAATGAACAATCCATTCCACAAAAATTTTGGTGTCACGCCGTAGATACATCGACTTATATTTTAAATAGGGTATCAATTAGAAGAATTCTAGGAAAAACTCCTTATGAGTTATTAAGAAATAGAAAACCAAACTTAAGCTACTTTAGGGTATTTGGAAGTAAATGCTATATCTTAAACACTAAGGACTACCTCACTAAGTTTGATCCAAAATCATATGAAGGAATATTTTTAGGATACTCACAAAATAGTAAAGCATATATAATACTTAACAAACACTCCATGAAAGTAGAGGAATCACTAAATGTAACATTTGATGAAACACCACCACCTCTTAAAACGCTACCTTTAGAAGATGATGATTTAGTCGAAGATGAAGCCATTGAGGTTAGTAAAACAAAACCCATAGGAAATGATAATGAAGACATTCACTTAGAAAATAACGAAACCGTTAATATTAAAGAATCTAGATCACATCCATTAGATAATATAATAGGACATCTTAACCAAAGAACCCTTAGGTCACAAGCCCAAGATAAAAACAACTTCTTTTGTTTCCTCTCAGCAATAGAACCTAAGAATATTAGCGAGGCTTTAAAGGATGAAAGTTGGATTATAGCTATGCAAGAAGAATTAAATCAATTTAAGGCAAATGATGTTTGGGAACTAGTCCCAAATCCAAAGGATATGACTATCATAGGAACCAAATGGGTATATAGGAACAAGTTAGACGAGAATGGAATAGTTACTAGGAATAAAGCTAGGTTAGTTGCCCAAGGTTATAATCAACAAGAAGGAATTGATTATGATGAAACTTATGCCCCTGTAGCTAGACTAGAATCAATTAGGATATTACTTGCCTATGCTTGCGCCCTAGATTTTAAGTTATTCCAAATGGATGTGAAAAGTGCATTCCTTAACGGTTTTATCAATGAGGAGGTATATGTGGTACAACCTCCAGGATTCATTGACTTCGCAAAACCTGATTATGTTTATAAGTTAAAGAAAGCTTTGTATGGACTCAAACAAGCTCCCAAAGCTTGGTATGATCGATTAAAAGCTTTTCTTATTAAACATGATTATTCCATGGGAATGGTAGATAACACTCTTTTCACTAAAAGGAAAGACCCTAATCTCATCATTGTTCAAATATATGTTGATGACATTATATTTGGATCGACTTGTCAAGACATGTGTGATGAATTTGCCAAAATCATGCATGATGAGTTTGAGATGAGTATGATGGGTGAACTTAACTTCTTCCTAGGATTACAAATAAAACAATTAGAAGATGGAATATTCTTTAACCAATCTAAGTACGTTAAGGAAATGCTTAAGAAATTTGGCCTAGAAGACTCAAAACCCATGAAAACACCCATGTCTACGGAGGTAAAGCTCACAAAGGACGATGAAGGTGAGTCCGTAGATAACACCAAGTATAGAGGAATGATAGGTAGTTTACTATACTTGACGGCAAGTAGACCCGATATCATGTTTAGTGTCTGCCTTTGTGCCCGTTTTCAAGAGGATCCCAAAACCTCTCACCTAGAAGCGGTTAAGCGTATCTTCCGATACGTTAAAGGCACTATACACTTAGGATTATGGTATCCTAAGGAATCCGGCATAGAAACCATTGTCTATGCGGATTCGGATCATGCGGGAGACTACGTAGATAGAAAGAGCACTAGCGGTATTTGCACGTTTATAGGATGTTGTCTAACGTCTTGGTTTTCGAAGAAGCAAACCGCTCTTGCTATTTCTACAACCGAAGCCGAATATGTAAGCACCGGAAAGGCATGTCAACAAGCACTATGGATGAAACAAGCTCTCGTAGACTATGGCATTAGGTTAGAAAATGTCCCCATTATGTGCGATAACAAAGGTGCAATAGATTTAAGTAAAAATCCGGTGCAACACTCTAGGACTAAACACATAGAAATACGTCACCATTTTCTTAGGGATAATGTACAAAAAGGAAATATATCTATAGAAAAGGTTGCATCGGAAGACAACATTGCGGATATATTCACAAAACCCCTTAAGCATGAATTATTCAACCACTTGCGTTTAGGATTAGGAATGATGGAACAAGTTGACTAAATTATATTGAATTAATTCAAATTTATACTTGCATGAAATTTATTTTTTTTCATTTCACCTTTTCTGAGTCTAGGAATCTATTTCGCACAAAATTAAAGATTGAGAAGATTCATTTTCTTTGCATAAACCTTTTTGTAAAACTCAATCAATTCTTTCTAAAAATTATTCTCACAATCTAGGAATCACATGAAGATCATTTCCCTTGCATTGTTGACAAAGTGTAAAAAATATTGTCTTTCAAAATCATGCATAAACTCACACATAAATTGTCAAGGTATATAATCTAATATATGTCTTTGACATTCATGATCGAGCAAAAATTGAATCAAGGAGATCATTTGGATTGTTTCTTAGGATCGTTATTTCGTTGTGCATCTAGGAGTCGAAACAATCACAACTCCACATTTGTTGCATATAGACACTCACTAGGACAAATTCCTTAATAATGATGTCATCTTGATCCATCACTAGCTTTTCACTCACTAATTGCCTTTGCCTTTTATCTAAGATAGGTGCCTTAGGAAACTTAAGTGTGCTTGCCTTTACCTACCTCCTATTGCTTATTATGTGTTGATTATGTGTCCTCTTGCATGCATGCCATATCTTAATTAGATTAGATTCTATATTGCCTAAGAGAATTGAACTTGCTTGAACTCTAATCCAAACACATAACCTTTCTGAAAATTTTCTGCCAAAAACCCAATTTTGGCAACCTGGAAATCACCAGATGGGCGGCCCCCTTAATTATGTAAGGCGGCCCCCTTAATTATTCAGGGGACCGCCCCCTAATTAAGGGGACCGGCCATCTGATGGTCGGGTTTACAGAATCTTTTCTGCTTTTTAGCCCATTTCAACCTACATTTCCCAATTTTAACCAACACACTTTGTCCCAATCTTCCAAACAAACCTTATCCATCCTTAAACACACAAATCTTACACTATAAATATCCCCAATCCTCAAAACTATCCATTCATCCCATCATGAACTCTCCAAACAAACCAAAATCAAAAGCCTCAAGGCTAGCAAGGATGACGAAAAGACCCGTTTGGCGAAGAAAAAGCCCTCGAAACAAATCCATCATAACCAATGAGATTGGAAGTCATTCAACACCTACAACTTCTTACTTCCCAAACTTTACCTCAAACCCACAAGGTCATTCATTTGATCCTCTTTACAAACCATACAACATTGGCCAACCATCTTCCTTCAAGCCAAACTACACATCTCAACCTCCAACCACTTATAATGATCCATACAAGTTTGATCAACTATCAAACTACAATTCCAACTACACAAATCCAACACATCCATACCAAACCTATGATCCTCTTCACATTGCCACGGAAAAGCAAAAGTTCCGTGATGAAATAAACCAAATCCATGATCTTAGTGATCTCCTTGTTATGCATCTTGCACAACGCAACAAAGGGCAACCTCCATCATCACCCTATGCAAATTTCCTTCCCCACTCTCTCAATTTGGATCAAGTTACCAACCACACTCACTTTTTCCCTTGTTGCATATTCCTTCAAAAACAAATCCTCTACTTGAGTGAAGATATTTCTTGGATTGAATATCTTCTCACTCGCAATCATCCAATACCACCCTTAACACGATACAACATCATGAGATCCACCTCTTCCGCTCCATACTCCACCCCATATCCCTCTCAATCAAACATCTAAGCTTTATGCTTATGTTTCCATTCAAGCAAATAACACAATCAACTATGAGTTGCAAGCAAGTCCAAGTGCTTCTTTAGGCTATATAGGACTATGTCCTTCCTTTTGTTTTATTATGATTAATATGCCTTAAGCATATTAAATATTGTAATGTTTTCTATGATGCTTGAATGAATCTATTTTTATAACTATTGCTTTGCATATATATGTGCCTTGTTCTTTTCTAATATTTTGTGTAGCCAAGACTTCCATAGCTCATTCCTTTGATGCTCTCAAATGAGGGGGAGTTTACATCAAGGGGGAGCATTTACCTTTTTGATTTTACAAAAAGGGGGAGAAGAGAATGTTAAACTCTAAATTCTTGTCTAAAAATTATGTTTTAGACCTCATGAGTTTAAGGTTTTGTAATCATCAAAAAGGGGGAGATTGTTGACATAAATAATGTCTTAAAACATTGTTAGCATATTAACAATGTCTCTATGTTTTGATAATTACAAAGCATAAACTCATTAATCTAAAACTTATGACATAAACAAGTTTTTGGTGCTTAATACTTGTCTTTGCTTCCATATCACTTAAGGTATGAATAAACAAAGAGTTTATTACATTTCATGATCAAAGGAAATTTTATATTAATACATAACATTATATAAAAAGATTTTAACATTTTATATATATTTGTAAATCATTTTTGGTATAGCTTTATTAAACCACAAAAATATGATTTCAAATTTCCAACCAAAAAGGGCAAATTTTATCCAGAAAAACTTTTGAAACGTTCAGGAGGGCGGCCCCCTTAATTTTACTAGGCGGCCCCCTTAATCATTAAGGGGACCGGCCTACAATTAAGGGGACCGGAACGCTCCAGAACAGTATTTCCCCCCCCCCCTTTAAATACTGATTCATCCCTCAGATTTTTCTCACCTTTTGCACTTCTAAACTTTCTGATCTAGATCTATTTCTCTATTCTCTCATCCTTTGATCATAAGTGTATATATTCTTTGTTTCAAAGTGATCCAATTTCCATCCTCTCAAGTGCAAGAGAAGAATACTTCTATCTTCCTATACAAGAAGTATTACAACTTGTTGTGATCTCCACATCCAAGTTGTTGGTGTATCATCAAGATTATTTACATATTCTTTGTGAAGATTGTTGTGAATATTTGCTTGCAGATAGTTGTGTTAGATATAGATTGTGTGATTAGTTGATAGCTTGGTGTGAAGAAGAAAAGCTAGGAAATCTATTGGTGTGAAGAAGATTGAGTTGAAGTAGTTAGTTGTGAAGTAGATTGATTTGAAGAAGGTGTGTAGAAGTTGTGACTTAGGTGTGAAGGTGTTGTGGTGTGATTATTGGTGTGTAAATTGGTGTGTATATTGGTGTGTAAATTGGTGTGTAAGGTTTTCTCCGCCATAAGGGAGCTTGTTGATATAGTGAAGAAAACTCTCGAGTTAGGTGCTCGGGGAGTGAAGTAGGGCAAGGAAGGTGTCCTTGTAGCCGAACCACTATAAATCTCTTGTCTCGCGGTTCGATCTTTCCATCTCTTACTTATTTCATTACTTATCATTGTTATATATTTCGTATTGATATTTGTTTGTATTGTGCAATACTTGAGATCACATATTATCTAATCTAAGTTTTAAAAATTAAGTAAACACTAAAACTCTTTTTACAACTAATTAAAAAGACGTAAAACTATTCAACCCCCCTTCTAGTTTTCCACACGACACTTTCCTCCATTCCTCTTTCTCCCTCTCTAGCTCCGAAATCCTTTCTGTCAAACTGAGCTCTTTAGCCGAACAACCCGAGTGTTCGGACCTCAACCTAGTAAGCTCCTCAGGCTCTCCAGAAGCACATCCAGCATGATCAACCTTAAGCTTTTCCAACTCAGCTTTCACATCTTGAAACCTCTTGAAGTTCTCCTTAGCACTTTGGTCACAATCTTTGTGAGCCGCAACAATTTGTTACGAACCTCAAAAAGGTTCTCAAAACGGAAAAGAAGGTCCGCAAAGACAAAAGAGCTCTTCCCCAACAACAACCAAGAACGTTGAACAACCTCAACATCATCGTGAGCATTGAGATACTTTTCTTCTCCAGGGGTGGCTAAATGAACCAGCATATCTCTGCATATGGCCGCATTATTCATCCGAGTACCTCTCCTAAATGACCATTCTGGAATAAACAACTCATCCGAAGAATCACCATCAATATCAACATCCACTTTAGCCACTGCTTTACCATGATCACCTGAAATACCAATCACACACGAACAAGTTAATAAGAAAAACACAAATGCAAAAGAAAAGAAAATAAAGGATATAATTTATCTGACCCGGCACCTCTGGCATGACTATTCCCCCTTCTTCTACCCCAGATGATTTCCCCTTGGGAAATACTGACCGAATGTGGTAGGTTTGAGAAAACTCTCACTGGATTTAAGGTCGAATACGGGGGTATCAGAAGTTGGTTTGTTTTTCTTGAGAGGGCGGAACAAGGTGTCATCCTCTCCGGATCTTTTGACATGAGCTTTTGACTTGCTCCCCTCAGCAGCACCCGAAGGTTTCTTAGGACCCACTCGAGCAGCCTGCTCTTTCTTCCTCTGATGCGATTTGGATTGTCACACAAAAGTTTTACTTCTCAAGGAATCTTGATAAGCTTACAATCCCCGCCAGGCAAGTGTACCTGACCGATGTAGTATAATGTAGTGGTAAGAACCAGGGAATTGATCGTTCTCCACAGGGAATAGTGTTCGTTAGGATTGAAAATGATCTAAACTAGGTCTAGAGGTGAGGGATGATTCTTTTTGTATTTTTATATTTTTTAGAAAGTAAGTAAAAATCTCGGATTTTGAAGGAGTGGGCAGAATTAGTTGCTAGTCAACTAACCCAATTAACTACAAATGCAATAAAAATAAAATGACAAGAAAACAAATGTGTGGGAAACTAATATGGAGAAAAACATGTTTACTTAGGTTTCACTACTCCCTAGCTATCTTTCATTGATTGATGGATTTGTTACAATTGCGTGGATGATGGGTTGTATTCCTTAATACCATTCGTGGGGGCGTGCACGTCCTTCCCTAACTCTATAAGATTCTATCTCTTCCTATGACGACACGTTTAGTATCCTATCATGGCCTCATTAATAGTCACTTATGCATTAAACACAACCAATTAATCATAGTACACATCTGATTCATGTTTTTTAAGACATCAAGCATGTTACCAATAGGAGATTAGCCCGTTTTCTTATGCCTAACATTGATATCATTCATTCAACAACAATTAATAACAAATCATCAATCAATAATCAATAGCTAGGTTTCATTACATCTAAGCAAACATAAACAAACCTAGCCTAGCATGTTAATGTAAAGACAAGCATAAGATAGAATCAAACAACACATAGACATATTGAATGATTGATAGAATACTTATCTTTAATTAAACATGGAAGAAAAAAGGTTTAGAAACCTTAAAATTGCTGCAAAATTCGACTAGGGTTCGTACCCTATATTCTCCCTAAAGCTCCACCCTTAATGAATGAAAATCTGATGAGTATTTATAGATTTTACAACCTTGATGGCGTCACCTTATGGGTCGTGACGCCATCACCACGCCGTACTTAAGGTTCCTTGATAGCCTAGATCCACTTCTGACGCCGTCACCTTGTAATGTTCACCTATTTGTCCACCTCTTTGTCAACACGTGACGCCGTCACCTAGTAGAGCGTGACGTCGTCCAGTACTGTTTCCATCATAATTTGAGACTTTGTTGTTTTCTTCACTTTTATGCTCCAAAAATGTCCAAAATGCTTCATTTTCCAGATTTCCTCTCAAAAGTACCTAAAATGACAAAAGGAACGATTTAAGGCAATATTTGATCATATAATCGCGATTCATGGCTTAAAAGACCCCTTAAAAGTGTAACACTTTTCGTCTCATCAAATACCCTTACACTTGATATTTGCTTGTCCTCAAGCAAATGAGCTTTTATTCTAATTAAAATACAAGTTATGGGTCATTTAACACTAATATAAAAGTAATTACAACAAATAATCATTCCACCTTAATCAAAATAAGCACGGAAATCATACACTAGCACCACTCAAATAGTGTTTGGATACTCTCATCTATCGGGTGTTATAAACCTATATAACTAATGGAAATGGGAAAATATCACTCACTACCTGTCATAGCAAATAGATTACCATAGGCTTGGGAAAGGATCAAAAACCTCCTCCACTAGGTGTAAGCACCTAAGATAAACTATCAAAGAGGGCTTTCAAGGGTTAGAATGTTGGGTGTAGGGATATGGAAAACACGGTTTGTTGGATAAAGGATATTTTACTTGTGGGAAGTCAATTGTCTTGGTCAATTACATGTATAATGCGGCGGTTCTGAGCCAAGACTCGACTCAACTTAAGCTTATCATAAACATAAACATAAACATAAACATAAACATAAATGAAAGAAACGGGATGGTAGTTCGTATGTTTTTCTCTTTTCTTTTTCTATTTTTGTTTTCTTTTTCTTGATTTTTTTTGTGCATATACTCTTGCCCTACCATCCAAAATAATACATCATAGGGGCCTCGGTTCTCCCCTTACACTTGAACTTTTACATACTTTACATGTAACTAATCTAATGACTCGAATTAAGATAATTAAAACACTTGGAGTACTTTAAAATGTTTTGCACATATGGGGGTAATAATTGATGTTCTTCCCCATTACTCCATAACAATAGTACTTTACCCATGAGTCCCAATCGTCCCAAAATAATATGTACAAGATATGACTCGACTTAGCAATCACGTAATCAATTAGACAACTAACAAAGGGTTTACACAAATAACAATAATGCACTAAAGATGAGTGCATACAAGAAAGGCTGAGGCGATTTGGGTGTACATTTTAGGTGGATTGTAAACAAATTCTATCTTTAAGTAAGATGCTTAAAGTTAGAAATGAAAAAAATAGGCTCTGAGGGGTGTACTAGGGGTATCGTGTACTAAAACTGAGTACATCGCAAAGGTGTGGGAGAATTTCTTGATTCTATTAGTCAAGTAGCTTGGCTTCATTGGTCAAGTAATTTTAAAACAGGTTTAAAACAAGGGTTATCCTAAAGCCTCTTATCATATAGTAAATCTAACTACACGAATGTAGTCTCACTTGTGGCCTCGGAATGAATCACTAACGCAAGTTCTAGAATCTAAGTGTTATCGGTACACTCATAAGCACTAAGGCTTTTCCTAACAAGTCGAGGGGCGAACCTCACCTGTATAAATTTAGTAGATCGCTGGCACGAGTCCTTGACGCCTCAACTAATGGATGGTCACTAGTGCACTTCTTGGATCGCTGGCGCGTTATTTGCACAACGGATGGTCACCAAGTCATACACTAGATCGCTGGCACGTTAGTCAATTAATCTAATACCCGGATGGTCACTACCTTATTCATAAAAGTTTTTTGAGTGGTACAGTTTTTGTGCTAGTTATATAACTCCTATCTATGAGACGCTTATTGAGACTAAAGTTTCACTCCTATATGTTACAAAAAAATTTAAATTTGGTGCTAAAATTACTCTAACAAATATTTCTCTCAGTTTTATTACACATCTACTATTAAACAAACAAAAATCAAGTGTCATGGTATTCTCTAAGGTATCTTCATTTAACCCCCCCCCCCTTACACTTAAGCTGAACATTACCCCAATGTTCAATTGAAAGATGTAAAAGTAAAGAAAATGAAAGAATGAAACAAATACTCCCCTGATTCGTTCGGTGTGGATAATGCGGTAACATGGTTAAATCTTCCTCCAAGAGAATGTAATTTCAAGATTAAGGCAGCGCCAAAAACTTGAAATTTGATGCTCAAAGACTTGAACATCCATGCACATCTTCTTGTCCAATATAATCTGTTAAACCTGAGAAAATAAACAAGAAAACCTAGCGTAAAATCGGCGGTAAAATCTATATAAAATAAAATCCTAAAAAGCAAATAAAGATATAATGCTTGTAGAATGAATGTTTGCAGATTCCTGGAGTTTATAAGTAAAAGATTTAATAAAACTTTACACTTCCAGTAGAAAAACAAAACTTGCAAAATTTTCCAAAAAATTTGTACCTGACGTCGTCAGGTTTTGATTGCTGACGCCGCCGTCAGAATTGATCTGACAGAAATTTTATGTTGAGTTTCTGAAAAATTTCTAGAAAACCTATACCTTAATTCATGGAATTCCTGCAAAATATCATTATGACTCGATACAAGCATTTGACTCAAACAAGTACTAATATGTATGTCTATATCTCATTATTATCGTTCATGTTCAATTCATTCTTTGAAAACAAATTTGGATTTCCCTTACACTTATATTTTGCAAAATACCTTTATATGTAATTAAGACGAAGTTAAAACAAAATAAAGCATTTTCACAATATTTTTGATACATGAACAATAAGCAATGAAAATAAAAACAAACATACGGAAGCAAATAAACTCAAATAAATAAACAATCAAACAAATAAAAAGCTTGGGTTGCCTCCCAAGATGTGCTTTTCTTTATTAATGAATCTTGTAGCTAGACTTAAAGTCATGTCTAGTACGTGACCTCGTCTCTTAGAATGATGTACCCATTATTGATAGAGCCTTATCTATTGTTGGGGTAATGTCTCAATTGCTCTATGTTTATAGTCGACTTTCCACCTGTTTCATTAATCAGAACTACTGTTCCATTTGGAAATAAGCTTTTGAATGTAAATGGTCCATAGCACCAGGATCTTAGCTTATCGGGAGGTAATTTAATCCCCGAATGGCTTAAGAGTACCAAATATCCTTCCATTAAATCAGTATGATTCTCCCTATGCTGATTGCGTTCAAATTCAACATAATCTCTATTCTCATCTCTGTATTTCTCAAACTTAGCTTCTTGGTAGTTCTTAATCTTTGCCTCCCATGCGAGGATTCCTTCTTGAACGCGTTTTCGAGGTGTGTCGACGTTGTTCTTAAGCTTTCTTTCCACCATGCCTTCTCTAACATATCGTGGGGTCATAGGAAAGTGAATCCTTCTTTGCCCAGACTTAGGCTCAATTTCCCCTCTTTCGTACTTAATGAAAGCCTTTGCTGTGGTAAGGAATTGTGCTCCAAGGCTTATTGGCATATACTTGTTTTCTCTATCGTCAATGATCATGAAATCAACGGGATATATGAATCCTGCCATGTTAACTAACACATCTTATGCAACTCCTAAAGGGTACACGTAAGAGTGACAAGCAAAAGAAAGCCTAACGTGAGTAGTAGCTGGTACTTCTTTAGTTAACTGGGCATAAATGGTTAAGGGCATCAGGTTTGCCTCTGAACTTGATTGGCGAAAGCATCTAAATATTGCAATTTCCCAACGCTAGCTGGTATCACGAAATTACAATAAGCCATTTGCTTCGTGGCTACTTTTTGCTTAAGTAGCCTTTTGTACACTGCCCCCCAGGTAACGTATCATACTCACCTCTTCTTCCTTTTTCCTCTCCAGAGACCTTTTTTGATGAGTAGTTATGTCTGTCACTCCTTACCCAGTTTGTTATGGTTGTCTCATTAATACCATGTTTTAGATAGTACCCTAATGGTTGAGATTTTGGTGGTTCCTCAATGGTCCGTGCAATAGGGGTTTCCTCCTCTTCATTGTTTTGTTGACAACGGATATAGAGTTAACAAACTTGGTAGTGGGGGTGACGCTTTCCTTCCTTATTAACACCTTTTCTAGAGTTTTTATTTTTGTGTACTCCTTCAACAGGTTCATCATCTCCGCCATCTTTTCTTCCATTTCCTCCTTCTGTCTATAGACGGCCTCTTCGAATTTTGCCAATCTTTCGGAGTGTGTTGACATATACTCTCTCATTCGAGCTTCAAATTTTGGACTAAGTTCCTGAAGAGGTGGATCGGGTTGAGCATGCTTACGGAAGGATTCAACGTTTTCCCTAAGAGGTGATTCGGAAAACGGTGCTGGTTTTATGTCTGAGATAGAGTTAACCGCTGCTCGTTGTGGACTTTAGGGTCTATTTTGTTTTTCAATTAGATAGTCAACCCTTTTCTCAAGTTCATAAAGGCTTTATTCTAAGAGTTGAGTAGTCTTATCAGGTGACAAAAGTGCATTGACAGCTGAGTTTACAACATGAGCAGTTTCCCACACTTCCTCATCGTAGAATGCAAGCTCATCGATGATTTCCCATGATTTTTTGGCGTTTTTGTCACACAATCTACCCCCGGCAGCTTGATCAATGGTGCGCTTAGTATGGTAGTCGGCATGGTCGTAGAAGATTTGGATATAAAGCCAAAGATCTATGCCATGATGAGGGACTTTTGTAGTAAGTCTTAGAAACGTGTCCATGCTTTGTAAAGAGTTTCTCCCTGACGTTGTTGGAACATCAAGATGTCATTCCTTAACTTTGTGGTTCTTTCCGGTGGGAAAAATTGAGCAAGGAAACGAGAAGTGAGATCATCCCAAGATGTTATGGATTGTTGGGTTTGTTAAAATCCAAACTCCTTAATCTAGGATTTGAACATAAAATATCCTAAGTATTTGATAACCGAGAACACCAAACAAGTCACTGAATGCATAGTTGTTCAGTGAGTCATCCTCAAGATGCTCAGGGCGAATCTATGGAGAAAGGTTCACCATTCAGTGAGGCGGTTCTCAGTGAATGATACCTGAGCCAAAGAAGAAGATGATGGACTCAGTGAGGGATAAAAATAACTCACTGAGTCCCATGACTCCTCACAAACTAAGATCACTGAGTGAACAAAGATTGAAGATAAGAAGACTGAAGTAAAGGCGGGATTAGGCGGGATAAGTTTGAATGGATAAAGGAAGGTCTTTATCATGCAAAGGTCAACTTTCCCTGAATGAGTATAATACCAAGACATGTGTCAACACTAAAGACCAGAAAGCATCTCTGCCCTTTACTACTTATAGTCATTTATAACATGGACAAAATACCTATGTATTTTGTCCAATGTAGGATGATGTAATTTGTCTTGTAGTCTTTGTCCATTAGGTATGTGTTAGAATCTACTTGTGTATAAATAGAGAATAAGTGGGAGAGGTAAAGATTACGTTTGTGCACTCAATGCTTAGACATTAACAAACCAAATCTTTACTCTCTCCAAAGAACAACACAAACCCTGAGATAGCTCAGCTGGATCTTAGTTGTCACTCAAACTTAGTTTGAGTTTAGTGAGGAGTATACCATACTTGTCATTTCAATCCCAAGTGTTGTTCCGCAAACACTTGGGTATAATTCTTTTGATTAATTTCTAATAAAGAATTAAACGTTGAAAACTTTGTGTCTTTTATTTTACATTTATTTCCTTTTAACAATTAATCAATACTTCGCTACATCATGGAACTTGGTTAGATTAACATTGTAGTTAACATTAACCAAGTAAAAGGGTCCAACAAGTGGTATCAGAGCCTCTGATTTGTAAAACTTTTCAAACAAGAGTGCTCAAAGTTTTTAAAATCAAGATCCCACCATGGCTGATAGTGATGTACCCCAGCTGGTTGATAAAAAAGGAGGTGGCTATTCAGCTGTAGCTCTTAAACTAGAAGCTGGTAAATTTAGCAAGTGGAAAAAGCGTATGCTTTGCTACTTGACTGGTATGGAACCATACTACATCACATGCATCAATGAAGGTCCCTTTGTCCCTAAGACTGCTCAAGGTTTGCCCAAACCTGAAGCACAATGGACTCCTGATGAAAGGAGAGTGGTCAATGAGGACCAACGCCTGAAAAGCATCATTATATCGTGTCTCCCTAACGATACAATGGAATCAGTCATTAACTGTCCTACAGCCAAACAAACCTGGCTTGACTTGGTTCATAGCTTTGAAGGTCCCTCAGATACCAAGGAAAATAGGATCATGGACCTGTAACTTGAGTATAACACTTTCAGGGCCAAAGAATCTGAAAGCCTCTCTCAGACCTATACCCGATACAAAACCTTGCTCAATGAACTCTCAAATGATGGTGTAGTATTGTCTAAGCATGAAATTAACATTGGCTTTGTCAACAGTCTCCCTGGGAAGTGGTTAAACTTCTCTCAGGGTCTTAGGAATGCTAATCACATTCAGAATCTTGAGCTTCCTCAAATTTATGGGAAGTTTGTCTATGAAGACAACCTAATCGCAAGGAGATACCCTGAAAAGGCTCAAGAAACCAAAAAGGCCCTGACTGTTTCACCCATATCCACTGTCTTCTACTCTAATTGTGTTGTGCAGGAATTTCAAGATGATTCTGATGATGAGGTTGATATAAGAACTAGTGAAGAGTACCTCAATGATCTTCAAGTTGAATTTCAAGAAAGTGCTTTTTTAGCAAATTCAAAACGTTTTATTAAAAGAAACAAGTCAAATTTCAAAAAGCTATGGCAAATGAATCCACTGAATGTTTCAACTGTGGCAAAAATGGTCATTTTGCTAAAGAATGTTTTTCAAAAACAACCTCAAACCCTTCATACAAACCTTCTAGTAGTAGTTCTTCTTCAGGAACTAGCAAGTTTCAACCAAAAATGCTTCAGTCCACTCAACATTTTCAAAATGCAAATATACAAAAGGATTTTGAAGCAAAGTATAGAAAAGCTAAAGCTAAACTTGCTCACCTTGAGACAACTCCCTCAGTACCCCAGGCTGCACCTTCCAAACCTGCTCAGGGCAAGAACAAGGTACTTGTTGCTGAAGCCTATGATTGGGACGAGGAAGATATCTCCTCTGATGAAGAAGTAAGGGTCAGTGCACTGATGGCACTTTCAGATGACAACAAGCTGGCTGTTGGAAAAAGCCATGCTAGAAATGGAGAATGGGTCAACATCACCATGAAAAAGGTAAACATTTTGTTATCTATGAATGATGATGCTGATTGGCAATCCTACTTAAACTACTTAAATGTAGATCTTAAGTTCGTTGAAGAGCAAAGACAAAATCTGTTTTCAAAATTCAATAAGTTAATTTTTGAGTTAAACAAGTGTAGAGATGAATTACTTGTTTTAAAACAAGCAAAGCTTGAGGCTGTTACACTTCAAATTCAAAACACTAAACTAGTAAAACAAAATCAAGCTCTTCAGGATGAACTTAAGAAAGAAAAGGCTGTGATATATAAGTGGACTCAGAAAAACCCTAGGGTTTTTGACTCAGTGAGTCTCACACCAAGTAATAAGAAAGCTATTATTGGTGAAGATCAAAACCCTGAGTCCTCAAGTGAGAATCATGGTGAAAAGGCATTTCTGCCTTCAGGCATATCCTTTAACAAGGAAATGGCACCAAAACCCAGTGACTGGATTGAAAGAGTCAACCCAGATAGCAAACTACCAAACTTTAACACTGGTAAAATACTGGAACCTGAAAGTCAGGCCATCAAAAATATGCTTAGTGTCACTAATGAGTCTAGTTCTCCTGGGTCCATTAATGAGTCTGAACCTATATCACAGAATCCACTCCCACCACTGAAAGTTCTTCAGGGAGCTGAACCTAGCTCTAAGCTAACACCCTTGGTGTATACTCAACACTCCCCAAGAGAGAAGGTTGGTTTAGGAAGAACTATCTTGAAAAGACCACTCACTGAAGTCTCAGCTCCCAATGATGACTCCACAACCTCAGTCTCAAATGAGGCTATCACTGACAGCCCTGACTCCAAATTTGATCAGTTGGCTGAACTTGTTAGGAAGTTGAGTGAAAAGATTGAATCATCTGAGAAGAAAACTCAACCTTTGGAAGAGGAAATTAAACCAGCTTCCTCAAGTTCCACCAAATCTAAGGCCACATCTAAACCAAAAATGAGATGTGAATTGTGTAGTTATACCACACATACCACTGATGACTGTTATAGAATCCTTTTTTGCATGATATGTAAAAAGGATGATCACAGAACCTCTGATTATCTATCTTACATAGTCTCATCAAGTGCTGTATCCTATCACAATGCTCAGTCTCATAACTATGCCTCAGGCTCTAAACAGATAAGGCAGAAAGCTAAACCATTCACACCTTGCACTCACCGTGGATTCAATGATCATCTCCCTGATGATTGTTTGATGTATCCATGTTGTGATATCTGTGGAGATCCTACTCATGACAGTTCAGGACATGAACAGGTCATTCAATCTAGATGAGGAATCACCAAGCCAACCCAACAAACTACCCCTTCTGCCATATGCAAAATCTGTAGAAGCAACATTCACACCACCATTGATCATGGATCAATCTCTCAGTTCAAAAGGCCATTAAAGCCAAACCCACCAGAAAGTGGGTTCACAAGAAAAACTAACTCAGTTTACATTTGTGCAGAGACATGCCAAAGATCCTGTTTGGCATCTTGATAGTGGATATTCAAGAAGCATGACTGGCGTGAAGGAATATCTGCACAAATATGTAGAAGAATCAGGACCAAATGTGGTATTTGCTGATAATTCATCTTGTCTCACTGAAGGTTATGGTTCAGTAAACTGTAGTGGAATAGTTTTTACTAGAATTGCTTATGTTAATGGCCTTAAATACAACTTGATCACTGTCAGTCAACTATGTGATGCAGAATGTATAGTTCAGTTTGATGATAAGCAAGGTACTATCTTCAATGAAAACAAAGAAGTTGTTCTTATTGCACCAAGAAGGCAGGATGCCTATGTTTTGGATATGTCCTCACTCACTCAGAATGGAACATGCCTTTTTGCTAAAGCCACTGAAACCCTCAATTGGCTTTGGCATAAAAGACTTTCCCATATGAACTTCAAAAACATAAACAACCTGGCCAAACAAAACAAAGTCCTTGGCTTACCATCACTTATGTTCTCAAAAGATAAACCCTGCCCTGCTTGTGAAAAAGGTAAACACCATAGGGCATCCTTTAAAACCAAACAAAATTCCACTATCACCAACTGCCTGCACCTACTTCACATGGATCTCTTTGGACCCATCAGTCCAATGTCAATCCACCATGAGAAGTACACTCTGGTCATCGTAGATTAATAATCAAGATACACTTGGGTATATTTTCTGACAAAAAAGAGTCAGGCTGCTGAAACAATCATGTCCTTCATCAGGAAGATTGAAAACCAGAATGACATCAGGGTCAAACAAATCAGGACTGATAATGGAACTGAATTCAAAAACAATGACCTTGAATGTTTCTGTGATGAGAAAGGTATATCTCAAAACTTTTCCTCTCCTTACACCCCAGAATAAAATGGAGTTACTGAAAGAAAGAACAAAACCCTCATTGAGGTTGCTAGAACAATGCTTAATGGATATGCTCTCTCCAAACATTTTTGGACTGGGGCAGTAAGAACAGCCTGTTATACAAAACACAGGTCCATCATTGTGAAGAGACGTAGCAAAACTTCCTATGAGTTATTTAAAAGAAGAATTCCTGACATCAGCTATTTCCATGTGTTTGGATGTTCTGTGTTTATCCATAATCATAAGGATCATATTGGAAAGTTTGATGCAAAAGCTGATGATGGGTACTTTCTAGGGTATTCCCTTGTCTCAAAGCCTTCAGGGTATTCAACACAAGGAGACAACAGACTGAAGGAACCTTCCATGTCACATTTGATGAGAGTACTGAAGCTGTCAGATTTTCAAATTCCTCAATGGAAGAAATTGGTATTGATTACTCATCAAGATATCCTCCTGATGAGTATCACCCTGAGAGTTATATCTCCACAAAATACCAAGCTGATGCAGATGTCTCATATTACAACAATCCATACAACCTACCTCAACCCACCACCAGTGAGTTCATAGAAACTCAACAAGTCTCCAATGAGACTACTACCACTGAACCCATTGTTCAGAATACCACGATTCATGCTGATCACACTGAGGTAACTGAAAATCCCAATCTTGAGGAATCTCAGGCTCTTGTATGTGAACCCACTCCATCTATACATTAGGCTTCTACAAGTTCCTATTCCTATCCAAGACCTCAGGATAGCTGGACTAAGTCCAAATCAATAGAACTTGTTAACATCATTGGTGAGCCCACTGAAGGCATGCTTACAAGGAGCATGGCTGCCAAACTCAAGGCAGCCTCAGCCAATGTATGTCTCTATATTGATTTTCTCTCAGAAATAGAGCCTAAAAGTGTTAAAGAAGCCTTTAAATATGAGAGTTGGGTTCAAGCCATGAGAGATGAGCTAGAACAGTTTGATAGAAATGATGTCATGACCTTAGTTGAATGCCCTCAGGGTATGTTTATCATTGGAATGAAGTGGGTCTTCAAAATTAAGACGGATGAGTCTGGAACAATAATCAAAAACAAGGCAAGACTTGTTGCAAAAGGATATAATCAACAAGAAGGTATTGACTATGAGGAAACCTTTGCACCAGTTGCTAGAATGGAAGCCATCGGGATCTTTCTTGCATATGCAACATACATGAACTTTAAAGTCTACCAAATGGATGTAAAAAGTGCATTCCTAAATGGTAACATTAAAGAAGATGTATATGTGCAACAACCTCCTGGCTTTAAAAGTAGTGAGTTTTCCAACCATGTCTACAAGCTAAACAAAGCCCTCTATGGTCTAAAACAAGCACCCAGGGCATGGTATGAAACTCTTTCAGCCTTCCTGATCCAAAACAAGTTTGTCAGAGGTAAAATTGACAATACATTGTTCACATATAGGACAAAAGAGGATGTGATTTTAGTCCAAGTGTATGTGGATGACATCATATTTGGCTCAACAAGCTACAAACTTTGTAAACAGTTTGAAAAACTGATGACTAAGAAGTTTGAAATGAGTATGATGGGTGAACTCACTTAATTTCTTGGACTACAAATCAAACAAACTGAGAAAGGTATTTCCATAAGTCAAGAAAAGTACAATAGGAACCTACTCAAAAAGTATGACCTCAGTGACTGTGCCTCGGTGAAAATACCAATGGTACCCCCTAACAACCTTGGTCCTGACCTTGCTGGAAAACCAGCTAATCCTAATATTTTTAGAGGAATGATTGGGTCACTGATGTATCTTCTTGCCTCAAGGCCTGATATTCAATTCTTAGTCTGTTTGTGTGCAAGATATCAGTCTGACCCAAAAGAATCTCATCTCACTGCTGTCAAAAGGATTCTGAGATACCTGAAAGGCACTTCCAGTCTTGTACTGTATTATCCCAAATGTTCAGGGTTTGATCTTAAAGGATACTCAGACTCTGATTATGCAGGATGCAACATGGACAGAAAAAGTACCTTAGGCTCCTGCCAATTTCTTAGAGGAAAGCTAGTTTGTTGAAGTGCTAAAAAGCAACAATCTGTTGCAATGTCCTCAGCAGAAGCTGAATATGTTGCTGCTGCAGGCCATTGTGCAAATGTGTTGTGGATGAAAAGTCAACTCAGTGACTATGGTATTTGATGAGTGATTAATCACACATCCTTTTTAGACCAAAATCAGACCAAAAATACCAAATACTAACCAAATATGCCAAGAAAATGTGTATTTTTGTATTTGTGTATGTGCAGGTACGGATATGAGAAAAATGAACAAAAACGATGCCAAAACCGACAAAAATGAGCACGAAATTGGAAAGTGTCAAAAGCCGAAGCCGGGGAAGCAAAATAATCAAGGAAAGCTCAAATTGTCAATAGAAGTCCTCAGGAATTCATAAAGTTGCATATTTAGTCCCTGGTCAAAGTTTGAAGAATTGGCGATTCCAGTCCCTGTACTTTCAAAAATTGACAAAAATGGTCCCTTGAAGAAATATCCAAAGAAAAGTCAAAAGTGGTCCTCCAAGAATTCAGAAAAATCAACATAAGCCCTTGGGAAGAACTTTTGAGGAAATACAATTTCAGTCCCTGTGATTTTTAGTATTACAAAATTAGTCCCTATATAAATTTACTCTTAAAAACAATACACTACAACCGGATCCACAAATACAATTAACCCAAAGCCCTTACAACCCAAGCCCAAATAAATCACAAGCCCAACACCCCTTAAAATTATAACCCGGCCTGCTTTTACCCCGGTCAATCCACCCAAACCCGGTCAACTCAATAATAAAAACACCCCCAAGTTATTTTTACCGCCCCCAATTCAATTCCAAACCCAGAAAATGTACTGTGTTTAGAACCCTAACCCCACCCCTCCAAATTAACCTCGTTGGGTAATAATTACCCAATCATTGAGTTTCTAGAAAGTTGTCAGGAGTCAGAGATTGACACGTGGGCCAATGGAATGATACACTAAGGATCGGTCACATCACAATTAATCCAACAGCTGTGGATGATGGGAAGTATCTGGATGTATGATCAATGGCTCAGAGAAGACTCAAACAAACACACCACACGCATTGGTGACCTGGACTTTCATCCTCTCAGGCTATAAATACTCTCTCCTCACCCACGGATTTAGTTGTTAGATTAGGGTTAGAATAGGAGTAGGGGTAGGATAATTTAGCTTATTGATATATTCTGTCTTTAAATTATACTCTCAATTTCAGATTTAATAAAATTCTTATTTTCAGATTAATTTTCTTGCAATTCATTTTTCAGTATTTAGTTATTTTTAATCTGTTTTCAAGGCTTATTTCATGTTTTAAATAGTTCATATTGGTTTTAGAGATTAGAATTGAGCAATTCAGATTCAATTTTCTTTAATGTTCCATTGGTCAAACAAAGTCAAGAAGCTTATTACAATAAGCATCAGCTTATTCCTGGGAGTGAAAGGCAGTCATATGGAGCTTATGGCCAGTCTCAAAGACAGGAAAGCATAGAGAACCCCCTCTGTTCTGCTGAGGGGGATTTGTTTTGTAAGTCGTTCATCTATTTTCACTTAATTTCGCAATAGTCAGTTTAGTAGTTATAGTCTTTTGATTGTTGATGATTTCTGTTATTTACATCATGATTTAGATTGTTACAACTTGAGTTCATCATTAATACTTAGTTTGATTTGGTTTGGATTGTAACTATTTTATATACCTGTCATCTGCTAGTTGGTGTTTTTGATATTCTGAATTACTTTTTACTGGTCAATTTACTCTTATTATGTTTAAGTATTCTATAGTGATCATTATTTTGGTTGATTTAGCTTTGTATCTGCTTATCATAGTGTTTCTGCCATATTAGGGTGTGTTTGGTTTAAGTTAGAATTTCATATTCCTGTTGGTGTTTTGTTATTGTTGCTGCACAGTCAAATTTGTTAGGGTAGGGTATGGCAAAATTGGTCATAAAAACCATAGGTCTAAGTGCATAAGTCAAAATTAGCCCGTCACTTAATCTCTACATACATAACTCTTAATTAGAATCTGCCACTTGCCATTTTGTGTTATTGTGTGATTGTGTATGAGATTTTTAAGTTTTAACATCATCAAACAATACCTAGGGATAGCTTTGATCACTCAAAATTGGATTTGGTCAGAATTTGTGGTGCAAACGAAGAAGTCAAAACGCTGCAGCCAAACAAGTTAAATAGCTGCTGATCTCAGGCTATTTTAGGCAATCAAGTTAGTTTTTGGGTGTGATTTTCTGATATATTTAGATTCTCAGCAGTGCACTCTAGCTTTTGCCCCAATTAGTTCACTCTCACGAGCTTATTTGCTCAGTTTTTTGGCTTATTTAGTTATATGGTTTAGCCTAGGATCTATTTCAACTTATGAGGCTGCATTTGTGATTTTTCATTTGAAACCTTAGTTTTATTGTTCATTTAAGTTCTTTAGAGCTAGTAGTTGCTTTTTCCATTGAAGTTTTACTTGTGCTTATTCTGCTTTAGCTTATTGCTCTTTCCTAAGTGCTTATTTGCTTGTTAGTGCCTCAATCTGTGTTTCTGAGTACTCTTGGTCTTATCACTGTTACATTTAGCTTTTCTGATGTCAATAGTATACTTGGTTAAAGTCTGGTCAAAGTTGGTCAAGGAGTGCTTATAAATAAGCACTCCAAATAAGCAGTTTCCAGCTTATAAGCACTTTTCTAGCTTATTTTTCTTTCAAAATTTTTTCTCAAGCATATTTTAATATTTTAGATTTTCTGTAATTTTTCTGAATAGATTTAATATTTTTCTTATTTTATTTTCATTTTTAATCAATTTTTAATACCTTTTAATTACTAAAAAATTCAAAAAAATCATAAAAAGTCAAGAAAAATCCAAAAATATTTTAGAAATTTATTTTCATTTATTTTAGAATTTTAGAAATTTATTTTGCATTTTTTCCATTTATTTTGAATTTTTAATTAGATTTTATAGTTTTTAATTCCCAAAAATTACATAAAAAGCCAAAAAAAATTAGTTTTTAGTTTTAAAATTACTTTTTAATTATTTTATAATTTTCAAAATTTATTTTTCATTTTTCTCACTTTATTTACATTTTCTTTTAATTTTTAATTAGTAAAAATAGCTTTTAATTAATAAAAAATAAATAAAAAGTTAAAAAAATATTTTTCTTTTTCTCAAAATTTTCTTTTATCATTTTTAATTTTTAAAAAAAATATTTCAAAGTCCGTAGGAGTAGTGTAGCTTAAAAGTCGCGTTTTATTTCGTTCGTTAACGTTTATTTTACGTTTTAGCTTACGTTTTTTATTCTACGTTACGTTTTAAGTTTCCTTATTTGATTTACGTGCTTAATTAGTCAATTGTGCCTCATTTTCATATTTCTTAGTATAATCTCACAAAAATCATTTTTTACCGTTTTTCACGACACTTTTCACGATTCGGGAATTCGAAATTCCATTCACACATTCGTTGGGATACGACCCGGGGCAATACTTTCCTAAGCATTTCTTCGGTAAAACAAACACTATACTAAAACGAATTTATTAAATTTTTGGCGCCACTGCCGGGGAAGGTTGAAGTGAATTTTTCGTTTTTCGAAATTGTGATTTGAAAACCCTCCTTGTATATATTTTTTCTATAAAAACTATAAAAATTGAAAAATCAAAAACACTTTTCCTAAAGTGTTTTCAAAAATACCAAAAAATAATAAAGTTACAGCCTCGTTTCGACCGAAAGGAAGAGCGTTGTAAACTAAATAAGTCTCCCAATATAACAACGCGTGAAATTAGTTGCTAATCGGATTACTTTGGATTATACGACCGAATAAGCGGAAAATACGGAAGCTTTGACATTAAATTGCAAGCTGAAGAGAGATCCATACTTCTCTCCCGTTCCGTCGCGAGTAGTTTTGAAGGAAACGATTACGATTAACGTAACGTTTGAAAAGCAAAAGAGAATAAAAGTTTTAAGTTTTTGAATTTTGTTTTCTAAAAATAAAAATACAAAAAGATTTTCCTCTTCTCTTTTGATTTTACTTTTATTTGATTTTACGATAATTAAAAACCAAAAATAATCTTCTTATCCTCTTATCATTTGATTCTTCTTTAACCCTCTAAACCGATAATTCTTTCACTTTCTCACTTATATGTTTAATTCTTATGGATCCGACTTGTTTTAAATGTGGAGAACCATTCTTTGAAGGTTCATGTGTTTGGTGTACGTGCGAACAATGTGGTATTGATATTCACGATGGAGTTTGTTTATTTTGTAATACTCCCGAGTATGTTCGAAACACAATCTTTCAAAACGTTCCCGAATACTATCCAACACCACCGCCGTCTCCGTTCACTTGCTTTAATTGTGGAAATCCATCCAACGAAGGATTACCGTGTGGGCAATGTTTTTGTACTCAATGTGGATACGCGGATTGTATATGTTATGCCCCGAGTGCTGAAACGTCTTACGCTTGTGATACAAGTTTTGATAATTATCCTCAAAATGATTTCAATATTCCTTTTCAAAACTTTTATGAGCAAGTACCATATTTTAATGGTGATTCATCAAATTTTGAAAATTGTAGGGGATCGTTTGAAAATTTTTATGAGCCGAATTCATATTACGATTCTCATGGTTTTAACCAACCCCCACAAACTTCCGATTTTACTAATAATATTTGTGAAATTAAATCCATGATCTAGAAGATAAAAGAATTGGTGGCTAATCGTTATACGCATACTCCCGAGCCTCGTGAGAAGTCTATTGAAGAATTACTTGCTGAAGAGAGACCGTCTAATCCTTTTAAAAATTTTGTTTACTATGATTCCGACGACGATGATGAGAAAATTATGATCGTTCTTAATCCTCACAAAACTTCCGATGTTTCACCCGTAGAACCCGAGGACTCTCTAAAAATGTGGGACGAGCATCTAAATACTATTCTGGCAATGGAATCCGACGAATTCAATAAGTCTAGTGTTGGGAACCTCGACCCAATCCCAAGTGAGTCCGGGGAAATTTCTAACGGTGATTCTGAAATTGTTTCTGATCCTTCTTTCACACCGGTTGAGAGGAGTGATGTCTTTTTAGACGAGATTGAAGCTTGTCTTGCTAACAATGATTCTAATTCGACGATGGTTGACGACTCTAATTTTGATCCGGAGGAAAATATTCGTGTCCTTGAAGAATTATTGAATGAAGAACCGTCAATTTTTCTCCCTCCTATGAGCAATGAAGATTTTGATGAAGTTTGTTGACATAAATAATGCCTAAAAACATTATTAACATGTTATCAATATCTCTATGTTTTAATTATCACAAAATATAAACTCATAGAACTAAAACTTGTGACATAAACAAGCATTTAGTGATTAATATTTCTCTTTACATCCAAATCACTTAAGGTATGAATAAACAAAGTGTTTAGTGCATTTTATGATCAAAAGGGTATTTAATTAACTAATGCAAAGTTTATTTAATTATATAAACATATTATATATTTTTGAAAAACACTTTTGGTAATAAAGAAAAATGTTTTATTCATACTAAATATATGAATTCAAATTTTTAACCAAAATCAGTTAGTTTTTCAACAAATAAACTTTCCCCACTAAAAGACAAAGATTCTGGCCGTTTCAGCTGGGCGGCCCCCTTAATTATAAGGGGCGGTCCCCTTAAAATTAAGGGGACCGGCCTTGATTTAAGGGGACCGGCCACGCTCCTCTGTCAGAATCTTTTGCCTATAAATACCACCTTAAACCTGGATTTTTTCCTCACCTTTTGCACTACAGAACTTTCTGTTCTAGATCTCCATTTCCAATCCATAAATCCTTTGATCATCCATTCTTAAATCTTTGTTTCAAAGTGATCCAAACATCATCCCATCAAGTGCAAGAGAAGAATACTTATATCCCTCAAGACAAGAAGTATTACAACTTGTTGTGATCTCCACATCTAAGTTGTTAGTGTATCATCATTGTGTGAATAGTTGTGAATATTTGTTAGAAGATAGTGTAGTTTGATATATAGTGTGATTGGTTAGAAGAATAGTTGTGAAGAAGATAAGTTAGGAAGAAGATTGGTGTATAGAAGAATAGTTGTGAAGAAGATAAGTTAGGAAGAAGATTGGTGTGTAGAAGAATAGGTGTGAAGAAGATTGGTGTGTAGAAGATTGGTGTGAAGAAGTGGTGTGATTAAGTAGTGAATAGGTGTGAACTAGTTGTGTAGAAGTCGTGATTAAGTTGTGAAGCTATTGTGGTGTGTAAATTGGTGTGTAAGGTTTTCTCCGCCATAAGGGAGCTTGTTGATATAGTGAAGAAAACTCTCGAGTTAGGTGCTCGGGGAGTGGAGTAGGGCAAGGAAGGTGACCTTGTAGCCAGTGTTCTGAAAAGCTCAAGGCGCACTAAGGCGCAAAGGGGGCCAAAGAGCCTCGAGTCGAGGCGCATTCCAAGGCGCGGGATTCATGAATGCGAGGCGCACTAAAAGCATTAAGTTTTTTATAACATATGTGACCATTTATGTATCTTAAATAATACAAAATAACATTAAAATACTTAATGCATAACACATATTGCCATTATAAATATTAAAATGGATTGGTTGTCACTTCTAGAACGGATCAACTCTTTTGCTCGATGACCTATATAGAAATTAAAATCCATATCAGACTAAATATGTTTGTGTCCTACACTTGTAGCTTACATCTAACAAAGCTCACAATTTAACCCAAAATATCAAGCAAGCAATATATTAATATTCAAGGCACAATGCTATATTTTCATGATAATATTTCGTAAAAAAATATTTAATGAAACAAAATAACTTCTTAAAGAAGATTTCAATCAATAAAATAAACATAAAATCAATTTAAATTTAGAAATCATATAAATACTCACCTATGACTTAAAAGGCCCATGCATTATACCTTAAAAAAAAAAAAAAAAAAAGTCCCAAGGCGCAAAATATGACCTAGGCGCAAAAATCGCCCGAGGCGCCAAGGCGCAAAAAGCGCCAAGTCGCGCGCTTTTTGTGGGAGTCATGCATGTCATGCGCCTCGAGTCAAAAAAATCCCCAAGGCTAGCGCCTTGTGCGACTTAGCGCCTAGGCGCGCCTTAGGCGCGATTTTGACAACTTTGCTTGTAGCCGAACCACTATAAATCTCTTATCTCTCGGTTCGATCTTTCCAACCCTTATCTATTTCTTTACTTACGTTATTATTGCTTTATCGTACATACTTAGTGTTGTTCATATTGTGCACGATTTGATTTCGTATAGCATCGAATCTATATTTTATAAAACAAAGAAAACTTTTAAACAAAATTTTATAACATTGTAAAAAACGACGTAAAACTATTCAACCCCCCCTTCTAGTTTTCCACAATTGGTATCAGGAGTCACGTCTAGCAAGATTTTTAAAATATATTGTATTTTAAAACTTGTAACGATCTATGGAATCTGAAAAATATTTAGAAGGGCAATCTATGCAAAGACCACCACTATTTGAAAGTGATGGATTTTTATATTGGAAAAATAGATTCGAAACGTATGTGAAATCAAAAGATCTTGATCTTTAGCATATTATTACCTTTGGTGATTTTCCTCCTATTCAATATAATGTTGAAACTGAAATGAATGAAATTGTATCTTTTGAGGAACAAAATGATGATTTGAAAAAGAAATTAGCAAAAAATAATGAGGCTAAAATGGTAATTTATAATGCGTTACCACGCAAAGAATATGAAAGAATTTTTATGTGTAAAACCGCCAAAGAAATTTGGGATTCTTTACTAATTACTCACCAAGGTAATAGGCAAGTCAAAGATAATAAAATAGATCTTCTTGTGCAACAATATGAACAATTTACGATTCCGGAAGAGGAATCAATTGATAATGCTTTTGCTAAGTTTAACACTATCATCACAATTTTAAAAGCACTTGATGAGACATTTTCTAGTAAAAATTGTGTTAGGAAATTTCTTAGGGCATTGCATCCAAAATGGCGAGCTAAGGTCACGGCAATCGAAGAATCAAAGAACTTGATGACGTTATCACTAGATGAACTAATTGGCAACTTGAAGGTTCATGAAGAAATCATAAGAAAAGATTCGGAAACGGTCAAAGTCAAAAAAGAACAAACCAAATCCATTGCTCTAAAAGCCAAAAAGGAACCTAGTGATGATGATGATTCAAGTGACGAAAGTGAAGACGAAGAATATGCAATGGCCGTAAGAGAATTCGAGAAGTTCTTCAAGAGACGAGGAAGATTCATTAGATCATCACGAGACGAAAGAAAAGCATTCCAAAGGAATAGAAGTGACAACTACGGGAAGAGAAAGTGCTTTAGATATGGAAGTCCAAACCATCTCATTGGCGAATGTCTAAAGCCACCGGGTTATGAAAGTCAAGGTGCTTTTGTTAGTGGAACATTGAGTGATAGTGACAAAGAAGAAGTTGAAAAGCCAAGAGACGAAAAGTGTTTTATGGCAAAAGAAACTGATGAAATATGTTTAGGAATTGACTTGGAACCTGACGAATGGATCAAAGATAGCGGATGTTCGAGGCACATGACGGGGAATCGCAATCTATTCTCTACATACAAGGCATACAATGGAGGTAACGTTATTTTCGGTAGTGACTTACGTGGAAAAATCATTGGCAAAGGTACGATATCTCAAGACTCACTTACTATTGAAAATGTAGAGCATGTAGATAAATTAACATATAACTTGCTTAGTGTAGGACAAATATGTGATAATAAATGTAGAGTCACATTTACCGAAGATGATAGCGAAATAGTTAAGAATGGAAAAATTATAGGTAGAGGAATTAGAAAAGGTGGCATATATGTTATGAAACTAGGAAACAAACCTGAGGATAGGATATGCCTAACGACCCTAGATGAAAACTCTACACTATGGCATAGGAGATTAGGACATGCTAACATGCAACAAATACAATCTTTTGGCCTCTAAGGAATTAGTTAGAAATTTGCCTAATCTAAAATATGACAAGCATTTTTGTGATGCATGTAAAATTGGAAAACAAGCTCATGCTAGTCACAAAGCCAAGAATATAGTATCCACTACTAGATGCCTAGAATTATTACATATGGATCTTTTTGGTCCATCCGCTGTGCGGAGCTATGGAGGAAACAAATATACCTTAGTGATAGTAGATGACTACTCACGATACACGTGGACTAGGTTTTCAAGTGACAAGACCCAAGCCTTTGAAAAATTCGAAATATTTAGTAAAATGATTCAAAATAAATTAGGATGCTCAATAGTTGCCATTAGGACGGACCATGGTAGGGAATTTGATAACGAAGTACAATTCGGAAAATATTGCGAGTTAAATGGAATATCTCACAACTTCTCCGCTCCTCGTACTCCTCAATCAAATGGCGTAGTAGAAAGAAAAAATAGGTTACTACAAGAAATGAGTAGAACTATGTTAAATGAACAATCCATCCCACAAAAATTTTGGTGTCACGCCGTAGATACATCAACGTATATTTTAAATAGGGTATCAATTAGAAGAATTCTAGGAAAAACTCCTTATGAGTTATTAAGAGGTAGAAAACCAAACTTAAGCTACTTTAAGGTATTTGAAAGTAAATGCTATATTTTAAACACTAAGGACTATCTCACTAAGTTTGATCCAAAATCATATGAAGGAATATTTTTAGGATAATCACAAAATAGCAAAGCATATATAATACTTAACAAACACTCCATGAAAGTAGAGGAATCACTAAATGTAACATTTGATGAAACAACACCACCTCCTAAAACATTACCTTTAGAAGATGATGATTTAGTCGAAGATGAAGCTATTGAGGTTAGTAAAACAAAACCCATAGGAAATGATAATGAAGACATTCACTTAGAAAATAACGAAACTGTTAATATTAATGAATCTAGATCACATCCATTAGAAAATATAATAGGACATCTTAACCAAAGAACCCTTAGGTCACAAGCCCAAGATAAGAACAATTTCTTTTGTTTCCTCTCAACAATAGAACCTAAGAATATTAGCGAGGCTTTAAAGGATGAAAGTTGGGTTATAGCTATGCAAGAAGAATTAAATCAATTTAAGGCGAATGATGTTTGGGAAGTAGTCCCAAATCCAAAGGATATGACCATCATAGGAACCAAATGGGTATATAGGAATAAGTTAGACGAGAGTGGAATAGTTACTAGGAATAAAGCTAGGTTAGTTGCCCAAGGTTATAATCAACAAGAAGGAATTGATTATGACGAAACTTATGCCCCCGTAGCTAGACTAGAATCGATTAGGATATTACTTGCCTATGCTTGCGCCCTAGATTTTAAGTTATTCCAAATGGATGTGAAAAGTGCATTCCTTAACGGTTTTATCAATGAGGAGGTATATGTGGCACAACCTCCAGGATTCATTGACTTCGCAAAACCTGATTATGTTTATAAGTTAAAGAAAGCTTTGTATGGACTCAAACAAGCTCCCAAAGCTTGGTATGATCGATTAAAAGCTTTTCTTATTAAACATGATTATTCCATGGGAATGTTAGATAACACTCTTTTCACTAAAAGGAAAGACCCAAATCTCATCATTGTCCAAATATATGTTGACGACATTATATTTGGATCGACTTGTCAAGACATATGTGATGAATTTGCCAAAATCATGCATGATGAGTTTGAGATGAGTATGATGGGTGAACTTAACTTCTTCCTAGGATTACAAATAAAACAATTAGAAGATGGAATATTCTTTAACCAATCTAAGTACATTAAGGAAATGCTTAAGAAATTTGGCCTAGAAGACTCCAAACCCATGAAAACTCCCATGTCTACGGAGGTAAAGCTCACAAAGGACGATGAAGGTGAGTCCGTAGATAACACCAAGTATAGAGGAATGATAGGTAGTTTACTATACTTGACGGCAAGTAGACCCGATATCATGTTTAGTGTCTGCCTTTGTGCCTGTTTTCAAGAGGATCCCAAAACCTCTCACCTAGAAGCGGTTAAGCGTATCTTCCGATACGTTAAAGGCACTATACACTTAGGATTATGGTATCCTAAGGAATCCGGCATAGAAACCATTGTCTATGCGGATTTGGATCATGCGAGAGACTACGTAGATAGAAAGAGTACTAGCGGTATTTGCACGTTTATGGGATGTTGTCTAACGTCTTGGTTTTCGAAGAAGCACACCGCTCTTGCTATTTCTACCACCGAAGCCGAATATGTAAGCGCCGGAAAGGCATGTCAACAAGCACTATGGATGAAACAAGCTCTCGTAGACTATGGCATTAGGTTAGAAAATGTCCCCATTATGTGCAATAACAAAGGTGCGATAGATTTAAGTAAAAATCTAGTGCAACACTCTAGGACTAAACACATAGAAATACGTCACCATTTTCTTAGGGATAATGTACAAAAAGGAAATATATCTATAGAAAAGGTTGCATCGGAAGACAACATTGCGGATATATTCACAAAACCCCTTAAGCGTGAATTATTCAACCACTTGCGTTTAGGATTAGGAATGATGGAACAGGTTGACTAAATTACATTGAATTAATTCAAATTTATACTTGCATGAAATTTATTTTTCTTCCATTCCACCTTTTCTGAGTCTAGGAATCTATTTCGCACAAAACTAAAGATTGAGAAGATTTATTTTCTTTGCATAAATATTTTTTTTTTAAAACTCAATCAATTTTCTCTAAAAATTATTCTCACAATCTAGGAATCACATGAAGATCACTTTCCTTACATTGTTGACTAATTCTAAAAACATTATATTTCAAAATCATGCATAAACTCTCATATAAATTGTCAAGGTATATAATCTAATATATGTCTTTGACATTCATGATCGAGCAAAAATTGAATCAAGGAGATCATTTGGATTGTTTCTTAGGATCGTTATTTCTTTTTGTTTCTAGGAGTCAAAACAATCACAACTCCACATTTGTTGCATATAGACACTCACTAGGACAAATTCACTAGTAATGGTGTCATCTTGATCCATCATTAGTTTTTCACTCACTAATTGCCCTTGCCTTTAACCTAAGATAGGTGCCTTTGGAAGCTTAAGTGTGCTTACCTTTACTTACCTCCTATTGCTTATTATGTGTTGATTATTTGCTCTTGTGCCTATGTGTTTTTGCATGCATGATATTTAATGATTAGATTAGATGCTATATTGCCTAAAGGAATTGAACTTGCTTGAATCCAAGTCCAAAAACACAACCTTTCTGCAAATTTTCTGCCAAAAACCCAATTTTGGCAATCTGAAAATCACCAGATGGGCGGCCCCCTTAATTATGTAAGGCGGCCCCCTTAATTTTAAGGGGACCGCCCCCTAATTAAGGGGACCAGCCATCTGATGGACGGGTTTACAAAATCTTTTCTGCTTTTTAGCCCATTTCAACCTACATTTCCCATTTTTCACCAACACATTTTGTCCTAATCCCCCAAATAAACCTTATCCATCCTTAAACACACAAATCTTACACTATAAATATCCTCAATCCTCAAAACTCTCCATTCATCCCGTCATGAACTCTCCAAACAAACCAAAATCAAAAGCCTCAAGGCTAGCAAGGATGACGGAAAAACCCGTTTGGCCAAGAAAAAGCCCCGAAACAAATCCATCATCATAAATGAAGTTGGAAGTCATTCCACAACCCCAACTTCTTACTTCCCAAACTTTGCATCAAACCAACAAGTTCATTCATTTGATCCTCTTTACAAACGATACAACATTGGCCAACCATCTTCCTTCAAGCCAAACTACACCTCTTAACCTCCAACCACTTATAATGATCCATACAAGTTTGATCAACCATCAAACTACAATTCCAACTACACATACCCAACTCATTCATACCAAACCTATGATCCCCTCCACATTGCCACGGAAAAACAAAAGTTCCGTGATGAAATAAACCAAATCCATGATCTTAGTGATCTCCTTGCTATGCATCTTGCACAACGCAACAAAGGGCAACCTCCATCATCACCCTATGCAAATTGCCTTCCCCACTCTCTCAACTTGGATCAAGTTACAAACCACACTCACTTTTGCCCTTGTTGCATATTCCTTCAAAAACAAATCCTCTACTTGAGTGAAGATATTTCTTGGATTGAATATCTTCTCACTCGTAATCATCCAATACCACCCTTAACACGATACAACATCGTGAGATCCACTTCTTCCGCTCCACACTCCACTCCATATCCCTCTCAATCAAACATCTAAGCTTTATGCTTATGTTTCTTTTCAAGCAAATAAAACAATCAACCATGGGTTGCAAGCAAGTCCAAGTGCTCTCTTAGGCAATATAGGACTATGTCTTTTCTTTTGTGTTATTTTTATCAATATGCTTCAAGCATATTAAATGTTGT
Source organism: Artemisia argyi (assembly GCA_030686995.1). NCBI lineage: Eukaryota > Viridiplantae > Streptophyta > Magnoliopsida > Asterales > Asteraceae > Artemisia > Artemisia argyi. Next base: position 278,957,475 of record CM060708.1, read on the forward strand.
AATGCTTATCATTTCTATAATGCTTGAATGAATCTATGTTTAGTTGCATAATTGTTGCCTTGCATATATGTGTATCTTGCTCTCTTCAAATATTTTTGTAGCAAAGATCTCCATTGCTCGTTCCCTTGGTGCTCTCAAATGAGGGGGAGCATACATCAAAGGGGAGCATTCTACCCGTTTAAACTTCCCTCGTGAAGCTTACTTGGCTTAACCTTTTTAATTATACAAAAAGGGGGAGAAGAGAAATGTAAACTCTATAATACTTGTCTAAAAACAAGTTTTAGATATATTGAGTTTAAGGTTTTGTAATAATCAAAAACGGGGAGATTGTTGACATAAATAATGCCTAAAAACATTATTAACATGTTATCAATATCTCTATGTTTTAATTATCACAAAATATAAACTCATAGAACTAAAACTTGTGACATAAACAAGCATTTAGTGATTAATATTTCTCTTTACATCCAAATCACTTAAGGTATGAATAAACAAAGTGTTTAGTGCATTTTATGATCAAAAGGGGTATTTAATTAACTAATGCAAAGTTTATTTAATTATATAAACATATTATATATTTTTGAAAAACACTTTTGGTAATAAAGAAAAATGTTTTATTCATACTAAATATATGAATTCAAATTTTTAACCAAAATCAGTTAGTTTTTCACCAAATAAACTTTCCCCACTAAAAGACAAAGATTCTGGCCGTTTCAGCTGGGCGGCCCCCTTAATTATAAGGGGCGGTCCCCTTAAAATTAAGGGGACCGGCCTTGATTTAAGGGGACCTGCCACGCTCCTCTGTCAGAATCTTTTGCCTATAAATACCACCTTAAACCTGGATTTTTTCCTCACCTTTTGCACTACAGAACTTTCTGTTCTAGATCTCCATTTCCAATCCATAAATCCTTTGATCATAAATTCTTAAATCTTTGTTTCAAAGTGATCCAAACATCATCCCATCAAGTGCAAGAGAAGAATACTTATATCCCTCAAGACAAGAAGTATTACAACTTGTTGTGATCTCCACATCTAAGTTGTTAGTGCATCATCATTGTTATTATTTCATTGTGTGAATAGTTATGAATATTTGTTAGAAGATAGTGTAGTTTGATATATAGTGTGATTGGTTAGAAGAATAGTTGTGAAGAAGATAAGTTAGGAAGAAGATTGGTGTGTAGAAGAATAGTTGTGAAGAAGATAAGTTAGGAAGAAGATTGGTGTGTAGAAGAATAGGTGTGAAGAAGATTGGTGTGTAGAAGATTGGTGTGAAGAAGTGGTGTGATTAAGTAGTGAATAGGTGTGAACTAGTTGTGTAGAAGTCGTGATTAAGTTGTGAAGCTATTGTGGTGTGTAAATTGGTGTGTAAGGTTTTCTCCGCCATAAGGGAGCTTGTTGATATAGTGAAGAAAACTCTCGAATTAGGTGCTCGGGGAGTGGAGTAGGGCAAGGAAGGTGACCTTGTAGCCGAACCACTATAAATCTCTTGTCTTTCGGTTCGATCTTTCCAACCCTTATCTATTTCTTTACTTACGTTATTATTGCTTTATCGTACATACTTAGTGTTGTTCATATTGTGCACGACTTGATTTCATATAGCATCGAATCTATATTTTATAAAACAAAGAAAACTTTTAAACAAAATTTTATAACATTGTAAAAAACGACGTAAAACTATTCAACCCCCCCTTCTAGTTTTCCACAATTGGTATCAGGAGCCACGTCTAGCAAGATTTTTAAAATATATTGTATTTTAAAACTTGTAACGATCTATGGAATCTGAAAAATATTTAAAGGGGGGGCTCATAACATTTACTTATGCAATTCAATGCATAACTAAATGATCTAAGTATCTAGTTAGTAAATGTCCTAGGTTGGTAAATGAATTTTCTATTTAATATAGGAATATATGTCTCTGCCTCACTGGCATCCACACCTTGAGCCCCCACTTACATATCAACATCCCACTAGGTATTAAATGCCTTCACTCACAAATAATATCTCATGATATTTCTGTGACATCATGCCTGCAAAAGTGGTTATTCATTTTGATTTTCAAAATCCTTAACCAATGGTGTTCCTCACCCTCTATAAATACCTCTTTCAAAACACACAAAACACACACACACAAAATTTTCTTAAAGAAACTCTTCAAAAATTTCTCCTTTGCAAAACTGTGTGTAAACTTTCATAACAAAAAAAGTCTTTTTCTAAAACATTATTTCTTGGTTAAGTAGACTTGCAACAAGAAATCCTTCCTGGTTGCAATCTCCTTGATAACAATATCATTCATTTCACGAACAGAAAACGAGTTGGACTCAACTTGTGGATCATCTGGTGAGTGTTATTCTGCCATTAAAGTTTTTAAATTTTTTTTGACCTAAAAATGGCAGATGACCAAGGATTTGAGCTTGCACCTCAATGGGCAAAATCAACTCTGGCTGATGTACAATTCAAAACCAATAATGTTGTAGGCAATTTTAACTACCAAAAAAATGTCCCTGCCTACAAGGAAATCATAACGTTTTTGTATAACTGCCCTTTGAAAACTGCCTTCACCTCCACACCCTACTTTCAGTACCACAACTTCCTCAGGGAGTTTTGGGGTACTGCTCAGGCCTATAACCCGACACCCTCCACTGATGAGAACGAACTCAGGTCCCTCAAGGAATTTCTCATCAGTTTCTCTGTTTTAAATGGGAAAAGAAAATTTGTCCTGGATTTCAAAATTTTTTGCTCTGCAACAAGACTTGATTATAACAATGGAAACTATGTTGCACACCCTGACCCAAATGATGTTAAATCAGGGTTAGAAAAAATTGCTTTGGATCCAAAATATTTGGACAAGACCCCTGTCACCAAGAGCTCCTTTCCCGTGGCTTGGAAGATCCTGTTCACTTTTGTGCTTCAGGTTCTCGGTGGCAACCGTTCATCCACTGAGTAGATTAACTCTGTTCAGATGATGATGGCTTACTACCTGATGAAAAGGGTCACTGTCGACATTGGAGAGATCATTTATGGTGATCTTGTAACCAAGCTACTGAATAAGACTATGTTACACTATGTGTCGTATCCTAGGTTTATTTCATGTGCTCTTCAAAGGTTACTGGGTTGTGACTACACTAAGGACGTTCATTTATGTTCTTTACCAGCCGTCCTGAGTCCTTCAAATTTTTCAAAGGACCCATCCTCAGTCTAAAACATAGAATTGACGGCCCACATGGTTGCCATAAACAACCGGAGGGACTCAGTATACCCACCTTCCCCTCCTAAGAGGACAGGGAAGTCTCAGACTGTGCCAAAGAGCAAACCAAAGGCACAGGACCCTGGGGCTTCAGGGAAACAGGCTTCTAAGCCAAAAAGAAAACCCAAGTCTGATACAGCCACCCATGACCATGTTCCACCACCCTCAGGGACAACGAAGGGCACTGACAAATCACAGTCAGGGTCCTTGGTCCACACGACTACTCCCAAAGATCCAGAGGGAAACATACAACCCGCTGGTAGGGGAGCGCCTTCCACTTTTCCTGCTAACGTCTCTGGTACATCAAAACCAGATCTCAGGGAGTGGCGGCCCCTAAATCTTTAATAGGCCAGCACCAGCCTGTTGGAACGGGGGGCCTCAACCTTTCACTGATTCTTAATGATGCCACTGAAGAACACCTGTCAGTGTCTGAAGGAGTCATAGGGGACAAAGACTCAGAGGTATTGAAACCACCCACTGATATGGAACCTACACCCCCTCACGGAGTTGCCCATACTTCACAAACTGACTCTAGTCACCAAATAGACAAAACCCAGTCTGTTGGATTAAAGGGGTCAGGGAGTGACCACAACCAAGGCAAGTATTCTTTTGAAGAGGAGCCAGCTAACATGTTCTTGCAAATAGATTCAATGGCTACCTTACAGGCTGTTCTTGATTCAGATGATGAAGATAGTAAAGTCAGTGAGGAAGAGTTCTATGAAGCTGGTGATGATATGGCGACTGATGCTACAACAACTGAACAAACTCTTCAATCTCCCTTTGATCCTCAAGAGGAAAATGAACTAGAGACTTCCTCTCCTGCAAAACTGGCTAAGTATGATGATTCCAAGCCCCTCACTGAAAGAAAGCTGATGAAATTTCTGAAGAAGGCTTGCAACGTCATTTACAAAGACATCACTGAAGATATGTTCGACATGCACACTGAGCAGGCCGTTCACTACTTCAACCTTAAAGACTCTGTTGAAGATTTTCATGATAATACCTTGGAACAGCAGGCTGATGTTGCATTCTCACTGACAACTCTAAATGGCCACCTCAACAAGTTCAATGACTTGCTCAGCCAAATCACCAAGAGCGTTTCCACCATTCAAGAGTCTGTCAAAGATGACCCAAAGCTCAACAAGAAAATACTTCAGGCTGCTCAGACCTACAAGCAGAACTCTGCTCAATTTACTGAGCTGGTAGATATGCTGAAGTCTGCCAATCTTCAGGGTCTTCAATCTTCAGTAACTTCCATATGTTCATCACTGAGTCTCATGGAGAAAAACTTGGCTGCTTGGGCTAAGTTTTCCAACTCCTTGGCCTGGAATCTTGGGCCAAGGATGTCTACCATTGAATCATCTCACGTTTCCCTGGATGCCAAAGTGTCTACCATTCAGAAGGATACTGCGGACATCAAGAACATGCTCTCTGAACTTTACCAGGCTTTCAAGGGTCCTTCAGTGGTGCCACCAACTCTTGCTCTCACTGATGTTGCGGCAACAGTTGAGGGGGAGAGATCCACTGAAGTTCCACCTACGGAAGTCCCTGGACCTTCCACCAGTCAACCTTCCTCTCAGGCTGAGGGGGAGCACATAGTTGAAGCCACTCCAATCTCCTCCTTTCAATCTCCTGATACAACCACTCAACCAACTAATCAGGCGGATAAGGGCAAAGGCATTCTTACTGTTGTGTCTAAACCCAAAACACCACTGGTAGCTGCCTCTTCAGTCAGAAGACCAGACCCTGATGCACCTGTCAGGGTCCCCTTTCAGATGAACAGATTAACTTATTTGATGACTGAGGATGAAATTCAAGTTCACATGGATAAAGTGGAAAGATTGAAGAAAGTAGCCTTGGAGGAACAAGCAAGCAAGGCTACTCTCATTGAGGTGGTTAATGAGGAAGCAACAGCTATTGGGTTGAAGCCTCGGGATCTTGCACATAGGGAAGGTGGTAAAAAGTTTAAAAAGGATTAGGATGCTGCCCTGATGGCTCTAAAAGAAAAGAGGGATGCCAGACTGAAGAAAGCTGTTGCAGTTAAGCAACAAAACATTAAAAAGTACACCTGGATCATGACACAGAGACTGAACCCTGAAACTATCAATGATGTCAAGATTCACCAGAACTCCAAACCAGCTGTTCTCAGTGTCTACAGTGGTCAGGACAAACGACACTTTGAAGTTCATGATCCCTTCAGATTTGCTGACTTTGGGATCACTGAGCTAGATGAGCTAGATCCAATTATTGCTAAGAAGAGCAATGTCATTGTCAAGAACCTACTGAAGTCCCTCAGAATCAGGTATGATCAGCTGGCCAAAAAGCATGAGGAACTTGGCATTCCCTCACTACTCCCAACATCAGTACCTGCCATTCAGGTTCCTACTACTCAGTCTTCTAAAAGGAAAAAAAGAAGATAGAGACTGAACCTGAAGTAAGTGCTCTAGGACTAAGCTGCAACAGAGCCCTCCCTGAAGGAGTTACATTTGTGAACAACTGGGTCATTGAGCAACCTGATGAGTATGGAGATCCAGCCTTCCAAAGATGGGCTGATATTGATCTGTCATGAATCAAGGCATTGACAGGATACTTCTTTATGGCCAATCCCATCAAGAATGAGGCTAATGCAAGGTTCTGTCACGACCTGAAGATCAAAATCCAAGAGCATCCTGACAAACACTTACTCAGTTCAAAGAGAGCCAAACTTGAAGCCATGGGTGTAAAGTTATGAAGCTTGAGCAAGTCTGCAACAACAACTATCTTTTATTTACTTTGTCTTGTTTAGGATTGTAATAACTATGAATAATATTGATGTTTTGTTTAACATTCAGTGTCCTAAACATCATTTAGTAATTCCGTTTGTAGAGATAATACCTTTGCTATTTCTCACTAAACCTTGAAACACTTAGGCTATTTGTATATCCAAATAGGGGGAGACTGTTGGGTCAACCCAAACTCCTTAATCTAGGATTTGAACATAAAATATCCTAAGTGTTTGATAACCAAGAACACCAAACAAGTCACTGAATGCATAGTTGTTCAGTGAGTCATCCTCAAGATGCTCAGGGCGAATCTATGGAATAAGGTTCACCATTAAGTGAGGCGGTTCTCAGTGAATGATACCTGAGCCAAAGAAGAAGATGATGGACTCAGTGAGGGATGAAAATAACTCACTGAATCCCATGACTCCTCACCAACTAAGATCGCTGAGTGAACAAAGACTGAAGATAAGAAGACTGAAGTAAAGGCGGGATTAGGTGGGATAAGTTTGAATGGATAAGGGAAAGTCCTTATCATGTAAATGTCAACTTTCCCTAAATGAGTATAATACCAAGACATGTGTCAACATTGAAGACCAAAAAGCATCTTTGCCCTTTACTACTTATAGTCATTTGTAAAAGGGACAAAATACCTATGTATTTTGTCTAATGTAGGATGATATAATTTGTATTGAAGTCTTTGTCTATTAGGTATGTGTTAGAATCTACTTGTGTATAAATAGAGAATAAGTGGGAGAGGTAAAGATTACGTTTGTGCACTCAATGCTTAGACATTCACAAACCAAATCTTTACTCTCTCCAAAGAACAACACAATCCCTGAGATAGTTCAGCTGGATCTTAGTTGTCACTCAAACTTAGTTTGAGTTTAGTGAGGAGTATACCATACTTTGCTGGGAATTCTGCAGACTGTTACTGTTGAAGAGCTGGTTCCTGCTGAAGTAGTGTATCTTCTGAAGTCTAGTTTCAGCATTATTAGTTTCTGCGAATATAGTTATTCCGTATTTTATGTAATATAGTTAGGATATGCATGAGTTTATTTAGGAAGTGATAATGCATATCTTTTAAAAGTTTTTAGAACATACTTTTCTTGTGAAACGGTTTAGGGTTCCTTGTGTATAAAAGGAACACACGATTATGTATTGAGAATACATTTTTAGAAAACACTTTCATTATTATTAAAAGATCCATATAGGATCAATTGTTCTTAGTATTCAGTTGTTAATACTTGTGTTTGTTTCCGCTTTAGAATACAAGTTACAGAGATTATCTTTTATGGTGTTAGTGATTACATTAACATAACTAACGATCCACGAGTGCTCAAAGATCTATCAAGGTGATGAGGCGAAAAATGAAATACTTTTAGGGGGTCATTTAAGCCTGGAATTGAATTTATTTGATCAAAATATTGCCCTAAATCGTTCCTTTTGTGATTTTAGGTACTTTGGGAGTGAAATCTGGAAAAGGAAGCAATTCGGACATTTTTGGAGCATAAAAGTGAAGAAAACGCCAAAGACTTAATTTTCCAAGCTGGGAACAGTAGGTGACGGCGTCAAGAGCAACATTTTGACGGCGTCAAGAGTAATTTTCATGATGGCCCAGCACAGAAATGAAGGCGTCACAAGGAAGAGCGTCAAGAGTAAAATACGTGACGGCCTGGAAAAAGTTATAACATGACGGCGTCAGAAGTAGATCAAGGCAGTCCGAGAATTCTTTTGGCGGCGAGATGACGGCGTCACCAATTTGGTCTTGACGCCGTCAGCCTCAATTTCCTATATATAGTTTTCTAATTTTCATTCATAAAAAGAGATAAGTTTTGGAGAAACCCTAAGGCCGAACTTAGTACGAATTTTACAGGTTTTCAAGGGTTTTCAGCCCTTGAACCCTTTCATGTGTAATTGAGATAAGTGTTCTTCTAATTCAATCAATATGTCTATGTGTTGGTTGTCTATATCTTGTTCTTGTCTTAATTCCATCATGCTAGGCTAGATCTATCTTGTGTTTGCTTAGATCTAATGAAACCTAGATGTTAATTATGTGTTGATTACTTGTTTATGGTTGTATTGGATGAATGATTTTGATGTTAGGTTTAAGAAAACTGGCAGATCTCCAAATGGTAACATGCTTGAACGTCTTAGGAAACATGAACTGACGTGCACTAGGTTTTATTGGTTGTATTTAATGCATGAGTAAATTCTAATGATCCCATGTTAGGAGCTTCTTAGCCGGCTCGACATAGGAGTGAAGTAGGCACTCATAGGATTGGGGAATTAAGTGCGCCACCCCATGAATGGTATTAAGGAATACAATCCGTCATCCACGCAACTATAACAAGTAATTAACGTGTAAAAGATATCTAGGGAGTAGTGAAATCTAAGTAAACACAATTTCTCCACTTATTGCTCACAACCTTAGTTTAATTTAGTTTATTTTCATTTCTAGTATTTTATTTTGATTGCATCTTTAGTATTGGGTTAGTTGACTAGCAACTAATTCCGCCCAAATCATTAAAACCCAAGATTTTTACTTGCTTTCTAAAAAATATAAAAATACAAAAATAATCATCCTTCATCTCTAGAACTAGTATTTAGGTTTTCTAATCCTAGCGACACTATTCCTAGCTGAACGATCAATCCCCCGGTACTTGTCACTATACTATACTACAACGATCAGGTACACTGCCTGGTGAGGGTTGTAAGCTTCTCAAGATCCCTTGAGAGGTAAAGCCTGGTGCGATTCCCACGTATCAAGTTTTTGGCGCCGCAGCCGGGGGAATAGTTATTGTCTAGGTTAGAATCTCTTTTTATTAGGTCTACTTGCTAGATTCCTTTCTAGTAAGATTTTATTTTTATTTTTAGGTTTCTTTAGTCTATCTTATTTCTTTGTGTTTTTGTTCGTAACTCTTCACCACCCGACATCATGGACGATGGGAACATCTTTGAACCCGTCATCCCACCACAATAAAACCCACCACTAGAACCTCTTAGGCCTCGAACCTTAGGAGAGTATTCCCGACCTAGCCACCTAGGCTACCGAAACACCATTGAGCTCACCGGAGCCAATGTGACCCCCTTGCAATCCGACACCATCCGGTTGGTGCAAAGCGAATGTGCATTCCATGGACTTCATTCCGAAGATCGAAACCAACATCTTAAGGACTTCCTTAAAATCGTAGACTCCATAGACCTAGATGTTGAAACTAGAGAGACAACCCGATTACGCCTATTCCAATTCTCTCTACGGGATCAAGCAAGTTAATGGCTTGAGCGTTTACCCGCGGGATCCATCACCACATGGGATGATCTCACCACTCGTTTCCTTGCTCAATTTTTCCCACCGGGAAGAACTACTAAGCTTAGGAATGCCATCTTGATGTTCCAACAACGTCAAAATGAATCTCTTTATGAAGCATGGACTCATTTCAAGGACTTACTCCAAAAAGTCCCTCATCATGGCATAGATCTTTGGCTCCAAGTCCAAATCTTTTATGACCATATCGATCTCTCCACGAGGCGAGCCATTGACCAATCGGCCGGTGGTAAGCTACGTGATCTAAGTGCGGAACAATCATGGGAACTCATAGAAGATCTTGCTCTCTATGACAACGAAAGTTGGAATGATCCCCGTGATTTAAACAAAACGGTCAAGGCAATATCTTTGCCTTTGTACAACTCTAGCACTCCCAACCGTAGGATCATGGTACTTGAGGACCAAGTCAAGTTTCTCATGAAATCTTATGAAGCTCCTAAGCCTTCAAGCCAAGTGAACAAAATCACTTCTTCATGCGAATTATGCAGTAGTCCCCATGACACTCGTGATTGTGTAGAACTCCCCGGAACAGCTTTTGCGGACTACGTATCCACGCGTACCAACGAAGCGGGAGATAAGTGGTACACTTTCAAGCCCGAGCCAAACCCTTACGGTGATTCATACAACCCCTCTTGGAAAAATCACCCAAACCTTAGGTGGAAACAAAATCAACCCAATTCTTCCAATCCGCCTAATCGTTACCAACCCAACGGTCCACCCTCCAATCGTACTCTCAACAACAATCCTTCTAACAACTATGGTGTAACACCCCCAAAATACCGCAGCGGAAGACTGTGTCATAGGGGTGCTACTTCATAATACAAAGTACAAGTTATAGAAAACGAACTCTAAATGAGACGTTTTGAAAAGTTACCATTCGATTAATGAATTCAAAGTTACAAACATGAGATTCCAAAGTATGATACATAAATGTATACAAAGTTTTTGAATGGTAAATGATAAAAGCGTAAGTCTTCAGAATATGCAGCTTGACTCTAAGTTCCACGCACTAGCTATCGCCTTACTAACCTGAGATAAACATGCTAAAGTGTCAACACAATGGTTGGTGAGTTCATAGAGTTTGTCTTAAAATAGTTGAAAAGCCTTAAAGAATGTTCACACAGCAAAGGCATCGTGAATCCACTCAGTTACAAGTCCCGCCATAAGAGACTTGTAACCTGTGTGTTCACAACCCACTGCTACAATATATAGTATGATAAAGACATGTATAAGTTCATCAAGACAATTAAGCAATTAGTAGTGAGTCTCTACTTCATCTCCGAAGACCTCACTTTTATGATGTATCCAAACATTCGCAAATGTTAGGATGTATCAAAGACAACTGGGAGTCAATTCCCAAAGACAACTGGGAGCCACTGCCCAAAGACAACTGGGAGTCAATTCCCAAAGACAACTACTAGTCAATAAATAGAATAACGCAATTAAGTATAACGCAGTCATGTATGTAAGCAATCAAGTATAACACAGTCAAGTATAGACGTTTTGAGTATTTGTACAAGTAAACAAGTAGTTGAGCATGTATCTCCCCCAAAGAGTTAAGACAAGTATGAAAAGAGTAGGGGCTATGACTCACCTTAAGTCTATGTAATGAGAAATGAAAGTGGTAGTCGAATCGCGAAAGTCTCTAAGAACAGCCTATAATAGAACGTTGCGACTTAGGTTTGGAGTAACGTCTAAGAGTACGAAGAATTGCCAATATATGTCTTGCATAATGTTCATGATGTAGTACTTAGTATATAGTGTAAGTCTTTGAATATAAGTGGTCTATGAAACATGTATAAGTTGTATATCTCTTACTACCGTTCGGGCCGACATAATTCAGAAGTCATGGAGTAAACGTTCGAGGAGCCAGGACACTTTAACTCGTAAATCCACAACTCGTCTCGACGGCTTACTCAATGAACTCCTCACATGAGGCTCCCTACTATTGTAGTATTTGATAACATATATAAGTTTTGATCTTTAAAAGTTATATGGTCTTTAGCCGTGGCTTTGCCGTGACCTTGGTCATTGTTACCATGGTCTTAAGACTCAACCTTGGCTTTAGCCATGGTTGTGGTCTTGGCTTTAGGTCATTAGACCTCTTGGTCTTAGTAAAACATAACTATTATATAGTGACTTTGGTCTAAAAATGGGCTGTTAAGAATTTGAAGAAATTTATCACTCAGAAAGCATTTTCAGGTCTCGAGCTTCTTTATTCGTGAACGAAAACGTCGTTCCGGACAACTTTCGTGTTTTAACTTTTTGATGAATCGGACCAGAAGTGGGACTTTCAAAATCATAATTTGATCAGAATGCAATTTAGGCAGATTTGCCGTTTTGGTTTCGCTAACTTCAAACGGTCATAACTTTTGACTCGTATACTCGTTTTGGGTGATTCAAATTGCTATGTTTTCCTTGTTAAGTCCTCTTTAACAGTAAGTAAGTGTCAAATATCAAAGTTATACTATTGTGGTCGTGGTTTTCCATAAAAATCACTAGTTTGCTTGTTTGCTTGTCATAAGTTAACATATGTATACCAATACTTGTTTTATCCATTTTTAAACATCATGAACACAATACAAAGACCATATATAGCATGAAAGAAACATAATAAGCATGAAATGATATTGAGCAAGAAAGTGTATAAGGGTTTGCTTACAACTTTTGGCTTTCTAAAGAAAGGAAGTCAAGTATAGACCTAGGACACTAAACCTAAGCTTGTAAACCCTTCACCATAACTCTTGTAACCCTTGCTAGCCTTGATCTAACCCTTGTGAAAACCATTTAACTTCAGCCCTAGTAACCTTGTGTAGCTCCTAATTCAACCATGGAATCACCAAACTAACTTAAGAACTAGGTAGAGAATACTAAGGCCTTGAACTTTGTAGTGTAACTTGTATATTGAAGATCAAAGGATCATGGTGCTATGATAAAAGGTTGTGTCGTTTTTGGTGATGAAGAAAGGAAGCAAATGAGCTTGTATTTATACTATGAATGAGGAGGTTAGGAAGCTTGCTAGGAAAGTGCTATAACTTGGTGACAAAGTTGTAATTAAGTAAGATCTAATGGCTAAAGTCAAGATTTAACCACACATGGTGACTCCCCCCCTCCTAAGTCGTTTTTCCAAGGATAAGGGTGACTAGATGAGTAGTCATGGTCTTTGGATGATAATATCCTAAGTATGTAGCTAGTTTTGACTCCGTAAATCGCTAACCGTAAGTTTTTAAGTCACGAAACGTAAAACCGGGTATCCTAAAAATATGAAACTTATAAATATGGTTAAACATGTCAATATAGTCCATAATAAAATATAAAATGAGTGGTAGGTTCTATCGGGTGCGAAAACCCTGCTAAAAACTGGAAACACGGGTCTAAAACGCGCAATTCGCGTAAAACGCTGAACTGAAAAACGTAAAATTCCGAAACTTTTGGAATTGTCCTAAAATGAGAGAAAATCATGTTTCTATTGTTTATAATGTTTTATGGATATATCGGGATGCTGGAAGGACGTTTAAACCTAAAAGTAAATCTCGGACACGGCTTTGTGATTTTTGCAGAAATGATCCGACGAGCGTCAAACTCTCGGATTATCGTTAAAATAGTTTAACTTACGAGAATATGAAATAAAAATTTCTGAGATGAATAGTGAAAAGTGAATAGTAAAAAGTGAATAGTAAAAAGTGAATAGTAAAAAGTGAATAGTGAAATTTTCGGGAATAAAAGTTAACCTGAAATTGCGAATTGTTACAGTCTGTACCCCTTAAGGAGAACTTCGTCCCGAAGTTCAGTTGATGTTAACTACTTACGATGTGTCTAAGAGAATTCGAGATCTCTAATATAGTGGTGTTCACTCTGATTTGTCTAAGGTTCTGGTTAAGGAGTTGTATCGGCTACAATTAAGCCCACTTATTTATAACACATTACTTACATAAAGAAGCGTCCAAATTTATGTAAGTAAGGTCTCATAAACTTATGGTTCGGTGATTTACAATTTCTTTATTTAACTGAAGAGGCGTCCCAATCCATTTAAATAAGGAGATTCTAAAACATCCTACTTAAGAATTTCTGACACAAAAATCCGCCTTCTGAGGCAGATGGTAAGATAATCCAGTCATCAAATCCCTAAAGCTAAGCAATAATATTATTTAACTCAAATCTTGTGTCTCATCAAACAAGAACTGTCACAAGATCAAGTTAACTAATTAGTTATTACTGAGCTCTATGTTTTTAATGACTCGACGAATCTCTGGGGCTCCTTATAATACTAAAGTCACATCATCTAACAGCGTGGAACTAAGCAAACGTCTAACCAAAAAGCACATGTGTATGTATTGTGTGTAAGGCAAATAAAGAGGAAGGTCCCAACGTATATAGCAGTTATAGTCTAGGCACTAAATGCAACCTAGTTCTCTATAACCAAGGCTCTGGTACCAATCTGTAACACCCCCAAAATACCGCAGCGGAAGACTGTGTCATAGGGGTGCTACTTCATAATACAAAGTACAAGTTATAGAAAACGAACTCTAAATGAGACGTTTTGAAAAGTTACCATTCGATTAATGAATTCAAAGTTACAAACATGAGATTCCAAAGTATGATACATAAATGTATACAAAGTTTTTGAATGGTAAATGATAAAAGCGTAAGTCTTCAGAATATGCAGCTTGACTCTAAGTTCCACGCACTAGCTATCGCCTTACTAACCTGAGATAAACATGCTAAAGTGTCAACACAATGGTTGGTGAGTTCATAGAGTTTGTCTTAAAATAGTTGAAAAGCCTTAAAGAATGTTCACACAGCAAAGGCATCGTGAATCCACTCAGTTACAAGTCCCGCCATAAGAGACTTGTAACCTGTGTGTTCACAACCCACTGCTACAATATATAGTATGATAAAGACATGTATAAGTTCATCAAGACAATTAAGCAATTAGTAGTGAGTCTCTACTTCATCTCCGAAGACCTCACTTTTATGATGTATCCAAACATTCGCAAATGTTAGGATGTATCAAAGACAACTGGGAGTCAATTCCCAAAGACAACTGGGAGCCACTTCCCAAAGACAACTGGGAGTCAATTCCCAAAGACAACTACTAGTCAATAAATAGAATAACGCAATTAAGTATAACGCAGTCATGTATGTAAGCAATCAAGTATAACACAGTCAAGTATAGACGTTTTGAGTATTTGTACAAGTAAACAAGTAGTTGAGCATGTATCTCCCCCAAAGAGTTAAGACAAGTACGAAAAGAGTAGGGGCTATGACTCACCTTAAGTCTATGTAATGAGAAATGAAAGTGGTAGTCGAATCGCGAAAGTCTCTAAGAACAGCCTATAATAGAACGTTGCGACTTAGGTTTGGAGTAACGTCTAAGAGTACGAAGAATTGCCAATATATGTCTTGCATAATGTTCATGATGTAGTACTTAGTATATAGTGTAAGTCTTTGAATATAAGTGGTCTATGAAACATGTATAAGTTGTATATCTCTTACTACCGTTCGGGCCGACATACTTCAGAAGCCATGGAGTAAACGTTCGAGGAGCGAGGACACTTTAACTCGTAAATCCACAACTCGTCTCGACGGCTTACTCAATGAACTCCTCACATAAGGCTCCCTACTATTGTAGTATTTGATAACATATATAAGTTTTGATCTTTAAAAGTTATATGGTCTTTAGCCGTGGCTTTGCCGTGACCTTGGTCATTGTTACCATGGTCTTAAGACTCAACCTTGGCTTTAGCCATGGTTGTGGTCTTGGCTTTAGGTCATTAGACCTCTTGGTCTTAGTAAAACATAACTATTATATAGTGACTTTGGTCTAAAAATGGGCTGTTAAGAATTTGAAGAAATTTATCACTCAGAAAGCATTTTCAGGTCTCGAGCTTCTTTGTTCGTGAATGAAAACGTCGTTCCGGACAACTTTCGTGTTTTAACTTTTTGATGAATCGGACCAGAAGTGGGACTTTCAAAATCATAATTTGATCAGAATGCAATTTAGGCAGATTTGCCGTTTTGGTTTCGCTAACTTCAAACGGTCATAACTTTTGACTCGTATACTCGTTTTGGGTGATTCAAATTGCTATGTTTTCCTTGTTAAGTCCTCTTTAACAGTAAGTAAGTGTCAAATATCAAAGTTATACTATTGTGGTCGTGGTTTTCCATAAAAATCACTAGTTTGCTTGTTTGCTTGTCATAAGTTAACATATGTATACCAATACTTGTTTTATCCATTTTTAAACATCATGAACACAATACAAAGACCGTATATAGCATGAAAGAAACATAATAAGCATGAAATGATATTGAGCAAAAAAGTGTATAAGGGTTTGCTTACAACTTTTGGCTTTCTAAAGAAAGGAAGTCAAGTATAGAACTAGGACACTAAACCTAAGCTTGTAAACCCTTCACCATAACTCTTGTAACCCTTGCTAGCCTTGATCTAACCCTTGTGAAAACCATTTAACTTCAGCCCTAGTAACCTTGTGTAGCTCCTAATTCAACCATGGAATCACCAAACTAACTTAAGAACTAGGTAGAGAATACTAAGGCCTTGAACTTTGTAGTGTAACTTGTATATTGAAGATCAAAGGATCATGGTGCTATGATAAAAGGTTGTGGCGTTTTTGGTGATGAAGAAAGGAAGCAAATGATCTTGTATTTATACTATGAATGAGGAGGTTAGGAAGCTTGCTAGGAAAGTGCTATAACTTGGTGACAAAGTTGTAATTAAGTAAGATCTAATGGCTAAAGTCAAGATTTAACCCCACATGGTGACTCCCCCCCCTCCTAAGTCGTTTTTCCAAGGATAAGGGTGACTAGATGAGTAGTCATGGTCTTTGGATGATAATATCCTAAGTATGTAGCTAGTTTTGACTCCGTAAATCGCTAACCGTAAGTTTTTAAGTCACGAAACGTAAAACCGGGTATCCTAAAAATATGAAACTTATAAATATGGTTAAACATGTCAATATAGTCCATAATAAAATATAAAATGAGTGGTAGGTTCTATCGGGTGCGAAAACCCTGCTAAAAACTGGAAACACGGGTCTAAAACACGCAATTCGCGTAAAACGCTGAACTGAAAAACGTAAAATTCCGAAACTTTTGGAATTGTCCTAAAATGAGAGAAAATCATGTTTCTATTGTTTATAATGTTTTATGGATATATCGGGATGCTGGAAGGACGTTTAAACCTAAAAGTAAATCTCGGACACGGCTTTGTGATTTTTGCAGAAATGATCCGACGAGCGTCAAACTCTCGGATTATCGTTAAAATAGTTTAACTTACGAGAATATGAAATAAAAATTTCTGAGATGAATAGTGAAAAGTGAATAGTAAAAAGCGAATAGTAAAAGTGAATAGTAAAAGTGAATAGTAAAAAGTGAATAGTGAAATTTTCGGGAATAAAAGTTAACCTGAAATTGCGAATTGTTACATATGGTAGTACCAACAATCTTGAAGGATTGATGTCAAAGTTCATGGCATCTCAAGAAGCTCGCATAGCTAGGTTCGAAACCGAATTCAACCAACAACAAACGGAGATGACCAACAAGATAGACAACTTGTTGAAAGCCCTCAACAACCAAGCGTTAACCACACCTAGGAAGGACACTAAGGACACCAATAACGGAATCCAAATTAAGGATCCCTCATCATCCAAACATGTCCACTTTGTCAATGTTGTCACCATTAAACCAATAGATAAGGAGATAGAAGAAAGTGACAAGGATGAAGTTGGAGTAGAAACCGAGACTAGGGATGAAAGTAGGGAAGTTGAGGTTAATAAAGGAGAGGAGTTAGAGGAAGTAGAAACTATAGAAAAGCACTTTGATAAGCTGCCCACCAAGGAAGAACGGGAATACCATAAAGATTTATTTGATAGTCCTGAGAGACCACATATCCTTGGCACACCCCTTATCAAAATGGGAGACCCCTCTAACATTAACATACCATGCAATATTGGGCATATGCATATATGGAAAGCTTACATCGATCCTAGATCTTCTGTTAACATCATGACTAGGACTTATTACAATTGGGTGATGAAGAAACAACTTGATTATAGGATGATGCCCAATAAGAATTTGATAAGTAATTTTGTAGGAAGAGTGAAGGGATTGCATATGATTATAGGTAATTTCACCTATGAGATCGATTTTATGATAGTAGAAGACACTCGTCCGGTGATAGATGATTGCCTAAGCCAAGTAATATTCGGAAAACCATTTGTTGAGGCCACGAGGATGAGTTATGATCCGACTCTAGGGATAGTTAGATTCAAGGAAGAGAATGATGAGGTTGCCTATCAAATGCCCTACAAAATTGAGCAATATCGCCTTCTCTCTAATATAGAAAAGGAACACAAACAAGCGGCTTATTATAGGAATGATGAGGATAGACGTAGAGGAGTAGAGTATGTGAAGAGTAGGATGCTTGGTTTCTACAAAGAATGCTTGCAACTAGGTCCGGAATACAAAACTGGTTTAGAAGACGACCTAGAGAGTGGAACCAACGATGAGGTCACGTAGTAACCCATGACCTTGAGTCTAGCTACAAGACTCGTAAATAAAGAAAAGCGCTTCTTGGGAGGCAACCCATGTTTGTGTGAATTTTATTTTGTTTGTTTGTTATTTACTTCCGTATGCATGCTTTATTTTTATTGTTGGTAGATCATGTTTCTCAATTAAATAGTGGAAATACTTTACTTTGTTGTTTTGGCCTAGTCTTAACCCCAAATATGTTTTTAAGAAACAAACCGATCATAATTCTACACAATATTAAATGAACATGTATATTCATATTTGTTAGAGTCAAATGCTTGTATTGAGTCATAATGAAGTTTTGCAGGATTTTCCAGGAAGTAGGACGAAATTTTTCCAGAAATTTTCCGGAAACTTAACATAAGAATTTCTGCAGATCACTTCTGACGGCGTCACGAGATTACTCTTGACGGCGCCACGTGTAAAAATCTGGAAATTTTACCGGTTTTGTTTTTCTAACGGAGTCTTATGGTTTTTGTGAATTATTAAGTTTTATAATCTCCAGGAAATCTGCAAACTTTATTCCACAAGCATTATATCTTACTTTGTTTTCTAGGATTTAGTAACTTATATAGATTGCCGCTGATTTTATGCGAGGTTGCCTTGTTTGTTTTCTCAAATTTACAGGTTATGTATGACAAGAAGATGATTTATATTCTGGAAGGGAAGCTTTGATTGTTCATTTTCTTGGAGGAAGATTTAACCTGGCCACCTTATTATCCATACCGAGCGAATCAGGGGAGTATTTGATTTCATTCTTTTTACTTTTTCACTTTTACATTCTTTACTTGAACATTGGGGACAATGTTCATCTTAAGTGTAAGGGGATGGTAAAATGATGATACCTTACATGTACACTTTCGCTTGAGTTTGTTTTGTTTAATAGTAGATGTGTAATAAAACTATGAGAAATACTTGTTAGTGCAATTTTAGCGCCAAATTTAAAATTTTTTCCAACATTTAGGAGTGAAACTTTAGCCATAGCAAGCGTCTCATGGATAGGAGATTGTATGACTAGCACAAAACCGTATCAACCAGAAAAATTTTCCACCCAAATATGTGAGGTTCGCCTTTAGATTTGATAGGAAAAGCATTTACTATTAGTGCTTATGAGTGTACCGGTAGCATTTAGATTCTAGAACTTGCGTTAGTGATGCATCCCGAGACCGCTAGTGAGACTACATTCGTGTAATAGGATTTACTACATGATAAGAGGCATTAGGATAACCCTTGTGTTAAACCCGTATCATAATTACTTGACCATTTAAGTCATATTACTTGGCTAATTAAGTCAATTAATTTTTTCCACACCCTTAGCGTTGTACTCATTTTTAGTACACGAAACCCGTAGTACACCCCTCCGAGCCTATCTTTTCGTTTCTAACTTTAAGCATTTTACTTAAAGGAAGAATTTGTTACACCCCACTTAAATGTACACCCAAATCGCCTTAGCCTTCCGTGTATGCACTCATTTTTAGTGCATTATTGTTATTTGTTAAACCTTAAGTTAACTATCTAATTGATTACATGATTGCTAAGTCGAGTCATATCCTTGTACATGTTGTTTTGGGACGATTGGCATGGGTAAAATACTTATTTTATGGAGTAATGGGGAAGAACATCATTTTATTACCCCGATATGTACGTTAATCTTAAAAGTACTCCAAGTGTTTTGATTTTCTTAATTCGAGACATTAGATTAGTTTATTGTAAAGTATGTAAAGATTCAAGTGTAAGGGGAATGTTCATTCCCTATGATGTATTATTTTGGATGGTAGGGTAAGAGTGTATGCAAAAAAAAAAAAAAAAAAAAAAAAAAAAAAAAAAAAAACGAAAAATCAAGAAAAAGAAAAAAAAATAGAAAAAAGAAAAAGAGAAAAAAAACATACGGACTACCATCCCTTTTCATTCTATGTTTACTTTACGTTTTTGTTATTTTTCATTTATTAGCTTAAGTCGAGCCTAGTCTTGGCTTAGCAACGCCATATTGTACATGTAATTAACCAAGATTGTTAACTCGCCACCAGTAAAACTTCCTTTATCCAACAAACCGTGTATTTCATATCCCTACACCTAACGTTACAACCCTTTAAAAGACCTCTTTGATAGTTTATCCTAGGTGCTTACGCCATGTGGTGGAGGTTTGATCCTTTCCCAAGCCTATGGTAATCTATTTTGCTATGATAGGTAGTGAGAGATATCTTCCATTTCCATATTGTAATTTATACTTTATTTCACCCGAGAGATGTGAGTATCTAAACACTATTTGTGAGGTGCTAGTATATGACCTCTGTGCTTGTCTATTGATCTTTAGTGGAACGATTATTTGTTGTAATTACTTTTATATTAGTGTTAAATGACCCCTAACTTGTATTTTGATTAGAATAAAAGCGCATTTGATTGAGGACAAGCAAATCTCAAGTGTAAGGGTATATGATGAGGCGAAAAATGAACCACTTTTAGGGGGTCATTTAAGCCCGGAATTGAATTTATTTGATCAAATATTGCCCTAAATCGTTCCTTTTGTGATTTTAGGTACTTTGGGAGTGAAATCTGGAAAAGGAAGCAATTCGGACGTTTTTGGAGCATAAAAGTGAAGAAAATGCCAAAGACTTAATTTTTCAAGCTGGGAACAGTAGGTGACCGCGTCAAGAGCAAGATTTTGACGGCGTCAAGAGTAATTTTCATGACGGCCCAGTACAGAAATGAAGGCGTCACAAGGAAGAGCGTCAAGAGTAAAATACGTGACGGCCTGGAAAAAGTTGTAACGTGACAGCGTCAGAAGTAGATCAAGGCAGTCCAAGAATTTTTTGGCGGTGAGATGACGGCGTCACCAATTTGGTCTTGACGCCGTCAGCCTAAATTTCCTATATATAGTTTTCTAATTTTCATTCATAAAAAGAGAAAAGTTTTGGAGAAACCCTAAGGCCGAACTTAGTACGAATTTTACAGGTTTTCAAGGGTTTTCAGCCCTTGAACCCTTTCATGTGTAATTGAGATAAGTGTTCTTCTAATTCAATCAATATGTCTATGTGTTGGTTGTCTATATCTTGTTCTTGTCTTAATTCCATCATGCTAGGCTAGATCTATCTTGTGTTTGCTTAGATCTAATGAAACCTAGATGTTAATTATGTGTTGATTACTTGTTTATGGTTGTATTGGATGAATGATTTTGATGTTAGGTTTAAGAAAACTGGCAGATCTCCAAATGGTAACATGCTTGAACGTCTTAGGAAACATGAACTGACGTGCACTAGGTTTTATTGGTTGTATTTAATGCATGAGTAAATTCTAATGATCCCATGTTAGGAGCTTCTTAGCCGGCTCGACATAGGAGTGAAGTAGGCACTCATAGGATTGGGGAATTAAGTGCGCCACCCCATGAATGGTATTAAGGAATACAATCCGTCATCCACGCAACTATAACAAGTAATTAACGTGTAAAAGATATCTAGGGAGTAGTGAAATCTAAGTAAACACAATTTCTCCACTTATTGCTCACAACCTTAGTTTAATTTAGTTTATTTTCATTTCTAGTATTTTATTTTGATTGCATCTTTAGTATTAGGTTAGTTGACTAGCAACTAATTCCGCCCAAATCCTTAAAACCCGAGATTTTTACTTGCTTTCTAAAAAAATATAAAAATACAAAAATAATCATCCTTCATCTCTAGAACTAGTATTTAGGTTTTCTAATCCTAGCGACACTATTCCTAGCTGAACGATCAATCCCCCGGTACTTGTCACTATACTATACTACAATGATCCCTTGAGAGGGTTGTAAGCTTCTCAAGATCCCTTGAGAGGTAAAGCCTGGTGCGATTCCCACGTATCACAAGGTCTTAGGTTCAACAAGTGGTATCAGAGACTCGGGAGAGTCTCTGTGATACTAAGAAACATAAATCTTACACCCTCTTAATCAAAAACAACCAAAAACAATGCCTAGATCAGATGATGAATCTGATGCAAATCAGAACCAAAACACTACTTCTCTCCAACAACTCACTCTCTCAAACAGTAATGCAAAATTCTCATACGTTAAGAATGCAGAGGAGTATGAATTGTGGTCCATGAAGATGCAAAACTGGATCACAAACATTGACTGGAATCTTTGAGAAGTTGTCCGTAAGGGTAACAGCTTGAAGAAACATGTCAAAGATGCTGATGGGATTGTTACCATTGTAGGTCCTAAAACTGCTGAAGAAGTTCTAGCCGTGCAGAGGGAGAATAAAGTCAGAACAATTCTCCTTCAGGCTATACCAGATGACCACATGGGTGACTTCCACTTCATGGAAGATGCCAAGGACATCTGGATGGCCATCAAGGCTAGATTTGGTGGGAATGATGAGTCAAAAAGGATGAAGAAGTCAATGCTGAAGCAACAGTTTCAAGAGTTTCAGATATCTGAGGAAGAAGGAATCTACAAGGGTTATGACAGGTTCCATAAGATCTTGAGCCAAATTAATCAGCTAAAGGCTAGGCCAGATAATGAGGACTGCAATGCTAAGTTTCTAAGATCTTTGCCACCATCCTGGTTGCAAGTTAGCATTGCTCTCAAAACTAAAGGTGGATTGGACATGATCTCCTTTGATGACCTCTACAACAAGCTTAAATCTCTTGAGCCTGATATAAGAAGTCCCATTCATCCATCCACTCACTCAGCCTTTGTTAGAACCACATCCAATCCGGTGCATCATGCCTCAAGCTCTTACACCTCAACATCATCTTCTCATGCCTTCTCTAAACCAACTCCTAAATCAAAGTCCAGTAATATAATGGAAGATGTTCTTCACTCTTTTGTTGCTGAATTTCTGCTGAAGCATGGTTACAGAAGATGTGCCATTGACAAGACTCTCTTCCTTAAGAAAGACTCCAGGGATATCATTCTTGTGCAGGTTTATGTGGATGACATCATATTTGGCTCCACAAAAGAAGAATGGTGTAGAGAGTTTGAGGATTTGATGAAGGGAGAATTTTAGATGAGTGCCATGGGGGAGCTCACTTTCTTTTTGGGTTTACAAGTTCAGCAGAAACCTGATGGTATATTTATCAGTCAGGATAAGTATGTAAAAGATATGTTGAAGAAATTTGATATGGACAATGTCAGAACTGCCACTACTCCCTATGCAGCTCCCAAACCAAAGAACAATCTTGAACCTGATCTTCCTGCGAATGTACATTTGTACAGGTCCATGATTGGTTCTTTGATGTATTTGACTGCTTCTAGACCTGATATTACATTTTATGTGAGTGCTTGTTCAAGGCACCAAGTCACTCCACTTACTTCTCACTTGAATGCTGTCAAAAAGATCTTCAAGTACCTGAAAGGCCAACCCAAATGAGGTCTTTGGTACCCAAAAGAATCTCCTTTTAAGCTGGAAGCATTTAGTGACAGTGACTATGTTGGTGCCAATATGGATAGGAGATCCACAACTGGAGGTTGCCAATTCCTTGGAAGAAGACTGATTTCTTGGCAATGCAAGAAACAGACCATTGTTGCTACCTCTACTACTGAAGCAGAGTATGTTGCTGCTGCCAATTGTTGTGGACAGGTTCTATGGATTCAGAATCAATTGCTGGATTTTGGGTATAATTTCATGAATACCACCATTTATATTGACAATCAAAGTACCATTTGCATTGTTAAAAATCCAGTTTTTCATAATCGAACCAAACATACTGAAATCAGGCACCACTTTATCAAGGATGCTTATGAAAAACATTTAATTAAAGTGGTTAAAATTCACACAGATGATAATGTGGCAGATCTATTAACTAAAGCTTTTGATGGACCTAGGTTTCAACACTTAGTGGTCCATATTGGTATGCTTAACCCTTGAATGCAAAGATTGAGGGGAGGCATATGCCTCAAGGGAGGATTGTGATTGTAAACTTTGTATAATTTGTATAATTTTGAGTTTTAACACTAACCAACTAATGTATTGTAAGTTTGTTTGGTTTGTTTGTTAGTCTGTGTCTATTTTGCAGGATGCAATTATAAGTTGTTGCTGAGTTAAGTTGATATTCACCAAGATATTTGAATTTGGATGCTGAGATTTGTTTCTTCTGAAGTATAATAGATGCTGAGATTGATTTCTACTGAATAAAGCAATAAAAAGATCAAAATTGGAAAATGATTTTTCATTCATTCAAAGAACAGATTACAGCTGACAAACAACTTCAAATGGAAATACAAGATTCAATCCTATACAAGTCTATCCAAATTATTCAAGCTCCTATCATCTATTATAAAAGCTGATTGATGCATAACCAGTATGATGAAGAAGCTGAAGCTAAAAAAGGAAGGATGGATTGATGAAAACGACGAAGATGCTCAAGAACCTAGTTTTAAATCCTTGGTCCCTGGCAACATCGCATCAACCCTTATTCCACCTTACCTTTTCCCTTACCCTTAACCACCTCCATCTTATCTTTCCTCTTGTTCTTCTCTGAACAAGGTAGCCCTAACACCACTTCCCTGTCCTTAGGTAAAGAGGTTTTTGACCTTCTTGGTCTTGGTTGGGGTCTTCTTCTTGAAGATTGGGGTCTCTCAGGAGTAGAAGGAGGTTGGAAAGGCTCATCATCATTTTCATTTTCATCTTCATCTGAAGATTTAAAGGCAAAGGGAGATCTGTTGTCATGGGGAGCTGCTTGTGTGGTTGTGATGGTCCCTCATCATTGGGAGGAGAGGAAGGAAGATATTCCTTCAATTCCTCATACGGGGGATCTGCTGTGAAGAATGACAACCAGTGTGGTTCCTCATTATTAGAGGAGTCTAATGAGATGGTAATTATGTTTGGATTTGATGACATATTGAGGATTTTTGGTGGATAATTGGGAATTAATTGAGAAATTAGGGTTCTTATGAGATTTGGAGTTGATTGATATTGGTAAAACGTAATTTGGGGGTTATTAAATAGGCGAAGTCTAGGCTTTATGATCATTAATGCGAGTTGGGTGGCACAGTAAAAATCAAGATATTCACTGAAGATATTTTTTACTCTTGATTGGTTTCTATTGATTGACCATCCATCAGCAGATTGACTTTAATTTCTGCTGAAGGGTAATTTTGAAATTAGAGGGTTCCACGTTACACGTCAGACTTGGTCAACAGTTTGTTTCGATAATTTTGACCACGATTGGGGAACTTCCAAATATAACCTACTTTGCATATCTTTGCCTAAACTAAATTATTCTCCCATCACTCCATTTAAACCCATCATTCTTTTCATAATTCATAACCGTCTCTCGCAACATAATTTAAATGGCACAACTTCAAATCAAGCAAGATCATAACAAGTTTGCTATTTTGAAAAAGGATAAGGGTCATGAACAGTATGATTCAATGGTGGAGTTTCTACAGCATTCAAAGATTCATTATGCCTTAACACATTCTCCAAATGTAATATATGAATCTATGGTGAAGCAGTTTTGGGCATCTGCTAGGAAAAGATCTGACACAGAGATTGTGGCTGACATTGATGGTAATGAGTATATGGTGACTGAAAGTTTGATCAGGACAAAGCTTCAGTTGGATGATGAGAATGGTGTTTATCACCCCCAACACTGAAGAGATACTTGCTGGGTTGAGGGAAGCTGGTTAGCAAAGCACTGACACAACTAAGTGGTTGAAGAATCAGTTTTGTCCTAAGTGAAGGTATTTGGTGCATTTGCTGCTCCAATGTATCAGCAATAAGTGTGGTGGCTGGGATCAATTCTCTGCTCAATTGGGTTGTGGTATTGTCTGTCTCTCTAAAGGGTTAACTTATAATTTCTCAAAGTTTATTTTTGCTAATATGCTAGAAAATATTGAGAAACAAAATCATAAGTTTTTAATGTACCCTAGGTTTCTACTATTTTAGACATTACTACTGAAGACAGAATTCATGTGTCCATTAAGAGTCTTGGTCCTAAGTTATTTGCCTCTATGAAAACTAACTATAATGGGGAACATCACCCTCTGTTAGCTGCTATGTTGCCACATGGAAATGATGATGCAATTAAGGGTGATGCTATTGGTCATTTCCCTTTCCAAATACTGCTGATGATGGTAATCCATCATCTTCTGGTGTTGCTGCTGATGGTAATCCTTCAGTGGTAAATGAGGGAGAGCCATCTACAACTGCTGAACCATTACCTGTTTCTTCTGACCAATCTCCACCTTCCCCTTTACCTCTGTCACCTAGTCCTGTTCCTTCACCATCTCAGGTTGCTCCTGTTGAGCTAACTCCTGAGGTTGAAGAGACAATTCAGTCTCTTGGTACACAGGTACCTACACCTCTTGAGCCTGAGATTGCTAGATTACCTACACCTAGTCCTATGAGAGAGCCAGTTGATGAAGGCTTTCCCAATGTTGTACATATGTCTGTTTCTCCAGCTAGGTTCAATGAAGCTCCTTTTACCACTGAGCAATCTGTTGGTGGAGCAGAGGACCCTGTTACTCTCACTTTTGTACATGATTTGCTTTGCAGGTATATTAGAAAGGCTGATGCTCTTCAAAAAGAGCTTGCTGATACCAGGTCTACTCTTGGTGGTGAGATTGATTTGCTGAAAAGCAGGGTTCTGGATTTGGAGGCACAACTTAATCAGCAGAAGAAAAGAAAGATTGTGACAGATGCTGCTGAAGTACCTCAGGAGGGTAATTTGGATTCCCTTGAGATTTTGGCTGAAGTTGCTAGACAAACACATGCTTCTTCTCCCAAAGTTGCTGAAGTTTCCCAACCCAAGCAGACAATTCATTTCAGCAGAAGACAATATTTGGCAAAGAAAGCTGCTGAATCTTCAAAAGTGTCTAGTGGGAATGAGATTCTTATGACAGATGTTGATCTTCAAGGGAATGAAACAACCAATACTGTTCCTGCTGAAAAGACCACTGATGATGCTTCTCAATCAGCAGATACATTCTTTGTTGCTGGAAAGGAATATGTGGTATCATCTGACAAGACAACACCAGCTGATCCAATGCCAGAGGAAGTTCCTACTAATAAATCAGCAGATGTACATGTTGATTGTCCTGATGATTCTCCAGCACAAGATACTACTAGTCAGACTTCTGTTCCTTCTTAAGCTACTTCCACTCAAAAAGATAAAGGAAAATCTGTTATGGTAGCTTCAGAATTTCCTTCTAGAGAGAAAACTAAGCAAGAACTAGCCAATGAGAAGCTTAGTGTGCTGCTTGCAGCACAATTGCAAGCTAAAGAGGAAGCAAAAGAGGAGGCTGCAAAGACTAAGAGAGATTTGGATATGAATGCATCTGAGGAACTTGCTAGGAAGATCCAGGCTGATTTGGATCAAATGGGTCCTCCACTTACTCATTCACTACCTGCTGAAAGGAAAAAGTAGTTAGATGAAATTACTAAGAGGTTATGTGCTGAGCAATGGGAAAATTTGGCTTCTCAAGTCTCTGCTAAGCCTGATTTGGCTAAATCTGTACTTGGAGTTGATTATCATGAGACTGATTTTTCAAAAAGGATGGTTGAAAGAGCTAAGTTACAGAGGCAAGCAAAGGAAGAGAGAAAAGCTAAAGAGCTAAGGGACAGACCATGGACAAAAGGAGAGATTAAAAAGTATATGAGGAATTTTGTCAAGAATCAAGGGTGTTCTATGTTTGGATCAGGATGGACTCAAAAGAAAGTTTGGGGCTTTTCAGACACTCAGCTCACTTTCTACTATGACAAGATCATCTCTAATCTTCATTCCTCATGTATCAACGTTCCAGATGTGTTAGAGAAGCGTGGCAGACTTATGGATAGGCCAGTTGCTAAGAGAATCAGGCTTGATGATTCTACTGATCAGCCCACAGAATCCACTGAGTATTCATTTGGTGCTCAGGAGCATATTCATTCTCCTTCAGTATTAACTCAAGTTGATGATTCTGCTGAAGCTGTTCCTTCACCATCTACTGATATTGCAGCTGATACTAGTGTGGAGCCTTCTAATCCTTTAGATGTTGGTAGGTCTTCTTCTACTACCATTGATGCTTCATCAGCTGTTCCTGTAGTTCCTGAGTCTGTTTCCACTGAAGCTCCTACCTCTGAACCTATTTCTACTGAAGATCAAAAGGAACAGCTATTCCTGTAGTTCCTGAGTCATATGATCATCACTACTACTGGCAAAACCATGTATTGTTGGGCAGATGTCATATATCCAATCACAATAGGTGTTATGAACCAATTGCTGGAAGTAAAACTCACTGTTCCTTTGGATATGATTGGGAATGATATGCATATGGCTGAACAGTTGATTAGAGCTATCAAGAGGAGTATTTTGGTTAAGAAGGAACTGGAAACTCAGCATGGTGTTCGTATTGAAACTTATTTGGACTGATTGGGTATTGGTATGGTATCTTGTTGTATATTTCTTTATTTTCTTTCTTCTTTATTTGAAAAAAAAAAAAAAAAAAAAAAAAAAAAAACTAATAGATTTGTATAGTTATGTGTATGTTGTTTGCAGGATTTGGTGTCGATTCTTTCTACACCTTCTCTGGTTATCAACTTACCTAATGTTGACTATTCCATCAAAAAGTTGGCTAGTCCAAAGGGTACAACTTTGGTAAAGACATGTCAAATCTGTTGATAGCTGTAATAGTTTGCTAAAAACTATTGGGTACTCAACTCACCCATGCTTAACAGCTGAGAGTTGGATGGTTGTCAATTGACCATGGATTTTTCCTTTATGGATTCCCAATAATTGGCTAGCCCACATGTATATGGCTTGTGGTAAAGGCAGTGGAAAACCATATTTGGTATTCAATTGACCAAGGTGATTACATCGACCAAATAATTGACTAGTCCTGAGCAAACGGCTACAGGTAAAGACAACTCAAATCCGTTTATAGCTGATTATTTGCTAAAAATCATATGGTCATCAGTGTACCATAGTTTTCGAACTTAAACATTTGGCTACTCCAATAGTGATGGCTATTGGTAAAGAGACATCAAATCCATTATTTTCAATGATTCACCTCTCACAGGAGTTAACACACCTAGATGTGATGAGAATAGTATAAAACAAACAAGTTTTGATGTACAATTGGTCATTTGTTGCTGCAAAGAATGGAGTTTTCAAGTATGTGCTGATCATAGAGATCATGCTGATGATGATTCTTTGCTGCTGATGTTCGACTTCAATCCTCTTGGTGTGTAACTTTCAAGATCTATCAAGAATCTTGAAGTTAACCATGTCAAATTCAAGATTAGGGGAGGATTGTTGGGAATTCTTCTAAGTAAGAATTCTGCTGACGGTTACTGCTGAAGAGCTGGTTCCTGCTGAAGCAGTGTATCTGCTGAAGTCTAGTTTCAGCATTATTAGTGTCTGCGGATATAGTTATTCCATATTTTATGTAATATAGTTAGGATATGGATGAGTTTATTTAGGAAGTGATAATGCATATCTTTTAAAAGTTTTTAGAATATACGTTTCTTGTGAAACGGTTTAGGGTTCCTTGTGTATAAAAGGAACACACGATTATGTATTGAGAACACGTTTTTAGAAAACACTTTCATTATTATTAAAAGATCCATAGAGGATCAATTGTTCTTAGTATTCAGTTGTTAATACTTGTGTTTGTTTCCGCTTTAGAATACAAATTACAGAGATTATCTTTTAGTGTGCTAGTGATTACATTAACATAACTAACGATCCACGAGTGCTCAAAGATCTATCAAGGTCTTAGGTTCAACATACTTGTCATTTCAATCCCAAGTGTTGTTCCGCAAACACTTGGGTATAATTCTTTTGATTAATTTCTAATAAAGAATTAAACGTTGAAAACTTTGTGTCCTTTATTTTACGTTTATTTCCTTTTAACAATTAATCAATACTTCACTACATCATGGAATTTGGTTAGATTAACTTTGTAGTTAACCTTAACCAAGAAAAAGGGTCCAACAAGGATCCCACGGGTAATCGCTCAAGCCATTGACTAGCTTGGTCACGTAGAGAGCATTGGAAGAGAAGCACTCGGGTCGTCTCTCGAGTTTCAACATCAATGTCTATGGAATCTACGATTTTAAGAAAATCCATTAGGTGTTGATTTGGATCTTCGGAATGAAGTCCATGGAATGCACATCCGCTTTGCACCAACCGGGTGGTGTCAGATCGCAAGGGAGACACATTTGCTCCTTGAGTGAGCTCAATGGTGTTTCGATAGCCTTGGTGACTAAGACGGGAATACTCTCCTAAAGTGCGGGCTCTAGGAGGTTGGTTCGGTTGTGGTAGGTTTTGTGGTGGATTTTGTTGTGGTGAGTTGATGGGATCAAAGATATTACCACCTTCCATGATGTCGGATGGTAATGGTTACAAACAAAGGAACAAAGAAAAAGATAGGCTAAAGAAAACCTATAAAAATAAAAAATCTCACTAGAAAGGAATCTAAGGAGTAGACCTAATGAAAATAAAATTCAACCTAAACAATAACTATTCTCCGGCAGCGGCGCCAAAAACTTTGATGCGATTTGGATCGTTACACAAAAGTTTTACTTCTCAAGGGATCTTGAGAAGCTTACAATCCCCGCCAGGCAAGCGTACTTGACCGATGTAGTATAGTGTAGTGGTAAGAACCAGGGAATTGATCGTTGTCTACAGGGAATAGTGTTCGTTAAGATTGAAAACGATCTAAACTAGGTCTAGAGGTTTGGGATGATTCTTTTTGTATTTTTATATTTTTTAGAAAGTAAGTAAAAATCTCGGGTTTTGAAGGAGTGGGCGGAATTAGTTGCTAGTCAACTAACCCAATTAACTACAAATGCAATAAAAATAAAATGACAAGAAAATAAATGTGTGGGAAACTAATATGGAGAAAAACGTGTTTACTTAGGTTTCACTACTCCCTAGCTATCTTTCATTGATTGATAGATTTGTTACAATTGCGTGGATGACGGGTTGTATTCCTTAATACCATTCGTGGGGGCGTGTAAGTCCTTCCTCAACTCTATAAGATTCTATCTCTTCCTATGACGACACGTTTAGTATCCTATCATGGCCTCATTAATAGTCATTTATGCATTAAACATAACCAATTAATCGTAGTACACATCCGATTCATGTTTCTTATGACATCAAGCATGTTACCAATAGGAGATTAGCCAGTTTTCTTAAGCCTAACATTGATATCATTCATCCAACAACAATTAATAACAAATCATCAATCAATAATCAATAGCTAGGTTTAATTACATCTAAGCAAACACAAACAAACCTAGCCTAGCATGTTAATGTAAAGACAAGCGTAAGATAGAATCAAACAACACATAGACATATTGAATGACCCCTTAAAAGTGTAACACTTCTCGTTCCAGACTTCCTCTCAAAAGTACCTAAAATGACAAAAGGAACGATTTAAGGCAATATTTGATCATATAATCGCGATTTAAGGCTTAAATGACCCCTTAAAAGCGTAACACTTTTCGTCTCATGATCCTCTCCCTAGCAGCAAGGACTTTATCATCCGGAACCTCAACGCTCCTAAGCTCGACGGTCTTCTTCGGCACCTCTACATTCGAACCCAGTGGTTTGGTGAGGTGCATTTCTGGAGCTTGACCCGCCTGAAGTTTATCCCCTTTAACCATGGTCACGGTCTTGCGTAAAGATGGCTTCTTCAAATAATCAGACATAGTGACACCTGAAAGATAATCAGACACAGTAAGACAATAAGGAGAAGAAAGATATATGCATATAGGAGAATACAAAGACAGAGGCTATACCCCTTCTCTTCTCATCCCTTAGTGTTGCCCGATATCCGGGGAACTTCCAATAAGAAGACAGACCCAACATATATAAAAAATCATGCGGAACTTGAAAAGGCTCTATGACAGTCTCAGCCAATTTTTCGGCATGCACAACATTAAACTCCCCCTTCGGAAATGGATCAGAGATGTCTGAGTCGTGATGCCTCCAAGGCATGGCAAAAGAAATGGCACGCCTGTATATAAAGAAGAATTGTTGTTTCCATCCTTTCAAGCTTGATGGAAAGTCGCCAAAACAAACCTTTCTATTCCTACCCACCCTCTTCTCAAAAGAAAACCAACAACCTTGTTTACTCAATTTATAAAACACCCTGAAAAACAAGGTGGTCGGAGGAATATGCAAGCTCCGGCTGTACTTCTCGAAGAGAGTCACGCGGTGCAAACAAAGGGGAACCAGTTGAGAAATGTGAACTTTAAAATACTTAACCAATTTAAGCCTTTATGAAAGTGGGCTACCTTATTTATTCAAGCCTAAACTAGGAATGGGCTAATAGCAATAGCAAAAGAATATCACATCTAAGAGAAAGGTAGAGAAAGGAATATTGAGACCTCCTTCAAAAAAATATTCTACATAAAGACCTATGGCATCGGCTGGCAGTCGATCCATCGTCATACCCTTCGGAGGAGCCCTTGGGTTTAAATCCATAGGTATGCCGAAGGCCTCGACAAGGGCAAGGACATCCGATTGACTCATCCTAGAGGTCCTCTTATGAATGTCAAACTTAACCGAAAGGTCATCCCCTGTGGCAACATTATCCTGACCCACCGATGCAGAAGATTCCGACATAATAGGAATAGGGAAAGAATAGGTATAGCCAAACAAACTAAACACTAAGGAAAGAATGGCAACACAAAGCAAGACGTACCTCTTAAAATGCAACAACTAATTAGGCACGTTGGACGGATCGTTAGGAAAGTCGTGCAGAATTTTGTTCGGAAGATACAAAGAGAAGAAAGTGTCAGAGTTGAGAAATTACAGTGGTAGAAAATGAAATGAAATTCGCTATTTGTAGGCAAAATGAGGGAGCGTGAAATGACGCGTCGTACAAATGCCTGGCGTGGCATCATCTGGACCTCACAAATCGGAAAAGCGTACACGTGTCAAAATCTTAAGGGCGCGGTAAAAATGGCGACGCTCCTTAAAACGACGCAATAATCATAGTTGGCATTTTGTACATAAATTTAACCCAACAAAACAGCTATCACGTACCCTCCGGAAATCTTGAAACAAAACTTCTAAGTATCACACCATTGGCATAACCAATACTATGATACTAGGGGGGACATGTTGGCGTATAGGTCCAAAAGACCCACGTCGGACGAACCGGATCAATATCCGAATAAACCGGATCAATATCAGGACGACTTCTATAGCTGGACGACTTCGCGAAACCCGGACGACATACTCGTCCAGATTAGCAATAACTACGCTGTCTAAGGAAAGATAGTACACAAGGTACGCGATAATGGAGCAAAAGTAAGTAAACGAACAATAAGGGATTGTACCAACCCCCGATAAAGACAAAAGCCAATCACCTATATAAAGAGGAGAAATCCTCATTTCAGGTTAACCAACTCTCTCACCTTCTATATTTATTTATCTAAATACATCTCCATAATCCATACTTACTCTCACACCGGAGTCGGGTCCTGGGATAAAACCCGGGACGAGACTAACGGACGTTTCTGTCTTACAGATTCACGAAGGAACGGACACCTCCCGGAAGATCATAAACAACCTGAAGGACAAGTCATAGTCCGGAGGGTTCCTAGACGCGAGATTTTACCTCAACATTTGGTCAAAACGAAAATAGTTTAATTCATGTGTAGAGCTAGAGAATATCTCAAACTGTTATTAAAGGTAAAATTGGTGATACTCGTGTCAAAAATAATACTCCGTAGTTAAAGTTTACAAAAATCTACTACAAGTGCACCAAAAGTCCAAAAGTGAGTTGTTGGGCAAGTTTGATTGAACCCACTCAAATACATATGGATTATGGCTGATATCAGGTCCATTTACCACCATTGGTCCGGAAAAGGCTTAATGAGACTGGAAATTTTTGGGTATTTTTGAACCGTGTTTACAACTGGGCCAGGGCTTTAGCCCATATGTGCTCCTCTAGAGGCGATTTTTTTCAGTGACTCTCTATTAGTTCACTTTCTTTTCAGTTAAACACATTTGATCATTAAACCTTTGTATTAATGAGAAAAA
This sequence comes from Artemisia argyi, assembly GCA_030686995.1. Taxonomy (NCBI): domain Eukaryota; kingdom Viridiplantae; phylum Streptophyta; class Magnoliopsida; order Asterales; family Asteraceae; genus Artemisia; species Artemisia argyi. Next base: position 278,991,310 of record CM060708.1, read on the forward strand.
TGGATATAGCGTTTGTTGCTTAAATGTGATCATGCTACCAAGTGAAGAAATTAATAAATATCAAATATAAAATATCATCCACAGTAAAAATAACTTATAAAAACCTTTCGTTTCAGCTTTTAAGGTTAGGCTAAGACGCCATTTATAAATAAAAGAAACTGCACAGGGCTAAGAAATGAGGTATCGCCAACATTGTGTTTATTGTTTTAGCTTTGTGGTTGGTTGTTGGTTCAAATCTCGGCTTGTTAAGGCTAGAGCGTAGGGTGATAAGGCAAATATAACTTTCCAGTTATGTTCGTATGTATGCACAAATATAAGTTTCAGAGTTAACGGTGTCAAATTGCACAATATCATTTTTGTAGTCTTCAAAACATATGAATAAATGATTTCACAAATATGAAGTGGTTTAGCAATTTTAAAGCATTCCGTACCCCTTGTCTCCTTCGATTATAAACATCACTTAGCTATGTTGTTTAGCCAAAGAGTTGGCTTAGTTTTTACAACAACTAACCCAAAGGTAACTTGCTTTCAATAATTTTCAAAATGGTGACAAATTTCAGGAAGGTCCAACTCTCGAGAGTGTTTTGGGCTATTGTATTCTTGTTATCTACCTTCGCATTGCGTTTTCCTAGTTCTATTTCAAATTGTTTTAATATTTTGATTGGTCCTTAGTCTCTTTGGGAAAGAAGGAAAAACAAGGAAAAATATTAATCGGATATAAAATATTTCGTTGATAGTTTTTCTACAACATTTTAAAGCTTGGATCGTTCTACGATATTAGGCCCATGAGAGGAATAGATCAATAGAATATGTCAAGTTTGGTACATGGGTTAATGGTACCTTCTTATAAGAATCTCAAACAGAAATTCATACTAATTTAAGGCATGCACTCATGCAGGAACTGAATTGGGCCCGGCTAGAGCTTCGAGTATCGGGTAAAATCGAGAAATTCATACTCCATAGTTTATCACCATTTAATCACTAAAATATTTAAAGACACAAGCCCAAAACTGAGATGCAAGCCCGTAAGAAAATAAAACTAAACTTCATTTCATAATCATTAAAATTTGCAAACATGATTTACATGAACTATAAAGAACACAGTTGTTGGAATCACACACCAACACAGCATCATCTACCCTTGTCGTGTTTTCAAGCAGTTGACTTTTTCTATAGACCATCATTTTCTTGTGACTTTAGCCTTAATCACACTTCAACTTTAATCGTGATTACAATTCATAATGACTTACTTATCATAATCATGAGCTTTCTTGTTTATCGACATTGCTAGTGAAACAGAAGTTATTAAATTTTTTATACAGGGAGATATCTCTTATTTAATACGTAGTAAGAGAATATACAAATTGGATAAATGGATTTTTTGGATGATCAATGAGAGAGCTTAATTTTAAAATCAAGGTTTCTAATTGACTATAATTGAAAGTCAAAATTGATATGAATTTGGTCATACTTTATTAAATTTCATCTACAAAATAAATATGTATAAAACACATGTGTCGATTTTATAACGAAAAAAACTAACATAATAAGACGGTAATAAATAAAACTTTAGTTTTTTAAATCTTTAATAAATTATAAAGACTTAAGTAATTATTATTTTGCATGTTTTCTTAGCAACTTTATAAATTTAATAACTACCCATAAACTATTCTTTTGAAAAAAAAAAAACATGTACGGTGTTGTTTTAAACATTTTTATCAGTATATATTAAATAAATCTATATGCACGGATTATAATATAAAATGAAAGCACAAAAATTATGATATATAAATGAATAAACGAGATCGTAAATAAAAAACGAACCATACCCATATTACTTTATGAGATTAAGTAAAAAGATACACAAACGTATTTGTTTTTACTAATACCGTTCAATAACTACTCATGTTATTGCTTTTTATAACTTTAGCATAAGGTGCACACATTTAAAAGTTAAATGCGGCTAAAATAATTATTAACATGATTATAAATATCAAAATGAAGGCACGACTCTATAACTTAATTTGAGATGAAAATAAATACACGAGATTATATATATAGTAGCAACACATGTTATTACTCTTTTAAATTTAAGTAGTGATAACCAAAAAAGCAATTTTGTTTTTCAAGGGTTAGCTATTAAACAGGCATAATGTCTAAAGCCTGATATAAATTATTAAATTTTAAAAACGTCAACTTCAACATCAACTAAATAAAGTCAAATACTTCATTTAACAAAAATATATAAACTATTAATCGATATTAACACATAATGAAAATTTTATTTAACTACTCGCACGTTCGTTAGTATTGTAATTATAGAAGTATAAAAAGTTAGTATAATTTTTCAGAAAACAAATACTACGTAGTACTCCGTACTTGTTAACATAATTATTGTTGAAGTGCATTTATAGTGTACTTGTTCAATTGCATGCACTTGTACGCACATTTATTCAAGTGTACTTGTTCAATTGCATGCACTTGTACGCACATTTATTCAACACATACAAGCATACAACCCAATTATATTTTCCAAATCAACTTAATTACTGTATTAGTTTTGCATGAAAATAAATCATTCGTACTATTCGCATCAATCGTAGATCCATGAATTTGCTCCACAAGCCGAACAGCTTATAGTTTTTAGAGAACGTACCTTGCTAGCTATCTCATAACAATAACGTCATACACAAACAGATATTGTTCCTTCTAAAAATGGTAAGACACGTAGTGTGACATCCACAGCCACATAAGAAGGATGGAGGTAGAGATCGAGCGCTAGAGTATGCATTACGTGTGACTGTGAGAAGTTGATCATGTTTATGGAAAGTTCTTAATCTAACACATAACACATCTTTAACTACATTGACAATATTTTTAAGTACTCATGTAATGAATTTCTTTGTTGCAGATCAATAAAGTAGAGAAAAGAATTTTCAACTGATCAGAGATTATAGGTTTAAATTGTATCCCTTCAATCTAGAAAAGTAGAAATTGTTACAGGTTAGTCATTTTTGCTGATTTTTAGCAATGTTACAGCTTTTGCCTTTATAAAATGATCGACAAAAAAGCAAATGGTTTCATCCAGTTGTTAGATGTCTAGAGTTATGATCAAAAGCGAAAGATGTGATTTGTCCGATTCGTTAGGTGTTCAAAATTATGATAAGTGCTTTAAGGTTGGCCAATGGATCAATTATTTCCACTCACATTATAAAAGAAATTCTTAATTGTTTTACTAGGCAATCAGATCCACCGTCAACCAAAATAATTATGGATTAAAATTCATCGTATTGACTTTTTCTCTTCTCCTTTTTTTTTTTTTTTTTTTTTTTTTTTTTTTTTATTATTATTTAAGTACGGAACATTTATAATCTAACACGTGTTAAGTGTGCATTTTGTATCAATTTATCCGTTTTCTTATATGGATCATTTTTTTTAAGCTATTGGGATATACACATCCACTTAATCAAATTTTATAAATCAATAAACATTATACATTGTAGCCTTGAAGATGACTTTCGCAAAAAAGGATATGCCTACAATACAACTCAGACCATGATACCTTGACATGTTTCTTAGTATGGTCCAATAACTTCTTGTTATTTGGACAATGTTCCTCGTCACATGCACGGGTATGATAAGGCGGCGAATAGTTTGAGCAAGCACCAAACACCAGCTGTTACATGTCCCACATTCACATGTATTACACTAGAATATTTGTCCTTAGCAATACTGTGAAATTAACTTTCATGCTATTCGATCTACAATTTATTTTATTATTTCCCAAAGTATTATTGATTTTGTAAAAGATAAAAGACACTTAATATAGTTAAGGATGGATTTAACATTACTAACTTAAAGTCCTCACATTAGTATGATAATCTTGCAACTACAAAATACGCTCCTACAATTGAATTGAACACCTAAAGAGACGTGACTAAATGGAAATAAGGTGTACATATATTGATCGTAACTGCAATTGGGTATATCTTTACATAAGGACCATCAAACTAACCACACGATCATACCTAACTTAAATGCAAACATATCTCAAATACATTAACACACACGCAAAAAAAAGAAAAATAGTTTGGTCATGGGCATGACCAAATTTCCTCAAAAATTGGCTTCACGCACTGTTGGAGAGGTTAGCAAGTGTTAATATGACTACCATTACGGGTAGTCTTACAAAATGGTCTTAGATACAGGTGTCACTCGTGTAGCGTGTTGATTTGGAACGTTAACCCATTGATCAACCGAATTAAAAGTGACTTTTAGGATGCATTTGAAGTAACGCACTAGGTGAGATGGATATCTGAACAAAAGGTACAACCACCTAGTAAATACATGACTAAATTAGAGATTTTGATACCCTTTTGAAGTGAAAATATTGGGTAAACTTAAGAGTGAAAGTTCCGAAATTAGATACATGAAAATAATTACAAATTCTATTAATTAACGCCAACTACCGGTAAGCATGTGGAAAATCCATAACCAAATAATGTTTTAATTTCAAGTTGGCAATCGCCATCGCTTTGGGATATTATAAGTTTTTTTTTTTTTTTTTTTTTTTGGTTGAGCAAGGGATATTATAAATTAAATCTTTACTTACAATATCAAACTAGGTGAAGAAAGCAAATATAAGCTCATACTTCTACTTGATTGGAAAATAAGATTTTGAATTGTGCATTCACAACTAAAAATTACAATTCATTTTATTTTAAGAATTGTTATATTGAAAAAAAAAAAAAAAAAAAAAAAATATATATATATATATATATATATATATATATATATATATATATATATATATATATATATATATATATCCAAACTTTACCCTATAATGCTACACGGCTACAATTCTACATACGTTAGAAACAAATCAAAGTTTGTTTGGTGAGATTGGCCCATGCCTTCTTTATTTATTTGCTTTAATCATTCCTGTTCCTAACAATATGTTCTTTACTTGGTTGCTCTTGTAGTATTATTTAAGATATTTTTAAAGAAACTTTCTCACAATATTTACATAACACATTAATCACATAACACGCTAAGCAGAATTGAACATACAACCATTTGGTTCAGAAAACAATTCACATATGTTGAGGAAAAATTTAACATATATGGTACCATTGTAACACAACCTATTTGATATTTAAAAACTATTTATATAAAACTAGTTGTATACTCGCGCACAACTGCGGCGATAAATATAATTATATTATAAAAACATTAATGAATTGTTAGCCCAACTCTTCCCCGAAATTCTCTACCCATTTAGTAAATTTGTTTCGCAACACTCCGAATGTATATGCGTTAGTTGTATGTGTTTGATTGGTTTCATGTAGCTTTCCCGTGACATCATTATTCCCGCATATAAAAAAACACTCGCAATCTCTTCCCTTTAAACACTTCCCCCCCCCCCCCCAAAAAAAAAAAAAAAAAAAAAAAAACTATATAATTTTGACGAGTCAAGATTGTTTTGATTGAAATAAAAGTTAAAGTTGTAAAAATTTGAATCAAAATAAAATAAACTCACTAAAAATATAAAAACTAAAAACGAATAAAAATATATTAAAATGGATGTAGAATTAAAGAGCACAAAATTTTAGAAAATATAATGAAATTAGATCATAAAAAATAAATAGATAAAAAAATATTTCAATTTGAAAATAAATGTGAATTTTAAGTTGAGAAATAACAAATGTCACCTCATGATTAAAGCTCCTTATCTTAATTTTTAGTTATGAGTTAGGCTTGAAGTTAGTTGAGAAGTGACACATGTCACTTTATCATTAGGGATATATTGTGACTATTATTAACTGATTAATGCTGATTAATTTATATTACGTCATAATTGATCCCTAATAATACACACAATATATATTGTCAAAAAAATTGTATAAAAAGTAGGAAAAAAGAGGTTAGATACACACGCAAAATAAATATATGGCTAGCAGGATATATTTTACAAATAACGTCTAACAAGTAACAACCTTAATTTACTGCAGATGACACTATTGAGTTGGTAAATGTCAAAAAACAGTTTTTCAGATTACAAAAAGTACTTAATATCACTTAAACAATTAAGCTTTATAAGTTGATCACATTCCTATCTTTTTAACTTTAGTAATATACGAGTACTTCGTAATCTTTTAACCCTTAAACACATCAAACTCTATAATTATACTCGTTACTTTATATTTTAGCATCCCTTTAAGTATAGTAATATAACAAATTAACCTTTAAACACATTAAACTCTATATTTCTACCCTTTTGTATCAATATTCTTTTTTGTTGTTGTTAATACTTTTAATCCAAATAACATATTATTGTTAAAACTTTATTTCAGACTTGAAAAATGAGTGTTTTACTTCTTCCGCAACGTGCAAGTAAAACTATCTTGTTTAGAAATGAGGACCTTGGTGTTATCAAAACTTGGCGTCCAAAGTACTTATTACGGCGTAAGTCCATCGAGCTACTTACGCCGTAAATCTTCACATTTTAGGACCTTGGTGTTATCAAAACTTGGCGTTCAAAGTACTTATTACGATGTAAGTCCATTGAGCTACTTACGCCGTAAATCTTCGTAATCTTAAATTCACTCGCCATATGTAGCAATATTACGGCGTAATCAAATAGAAAAGTTACGCCGTAATTGTCTCTTAAAATAATTCTTCCATTTGTCATCTCATTTCCGCATCTTTCTGTTCCACTGCTCAAACTGTACTTGATAGGAAAACATGAAACATTTTAAATATATATTCACATAAAGCATGACAAATATGAGCATTTACTATTTGAAATTGATACTAAAATATCAGGTTATTTGATGTCATTATTTTATTATATCTAAATTGAGAAAGTAAGCAAAAATACTTACATGGGTGACAAATAAATCAGAAGTTTGATATATGCAAGAGTGAAAAAAAAAATCAAAATTAACATAAATTATTTAGACTGATTCTAATGGGAATTACCTCCCAACCATAACCCCATAAAAGTAACGCGTTGCCCCATTAGCTCACCCTAAAGCGACGCGTCACCAAGCAATCATTTCAAAGTTGTGGTTGTTCAGCCGACAGAATCATTTGCAAGATTTTTTTTTTTTTTTTTTTTTTTTTTTTTTTTTTTTTTTTTTTTTTAATGGAGTATGTTTTTTGTTGTAGTTTTCAGGGTCGCTTTTGTGGTTACAACTAGCTAGTTATGGTTGAGGTGGAGTTATGTAGAGAGAAACCTGATGTGACGCTGACGTGGCGGAATTGCTTTTGTGAAAATGATGTTACCATTAGCATTAGTCTTATATATTTTACTAGTTTTATTGTTCATGCATGCACGAGACTCGAACAACTAATACAACTAATAATATTATTTAATTATATTTATTGAGGTTTGAAAGTATGATCAAAGTTTGTTTTTAATGCTATTGTTTAGGTAGTTAAGGTGCCGTTTGGTTTGTTTGATGGAATCACAATGGGTATAGATTTGATAAAGGGGTGAAATGAAAATAGATATGATTGTTTTAAAAGTAATGTTTGGTATATAAAATTAGATTTCAATTTAAAATACAAAAATTAGATTATAAGTAAAATAGTTGGTGGGTTCCGGCAATTG